>CM039627.1:10336792-11620542 GCA_022457165.1 Juglans mandshurica | reverse complement strand
CATCTGGTATTTCACTCAATCAACATAAATATGCTAGTGACCTGGTGGCTACAGCTGGCCTACAGGAGGCAACTTCTGTTGATACTCCCATGGAATTGAATGTCAACCAAAAAGGAGGGTGATTTACTTGTTGATCCCAGTTTATACCGGAAGTTGGTGGGTAGTCTTGTCTATCTCACCATTACTAGACCAGACATTTCCTTTGCAGTACAACAAGTCAACCAGTTTCTTCAGACCCCTCGTCATCTTCATTTGGCTGTTATCCGTAGGATCATACATTATGTTCAGGGCACTTCTGCCCGTGGCTTATTCTTTCCTGCAGGCAATTCTACTCGCCTTACTGCTTATAGCGACGCTGATTGGGCCGGTTATGCTGATACACGTCGATCCATCACTGGTTGGTGTGTATTCTTAGGTGATGCATTGATCTCCTAGAAGGGTAAGAAGCAAGACAGAGTCTCTAAGTCATCTACAGAATCTGAGTACCGGGCAATGTCTTTTGCTTGTTCCGAAATTATTTAGCTTCGAGGTTTGCTTGCTGAGCTAGATTTTTCTTAAACCGATCCTACACGTCTACATGCTGATAATACAAGTGTTATTCACATCATGGCCAATCCTGTCTATCATGAGCGCACGAAGCATATTGAAGTCGACTGTCATTCTATCCGTGAAGCATTTGAAGCTCGTGTTATCACTCTCCCACATGTTCCCACTGAACTACAAATTGCTGATATCTTCACCAAAACTCTCACTCGCCATCGACATTGTTTCTTGAGTGGCAAATTGATGCTTGCTGATCAACCCGCATCAATTTGAGGGGAGCTGTCAATGGACAGCTTTGCTATCCATAATCTATCTTCTTTCCTTATTTTATCTTTACTTCCATTACTTAGGCTTGTACAGTTAGCATATTAACAGAATATATAGTTTCCTTATAGGGATAAGAATGCTAGAATCACTCGGAAATTTATTTCCTCCCATGTATAGTTCTCTTGTAATATGCTATATATAATATAGAGATCACTCAAAGGCCAATTGATTCGGCCATTCAAACAGAACTCTAACCTATTTTGACACATGATATTGTGACACAACCTACACTGAACAACTATTAAGACTCTTAGTAGTTTAAAAGTAAAGTGGTCTTCAATGGCTATCAAACATAGTTTGTTTGGTTATGTGAAAGAGGACCAAACATGAGAGATTGGCATCTAATGCCAAGCAGATACTTCACTTACTTTCAGTCTTCTATTTTCCTCTCTCCCCTTAGCAAAACAAACAAAATGGCCATGAGATCCTTTTTATCCAAACACTTTCTAATATTAAAGGCAGATACACATAATATGCTACAAAATCTCTTAAAAAGTTAAGGCACAATTGGAATTTGCATATGGCTAGCTAGTCATTATACATGCATGATGGTTTAGAAATCATTATACATGCTAGCTAGTCATTTTTTTAAAGGGAATATTGACTGATTAAGAAAGATGATTAGCCATTCTTTGCCTGCTAATTAAAGAACAAATTTTGGATGATTGCCTTATTGATCACTAGGTGTGTAAGGAACCTAATTTCTTTGTGATTAGCACAATGAAAGGATAAGCAGTGGTCCATAGATATTATTAAAAACAAGCTGGAATAATAAATAACCAGTTTTTATTTATTTTTTCATGTGATGATCAGAGACTGAGACAAGCTGACAACACACCATTATATAAAAGTTGCTTTAAGCTAAATGTTGGCATGGTGCATATCTGAATATAAAATAAATAAGATTTCAACCATGTATTGTGTGAATGAAGCTTATAAAATTAACTCACACACAATCACTAACTTTATAAGAAGAAGAAGTTATGTGTTGTGCCAGTGGGTATTGATGGGAGTTGAAGGCAAAGTATAATGTTAGCACTCTAATATTGCCATAAAGTATAATGTGATGTGATTGTGTTAGTTTTATTAACAGATAGTAATATGTTTAATTAATAGATATTAATATATAGACTGAGTATGAGTAGGTGTTTGGATTATAATAGAATTTTCATATTCGTGTTTAAAGTGATTTTTCTTGCATTTTATGCTTGTGTGAAGTATATATTATGCATAGTTATAAGATGGTAACTTAGGCGTGAATTGGAAATAACTTTGCAGTCAACCTAAAATTATAGAACCAATTTTGGAACAATGCAAACCTAGAGCCAATGAGAACAAAACAATGCATTGACTTAAAGATACATACCTCAATTTTATCCATGGAGCAATTGATGTCATGTTCATTGTACAACATATCTACAACCGAAACTTTGCTAACTTAAACATAATCAATCAAAAGTAGCTTGTAGATTGCCTTTGTTGGATAAGTCATGAAAACTCGACCTTTGAAGGTGGTCTGAACAAAGTTCCAAAAAATTAGTTGTCAGCAGGGAAAGAAATGACAACACACAATTTATGTTAATTCACATAGTAAGCAAGGTACCTTTTTCAAAAAATATGGTAGGGATGTAGCATGATCCAAGTGAAAGCTGGAAGCAGAAGCATCACTTTAGGTTAAACAAAGAGGCAAAACTATATATTACATCAACATTGTTGGAAGAAAAATACAGTTGTTCCTTTTTTTATAAGTAAAATACAACTCTTCCTATTGATAAGTCAATGAAGGAAAATTGCAAAAGAGAAAACCAGTTACCAGCACCCAAAGGAGTTATGATAAGTTGATCGTCTTCTCTAGTCACAGATGAATCACGTCTCTTGAGTGATTGTTGTGGCCCTGCTGAAGCCATTCTCTTTTCCTTAACAGAAATGTACCACAAGGCCTTCAATCAAACTGCATCATCTATCAGTGAAAAAAGTTTTAAGTCCTGACTAAAATAATTGTAGAACCGATTCCAACAAAACACCAGCTATCAACTTCCAGCTGAACACCTAATTGAAAAGGCAATAAATTCTACCTTTGGCTGCTAAAGATTTCTAAGAGTTCATACAGGTAAATTGTTTTAGTCAAAACTGAAAAAATAAGTCAACAATCTGAGTCTAACTAAACACCGTAGTCTACAACTCAAAAATTATTTTTTTATATTTATTTTATTCTACTACGTTTTAACCCTAGTAATCAAAGTATACTGCCAAAAGAGCCACATCACCAACAATTTCTACAAACATTGGCTTACTCTTAAGAAAAAGTATTTACTTTAAGCTGATTCTAAAGTAGAATACTCCCCTCTAATAACAAAATTCAAGCACACTCTGATTTCTTTCAAAAATAGAGAAGCAAAACCAGTACCTAAAGCAGCCCTTGTTTTTATAAGCCAAAAATCCAGGCTTCCAGTGCAGTGCTTTCAGAAAGGAGTCACAAAAACTTAATCCTAGTGTCTTCCTATTGCAGTGCTTTCAGTAAAGTCCAACAATGAAAAGTAAAAGTACATGCAGTAGTAACTTAAGCCTGGCGTCTTCCTATTGCAGCTAGTAGGACTTATGCAGTCATATTATATATATATATATATATATATATATATATAAGTTCTATCATCCATTTGCTCTAGGTATCCATAGCAAGCCATATAAGGTAAATTATAACTTTATGGAACAAACATATAAATACCTATTCATCCCGCTTTTGGGAATTCTTTACCCCAGATTTAGTGAAACTTTGACTCAAGATAAGAGTTGCCCATCAACAAGAATGCAAGCAAGCTATACATTGTGTACAATTGTCTAATCATTTTTAACTTTTCTCTCTCCTAAAACTTTTCTCTCCGTACAACTTCCCTATGTACAACTTTTCTGCTTCATCGCAATGGCGTTGGTGAGAGTTTGATCGTGGTTTTTCATTCAAAAGGGAAGGATTATGGATCATAGGAGAGTAGTAAACATAGAAAGTCTTTTGAGGTGTTAAGGGATGGGTGTAGGATCCTCATTACCGAAAAGGGGTGGAAGCTGGCGAAGAAAATGAGTCTGGAGTTGGCTACAGCGCACTGGTTCACTAAAGCTCTGGAAGATTGTTTAATGGCTAGAATAAAGGAGTTTTATACATGGCATAGGGAAGGTGACAGGGGTTTCATAGCATAGAGGTGTTCTAATCTCCAGGGTGTTTTCATGGCTTTGGTGGAGTATGGTATTGGTGGCCATCGAAACTGTATCTTTATTCCGGAAGATAGGGATGGTAGGGGTTGGAGGAAGATGGTGGAGGTCTTGAAGGAGGCAGGGCGTGGTGGTTTCAAGGGGTCGTCTACGACGGCAATGATGGCAGCTCAGCCTTCATACTTGGAGGCTTCCAAAAACCCGAGAGTTTTGAACCCATCACGTCAACCTGTTGGGGTGGGTGGTGCAGTGCCATTGCAAAAGTCTGTATGCGACGTCGTTTCTGTAGGGATGCAGAGCAGGGAGGGTTGCGGCAGAGAGTGTGTCGGGCTAAATAAGGAAGATATCCTTCGGGCTGTGATGGATATGCAGAGACAAGTGGATGTTTTACAGCTAAATATAAATGCTTTAAAACGGTGCATTCAAGAGGATAAATAGGAGGGGGGCACGGGTCTGGGTGATGAGGGGAACAACAATAAAATGAAAAAGGCCTCTAGGCTAGCGGGCCAGGATCTCTTGGGGCCCAAACACTTTAAGCAGCTCACGGGCAGAGCTGTTGGGCCTCAGTGCCCAACGTAGCTCACGGGCCCTTATGCATGGAGGAGACGCCTACTGTCTGCCTTGGTGGTGCCATCGGATGGGTTTCAGCCACCCTTGCCGGCAACGAGCTAGATGGCCCCGGCGACACCATCGGCAGTGGTGACACCATCAGCAGATGGTCCCGGCAATCACGGCGAAAACATTGTTGTGCTTCAGCCCACGGTGAAATTGGGTCAGGCTCAACCCACGGTGAGAGAAGACGAGGTTCAAATGGAAAACACTTCGCCGACGTTCCCGCTGTCTTGGGCAGAGGTTCCGAACCTGGAATCCCCTCTTTGTCCTGCGATGGGGGGATTACCAGATAACTTGCGGGGCATAAACCAGCCACCGAGCGTAGCTGCTGTAGTTCCACATAGCCAGATAGTGCCGAGAATCCTAGTGGGAAGCTCCTCCTCCTTGCCGAAAGTTCAGATCCATTCCGAGGATCACATCGAGCTTATAAGGCAAGATGACAGTACTGAAGCTGGAGTTCTCGAGGCAGAGGGGATAGGGTTAGAGGTGGTGGATGTTGGACTCCTTGGTAGTGAGGTTTTGATAGTCCCTGAGACTCAATTTCCATCTAGTGATGTTGTGGTTGAATGGGAGGGTAGAAATTTATTTGGGGAGGAAGAAAAGGGGGAGACACCTTCTATGCAATGGGCTTATAGTGTATGGGAGCCTATCCCATTGAACTGGTTACTTCCAAATGAATCAACTACACCGGATTGGATGCTAAAAAAGGTGAAAGAATTGCAACACTTGATAGGTATGGATTGTGTGGGTTATGAAGAACAATTTTTTGCACTACTTACTGCCATTGAAGCGGGCCACTCACAGGCTAAGAAATCAGGGTCGAAAAAACAGCGGGAGCTCAAGCGCCTTACTTGGTCATTGAATTATGAAGGAAGCTCAAGCCGAGAAATATCAAAAGGGAAGGGGCTTGTTTCTTCTTTATGGAGCCAAAAATCGTATCTTGGAACGTCCGGGGGTTAAATGAGGCAAATAAGAGGCTGCAAATAAAAAATTTGCTGCGAGAATGGAGGGCGGACATAGTGTTTACAAGAAACTAAGTTGAAAACTATTTCTAGAAGACTAGTTCGAAGTGTTTGGAGTTGTACTTATGCGGATTGGGTGTATCTTACTTTAAACAGGGCTTCAGGAGGTATTTTAGTAATGTGGGATAAAAGAGTTGTTGACAAAATGGAGGAGTTTGTTGGGAAATATACAGTGGCATGCTCTTTTAAGAGCGTGGTTGATAACAGGGATTCTTTGCAAATTAGATATGGAGAAGGCATATGACCATGTAAACTGGGATTTCCTCTTATATGTATTGGGAAGATGTGGCTTTGGGGTGAGATGGTGTAGTTGGATCAGGTGGTGTATCTCTACGGCCAGATTTTCAGTCTTGATTAATGGCTGCCCGACTGGCTTCTTTAGCAACTCTCGAGGTCTCAGACAGGGAGATCCTCCGTCCCCACTTCTTTTTGTTATCGTTATGGAGGCATTGAGTAGGATGATATCGGCGGTGGTCATGCATGGGTTGGTGGCTGGTTTTCCGATTGGCGACCCCAATAGGGGTACTATTATTTTGTCTCATTTACTTTTTACAGATGACACCCTTTTATTTTGTGAGGCTGATCACAACCAGTTGAGGACATTGAAGGCTCTGTTATTATGCTTTGAAGCAGCGTCAGGCTTAAAAATTAATTTTGACAAGTCAGAGTTAGTACCAGTGGGAAATGTGAGCAATACTAGGCAGCTAGCTAGCATTCTTGGGTGTAAGGTAGCTTCTCTTCCCATTACCTACTTGGGATTACCTTTGGGGGCTGCTGCTAGGGCCTCATCTATTTAGGATTCTGTTATTGAAAAGATAGGAAGGAAATTGGCAAGATGGAAGAGATTGTATTTGTCGAAAGGTAGCCGGGTGACTCTCATTAAGAGCACCATTTCTAACTTACCTACGTATTTTCTATCTTTGTTCCAATTACCTGTCAGTGTAGCGGTTCGGATTGAGAAACTGTATCGTGATTTCCTATGGAGTGGGATAGGGGATGAATTCAAATTTTATCTAGTTAGCTGGGACAAGGTGTGTAGACCAATCTCGTCAGGTGGGTTGGGTATAAAGAATTTGAGAACATTCAATCGGGCCTTGCTTGGGAAGTGGTTATGGCGGTATAATTTGGAAACTGGAGCTCTATGGAAACTGGTGATTGATTATAAACATGGAAGCTTATGGGGGGGCTGGTGCACAAAAGAGGTAAATGGGGCAAGTGGGGTGGGGTTGTAGGGTTGTGGAAACACATTAGGTGCGGGTGGGGGGATTTTATTTCTCATTCTAAAATGGTGTTGGGGAGGGGATCTCGTATTAAGTTTTGGGAGGACATTTGGTGTGGAAGTGAGGCCCTAAAGGATGCATTTCCAGCTGTTTTCCGAGTGGCTCACAATCAGGAAACATCCATTGAGGACCTCATGATTATATCAGGGGACCACATGCAGTGGAACGTGACATTTAGTAGAGCGGCACAAGATTGGGAAGTAGACATTTTTGAAGCCTTTTTCAGCCTCATATATTATGTGAAGCCGAATAGACAGCAAGCTGACAGCTTATGGTGGAACCCAGCAGGTAAGGGCATCTTCTCAGTTAGATCCTTCTATAAGTCCATTTCCCATACCACAACCAATCAGTTCCCATGGAAGAGACTTTGGAGAAATAAGGCGCCTCCGAAAGCGGTTTTCTTTACATGGACAGCAGCATGGGGAAGATTCTAACCACTGACAACCTGAGGAAGCGACGGTTAGTTATACTAGACTGGTGTTGCTTGTGTAAGAGATCAGGTGAGACAGTCGAACATCTATTGTTACATTGCGAGATAACGAGAGTCTTGTGGGTGGAAGTTTTCAGTCGAGTAGAGTTATCCTTCGTGATGCCAGAAACTGTGGTGGATCTGTTGGCCAGTTGGACACTTCCGAGAGGAGTTCAACAAATTAAGGAGGTGTGAAAAATGATCCCGATCAGTATCATGTGGTGCATTTGACAAGAGCGTAATGATCGGACTTTTGAAAACAAGGAGCGGTCGTCGAGGGAACTTAAAGCTTTACTTTTCCGTACTTTATTGTTATGGGCCATTGCTATAGATTTTAATGGCCTGAATGTACATGACTTTTTAGCTTCCCTTTCGTTGACCTAGATAGGTTTTATATCCTGTATCCATCTTGTGTACTTGGGTTTTTGCCTATCTCTATTTATAATATTATCGATTACTTATAAAAAAAAAAAAGAATGCAGGCAAGAGTAAATATAAAAAAATCTCTATAAAGCTGTCACGATCTTCCTTTCATCTCCATTTGCGTTACCTGTATAAAAACTCATAAAGTTATGGTGCATGCCAATAGGACTTGTAACAAGTCCTTAAAAAATTAAGTGTAGATACTTACATGCTTCTCTTACCAATAGTACTACTTCATTTCGTCTAACCTCGAGTTCCCCCTATTGTGATAAGCTTAATGGAAACTACAAAAGGCAAAACATGAACCTAAATACATTTACAGCCACCCCATTACATGTCAAAAGCCCAAAAAACCAACACCTGCCCAGCTCACTACCACAAAACATGTGTACTTAACCTCCCATTGGATATATATTGCCCAATGCTCCATCTTATTACCTTCTCTATAGGTGTGCTGCATAGAAAAAGTGATTATGTCATCCCAAATCTCCAAGAATTTCCAAGGGGGAGTGTCCAGTGCACTAACAAGAGACAAACAATTCTGACTTACAGCTTGTTGCATTTGCAAAGCCAACAGATAGAGTGCAAGAATCTTGAACTCTTGAGAGTTTATTTGGTTTTAACAAAAACATTCAAATCATGTAACCAATGAATAACATGGTTAATTAATGACTAAGTGAGATGATCGCACGTTCATGTTTGCATAGAATAATCATTGAGGCCAAAGTACGTTCATGTTTCTTTTGATCTTTTGGGATAAGATGAGATTTAATATTGCTTCATTGATTCCCCCTTTAGAAAAAAGGATGCAAACTGGTACAAAATGGCTCAGCTTAGCAGAATAAAAGACTAGCTCCCACACAAGTATATTTTATCTTTTAAACTAGCTAGGATTATCTTTTAAACTATTTTTAATATTTTTAATACCACTAATTTATCTCCGTCATTTTCATAAGATTGAAGACCCTGTTATATATGGGACTGGCCACCATACCTCATGGTCCTTCGATATAATATTCACTGATTTAATAATTAAACTACTTATAATATAAGCTTGCCTTAAACGCAATTTTAAAAAAGAGGAAAATCTTGCCATGCAGATCTTGTTACTCATGAGCTTCCAATTTATACATATAAATTAATGCAATTACACTCCAATATTACAGTATTCGTGACTAGAAAATGTTGAAAATTAGAAATGCCATAAATAAATAAACACAAAAGATAAGGATTGAATTCCCTAACACTCACTACAAGAAATAAGGCATATCCCGGCAATTTTGGTTGGAAATAAAATTGCTGCAAAAAGCCTTTAATTACAACGATTTCTGACTCAATAATATAATACTTAGGAGTCGTTTGGATTCAGAGATGAATTGAGATGGGTTGAGATGGTTTGTAAATAGTAGAATAAAAGTTGAATTATTTTTTATATTTTGTGTGGGAATTTGGGAAAGTTGTAATGATGAGATAAGATGAGTTGAGATAGATTTTGAATACAAACAAGGCCTAAGTTTTTGCTAAGAAAGACATATTTATCCAACTACTTGTTCAACTTATCCCCAACACCTTTTTAGATATCCCATGCGAAATAACCTATGTGATTCACATATACACTCAGACCTTTCAAAGGAATTTCTGGAAGATTAATACCAGCAACAGGGTGGAGCTTGCTTCATCACACAAATTTATAATCAATTCTAAAGGAACATGCCAGTTGTAATCCGAAAAGTGTATTACCAGAACATAAACTAGTCCCTAAACAAAATGTAAATTGTCCCTAAACAGTACTTTAGTCATAAAAAGATACCAAAAAAATTAACCATATAAACAAGCCGATGTGTAGAAAAAGCCAGCACCCAAGAGTATATATCACTCATCAGATGGACTTACACTCTTACTCACATACACGGATAATTTTTGGGTTCTAGTTACACACTGGTATAGCTAATACTATTCAGAAAAGTTTCATTAATTTAACACTTTGCCATCTACATTTTGGATCAACTACTTCTATACACTTATCAAGCGCATTTCCCTTCTACGAGATACCATCTACTACTAAATCTACACGTTCAGTATATATTAAAAAAATAAGAAAACTATAATTGTTATAAGAGTATCTTACCAATGTTAATCAGCGGCAACCGAGTGGAGGAGAGGACGAGGAGGACGCGATCAACAAAACCCGATTAATCGGCTTAGGAAATGTCAAAAGGGGTCGATTTTTGAACTGGGAATCGTAGAAAACCGAGAAATACACAAAAAATTGATGTTTACCGTGCTAAGAGGAAATGTAGAACAGGACAGCCACGGGCGCCAAATCGGTGGAGGCAGAATCGCTGTCAATGGTGGTTTTCGGTGGAAGAGGCGAGTCGTGAAGCAACAAAAATGGGTGGGTTTTGATTAATTTGCAGGTAGAGAGAAAATGGAAAAGACGAATTTGGGGAGAATCGCGGGATTTGTGAGTACTGTACGGGGTAAAATCGAAGGGAAGAGACGGTTGGGAAAAAGTTATGTTTGAAGTCCGCAGCGAGTCGGCGTTCGTCGCAATGCCTTTCAACGGTCAAAAAATCACCGCAATAGGCCACATTTCTTGTAATAAATATCTCCTCTGTTATAATAAATGACTATATAATTGTAAATACTAATTTTTTTATTTTTTTATTAACTTTTTTAATTTTTCCGTTTGTCTTTAAAATTTTTGACTATTTGATGTATAGCTTTTTTATAGAATTGAATGAAGGATTATGTTTTATTAAAAGGTCCTTAAAATTATTGATCATTTGACGTCTAGCACTCTTATAGAATTTAATAAATGATCATATTTTATCAAAAAACCATCATATTTTATCAAAAAACTTTTAATAGTCTTGCGGCGCACATGAATTGACGTCTCTTTTTCATGTCATTTTTGTTCTGACAGTGTACTCATTTTCCTTTCTTTTTATTTCAATTTATTTAAAATAAAAAAAAATTAAAATGACTTTACTTTTTAGAAAAAAAAAATGATTTAGAGCATTCTCATTGTAAAATTCAATTTTAAGTAAATTTAACTAATAAAACACTTAAAACACTCATTATATAATATTAATTATTAATTTAATTAGAATATAATGATTATTAATAGTAATATTGAATATTATTAATTTGATTAGAATATAATTATTATTAATATTTTATTATTATATTGAGAGTAAATAGATAATCCAATATGGATGCAGACCGCTCATACTTTGCTGAATTTTAGATTTTTTTTTTTTACTCTTATTTTTTGTCTTTCTCACTTTGTATTTTCTTTTCCCAGACAAATAAATTACTGACTTTTTCACCTTTTTTTTTATTTAAATCATTATGTCAGGTGCACCACAGGAATAACGCACCCGAGGTCGTTCCTTAGTGTGTGTGTCTATATATATATATATATATATATATATATATATTAAGATTAATAGTGACGATTATAATCGTTGCTAGTTTTATAATTGTCGTCACAATTACTTTCTCATTTGATAGAAAATTTTCCTGCTTATATATTTGGACCAATATAAATAACGATACAATTTTAGTTGTTAAAAATAATATCAGGGATGAATTTAAAATTTTATTCACTAAAGATAAACCTTTAGCTATAGTTTTTATATCGCTACTAAAACTTTTGTTAATAAAAATGATTTTTCTTGAAGTGTCGATTAAAGCTTGTTCATATTATGAGGAACAATAAAAGAGAAAAGTATAACAAAAAATGGAATCAATCGCACACGTTACAAGAATTACCTAGTTTGATAACATGCCTATATTTATGGAGCTGTAGATGATTTTATTTTGATGATAATTAAAGATACAGTGCAGCAGTTGTACAAAGGTTTAATACAATATATAATAAACCCTAACTAGCTAGCCGAGTCGGATTAAAATCACCAAATATAATAAGTTTCACCCTTAAAAATATATGCCGACATAAGTTTTAATATCAAACCACTTAAATCTCGTTATCTCTCTATTTACAGACTTTTTCACCTTTTTTCAGACAAATAATGTAAGTCGTATTTTCTTTTCCCAGACAAATTAGTTACTAACTTTTTTATTTTATTTTTATTTAAATCATTATGTCAGGTGCACCACAGGAATAACACACCCAGGGTCGTTCCCTAGTGTGTGTGTATATATATATATATATATATTAAGATTATTAGTGACGATTATAGTCGTCGTTAGTTTTATAATTGTCGTCACAATTATTTTCTTATTTGGTAGGAAATTTTTCCGCTTATATATTTGCGGCCAATATAAATGACGGTACGCTTTTGGTTGTTAAAAATAATATCAGGGATGAATTTAAAATTTTTTTCACTAAAGATAAACCTTTAGCTATAATTTTTATATTGCTACTAAAACTTCTGTCAATAAAAATGATTTTTCTTTAAATGTCGATTAGTGCTTGTTCATATTATGAGGAACAATAAAAGAGAAAAGTACAACAAAAAATTGAATCAATCGCACACGTTATAAGGTTTACGTAGTTTGATAAGGTTTACGTAGTTTGATAACATGCCTACATTTATGGAGCTATAGATGATTTTATTCTGATGAGAATTAAAGATACAGTGCGGCAGTTGTACAAAGGTTTAATACAATATATAATAAACCCTAACTAGCTAGCCGAGTCGGATTAAAATCACCAAATATAATAAGTTTCACCCTTAAAACATATGCCGACATTAGTTTTAATATTAAACCACTTAAATCTCGTTATCTCTCTATTTACAGACTTTTTCGCCTTTTTTCAGACAAATAATGTAAGTTGTATTTTATTTTCCCAGACAAATAAGTTACTAAATTTTTTACTTTTTTTTATTTAAATCATTATGTTTGGTGCACCACAGGAGTAACGCACTCGGGACCGTTCCCGTGTGTGTGTGTGTTTGTGTGTGTATATATATATATATATATATATATATATATATATATTAAGATTATTAGTGACGAATATAGTCGTTACTAATTTTATAATTGTCGTCACAATTACTTTCTCATTTAGTAGAAAATTTTTCCACTTATATATTTGCGACCAATATAAATGACGGTATAATTTTGATTGTTAAAAATAATATCATGGATGAATTTAAAATTTTCTTCACTAAAGATAAACCTTTAGCTATAGTTTTTATATCGCTACTAAAATGTTTGTCAATAAAAATGATTTTTTTTGAAGTGTCTATTAGAGCTTGTTCATATTATGAGGAACAATAAAAGAGAAAAGTACAACAAAAAATGGAATCAATTGCACACGTTACAAAGTTTACGTAGTTTGATAACATGCCTATATCTATGGAGCTGTAAATGATTTTATTCTGTTGATAATCAAGGATATAGTGTGGCAGTTGTACAAAGGTTTAATACAATATATAATAAACCCAAACTAGCTAGCCGGGTCAGATTAAAATCACCAAATATAATAAGTTTCACCTTTAAAAAATCTATAGACATAAGCTTTCGTGTTAAACTACGTAAATCTCGTTATCTCTATTTATAATTTGTGTGCGTTATATACTATTTAAAACATATAATGAGCACCCATATTGTGTCTTCGTCCAAATATCATCATGGATCAAGTTATCATCATGGATCACTCGACCGTATAGTTGACATTTGGGCTTAATTGAAAAATGCATCAACATTATATTTATGTATGACTCCCTTCCTATATATTTTTCTCTTTAATAATGAAATTATCTTATGTTGACCATAAAAGAAATGGAAGCAGGAGCACATGAGCATGATGTATGTGTTAGCTGACCAATAGGTAAAACCATTGACTAATTATTTGGTGACATGATTGAATGCGTGGATCAAAGCTGACCAAACACAGTTGATCAACAGATACAAAATAATCAAGCTTGATCAAAATTATTGCAATATGTAAACCTATTAAAAAAACAAGTCATATTTTTATCTTATAACGAGATATTACAGCAAAATAGAATCATTATTTAGGATGGTCATAGAAGAGCAATGCTATACAAATTCTCAACTTCTACGTATCATATTTTTTTAAATTTTTTTTGAGTGTATTTTTTAAAAATTAATTCAATTCTATTTAATATTCATATAATAAATTTTTAAGAAAAAAATTAATAAAAATTAAAAATAATATAGTATGTGAAAATTGTGTGAAAAGTAAGATTTCGTAGATTTTTTCACGGCATCATTGCGAAATTCCTAATATTGCTTTTTTTCAAAAGGAATTATTATTAGGACTTCTTGATTTGGAGATGGATCTGAAAAAGAATGACCAGTCAACTACGAAGCCTTCTCCCCTAGAAGCGAAAAACGCGTTGTGAGCCATTATTACAGTCAAAGGCCTGCCTTTAGAACAAAGACAAAGCTCACCAACTAGCAAAGTTCAAAGCTTTACCCATACCTCGCCATTTCCGCAACAAAACAAAAGAGACCCAAAACGAATACACTTTCATCTGCTTCCTAGGAACATGAATTTCACAATCAACAACAGCCGCCTTAAGACCACATCTTGTTCCCTGCTTCCTCTTGTTTTCCACCGATGAATGATCCTTCCACTATGGACAACTCAGAAACAACAACAAGATCAGCAACGACAACAACAAGAAGCTTTAGCTCTGATGCTTTGTCCACCACTCTCTGCAACTCAATCCAAGCTCTGGGTCGAGGCTTCGATGTCACCTCAGATATTAGGCTCCTATACTGCAAGGGAGCTTCTGGGTCGAGGCTGGTTCATCTTGATGAGGACCACACCAGGGATCTTGTTCTTAACGATGGCGTTGTGGTGCCAAATGTGCCTGTTGACATTGAGTGCTCCATGGGGAATAGTGGCATAGAGAGAAGATCTGTGTGCAGCTTCCATGAGGTGGTTTCTTGATCTATTTTGTTCAGTTGTTTTTATTTCAGTCCTGGTGAGATGTAATTCTTGAATATTTTCAGGGTATAATTCTAAAATTCTTGAATATTGATAATCTTTTTCTTTTCTCCGCTTTTTCAGTCGTTGGTGGGTTTGAGATTTAGTTTTATTTATATCGTTCAATCTGGTTTAGATTTCTCTGGAAACTTGTTTTTCTTTATTTTTAGTTGGTACTGACATAAATATCCGGGATATTGGTTTTCTTCTCCTAGATTTGGTTAGGTCACGAATTATGATTGGTTAACTTTCAACTCGTTTACTCTCGTTGTGAACTGGGCTTGCTGGGTTTTTTGTATTTGTTCATATGAGGGTTCTTCAGAACCATTAACACTGATTTTTAGCTTTCAATCATTGTGTCTTTTTTTCTTTTTAATTTGCCTTCTAAGATCATTTGTGGATTCCGGTTGTCAATAACAGAATGGTCTAGTATATTGGGACTGCAAATTAAAAAGGGAGCGCATTGAAAATCATAAACCAAAAATGAATAGAACAAAAAACACTATATACTAAGTCACTCATGAAAAGTTCTGTAAAAATGCAATAACAATTTGCCATGATTCCTTTGTAGAATTATAATCTCTGACCACCATATTGATCCTCTAACTTGACTCTTATTTGAAATTTGGGTGGTTAAATTGGACCACATTTTAGCCCCTTATAAACTTGGCACTAGTTGAATTATGATAATACAGCTCTAATCTTTTGGCGTTGTTGGGGAACTCTTATATCTGTTTTATTTTAAGGTCATCAAATCATTGGGAGATGTGATTAGAAACTACATGACTTGCCTGGAGACTGGAGTATATCATACTTTTGTAATCTTATGGGTCTTCGGAAAGCAACCAGGTCCAAATTGTGATTGTGTTGTCGATAGTGTTAGAGATATACTCTAAACCTGCATTGCAGTTTGTAGTTCTAAGTATTTAAGCTCCATCACTTCCTTTAAAAAAATACGTGTATTTGAACATTAGATAGATTTGATCTCCTTGAAAAATAATGTATGGAGATTATGGTCCAGTAACTGATAGTAACTAAGTTTTATGCTATTAGCCTAACAATTCTACACTTTTAAAGTTCTTTCCAACAAGCTGAAGGTTTTGGGGCAAAAAAAAATTGATAAGTAATGAAGCATTTTAGTGACGAAGAATAATAGGCATAGTCCAAGTACATAGGATGTATACAAGAGATACATCAATGCTTGATGAACAACTGTTACAAAAAACTCATGGACTCTTAATCTGTATAAATCTATCACTTGTGACCATTGAAATTGAGTGTTGAAAAAGAAAGCTCTAAATTCATCCATTGTCCACTTGTGATCTTCAAACCTCCCATCACTTTTCCCACCAAAGGCATCGTGATAAACAAATGGGAGCCATTATCCAACTTGTTGCAATTTTTGGATTGCCTTGTAAGCGTCTCCAACTTGCTAAGAACTCAACCACTCTTCTAGGCATCCATCCATGCCCATTCTGCCCTATTAAAAAAATATTCCATAGTGTCCTTGCTATCTCGTAGTGTAAAATTAAGTGATCAACAATTTCACTGTTTCTTTTGCACATATACCACCTGCCCATTACGATAATCCAAAGACACTTTCTCAGGTTGTCAATGAAGAGAATCTTCCCTAAGGAAACTGTCCTTACAAGAAAAGCTGCATTTAGAGGTGTTCATTTTCTGGATACTCGTCCAAGGAAAATAACTTGTATCTTGAGTAGCAAGAGCCTGATAGGATGAACAGACAGTGAACTTCCCTTTTTCTTGACAGGGTCCTAAAAAGCTTGCCTGCTTCTCCCACTGTCATTGTAGCAGAGTACAACAAACATGTGGTGGATCTCTTAGCTTGTTGGCAAGGTTTTAAGGGGATTCATCGTATTGTTGCTATTTGGAGGATGATCCCTTTATTTTTGATGTGGCGTTTATGGTTGGAAAGAAATGGGTAGTGCTTTGAAGATAGAAAACGTTCGATGGGAGAACTTAGAGAGTTTTTCTTTAGAACTTTGTGATTTTGGGCAAAGGCTCTTGTTTTGAATGGAGACAATCTTCATGATTTGCTTTTAGCCTATTCTAGTTCCTAGCTTTTAGGTGTTTTCTCTTGTATAATTCCTATGTACTTGGGCTTTAAGGACCTTACCACCACACTAAAGTTCATGCCAGATTGGATGTATAAAAAGTAAGGGGATCATCTACAATTAAAAGGTGGGATATTATGGGTGTGTCAATGTTTCTACTACCCGTAGAAAATCTCAAAAAGAAGCCTCCCTCCAAACCTAAAATCATTTTACCATCCATGACCATAAAGAGACAAAATGCTTGATTGAGGAACACCATTTCATCCTAAAGCCACATCTCATAGGTAATAGGACTTTCCCATTCACATGATCATAGGCCTACTCCATGTCCAGTTTGCATAGTATCCACAGTTCTCCTGACTTGAGCTTACTATCGAAGCACTCATTAGCTATATGTACCAAATCTAGGATTTGCCTACCCCTTACAAATCCAATTTGGGACTTTGAGATAATCATCTCCATTATTGTGCCCATTCTGTTTCCAAAGACTTTGGATGTGGTTTTATAACATCTCATTCACAAGATTGATAGAACGGTAACCACTTACATCCACTGCACCCAGTGTTTTAGGAATGAGTGCTACAAAGGCTGCTTTGAGGCCTTTACAAATCTCCCAGTTGATTGGAACTCTTGAAAAGCGCCCATAACATCATCTTTAAGTACGTCCCAACGTCTGAAGGAAGACCATGGTGAAGCCGAAAAGGCATAAAGCTTTGCCACTAGCCACACCTTTCACCACTTTTGTGATCTTTGTCTCTTCAAAAGGCCTCTCAAGCCACTCCGGTCCCTGTTGGTCTATGGTGCTAAATGCTAACCCATCAAGCTTCAAGAACTTCTGGTATTGCTGGTGAAAAAGAACCGATGTGCAAAATTTTTGTTATGTATTGCTGGCTAATGGAGCCAAGGAAAATCGTGGCAATGTGGGGACCAGTGGTGTCTGAAGTTGATTTACAAAGTGCATAGATTTATGTGGGCCAAAACATTGGATTATGTCATTATGAGGACATTGAGTAGCATTTCTTGAAAATGATGGTTATTGGCTTCTAGTTATTCCATTCAATATTGGTGAACATTATTGTTCAAAGATTCTAGAGGAAATGTAAGTAGGATCTCCCCCCCCCCCCCCCCCCCCCCCTTTCCTTCTTTTTATCTTTGACCCTATCTACAATATTCTGCATGCAACAATATCTATAGGGAAACCATCAATTTTATTCATATATTTCAAATTTGAAGAAAAATAATTAGGGTGTCTCATTTAGGGTTTACTGGTCACCCTATCTTACCAACATCATGCACTAGCATCATAAACCTTGCTTCATAATTCAGATATTTAGAAGGTTCATTGGCCCTTGTTGTCAATTTGGCAATCAATTTGGATGGGTAGAGAAACTTCAGCTTTGTTCGTTTGTATGACAGCTTTAGCTTTTGACCTTTAGAATCCACTTGTTGTCCAAGAGTTCCAATGTCTAGCTGGGTTGGAGAACACTCAGATATCTTTCGAGGGTAGATTCTGTTGTTGGGAGAGAGAGATTCATGATGTGGGTAGTATCTGAGCTGTTGGGTAGAAGTTATATCTAAAAAGTTGTGGCACAATTTTCCTTTTTAAGTTGGATTTCTGGATTAGGTTTGGCTCACATGAGACCTCAGATAAATGTGTGCTGTTGCTTTTGTGGCACAATTTTGATTTTTACTTCTAGTTATGGATTAGGATTAGCTGACATGAGAACTCAGATAAAGGCATGCTGTTGCTCAGAGATCTGAATAAAAAGAATCATCTGATAATGGACGGTAAAAATCTTTTTTGAATTGGGATAGTAATCAATGTCCTTGAAAATAATCATATGAGGAAATCCTGGATTGCCTAGTTTGTCATATATAATATGGAAAAAAGAGGCCTGTTGGTCAGGGAAAATGCATTTTTGTTTCAATGGCAGATGCTGATTTTCTTCTGCTGCAGTTCTAGTCTAGCAACCAATTAGTCTTTATATAGACCAGGCTGGCAGCAAGCAACCAAGCAACTGATCAAAGTATCTTTTGAAGATCAATAGACATTTAGTTAAGCATTTGGAAACCCTATTAAAATGTATTGATTTTTTTCTTCTTGGAAAAAGGGAACCTGAGACCTAACCAGACATCACTCAACCCCTTTACAACTGGTAATTAGATTACAGTTGCGTTATGTTGCTGGTTTGCCATTATTTTGAATTCTAGTCTGAATCTGCAAACTGAATTTTTTTTAAGCTTCAGCTTCTTTGGAACATATAATGGAGAAGGTCATTGGTAAACAGCTTCCCCTCTGTTTGAGCAAGTTGATGTTTGCAGGGATAGAGCTGTCTTTGGTAATGATGAAGCCTTATATTTTTTCTTGAGTTCATTATCTGATTGGATGACTGCTTTAGGCACCACCCATTTCATTTCATCTTTAGATTTTGTGATCTTATGAACTTCAGATTGTAACTTTTAGGAGCTGCTCTAGTGCTCTACCTGCGTACTTGTGCATTCTCCCCTTATAAATATTTATTCTTATATAAGAAAATGACAAGTTATGGGAGCCAAACCACGATGGTCCTTCAAGCATTTTTTAAGCATATTCATAGCCAATATCACTATATGTACTCTAACAAGGGCACTCCAATGATATTCTTGTTGAATGTGAGCTCCCAAAGCTGTGGATGGGTCTTTATTTGTATTTTTTTCACTTTTGTTTTTCCAGTATACTTCAATTTGCTTAGATGTATAACTTATAATTTCAAACTTATTAGGAGCACCGTAGTTCTGTTTATTGATCTATATTTGCAAAAGAATTGATGATATCTTTGCGGTCATAATCTTATTTCTAGATTAATTCAAGTCATTATATTCTCACTTAAATGTTCGTCATGAAGAACGATCCTTGGTTTTCATACATTCATAAACCACTGTTTGTTGTTTCTGTATTGGTATCATGCCTATGTTTTGTATGTTGTAAATCATTCATGCAAAGATGTTTTGGATTTTTTTCTCCTGATACAATCAAACAATTTACCTCTTTTTGTTTTTAGCCTATCAGTGTTTAATTGATGCCTTTGTTACTGAAATTCCAGATGGCAGAATATTTTAATAAGAAAGCAGGTGTATCAGGACGCATCCCACTGGGGAGTTTTAATGCGATGTTCAATTTCACTGGTTCTTGGCAAATTGATGCAGCAGCTACGAAATCTCTTGCTATGGTCGGATACATCATTCCCCTATTTGAAGTAAAATTAGCAAAATCAAATTTATGTTTACGTGAAGAAATCAAACGTGTTGTTCCATACTCTTGGGATTTTGCATCTTTGGCAAGGTCAGCAATTCATCACTGATTTGTATTGTTGTAATTCCCTTAACTTTAGTTCTGGAAATATTCTACCTACTTTTCATTTCTTTAGATTTGAAATTTTTTCTTTAAATAGATATTCTAGCATGATACAATAGTACCTATTAAGATCAATAAGTGGAAACATCTTCCGAAAGGACACTCTTTGACCTGGAGGGGCCACTCTTTTACTTCCTGTGATATGTACACACCATGATGACCAGTTTATCACCCAGGCAAAATGGGGGTTTTTAGTCCCAGTTGATAATGCCTCTTTCCAAGTATGTATTTGACACACTAGTAATGGTGTTTCACTTGGTCTACCCTGGGAGAAAAGGATAACAGCACGAATCCACTGGTATCATCTTTGTATTGAAAAATCTTACATCTACCAGTTACAATGTGATATTCTGATTAAATTGTCCCGTTAATACATATAGAAGGAATTTAATAGTTCCAAACTGTAATGATTTCACAATATGGAGTGACTGCGTCTGGATGACTAAAATAGATCAACTCGATGTTCCAGTCAACATTCAAACTGGAAAGATACAGTTCCATATTATGAGCATGATTTTTTTCTGTTAATACTTAGATGAATTTGATAGTCTGGCAGCATGTTTCTGAATGGAATTTCCATTTTTTCTCCCACTTTTCAGTTTTATTGAAAATTTTGGTACCCATATTGTTACCTCAGCAACAATTGGTGGAAGAGATGTAGTTTATATCAGGCAACACCAGTCCTCTCCTTTGTCCACATTGGATGTTGAGAGCTATTTGAAAGACATTGGGGATCAGAGGTTTCTGGACTCAAAAGGCCAATCAAGTGCTGGTCCCTTAAAATACAAGGACAAGGTCAGTATATGGTGCTATTGCTTCAAAACTAGTTCTCCAAAAAAGTGGTATTTACTCCCAGAAGCCTGAGGGAACTTTTAGCTCATTGCATCATGCCTTTTTGTTCTTGATTGTGTCTCTGGTGAAATATATTTCTGTCCATTTTCTGTTTAATTCCATAAATTCTCCTCTTGGCATATACGCACGCCTTTGCACACGCAAAGAAAATAAAAATAAAAGTTCTAAGTCTTTTGCTGCAGGATGTCACTGTAATTTTTAGGAGGAGAGGAGGCGATGATCTTGAGCAGAGTCATGCCAAGTGGGCAGAGACTGTGAAATTGGCACCCGATGTGATTAACATGACATTTACACCCATTGTTTCTCTGTTGGAAGGTGTGCCTGGAATAAAGCATTTGGCCCGTGCAATTGAGTTATATCTAGAGTGTAAGATCTCATCCACTTTGTTTGCTTGAAAAGTGAGTTTATTTGCAATTCTTTTTTTGATTGTCACCGGGTGTCTGAGAACAAACTCCGACTAATCCTGGGGGGCAATTCTAGAAAGTAGTTACTAAAATTATTATCACAACATATTAAAAGAAAAAGAAGAGGACTCATAACAATCTAGTTACCCTATTATTTTAACTCTGAAGGGTTTGAAGCCATTTTAAAAATCTATTCAATGTTTATACATAGTTAAATGCTTTTTAATTATAAGGACCAGTGATCAAGATAAGGGGAATATACTTTTCGGACCAATGTCTTAGAATTTCATGCACTCTTGGTTGATAAGGCCTTTCAACAAAATATGGTTGCACTACCAGATCATATCCTCTCCTTTTCTCTTTACATGATTGATTCTTACTGGACCCGCTGCTATAGCATTGTAAACGTTGTTGTCAATCTTGCTACCCGTTGTAAAAACTCATCTTTTTGATTGTCATCCTGATGTATTTGTTTTGTGATTCTTATGAGCTAAATAAAGCTCTAAATACCCTTAGCAATATACTATCTGGAATTTCATTTAGACATGTTTAGGAGCAGTCTTATTCATATTCTTCCTACTATGGAATAGTTATTTAACAAAAATGCTTTACTTATTATTGTCTTGCTATCTTTTATTGCTTTTACCAGACAAGCCACCCATTGAAGACTTGCAGTATTTCTTGGATTTTCAAATTGCTCAAGCTTGGGCCCCAGAACAGAATCTACAAAGAAAGGAGCCTGTGTGTCCCTTCCTTCAGTTCAGCTTGATGGGCCCAAAGCTATATGTGAGCCAGGATCAGGTATTCTTCGCAGTTACAGTGACTCTTATGTGTAATCATTATAAATTTGAAACTGTCTTCCAAGTGGTTCAGACATGTCCTGCATTTTTTATTTAATTTTCTGTGCTTCTAAATAATAAAAGAGACTGAAAAAAGTAAAGCAAGAAAAAAGGAGTTTGAGGGAGTAAATTTAATGCAGGATCGTCTAAACAAATTTTTGTCCCCTCCCCATGCAAAAATGTGCGAATGTGTGTGTGAGAAGAGGGGGTGGCTAGGGTTGGGGGGAGAGGGAGAGAGGGAATCTTTGAATTGGGTCGATGTACAACTTCTCACTTCAGGTTTCTCTCCTTGTTCTTGGCTTACTGCAGTTCCATTGAGAGAGAAAGTAAAGCTAATGCACAATTAGAATATCTCTCCTTAACATGTTACTCTTCATTATCTTTTGTTAATTGTATCACCTTTGAATACCTAGTGTTTATCTCTCTCCAGATTGACTACCACTGCCAATTCAAGGTTTTCTACCTATGATTAAACATGTTTCCGTTACAGGTAACAGTCGGTCGGAAGCCAGTGACTGGGCTTCGACTTAACCTAGAAGGGAGCAAACAGAATCGACTTGCTATCCATTTGCAACATTTAGTGTCTCTTCCAAAAATTCTTCAACCCCATTGGGATGCGCACGTGGCCATTGGTGCACCCAAGTGGCAGGGTCCAGAGGAACAAGATAGTCGTTGGTTTGAGCCAATCAAGTGGAAGAACTTCTCCCATGTCAGCACTGCACCCATTCAGCATACTGATACTTGCATTGGAGACCTTTCTGGTGTTCATATTGTCACAGGGGCTCAGCTTGGTGTATGGGAATTTGGCCCCAAGAACGTGTTACACCTCAAACTTCTCTTCTCTAATGTACCGGGATGTACAATAAGGCGGTCTGTTTGGGATCACAACCCTTCCACACTTCATAATTCTCAGAGGCCTGATGGCAGTTCTTCATCATTTTCAAGTGACAAAAAGGAAGATAATTCAAGCCAAATTGGAAAACTGGCAAAAATTGTAGACTTCACAGAAATGTCAAAGGGGCCACAAGATATCCCTGGTCATTGGCTAGTCACAGGGGCAAAACTTGGGGTTGATAAGGGAAAGATTGTATTGCGCATAAAATACTCCTTGCTGAATTACTGATGTGTTCGTCTTTTTTTTTTTGTAGTTTTACCCACCCCAGTAGAAACTATAGTCAAGCATTCTTTGAATAGCCAATACCAGTTCTGTTGTGTACATTGTGTTTTTTACTCTACAGCCACTTTGTTGATAGTCACATCATTGATTAGCAGAGTACCATTTATTCAAGAACTTGGTTTGCATTTTTGTTTATTGAAAAGGCAGGTTTTCTTAATGACAGGCTTGATTATTTTTAATAAAATTCGATTTTTCTTCATTGAGGTGATGATCCATTCTTCTTGATTGATGAAGTTTTGCTTTCTCTGCATTTTATATTTTTTGATAATGATATCTATTTTCAAATTCATGTCTTCCATTTTTTTCAATGCTGAAAATGTGGTGCTTGGGACTAATATTAGGCGAATTGGACCTCAATCTTTCATTGTTAAGCCACATCAGCGGAGTTCATGTAATTTGCAAAGTTCTACAAGATATCTCATGAGTGTAGGAAGTGAACCAAAAAGCTAGAGGCAGTCGGTTTGTGCAAGCACCATGCAAACGGCGCTAACGTGGAAAAATAAAAACGACGTCGTTTTCATATCGTTTTAATTTTTTGCAGTTCGCCCCCATTTCCCCAGCTCTCCCTCCTCTCTGTGTTTCGACCCTTTCCTTCTCTCTGTGTTTCTTCGATCTCGAGACCTCTCTGTTTCTCATCCTAGTTGCCCCTTCCTTCCTTCCTCTTTGAGTCCTTCGTCTCTGTGTCGCGGTGAAGCCCCTTCCTTCCTTCCTCTCTGTTTCTCATCCCAGCTACCCTTTCCATCCTTCATCTCCGTGTTGCGGCGAAACCCCTTCCTTCCTTCGTCTTTGTGTCTCGAAGACCCTCAAGAAATTTCTCTCTAGCGGCGAAGCCCCTTCCTTCCTTCCTCTGTCTTGAAGACCCTCAAGAAATTTACAAAATGCAATTTCTCTCACTTGAAGCCCTTCCATTTCCCTTCATCTCGAGTTCTCACCTCCCTCGAAGATGACCCATAGACCTCCCTTCCTCCTAACCCTAACCCAGCCCATTTCCCTTCATCCTGAAACCCTAACTCTAACTAGCCCCTTTCCTTCATCCATAAACCCTAGTCCTAACCCAGCCCATTTCCCTTCATTCTGAAATCCTAACCCTAACCCTAACCCTAAACAGCCCCTTTCCCTTTCCTTCATCCCGAAACCCTAACCCTAACCCTAACACAGCCCCTTTCCCTTCATCCCGAAACCCTAATCCTAAAAGAAGGTAGGTGATCAAGAAACAAGAAAGAGACTCATCCTAATATTAGTTCTTGCTTACTAAAATAAAAATATTGTTCTAATGTGTAAGTAAACATGATCAATATTAAACTGCATGGAGTTGAAAACAATATTTAATATTAATCGTCATATTCTTAATTATCAATCATTTCTCATCTCAAAATATGATATAAAATAATAATTGTCATATCACATTACTGTAAAGGATGATATAAATTGAGGGATGATAATTATAAAAAAAAAAATGAATCACATTTTATGTCTCATGAATAAATTAATTGGTTAAGCAATTTCGCACATGTCCACACATTCTTTTTTGATATACATATACTGTGAGATTCTTCCCATCAAAAAGGTTTCGAACCACTAGTACAGCTAGCTTTCACCAACATCTGTTCATATATAGCAGGGAATCTAAAACCAATTAATAAAAATCAATGCACAAATATTAATTATTGTTAATCCTAATTCCTATATATGCTCATATATATTATTTTCTTAGTCTATTATTAGCTTTTGTTTTACTTTTCAACTCTTGAAGTTTGGAGTTTTTTCTGGTGATCATGCTTGGACTAGCGAATGGCTTGTGCCTATGGTATACACGCATTGTATTCCTTTTGAATGCTTGGATCACGATAGGACTAGTGAATGTGTCGTGCATTATTAAGTCAAAAGACTACTTAGTTGTCTTTCAAAAGCTTCCACAATTCCACAAATCTTTTGTTTCCCTTTCTTTTTGTGTTTGTTTTAATGTTTTTGACAGTAACAAAAATTTGGGTGTATTATTCTTATGAAGCATCTTCTGTAATGAAGGAGTAGTATGGTTAGCATTATTTTCTTAATCTATTATTTGCTTTTGTTTTCCTTTTCAACTCTTGGAGTTTGGAGTTTTTTCTGGTGATCATGCTTAGACTAGTGAATGGATTTAGGTAAAATATTTGTTCTTTGGCTCTATTGTTTGATTTAATTCAATAGTAGTTGTGCTTATTTTTCTTAAGTTCCATTCTCCATGGATGATTGGAATGTTGAACTGAAAACTGGCTATAATATGACAACCAGTGCTATAATGTTCAATCTAGAGTAACTTTTATTTATATATTTCCCTTTCTTTTTGTGTTTGTTTTAATGTTTTTTTCAAAACTGCTGACTCATGTGAAACTGGAGTTCCAGCAAGTAAGCGCCAGTCTCAGTAAAGAACAAGTACCAAGCAAGCTGCCTAGAGACCCATTGGGACCTTAATTGGTCTCATTTTTGGACTTGGACACAAAGCTTTCACCAACATCTGTTTATTCAACCGTGTGGATGATTTAAAAAGTCTTTCATGGAATTTATCTCTGCTACTTTGCTAACATTTTTTGATTTTATGTTGTATTGCTTGATTGACCATTTATTTATGGTTAACTTCTTAAACATGATGATTTACTGGGAAAAATATAGGATTGGTTTATGTGTGTCTTTTGATATGTGTGCCTTTTCATTGTGATTCTGGTTCATGTTAGAATGTCGTCATCTTCAACATTTGGCAAACGTACTTTGGCATCTCCCTTGTGCTTCTGTGAGGTTGAAACTATATTGAGATACTCAAATACTAAGGCAAATTTAGGACGACCATTTTTAGGGTGTCCAAAGCACAACACGAAGGTAACTACAGGACTTGTAATGTAACATGTTTAATGAATTGCTTAATATTACGTACGTCTAACATTTGAATTATCTTTGTGTGCAAATATCAGGGATTACCATATTATAAATATTTCAAGTGAGCAGATAGTTATCAATACATAGAGCTACAAGAAAGAAAAAATGAACTGTCAAGGAAGGAAGAAGAGCTTAAGAAGAGTCTTAGAGATATCGAAAATAGAGTAACTGAGCTCTTTAGGATAGTAGATGACATCAAGAAGTTAGAGATGGTGCTATACATTATATCTGAGGAGGTTCGGAAAAATGAGTTGGTGCTTCTTGAGAGAGAAACTGTCCTAAGGCCTTCACGCACGCTATCCCAAGTGTACTTTGGTTTTTTTGTAGTTGTTTGTTGTTTTTTATTGACTCGGTAGTGGTTTATGTTACATCTTATTCTGAATTTGTAGTTTAAGTGTAATAAGTTATTTAGTTATTAGATTTGTATAATTAAGTGTTATTAGTTATTTAGAGAACTGAATTTGTAGTTTAGTTTGAATTGTAGTTTTCCATTCTAATTTCCAGCTTTTCATTCCATTCTAATTTGAATTCATATCATTAGAATGGAAAACTATACAAGGTGATAAAGGAATCTAGCTAAATGGAAAAAGCGGGACTGCTTTGTGTAAAGATTGGTTTGTGTATGTAATGTAAAGGAATCTAGATAAATGGAAAAAGCAGTAGCGCTATGGTTGGCCAAATGGATTATGAACCCAGCTATACCAACAACACAATCAGTTCTACTCAAGCCAAAAAGCCATCCTACTCAAACCAATGGAGCGATTGAACCATGAAAAAGTTAAAAACTTTTTGATCAGAACTCAGAGATGGTCGTATTTATTGCAATTGACCATTTGTCTTTGAATGTACCTGTTATACTCCTGGCAATGCATAATAATCCTACTCAAACCTGTTGCATCACTAGTAATATAAATAATTATAAAATCTTTCTTCTTCCAAAAATAATTAGAAATACTATCACTTTCCAAGCTTTGTGAATATAAAATAATTTCAAAAACTTTAATTACCAAGCTTTCTTTTTACAAAATAATTACAAAAACTCATCAATACCACCAAGCTTTCATCTTACAAAATAATCTCAAAAACTATAACCACCAAGCTTTCTTCTTAAAAAAATAATTACAAAACCTATCACTTGCCAAGCTTGCAAAAATTAAAATTCAACCTTTTTGCACCGGTTGTGATCCATCACAACCCAGGGAGGTCCGGTTGTGCGCCATCTAACCCAAGAAAATCTGCTAGGATTAATGTGAAAATATTAATTTCATCTAAATATTACAATTAAATTGTGCAAAGTTTAGAAATGTTACACTTTCTTAGCTACCAATCACTGTTTCTCTGTGCTGGGTTCCACTACTGTCAATTACTGAGCTGTCTAGAATATGCTATTTATAAATAACAAAATTCTTAGTAAATATTAAAAGCAGGACAAGTTACCATCTCAACTTTCCACATGATTAGCATTGATCACAATACAAATATTGACCAATAATGAATGGGGGCGAAAACATTGTTTGATTGATAAAAAGATCTATTTCTGATACCTACACTTGTCCAGGATTGGTGATATCCACTTCTGATGGCCCAAATAAATTCCTGCACGTGCCCATGGCTAGTGTATCTCCGACATTGAAACTCTTATCCCGCTAATAGTAAAGTAACAAATAAAAATAATTTTTTTTCTAAGTTTACATTATAAATCTAACACACGTTCACATGTTTATTTTTAATTCTCCCAATGTTAAAACATTCACCTGTTTGAGTTTCTCTCTGACTTGTGCTTTCTTCTGTTTGGCTTTAACATTTTGCATGTCTGTCTCCATCCTGGATGCTCTCCTCAGAGATGGAGGGTCTTCCTTTCCCTCTGACAACAAGTGGACTCTTGACTTGTTGTGAACCACCAACTGCAATTGTGTCTAGTGTCATAAAATCAGCATTCGAAAGAACTGTTAAGTAGGACATCATTAAATAATAGAAATTAAGTAGTTATAAAGAACTAAACCAGATTAATAGACTTTAAAATTTGTCGTCTTCGAACCTATTTGGGTCAAAGATCTGTTGCGTGTGTGCTTGCAATAACATTCAGTCATCTCATATATCCTCTTCTTTGCATCTTCGAATTGCTCATTAGAATCTGCCGCATATGTTATCATCCCATAACATATATTCAACAGAATTGAATATGTATTACACCATTTGGCCTCTGATCCCCTGCGTCACACCTACTGCGGATTAACTTGTATTTCCTCTTGATGTCCTTCCTCCATCGGTCTAGAATGTACTGGTGTGGAAATGATTTTATACCGTTATATTTGAATACGGCCAAAATATACCTACACAGTATCCCCCTCATATGCCTACCAGTGTGGTGTCGAATGTAACTACATCACCAAAATACTAGTAGGCTGCCCGACTACGTGGATCTGCCCAAAAAACATTCTTTAACCTCCCGTCATCGTCTAAATCCATCAATGCAAAAAAACTCATTATTCTTGTACTGCATCCTTATAAAATAATCTAAGTGCTCCAGCACCACCTGTGCCAAGTCGTAGATGTCGTGCTTTGTCGATGTAATTGCGATAATCCTTTTCCAAAAATGGGAGGTTCTCAAAATCACCTGCGCCAATGACAAGAGATCCGTAACTCTTATTCAGTCGGATGCCAGCTAAGTCGTTTGTGTCTAGGACTCTTTTAACGGACTCACTCACTTCTTTGTTACATCGAAAGAAGTGAGATTTCATTGGGCTGAGGCCGTGATTATGTGTATTATGCACTATTGTCAACCGCATCTTTCACTCGACTCTTAAGGCATTAATCATTGCCTTACAGTCCGTTTTTCCCATCGGACGTGGGTTGGCGACATTGGAACTCTTATTCCGAACCTTCCCTCCCTGTGCACAACCAATGGTGACATATCTGATACTTTGATCCTCTGACCTCTCACTCCTTTGTGCCATCACCCCAAACCTGCATTTTTAGCATAATGCTTATAATAGCTCAACAAATCTTCAAATGAATTGAACTCTATCCTCGACTTTGGCTCCTCAATGATATCATCACCATCCGACGATGGCACCACCTGTGGTGTACTGGTAGTGCCATTGTCAGTTTCCCGTTCATCGGTTTATCCAACAGAATTTCTTCATCTACTTTAGCAGAAGTACATAGCACTTCAGTTTCCAGACAATCGGGTCTATTTTCTTGACCAACTCTTGCACTCGTTGCAGAGCTTGTAGGAATAAATGGCCTTAGAGGTCTCATCCCATATTGAAATGGGTAACCAACATTTTGCTTAAAACAAAAAAAATTAAAACATTTAATTTGTTTAAAAAATAATTAACTTATAACTAAAAAACAAGAAGGAAGTTGAAAAACCACCTTAATGTTGCTTAGATTTTTGGTTCCATCTAGATATGGCAAGAAAGCTGGTGACCATGCAGGCACTGGTCCACTGGTCCAAAGTAACCGTGCATGTAATTTGGATAGTTTAGTAGACTAGTTGGAGGGATGTCCTAATATAAAAATAATTATAATAATTAGGATGTTTAAACATTGAGTTGCAATAAGTTTTTTAGTAATGAAATAACATACTGAATTGGATCTTCAAGTGGTCTTCTTCTTCATGGAAGGGTCGTCGTCTTGGTCATCAAGTGGTCTTCTTCGTGGTCTACCGGGTCATCTTCGTGTGGGTCATTTCTACTGGGTGATTTCTACGACATTCATGGTGAAACACTTTTTTTTACTTGCTATTGTTTCATGATTTTTTGATTGGGTGGTTTTATACTTTACTATTTCTTGAATGTGGTGGGGGAAGATGACGCCCATGGCCATTTCCACCAAGCGGTACTAGAGTAGTGATTCTTGTTGATTTTTTTGCAATTTTTTGGTCCTTTTAATACACTGAAGCTGCATGAACCTGTTTAAGAACCAACAGAAATGATTCGATCAACCATATCGCCGACAGCGGTAACAGTAAGATTCATTGTACAGGTTTTCAAACTAGAAAGAAACTACCTTTTAGAAATTGTGCAGGTTCTCATTTCGTTTTTTTGCCAAGCCTTATATTTTGGAAAACCCAAAGATCATTTGAAAGAATCTGAGTTTGTAGGTTTTTCATATTCACTTACGGCAAATTTCCAACGTAACAATAGTCATAACAGGCATTTCAGTACAATTACAATAATATTCAACAAAATTTCGATTTGGCGAGGCAAAGGCAGATCCGTGAACTTCGTGCTTTGTGGTCTTCGAAGGGACAAAGGGAGGGAGAGAGTCTGGTCTGGGTCTTCGAAGGGTGGGAGAGTTCGAAGGGATTCAGGTAGGGGGAGAGTCTTGTCTGGGTCTTCGAAGCTTCGTGATCAACGAAGGGAGGGGCAGAGTTATAAGGAAGGGAGGGAGAGAGTTCTGAGACCAAAACGACAGCGTTCTATTTTTCACGTGGGCACTGGTTTCGCGGCGATTAAGCATGCCGATTGCCTTTAGCTTTTTTCTTATTTTTAATAATACATGACATGCTATAGTAGGATTAAAATATCATATGTCTATACTCGAAACTATGTAATAATTATTAAATAAACAAGTAACAATAAATTGGACATTCTAGCCGGCAATTTTAGGCAAAGGGATCTATCTATCTAGTTGATTGTGGACGAACCGGATCCAATTGCCCGACATATGACCAATTCAATGATAACGCAATGCATTTGCTCATCTGTCCATCTTTGTCAAGTCTCAGCCCAAAGCATCGAAGTGTCTGTCGGCATTCCTGTTTCACTTTTCCTCAACTACAGCATATAAGTCCTTTTGTTTCTCCAACATTGATGTTTACGAAAATGAAATGGCTATATCTTTATCATTGTACGTTTCCTTTGCTTATTAATTAATTATAGCTTCTCCAAATATATATGCTTTCTCCCATTAATATATAGAGTGATCGATGACAGATTGGGACGCTTTCGGATTCAGTATGAATTCTACTTTCTGCCTGTAATTTTCCTTTTGTTAAATACGTGTCTAAAACGTAGTTAAATTTTCAAACTACACCTAAATTTTGTAAACATTTCCCTTGAAACTGTAGTTTTCTCATTATAGGGAAATTGGAGATTAAAAAATTAAAGGTGGCAATATGCGATCACACGATCTCATGTGAACCCATGCAATACAAACACGACACTAAATTAGCGAGTTTGAGTTTGATATAAATAGATTCAGGTCAAAACGGGTTGATCCATTAATGTATTATTAATATACGAGTCAATAATGAGTCAACATACTTAACCTCAAATCCACCTGCAATAATCCATTTAAATTTTATTTCAAAATTATAATTTTATTATTATTGGGTTGTAATATTGGTATTTCTCAATATGCTTCTATTTTTATTGATGAGATTTTAATTTGGAGCTATGCTCATATTTGTTATTGTTGGGTTTGTAATATTGGTTTTATTATAGGTTAAAATTTGAGAAATATTAATATTTTTTATTAGTAGGTATTCTTATATATTGTTTTTTATTTGGAAATACATATTTTAACTTTTATATGAGATTATGTTAATCAGGTCAAATAGGTTATGCGGGTCAGTTCAACTCATTTACATAAAACGGATTGAAGCGGGTCAAAATGAGTACGTGTGTCGTGTTGACTCATTTCTAATTAATTATTAAATTGGTCAAAACAGGTTGTGTCATGTCGTGTGACCCGTTATTTAAATAGATCGTATTAGGATTTGAAAGACTGACCTGTTTAGTTTAACGGATTATGTTCGGATTGATCCATATAGTCGAATATCCATGACTTGAAATGATACAAACACAACTTGTGAATACAAATTGTCCCCCCTAACAAAAATTACATATTAATGTGAAAAAGATAAATTTAACTACAAGTAACGAACGCTTGTAACTTATGTTAAGACATGAATATAAATAATAAAATCTATTTAATCACATACTATTAAATGATAAGTTGTAATTTAACATGATATTAAAATATACTAGGTTCTTAGTTCGAACTCTGACTTTACATTTCACCTGATTAATTAAATATTTTGATGTTAAAATAGAAATATAAATAATAAAATTTACATTTTTTCATCAACTTAAACTTTTCATATAAGTGATAATTTCACAAGTTAAACTCGACCTTGAATCTCTTGACTCAACTCAAGCAAGATGGTTGAGCGCGCGAATGTTAGACATCAACCTCAGACATTATATAATAATTAATATGATATTTCTTAAAGAGTGTCAACGTTAGCATTTTGATTTCTAAATTCTTGATTGAGTAACTTGATCTTCTAGTTATCTCTCTTACTCTCATTTATTTTTATGTTTTTTTTTATAAGAACAGAATACTTTTATTCATCAATTTAAATTACATTACAAATTAGATGAAGATAAATGATACTTGCATTCATGAGTATGCAAGCGCCGTGCAGTCGTTTTGAAAAAAGTAAATAAATATGAGACCCACATGAAAAGAAATTAATTTTTTAATAGTAGATATCACTCTTTTTCAAAGCGACTGCACGGTATTTGCGCATTCCACGATTGTATGTAGCATTACTCATAGATAAATCAACCCAAATAGCTTGGGATATACAATCTGGAATTGAATTCCACCAAAGAGATGCATCATCAAGCTGATGCCATGCATATTTTAGCCAAAGCATGAGCTACGCCATTTGCTGCACGACCTCTATGTTGAATAGACCAATTAGAGTAAAAATTTTGATTAGTGGTCAGAAATATTGCAAATTTTGATTTAATGAAAAAAGTGACCAAAAATATTTCTATAATATTATGTCAAGGTAAAAGGGTAAAATTGAGGAAACAAAAATAGAACGTCTTAGAAAAACTTAAAAGAATATGAAAGTTATAAAATATTAAAAATTAATTAAATAAATTTAATGTCGAAACTTATCTTAATTCTTATTTTAAGAAAATACATAAATAACTATATATAACACGTACATCATGCATACAGATCATTAATCTTTTGTAATATGACCAAAACGTTTGGGGACCGGGGAGCGTTACTTTCAATCAAAAAGTACATAAATATTACAATTATCTAATATGAAGTGTATATTATAAAAAGGTAGGCTCATAGCATCCTTCGGATCTTTCCCTCAAGGAGACGGCAATTCTCGGCATAAAATACATTTACATTCAAACAAGAATAAGGCCGTCGTGGTCATAACAAGTGGTACTAACAAGCAACACTACTACTCGGTCAATCTGGCCATTTTTCACAGCGTTTGCACTTATATATACACGAATGAAGCTCATTATTTTCTTAGCTTCTACGTACCCATCTCAGCATTATAAGTGCTCTTTTGCACCAGGCAACAGATCAAGATAGACTCTTGCTAGTAGCTAGCTATCTATGGTACTTTGCTTTTGATCTCTTCAATGTGCTCATGACATTTATGCATATATATATATATATATATATATAGATATGTTCTTGCTTTAGGTTCGTAACTTTCTTTCGTAATGTCATAATTTGGCGTATATGTAGGAGAAACCAGAGCTGATCGTTGAAGGAAAGGTCGACTGGAAGGGAAGAGAAGCGTTGAAGTACAAACATGGAGGAACCAGAACTTCGTTGCTCATACTCTGTACGTAAAAACTCAACTTGGTTTTGTATAAATAGAAAGATATATAGCTTGATGGTTGTGTATATTGCCAGTTATAAGAAGATCATGCATCATCCATATTAATTGTTTTGTAGGCCATGACTTAAATTTCGTGGTTAACGAATATTAATGTTTATGATGTTGTAGCCACGTTTGCTTTTGAGCACGTAGCAACCTTTGCACTGGCCGTGAACTTGGTGACATATTTTAATGGGGTGATGCACATGGAACTGGCCGAGGCTGCTAATCAGCTAACCAACTACATGGGCACTGCTTACATTCTCTCCAATCTGGCAGCTCTCCTTGCAGATACTTACATTGGCAGATTTAAAACTGTTGTCTTTGCTGGAAGCCTCGAGTTTTTGGTATGCTTAATTACAAAGCTTATATCCATCTTCATTGGTGTCAAATATCTAAGCCGTATACCCATCTTCGTTGGTGTCAAATATCTAAGCCGTATACTTCTGTCAAAACTCCTCACTTCTCTTAAATGTAACGTGAAATTACCACTTGTCTCAAAAGTTTAAACTGATGAGAAGAGATATATTTTATTATTTATTTTATATTTTAACATGACTCTCCTCACGTGTGAGCTAAACTCTCCTTCAATGGGTGGCCCAATACGTGAAATATTTAATTAAATGAGACAGAGTGTAGAGTCAGGATTCGAACTCAGAACCTCTATTCTGATATCATGTGAAATCATCACTTGTCTCAAAAGTTTAAGTTGATAGAAAGAGGTAGGTTTTATTATTTATTTTATATCTTAACATGCAATAAGAGAGCTTTTTAAAGGGAGAGGTTAGAGTGGGTGAAAGAATCATGGTTTGTTTTCACAACTCCTCTCAACTCATCTTATCTCATTTCGTCTCATCTCATCATAACAACTTTTCCAAATTCTCACATAAAATAAAATAAAAAATTCAACTTTTTCAAATTTCAAAACAAAAATAATATTAAAAAATAATATTCTAACAATATTTTATTCAACTTTTAACTTTAATTTCAACTCATCTCTTCTCATCTGCGAAAACAAATGAGGGCAGTTTAAAGTCTATTTCAAACTGACCAAAACAACAATGAACTGTAATTATAGAACTTTTAGCAGTACTGATTATGGCAATGGAGTGACTGGCCATTTTTTCTATTCATATTTAATTTTCTCTGTTCTCAAAAAATTTAACTGTGGTTTTTACTTTCTGTTTCGCATGCTTGTTTATCAGGGATTAGCATTGTTAGCAGTACAAGCTCACTATCCCAAACTAAAGCCCCCAGTTTGCAACATCTTTGATCCAGCTTCTCGCTGTGAGAAAATTGAAGGTGCCAATGCTGCCCTCCTCTTTATTGGTCTGTATATGCTTGCTGCTGGGTCTGCATCAGTCAAAGCTGCATTGCCATCACATGGAGCTGATCAATTTGATGAAAAAGACCCGAAAGAAGCAAGGCAGATGTCCAGCTTCTTCAATGGCCTTTTACTGGCCGTATGTGTTGGTGGTGCCATTAGCTTAACGTTAATTGTGTGGCTCCAGGATAATAGAGGTTGGGACTGGGGCTTTGGGATCTCTTCCATCGCCTTGTTCTTGGCTGTGATTGTCTTTGCTTCGGGACTACCAATTTACAGGATACACGTGATTCAAGGAAATAGCCCCATCACTGAAATTATACAGGTTAGCATAATTGGTTAAACCCCTTGTATCAATATCTTGGTTTATTTGTTCCGGAGCACCTTTTGTTGTGCATAATATCTCTGCCTTTCAACTAAGACCAAGCTTAGTGCTTGCTCTTATTATCTGTTAGTTCTTGATCAATGTTTCCTGAGTATCCTGCTCATGGTTCTTTTTCTCAGGTCTATGTTGCAGCTATTCGCAACAGAAATCTTCACCTTCCGGAGGACCCCACCTATCTCTATGAGATTGAAAAGGACAAGGAAGCTGCTTTGGAAGCAGAATTCTTACCTCACAGAGACATTTTCAGGTTCTCTCCCAACCTTGAATTAATTTGCACATAGATTGACTCAACATGTGTCTCTTAATTTTTGGCTCTGCATCTCCAGAATTTGCACAATTCTCTTTTATATCCATCGCAAAGGAGAACAGTTAGTTCATGCACCAATAGAAAGCTGCATGCTCTCCTATAAATATATATATATATATATATATATATTTGTTCCTCTTTGCTTTTAACATTTCATACATGCTAAAATCCCATGCAGGTTTTTAGACAAAGCAGCCGTCCAACCAACATCTACAGGGCAGGATGGTAGACTTGAAGCTCCAAACCCATGGAAACTCTGCAGAGTGACTCAAGTGGAAAATGCCAAAGTAATACTTGGCATGATCCCAATTTTTTGTTGCACGATTATCATGACCCTTTGCCTGGCTCAGCTCCAAACGTTCTCGATCCAGCAAGGTCTCACTATGGACACTAGTTTCACCAAATCTTTCAACATCCCACCAGCCTCACTCCCCATCATCCCCGTCATATTCATGATCGTCATAATCCCTGCCTACGACAGGATTTTCGTTCCCTTTGCACGCAAAATCACCGGCATCCCCACCGGCATCACCCACCTGCAACGTATAGGAGTTGGCCTAATTCTGTCATCCATCTCCATGGCCGTGGCTGGAATAATGGAAGTAAAGCGAAAAGACGTAGCAAGAGACAGTAATATGCTCGATGCAATCCCAGTGAAAGAGCCATTGCCCATTAGTACGTTTTGGCTATCGTTTCAATTCTTCATATTTGGGATTGCAGACCTTTTCACGTACGTGGGGCTCCTTGAGTTTTTCTATTCAGAGGCACCAAAAGGCCTAAAATCCATTTCAACTTGCTTCCTATGGAGCTCCATGGCTCTGGGGTATTTTCTCAGCACCATAGTGGTCAATATAGTGAACAGTGCAACAAAGGATATTACCAGAAGTGGAGGTTGGTTGGCAGGGAACAATATCAACAGAAACCATTTGAATCTCTTCTACTGGTTGCTTTCTATATTGAGCTTGATCAACTTCTCTATCTACTTAGTGGTAGCTAAGAGGTACAAGTACAGGCCTGATAGTCCTATGCATGCGGTCTCAAATGAAAATAAGAAATGACAACAAAAAGAAAACTTAGCCTCAAGTGGTGATGATCATGATCATATATATGTGACAATAAATGCAAATTATGAAGATCTTAAGCTTGATCGATCTATTTGATTTTCTTACTTTCTTGTGCTTTGCTTGTATCTTTTTTTTCTTCTTCTTTTTATTTTCTAGTATAACTATAATGTAGAGGGCGGGTTTGAGATAAATGTTTATTAATGAAAAAGCTTTTTCGTTTCAAGTCATCATGTGTGTTAATGCCGTGCGGCCAATGCATCTACAAACTGGCCCAGGGAAGAAAACGCATCTAAATCAAGTTGTCCTTTACAATGATTACTATTATTTTATGTAGAAAAAAGACTACCGGCCAGTTTTATGTGTAAGTTTGGTACTAAATATATATACATATACATCTGTACACCTGAGTAATTTATACGTACTGATACCACCACGCATGTCCATATATACTGCTAATTTTTTCCCAGGTTTTCAGTACGTATCAAAGAAATTTCAAAAAATTCTGCACCAATTACGGAAAGTTATGGCCATTGTAGAGGGGAATGGATTAAACAGAAGTATATTTATGTATTAATAGAAAATCAACATCTAACTTCAATTCAGTACTATATATAATATTCTTTAGCTAAATTAATTCAATCCAAAAATATTAATACGCGCGCGCGTATACCTACGCATGCATGATAATGATATATGCAGAACTATCTTTGAATCGAGTCATACATGATGCGCGCAAATTAATATTGCATCTTTCTGAGTATATAGAACGACAAATTATATATAGGTGATTGCAAAGATTTCTCTTGAATCATCATGTATAGAATTAATATTATACTATACGTGTAAGCACTACAACAAATATTGGTTTTTCTCAAGAGTGACTCTCGTGGAAAAAAATATATCATTAGTGGGAAAAAAAAAATTTCCCACCAATTTGTTCCGTGTGAGACTCGTGGAATATAATGGGTGGAGAAAGACTCTTTTTCCATCAAACTACAAGTTCATGAGAAAAACCTTCTTTTTCCCATGATATATGGTGGTGGTTAAAACCTTTTTTTTTCGTGGCAAATAAGATTTCATCTGGTATAATGTGGTGGGCAATAACATTTTTTTCCATGAGAAGAGGTTGTGGCAAAACCTGTTTACCCATGACATATTTCCGTGGAAAAAGTTGTCTTTAGTATTTTCGATAAAATACTTTTGTAGAAAATATATATTTTTCACAAAATATTTGGTCGGAAATACTTATTTACGAAGAAATCTTATCGCGGGAAATAATTATTTCCAGCAAAAAAAAGTATTTGCCACGAGTTTCATTCGCGGCAAATGCTAAGAGATTTCAGAAAAAAAAAATCATAAAATAAAAAAATGATTCTGAGCCAAAAATAATCATAACAAATAGTCTAATATAGGCTAATAAATATATCCGAACCTTAGAGATCTAAATTGACGCTTAGGGCACTTAGGCTTAGGGGAGCAAACAAGTAATGAAAGCCAAACAATCTTTTTTTTTTTTTTTTTGATAAGTAAGAAGTAAATATTATTGATACGAATGAAATAGGCATAACCTGTGTACACAATAGACATATCTTTTTTTTATAAGTAATAAGAAATGAAAGCCAACATAACGTCTTAGTAATAGGTAATAAATACTGAAGGACAATACTCTTTGCAAGAGTAAAGTTATGGTGCACCTTTTATAGTGCGTAAGAAAGATCAACATACAAGTAAACTCCTTTAGTTTTACTTTTCGTTCACCAAATTAAGTCGGACATACCAGGTTCAAGCGGAACAGGTGAAATCAGCTCAAATACTGCAGTCACGTTGTCCCCAGGCATAACCATCTTAACATTATCAGGCAATTCTACCTTCCCAGTGATATCTGCAGTCCTCAAATAAAATTGAGGCCTGTAATTTGAGAAGAAGGCTGTATGGCGTCCACTTTCATCCTTAGTGAGCACATATATCTCAGCCTAAAATTTCATGTATGTTTTAACAGTGCCAGGCTTGGCAATTACCTATAAAATAAGAGACATAGCCGACCAACCTCCCATAAACATCTTCACTATTCAATATCATAGCTGAGTAGTACTTGATTTCATAATTTAAATTTAACTAGCGCTGCCTACAGCCACAAAATTTTAAATTCTAAGGTAGTCACAGGATTTTGAATACAAAGATCTGAAGATCTAAAGGTAAAAGCCAATTTAAGCTCAAAGGAGGCACCACTGCTTCAGTAATGACAGATTCATTATCAGAGTACAGAGCAAATAATCAGCTCATTTGAGAATTGACTGCCCAAGGGTTCTGCAGAAATAAGACTACTAAAAATGCTTACACACTTACCTGCCTTAACCCCAAAACCTCAACTTCTTCACCAACTTTAATAATTCCTTGTTCAACACGACCAGTGGCAACAGTTCCACGCCCCTTAAATAGACAAAATTATTAAAACTATGTTGAAATTCTCAAGAAAAATCTGTCCATAAAAGTATATGAGCAGCAAAAGAGTAAAGAATCCATCTTAAGTTTAAAGCACAAAGAATATCAAACAAGAACATTGATAAAAAGGCCTATAGTCTGAAATGGTCATTTCATAAAAAGTTTAATTGTGGAAATGATGACATTTTAGTAATAATACCTTATTTCTTCACTTTTTTATTCTATGGATCCACTGAAATCAATAAATTAAGTGAAATGCAAATAAAAACATACAGTCTATGCCAACTTTAAGGTATCCCTCAAATGCAGAAATGCATAAATCACAGAAGCATAGTGAAAATAAGTAATAAAATTCATTCTCACTCAAATGCAGTTTCTTTCCTAATGAAAAGCTTAACCATTGATGCTGAATGAATGCTTTTACCTGAATTGAGAATGCATCTTCAATAGGCATCAGAAAAGGTTTGTCAAGCTGGCGTACAGGGTCAGGAATGTATTCATCCACATCATCCATTAATTTCAGGATAGCTTTTTTGCCTATCTCTTCATTCGTACCTTGTAATGCAGATAAAGTCGAACCCTGAATGATAGGGATCTCATCCCCAGGAAATTTGTAGAAGCTAAGAAGCTCTGCCAAATGCATAAGCTTTAAGTGAAACACTTGTTGCAGAATCAAAATTAATCTAAGTGTGGAAATATATATATTTAAACAACATTCTCAAAAAGCCACCCTACCACGTAGCTCCATTTCCACAAGCTCCAGTAACTCAGGATCGTCAATAGCATCGACCTTATTTAGAAAACACACAAGTGATGGCATACCAACCTGCACAAATGCATTCACAAATCCTCATATAGTTTACTCTAAAAGCACCAAACAATGCGTAAGCTAAACAAATATGGTGGATAAAATTTACAAGCCACCATTAGAAGGATGCCCACCTGGGGAGCAAGCAGAATATGTTCCTTGGTCTGCGACATGGGGCCATCGGGGGCAGATACAACAAGAATACCCCCATCTTATCATGTGTGCCGTGGAGACCCGCGAGAGAGACCGTGCGAGGGAGAGAGATGCGGGAGCTGAGGTGGAGTTGGCGGAACCGTAGGGCGGTTGAGGGTGGCGATGGCCATGGCTGGAGACGGCGGAGGTGCACGCATCTGCTAGGATCTGAGAGGCAGAGGGAGAGCGAGAGAGAAAGAGAGAGAGAGAGAGAAAGTCGGCGAGAGGGAGGGCTGAGGGGGAACACCCACGGTGGCTCGATGGCATAGGGGAGCCGTTCGCGATGGCGCAGTAGGGAAGGAGCAAAGTATCGCGGGGTTTTTTTTGGGGGGGGGGGGAGGGAAGAAACGAGCGGGGGATTTAATTTTATTAGTATTTCCGGCAGATTCTTATCGTCGAAATAACTGATCACACCGACGCAAATACCAATAACCCATATTTAAAAAGGTTGATCAATTTGTGGCGAAAACAAGTCGCCGAAAAAGATAATAATCTCGTCGCAAAAAACTAATAAGCCACGAGAGGGAAATTATTCTGGTAAGACTATTTTCGGCGAGAAAATGTCGCCACAAAAAACTAATTACCTTGTGGCAAAAACTAATAACCCACGAAAGCAAGATATATTTGGTAGCTTTATTTGCGGCGACTTTTACTCGCCGCAAAAGGAGTTTGTTTCGTGGAAAAAAATCATTTTCCCACGAAGTTTTCCTTGTCAACATGATCTCGTGCCAAAAAGCTTGTATTTTTTTCCACAAATAATTTTGGTGTCATCAGCCTACTATTTGCCATGATCATATATCATGGAAAAAGAATTCGTGGAAAAAGTTCATATTTGTTGTAGTGAAGGAGATTTTCCCCCTAGGAAAGGCCCATCGGACCTCGGCCCAGAACCCGGCCCAAAGGCTTCCTTATCCGAGCAAGGAACAAAACGGGGCACCGTTATTTAGTCGACAAGATAGATCAGTCTGACACTCTATGGCTGCCCTCGAAAACAGTATATGCACAGAACGCACGGAAAACATGGAGGACCCTCAATTTATCAACATCAGGTCATCTACGGCTCATATAAATTGGATCAGAAGTCAGGGGACCACACCGCATTAATGACGCTACTGATTAAGTCACAAGCCACATTTATGGAGTCGGCACAGAACCCCGCCACATTAAAGAAGGCCTGAATGCATACACAAAAGAAAGCACGGACTTTGTGAAAAAAAGACTATCTGCACCCTCCCCAGACATGGTATAAATAGCAAGTTCCAAGTACCAAAAAAGCTCTCTGATCCCTAGACTCTCTTACTTATTTGCTATCCTCCAAGAATATTTACTAACTTTGGCATTGAAGGTTCCCGGCCCCTAAGTCACCTTCTCAAAGCCGCAGTGTTTTCTACGTTGTGCAGGGCCCTTTTTGAAGACCTGAGTTGTTGGACTTTGGCCCAAAAGTGTGCAAAACACGACGTTAACAATGACGTCTTCTGTGGGATCTTAATAAATCTTGCGTGCCCTTCGTACACTCAAGACAACCCGTTCCAGGCAACTCAGAAGTTCAGTAGGCCAGATGGAGAACCAGGCATGCGGAAATGAAAAAATTGTGACAGAAGAAGACCATGCATGCGTGAATGAAGCACAGAACATAGCAGAGGATACCGGCGCTCTGCCTCCAGCCCCTGATCGCGTGGAGGTTACAAGCGAAGTTCGGAACGAACAGGAGCTCCGAAAGGCCGAACCAATTGGACCACTGGAAGTCGTTATCCTCCACCCAAATCGACCAGAGGCTACGATAACTATCAACAGCGAAATGACACATGAAGCTCAAGACACCATGCGACAACTCCTCGCCGAACATCTAGATGTGTTTGCATGGAATCATGGGGACATGCCTGGAATAGCGCTTGAAATCATATATCATAGTTTAAGTGTGGACCCAAAGGTCAAAGGGGTGCGGCAAAAGCGCCTAAGCGTCAGTGCAAAAAATAACGCTGCCATAGACGAAGAGGTGGACCGACTGTTGAAGGCGGGGTTCATCCAAGAAACTCACTACCCGGAGTGGTTGTCGAACGTGGTGCTAGTAAATAAGCCAAGCGGCAAATGGAGAATGTGCATCGACTTCACTGACCTCAATAAAGTTTGCCTCGAAAGACAGCTTCTCACTCCCTCGCATTGACCTCATCGTCGATTCAACGGTGAGTCATCGCATGCTCAACTTCATGGACCCCTACTCGGAGAATAACCAAATTTGTATGAAGCCCGAGGATGAGGAGAAGACTTCGTTCATCATAGACCGAGGTCTGTACTGCTATAAAGAGATGCCCTTCGGTCTCAAAAATGCAGGGGCCACCTACTAGCGATTGGTCAACCGTATGTTCAAAGATCAAATAGGAAGAAATATAGAAGTCTATGTGGAGGACCTGTTGGTCAAAAGCAGGACCTTAAAATAATATTTGAACGACTTGAGATAGGCTTTTGTGATACTACAACATTACCAAATGAAGTTGAACATGGCAAAGTGCACTTTTGGTGTCGGGTCAGGAAAGTTTATCGGGTTCATGGTGTCCAAACGGTGCATTGAAGTCAATCCCTAGAAGGTGGATGCCATCCTCGGCATGGCTCCACCGCCAAACATAAACGAAGTACAGAGGTTGGCTAAGCGAGTTGCTGCCCTTAACAGGTTCGTCTCAAGATCAACTGACAAATGTCTACCATTTTTTAAAGTTTTGCAAAAGGTGAAGACATGGGACGATGAGTGCGACCAGGTGTTCGAAGCCCTTAAGATGTACCTCACGAGCTTGCCACTCCTTAGCCAAACGCAGAGCGGGGAAACATTGACCTGATATTTGGCCATATCCCCCCAGGCGGCTTCCTTAGCACTAGTACGGAAGGAAGAGGAAATCCAAAAGCCAGTCTACTACGTCAGCCGAGTATATCGAAGGGTCGAAGCCCGATACCCCCGCATAGAGCAGTTAGCTTTCGCATTAGTAGTAACCACACGAAAGCTGCGCCCGTACTTTTAGGCTCACTCGGTACGAGTGCTCATAGAAACTCTTCTAAAGAAGGTATTAAAACGACCGTATGCTTCAGGACGCCTCATGAATTGGGCAATGAAGTTGAGCGAGTTCGACATTGAATACACACCTCCAAACACCATAAAGGGACAAGTGTTAGCATATTTTGTTGTCGACTTCACCGGATTCCTGGCGGTGGACAATGGTGCACGATCTGTAAAGCCCTTGCAAGTATTCGTTGATGGCTCATCTTACCGGGCTGGTGGGGGAGTGGGGGTGCACATCGTGGCGCCTTAAGGAGAAGAGCACAATTACATCGTTAGATTGGCATTCAAGACAACAAATAATGAAGCAGAGTAAGAAGCGTTGCTCTCAGGATTGTAGGTAGCTAGAGCTTTAGGAGCCGCCGAAATCGAAATTTGGGCCGATTCCCAAGTGGTGGTGAATCAAGTACGGGGGGAGTTTACTGTGAAGAGTAAAAAGTTAAAGAGATATCTGGCATTGGTAAAAGTTGAGCACCCTCACTTCAAATATTTCCAAATTTAGCAAATACCAAGAACAGAGAATCAGAAAGCAGACAAACTGGAGTGCGTAGCATCCAGACAGGAGGATTCTCCCCTGCCAGAAAGTACAGTGATTAGAACGATGGAAGTACCCACTGTTGAAATCAAGGTAATGGAAATACGACCCGAGACCCCAGATTGGGTAAAGGACATAGTCAGATATTTGGAAATCGGCGAGGTGCCTGAGGACCGGTAGGAGGCGAGAAAAATTAGGAATAGAGCGACACTTTACACTATGATTGATGGAGTCCTATACCGACAGGGTCACTCGGCTCCTCTCTTAAGATGCATCTCCCCGGACGAGGCGGAATACATGTTAGCAGAAATACATTAGGGAGTTTGCGGGAACCATTCGAGAGGATAGACACTAGCCAAAAAAGTGACGAGGGCGGGTTGTGACTAGCCTCAAGCCCTCCGAGACGCCAAAGGTTATGCACGAAAGTGTCAGAAATAATAGGAATACGCCCAAATCCCCCATTGCCTGCCAGAGAAGTTGATGTCGATCACATCACCTTGGTCGTTCGCCCAGTAGGGAGTTGATTTGGTCGGCCCACTTCACCTGGGCAAAGGAGGAGTCAAGTTCGTAGTGGTGGTCGTTGACTATTTCACCAAGTGGGTTGAAGCTGAAGCCTTAGCCACTATCATTGTGAGCAATATCACGCGATTCCTATGGAGATTAGTGCTTTGTAGGTTCGGCGTCCCTCACATTATTATCTTGAACAACGGAAAGCAGTTCGATTCTGACCATTACCGAAATTGTTGTCGAGAATTGGGGATTGAGTTCCGATACTCGTCCCCAGGTTACCCACAGTCCAACGGACAAGTCGAAGCCACTATCAAGATGCTAATGGGCATACTCAAAAAACGACTTGACGACAGAAAATGTGTGTGGGCCGAGGAGCTCCCCGTCGTGCTATGGGCCTACCAGGTCATGGTGAAGACGCTGACCGGGGAAACTCCCTTCACCCTCACTTATGGACACGAGGCAATGCCTCCAGTAAAAATTGGACTCCCTACATACAGAGTTCCACACTTCGAACAAAAATCCAATAGCAAATGGCTAGAAGAACAGCTGGACCTGCTGGAAGAAGTCCGACTAATAGTAGAGACAAAGGTCGCAGCCAACAAAAGAAGGATCGAGAGATGCTTCAACAAACGTGTGCGGCCGAGAACATTCAAGGTAGGAGAATTGGTACTCAAGGAAACGAAAACAACAACGTGGGACGAAGGAAATCTAGGCCCCCGTTGGGAGAGCCCCTACATGGTCATCGTCACAGATCGACCAGGTTCCTATCGCCTCAAAGATTCCCAAGGAAATGGACTACCACACCCATGGAATGTCGAGCATCTGCGGAAATATTACTACTAAGCAGGCTTTCTTGTCATAGTTTTTTATATTTTCCCATGCACTAGTTACCAGCCATAAAATATATATATATATATATATATTTTCTTGTCTCAATGATTAATTTCAGGAACATAACCTAACGCGCCAAGTGAACTTTCTCCCGAGGAAATCAATCTACCCTTCAGCAAAGTCGACTTCGCTAAATAAAAACTCTAAAAACTTACCTTCCCGCGAGGTAAAAAGAGAAGGGTAGGCCTAAAAGGTTACCTAGACAAAGTTTACCTTCCTCGTAAGCGTCAACAGGTGGGAACGGGTCAAGTAACAGACTACCCAAACAATTTACCTCCATGCGGGATACCATAGGGAAATGTAGGCCTAAAATGTTAACATATCCCTCCCCCAGTGGAGAGCGGGATCAGCTTCACGGGTACCCGAATAACTTACCTGGACATCCGCTGCAACGAAGTGTGGGATCAACGCTAGTTTGACCCAAATTTACCCTTTCCTGTGATGTCAACGGGCATGAGTGGGTCCAGAGCAAATTGCCCGAACAACTTATCTCCCCAAGAAGGATGCTAGGCGAGTAAGCGGCTTAGCCTCCTTGTCCGGGATAGGGGGACCAGACCCAAGGCGGCTCAAATAATTATCTTGACCCTCATCACAGTGAAGGAGCGGATCAGTCACATCGTTGTCTGAATCACCTCCCCTCGAGGCAACAAAGGGAAAGATAGGCCTTAAAGGTTGCATTGTCCTTCCTGCGGTGGAGTGCGGGTTAGTCCTTAGCTACCCGAAGGAAAAAGCTTTTACCTTCCTCGTGAGCATCAACGGGTTGGAGTGGGTTCAGTAACAAAACTGCTCGAACAATTTATCTCCCTTCAGGATACCATAGGGAAAGGTAGGCCTAAAAGGTTGCCTTATTCCTCCTCCAGTGGAGAGTGGGATCAGCTTCGCGGCTACCCGAATAACTTACCCTGACCTCCGCTACGACGAAGTGTGGTTCAGCGCCATCCTGACCCAAAATTACCATTTCCTACGGTGTCAACGGGCGGGAGAGAATCCATTAACAAATTTTCCGAACGACTTACCTCTATGCAGGATGTCATAAGGGAAGGTAGGCCTAAAAAGTTGCCTTATCTCTCCCACAGTGGAGAGCAGGTTCAGCGTTGAGACTGCTCGAATACTTACCCCTAACCTTCGAGCACTAGCTTATTCATTTCTAGGGCAGCTTCTGCATCTTTTCTTCACTGCCTCTCCACCTCCAAGGTATTCTTCCTCATCGCCGCTAACTTGTTAAAATCTTGAACCTTGGTCTCGAGGCATTTGATCGACCGACCATCTGTGTCTTGCTGCCAGTGAAATTCCCAGATATCGGCCTGCAGCCACTCCAGTTTTGACTGACATTGGTCAAGGGATTGCTGCAGCGTGTCCCTCACCTCGCAAGCAAGCGAGGCTTTAATGCGAAGCTAGCCGACCTCCCCCTAGGATTTAACTAGATCGGCTAGTGCTTCTTTAACAGCCTCCTTCTACTTCCTCAGTTCAAGGATACCTAAATCAGAGAGCAAAGGTCTCAATTCTCATTCCTCAGTTCTGCATGGCTATCCACAATAAAAGCCACTAGACACTCCAACCCCTACAGCAAAAGACGAGTTAAAAAATAAAAAACAGAAAATCTCTGAAGAATTAGCATCCGGATTCTCCCCACCGCCTTGTGAAGACGATCAGCATGGCCATGTAACACGGTCATCTAAAAGTCCGCTGAAACTCCCGTAGGGCTTCCTGGCCCACTCGCCAGGCACACCAGGTGCCACGATTCCCTCGCCTGAAATGTCAGCCTCCTTCCCCTCGACGCTACCCAATAAAATGTCTTCGGCCGTAGTGGCAGCGTCCATTGCGACTCTCCAGGCCGGCGGCATGGCACAATGAGGATTGGCAATCGGCATTGTCTCTTTAGGCACTCTTGGAGGTGCAGGGATTCAGGATGGACGGGCCCCAAGGATGAATAGGAACATTATCAAAGTCGACAGGAGCGGGAGAGGTACTACGGGGTCTCTTCCCCTTCCCCTCAACTGGTGGGCTAAGAGAAAGACTACGGACAGATGGAGCAATCGGGTTCATGGGAATACCTGCATCAAAGCGAAGATTAGCAGGGGGAACTACATACTAGTGAAGGCTACCCACTAACAATAGAGCCTCTGAATAGAGATTACCTGGATGTGCCGCCACCCAGGCCCGAACAACCCCCAATCTCACCTTCTCATTGGAGTTTGGTTCGGGGCAGCCGATCAAGGCGTCATCTACGGTACCCGAATTGGCACAAACATAAAATAGACGCTTAACAGTCCACCCGGCTGGATACTCCCAGCCCTCGCCCGACAAGAAGAAAAACTTGTGGGTGTATCCCGATTCCCTTCGCCACCTTGTACCTCTCCTCAATCCGAGCCAATTTCTAAATCGGCTAGAAACTGTAGATGTGCCAGCCCTTCTGTACTAGATTATGGGTAATAAAGAACTCACGGGCCGTGAGGTAGGGGTGTACATAAACCGGCCGGACCAACTGCCACCGACGTAGACCGACCGTCGGATTCAGGAACAGGTCAAAACCGGCAGAGAACTGGTCGGCTGACGGTAGCAAATTAACAAAACCAACGTCGGTCGATTCAATCTACGGTTCAGGACCGATCTAAATCGAAGAACCGATCGACGTATATAAGTATATTTTTTTTAATATCTTTCTTATACAAAACGATGTCGTTTGGTCTAAACCAAACGACGACGTTTTTGGGTAGGGTTAGGAGTTTTGAATTCCCAAACCCCCTTCTCCTTCCTTCCTTTCCTTCTTTGTAGCCGTTCTCTTCTCACCCAAGTCCCAGACTCCCTCTCCTTCTGACCCTCTCCCCGGACCTCACGGCTCTCACGGACTCACTCTCAGACTCTCCTCTCTCGTCGCCAACGACCCACACGCCCCACGACCCTCGCTCCTCTCTCGTCGCTGACGAACCACACGGCCCACATTCCCACTATAAGTTGTCATTTGTATTTCATCTTTGTTGTGTTCCATTTCTTTGTTAGTTGTTAATTTATTGGAGGAATTTTTTGGGAGGAAGAGGAAATGCCTAAATTTTTTGCAGTATATCTCAGATCTTTGTTTTTGCCTTCCTTAGTAAAAATATTGTGGTTACTGGTTTGTGTCGTGTGTGATGAGCAATGGTTACAGTAAAAATATTGTGGTTTACTGGTTTATGCCGAAATGAGCAATGCTTACTATCTTAAATATTGTGGTTTGTGACATTGTGTCATGTGTGATAATTTGTGTGTGTGTGATAGACTTGTGGTTTTGCATAAATATTCAAGTTTGTTTTTGAATTTATTTTCTTAGCAGTCTTTGAAGTTGTGGGCTGTCATCAGAAATTTATGCAAAAACACCACATTTAGGAAAGATGAGTGAACTAAACTTAGATTAGAGTTTTAGACTTGTGATGTTTGTCATGTTGCAACCTAGCTATTGTGTAATACTAATCACTATTTTGTTTTATAATGTATGTGACAACGTGTAACATTTATGTTTTGTTTTATAATTAGATGGATTTTTCGTCGTCTCCGATTGATGTTGATGCATCAACACCAACCATTAATTTGGGAGATGATTTGAGGGAGACCCAGTCATCAAAACCCCCTAGTGCCCTACTAGTACTACTTGTCCATTACCTAAGAAAAGAAAAGGGAAGGATCCATCGATTATTTGGGACCATTTTATGAAGGTGGAGGGTTGTCCTATAGATGATCTGAATGCTAAATGTAATAATTGTGGCAAGACGTACGCTTGCCACTCAAAGAGGAACGGGACTTCAACAATGCAAAACCATTTGCCTTCATGTCCTAAAAATTCTCATAAGTGTGGGCCTTTGGATAGGTACCAAAAAATATTAATAAGTGAGGCAACACCTGAGGGGGGTTGGAGAGAGTAATGGTATGTTAAGGAGTCTTGTAGCCTACAAATATAGTGAAGAGGTTGTGAGGTTGGTGATTGTAAAGATAATAATTATCGATGAGTTGTCATTTAGAGTTGTTAAAGGACAGAGATTTAGGAAAGTGTGTTGGTCTCTTGAACCTCGATTTAAAGTGTCATGTCGTGTCACAGTTGCAAGAGATTGTATGAAATTGTATGAATGTGAAAATGGGAAACTTAAAAAAATGTTAAAAAATGGTGGCATGAGGATTTCGTTGACGACCGATACGTGGACATCAATACAGAATTTGATTATTTGTGTCTAACTGCACACTTCATTGATAAATATTGGAAATTGCAGAAAAAAAAAATCATTAACTTTTGTGTAATCCCTAATCATCGAAGGGAAACTATTGGAAGATATGTTGAGTCATGCTTGCTTGATTGGGGCATTGATAGAATATTTACTATGACTGTTGATAATGCAAGTTCAAATGATACTGCAATTTCATATTTGAAACAGTTCTTGAGTGGGAATTTGTTGGGGTAAGTATATGCACATGAGATGTTGTGCTTATATATTGAATCTTATTGTGAATGAGGGTTTGAAGGAGTGCAATGACACCATCACAATGGCTAGAAATGCAGTTAGATATGTGCGTTTATTTCCCACAAGATTAGACAAGTTTAAGAGATGTGCAGAAAAAGAAAAAATTAATTGTAAGAAAATGTTGTGTCTTGATGTACAGACACGATGGAACTCAACTTATATGATGTTGGACGCGGCTGAGAAGTTTGAGAAGGCTTTCAGGGGGATGGAGAGTGAGAATTATAATTACCTCTCTTACTTTGATGATAGCCCTAGGACTGGGCACATGGGGCCTCCTAAAGTTAGGGAGTGGGAGACAGTGCGGGTTTTTGTTAAGTTTTTCAGAATATTTTATGATGCCACTAATATATTTCCTGGATCTTTATATGTGACAGCCAACACTAGTTTTCTGAAAATTTGTGATCTCCAAAATGAGTTGATGGAGTTGAGTGAGAGTCCTAATAGTTGCTTGAGGAGTATGGCCATAAATATAATAACAAAATATGATAAGTATTGGAGGTCATTAGACATGCTAAACTTGTTCATGTTAATTGCAGTTGTGCTTGATCCACGAATCAAGTTAGGACTTCTTATTTTCCACTTGAGGAAAGTTCATGATGAGTTTCGTGCTGAGGAGTTGGTGTTGAATGATTTGTATGCAGAATATAATGTGGAATTCGGCTCCACCATAAGTACCCAAGAACATGAACCCCCTTCGACATCTAGAACCATGAATGATGGTAATGGCAAGCATGAGACCAAATGGTTCTACGAGTGGTATAAAGCATCTTCCGCCATGGGATCTAATATTGCCAAAAAAAAAGTGGATCAATATTTATCAGATGGTTGTGAGGCACTCTCCACATCGTTTGACTTGTTGACTTGGTGAAACATTAATGAGGCTAACTATCCTATACTCGAGAGAATTTCACGGGACTTATTGACCATGCATGTTTCCACGGTTGCGTCCGAGTCAGCATTTAGTACGAGAGGTCATGTGCTTGATCCTTTTCAGAGTTCATTAGCTCCGAGAATCGTTGAGACACTTATTTGTACTGAAAATTGGTTAAGGCATCCGGCAACAACCATTGATATCTGGGAGGCTATGGATAATGTGAAGAGCTTTATAGTAGAATAAGGTAATATTTTTTTTTCATTGTAATTTAATTTTAGTATTTTTTATAATCCAAACTCACTAACATTTGATGTTTTATTCTTATTATTAATATTTTTTAATGTTTGTATATAGAGTTGGGCACACAATCAAACGTGACAACTATTGAAGATTGAAGGTTGAAGGCTTGAAGTTGAAGTAGCAAATATGAAGATCATTCTCAATTTTCCAATTTGTTGTCATTTAATTATGTTATATTTTTTAAATGCATTTTGCTATGCTTAAACAATTTTTTTTTTTTTTTGTAATATGTATTATGTAATACTAAACATCTAGTGAAGTTATTTTTATTTTTTTTAATTATGTAATAAGTAGTAAGTAATAGTTAATATAGTTAGTTACTTAGTAATAGTAGAAAATTATAAATGACATTACTATTAAAATGAAATTAACTAAAACAAAGCTCAAAAAAAACTTGGATAATGAATTGAGAAAAAAAAGCCCAAAATAGATGTTGAATTGGTCCAATTGGGCAAGAACAAAGGCCCAAAAAATGGCCCAAGAAAAAAGCCTAAACCTATCAAATTGACTGGTAACCGGCCGGATCGATTCCGGCCGGTATCACCCCTTAACACCGGTCTGTTTCGATCTATTTTCAGCACCAAATTCTATTGATCAGTCGATTTCAATTTTTCCACAAAACAGAACTGACCTAGTTGGTTTTCAGTCCTACCGTGAGGTTAAGGAAATCCGACCCGGCCTCCTCCAAAGCACGGCGCTAAATAACACAGCACGAGATCAAGATCCTCCACGCAAGAGGAGGGAGTTGAGCGGGCGCCAGATCAAAGAAACTCAGCACTTTGCGCACCGGTCGACAAAATGGCAACCTCAGGCCACAGGAGAACATGGCAGGATACATCGCAACCTTAGTGTCGTAGCCCTCCTCATCCACCGCTCTACCAGTAGGGAAAGGCACTACGAGCTCCACCTTTGAAGGGATCTTGTAGGTCGCCTTCAACTCCTCTAATTCATCGGAAGTAACCACCGACCGCCATGAAAATCCTACAAAGTCATCTGGAAGGGAATCGCCACAAATGATGGCGGCTTGAATAGCGCTAGAGGGCCTCACCCATTCTCCAGAATGCGAAGATTTCTTCGGGGCAATAAAGGGCAGGAAAGTTTGATAAGAAACTTCGGAAGGAAAGTAAGAAAATGAAATCGTAGAATGACAGGACAAAGGCAAAGTGAATACGATGGGCTTCTCAACACGAGAGAAAGTCCTTATATAGGCGGAGTCGACAATCACCCTCCCGAGGCGTCATAACTTGGTGCATCTCACACGTGTCCCACTCAAGTACCAAGATCCCTCAATTAACGCAACTGTTGCAAAGCATATCTACTGATACGATGTGCGAAATTAATGGCTGAGAAATACCGAGCCACGATACGGAAACCGAAGGGGCGCCATTCAATGCAGAAGTGAAACTGACGTCGTATTGCCACGTATGTGAAACACAAGCGGTGAGTGCGGCAAGGTGGGCCGGAAATTTGACGGGATGAGAGGTCAAAATGAATAAAGGAATTCCTCCCAGACCCGTCCAAGAAGAATTGGTGGGGTAATTGTAAGGGAATTTCCCCCCTAGGAAAGGCCCATTGGGCCTCGGCCCAGAACCAGACCTAAAGGCTTCCTTATCCAAGCAAGGAATAGAACGGGGCACCGTCTAGTCGACAAGACAGATCAGTCCGACACTCTGTGGCCGCCCTCAGAAACAATATCTACACAAAACGCACAAGAAACATGGAGGACCCTTGATTCTACATCAGGTCATCTACGGCTCATATAAATTAGATTAGAAGTCAGGGAACCACACCGCATTAATGACATTATTGATTAAGTCACATGCCACATTTATTGAGTCGGCGTAGAGTCCTGCTGCATTAAAGAAGATCTGACAACATACATAAAAGAAAGAACGAACTTTGTGGAAAAAAAAAAAGACTATCTGCACCCTCCCCAAACATGGTATAAATGGCAAGCCCCAAGTACCAAAAAATTTCTCTGATCCCTAAACTCTTTTACTTATTTACTACCCTCCAAAAATATTTACTAACTTTGGTATCGTAGGTTTCCCAGCCCTTAAGCCGCCCTCTCAAAGCTACAGTCTTTTTTACCTTGTGCATTGCCCGTTTTCAAAGACCTAAATTATTAGAATTTGGCCCAAAAGTGTGCAAAACACTACATTAACCATGCGTATAACATTAGGTCATTGCAACGACCTCTCCCACGCATGTATGGACCAAGGCCAAGCTGGGTATGAATTTTTAAACCAAGTAAAGACTAATTGGCATCTACTATATATATCGTTTACAACAAAGACGACATTTTGACAAAAAGAAATTCCAAAAATAAAAACTGAATGGGATACAGCTATAGATTGTAATTTGTATATTATTATATTCTACTATCTTTTAGGGCTAATTAATGGGGCATGTATGACTAGCTCAATTCTCAAGTTGCCAATTGATAGACGTTAACAGCTCAAACTTCTCGTAAAATAATAATTAACTAGAAAATACACACAGAAGGCCGGGGTAAAAAGGCAAAAGAAAACAAAAGCTAAAGCGAAGAGGATAGGTTCTAGCCAGTAGACGCCACCGTAAACTTTGCATGCATAATGTCTACGTGGGACGTTCAAACCTCTCCACGTTACGTTCTCTATCCACTCTTCCTGATCTATTGCTGATCCTATAACACTCCCTAGATTGCACGACCGACCTTTCTACCAAAAGCAACAAACAGCAACGAGCTAGCTAGGGGGAGACTTAGTGAGCCATCGCCTTCATACGATCGCGTACGTCGTTCTCATAATTAATAATGGCCTCGAGCGACAAGTCACCAAGTGCTTTGGCTACTGACGGCGACCCCAGGCCGCCTGGGCAGCCTATGACGGTGGAGCAGCATGTGATAGACAAGGGAGCTCAAATACTTCAGTCCCTCAAGCCGGTGAAGAAGATGAGCCAGCACGCCTGCACCTTTGCCTCCTACAGCCACGACATGACCCGCCAGATCGAGACCCACCACTACATCACCCGCCTAAACCAGGACTTCCTCCAGTGCGCCGTTTACGATACGGATCACGCTCATGGCCGTCTCATCGGTAAAACTTTTGTCTCCGGCGACCCCGGCCTACCCTTCTTGCTTTTGCTTTGACCAAAGAAAGCATGCAAAACGTTGTCTTTTCAACATGCAACTTAATTGTTCTGGTCTACAGGTATTGAATATATAATATCGGACAGGATATTTGAAGATTTGCCTCCGTATGAGCAAAAGCTGTGGCATTCCCATGCTTATGAGGTTGTACCGCGCACCTGTACTCCAATATAGTCTTGATTATTCGCTTTCTTTTTTCAATTTCTTGATTGTGATTATGTATCGACTTTGGACGATCCAGATCAAGTCTGGCCTCTGGGTCAATCCCCGAGTTCCAGGAATAATAGAGAAGCCCGAACTCGAAAATCTGGTCAAAACATACGGCAAATTCTGGTGCACATGGCAGGTTGATAGAGGTAAGAAACTGCATAAAACTTAGCATAATAGCATCGTTTACTTGCACGCACGCCACGTACGTATAGCTAAGCATTTTTTTTTTTTAATCTGTAAATCAAATGGATCGATTCGACTGATTTTAAGGAGGGGTTGTGAATAAGGTGACAAGCTACCACTGGGTGCGCCTGCCTTGATGATGTCTCCACAACCGGTGAACCTGGGCCAGGTTTCACCGGAGCTGCTCCATGCGAGGGATAGGAAGTACAACATATCGACAGAAGCTCTGAGGGTATCGAGGGTGGAGCTCCCGGAGCCGGAGTGGATCAATCCGCAGGCTGATTACTGGAAACAGCATGGGAAGGGTTTTACCATTGATATAAAGCTCACCGATATGATACTGAGGGCGCCATTTCCCTGAACGTGACACATACAAAACGAGAGAACAGAGAAATGCATGGGCCGCTTCGCATGTGTATGTGCGCGCGTATAGAATGTTCGAACATGAATGTCCACCGTAGTATTTATCTATGTTAAATATGTGTATGTGGTAAGGTCAGATCGACCTTCTCGGGCGTTAGTTACGCATATATATAGTGTATTTAGAGTGGTGTTGTAAATTACTAAATGTGGATCGGATGTTTTAGAGCAGTAATAGTGGCTTTTTAAGTGTTAATTGAGTTAATTAGTCAAGTGTTAGCAGATTTAGCGGTAGTACCTCAAAATTTACAAAAAATTACAAAACAAAATTTAAGAAAAAACGCAAAAAATTTAGTTGTACTCTATAATTTTAGAGTGACATAGATTCAGTGCATGTGCAAATCCTGACACATTCTTTTTAATTTGTACATCTTATAACTATACAAATTATTTATTATATATAATTTTAGAGATTTTTACAGTTTTAGAATGTTATATTCATTTTAAAAAATTGGATAAATTGAAATTCATATATATGAAAAAAGTTATTTTTTTTAATAATAGATCATATTTTTTTAAGAGAGTTATGTATGGAAGTTATAGACTCTGAGATTGTATCTAATATTATTTTATCAAATATATATAAACGGTACGTCATATTTTAATTAATTTTTCACGCGTGAGAAATTATTATTTTTTTAAGTCAATATCGTATTGTAAAGTACACTATCTACTTTATTTAAATTGTAACGTTTTAAAATTTAAAATTTATTTTTTAAATCACTTAAAATGGCAAAACCTTTTATCTCATGTTGTTTCCATTAATAGATTGATCTACTCCGGCTTTGGGAACTCCACCCTCGATGCCCTCAGAGCTTCGGTCCGGACAGGAGAAATCGACTTCGGTCCGGACCAGACTGAACTTCATACCAGTCGGTCTTTAGTCTTATAAATTATGTATTGAGAAAATTTGGTCCAGTCTTGGAGTCTATAAATTTTAGACCGGACTCTTATATATATTTTAAAAATATTTTTAATCATTTAATATATTATTTTTATATAGTAATTATATAAATTAATGATATAATTTTTATATAATTTATTATCTTTGACCATATAAAATATTTTTTTAGTAGAAAATATAAGTTAGTTACATGATATATATTAATAATTTACTTAATTTTAATTTAATAATTTAAATAATTTTTATTAATTTATTTAGAAAATAAAAATTAATTTGGCCGGACCGAATTGACCCATAGCTATCGGTTCAGTTCGGACCAGACCGACCTATTTACACTCCTAGTTGATATGTTGTACTTATCCCTCGCGCATGGAGCCAGCTCGATCAGGTGAGACTTGGCCCAGGTTCACCGGTTGTGGAGACATCATCAAGGCAGGCACAGCAAGTGGGAGCTTGTCACCTTATTCACAACCCCTCCTCAAAATTAGTCGAACAGCCCGATCAATTTGATTTATCGATTTCAAAAAGAGAATTAGTACTGTAGACATAAAGAGATTACACAAAATAAACTTACAAACTTATGTAGTTTCATGAAATTCGTTAGATTTATTTTATAATAAAAGTTAACTTTATAATCTGACATACTACATCAAGTCACATCAATTTGTAAAATTACTTTTATATATATGGTTAGCAGTACATACGTGGCACGCATGCAAGGAAATGATGCTAAATTTTATGCAGTTTCTTACCTCTATCAACCTGCCATGTGCATCAGAATTTTTCCCGAAAATAAATGGTGAGAAGGCCAGAATTCTATATATAATTTAGAGTTATGTTACATATTCACTGGTATATATAATAATTACAACGTTTGAAACAATTGATTACCTTCATCATTAATTAGCAATAACGACAGACATAAATTAAGAGTATATATGACCATTTAGAAGCACATTTAAAGAAGGATTCTTCATCGATTTTACTGTTACCTATTATTTTTTTTCAAAATAGAGTTTAGCTCATGTTGATTTTGTTCATATATAATTTTATCATGCAGCTGTGTCTAAAGATTATTCAGTACTTCAGTATCAAAGCAAATATATGCCTTATACTTAAAAGAGCCTATAAATTACTGTTCAACATCAACAGTAATGAACAGTAATCACAAGACCACGGCAAAATCAAGCAAGACCGCGTCCCTCTCTCTGCATCCTCAAAGCAAAATCACCGCAAAATCTCCACAAAATCACAGCAAATTCATCACAAAAATACCACAAAGTGATCACAAAACCACAGCAAAACCAAAACCACAGCAAAATCAAGGCAAGACCGCGTCCCTCTCTCTACATCCTCAAAGTAAAACCACGGCAAAATTCTCACAAAATCACAGCAAATACATCACAAAAATACCACAAAATACAGCAAAATCACCACAAAATAAAAAAATCACCAGACAAATCACGGTGGTGGAGGGGAAACTGGCCGTGTGTGAGAGGGAGAGAGCGTGAGAGAGGTGAGCATGCATGGTGGCTCGGCTGAACGTGGGGATGGCTACGAGAGGTGGTCGGTGGCCAAAGGAGGTCCCGGTGGTGGTGCAGTGGCCAGAGGAGGTGGAGCTCCGCCGTGGGTGTGGAGAACCCGTGCAAGAGAGAGGTGCACTTCGTGGGGGCAAACGGCAGGGAGATGGAGGCCGAACTCGCTGGAGGAGGATGGCCGGTGGCAGGGGAGGCTACCGTGGAGGTGGTGGCATCGGAGGACGGCGCACGGCGGCGCAGCAACATTAAGCCCATTCGGGCTGTGCACTATCGAGAGAGAGGAAGAGAGAGCGTGAGAGAGGGAGACCGGTGTGGGGGGACTCGCCGGAGTGAGGTGGTGCCGGTGGAAGGGGCGGTGAGACTCACCGGCGCACGGCGGCTCCGGGCTGGGCAGTGGAGGAATTTGGCATGGGGAGAGCGTACGGCGTACGCTGAAGGAGAGGGAGGAGAGAGAGAGGGAAGAAAAGTGAGGGAGGAAGAGAGAGGGGCAGGGGTTTTACCGTAAAATCAAACGTTTGGGATCTAAAATTTGTTTAAATTGTGCAGATTTTACACACTTTAAAATTATATAAATAATTTCTATTAAAATTTAGAGATATAATTATAAAACTGTAATATTTATTACTATAATAAATAATTTCTCTTGTTAAAATTTATATATAAATAATTTCTCTTATTAAAACACTGATTTAAACTAATTTAAAATTAAAATAATTAAAATATAAATAACAAATCATATATAAACTATCAAATTTAATTTATAAAATAACAATATTTCATCATTAAATAAATAATCAAATTTTATTAAATATTTTTAAGAAATTAATCTCAACCCTTCCTTTTAAGTCCTTAGATAAATATTTTAAGTCATTATTAAATATTTTTCAGATATTAAAACCATATAAATAATTAGAGTTTTAACATAATTTAAGTATGATAATATCCTTAATTAACTAAATAAATAGCATATGATACATAAACTATCAAATTTATTTTATAAAATACTAATCTTCCATCATTAAATAAATGATGAAATTTTACTAAATATTTTTAAGAATTGATACATCTACCGAAAAAGTAACTCGAAAATGTGTCCTGAATGTGTATTTCACTTTTTTAATTTTTCTTTTATTTTTTTTCATGTATATTTTTAATCATCATAAACATTTTAAAAAAAAATAAAAAATTTACAACATCATTAAAAAACATTTCTGAGAGGGGCATCGGTTTTACTGTATCCAACGTCTGGAATCTAAAATTTGTTTAAATTGTGCAGATTTTACACACTTTAGAGATATAATTATAAGACTGTAATATGTATCACTATAATACATAATTTCTCTTGTTAAAATTTATATATAAATAATTTCTCTTATTAAAACACTAATTTAAACTAATTTAAAATTAAAACAATTAAAATATAAATAACATATCATACATAAACTATCAAATTTAATTTATAAAATACTAATCTTTCATCATTAAATAAATAATCAAATTTTATTAAATATTTTTAAGAAATTAATCTTAACCCTTCATTTTAAGTTCTTAGATAAATATTTTAAGTCCTTATTAAATATTTTTCAGAAATTAAAACCATATAAATAATTAGAGTTTTAACATAATTTAAGTATGATAATATCCTTAATTAACTAAATAAATAGCATATGATACATAAACTATCAAATTTAGTTTATAAAGTACTAATCTTCCATCATTAAATAAATGATGAAATTTTACTAAATATTTTTAAGAATTGATACATCTACCGAAAAAGTAACTCGAAAATGTGTCCTGAATGTGTATTTCACTTTTTTAATTTTTCTTTTCTTTTTTTTCATGTATATTTTTAATCATCATAAACATTTTTTAAAAAAATAAAAATTTACAACATCATTAAAAAACACTTCTTTAATCACTAGGTAAAAAAAAATAGGCAAACGTCCCTTGGACGTTACCTACTGCTAGTATGTATATATATATATATATATATATATATATCATTACAAGAAAACTGTTTTTTGTAGCCAGTTAATTCCAGCGAAATGACTATTTACAATTAAAATAAATATATTTTGATCACAAATAGTTTTTTCGCCACAATTAAATGGCCACAAAAATCTGTAGTGTATATATATATATATATATACACACACATATATTTGCTTTGATACTGAAGTATTGAAACAATTATATATATTTAATGGATTGAAATTTTCTTTTTAAATAGTGTTATTTAAAGTTTTTAGACATAAAACTAAAGGTTAAGGCTCAAATCATACCCTGCATACTAAAATTGAAAAATTATATTCATCGTTTTCTTAAGCGTCATTCTTTTACCATTAATTTACGTGGTATTAAATAATTAGATGATAAATAATGCATGAAAAATAATTTTTTAATTATTTATTAAAAAAAATGATGTATAATATTGTGGTTTATGCGAAGGCCCAAGCCCAAAATTTGATGGGGTCAAAAACTTCCAAGTCTGGAGTACAAAACCCAACATATCTATATTCCTTACCTTCAACCGAATCTTGATATGTGCTCGTGATGATTTATGCTAGCCCAAGTAGAATCAGAGCTGGCCCAATGGGTTGTGTATGCCCGGCCTGTACCCGGGACGAATCTGGCTTAGGATTTTTCCAAAGATAATCTTGGGATTTTGGCATAGATCTATGAAGAGGCACCAAACATCAGGAATAATTGTTATGTGGCCCTTATTTGGGAGTTGCAATTTATGCAACCTTAGCATTATATGCTATAGATGCTATAGTGAGGGATCGTATGGAAATTGAACTTTTGGCCGTTTTGAGAGGTCTACAAATTTGTTATCCTTTGGAGATTCTTGAGTTTCAAGTGAAGAGTGACTCACTTTTAATTGTACGAGTGTAATTAATAGAGAACAAAAGTCTTCGTCTATCTAGGAAAATTTGATCCATGAGATTAGAGGCATGCTGCACAAATTTCCTAAGGTTAAAGTCCAGCATAGAGATCGAATGGCCAATGTTGTTGCCCATAATTTGGCAAAACAATCGTGGCATATTGATGATCTAGTACTTTGGTGGGATTCTTTCCCTGAAAGTGTTTCTCAAGTTATTTGGACTGATGCTATGTTATAATTCTTTTACAGATGAATAAAACAGTTTGCTTTATTATAAATAAAAAATGATGCTACAAATAAAACATTTATTTGTTATCAATTATTTACAACAAAAATAAACATTTTCTATAAAAAAGAATCTATTTATTCTCGTTACAAATAATCATTCTTGACACAAATAATTCGCTAGAGCATTGTTCAATTATTTAAGCATTTTACTTATTGAGTTATTTGCAAAAGTTTGCATGTGTCATCAAAACTAAGGCCGGCACTACGATTTGTTTTCATTTTGAGTTTCGCATATCAAATAATATAAAAGAAATTGTGTGTCTTAACATGATCTCGAATATAATTAAAAAAAACAAAAAGGCATCAATTATAGATAAGATCACCTCTATTGTCTTCAGACCTTTTATTTTGATCTTGTCCTCTTCTCTTAGAAGTCGTAGCTTGTGGCCAAGATGTCAGCTAAAAGCTTATCCATGTTGATGATATTTATGACTTTATCAACATCACGAGGTGTAAAATGACATAATCTGTGTTTACTGGTCAAGGTATGCAGGCAGCCACTCTTGGATCTAAGGATAATTAGGGATCATATACATGCATGTCCGAGTCAAAAATTTCATCCAAAACTCTTAATTTTGTTAGTATTTATTTAGAGAAATTATTTGTACAAGTTCTAAATAGACAAGTTCATATAAGCTCTTGTAAAAAAGTAGACCTCACTTAAAAATAAAAGTATAAAAAAACTATTTTTTATTAGTGAGACCCATTTTTTTATAAAAGACCTGTATGGGATTTGTCTATTTGAAACTTGTACCTAGCATTACTTATTTATTATAGATTTTGTTATACATCAGCCACTACTAACTCTCACATCTCACATACCCGATATTTTTTTTTTCATAGAACGTAGGATAATGAATAATAATAGATGAGAATAATTATTTATTTATTATATATGCACATGCCCTCGTCTTGAAAGTGGCATATTGGAGTAACTTATTGAACAAGAATGTTGATTTTGACACTATTCAAGAAATAGCAAGCTAGCCATAAATGCTAAAAGTCAAGACAAATATTTTATTTGGTAGGAGGGATTAATCAAAGTGAAAATTACGTTTTAGGATATATTTCTTTATCGTTTGAAATAGAAATTGTCAAATCTACGTAGATAGATTTTCACCAACCATACGGCAGCCACTTCATTTGGGGGAGGTTTGAGGTCCCCATACAGGTGCTTTCGTCATTGGTTTTTTCTCCAATTTGGGTATTGGGACAAACATTCTCGTTGAATTATCAACCCTAAAATTAATCTTATAGTATCAACTACGTGTTCAAGAGCTCATCCTTGAGTGAGATTCTCTGATAATGATAAATTGGCTCTACTATTCTTGATCTCAATCTTTCCAAAGATTTTATGATCTTTGAGACGATATTTTACAAGTAATTATTTGATTTCTTTTTTTGAAATTTTCATTTGTCCCATAAGCTTAAACTGATGGGAAAATGTAGATTTTATTAGTTATTTTATATTTTAACACTCTCCTCATGTGTGAGCTAGACTCTTTCTCAATGGGTGACCCAACACGTGAAATATTTAATTAAATGAGATAAAATGTAGAGTCAGGATTCGAACTCAGGACCTCTGCTCTAATACCATGTGAAATCACCATTTGTCCCATAAGTTTAAGCTAATGGGAAGAGGTATATTTTATTATTTATTTTATATCTTTACACTTTTTATTCGTGTTTGCGGGTCATGTTAGTATCGCATCAAGTAATGAGTATTAGATTATATGGTTCAATCTGAACACGACTCATTTAGTTAGATGGGTCAAACTCTAAAATCCTAACATGACTGATATAAATAACAGATGACAGTACCTATTTAACCCGTCTCAACCTGTTTAATCCAAGAAATAAAATTATATAGTTACAAAAATAATTTAATAATTTGAGAGATTAAGTAGTCAAGTACTAATATTAAATCTCAAAAATAATAAAGGCATATAAAACTAAACATTAATAAAAATTTGAAAATATAATTTTTTTCGTATTATACGTGTTGATTGTTGATTTCACAGGTTGATCTCTTTATTAATTATGTCTTATCAGATTAACTCATTTTAATCAAAATTTAATTATATTAAATATAAATTAATTTATTTTATATCGTATTCATATTAGACATGTAGCCGCTATTTGCACATAGTTTTGCAACCTATGGTGGGTAGTACAAGTTGTTAAGTGTTTTTAAAATGAGCAAGGTGGGAATCCCGATGCAATAAATAAATAGTGTTTGTTTTATTTTTCTTGGAAGGAATCCTATAAATGGAAAATAACACCACGATAATACTTTTTCTTTGAATCAATAACAACCCCCGATTACAATACTCAGTCCTCATATAAAAGGAAGCTAGAACAATTAAGGAAAATTATTCAAAATGAAAAAAAGCTTACTGTAAAATTAACAATTGAGGAAACTTTATTCGAATGGAAATAAAATCTACAGAAAATAAAGACTCGGCTATCTTGATCTTGTTTGGAAAGCTGCTGCAACCTTCCACCATTCATGGCTGAATTTTCTGGTCCTTCCCTGATATCTCGCGTGCTGCATCAGATTCTTCCCCACTTGAGATGAAGCTCGACCTCGAGCTATGTTCAGGGTAGAGTAGCTCATCTGATGGATGGTACTCGAAGATATCTGTCACGTTGAAAGTAGAAGAGATTGACAAATTATCAGGGAGGTCAAAGACAGAGGCATTATCATTAATCCTCTTAACAATCCAACATGGGCCAAACTTTTTATTCTGCAGCTTGTTGTAGGTCCCTGCAGGAAAATGTTGTTTGTGAAGATGAACCATCACCAAGTCCCCCTCTAGAAAAATTTTAGCTCGCCTATGCTTGTCCACTGCTTGCTTGTAGCGTGAGTTAGCTTTTTCCAAATTAAGATCCGAATGGACTTGCTAGATTCTTTCTGCCATGCTCTCTACTGCCGTACTGAGTCCAGGGAGTTTAGGAAGAGGAATTAAATCCAAGGTGTGCTTCGGAGGTCAAGTATAAACAATTTCAAAGGGCGTCTTCCCAGTTGATCGATTGACCATGTTATTGAAAGCGAATTCCACCTGCGGAAGGCAGACGTCCCATTGTTTCGGTTTGTCCCCTGAAATGCATTGGCCCATGTTGCCCAATGTTCGATTGGTCACTTCCGTTTGACCATCTGTTTGTGGGTGGCAAGTGCTGCTGTACTTAAGGCTCATGTCAAACTTCTTCCAGAGGGTGATCCAAAAATGGCTTAGGAATTTGACGTCTCTATCTGAGGTGATTGACTTTCAAATTCCATGCAGTCGCACAACTTCCTTGAAGAAAAGGTGGGCAATGTTAGATGCATCGGTTGTCTTTTGGCAAGGAATAAAATGGGCCATTTTTTAGAACCGGTCGACAACTATAAGGACAGAATCCACTCCTCGTTGAGTTCATGGGGGACCGAGCACAAAGTCCATACTTACATCCTCCCAAATGTTCTCTGGTAAAGGTAATGGGTGTATAATCCAGTATTTTGAGATTGCCCCTTCCCCGCTTGACAGATGGGGCGTTTTTGAACAAATCTTCCCACGTCTCGCTTCAATTGGGGCTAATAGTAACGTTCGGCCACTAAGGTTATGGTCTTGTCTCTTCCCACATGACCCCCCAGACCACTCCCATGCAAGTCACACACTAAGTGTTCACGTAACGATGTCCGTGATATGCAAAACTGGTTGCCCCGAAATAGGTACTTGTCTTGAATGTAGAAGTCAGTCGTAGGTTGCTTGAGCTTACACTTCCTCGATGCTTCTGCAAAATCTTTATCTTTCACATAGAGGTCTTTGAGTTGTTCAAAACCAGTGATCTCAGTCTGTAGGGTGATCAAAAGCTCTCCCCGTCGGCTGAGAGCATCCGCAACTTTGTTGTGCTGCCCAGACTTGTACTTGAGGACCATGGTAAATTTTTTTTCTATGAATGTACCCACCTTGCATGCATTCGGTTCACATGGTTTTGATTGTTGACGAATTTCAGGGCATGGCGATCACTGTATAGCACGAACTCGCATTGGATTAGGTAGTGCTCCCAGTGTTTCAATGCCCTGATGATTGCATAAAACTCTAGCTCATAGACAGTCCACTTGCGTCGTGCCTCGTTTAACTTCTCACTGAAAAACTCAACAGGTTTACCTTCTTGTGAGAGAACGGCCCCAATACCAACGGTGGGAGCGTCGCACTCCACTTCAAACAACTTCTCAAAACTGGGCAGTGCGAGAACAGGGGTTGTAGACAACTTCTCCTTTATGACAACAAAGCTCACATCCTGGTCTTCGCCCCAATGAAATCGCCCATTCTTCATACATTCCGTGATAGGTGAAGCAAGTATGCTGAAGTTTCGAATAAAACGCTGATAGAAGGTGGCTAGCCCATGGAAACTTCGGACTTGGGTAATGGTGGATGGGCGGGGCCACTCCTAGATGGTTCGGACTTTTTCTTCATCTACATGCACCCCTTCCGTGCCGACGATGAAGCCAAGGAATAACAACCTGCTGGTGAGAAAATTACATTTCTTTAAATTGATGTCAATTTATTTTCCCTCAAAATCAAAAGTACTTGCCTCAAATGCTCCATGTGTTGCCGTTCATCTTGACTATATAAGAGGATATCGTCAAAATTCACGACAACGAACTTGCCGATGAAATGTTTGAGAGTTTGGTGCATGACTCTCATGAAGGTGCTGGGTGCATTGGACAAACCGAAGGGCATGACCAGCCACTCGTAGAGTCCCTCCTTTGTTTTGAAAGTTGTTTTCCACTCATCGTCAGGCCGAACTCTTAGTTGGTGGTAGGCACTTCTCAAGTCGAGCTTTGAAAAGACCTTCGATCCTGCAAGCATAATTAACATATCATTCAGCCATGGTATAGGAAACCTATACTTTACCATGATCTTATTGATGGCGCGACTGTCCACGCACATCCTCCAGTTACCGTCTTTCTTTGGAGTAAGCAACGATGGGACAACGTAGGGGCTCATGCTTTCTCGAATGAGTACCCTACGGATGAGGTCCTCTACCTGATCTTGTAGGATCTTGTGCTCGTTGGGACTCATACGGTAGTGTGGCAGATTGGGGAGGCTGGCGCTTGGTACCAGATCAATGCAATGTTGAATGTCACATAGGGGAGGTAATCCAGTTGGTAATTCCTGCCGAGCAATATCCGAAAATTCCTCTAGTAGTTGTCGAACAGGTGGAGATGACTTAGAAACTGTTTCCTCTGCTCTACCCTTCACAACCAACGTTATGATTTCCCCACACTCTTTTACATCAATTAAGAACTAGTCTTCTGGCACGATGAGGAAGTTAGCTCTCTTCTAAAGCATCGTAGCATCATGGGGTCGTTCTCCTACGAGCAGCAACACTACTTTCCGTTCATGCCACCAAAATGTATAAGTATTGTTGCACCCCTTGTACGTGGCGTCCACATCGTACTGCCACAGCCTCCCGAGTAACATGTGACAAGCATCCATCTCCACAACATCACAATCTACCACGTAGTTATAGAATTTACCAATTGAAAATGGGACACGACAGATGGTAGTTACCTTTTTCGGCACCCTTCTTGATCCAACTGATTTTATAAGGTTTAGGATGCTTCTTTGTGTTTAGCAGTAAGGTGGAAACCAGCGCCCTTGATATAATATTTTCGCAGCTCCCGCTATCAATGATCAAGTTGTAAACTTTTTGATTGATGGTGCAACGGGTTTTGAATATAACATGCCTCTAAGTATGATCTTCCTGTTTCGGCGCCAAGAGTAGCCTCTGGATAACACAGTTCACTAAGTCACCTTCATCCCCTTCAACGAGCTATCCATCCTCTTCTGATTCATCATCACTCTCCTTAGTTGGATCATCACCATCCACCAGGTTGACAGACTTACGCGCAGGACACTCGTTGGAGTGATGCCCTGGTTGGTTGCAATAGAAACACTTTTAAGCTATTGGTTTGTTGTAAGGATTTTGACCGGTGGCCCCTCTATTCCCAGTCGGGATAGTGTTGGTCTTAGGAACCTGGTAGTTATTTTGTGTCTATTGGTCACGGCTGGACTAAGGAAATTGTGGCAGATTCGACTGAGTTGGCGACTCGGCCCCTTTAGTTGATGGTGTGAGACTCGGTGCTCTGGTAGGGGGACGTGTAAGCTGTGATTCAATCTTCATGGCTAATTTGACTACTTTCGATAGGGTCCATACGGTGTGTAGCGTAACTTTATCCTGTATGGCGATGCGCAACCCACCAATATACTTCGCCACTTGCTGCCCCTCAGTTTTCGCAAGGTTGTTCCAAGAATTCAGTCGATAGAACTCCTCAGTGTACTCATTGATGGTCCTAGCACCTTGTTGGCAATTTTGGTATTGTTGATATAAAAGTTGCTCATAGTCTGGCGGAAGAAATCGTGCTCTCATCAATCTTTTCATTTTAGGCCACACGCGGACGGGTTGTTTACCCTGGTGCCTTCGATTATTCTGCGTTTGTTCCCACTAAGCAGATGCTCCACCGCGTAGCTTATAGGCCACCAATTTCACTTGCTGAGACTCTGGTATCTGCATATAGTCGAAGAAGTTTTCTACCTCTAGGAGCCAATCAAGGAAACTTTCGACATGGAGATGTCCGTTAAAACACTGTAAGTCAATTTTAATCTTAAAGTTGGTATTACCATCACGAGCTCTTTGCTTGGATAGATTCCCAAAGGGCCTGCGCACCAAGACCCTCATTCTAGTATTGATTGTTTTCATTTCTTGCCATTGAGCCAGGCGCAACCTTGCTGATCTAATGCCAAATTGGTGTAGTGGAAAGCAACAAAGAAAAAAAAAACCAAATAGGAAATCTGTGTTTCCTATGAACGAAGGAATCCAATAAATGAAAAAAAACACCACGATAATACTTTTTCTTTAAATCAATAATAATCTCCCGACTACAATACTCAGTCCTCATATAAAAGGAAGCTAGAACAATTAAGGAAACTTATTCAGAATGGAAAGAAGCTTGCTGTAAAATTAACAACTAAAGAAACTTTATTCGAATGAAAATAAAAGCTGCAGAAAATAAAGACTCGGCTATCTTGATCTCGTTTGGAAAGTTGCTGCAACCTTCCACCATTCATGGCTGAATTTTCTGGTCCTTTCCTGATATCTCGCGTGTTACATCAGTTCTAAGATTTGGTTGTAATTAACATGGCTTGGGCTAGAGAATGTAGCACGAGACCGCTTCCCATAAGAATAAAAATGTTTTTTTTTTCTTCATTCATTTTTTTACACTTTTAAACATTTAAAACAAAATCTACTACATCACTAAAAAATATTTCCTTAATCACGGAGTAAAAAAAATAAAAAAATAAAATTTTTTTGTTGGGACCCAACCCTTAATAGCATATGGCTTACTTATTAATAGGGACTTAATCTGGGGCTTTGTAAGGAATTCCTAAGCTCATTTTTTGTGAATTTTATTCCTATGCTAAAAGCAAGAGTTGATGAATAAAATGCAGACATCATATTCTTCTATAAACGATTATTTTCATTTTATATTTTTATTCTCTATTATCTTTTTATATAGAAAAACTCTATTTGCACACGGGAGGGGTACCTCCCACGTACACGGGCCTCCACATGGACGTTAGAAATGGCTGCGTTTCATTTGCAGCGTGTAGAAGCAGATATACTCCCAACGCTGCGTTTCATTTGCAACCCACAACTGATAGACTCCCCTTCGTCTTCATCACAGACGCCAACGACCAAGAGCATCCCCACCCACGAAGAGCTGCACCATAGCGAATTTCCCTCAGACAACTTTGGAACCTGCCGCCGGAAAGGGAAATCTCCTACACTAACCAACAGAAACAAAAGACACCAGGAATTAACTTCAAAAGTCAAAGGATCACGGTATTTAGGATAAAAAGAATGACGAAAAGGACTAATTCGATGTTTCATTTCCGCTAGAGGTAAATGTCTTTTTTTGTAAATCCGAAAGAGCAATGCATTTACATGCTTCAATCAGGTTAATGATCAAAATTACGATTTATTTTTTCCCCATACATCATCAATCACTATAATTATAGTCTTATAGATGTGTCTCTCACTTCGTTTCTTTTATTAGGTCCTTCATAACGGCCACCCAGAAACATCTATACATTTGCATGAAGCCAAATCTGAATTTTCGGTTCTTGAAGCTAATCATTTATATGAAGCCGAATCCAGTCAACTCCAATATTCACCGATTCAAAAATCATTATTAATAGATACCAAGTAATTTAAGCGTTCCAAATTCCAATCTCTTTGCCTCCTCGACACTTACTCTTTGAACGAACGGTCTGCAGGTATGGTATCAAACAAAGCAGTTTGACTAAAGAAACAAAATTTCTATTTTTCTTTCACCTCGCTTTCTCAGCAGCCAAAAACATCTTAATTCCGAGGGAATTAAGAAAGAGCCAAAAAAGGCAAAGAAAAAACAAGGAGGTGATCGGGATCAAGCGTGACGCTGATGCTATCATTAACCGGAAGGATTAGGGTCTCGTCCCTCTTTCCCAGTACTTAATCACCACTATGTTCGTCGACATCTGCGCCGTCACAATATGCACTCATTTCTCAGCCTCAACCGCCATTTTCGCAAAAGCAAAGCGAGCGAAATCAAATTGAATCTGAATATGAGAGTAATGTGAGAGAGTGGTGGGAGGGTATATCGTGTTTTTTTTTTAATTCATTTATTAAAATAATAATATAAAAATAAAGCCACGTCACAAGGTTCCGCAACAGGTACCTAACGCCGGGTACCTATAGTAGAATTGTTTTATATATGTGCATCCATGTTATAGTAATAAAAAATAATATTTACAATGATAAAATACATTACTTATACAATTCATAACTATATCTAAAATTACTCTCCAGTAATTCTTTCCACTTTAGCCAACAAGGAAAAATGAAATCAGTAAACGGAGCTAACAAATCCAATAGTTCATTGCATCATGCATAAACAAAAAGGAGTAACGTAAATGTTGATCGACGTCATAAAATACGGCCCTTTTGAAAGCAATGAATGACTTGGTTTTCCTCGTTTTGGTTGGATTTTAGATTCTTCAAAAGTTTACTTTTCAATTCAACTCACACCTTCTCTCTCGATAATCTTAAAAATGTCCTTTTTTTTTTTAATCTCCCATTTTAGAAATAAAGATGAAGAGGATGAAGTTTTTATCCGTAATGTTAGATATAATCATAAATTATATAGGTAACATTCATTTTAAAAAAGAGTAGAATTCTAATTCTATATATAAATTACGTATTTATTATTTTTTTTAAAAGAGTACGCATCGTATATATATATTCTATGATTGCAAATATCATTTTTTTTATTAATATTATTTACTTTGATCCCATAATCATTTGGACCATCTCACTAGCAAAGCAAGAAAGATTGACATGTGATAACTGATAAGGGAGTAGTTTCTTCTCTGTGTTTTATTTTTTAAGAAATTTGTCGGAATGGAGGAATTAATTGTTGGCAAGCTTTATTGCCATTTCATTCTCAAAAAAAGAAGGAAACTAGCAAGTTATAATGGCCACCACTTCTTATCGGAAATTCACCTGACTGCATATCAACCACCTCAAATACAATTATGCTATATACAGATGATTTGGCGCACGAATTTGCACACCCCAAAATGCAAAACGCAACGTTTTTGTATTATTAGAGATTATAATAATATTTTATTCAACTTTCATTTCATCTCAATTCATTATTCAAACTAGACTTAAGGGTTAATTCAGTCGAATTTCTTGGTTAACAGTGGTGGAGTCCGTAACTAAATATTTTATTTTTTCCTTGCATGTAAAGTTTATTTTGATATTTATATTGATACAAAAACAAATTATAAATACAATTCATTAAAATCTAAAATAATAATTATCAAAATTTCATGGACCTAAGGATGCAAGAGCAGGCAGGGGTGTGAAGGACTGAGGGTGATTATATGATCAAGTTTAAATAATAATTTTCATCCTCAATTGAGAATTTTATTTCCTTTCCAAGTTGTGTTCACAGTAAATAGAGAAAATACAGAATATTAAGGAAAATACTGAAAAAAAGATTAAAAAATTGATGGAGGAAACTCTAAGCAGGATATAAGTTTTTATATTTGGAAAAATATGATCTATTGACTTTAGCTTTTACTTTGGGGCCAAAGATTTGGAACTTTCAAAAAAGTATAGATTTATTTTTTAAATTTAGAATTAGAATCTTGAAATAAAACTATATATTGATTTTATAATCACAAAATACTCTAATGGAGGACAGCTTTACATCTTTTCAGACGACTTTCCACTACTTTCTAAATCCAACTATTTCCAGCTTGTTCATCAATCTCTATCTCATCTAAATTATTTAAGTTATGAAATAAGAAACGTTAATTTACCTCGTTTGTTTTCAGAAAATATCTCATCTCATCTCATTTAATCATTATAACTTTCTCAACTCCTAATACAAAATAAAATAAACAATTCTACTTTTTCAAATTTCAAAACAAAAATAATATTAAAAAATATATTCTATCAATATTTTATTCAACTTTTTACTTTTAATCTCAACTCATCTCATCTCATCTTCGAAAACAAACAAGTACAAAAAATTGTTTTTGAGAAATTATGTTTATCATTCTTTTTATCATCTTCTTAACGTCTCATAATGTGGCATCAATTGATTGGCAAACAAGTAAATTCTAATATGAAAATAAATTTTATATTGGAGTTTGTAAAAGTGAATAGGTAGAATTTAAAAGTTGTTTTAATATAATTTTTTAAGAATATTTTTATTTAGAGTATGTAAAAGTTGTATTAGTTTTTTTTATTTACGTAATAATTAGATGAAAAGATGAAATATATATATTTTAAAAAAAAATTAAAGATGTTTGGTTTGATTTTTTAAAAAAAATTGAAAGAATTTGTTCAAACAAATGTACCTTTAGTTTTGTCTTTTCTTTTTTTTATTCTTATATGTATATTTGATAGTCAATGTGTGTGCATGATTTTGTGACTAATATTGGGAGTTTTGAAAATTTCTTATATTTAAAATTGAAGGAATACATTTGAAGAGTGCTTATATATTGTACTATTGCTCGAAGGTCCAAAGCAAATAACATTTAACCTCGCATGATTTAAACATTTTTATTATTGGTACTAGATATCTGAGAATAAAATCCCGACTAATTTCGAAAGTGTAAGGCCTTCGACAATGAATTTTTCGCAAGTACATATCGAATAATTTAAAAAAAAATTCTCCAAATCTAATAATCCATAAAAATTATTTACACTCAAGAGAATTTACACCTTAAATATAAAGGGAGCGTACCATCAAAATCTAGGCGTTTAGTACTAGAGCCAACACCTACAGGCTTTCTTCAAATTAAACATGGAGGTAATCTTGATTCCTAAAATATATATTTTTTCTCAATTGAGAACTTTAACTAAGTTTTAAAATTAATCATAATCTTTAATTAGTATAATTTTCTTAATTTTTTATATGACATCTAATTAAGTTTCTTTAAATAACTTCAAATAAATAACATTTTCTTTAAAGCAAAGTCAAAGATACCGTTACATTCCCAGCAATTATATGGTTTGACCATTTTACTGTAGGGGTGTAAACCGGTCCGTCCGGTCTGGTCCATCACCGGACCGGACCGGACCGGACCGAACACCCCATAGGGACCAGACCGGACCAGTAATTATCGGTCCGGCCGGTCCATTCGGTCTGATCTTTTTTTTTTTTTAAATCAATTAATAAAAAAAATTTATTTAAAATACTAAATTAAATTAAGTGACTTATTAATGTGAATTATGTAACAAACTCAATAAAAAAATATTTTATATGGTTAATGATAATAAATTACATTATTAATTTATATAATTATTATATAATTAACTAATTGATATTTATTTAATAGTGATAGGTTAGATAAAGATATATATAAAATATTGTTAATTTATAAAATATTAACAAGTATTAATAACATATTTAAACTTTTATATTATTAATTGTACAATTATTATATAAATAATATAAATAATATATATAATATTTTATTTCTTTTTATTTTTTATTCGGTCGGTCCGGTCCGGTTCGATCCGAGAAATTTTCACCCCGGGACCGGACCGAAGACCGAAATTCTCCTATTTATTGGACCGAAACCGACCATGCATTTGGTCGGTCCGGTCGGTTTCTACGGTCCGGACCAACCGGTTTACACCCTTAATTTTACATTCAACTACAAAATGGATAACAACGTTTCAAAAAACAATAAAAACTTATTATTACTTCTTTTAATTTTCTTCTCTTTCTTTATATTTTTTATAATCACATTATTTTATAAAAGAATAAAAAAATTAAATAACATCAAAAGTTTAAAATTCATTGTCTAAAAGTTTAAAATAGATAGAATTAACTTTTGATTAATTATTTTAGATAAAATAAATGATAAAAACACAATTTGTTTTACATCCTTTTTATTTTTATTATTTTAAGAGCTTTTACACTCTTCTATAATTTTATTAAAATATACTTTATAAAATAATTATAAAATATTTATTAGAGATTATAAATATAATTATTTTATAAAAATATCTGATACTTAAAAATAAAATAGAATTATAAAAAGAGTTCGGTACTTTTGATCTGTATTAAGTTGTGGTTTGAATAACGAATTGAGATGAGATGAATTAAGATGAAAGTTGAGTAAAATATTATTTTATAATATTATTATTATTTTGATATTTGAAAAATTAAATTATTTATTATATTATATAAAAATTTAAAAAAATTATAATAATTATATGAGATAATTAAGATTGATATGCATGAGAATAGAAAAATTCTATTAATCATTTTCACATACTATGTTTTTTTTTTTTTATCAAATATATGGTATATGGATGATGAGTAGAAGAATTCAATAAGTTTAAGAAAAATAAAATTTTAAAAATAATTTAAAAATAAAAAAATATGATGTAGTGTGTGAAAAATGAAAATGATGAATAACAAATTTCTTGAGAATAAACTTTAGAGAAAATATATTTACAACTGTGAATTATGTAACCACCGCGTAATCGATTTGAAAAAAGTGAATAAAACATGATACTCACATGAAAAAAATTAATCTTTTAATAGTAGACTTCACACTTTTTCAAAACGATTACACGACGTTTATACATTTTAATTAAGCCTCATTTCCTTTCAAAACCCACCCCAACTCATCTTATCTCATCACTACAATTTTTTAAATTTTCACATAAAATATAATACATAATTTAATTTTTAGTATACTATTCATAAACCATATTAATTCACCTCTAAATCCAAACTAATCCTAATCTTCAACGACTCGCATACGACCCTGCCTGTCGGTGCGGCCGTTTACTTGCTGTTGCACGTTAGTCAAACTGTTCTTATCATGCGCCGTCGCAGCCTTATGCCAAAAACCTCAAGGACGTGCTCGCAAACGCGTGAAGCCACAACCTGTCACCACTTCCTCTCGGTACTTCGAACGTCACGTACCCGGTACCACTTTCGAAAAAAGCTTCGTATTGGAAACCTCTCTAAAATCTCTCTTCCCTGCTGCACCTAATTCTCATCAAAGGCGTTTTCAATTCGATATTGCGGTGAATTCATTGATGGAACCGTCCAAGCCGGCGGTGAGGTTCACACTGGGGAGGCAGTCGTCGCTGGCGCCGGACAGGCACCCGAAGGAGGAGGGGTCCATCACCGAGAACGACGACGGTGCGGAGGGGATCGATCCTGGGGTGAGGCTGATGTACCTGGCTAATGGCGGCGACCTGGAAGGGATCCGGGAGCTTCTTGACTCCGGCGTTGACGTCAATTTCAAGGATATCGACGATCGGACAGCTCTCCACGTCTCGGCCTGCCAGGGCTTCACTGACCTCGTCGCGCTCTTGCTCGACCGTGGGGCAGCGGTAGACCCCAAAGATCGCTGGGGGAGCACGGTAACAACACTGTTCCTGTTTCCTACCTTTTTTTTTTTTTTTTTTCTTTTTAAATCTAATGCCGCTTTCCGGGGAGAAAAAAAAAACAGCCTCTTGCAGATGCTATATATTACAAGAACCACGACGTGATAAACCTTTTGGAGAACCGTGGTGCGAAGCCTCTGGTATGTATGTTTGTGTCCTTGCTTCGTCAGCATTACATTTTTAGGAAATAATCGAAGTTTTTTTTTTTTTTTAAAATAATTTTCAAGGCTTGTGTTAGTTATCTCTGTTTATTATTATTTTTGAAACAAGTTATCTCTGTTTCTGATTGGTGGTTGTGATTCTTTTTTTTTTTTTTTTTCATTACTCGTCAGATGGCCCCAATGCACGTTAGACATGCCGGTGAAGTCCCGGAATACGAAATTGATCATAAGGAACTTGATTTCACCAATAGTGTAGAAATAACTAAGGTAAAGTTGTGTCAGTAATTATGTTTTTGCATCTATAATATTCGGTTATCTGCTGCTTGGGCCGCATGTTGTGAAAGTATTGCTATTGTCGTTTATTTGCGTAGTTTCATTAACATAATTTTAGTGTAGGAAAAGCTATTAAAATTACTTGGGGGCTTGAATGGTTTGAGTCAGTTTGCTTAAGGCTTCATTAATTTCAGTATATTATTGTTTGTTCACATTTCTATGCTTTCTCGGTTTTTTCATTTCTTTACAAAAATAATAAAACTATACTCATCATTAAAATTCCTATCTTTGGCCAAATAAATATAGTTACATGATTAATTATAAACTCCTCTTGTCATACGTTTTTTTTTTTTTTTATAAGAAATCCTCTTGTCATACGTATCATTATATATGGCCTAGTTATTGTATTATTATCCCTTACTATATAGGGTAAGAAATGGAACCATTTCTTACGTAGTCAGGGCCAACCGAACTAGGCCATTCTGTGAATGAACATTCTCCATATTAAGTCTTGGTGTACCAATTGTGCACTTGGATAGGAAATCCACACCGTTGCGAGGATTATACTTTCTCAATATCCTTCAATTTGGTTGCACTCACTTCTATGTTCTCCGGAAGCGGTACTGTACTCATTTGTAATTTTGCATTTGTCTAACTTTCTCTTTGGCCAAGGAAAATATTACTATAATTAATCATGTAACTATATTTATTTATAGGTATATTACTATAACTTTCTCTCCAGAAGCGGTACTGTCCTCACATTCCAGTCATCATAACATTGTGACTGTAACTTTGAGCAGATAAACACGTGAAATTCTTTCATGGTAACTTGAATGTAAACAATAACATTAATTAATTGTAGGCAGCACTAAAGCTGTCCTTTCATAAAATATTACATAGAAATCATAACATTAACATTGAACTTTAAATCATGCAATAAATTAACAATATCATGTTTTGCAAGTTCTGTTAAGAAACGATGCACATATACTTCATTAGGAAAATATTTGCAAATTCTCATGGGCTTTAGAAACACATTTATGTATCAAAAATATCTTTTTTTTTTTTGATAAGTAATTATGTATCAAAAATATCTCGAGTAACATTAATAGAAACTAGTGCAGAAATTCACTTACCTAAGTACATAATCATTTTTATCCATCAAATTTACTTCTCAGCCATTATATAAAATCACTAGATTAATCAAAATGCTTACTTTAATCGCTTTACCAAGCTTGTGAATGTCTACTTGGCCCGTAATGTAACTACCTAGGGAAAGTGCTAGCCATATCTGCATTATAATTCCAAAATAGTCGGGACTTTGTTCTCAGACAACCAGTGCCAATAAAAAAATTATAACTCCAAAAAGACTAGTCAATTTAAAGCTTCCTAGAATTTTTTTTTTTATCAGTAAATTAAGAACTTTATTAATGAGAAAGTAGGCATTCCCCCGGTATTAGTTGGGACTTTGTTTTTGGACACCCGGTGCCAATAAAAAAGAAAGAAAGTAGGCATAGCCCAAGTACAATTTAAAGCTTCCTAGAATTACTTCCTCTTAGTGTGTTTTGTGATTTCCTTGTATCCATTTCTTCCTCCTAGTTAGGTGTTTTCTCTTGTATACATCTAGTGTACTTGGGCTACACCTATTAATATTAATAAAATATTTACTATAAATAAAGGCATCCTAGAATTACTTATAAAGCCCAATTTCACCTAATAAGTAGTTCATTTGGGACTCCCACCCGTGACAACCTTTATTTTTTTTGATAAGTAAAACAAGAATTTATTAATATACCAAATGTCGAATACAGAGAAAAAGCCCTAATTATGTAGGCACATTAGAAACTAGGAAAACATGAAGGTCCATGCCATTAAAGTCTATTGCAATGGCCCAAGTACAAAGAGTCCTAAATAAAAACAGTTTAAGCTCCTCTAAAGATCTCTCTTTGTCCTCAAATGTCCTCTCATTGCGCTCTTGCCATAGACACCACATAATACAGATAGAGATCATCTTCCAAACTGCTTTGATCTGTCTCACCCCACGAATCGAAGCCCAGCAAGCCAATACCTCCAAAACTGTTTGTGGCATAACCCACATTAACTCCATTTTTTTAAACACCTCGTCCCAAAGAGTCTTGGCTATCTCAGTATAAAAGTAAATGATTTACCGACTCACCCCCGCTTTTACACATACAACACCAGTCTGCAATAATAATCCTCCTCTTTCTTAGATTATCCGTAGTGAGAATCTTACCCAGCGATGCTGTCCACACAAAGAAAGAGGCTTTGGGAGGAGCCTTATGACGCCAAAGCCTTTTCCAGGGAAACTGTATCTCTGGGACTTGTGTAAGAACCTTATAAAAAGAGCGAACAGAAAACACCCCATTCCTTGCAGGACACCACCACAACCCATCTTCCTGCTGGATGTTTGGACGAACAGAATAAAGGAGGCTATAAAAATCAACAAAACTCTCCATCTCCCAATCCTGTGCCGCTCGGTTGAAATTGATATTCCAATGGATGTTTCCACCTGAGACTTCCATAACCTCCGCCACTGTGGCATCTTTGGTACTTGCAATCAAGAAAAGAGACGGAAACAGATCTTGTAGAACACTGTTATTACACCAAGCATCCTTCCAAAATCTGATCTTAGAACCTGTCCCTAATTGCAATCTAGTGTGCCGATGGAAGACTACCCATCTTCTTCTAATATGTTTCCATAGCCCCATTCCAGGAGCTCCCCCAACTTCTCTAGTACACCACCCCTTCCCTAAAACACCATATTTGCTCTCGATCACATTCTTCCATAAGCCTTCTGGTTCCTTAGTATATCGCCACAACCATTTGCCAAGTAATACCCGGTTAAACAACCTCAAATTTCTGACACCCAAACCTCCATTGGAGATAGGACAACATACCAACTCCCATTTAACTAGGTGGAATTTGAACTCCTCTCCTAAACCCCCCCACAGAAACTCTCTCTGTAATTTCTCGAGTCGATCCGCCACACTTGCCGGTAAAGGGAATAATGATAGAAAGTAGGTGGGTAGATTTGAAAGTGTACTTTTGATTCATGTGATCCGGCCCCCTTTAGACAAATACATTCTCTTCCACCCTGCTAGTCTCCTCTCTACTTTTTCAATCACTGTATCCCAAATTGTGCGTGCCCTTGACGCTATACCCAGTGGCAATCCTAGATAAGTCATAGGAAGAGACGCTATCTTACAACCCAGTATATCAGCCAGCACCCTTATATCCTGAATTTCCCCAATTGGTACCAACTCGGATTTATCATAATTCACTTTTAAACCAGACATTTGGGACTCCCACCCGTGACAACCTTTATAGTACATACATGACTATCTTTATAACCTATCCACATTCTCAAGATAGGATTGGGGTGTTACAAACTCTCACTCTTAAATTCCTGCGTCATTGTGAGACCATGTCAGGTATTGCTTTGATTTCACATGGTTGACCTTATTAGGTGACACTTATTTTTTTTTTATTAGGTGACACTTATACCATATTAATGACTCAAGAAAGTTCAATTGTGAGGATCAATAAATTTTCTTACTTATCAAAAGAAGAAAAAAAAAAGACTCAAGAAAAGTGCTAGCCATATCTGTGGTATGGTATAATCCCAAAAAATGCTTAGTCGTTTTGAAGCTTCCTTGGAATCACTTATAGAGCCCAGTATCACCTAGTAATTAGCCAATGTGGTAATTAACAAACGTGACTACCTTTATAACCCCAATTACTGTCTTTATGATCTACCCACTCTATATGAGTTATTCACATTTTCAATGTGGGACTGGGGTGTTATCCTTAACCTTAAAAGCTTGCCCTTAGAAAACTCCCCTTTAATTTTTCTTTATTTTCTCTTCTTTTCCTATTTCTTCTTCTTCTTCTTCTTCTTCTTCTTCGTCTTCTCTCTCTCTCTCTCTCTCTCTCTCTCTCTCTCTCTGCTTCCTTACTCTCATTTTTTACTTCTTCAGTGGGCTAAGGAATCCTTTACCTACACTCACCTTTTCCCTTCAATGAAGGAAAAGGTGGTGTCATGAGTTGTGGAGAAAGAGAGACATGTCCTCTCTTCCTACATGCTTTCATCTTTTTCCTTTCTTTCTTTTATTTTGTTTTCCTTTTTTAACTTGCTTGAGGCATACTTTCTCATCGAAAGTGGGGTGTCGAACAATATTAGTCGGTCACCTTTTTTCTCTTTTTGTTATTTTTCCCAATTATGTAAAATGGCCAAGTTGAACATATATTTCTATAGAATTACAAAAATACCCCTTTAAAAATTCGGGGTGTTACAATAGTGGATCTTTTAACTTATGGAGAGGATTTGGTGATACCTCACAAATTTAAGCAAAAACAAATATAGAAATTTTGAGGGCCGTGAACAGATGATGAAGGATATCACGACTTGGTTTCTGAACACTCTCCTCCTTTGGCAGCTTCCATGGATTTTAATGGGTTTAGTTTGCATGATTTTCTTATATATATATATATATATTTGTTTTTTGAACTTTTAGCTAGGCAACTTTCTTGTACTTTGCTTGTGCCATTTGCACTTATAATCAAATTCTTACTACTTATCAACAACAGCAACAACTATAATGATGATGATGCAAATGCTGTGGTTAGGGTGCAACCTAGTGGTCAATGGGCGGGCTTGGGATGAGCTCTAGACTGAAACATCTTGGGTTTGATTCCACGCTACGTGTCCCTTTGGATTACCTGGTACATTGTTCTGGCACGTTGGATCATGAATGGATTTACTTCTTAGGGGTGGGTCTGAATGGCCTGCCTTAGTGGGGTTCCCCTTCCCCCCCTCAAAAAAATAAATGCAATTGTTGTGTTTGATTGATTATTCTATTGGGTCTTAGGGTCTTATTTTGTCTGTGATTGCCTTCCTTTTGTGTTGAATTTGACCATATGGTATCTAAAAAAAATCAGGGAACCTTCCGTATAGCATTGTGGCGTGGGATAAAAGTTGCTGTGAAAAGGCTTGGGGAGGAAGTGATTCCTGATGAGGATAAAGTGTGGGTTGCTCATGGATTGGAAATAATTTTCTTTTCATTCTTTCCCATATTTTTATGTCCTTTAAAGCGGTTGGTTTTTCACTCACAGGAGAGCCTTCAGGGATGAGCTTGCATTGCTTCAAAAGATACGGCATCCAAATGTAGTCCAATTTCTGGGTGCTGTGACTCAAACTAGTCCGATGATGATTGTCACGGAATATCTGCCCAAGGTTTTTCTATTCCTTGGTCCGTTGTCAGATATGGAATTGTCTTTGCACTTTCCAATTACTGGCTGTTTTGTGGATTGTATACCCTTGTAAACCTTAGTTCGCATGCACTGAGTGTTCTTAATTTTTTTTTATCAGTAAATAAGAATTTTATTAAAATAGGCGAAGCCAAGTACACGGGACATATTTTGAATGTTCTTATATTTTGAAAATTTTTTGTGACTAGAAATTGTACCACCTGTAGTGATGCGTGCATGTCTCTATCAGAGAAGACAAAGGAATGAGTTGTCTTGTACATCATCCAAATTTGTTCTCTACCTGCCCTTATGAAAAGGGCATTGCTTGGGAAGTGGTTTTAGAAGGTTGGCAGTGGTGGTCTACAACATGGAGAGAATTTCATAAATTGGAGTGTCTAAAGGAATTATTATTATTTTTTTTGATAAGTAGTGTGTAAAGGAATTATAAAACAGCTTTATTCATAGGTGATTTATCAAAGGGGTTTGGCCCGCTTGGTGACAACATAGGGTATTTGTAAATGACTTGAATCTATATGGGGGCATTATGAGAACTTAACACATCAAGCACTGGTTAGGAAGTTTTCATTTGTGACCATTTTCTTTGTTAGTAGCAGGCTAGAGACTCCTCTATTTTGGTGATTATCTGCCTGATTTGCTTTCTTAGATTTCAGTAGCTGTTGTTTATTCTCATAATTGAATATCTCCTTTATTGAAACTGCACGATCTTAAATAAAGGCCTGCTATAATGGGCTAAAATTAACGAATTTCTCAACTTTCCCTGGGTTTGATTAGTTTATTTGATCTACCCTAAATATTTTCACTGTGGAAACTGGTAAGCGCACAGCATTTTTGCTTACTGCTGCACAGTGTGCCTGTTTGTCTTGGTTTCCTATCAGTTCTCGAATTTTGATTTGTTTCTAACATATGTATAGAATCAACTACAAAAGATGTGTTTTACCAAATACTGGTAGGGCCCCAACCATTTTTAACATGCAATGAATCTTATATTTAATTTTTTTGTAAATCCAAATTGCACTGATAAATCTATAGAACATACAGACCAGCACAATTATAATTCTCGAAATGGTGAAACCAATTGACAAATATGAATAGAAGTAAAAAATGATTATATGAATCCTTTATAATTAATTTGCCATTTGTGATGCAGGGAGATCTATGGGCATTCTTGAGAAGAAAAGGGTCTCTAAAGCCAACAACAGCTGTGAGATTTGCCCTTGATATTGCAAGGTCTCTTGCTTTTTTCTTATGCTCATTGAAGTGTGATAATGATGATAATTTTGCTTGTTCTGAATTGTTACTCATGATTACATTAGCTATTTTAATTTGAGAAATTTTTTTGATAGGTATTAATTCGAGAATTACAATTTTTTTTTTTTATCGGTAAACAAATTTTTATTGATCAAAAGGGAGACAAAAAGAGCCCAAGTATACAGGACATATACATGAGCACATCTATGTCTAGTTTAGAGATACAAGGAAATCATGAAAAGACCTGCCATGAAAATCAATTACAATTGACCAATGGAGTAAAGTTTTGAAAAATAAAAATCTAAGTTCTTCCATTGATCTCTCTTGATCTTCAAAACATCTTGCGTTCCGCTCCCTCCAAATGCACCACCATAGACAAATACGTAACATTTTCCATATGGCTGCTAATTGAGAGTTGCCCCTAATACCTCTCCAAGAGGCTAAAAAATCACATACCCTTCCCGGCATCACCCACGCTAACCCCACACGTGCTAAGACTTAGGTCCAGAAGGTCCTGGCAACCTCACAATATAGTAATAGATGGTTAGCAGACTCACCACTCTTCTTGCACATGTAACACCAATTCATAGCTATAATACCACGTTTCCTAAGGTTATCTATTGTAAGAATCTTCCCCAAAGAAGCTGTCCATACAAAAAAAGTGGCCTTTAAAGCCTTTGTCTTCCAAATACTCTTCCATGGGAATGGGACAAAATTGTTCATGTTCAAAGAATGATAAAAAGAGCGAGCCGTAAAAACTCCTTTCTTAGAGGGACGCCAATATATCTTGTCTTCACCTTCCCCTGACACACGAGTGGAGTACACAAGGTCAAAAAAGGCCGAGAAGTCATCCATCTCCCAATCTTGTGCATCTCTATGGAAGGAGAGGTTCCAATGGGAAAGGCCATTGGACAAGATAACTAAATCTGCTATAGCTGCTTCTTTCCTTCTTGCTAAGCTATAAACTTGTGGATAAACATCCTTGAGTGCCCGGTCACCACACCATAAGTCGTGCCAAAATCTTACCTTAACTCCGTTGCCAACTTTGAAACAAGTATGTGTTGCGTACTTGTCCCACCCGCTTCTAATATGTTTCCAAAGCCCAACTCCATGAGGACCACTCACCTTATTAGAACACCACCCTCCCCATGAATCCCCATACTTCAAAGCAATGACGGTTCGCCACAAGGCCTCCCGTTCTTGATGATATCTCCATAACCATTGCCTAGTAAAGCTTGGTTGAAAGATCTCAAATTACGTATACCCAAACCTCCTTTGATGGGGGAGCATATTGTGGCCCATTTTACCAGGTGAAATTTAAACTCATCCTTGATTCCTCCCCAAAGGAAATCACGTTGGCTTTTCTCCATGCGATGGGCCACATTAGCGGGAAGCGGAAATAATGAGAGAAAATAAGTTGGTAAGTTAGAGAGAGTACTTTTTATGAGAGTTACCCGGCCCCCTTTGGATAAGTACATCCGCTTCCAACCAGCTAATTTTCTCTCCATTTTTTCTAGTACATCATCTCATATGGAGTTCAATTTGAACGCCGCGCCCAGCGGAAGGCCGAGATATTTCATGGGCAACTGAGCAATCTTGCACTCCAAGATGGACGCCAGACTCTCCACATTGGGTACATGCCCAACTGGCACTACCTCTGATTTAGCCAAATTTACCTTCAACCCTGACACAGCTTCAAAGCATAATAGAAGAGCCCTCAAAGCTTGAATTTGTTCATGTCTGGCCTCACAAAAGATTAGTATATCATCCGCAAACAATAGATGAGAAATGTTAAGCGGACCTGAACTTGCCTCTCCCACTGAGAATCCTGATATGAAACCTCCCTCTACTGCACCTGAAATCATCTTGCTGAAAGCTTCCATCGCAAAAACAAAGAGAAGAGGAGAAAGTGGGTCTCCTTGTCGCAAACCACGGGAACTCTTTAAGAAACCTTTTGACGTACCGTTCACCAATACAGAGAAATAGGCCGTAGAGATACAATGAAATATCCAGGAACACCATTTAGAACCAAAGCCGCATCTCTCCAACATATAAATTAAGAAACTCCAATTGACGTGGTCGTAAGCTTTCTGCATGTCTAACTTGCATAGGAGTCCTGGCTCTCCCGATTTAACACGACTCTCTAGACATTCGTTGGCTATAAGTACCGAGTCAATGATTTGCCTACCTTGAACAAATGCATTTTGAGGTTTTGAAATCAAGCTTTCCATCACCTTGCTCAATCTGTTCGCCAAAACTTTGGATAAGATTTTATAAAGCCCACCCACCAAACTAATGGGACGGAAATTTTCCACTGCTACAGCACCAGGTTTTTTGGGGATGAGTGCTAGAAAAGTTGCATTAAGGCTTTTCTCGAACCGCCCACTTACATGAAATTCATAGAAGACCTCTATGATATCATCTTTAAGCACCTCCCAACAAGTCTGAAAAAAAGCCATGGCGAAGCCATCAGGACTTGGAGCTTTATCACCCGCCATACCCTTGACTACTGACCTAACCTCTGCCTCCTCAAAAGGCCTTCCGAGTCGCTCCGCTACCTGCTGGTCAAGAATGTCAAAAACCAACTTATCATAGTAAATTAGTAATTGACAATGTGATCTGAAATCTCGGTATGGTTCGATGAGACCGCCCCCTCTATCATCAGAGTATCTATAGCATTGTTCCGCCTATGTGAGTTGGCCACTTGGTGAAAAAACTTGGTGCATCTATCCCCTTCCTTCAACCATACTGCGCGCGATTTCTGTCGCCACGATATTTCTTCCAAAAGAGACAACCGTTCAACGTCCGCAGACACTTGGGATTTACGAGCCCGCTCGGTTTCAGAAAGAAACCTCTCCTCTTCCATACCCTCCAAATCCTTGAGCTCCTCCATAAGAACATTTTTCTAGCTTTCCACATTACCAAACTCTTGTGTATTCCACTCCTTCAAGTCATTTTTCAAGGACTTTAATTTGCAAGCCAATGTAAAGCTAGCATTACCATGCAAATGATAGGAAGACCACCATTGTCGCACTCTGTCCAAAAATCCCTTTGACTTCAGTCACATGTTATCAAATTTGAAGTACCCTGGGCCTCTACTAATGCCCCCACAGTTCAAAAGAATTGGAAAGTGATCTGAACATAACCTGGGAAGTCTCTTCTGAATGAGATCCGGAAAGTGTATCTCCCATTCCGGTGAATTAAGAATCTGTCTATCCTTGACCAAGATGGGATATCTCGGTTGCTAGACCAAGTGAAAGAACCACCTGCTAGAGGAATATCCTGAAGATTCAGTTCAGAAATGAAGTTAGAAAAATCTACCATGGGTGAGTTGAAATCCGAACCACCCGATCTCTCACTTGGGAACCCAGTGACGTTGAAGTCACCTCTAATACACCATGGTAAGTCCCAAATGCTGCTTATACCGGCCAACTCGTCCCATAGTAAGCTTCAAGACCGGTCAAGATTAGGCCCATAGATACCTGCAAAAGCCCACTGATATTCATCCGTGACATCCATAAACGAGCATGCCACCACATAATCCCCTAGGAAATCTTCCATTTTTTCCACCGCTCTTTTATCCCACATAACTAGTATTCCCCCAGATGCTCCAATGGACGGTAGGTAATGCCATCCCAAATGCAAACAACCCCACAAACTCCTAATGATACGAAGAGAAATAATTTCCAATTTAGTTTCTTGAAGGCAAACTATGTCAACTTTCCAACTTCGGAGAAGAGATCTAATACGTAGTCATTTATTCATATCATTAATCCTTCTCACATTCCACGATAGTATTTTAGGCTTCATTGACAAAATTAGCATCCTTCCCTTCTGTTCTATCTCTCCCCAAAGTGCCCTCCTTATTATCATAGTTAATGGAGCATTGCAAACGTATCAATTCTCTCTCCTTTCTCACAGCTGACTTCATTACCGTGGATTGATTAGCTTCCATGGCAACTAAGAGAGCCATGAATTGGTCTTCATAACCTTCACAGGAAATTCCCACCCAGTCATGAAGCTCCTCTACTTTTTTTAATACCCAATGTGATGCACGAGGTGCAATCAGGGGTGGAATCATTTGTAAGGGTGATGGGGTACCCAACTCCTCCTCCTCACTGCCCTCATCATCCATAAATAGGCTCAACATACTGGTACCCGTCTCCTTCCCCACCACAGAATCCTCAACATCCACTTCCTCCACTCCCGGCACCACAATCACCACATTTGACCCCCCCGTAGGTTCCTATACAGCAATCGGAACTATCTGTGTCTGGTTTGAAGGTATTGGCTTGACAACAGTAGCCTGGATATCGTCATCGGCATATCCCGAAACTTCCCCTTCCTCAAAGGAATTGCACTCAGCCCTAAAACTGGTCGCCTCTATCGCCGTTGGCCTCGGCGTTGTTGTCTGTGCACCAACAATATCCGTTGTGCTGATCTGTGCATCTATCGGACCTTCGCGAACTGTTGGCTCGACAACAGTACCCGGGGTGGAATCATATATGGCAACATCTGGCGACGGGTTGTCCATCGGAGTTTCTGTGGCCTTTGGTGAGATCAACTGAGGCATCGCCGCGACGATGGCTCAGGCCCACGCGACGACGGGCCCCCATCAGCCTGTGATATCTTTTGCCAGAGTTGTCTCGTTTTGGGCTCGGGCCCGTTGCCAGCAACCTTCCTAACGTTCTGCTCTTGCTCTATAGGCCCATCCGTCGAAACCCATAAGCCCACCTGACTGCCTGAGCCCATAAGCCCACCCTCAATGCACCGTATTAGCTCAACTACACTATTAGTTAACGCCCCTAACGAAATCTTCATTTCGTTCAATTCCTTCAAAAATATTTCTTCTTTAAGCCAGACCATCCCTCTGCCATTTCCGTCGCCACTCTAAGCTGCTGCCAGAAAGGGAGGTGATCCCTGTTGCACGTCTGCTGTCGCATTGCGCTGCGCGGCTCTAGGAACCTCCAGAGCCTCCTTGTACGACCTCGACGGCAAGGCTACTGCCGCAGCTTTCGGTGGGTTTCTCCCTTGACCACCTACTCTGCCCTTGTCCTTCAACACTGCCATCATCTTCCTCCACCCCATACCATCCTTACCTTCAGGTATGAGTAAGAAACTTCGGCGACCTCCCCCACCATACACTGCCAAAGCTATGTATGCACCATGAGTGTTTGAGCATTGCTGGGCAGTGAGTCCTCTGTCTCCTTCCCGTCGAGCCGAGTAGAACCCATTGCTCCCAAGCTTCAGGCAAGCCTCCAACGAGTTAACCACCCAACTGATAGTATCTAAACCCAGCCATAGACAACTTACTCCTTTCCATCCTTTCTCGGTAATGCATATCTTACCCCCTCTCTTCTCACCTCAAAAACCTTTGATTCAATTACTACACAACTAAAAGAACTTGTAACCATGCTTCAAAAAAGGCATTGGTCTTGCTGGGCTGAGAAAAGCTCAAGACCAATGCCTTTTTTAAAATTGTACCTTAACATCTAGAAAATATACATTGATCTAAATGATGTAGAATAAGATGATAAAGAACTAAAAGAAGAAATTCTTAGAGAACTAATTGAAGGAGAGAAATATGCTCATAGATTGAGCTTTTTTGCTGGATTATTTTTCAACAAAAGAGTGGAAGTATTTATTTTAGATTCTAATAATTTATGCCGCCTTGTCAATTTCTTTTGGTCAGTGTTTCAGTGTCCGGACTTGACTATCTAATTTTTTTTTGCCTTCAGAGAGGCACTTAGAATTGAGCCAAAATTCATTTTGGCATCTGACATATGGTTCTCAGAAATTCAATTCGTGTATCAAGATTGAAACTTTGATAGAATCATTTGATTTTTGAAAAGAAAAAACTTTCTTTTTAACAGAAAATTATACTACACTTAAGTTAAGCCTTTCTTGAGGTTTGAAGGTGGGAATGTCGATTGCATACATTTAATCAAATATTGTATCCGTAAGGTTGATACATGTTGATCAATTATATTTTCTGCTGGTTATTTTCTTCTTGATGTGAAAACAAGGAAAACTAAAGTTTTTTTTCTTTCTTTCTTGTTTTGTATATTTTACAGTCACATTGTCTTTGGAAACTTTTCAGGGGAATGAATTATTTGCATGAGAATAAGCCAGCCCCGATAATTCATCGTGATCTTGAGCCTTCGTTAGTTTTCTTTAAGTTGAACTCTCTTACCTGAATTTTGTTATGCACACTCCAAGATTAGCATTATTTTTCTAATTGAAAATCCTCCGACATAATTAGCTGAAACTCTGGCATTTTTTTACATTGCTTACGAGTAAGATTTCAGAAATATATTGCGGGATGATTCTGGGCTCCTAAAAGTTGCCGATTTTGGAGTTAGCAAGTTGCTGACAGTTAAAGAAGATAGGCCTTTTACCTGTCAAGAAACTTCGGGTGAGTGGTCTTTTTTGTCAGAATATTTGCAGTTCTCAATGTAGTTTAGATCTTGCATAGCTATGATGTCCTTTGAAGAAAAATACAATACCTCCACAGCATTCACACCTGATGAGTTTTAGTTTCTCATCAGCTTTGTTATTTGAAATGGACAGGCCGGTATGTGGCTCCAGAGGTCTTCAGAAATGAAGAATACGATACTAAAGTTGATGTATTCTCATTTGCTTTAATACTGCAGGAGGTAAGCTTGTTTTAAACTTCTAAAACTTGAATATATTGTTAAAAATTGGCTGTTCTACATTAAGACCTGCACCTACTTATAAATCCTGTTTCTTGTTTAATATTTGTCAATCATTTGGAATATTATTCTCAATATTCAGAAATACACATGACCTATCAAAAAAGAAACCAGAAATACACTTTGACTTAGCATATACATGCTAAGTAATCAAATTTGATTAAAAAGTGCAAATGGTGCAACTTAATATACAAAAAGTATACAAGTGAAACACCTAACTTCTTGGAGAAGAAAAGATACCAGAAAATCTTGTAAGGTAAGTGGCAAAGCGCATTGAAGTCTATAGAATCATAGATGTTGATCGGAGGTAGTGTTGAAGAAGAAAGTTTTGAGCTACTTTAGTATCCGTCTGTGATCCTCAAAACTTCTACCATCTTTCCCTTCAAATACAGCATATGAGATTTGTAGGAACCATCTTTCACACAACTGCAATTTGTGGGCTACCAACTAATCCTCTCCAAGTGAAAAAGGTCCATTCTCTTATGGGCATGACCCAAGCCAAACTAACCCAATTGAAGAAGCCATTCCACAAGGCGTTAGCAATTGCGTAACGAAGTAAAATATGCTCTAACTGATTCTTCACTTCTCTCACATGCAATATCAATCAATCAGAACAATACGTCTATTTATTAGATTCATGGTGAGAATCTTTCCTTGAGGCGCGGTCCAAGCAAAAAAACGTAGATCTAGAAGGGACCTTAGTTTTCCAAATACTTTTTGAAGGAAATGTGTGGCGCCCTCGACACCCCCACCCCCCACTTGTGATTTGGAGGGAGTCACGACGCCAAGGTGCTAACCGCACGGGTCACACACCCCAAGCGCAACGTGAAAGCAAGTGTGTGGAAGCATGTAACTTAAAAGTGTACAGTTATAAACGCAGCGGAGAATCATAAGGCAGTCTATAACTACGTACCAGAAAATTAAAATACAACCCAACAAGAAATCCTTCATAAAGTTATTACAGTCATCCAGCTGATCAAAATAAGAATAAAAAATAGAAGTCCATCAACTACAACGTAAACCCCAGGTCATCACTCCTCAGGTGGGGTCGGTCCATCATGCTCAAACTCGTCCTCTACATCAAAGTCTACGGAACCGTAGGCGGGAACACCACAATGAGATCTCGCAATCTCAGCAAGTAAAACCACAAGTCAACAACCAAGAATTCCAAACATGGATGCATACAACAAACATGGGCAGCAATAATAAGAGATTATCCAAAATATTGTTTTTGTAACCATTACCCAAGAATTTCTTCAATTAGAGCCACTCATGCCAAAAACCACGTTTACATACACACGTGACATTTATTAAAATTGCGGTGTGCACCATGGTCTCTCCCCTAGGGACCATCCGCACACTCTGGCTCCCTTCATCACACCACGGGTAACGATCGTGCGTGTGACTTCGTAACGAGCGATGCCCAGCTCTGCGGCCGACGCGTAACGTAACCAGACATCCTCTAGCCCCCGCCAGCAAAGGGGCCACGGAGTCGTGCCAAGAGCGTTATCGTCTTGGCCGAGCCCGCTATCGCCTAGTGATAGCCTAGGGGGACGTTACTCAGTTTTACACACTCCCAAGTGACTAGAGGAGCTCCATCGAGATAATACTCCATCTCGGCTTGAGGTCGTGATACGCACGCACCCACAAAATATACTTTTGATCCTTTGACACCAAAACCACAGTTTTACCGGTTTCACAGCACAACCATAGAACAGAGCACAATATTAATATCACGACAAGCAATAACAATTAAAAATGCAGATCCATGACAGACAGTTATTGGATGACATGGCAATAGCACAATACAACAAACATCACTGATTTCACAGTTTCAAAGAATCAAGTTTTCCACAACTACACGCGATTCCCAATGCTTCATCTGGCCCTCGGCTAACAAATCCAAAAACAACCATGACATTATATGCCAATACTTCACAGCGTCGGCCACTTAACCAACCACAACCAGACTGCAATAGAACACAGTTTTCCAGTGTTAGAAATCCAAGGGTCAGTCTAGAGTTTTACTTACACTACGGAAGGCAATCTTGGATGATCGAGTGTGCTGTCTAAGGTATCTCGTGTGTGCGTGCGCATCGCTGCGAGATGAAAAACAGTTAGTTAAAACTGCCAATGCCTAAAAATTAATACGAAAACAGTGGCACACAGCTTACTATGGTAGCACTGGCGGAGCACGGCGGCAGCAGTGGCGGCGCACGGTGGACAATGACAGATCCGGGCAGCACGTGGGACTCTACAGTTGGGAATGTAGTGGGTGGCAGATCTGATGAAAATAGAGGGTGCGGTGGAGGGTGGTGGTGGCGGTGCACAGACCATAGAGGAGGGGTTTGCGGTGTCCAGAAATGTGTGTGTGATAGGCATGACCGACGGTGCACACATGGCCGAAAGAAGCCATGCACAGCGTGTGATGAACTCGGCTCTCGATAGGGGGTTGCGGGCAGTGGTCTGATGGTGGCAGAGGGGACGGAACAATGCTGACACATGGAGTCAGCATGGTGGTGGCCTCGGGTGGTGGCACAGCTGCTGCCTACTAGCGGGATGAGAAACGAAAAAAAAAAAACAAAGGGGGGAGGGAGAGAAGAGTTGAGTTGTGATGAGTTGGGGAAAGAAAGAGATGAAGACTAGGGTTAAAACCTAGTCCCAAAACGCAGGCTGGGTTCATAGACACACGGGCTGGGCCCGTCTTTCACACATCCACTAACCATAAAATCCAACCTAATGGGCTAGGCTAGCTCACCACACACACACTTGAGCAAAACTTGTGCTTTAGGCTGGGTTTCACAAAATGATTGTTATCATTGGGAATAAGATATTATAGAAAACTTTTATATATATATAAGGATATTTTAGAAAGAATAGATATTGAATAACACTATCTAAACAGGGGTCTAAAAAAGCTTGTCATCACCTCGCTTGGATATAGTGGAATACGATAGATTAAAGAATGCTAATAAAGGCATCTACCTCCCAATCAAGTGTGGTTTTGATAACGCTTACATTCCACAAGGGGTAAGTCACTAGATATCTCTAAATGGTCCGCCTTAGAAGCTTCTTTTGCACGAGTAGCACCGTACATATTTTTCTTTATATGTAAAAAGAAAGTAGCACTGTACATATTTGGGAAATTTTGTACAGTTAATATTGGATCCGTCTCCCACATCCAATCTAGCATAGTTAAGAAACTTTTCCCAGCCATTTCTTGTGTTCTTCCATAATCCCATCTTGTGAGACCCTTGTACTTCGATTAAACACATCCCCACCTCCATGAACATCCGTATTTTGAATCAACCAAGCTCTTCATTAGGGGTCTCTCTCATTCTAACAGCACTAAAGCCATTTCCCCAAGAGTGCACAATAAAATAGGAGTGTCTTCTGAACTCTCAACCCACCTTCTAATTGGGGAACATACCTTGGCCCACCTTCTCATTCTTAATTGAAATGTTACTCCGATTCAGATTAGCCATTCCATACAAAAGTTTGTGTACCTGTCACCTTTCAACCAAACGCCCTTGACTTCCCTCAACACACAAATCTCTCAGTTCTTCTGTGAGAGACTTCAGCTGATACTGAAGGTCTGCTCCTTCTACAGCTTTAAATCCCATTACAAGGCCTTAAGTATACAGCCACCATGAAGCTTGGGGTGTCTTAAAAATGGTATGAGTACGACCACTATTTAACCCTATCAACAAAGCCTTCTGCCTTTAACCACATATTCTCAAACTTGGAAGTATTTCTAGCATCATGAATACGTCCACTTTTTAATCAAGAAGAATTGGAAACAAATTTGATTAAAGTTGTGGCAACCTCTTTTGACATAGATCTGGAAAATGAGATTCCCACTCCGGGGAAACAAGAGGGCATTAACAACTAAATTATTCCTTTCTTCACTAGTAACGACATTTTATTCTTTCTTCATAACGCTGGCTCTTCTTATTGTTTCTTTAGTCTTTATTCTCCTTGTGCAATGTAGAATATCTATTCAAGGGAACTGCCCCTTGGTTAGGAACTTAAGGGAATAGAATCTATGACTGGAGAACCAATACAACTGCATTTCTCTATATTAGTTCTCTGTCTTAACAATATCTTTGTGCAATAGCTTTTTGTTCATTTCAAAATTTGCTACTGCTTCATGATTCTGCATTTTAAATAGAAATGATTGCCTCTCATGTGGGTCTTCCTGTGATTCTTGAGTAATAGATGATTGTGGAAGATGATATATGTGCCCTGATTTAGATGGAATATACGATCTTGAGTTCTGTTTCTTTGGAACATTTGGTAGTTATCTCCATTCTATAATATTTTGTCTGAAACTGGCATTGTTCCTTTTATTAGCTGGTTCGGCGATATCACATATTCTCTCTATATTCTTTTGATAAGTAAAAGTAAAATCTTATTGATAGTAAAAGGCATAGCCCAAGTACACATGGAGCATAAATCGAAAATGCCTAACAACTAAGCGCTAGTGGGAGATACAAGCAAATCATGAAAATTGCCCTCATTACATATTCTCTCTGTATTTTTACCCTCATTTGAAATATGTCAAGTTAAAAATTTAATTATTGTAAACTTCTTTTTCTTCTAAGTGATAAGTGTGATATATGTCTTTATGTGGTTCTATCTTATACTTTTCCTGCAATTCGTTTCGGTTATAACAGGCCTGATTTGTGATATTTGCAATATCCTATACTTTAGATGATTGAAGGCTACCCACCATTTTCTGCAAAGCAAGATAATGAAGTCCCTAAATTATATGCTACAAAACAGCGTCCACCTTTTAGAGCTTCAACAAAGCACTATGCACATGGACTTAAAGAGTAAGGCCTATCTGTTCCTTCGATGTTTGATGTATTTTGTTTTTATTATTTGTTAATGATACTTACATAAATATCTGCTACTTTATAGCATAACTTGCATAACATTTCTTTTTCTTTTTCATTGTTTGATAATCCTCATCTACATTTTTTGTTATTTGATTTCATCTAGAAAAAAAATGTATTTATTCCAAACTTTCCGAGTTTGATAAACCTACTGTGCACATGGAGTTAAGGAGTGGCATTTTCTATCTATAAAACTTAGTGATTTTCAGTTAAGTGCTGTATGGATCCTGATGTCTTTTTTGTTTGATGATAAATGTGGGCATGGAATTATGTGAATAATTTGGCAATAAAAAATAATGTAATCTAAGTCACTTTCATAAGGTTAGTGAGAAGGCAACAAAGTAGCAGTATGATGGATAACTCTCTCTGTGATTATTGTGTGCGGCCGTACATGAGTAAGGTCCTTGAAATATAGCTGATGATTATTTTTCAGGTTGATTGAGGAGTGCTGGAGTGAGAATCCAGCTAAAAGACCAACATTTCGGCAAATAATAACAAGGCTGGAGTCCATTCATAACAGTCTTGGTAATAGAAGGGGTTGGAAGGTTTATCTCTTCTTTCTTTTCCTTCTTTTTCTTCTTCTTCTTCTTCTTCTTCTCTCTCTCTCTCTCTCTCTCTCTCTCTCTCTCTCTCTCTCTGTCTGTGTTGTGTGTCGTGCCCCATGCTCCTGGGGGGTTGCCAGTGTGGGTACTGGTTTATAGTAGTTGCCTTCACTCATGCGGATATTCTTGCATGCCCTATAACCTCTGTATTCTACATGTTAATACCATTGATAGTCTGGGTAGATTTTTATGTTCAATAATGATAGGTTTGTGGGTTGAACAAAATGGATCAAGATCCATCAGAGTTCTTAGGGTAACGTACGTGGTGGACTTTGCTGAATCCCGACCTTTGTTTTCAAATTTAATCATAGGGATTTTGTCAAATCAACACTTATCGCCTTAAAATCTATGTACATGTTGTTTTAATATTTAGGACATTTAATTTGAATTTTGAATCTATAATGTTGATGCGGAAAAATCCATGCCAATGAATTTGATCTCATTGGTTGGGATTTAATGAAAACCACCTGATAGATCATAGCTTACCCTAAGAACTCTAGAGGATCTTAATGCAAACAAAATAATTGTCTTTGCATTAGGCATATTAAATTAATTTAAGATGCCATTGGAGTAGCCTTTAAAAAAATGAATTGAGGAGATTATTTTGTTCCTCAAAACATTTAGGCAACCGTATACAAGGCCTAGCTAAGGTTGAACCCCACCCCACCTGTATACAGCCTTAACCAGCTAAGTAAATAATCTCGATAAAAGAAATGATTAGATCACATTGTTAAAACCACATTCACTCAGCAGCTGAGGAGAAAAACCTCTGTAATTGTGTAATCTTTTGATAAGATCTGCACATTTAAGTTTTGTGCCATCCAATATTATTGTTTATATATCTGAACATTCCTTTCTATCTAGATATGGTAGAAATGAGCAATCCATGCTTGTTTCATTATCAACAAAATAGAGTTTTCTTTACAATTATTCACTTATGGTCTGGTTGATAAAACAATTATTGAAAGCTCTCTTCCGTGTTATCCTTCTTAAATGGCCATAAAATTGCAGTTGCAAAGAACTTGCTCAATATCTTGCAGTCAAGACTGTAGAGCCTCCATTTATGTCGAGCACTAGTTTTTGTGATTTTTATTGATTGGCTTAAATCATCTGAGACATCTCTTGGGAGCTGTGTATTCTCTTGAATGGTGTTTCTTCGTTTAATTTCACAGGTCTGCACTATAACTGTAAATTGTAAGTCTATAAAGGTTTCCTTTTTCTCTCTTTAACACGTAACAGGTAACTAGACCATTGAGATGCTTTCAGAACCTGGAGGCCATGTTGAAGAGAGAGAATTCTGAAAGCAGCCACAGCCGTTCTTCTCGTTCTAATGCCAGCAACCGATGAATAACAGACTGGTGCTCTCTTTAGCTTAGCTTTAGCTGTGCAGAAACTCTTTTCCAGTTTGGTGGCAAAAACGATTGGTTTTTTATTCCGTAGCATTTCATTTTATAGGTGATGTTCACACCCATTGGATAGATGGGCTGAGAATCACATGAGTATTCATCTATTGCTTCAACGATAATATAGCTGTTCATTTACATTATGTTTGTATCCATATTAGGGATTTGTATTTATGAATGTAGATTGGTGAATTAATGAGCCCATCAGATTAGCGTCACAAACGTGGATTAACGACGACTCCCAATGTATTAGTCGGAACATGTATCTATATAATTACGCTAATTAATCATGTAGAATATATGCTTAGCCTTTCTCCTAAGAGGAAGCTGGCAAATTAGTGACTAAACTATATTATATGCATATTATAATCACATTTGTTCTGTAGACATCCACATAGTAAATTCCCTTTTCCTGAACCCCCAACAAAAGTTATCCCCTGCAGCAGGACTATGCATGTATAGGTAATAATGTAGTTTTGTGCAAAGACATGGATTTGTGGTAGTTACCAAGAGCATAGTATTGGATGGGTTGTGGGTCGAGAACGCACATTATGTCATTTCAAACACTAATTTGGTCAATTTCTCAAGTCCCTAATCTTATCAGAAGATTTGTTTTGCATTCTTTTGCTTTAGCCTTTAAGTACCATTTTGGGCAAGCCAAAAAAATTCTGATTTTCGCCTTTAATTTGTTCCTTGCATCTCAAACCCATTTCAAGATAATATGTCTTGTCTTCGTGTAATAAACCCAAAAACGTATCCCACAGCTCAATGGCTAATTTGGTGGGCATCTTCTTAATCTATGTCGGAACTACTTCTATTTGACGTGTTAGTAACATATCCATTCATTAGATGCAAAACATTCTTTTTTTCTTTTTTCTTTTTCCTTAAGAGTAAATTATTAGACCCAAAGCTTTCTGCTACATATAAACATAATTTATAAATTCCAGTCTTTTTTTCTGCTCGTTTAAAATTTGCATGCTTGTAAGTGTACTGTTTTACTTACTACGATGGGTCTAAACAACAACTACATCTATACGTACTACATATACATACATTTATATATATATATATATGTATGTATATTTGCCATGTCCTATTAATTAAAGAATTCTAATGTATAGGCCAAAACTTGTTATATAAGGATGTAATTGATGACGAGCCAAAGCCAAAACTGAATTATATATCCCTGCATATGAGAGGATTCTATTTCAAGATTAGAAATGTTTTAGCTACAAAGAGATTTTATAAAAGTAAACTCACAAACTAATGTGGATTAATGTGGTATGTTAGATTGTAAAACTATTTTTATTGTAAAATAGATCTAACGTCGTATCATATGAAGTCATGCCAGTTTGTGGATTTATTTTTGTGGGATCTCTTTGTGGTTGTAGAAGTTTTATTTTGGGATATATATATTGCGCTCCAAAATGTGGTCGGCCGTCGATCGGGGCATGCAGCTAGCCAGCCTCATTAACAGTTCAAAGATATATAGAAGGTCTAGTTCAAGATTAAATTAATTAAGCTCAAAATATATATATATATATATAGGCAATATTCTGGCATTACACAACCGATGATTTCTCGATCTATAAATTAACTGATCATGTACGTGCTGAAACTTTCTTTCTCTCACTGCTTACACGTTATGTAACACAAAAATTAAACCTTTGAAAGTTCGCAATCCAAACAAAAACGGAGCTAACTCAGTGCCAATATAATATGCCCACTATATTATGGAAAATGATCATACGGGTACAATCATTTTCACAATTCTGTTTTAAATAAGGAACAATATTTTTATAAAATAATTTATAAAAATAATAAAATTTTATAGAAATATCTTTAATATAAAATATGATTATATAAAGAGATGTAAAAATGATTGTGCGTATATAATTACTCGCTATATATATACTTATCCGACTACTTAATTTCTTTATCACGGTGTGGTCAAGGTTGACAAAAATGACTTTTATGTCCGGTTTGAATACACAAAACTATCTCATCTCATCATTACAATTTTTTTAAACTCACACATAAAATATAATAAACAATTCAATTTTTTTAAATTCTAAAATTATATTAAAAAATTACATTTTAATAATATTTTATTCAACTTTTAACAAAATATCTCATCTTATCTTATTTAACCTGTGTGTAAGCAAACGAGGCGTTAATTATCATCATTTTTTTTAAAGTTTGGTTTCGAACAGGAGTAGTAGTACGCTTTTTGATTAAGCAAATTCCAAGACAAGTTCTGAAACATATTGTTGATCATATGCATGCATTACATATTTATGTGAAGTAGCGAAATTGAAGTTATTGACATTAATATTACTCCACATATAACAAAAAAGGAAAGAAAATGAAAGAATAGTTAATGGGAGAAGTAGTGGGTGTGGGGTAGTACTCTATCTAGACTAGTCTAGACCCTAGACCCTCATGTGCTTGTACGTACGTCATTATAATTAGTTGTTCGGCGGGGGGAGGACGGGGATGGGGACCATGCACCTGATCCTACGTACGTACCACATGGAGGCCCCATCACCTCGTCAGGTGGGGGATACTTCTTCTTCTTCCTTTCGTTTTCGATCTTTCGGTTTATTTTGTGTTTTTCTCGAGCTGTTTGAGCCACGTCAATCCACGTCCATCAATATATATATATATATATATATATATATATTTATATATAACTTCAACGCGGGGTACTGCTGTGATCAAGTTGGAAATATACTGAAAATCGGAACTTGAAATTACAGTATTGGTAATGAATTAGTCAAATGTTAATGTAAGTCTAAAATTTAACTAGATGTGAGAAAAAGTCTCCATATTAGACTAGCCAATGGTCCAAAGCTGGTACGTTTGGATAGTAAGAATATCTGAAAAGTGTTGAGAATGTTTGTGAATAATTATGAGTAGAGATTTGAGTGAGTTTGTAGGTTTCTTTAAGAGTATTTTGAGTTGTTTGGATATATGAAGTATGTTGAATTGTTGACTTTTGGATAGATAGTTGAAAAACGTGTGGGTCCCATAAATATTATAGTGATTTTATTTTTAGTAATAAATATTATAGTGGTTTTATAATAGTTATAAATATTATAGTGATTTTATTTTATTTTTATATATAATAGTGATAAATATTTTAATGATTTTATTTTTAATTTATATATAATAGTGATAAATATTGTAATGATTTTATTTATATATATATATAATAGTGATAAATATTATAGTAATTTTCTTTTTAGATATATAATAGTGATAAATATTATAGTGAATTTTTTTTTTCTTTCCTCACTTTCTCTCTCTCTTCTGGCCCGATTCACCCCACGCCCGAAATGGGTTTTGAGCTCAGCCCGACGCCGCCGTGCACCGCCCTTTCTCACCGCCACTACCAGCGACACCCCTTCAAGCTGGTGACTCCCCCAGCCACCACCGATCTCCCCCACGCGCAGCGTTACGTCCCTTACGGTAACCCAACCGAAATGGGTGAAACCCATTTCTCTCCACTTGCGCCACCGTATGTGGCCACCCAGGTTGTTTTTGGGGAAGAATGTGTGTGAAGGGTGCAAAGAGTGAGGGAGAGAGAGAGAAGGGTGCGAAGAGAGAGAGAGAGGGAGAGAGAAGTCTGTTCGCCATATGAAGAGAGAGGGAGGCAGAGAGAAGTGTTGAGAGTATATGACCATCCAAACTCAGCCTAAGACTTGAGCTACAGTAAATCTTGAGTCCTCTCCAAACATGGCGAGTCACTGTTCACACTGGAAAGACATATTTTATTATTTGATCTTCCTCCCTCTCTCTCTCTCTCTCTCTCTCTCTCTCTCTCTCTCTTTCCCTCGTTCTTCTCTCTTTTTACTACCCGAAATCGCCCATTTCCCTCGTTTTTTCTTTCTTCTCCAGAAAGCTCCTGGCATTTGATCATTCGTCTTCTTCAGCCCGCAAGCACCCTTCTCTCCGTCGATCGTCCACGTTGCCGTCTTCTTCCGGCCCATTGCCAATGCTAATGCTCTCACACTGTCTGTGGGTCGTAATAGGATACAGTCTGCTCAGAGTCTGATAATAGAATCAGTACTTCTGTCTTGGTGAGTCTAGAACAAAGATTCAGAGTAAGCTTTGTCTCCTTCCAAAATTGTTTAACGTTATTTCTTTGAGTAATATTGTGATTACCATATAAATCCTTCGATTTTTTCTCTTTCTGGGTTTTCCTGATCTACTGGAACTTAGAAATGGCCGACCCAGTTTTTCATGATAGATTCAAATCAGTGCCATGAAAATGAAATTAAGTTGCAGATAATCGAAAAGCATCACATTTATCTATTGGGTTTCCTGAAGCTTCGTTTGTTTCCTGAGAAAATATTTGCTATGGAATTTTATGAGACAACCGTATTATTGGGGGTCTGTGTTTGCATTTTTTTTTTGGAAAGCAGTTCCTGGAAAAAATTTATGGAAAAAGAATCATGCTTGTTGATAGCTCATTATTTCTTCATCTAGCTCTGGAGATTGCACGATCATTCTCTTTCAATTTCCATATTGGGGAAAGACAACTTATAGTTCAGGTCTGTGATACCCCATATGATATGGATAAGGGTAGGTGGTGTATGGGATCCCACATTGCTTGGGAAGGAGAAGTACTTGCTCTTTATAAGGTTCTAGTGGGGCTCCAATTGTATAATTGACTAGTCCTTTTAGAGTATAGGCCATGTGGTTTGGGTCTTCTATTGGGGCGTTACAAATGGTATAAGAGCCTATCCCAACCAGAAATGTAGGACTTGAGCCGTGCCACCTACAAGGGACAGGCCCGACGAGGACGTCGGGAATTTAAGGGGGGTAGATTGTGATACCCCATATGATATGGATAAGGGTAGGTGGTGTATGAGATCTCACATTGCTTGGGAAGGAGAAGTTCTTGCTCTTTATAAGGTTCTAGTGGGGCTCCAATTGTATCATTGACTAGTCCTTTTGAAGTATAGATCATGTGATTTGGGTCTTTCATTGGGGATTTACAAGGTCTCTCTTTTATTTTGCTTTTATGTTCTTTCTCTTGTTCTTGGTTGAGATGTACGAATTCAATTCTTGAACATTAATCATGAACTTGATTTTGGACTAAAAGAAGTTTTTATTTTTTTGGTGAGATTTTTTTCTCTTTTTGTTTTCATTTTCTCATTCCCTCTGTTTCTCCTTCGGATTCAGATTCAGGCTATTTTTCAAATTTAGACTCAATAGTTATCCGGATAAAATTCATTTCTCAAAATGGTATATCGTTGTGCATGTTTCTGGAGAATCTTTGCAGGGAACTTGAGTCTTTCTTGTTGGAAGTGAACAAACTGAATTCCAAAAGTTCCCTCTCAATACTTGTCATCAATAAGTTATTTAGGAATGTTTTTCATATTGCCATCATTTGACCCTTAGTCCAGTTTCTAACAGGTATTTCCCATTATTAGCAAGAACGACAGCCATGAATTGCAGCAGAGACTTCTGTATATGAGCCTTAATATAATAACTATTTTTCTTCATCTTCAAGCCCCCACACTAAGAAGTATGGACATCCTACTCCAGTGGAATCAATCTGCACATATTTTTCCCTAAAACAGTAAAGATAACAAATCATTTTCCTAAGTTTCCTGGTATGATTTATGCATGTGAGAACTGCTTTATGTATGATTTAATTATTCCTTTATATGTGTTGAATAATTTATTGAGTGCTTTGTGGATTGTGTGGTGTCTTGTGAATTTGGACTTGAATTTGAAATCTTGTGAATTTGGACTTGAATGTGCTGGAATCTTGTGAATTCCTTTATATGAATTCAGAGTGTGAACATTAAACATGAAGTGAATTTGGACTAAAAGAATGCAGTTTTTTTTTTGAATTCCTCTAAAAACTTTTTTTTTTCAAATATTATTAAAATATATGAAGTATATTTGCAAAATATGAAAAAAAAAATTGTCAAATAATATTAAAATATATAATATTATATTGTTATTTTGACTTTAAGATAACTAGTCTATTGTGGACTCACCTAATCAAAAGTTGATACTATAATTACAAGTTAAGATTCCAGCCAAATTTTGGACTTGGCAATATGCTCTAAGATCTTGAATCTAGCCAAGATGGAAGCTCGTAGGTGAAATCACAAAGAATTAATTACTAGCAAGCTAGCTAGCTGTTTAATTATAAATCAATTTGTCTAGCCCTAATCGATCGTACGTAATATTATATGCTGTATATGCATGCATCAACTACTTTAGAACCGTACATGCAAATTAAATATACCTTTAATGATTAGTTTGAAGGGATCAAAGTGTTAAATGGACTTGTTTTTACTGTCCAATAAAAGGAAAAGACCATTAGTTAGCTAGAGGATTTAGGAGAGGTTTGGATTTAAAACCCACCTCAACTTATCTCATCTAATCATTACAATTTTATCAAATTTCCACACAAAATATAGTAAACAATTCAACTTTTTCAAATCTCAAAACAACTTTTCCAAATTCCCACACTAGATATAATAAATAATTCAACTTTTATTCTCCTATTCACAAACCATCTCAACTCATCTCTGAATCCAAACCTTTCCTTAATAGGCCTCGTTTGGAGAATGAGATGTGATGAAAAGTGAAAACTCTATGAATAATAGTGAAATTCGTAGCAAAATAGCTTGAGTTAAGATATTTTATTTGGTTTTAAGAAAAAAAATGAGAAAAAGTTGAATAAAAAATATGATAAAGTTAAAATATTATTTGAATATAATTTTTTAATATTACTTTATTTTTTAAAGTTGAAAAAGTTGAATTATTTTTGTGTTTTTGTTTGAAAAAGGTTCTAAAAGGTATTTCTCCCACTAGCAAACAAGAGTACAAACTGGCCTATATAATGTACAAGATAATCTAAAATTAAAAGCATAAGCTTCATATATATATATATATATATATGGAAAGTTTTATACACCATACTACCATTTCACTTTCATCCCACTATATAATATGTGACACATTTATCACTATTAGATAATTCTTTATTAGATGATTTTTTATCATTTATTGGTGATGAATGTGCCACATCTTACATAGTGAGATGAGGGTGTGATATATAACATTACTATATATATATATATATATATATATATATATATATATCTGGTAAGTGGCCAACATCGATCATGAGTACGTAATTTAAAGTCGATCGATACATACAAAGAATGAAGGAGTGTGGCCGTATTAGACTTCATGAAGTGACCCCTTTTCTCTAGTTGCATTATTGTAAAGGTTATGATTCATGTGAGGCATGCATGCATGCATGCATATCATGTATTACTTGTCATTTCAAGCAAGTACGCCTTCACAAAAGGGCTAAAGTACATGATCACTAGTTTGCCGAACTCAACTCACATGCAGCATTCAATATCAATATAGTCTTTATATATGGCATTGAGTCTACTCAGCTAAGAATATAGCTAAAGCATGAGCCCGTCTGTTTAATTCTCAAGTTTGTGCTTGATAAACAGTATCGACACTGGATATGGCAAAAATAAAGTGGATAAATATGCCGTTTAGGGGATCAATCGGGAGCATGAATTTATATTTTTTCTTTATATATATATATATATATAGTAATGCTATATACCACTAGAACTTCTGATCATCGTCTAGGCCTTTTTTGTCCCGTTTCCAGCGGGTAGGATGGTACTATGATCTTGCCTAGGTAGGGAGATCACCTCCGGTTGGCCCCTAGCTAATTCAAGTACTTGATTACGGCCTCCAAATTCATTCGCATGAAAGATCATGAGAGAAGTTAATTATTTAGTTTCGTCAAAAATAGTTTTCATCACAAAAAGTATATATAATCTGCCTTCTGCTGCTTTTCATATGTACATATCAGCTTATAATTGCTTTAAAATGAACATCATACCGATCCACATGGGAAAAAAGAAAGTCAGGTTAATCATATATATATGCAAGAGGAATAAGGTACTTGTAGTTGCCCATATAAATTGTGTGGTCCTCATTGAATATACGGGCGAGATTTTCTTGTCCCAAAATATAAAAAAGCTCTCTAGAGTTTTGACCTTTGAAGATAGAAAACTTGCCGCAGCCTTCCAATTTCAGAAGCTTGCCATGATCAGTAGCTGGTGCGCACATTGTGAGGTTTTCGTGAAGAACTTGAGTAACCATCGAACTAAAGAGGAAGATCATAGATCAATGCGTGGAATTCCTACATATATTCCTCGAGATGTATTGCTGAATTATAAGCTAGGTAGTACGTAGGTAGATGATCAAAAGCAAGAGCACATAATTCAGTTGTCACAATGAATATTCCAATCGGGTAATGGTGACCATAACTAATGTAATTCTTTTGTTCGCATATATGAAACCCAATTAGAGCCAACGATTAATCAGATATTGCTGATCTATAGGGAAATTGGCATAATTAATCTTGAGAAAAGTTTTCCACCTTGACTTTGACGGGTGTGTTTTAATTTATAATACCATTTTATAAGGTTTTTTTAGAGTAAAAATAATATGTTGGCACATTCTTATGACAAAGTAGAAAGCAGCTAGAAGAGGGCAGCCTGGGGTCGGGAGTCTCCGATGGCAAAGTCAGTAAAATATTTTGAAAGTTTGTAAATAATGTGAAAGTCTAGAGGCCAAAGAGAATTTTCCTACCTGGAAATTTCTATTTATACCGGGAATCTAGGGGGGACAGATTGTGCTTGACCCCATGGAGTCCATGTCCTTTTTACTGTTCTTTTTGTCAGAGTCATTTAATGCGGCGTGCCTCTGCGATATTGTCATTAATGTGACGTGTAGCTCGGGTAATGGTGACATTCATGCGGCGTGATTCCTCGATTTGCCTTACTCCGCTGGTTTCCTCGGTTGTCTGTTGTCACTTTATCAGAGGATCAAAGGTCCCCTTTATTTCCTATTCACTCATATGGACAAGTACTTAAGGGTTGGACGCTATTCAAAGGATCTCTAGGATGACGAGTCCCATCCCCCCTGCAGTATGCTCCCACATGGGGGTTGCGTCCAGGGGAGTCTACTTGCAGGCCGGGCCAAGGGGCCTATTTGTTCTGAGATGGGCCTTCTTTTCTTATTCTTTTAGTTGCTCCTCTCAAGACCACTAAAAGGAGGGGAACCATCCACAGTTACCCTGCTAATTCACATCGAACTCATGCGGTGGGAATTCTTCTTAATCTTAAACTTGTCTTGATGTCGAAGACAGGGTCTCCCTGATGATGTGTGTTTGGCTCCAAAGTTTGAGGTGGTTCATTGTCGCTTGGAAATTCGAGTAATGTTTTCCTTTCTGCCTTTGTTTGCACGTCTTTCGCTAGCTATGCTTGTTTTCTCGCCCTTCTTTTCTTCTAACTTCCCAGAGTTGCTCTTTTTTCCACCATGTTTACATGTGGCTTGAGGCTACCTTTTCCTCTCCCCGTTCGTGATTTGCTGGATCGTCTCAGTTTGGCCCCGTCCCAGTTTCACTCAAATGCTTGGAGGCTTTTGATTTACTGTAGCATCATTTGGCGGCGAGTTTTGCTGAAGTCGGACTCGGAGCAGGTTGACCTCATCGGCCGTGAGTTCCTCCTTACCCACAATGTCTTGCGGCTTAAGGGGAACATTTGTGATTTCAAGGCGACACATGTCGTCATTAATTGGGAATCGCGATACCGCAAGGTGAATGACTGGTCTCCGAGGTTCTTTTTGTGTCCAACTGTGGATGGGGTTCCCAATTGGTCAGGTGAATCGCCGCGAGTTCCCAGCTCGAACTGCTTGGGGGAGGGTTCCTAAAGATAAGACGGTGCACCTGACGGCTAACCCTGTCGAGTTGAGTCGAGTCATATCGCCATAGTAAGGGAGTGGGTGAAGGAAAATTTCACAGCGTCTTCTCTGAAGCCATTCTTTCAGATGAGAGCATAAGGGTCTCTTTGCCACCTCTCGGTCATGTTCTTCTTGACAACATGGTGACTCTTGCCAGGCCTCGGGTTACCCCCGCTCGAAAGCGTCCCTCAAATCCTCCTCCCGAGGGCAAATGGGAAAAACCTCACTTGGAGGGGGTTAGGGTCGATAGCAGGCCCTTTTCTGGAGTCTCGATTCCTGAAGAGTGGGCGTTGGCTTTGCTTGAGGCCCATCGTCCCATCGTCTTGGCGGCACAAGTGCAAACATCTAGTCATGCTATTGACGTGGAGGTGTTGGTGGAATCATCTCCTTTGGAATCCTAGGAACTGTCGGCGAGAGACCCCTCGATTGTGCTGCCCGCAACAACTGGTGTCCGTGTCGTGCCCCCGGAAGCTGGTGACCTTGCCACCTTGCTTCGGGAAACTTTGGCGGTCCGGGTGCCCCGACGGGCTGACGCGGGGCAGCGTTCCTCAGGTGCCTCAAGTGTGGATACGATAGTCTTCTCCACTTCTTTTGCTTGTTCTGCTGTCGGCAGCCTCTCGTTTGAAGATGAGGTTGAGGCTCGCTCGGGGGGCCCTGGCTCTAAGGTCGTGGCAACGCCTTCTGCAGCGACTTCTCCCACTGCTGTGGGACAGGATGATCCAGCTCTTGTGGCGGGTGGAGAGGAGCCCGAATCTCTTGGAAGCTTGGACTCCGTTATTAAAAGGGCGGTTACCACTGCTTCTAGTAACTATGTCACAGAGGTAGAGCACCAAGTGGAAGGTGGACTCCTTCTGGATGTTGTAGACGGCAAGGGTTCGGCGGATCTGTGCGAAGATCCGCTTGTCCAGGCTGGAATAGTTGCTGAGGTAGTCCTGACTCACGTAGAAAGCGTCGAGGGTCAGCCTCCGATCCTCGTGACTGGGGACGTTGCTGACGGAGCCCGTCAAACCGAGGCTACCACACAAGCTCCCGATGTAAAGGGTTTGGTGGAGATCATCCCCCCTGTGGCCCAGCTGGAAATGGGGGAGTGTCGTGCGGAAGCCATCAGCCAGGTCGTCAAGTGCTTATTGGGCTTGTTCTACGAGGTTTTGCAACTTCTTTTCCCGTCTTTCTACTTTCTTTCTTTTTTTCTTTTTTTTTTTTTTTTTTTTTTTTTTTTCTCTATTTTCTAGATTCATATTCTTGACCGTTCCATGTTGGCTTCCCTTGTTGTCAGAGTTTCTCTCATATGACGGCCTTCATCGTGGATGACCAAGAGACCGTTCACGCAATGACCTGAATTGCTCTACGGTACGGCTGGAGCAAGAGCTGAGGAGGGTAGCAAGAAAACTGAGAAACTTAGTCACCGTCGAAATGAGCTAAAGAAGGAGGCGAAGGAAGAAGCCCAGTGGATGGGGGACTTGGAGCAACTTGTCAAAGATCTTCGGAGCGACTTTTCCCAAGTGCAGGACATTGCCTCCCACCTGGACGACCAGATGAAGTTGGACGTGGGTGTTTGCGATACTGCGTGGGCACATGGGTGTGCTGAGGGCCTTAGGTCGTTGCGGGACCACATTCTGGAGAGTTCGTAGCCATTTCCATGGGCCTTTGAGAAATATTTGCGGGACCTTGACCTTTCCCAGGCAAAGGCTGCAAGCTAGGGATGGACGTGATCCCTGACGCTTTTATGGGTCCTACCTTCCCTGCCACATCCAGCCTGTTGTTCCTGAACACGGCGACCCCGAGCCTAATGTCCCTGAGGTCGACTATCCTAATGCCGAGGTCTCTGAGCATGGTGCCTGATGTTCCTACGCCCTAGCTCCTTTGCACCGTTGCCGTTATTTCATTTTGCTCTTCTTTCTCTTTCTTTTTGTAAATGTATATACACATACGCCGTCGTCATGCGACTCGTGTGTAACTCTTGATCATTAATGAAACCGCCTTAGATTTTGTTGTGTCAGGTTGCTTGTTTTTGTGTATTCTTCTCCGATGTTTCCTTTTTCTTCTTCACTTTTTTCTTTTATGGTCGACCTGAGGTGTTTTGTCGTAGAAAATTATGGGTTTTGCATTAGGGGGGTGATTGTCGTCATCTAGTGCTTTACGGTCTACCTCGCCAGCGCCTAACCTATTCCTGACGACCCCGCTGGCCGATGACTCTCGGCTTATATTGTCCTTGTTCGCCCTTGTTAGTCAGTTGCCCTCTTGGTGCCTTTAGCGATATTGTTTAACGAGACCGATGCCTCTCCACTATTTCTTTAAGCCAATTTCCTCATTTTTGCCGTTTGTCTCTCGGATGTGCTTTACCCCACCTATTCATTTGGTTTTTTTCCATTTTACGTTGCCATGCTTTATTTTAATATGTAAATGAAAAAAGAGAGAAATGTCATTAGTGTATGTTGGCCTTTTTTTTCGTTGTTGTTGGCTTGGAGAGGATGTAAATCCCCCCTAAGAGTTAAGCCGCGTCAGGGAGAGTCCAGTTGCCTGCTCGAGGGGAGAGGCTGAGAAGTGTTTTGCTAACACGCTCTATGCCCCCTCCGAGTAGCACCATGGCTGTGGAGTTGAATATAAATAATACGGGCTGCTCTTTGCTGCAATGGGGGTCGAGGTAAGTATTTGGATGACCGGGATGCCGTACCCACTCTCCGTATTCGGAGAGACGAGGTGGCATCTGGCTCAACCCATCCCTTTTATGCCCGCATGAGGTAGGTTGTTTGAGCAGTTTGAGACTAAATCCGCTCCTGTCTGTTGACATTGCGTATATCATTCTTGGTTAAAAAATAAGCAGGCTAGCATATCTTTGTCCTTAGCTTAGTAGGAATTAGACTTCGCAAACCTGGGCCCTCTGGTCTATGACACGATGTGCTTGTCGCTTTTACTAGGTTGTTGACGTTTGCATTCCTTGGTGCAGTATTCGGGTGATTGAAGGAACTAGTCTTCACTCCATCGGGGAGAGGTCAGGATGCCTCAGGCCAACCTGCCCCTTTAACCCTGAGGAGGTAATTTCTTTGGGAGGGCATGAGGTCGGTTCATTCTTTATTGCGATAGAAGCCTAGATAAGTAGTCGATCGGCCAAAAGGCCGAGCTTGCTCTCCCTTGCGGGAGGGTTCGAGAAGCCTCTGGCGCAACTCGCCTATACTACCCATGGGGAGGTAATTTGTTCGGCCAGTTTGAGGCTGAACCCGCACCCGCATGTTGACATTGCGTAGCCAGCCATTCATCGGTGAAACATCAAAGCAATGGGTGCTACCCTCAACATTTGTAATTTCATCACGCAAGACCCAGCCGGCACCCAACTCACTGCTTGAATTTTCATACAAAGGCTGAGGTTCGTGGTTTCTTGAATTACCACAAGTTATCCGGCCGTCACATGTTCGATTAATTGGGCACCTAACATTTTCCTCTACAAGCTCTTATTCTTCCCTCCTCTTCGGTAGCACCGATTGAGTCAGATCTAACTCCGACTTTGATATATCGGATTGGAGTCGGAGCGAAGTTGGATTTTATCTTCTTCTTCTTCCTTTTTTTTTTCATTATATTTAGCCTAATTTTAAATAAGACTTTACATATAATAGATCATTTTTTATGGGCTTTCAAGTTTTAAGTTTACTAAAAGCATTACAAAAAGAAAAGAAAAGAAACAGGTTTAGATATGAAAAAACCAGAAATATAACTAAAAATATTTCATATGCTATGTAAACTTGAGAAATAAAAATTTAAAGAAATTAAAAATATACAATAAGCCATTTAGACTATTATCGGTACTCTATCATTCATAACTTTGGCTATTCTTGATATACTATCATTCCTAACTTCTCATTAGAGTCTTAAACTCCCAAATCAACTAAACAATAAAATGGTTGTTCAACTATCTAGCCAAGGCCTAAGCTAACACTCAAGGCCCCAAATAATAACTAACAAGTAAGAGTAACCATGAGCTATCATGGTCCAATGGCAATGTCCATCATCCAATCATACACTGTTGAATAAATTACAAATAGGAAACACAACCAACGGCTCAAATACAAGCCAAATATTGTATTAGAATCTAGACAATAAATTAATACTCTTACAATATATTACCCTAATATATGTAATATGTATGATAGTGATGATACTATGATGTGTAGTGTGTACATTTAATTGATTATTAGTCTATTAATATTATTCTTTAATAATTATCACATTGATTAATAGTCTATTAATATTCTTGAATTTAACAATATAAATTCTAGACTTTTTATATGACTGTATTATCAATATATATATAATACATATTTTTATTGAAGTCGGAATTGGAGTTGGAGTTGGAGCGGAGTCAGTCAAACAACAAATAAGACCAATAATTAGTTTCTTTCTATTTTTCTTTCTAGTAGTGTTCGAGACGCTATAAACTTTAGTTTATTTATTTTATAAATCAACGTCTCTCACAAATCAAAACATAGATTATAATGCTTATTAAAAAAAATAATGATCCCTTTTTAATGTAAAATTCTACTTATCCCCTACACCACACACCAATATCTGACTTATCATTTTATTTAAGCAAGCATATAAATATATATATATATATATATATAAATTCACGTGTAAATACGTATGTTTACACGTGAATATATACGTGTAAATGATTATAAGTTATGTGTAAATGATTATAAGTTGATGTGTGGTATGATAATGATATATTTCTCATTTTTAGAAAAATTCTATTCATCATCTCTAAGGGTGTAAATCAACCCGGTCCGGTTTGGAAGGGTGATGGGCAGAAATTTTCGATCCATCATTTTTCCTAGATTGGACCGGACCGAACATATATAGGGACCGGAACGGACCAGTAGCTATCAGTCCAGTCCGGCTCGGTCAATTCGACCTAATTATTTTTAATTTTTTTCAAATAAATTAATAAAAAAATTATTTAAATTATGAAATTAAAATTAAGTGAATTATTAATGTGTAGTATGTAATTACTAACTCATTAAAAAAATATTTTATATGGTCAATGATATTAAATTAGATGAAAATTATATCATTAACTTATATAATTATTATATAAAAATAACATATTAAATTATTAAGAATATTTTAAAAATATATATAGGAGTTCGGTCTAATCCGATCCAAAATTTATAGACCCCGGGACCTGACATAATTTTCTTGGTCCATAATTTATGGGATCGAAACAGACCAGTCTGGAGGTCGGTCTGATCCGGTTGGTTTTTTCGGTCCAGATTGGCCGACTTATAGCCCTAATCATCTCTACACATCATACAATTTTTTTTTTCTCTTATCAAATATGTGGTATATGAATGATTATTAGAATAATTCAATTTCTTTAAAAAGAATAAAACTAAAAATAATTTTAAAAAATAAAAAAATGCGGGGATAAGTAAGAAAACTACTCATTTTTCTTTTTAATATAGCCAAACGTCTCAATCACCGGCCATGAGGAATCCCTAAGAAGTCAGTCTCCACTCTGTCTCTCTCCCTCCTCCCTTTTTTTTGGTTGCGTGTTTTCATGTCAATGATGGGTGATATTAGACGGGAGAGAGAGACATAAAATTACAGAGAATGAGTATTTTTTGCGAAAATAGAAAGGAATAAAATAATAGAATAAATTGGAGGTTTTTGTAATATAGTTATAATAGATGATAAGTCTTTTTACTTTATAAATACGTACACATCTTTCAGACCACCTTGCTTCAATTTTCTGCATTTCTTCCTATCTAGATTTGAGGTAAAAGAAGAGAGAAAAACAAATTCAGAAACCACTTCTTCTGTCTTTAATTTCCATCCTCGCCGCCTCCTTTGTTTCCTCACCAGGTTAGTCAGCAAAATACTGTAACATGTTCTCTCAAATCCATTTCCAAGTGCTAGCTAGCTTCACCTCTTCTGGGTTAAATATGAGCCTTTACTCCTCGGCAAACCCAGTTTGAGAAGCTTATAACGTACTTTTATTTGATGGAAAGACCCAAAGAGAAAATAGAGAAAATAAATGTAAATTTGAAGCACACAAGATGTTGAAGTTAGGGAAGCTATATTTCTGAGATTCCAAGTTCTTTTCTTTCCATTTCTTTTCCTTCGATAATTGTAGTTAGTACAACGGAAAGAAATCGTTCCTGTATGATAGTTAAATTTCTTCAAGACGATCTGATGTTGATTTGTTTCTGCTCGATTCAGCTAACTAGATACCATGGCGTACCCAAATCAATTGATGTCAGTCGACTCTCCCCAGAGGAAAATGGGAAGGGGAAAGATAGAAATCAAGCGGATCGAAAACACGACTAATCGTCAAGTCACCTTCTGCAAGAGGCGCAACGGCTTGCTCAAAAAGGCCTATGAATTGTCTGTTCTCTGCGATGCCGAAGTTGCCCTCGTCGTCTTCTCTAGCCGCGGCCGCCTTTACGAGTATGCTAACAACAGGTATTGCTTGCTTTTTCAAGATTTTTAGCTTTATTTCTTTGTTCATGTTCATCTTAACTTACGGACCAACTTCTTTACATTCTGAGGCCATCTTTTTAATGGCCATTCTTTTAGTATTTTAAACTATTACTGCTTTCTGGTTGAAAATATTACTGCAGTTAAGATTAAGTTTTCTTTCATTCTTCTGTTTTGATGCTTTCCATCTTTGAGCTTTATGGGTTTTCTTCCTTATTTATTTATTTATTTTTTCTTTTTATGATCGTGTTTTAGATCTTGATTAGGTAGCTAGATACGTAGATCTGGTGTAATAGATAGACATAGAAGCATTAAGATTGTAAGTAGAACCAAGTCAAATTTAGGAATGTTTGCAGGTATGTGAGATCAGCTCCCTACGTCCTCCATTGTTGTTTAACTTTTGTTTCCTTCTCTTTACCTTCCTATTACTCTCTCTCTTTCTCACTCTCTCGTGTCTTCTATGAGTCCAAGAATAGCTAAAAGAAAAGCTGTCACGTTCTCATGAGCTCAGTCCCTCCATCTCCTTGACACTTCCTCAATGGCATGTCAGTTGACAACAAGAAATCGAGGTACAATTCCAAAAAATCATCAAGTTCCTTGATTTTCTGGTTTAAGAGCAACTTAGGGTTTCAAACCGAAAGGGGTTCTCTTGCAACTTGTTGAAATCGAGCTCTTTCCAATCAATCACACCCAAATCGGGTCACAGTTACACCAACCCAAGTTAGGGTTTTTCCCTAAGAATCCCAAATCTCAGTTGCACCTTGTGCTAGATTTTCTCACAGTCAAACATACCGGACTAATTAGGGTTCATTAGCAACGACACGGCGTAATCAACTTGTCCAAAGGCTCTAATGGATAACCCTTAGACTGAGAAAAAACTCACCACAGCCAATCAAGAGAGAGAATGTAATAGCGTTTATTTACCCTTTTAATATTATCTAGGAAATGGGCAGGTTATGCTGGGGTATGTGGATCAGACTTGGTTAAAAGAATCTTTGGTCAGGTCATGGTGCACTGGTCTCTCTTCGTTTCATCAATTCAAACCCTATTTTTTGGTTCAAAGGTGAAACTAATTTCCCCACGGGAGAATTTCTAACTTTCTTCTTAGAGATCTCGATCTCTCTCACCCTCGCTCGTAGACCAAAACTGAGATAGAAAAGAGGACTCAAACAGTGAAAGAGGGATGAGCCAATGAGAATGGCTCATCCTGGCTCATCATAATTTCACTGTTGGCAATGGAGACCGGGCTTTCCATTTGCTTAAAGATCTTGCATAGATATGGCGAGTAAGTTTCTGAAAGACAATGTTAGAGATAGAGAGAGACAGTCAACGTACGACAACTGCTAGCCAATGGGAGAGTTCTGAGCTTTTTGGCTTCTTTCATGCAACGAGAAGCGCCTGCTGTGAAAACTGACGGCTGGCTCAGACCTTTAGTCAGAAGTGACTGATTTATTATTATATTACAAGCTTTAGATTTTCAAGTTTCTTAGAATAATATTAAATCCATTTTTTAAGAGTTTTTGCGGACTATCGGGGTGGATAATACACTGTGGTTTGAAGGGTGAACTCCATCCGTAATGGGTACTAGAAACGTGGCAAGGATCTGACCGTGGATTTAGTTTAGCCAATCATATTGTAGGAGGTACTGCCAGCATGGCAGAGACAGCCAATCAGTGTATCGACGAAATTAAGGTAACAGATCAACCTGGATAATGTTGAGTCAAGTCTCACCGTGATATTATTAATATTTATAGTTTATTTTCTTAATACAGTTTACTTTCTCGTTTTTCCCTATCTACATTTGGTCATACGTTGTGCCAACACATCTTTTCAGCTGTCACAATCTACTGTACAACGATGACCCTATGCCTGAGATATGGGGTTTCGTATTTGAATCAGTTAACTGAGAGACGTAAGTGTTCTTGATTTTCTCATTAATTAAACAACGACATTGGTAAGGAATTAAAATGTAAAGTGAATACAATTATTATTATAAAAATCTAATAAATTTTGGTTAGATTGGTGACACATTATCCATGAAATTAATATTAAGATGATTTACTTCTTATTTTCAATTTTAATTGACAACACATCAGTTTCTTCAACTTATTAAGAGTAAGGGATTACGGTACACGCATTAAATCACTTTTTTTTGTTTTTTTTCTAAAAAAGGAACTATTTTAGCACCAACTTGATAAGATTACTAAAAGATTTTATTTTCATCTTGTATGCTTTAGAAATGAAAAACTTTAAGAGCGGTGCTACTCTGCCGCCTGAGTAGCACCGCTCAAGTGTACCGCTAGTTTATTTTTCAACTTTTTTTTTTCATTTTTTTTTCACATTTTTAATATATTTTAATATTTTTAAAAAATAAAAAAAATACACAAATACATTTAAAATCACTTTACTTAATCATTAAGTAAAAAAAAAAATTAAAATGGCAAGCGGTACACTTGAGCGGTAGACTTAGGACGGCAAAGTAGTATTTCTCAAACTTTAAATCTTAAGTTCTGCTACTATCATGTATTACTATCATGTAGATCTCTTTTTTATATGCACTGTTAGAATACAGTTTCCTTTTTACAGGGCTATAAACAATTATGAATAACACCAAGAGAAAAAAAAGTGTGCATTTGCCTGTTCACATAGTACCCGAGGTCGAGGTTAGAGAACTGGGACAAGCAAGAGATGCAGGCCGCTGATTTTGTTTTAGCAATTACAATAATATATATTGTAGCTACTTAAAACATAACCGATGATCTATCTTCTTAGATTCCTGCCACATTAGAGTCCAAGTTAATTTAATCCTTAATTATACTATTCATGAAGTACTAATTGTTTTTTCATCTATATATATATGTTGTTTACACTATATAGGTAAACATGTTTTTGGCGGGTGTTTTATAAGCAATTGCAATATAGGTAAACATGTTTTCAAAGTAAAAAATTCTATATACTACATTATCTTCCCACTATGTAAGATGTGACACATTTATCACCAATAGATTATCCTTTATTGGATTATTATTTATCATTTAATAGAGATAACTATGACACATTTTACATAATGAGATTAAAGTGGGACGAAAATGTGGTGTATGAGCACAATTGGCTTGTTTTTCTTTTCATTTTATTTTTTTCCTGTTGAAAATAGACTTTTAGTATAACATTTTGTAGCCCTTTTTCTCTCTTGCTATTCTTATTGGGGTTGCTATTTATTGTTTCAAGTTACCAGAGAGATGTTTCCTAACTTGGGATTCACATGGTTTCATTATGCTTATATGATTTCAGTGTCAAATCAACAATTGAGAAGTACAAGAAAGCATGCACAGATTCCTCCAATGCTGGGTCTGTTTCTGAAGCTAATGCCCAGGTAGACTTATACATTCTTTTATCTAATTGATCTTCGTGAAAACATAAAATGATATTTCTGCCATCGCTTCTAATTTTGATAAACAAAAGAAAATGAGCTCCTAAGATTGCATCAATGTGCATTTGGAATTAGCTTCAGCCTTAGACTACTGATCATGATCAGGATATCAAAAGGTCTATGATACACACGACCATAGTGCTTCAAAAGTACTAAGACTGTCGGATATTGATTTGATCACATTACCGTTAATCCTTGAAATCGTAACACTCCATAGTGCTAGCTTCCAAATCTAATGTCCATGGTAGCTCATTGGTAACACATGGTAGCCCTTTCTCTTTTGGCCACTCTACTTATCAACATTCAATGTCTTTTGAGTATGTCCATAGATATTACTAGAGATTTTAACCTAGGTTTTAGATCGCCCCATTTCTAATTAATTAGTGGTCGTCCACACTAACGCAATGGTAGTCATTTCTCTTTTGGCAGATCCATTTACCAATTAGTATTCAATAGCTTAAGATTAACCTGATATAAAATAATACTATGGAATTCTAGTAGAGCTAATTATAATTTAGTATACCCCCTCTATGACTTGAAACTAGCTATGCCTTGATGCCTGCTCTAATACTAACAATTATGGTACTCATCATTTTTTAAAATATTTTCCTAAATATAACTTAAATCATGATTTGGTTAAAAGCTTAACTGATCTTAATTAGGAACGTAACATGCCAATTACCTGGCCAAATTTCCATTTTCTGATTTAATTTCTCCAATAGTTCAATTTATAGTCATTACTATCATATATATATATATCATTGATTTCCTTTCAACCCCTATGAGTACTTTTGGAAGAGAAAAAGGCATATGATTGCTGCTTTTAAACCATATATATAATTAATACTTCTTGAATCAGACGTACGTACATGCAAATCCAAACAATCCCAGGAATTGACTAAAGAAATATATTTATATCATATAAAGGCCCGTATGGCCTTTATCTTGATAATCACTCCAATTTTTGAACCAATAGATCAGGAGTGAGCTGAACTTTGGTCTATAAAGTTTGTCTAGATATCTCTTTAATTGTATATATATTTGTTGTTTTAGTATTATGTATAAACACTAATTAACCTTATTTGTATCTTAATTAGTTCTACCAGCGAGAGGCTGCTACCCTGCGACAACAAATTATTAGTGTGCAGGATTCAAACAGGTAATAAAAAAAATTAAAAAAAAAAAACGCTCTATAATATTCTCCTTCTTTGGAACTTTAACATTGCAATATATAAAATTTCCTTTGAAAATGTTTTTCCAGGAAAATATTGGGTGAGTCTTTGAGCAGAATGAATGTCAAAGATCTCAAGAGCTTGGAGGGCAAATTAGAGAAGGCAATTAGTAGAATTCGGTCCAAAAAGGCCAGTTTCTCTTCCATCTTTTCTCTTAGAAACCTATGATACGTTCTTTTTCTTGACAATAAGCCACTTAATAATTGGTTTTTGTTGTTATATCCTGAATTGCCACTAACAACTTCCTTTTTATGATTTTCTTTCCTTTCCCTTATAAAATCAACCAGAATGAGCTCTTGTTCGCAGAAATCGAGTATATGCAAAAAAGGGTAATAATCTATCATTCTCTTGAAGTAATTTTCTAGATCTGAAGTTATCTTGTGTCTTTCCCCAAAACTTTCCATTGCAAGTACTTGTCCACTTTGTAGCTAGGTATCTCAAGTATATTTCTGTGATTAGGGCCACTCTAGCTTACGTACTTAGCCATAAAAAAAATAAAAAAACCTTGTGATTAGGGTGGTTGAACAGCTTTTGAGTAGTATGAACAACATCGTTATCGTTAGGGCAACGGGGGCCTCATACTCGGTAGCTCGAAAAACAAAATTATAGGAATTATGGAATCATGGAATCATGGATCGACATGTCAAACAATGTTGCTCCTAGTAATCCACTCGAGGAAAAATTGTCGGAGAAATGTCTCGTAAAATAATTAGATAAAAATAAAATAGTCATACTAGTTGTCTGTGTTAAATAACTAAAATATCTTTACATAAGCTTCTTAAAAAACCTGATGGTAAAATGTCCGGCCATATATATATATTCATCCCGTTAAAATAACTATTTTACCACAAATTTTAGGGGCCTTGATGATCATCATGTTAGTTTGTTCCCAACTTTAGTGTATATGTACTATAAATAATTAACATTACATGAGTCATATATATATAAAGTATTCAAATAATTTTAAGTTGGTTAATAATTTGGTATCCTAGAGGTTCACATCATGTAAGACAACTAATTAATGTAACAAGATGCAACTATAGCTTTAACATAACAAGTGCATCATACTAAGACAATAAAAGCACAAAATGTAATTAGCAAGATGCAACAAATGTAACAAGCAACACTAACATGATTACAACACAAGTTTACAACAATATTATTCATGTTAAGTCTACGGTGCGGCACCATCGACGCATAATATTGATCAAAACCAAATAATTAGAGAGTAATACTAATTAATCAAGGTGCCAATTTGAAAGCCTGTTCTCAACTTTTAATTATATTTCTCATCCACGTAAAATAATAGCAAAACTCAATATTTCCACAGTATCAATTTGCAATACAGACAATTAAAAAAAAAAGAACTCAATTACATGTATTAGCAAACACCACCATCAACAACCCCATTCAACTTCGAATACAACTGATCATGAATCTGGCATGATTTAAGCCTTTGATAATCATCCAAGAATTAAAACACGTACAATATCTAAAAACCGAAAGAAACACGCGCCATGGATGAGGTTAAGAGCTAAATGCACATGATGAAGAAAAACCCTTAACAACGGGAGAGCCCCATTTACTTTTCTGAGATGGGTGCAGTATACCACTAGAGAAAATTTAGTTATCCTGATAATCACAAAATGCATTATCTATCTTGAAGCCATGCAAAATTATGATCAAATTATAATTTTTTTCCTTGGACTATTCATATTTCTCATATATCATAGAGTAGTACTACTACACATATGCAAGTGTCAATCTGACAACGAAAGATGCCCTAATTCGATCTATTTTTTCAAAGGCTACATTAATTTCTCGATCCAATAGTGGTTGTCAAATTAATGAGGGTTGAGAAAAGAGCATGAACGATCGATTTTCCTTCTACACTGAGGGTAATTAAAAGGGTAATTAAAGTGGTTAACTATTTAGAGGGATTGTATGTTTATGTTAAAAGATATAAGCATCATGAGTAACAATATTAATTGAGAAATGATATTTACAATCGTGTAGTACGCATGCAAGCGCCGCATAATCGTTTTGAAAAAAAAAAAACTAATTTTTTAATAGTATATATATCCCACTCTTTTCCAAAGTGATTGCGCGATACTTGTGCATTCTACGATTGTACATAGCATTACTCATATTAATTAATGTCCTTTAAGAATTATCGTTTTATTGTCGCTAGGTGTATTTTTGTGGACATATTTATCTATTTTGATTTTTTAAAATTATTTTGTTTTTTCAGTAAGTGATATAATTTGTCAAAGAATTTATTCACTTTGGTCATACCAAAAAGCTAGTAAAACTTTTGTTAGCTGCTGAATGTTAATTGTTGTCATACTCACACTTTATTCTTAATTAAATTGCCTATATTTAATTTGCAGGAAGTTGACTTGCATAATAATAACCAGCTTCTCCGTGCAAAGGTCTCCCTCTCTTTCTTTCTAGACCTCTCATTCTACACACATACACACACACGTACAGCACAATTGTAATACTATCGGTGAATGGTGTGTATCGGGATTTTGTGTGGATGGTGTAGATAGCCGAGAATGAGAGAAGCCAGCAAAACTTGAATGGGATGCCTGCAGGAGTGGGAAACTACGAGCTCTTGCACTCTCAGGCATTTGATTCTCGAGACTATTTCCAAGTAGATGCATTGCAGCCCAATCAAGTACAGTACCCACGCAGCCAAGACCATATGGCGCCGCTTCAATTAGTGTAAGAATCTTATTATTCACTAACATTTTCTTCTTCATCTAATTTTACCAACAACCATTTATATCGTACGTTTTGCATGCGTATGATCATGAGATGCATCATGTTTCATTCATCGCACTACTTTTGCTCAAACTATTTGCCCATTCACATAGTTGAAATTAGATGCTTATACAGAGATTTAATTACTTATTACAAAAAAGGGTACTTTATATTTGGTCCATATTTAGTACTTTTTCACATGAAATCATCTGAATTACTATTCATCTTAACACATATTTTCTTACTATTTCTATGCAGTTAATTATATGCTAGCTTGAGGGACCATGGTAAGTACTGCTGCTGCTTTTGTTTTCCATGGAAGTGTATCAAATTAATATGTGAATGTGACATGACCAAACTGATCGAGGTTGAGATGTTGCATGCAAAGTAGTGGTATTAATGTAGACAGTCATATTAATACTCCTATATAAGTTTGCTATTAGAGATATTGGATATCTTTTCTCAATGTTTATGCAATATTCACCAAGATCAACTACTCTATGACGTACGTACCAACAACATATTTTTATCGCTAGTTTGGTACGTTTTGTCTTAAGAATATGATGATCTCTAATTGCATGGTAACATAAATTTGCGTAATCAGTGCATATATATATAGTTAGCTGTATGCATGTATTTGATAAATTTGGTAACATAAATTTGGTTTACGATGTTTGGTCTCACACCTTAACCGAAATGTCACATGATTCTACCAAACACCTTACCGGCATTACTTTTACCAAATCTACCAGTCGTATTTTCATCAAACGCGCGTACACTTCTCGATCAGTACCGTGCTTGTAGTTTGTATTAGCTGTAGAAACATACACAGAGATCACATGCTGATTGGATAGATAATGACGGGATAGTGTCCTGTGATTCAGTGAAATTGGTCCGTGTTCTGGCCCATACTTGTATCACGACTCCATCGAGAAGGTGTGTTAATTAATTGAGGAATTTGTGTTAGGTGTGTGAATACTAAGGTCGATATGATTATTGATGGCTCATGATCGATAGATTGTATGTCATCCCTACCATGCCATGATATATTTTCGGTTGAGAATGCCTACGAGGATATTCAACAATACAACTACAAGTCTCATGTTGATGTACCTTGGCATGACAAAATTGGTTTAGTTTTTTTTTTTTTTTTTTTTTTTTTACGTAGATCAAGGATATGGGCGATCCTTTTCTCATCTTGTTCCTACACCAAAGAATTTGTACAACCCATCTTATCTCATCTCATCTAATCTAATCATTATAACTTTTTCAAATTCTCACACAAAATAAAATAAACAACAGAAATGCTTCGGGTTCCAAATTTGGGTCTAGAATTTGAATGACTTTTTTTTTTTTAACTTAGTGATTAAAGAAGTGTTTTTTAATGATACTGTGAATTTTTTATTTTTTTAAAAAATGTTTATGATGATTAAAAAAATACATGAAAAAAAAGAAAAGAAAAATAAAAAAGTGAATTACACTATTCGGGACACAAATTCGGTGGCTGTAGCATTGCACAATAAACAATTCAACCTTTTCAAACCTCAAAATAATAAAAATATTAAAAAAATCTATTCTAACAATATTTTATTTAATTTTTAACTTTTATCTCAACTCATATCATCTCATCTCATCTGCGAAAACAAATGAGAAGTACTGTAACCTTCCTTGTTCTAATTTCCAAACATCGGGAGAAGCTATATTACACGGCCTTCATGATTCCAGCCCTTTTTTTTTTCTCCTTTTTTGGGATTTCATCATTCTCAAGTTTTCTTTCACAATAATAATGAACCCATATATATAACTATTTTATAACCCATCAATGTTATTGTCACTTTATATTTGATCTATTATTTGAATTTTGAATTGTATGTAATCGTACTCAATTTAAAATAGAGTCGTAAAAAGATTTTGGGAAAACAATTGAAGGTATATATATCACTCCTCGATCGAGAGAAAGCCAGAATACAAAAACAGGATAATAAAATAATATAGTTGAAGCCTTAAAAGTGTTGAGATACAAAAGTGCTGAGATACAACCATTAAGGAGGACCTATATTTTACAATGCTAAACTTCATCTGAATAACTCAACCATGCATTTTGATAAAACTGATGTATGAGTATGATTGCATGTCTAACAATGAGCAAATGATTGAGGTAAACTGATTGAGACATAAAACCAAACACACGGTGGGCATTCCATAGAAACTGAATGGCAAGGGCCACGAACCCACCCAAAAATCATCCTCAATACATAACATTGTGAGAAACACTCATAGACCAATCATAATCAACACAAATTACAACCCAAACATCAAGAGACCAAATCGCAAATCTTAGGCCAAAGAGAATGTAAAAGATTCCAAAATATGGGTGTACTTCGAACCCTAGATGTAATGCCCTGGTCACGGATGGGTCGGAGAGTTAGCTCCTGTCACTTAAAATCGTCTTCCAACCACATAGTATATACTCCAAATTTCTCTATCAAACAAAATGCTCATTATTTCACATAAATTACTCCAGTATAATTAAAATAAGACATCACTAAATCTCAAAATAAATGTCAATCTCTCACATACTGCGTCATCAGAATACGACAAATTTAACGAAAAATATTTTTCAATAACCATGGCATCTTTCTGTGCTTAATCCTCTATACTTTAATAATCACGTTCATGCTCCATACTTCTGATCCTTAACTAAAATATTCAAATCATCTGAGAATTATTATGGATATAAATGCTGAGTTATCAACAATTCAGTAAGCAGAGAACATATACTAGTATGCAAACATGAGTATTTACAGAGTTCAGAATGCAGAACAAAATATTTACTTTCAAAATGCTGAATCAAAACATGTTACAAACTATCAGAGTGAAACTTTCAGAAAACATTATTATTAAAAAAAAAAAAATCATTTGGCATATCATAAACGGTGACATTGTCTTCATATCATATTGGAGCATCACATCAGGAGAGAGACCATGTTTAATCGTCGTAGTTGGATTATAAACCACTACTATACCCGTGGCGGGACCGTATGCCACTATTGTACCTGTGGCGGGGCCGTATATCACTATTATACTCATGGCGGGGCCGTATATCACTATTATACCCGTGGTAGGGCCGTATTCCACTATTATACTTGTGGCAGGGGCCGTATAACACTATTATACCCGTGGCAAGGCCTTAACGAAAATAGAACAGAAACAACATTAGAACCATATTATAATTAGATACAGAATCAGAAATTCATGCCAAGGTTTTCTTATGACACATCGTATCAAAACAGAGTACTGAATAGTTTTAGATCATTTCACATATTCAAAATAACAGAATCAAAGAATCTTCATTTAATCAACGCAAAACTTTTTAGATCTCATATTCGCTCTTTTTCGCAGTTCAGAAACAGAATTCTAAAATAAGTTCATGTCCACACCAGTCATGACAAAAAATACTTTTTCTTTATATATATTTTATGAATATGCAGAACACATATCTGAAGTTGTTCTTAGGTTTCTTTTCAATGCAAGCATGCATATTTTCAAAATCAACCTCATTTTATTTCTTTTATACAAAGTGTAGTATAGGAACCCCGCTTACTTGGACTTTTTAACTTCTTTGAATTTTCTCACAACAATGCCATGGAGTATCAAACATCACCTATAAAATAGTCATGTATTTTCAGTAAATTTTCAATTGAACATGTACTTCGTAATAAAAAAACCCGAGATATTAAAAATCTATCTTTCCCTAATGGCTAAAATCCTCGAAACCATAAAATATCGTCACTCTATAAATAATCGATTCCCACGTACTTTCTCCAACCAATACCAATTAAATCCTAATATCATATTAACCCCATAATTTGACTTTCTTATACTTCCCATAAATAGTATTAAACTCATCTTAACATCCAAACACACTTTAAATTCAGTTTAGATGGACCTCATATAACTCCCTCTACTACTCAACTCACTATTATTCATAAAAAACTGAGTTCAACTCAGCATCCAAACGCAACCTTAATTGTATTATGACTTTGCTGACGAGATGATGACACCTGGCGCTAATTCTTCTCAGCAAATGCAGTTTTCCATTCAAACTCTTCTTTGGATAATTACAAATTCCTTAGAACTCGATTTTTCATACTCTTGACTTATCTAAAATTCTATCTAATAACTTTTAGATAAACTCAAAATGGTTATAGATAAAGTCAAAGTATTTTATATTCATCCAACTTACAAAACATCAAGTAAAAGCTATCAATCTAGTCACCTAATTCTAACCAAAATCTTACATTTACAATACCGTTTTGCGCATATCCTTTGAAGAGTCTTAACAAATCACATCATATTTATTTATTTTATTCAAAGACAAATGAAAGCCACAATGACATTGCTATTAGTATAGAAAGACTCGACGAATATATGGACATTCTTGCTGGAGACTATTTTGTTTTGAGGAAAGCAAGATAAAGCTATATAACCCTGCAATTTAGGGGTGTCAAATTGTGTTAACGGGTCATGTTCTTGTCGTGTCAAGGCATGTATATTATACTATATGGATCAATCCGAACACGATCCGTTAAGCTTATCGTGTCAAAATCTCAAACCCTAACACAACTCATTAACATAACGTGTCGTGTCGTGTCGTGTCGTGTCGTATCAACCTGTTTTAACCCGTTAGTGAATACTACGAAATAGGTTAACACAACACGACCCGATCCGTTTCAACCCGTTTATGTAAATGGGTTGAACAGACCCGAAATTAACTCATTTGACCTGATTAAATTTAGTATAATTTTATATAAATGTTAAAATCACAATATCTATAAAAAAAATATAAAACTAACTACAAGTCCAAAATTACAACCCAAACAATAAAAATATCAAAATTAAAATCCTAACAATTTTACTTTTAGGTATAAGAATATAATTGTAACTTTAACTTTCTTAACGGATCAAAACGGGTTGACTTGTTATCAACCCGTTAAGCAATCGTGTATTAACGAGTCAACCTGTTTTGACCTGAATCCGTTAAGACTAAATTCAAACTCATTATTATTGTGTCGTGTTTATATTAGATTAACGCACATATTGCCACCTCTACCCTGCATGGATGCATGAAACATTACGGAACTTCCAGAGTGCGAGCAAGAGGAGGGGCCGGCCATTTACTAGAGATTTTTTATTTTTTTTTATTTTGCAGAAGTGAAACAAAAGATAATGCTTAAATTGTGAATAACAACAAAACGTTTAAAGCTGGAACCACCAAGAAACGAAAAGTTATATATCTTGAAGCAACCGCCAGATAATTAATTTACACAAGACTTAAACAAGAATATTACAACGTCATAAAGCTTATTAATAGATCCAAGTGCTTAAGAGACGGCAAAACAACAATGATTTCCTCTTCTTTTTTTTGGTGTTTTCCATTTCAAGCTGGCTCTAGGCTCTAGCTGGCTGTCTATATTTTCTTTTTCTCCTCAAACATTGTTTAACTCCAAAAGAACTCAATAGCATGGAAGTTATATATCTGTTCTTCTTCCAAAATCTAGTTTTAATAACATGATTAATTTGGCGACAATAACGAAAACTTTAAAATAGTTAAATATGGAGTTTAGCTACTGAAGCTACACAAAGTGCACAAGGGAGAGACATAACAAGTTTCAATGCATCTTCTTCTATAAATACTTCACACATTTAGTTTGAAATTAAGGCCATTAGCTTTAACACTTAGGTTCATCTAAGTTAAATATAACACCAATGGCCAAGGCAGGGTTAATACATGTTCTTCTGTGCCCATTATTGCTTGTAGCTCTTCTGCAGAGCTGCCATGGCCAGGAAAGAAAGGTAGATTGGTTTTATTAGCTTATTTATTAGATTTTGAATATTGTAGAAACCAAATCAACATGAGATCATCCTATTCAAGTCATTTGTGTTACTTTTAGGTCCACATTGTCTACATGGGAGAACTGCCTCGGGGAGATTTTTCTGGTGCATCAACGCACCATTCCATGCTAGAAGGAGTACTCGGAAGGTTACTTCTTAAATGCTTTATTTTTGCACAACTTTTGTAGTTAATTGTCGCTGTATGCATGTACAGATAGTTTTAGGAGCTTAATTCTAATGGTACTTCAGAACCATGTGGGTTAACAAACAATGAGTAGCCGATTGTCAAAGCTTATATGTAGGTTGCTAAGGTCAGGAGTGCCTATATATACAATCTTGAGCTGCCAAGTGTGAGCAGTACTGTGACGTTTTTAGCATGCATGCGTACTTTGGTCCTAATTCTAATCATCATGGTTGCTATGTTATTGAAGATAAATGCTAGATACACCTGTACGATATGCAGATCCAGCACTCTCTGGTTTTTTAGGATATATATCAATATTCCCAGCTAGTACCTACCGGAAATAACTTTTACTTTTTGAATTATAACAAGCATATACCTTTTTTCCAATTGCAGTACTTCATCTGCCAAAGAGTCACTAATCTACAGTTATGGGAAGAGTTTTAACGGGTTTGCCGCTAAATTAACTGATGATGAAGTTGCAAAGTTGTCAGGTGAGAATGCAAGCAAGTCGCAAGGAATAAAATAATGTTAACAGTATGCAATGGGCTAAAAGCAATTGATCAATGTTTGCAGAAATGGAAGGTGTAATTTCAGTTTTTCCAAACCATAAACTAAAGCTTCACACTACAAGGTCATGGGACTTCATGGGTGTCACAGAGCCCAAACGCGGAAGCCCTCAAGAAGGAGATGTCATTATTGGGCTCCTAGACACAGGCCAGTTTTTCTATTGAGATCGAAACAGTTGCCACCAATATGATTTGCGTCAATAACCAACGTACGCTATGTTTCAATAATGTGAAGTGTTTTTTTCACGTCTTTTGTGGTGCAGGAATCTGGCCAGAATCTGAGAGCTTCAGTGATGAAGGACTCAGCCCTCCACCCAGTAAATGGAAGGGTGAGTGCCAAGGTGCCAACTTCACCTGCAACAAGTAAGCTCTCTTTCTCCTCATGAGTGCTAAATCGAGCTTTAATTGGGCCTAAACACCATTAGAGAAAATGAGCAAAAGAGATCATGGAAATTAACATTTTCAAACTTTTTTAGGACTGCATTCACATGAAACCATTATGAAGATTGTGTGGTACTTATAGCATACAACCAACAACGAAAAAGGGAACCATACTGATACTGATACTGACAAATGCAATATATATAGTCGATGCATGCACCGCAAGATCATCTTAGTTTGTTAAAATGTCATTCATCTTAGTTAGAAGCTCACTAAGATTTCTTAAACTCACAGCAAGATCATTGGAGCACGTTACTACAATGGTGACAATTCCTTCGACAGCACTGACTTTAAATCTCCAAGGGACTCTGAGGGTCATGGAACCCATACTTCCTCAACCGCTGCAGGAAGGGAGGTAGTTGGAGCGAGCTACTTTGGGCTAGCCGAAGGAACTGCAACAGGTGGAGTTCCTGGCGCAAGGATTGCCGTGTATAAAGTTTGCTGGTCATTCGGATGTTCTTCGGCAGATATCCTGGCAGGATTTGATGATGCAATAGCAGATGGAGTTGACGTTATTTCAGTGTCCCTTGGTTCTGACTTTCCTGGGCAATATTTTGAAGACCCAATTGCTATTGGATCTTTCCACGCCATGAGAAAAGGCATTTTGACCTCAGCTTCTGCTGGAAACTCAGGGCCTTTTCCGTCTACTGTCAGCAATTTCGCACCTTGGATACAAACTGTTGCTGCCAGCACCATTGACCGAAAATTTGTTGCCCAAGTTGCGCTTGGCAACGGACAAGTCTACACGGTGAGTTTTCCTGTATATGGTATTGAATTTGTTTAATTCAAAAGAGCAATCCTCACTAATACCATGCATACTAATACTTTGAACGATATAATGAAGGGCGTCTCCATTAATAGTTTTGATCTCAATGGAAAATCATTTCCCTTGATTTGGGGTGGAGGTGCTGTAAATTACTCTGCAGGAGCAGATACAACAATTTCGAAATTTTGCTTTCCTGGTGCACTAAATTCACACAAAGTTCAAGGAAAAATCGTCTTATGTGATACTATCGACGGTGTCCGCGGCATTTTCATAGCCAGCACCGGCGTTTCAATATCCAATGGTGTGGGAACCATCATGGCTGCAGACTCATCCATCAATGATTTTGCCTTTAGTTACTCATTCCCAGCAACAGTAATCAGCACAGAAGATGGCCTCAAAGTTTTGGACTACATCAAATCAACAGAGTATATAAATTTCTATACTAATTAAATCTCTCCTTAAATAGAATCATAACTTTTAGATTCTCTACACCATACTAATGAAATTATGCAAACCCTTGACAGAAACCCAATCGCAACTATTTTAGTCGGCGAGACATGGAAGGACGTCATGGCACCTTATGTTGTATCGTTTTCTTCCAGAGGACCAAACCCCATCACCCCAGACATTCTCAAGGTGATTGATGGATTTAATACCTAATGTACTAAGTTTTTTTGCACCTTTCATTTAGTTTGAGAACTCGCATTGATATGCCAACAATCTTGTCTGAATGATTTGTAGCCGGATCTCACCGCCCCTGGAGTGGACATTCTTGCTGCTTGGTCTCCCGTGGCACCACCTTCCATCGACTCTGAAGACACCAGGAGTGTCAAATTCAACATAATTTCTGGCACATCCATGTCTTGCCCTCACGCTAGTGGTGCAGCTGCTTATGTTAAGGCTGTCCATCCAAACTGGTCCCCTGCCGCCATTAAATCTGCCCTCATGACCACAGGTGAAGTATCAAATAACTTGAGTTCATTCTGGAAACATGACTAATTCGTATCATTTCCTAGGCAATAAATATAGGAAAAAAAACCTAATTTCTACAACAAACAGATTCAACAGACCTTTCTACTGATTGGTTGGAACTTAAGAGTTATTGGCAAATAGCGAAATTAGTTACATTGGTGTGGTCTTCATTTGATGAGACCGAGCTTGTTAGATTTCCCTAAACATATTTTTCTCATGAACAGCTTACGTCGTGGACCCAAAGAAGCATGAAGACCTTGAATTCGCCTATGGATCAGGTCATATCAACCCATTGAAAGCCATAGACCCAGGGCTCATCTATGATGCATCTGAGGCAGACTACATTGACTTCCTCTGTAAGCAGGGCTACAATACCACCACGCTAAAACTCATCACAGGAGACAACAGCAGTTTCTGCACCACCACAATACCTGGAAGAGCTTGGAGCCTCAATTATCCCTCATTCTCCATAGCCGTGGAAGATGGTTTGCCAATTAGAGCTGTGTTTAGTAGAACAGTCACCAACGTTGGCCCGCCAAACTCGACCTACACTCTCAGTTGGTACACGCCTTCCTCTCTTACCGTTAGAGTGGAACCATCTGTCCTGTCATTCTCTGCCACTGGAGAGAAAAAGTCGTTTACTGTGGCGGTCTATGGCCCAAATATTGAACAGCAGCCGATCACATCAGGGGCTATTACGTGGACTTATGGGGTTCATGTGGTAAGAAGCCCACTTGTGGTTTACACAATTCTCCCTGGTTCTTCATTCTCCTTCTCCACGTCTCAGAATAAACCAAATTTCAAAGGTTCCTCCATGTATCACAATAATGGGATACTTGGCGGCCACAAGTAAATTGCTCCCGGGTTCTGTATTCTCCTTCTCCACATCTAAAACAACGCCATATTCCAAAGGTTCCTCCATGTATAAGAATGGATACTTGGCCACAACTAATTGAACCTATATAATCTTTAGTTTAGCATCGGTTATTAGCATTTAAGATGGCTTTTCAGCTTTGTATTGCCTTCACAAGATTGAATTAATGATGGTCGAATAAAACCGCTGAATGTTCTTGGCAACTCTCTCTCTCTCCCTCTGATTCAAGTTTCCGCCATAAGTATTGCTGACTTTGCTTCACTTTAATTGCAATAACAAAACGCGCATAGATGACACTCTTGCATCATTTCAAGCGATAAAGAGAACAATTAATGCACGTGTATATAGAAACCATCCATAATTCAAGCATCCCATCTGCTCAATTTGCATGCACACATGACACAAACAAAAATATCTTGCATGCACACAAACTGTTTGCTTAAACACAGATTCACATGCTACACACGTATAGCTGTCATGTGTTTGATGAGAAATTCCAAAACCTTTATGGAAAGGCCAGATCTGAGATTAACACGTTATAAGGTCGCAGTGAACCCACAATGTTTTCCATCTTCGAATACAAAAGATTTAATGCTAACATATCTAATAATATCTAACATTACCCAAGTACCCCTGTATAGTAATACAATGTTCTACTAATTCATTCAACAATTTGGTTAGTTTTCAATCAATGTGATTATTTAATAATAATAAAACAATAATATAAAGTAAATAAATAGCTTAAGACCAATCTTGGTATCGAAAAAAAACCCTTTAAAGAACTCTTTAAAGGTAAAACCTTACGGGGCAGCCAAACCCAGAAAAGTCAATTTTATTATTTGAAAATCAATTACAAGCAACTCTCAATTACAAAACCTTTGTTAATTGACTCTCTTACTTGACACAACAAATGACTCATTTGCCTTTACCACAGTAGCAGCAAGAACCTCTGACGATCTTTTAATACTGGCTTTTCTCCTGGAACTTCAGTGGCTGAATCACGATCAATCAATCTCTAACATGGAGCACGAATACTCTCGAAGAGAGAGAAAAAAATAACTAGAAAATTCTCAAGAGAATTTTTCACACTCAAGTACTCGGAATATACTCTTCAATATCTCCAAGTCGAAAATCCTCAAGTCACTTATCCAATCGAATCCAAAACATAAATAACCTGAAATGAGTTTTAATTATAGTAGGACTCTGCTAACAGAACGAATTTGAAAGGAGTTTGATTCACAGTTGGACTCTGCTGACGGAGCAACTATGTTGCGAAAAACTTTGCTGACGAGATGATGACACTGCCGCTAATTCTTCTTAGCAGAAGTTTCCCATTCAAACTCTTCTCTGGATAATTACATACTCCTTGGAACTCGATTTTTCATATTCTTGACTTATCTAAAACACTATCTAATAACTTTTAGATAAACTCAAAATGGTTATAGATAAAGTCAAAGTATTTTACATCATCTAACTTACAAACATAAAATAAACTCTATAAACCTAGTCACCTAGTTCTAGCCAAAATCTTGCATTGACAATTTCCCCCTTTAACGGATTGGTAACAAAAAATTAGCTTGATGAGTGTAATATAAACCTGGGAAAAAAAACCAACAGACTAAGATCTCATTTAGAAAATCTTAATATAATAATGAAAAGAAATGACACAGAAAATTAATTAGAATTTGTCTCAACAAAATAAAAGGTTAGACATAATCTAAACCTACTAATGTTTTGTTCTAGTCACCACCAATAGACATGTTCAGTAAGCAATAAATCAAGACATTGTTTAGATAGATTACAACCCAAATTAAGGAAAAGAAAATACTGAACTAAAATATCAAAAAAACATTCTACTGCTCCTACTGCTGCTTTCCTGTTGCTGCTCCCCCTCACTTTCTACTCCCCCTTTTTGTCAGCAATCTGTCAAGGGTGCTACTCCATATTTGAGTCCATTACACTCTCCATCACTTGCTACACATCCAATGAAAGTTGGACCAGTCTATCATTTGTTTGTACGCAATTAGAGTGTACTGCAGCAACCTGTTGTTCTAACTTTGACTGATAGGCCTCTCACTTGGCAGCAAAGTTATCAATCTTCTGAGATAAAATATTGATCTATTCCAGCACTTGTGAGATGGGAACAAATGGCTCTAGAGGGGAAGAGGTAGACTCAGTGGTGTGGGGTCTCTTCTTTGTCAAAACTGTCTCAGACCTAATCATAGTAATGGCTGATGTAGACCCAACCATCTTCATCGTAGGCTCATTGTCCCAATGAGGGACTTTGGCTTTCATAGCCAATTTTGTGATTAAGCCTCCAAAAGGCAAGTTAAGCTCATTTTCAACATGAAAGCGATGAATAATATCAATAACATGCCTAAAATAATCTATAGAGATCCGTGTGGCCAGTGCATACATGAACTGAGCATGCTCTAAGGGAAGTTAGTATGGCGGCTAATAGGCCACAGATTAAACAACACAATTTTGCCCAACAATCTGAATGGAGGAAGCATAACATGAAGAGGAAGTCGATGAACCTAAGGGTTCCATTTCGGACCTTGAGGTCCAACAAAAAAGTTACGCATGGCTGCCTTTGTTGGTGCCCCCATACCCTTGTATGGATACAATGGTGCATCCACCTCAGGTAAATCATATAAGTCTCTAATGATGGCTAGAGAAATTTCAACAAGGGTTCCTCTAACAATAGAGGTGATGCTATGGTCATCAAGATTAAAGTGAGCAATATTGGAGTAGAACTCACGCACCACATCAACACACGGAGTGGCTGAGGGGTGTGTTAGTTTTTCCCAATGTCACTCGACATAAAGACTACGAATGATTTCGTATTCAGTCGTGGAAAAGTCGTTGATACTCACCTCTCTTTCACCTAAAACTGGTCTGAGAGAAAATATATTCCTATAGACTGCTTCAGCTTCTAGTGAAGCAAAGCGCTCAAATGAAGTTGTAGACTGTGGAGTCTCAGATGGAGGGGTAGAGTTATCCCCAGTCAGTATTGTCTCCATATGAGGTCCTTCCTCATTCGAGGAATTCTCAGGTGATGGAGCCCTTGAACTTATCTTTTTCTTAGCGCAAGCCTGCTCTGTTTGTTTTATGCTATTTAATTGGCAATGTTTGGTGTTAGTCCTGCTCTGCTGCTATATATAGAAAACAAGTAATCATTGTCACAACTATTTTTCATAACTTTTTAGATAAATATGTATTTAAAAATATATAAGGATATTTTTCTAAAATTATAATATTTTTACTAGTTATTTTATAAAAATGCCTTTTATTTAAAACATATTTTAAAAAGAGTTACATGTTTATCACTTTTTAGGAAGAAAGAAAAGAAAAAAAAAAAGGGCAACCAAAGCCAGCCATATATTGTAGAAAATAAATGATTGAAACCCATTCAATAATTTATGATTTAGCCATACTCCAGTTTTACAGAATAGATTACAAGAACTCAGTAGAGAAAAGCAGCAAATTCCAACAAAATAAGGAGAGATATATGATAAGCTATTAAGTAAAATATGAGTTCTGTTATATAGAGTCACTTTTGTGTATTCTACTGATGTGATTAGTCAAATCAATTATTTTATATTAAAAAAATAACGTAACTAATCACATTGATAAAATACATAAAAGATACGTAAAAGTAATTGAATATAACATTTTTGTTTCTTGATAGCTAGATATGAACAAGATCTGACCAACTTCGGCCGAATGTACAATGAGGCCACAATATCTTATTGGATAATAAGTACTATGAAAATGTGCCAAAACTTTATGCGGGTTGGTGAAAAGAAAGCAGCTGATGTTCAATTTGAAAATTAAATAATATTGGCATCAGCCCAGCCCCTGTTTGAGATCATCCAAAACACACTACAGTAAAATGATAAAAATACCCTCACAACAAAACCCACTTCTCTCTCATTTCATACATTTCATTTTTGAAATTCCTCTCTCTCCTCCCCGTCGCCTGTCCTCCCACCCCGAACCCCCACTGCCCGAATTCGAATGATTCGATGGAGGGTGAGACAAAGAGAGTGAGAGAGAGGTAGAGGGTTTGGCTGGCTCGGAGGAGCTTGGGGAGTAGTCGCGATGCCAATGGAGGTGCTCTGTGGGGTTAGAACTGACGCACGGCGGCGATAGGGCCATCGGTGACCCCGAGCTTATGTGAAACCCACCATTTATGGGTAGCTTGCTTGTGTACGACGGAAAGGGAGAGAGAGGTTCGTGGTGGCTGGGTCTGTGAGAGGTGGTCGCCGGTGTGAGGTGGTGGAGGTGCAGTGGTCTAGGTGGCAGCGTACGGCGGCGCAAGGGGAGAGAAATGAGTGAAACCCATTTCGGTTGGGTTACCGCATGGGAGAGAAAGGGCTGCGCATGGGGGAGATTGGTGGTGGCTGGCTTGGTCGCCGGCGTGAGGGGGAGTTGCCGGTGGTGGCGGTGAGGCTGAGCGGCGCACGACGACGTCAGGCTGAGCTAAAGGAGAATCGGGTGGAGTTTCCGTCGGGCTGAGAGAGCTAATGAGAGAGAGAGAGAGGTAAATGAATCTGAGTGATGTATTTTGCATAAATAAAGGAAAAAAAAAAGAAATTAGACACATCACGTGTGCTACGGATCAACCGTGAATAGAGACTAATCCATAACATTATTCTTTAAAAAACTATTCTTGCAACCGGCTGGGGAAATCTCGCGTAACCGGTTGCATAAATTAGGAAAGGGAAACTTCTGACAATGACCCTCATGCTTCATCTTTTTGAGATTCGGTCCTTATGAATTTTTTTTACGATTAACATCACATCCTATGACTAGTTTTTAATTATCTCTCTTAGGATAAATTTCATCTATCCTAATTAGTGGAAGACGCGTGTTAGAGCATTCTCATTAGATTAACTAAAAGCTAAATCCATTGAAAATTTAGCTATTAAACCATAAAATGTGATCACATTGGAATAGCTAAATTCCAAATAGCTACAGTCACTTCTAAAATTATTTCCAAATTTGAAAGGAACTATTCATTCATCAAATACATATTATATTAATTATTTATCTCTCCCTTTTATATCAATTATTTCTCTCCCTTTTAAATGACAATTGAAAAAATATAATTAGAATATGATTACTAATTAATATATAATATTATGAATAATAAAATATGATAAAATAAAATAAATTTATAATTAAAAAAATTAAAATATTTTTGAAATTATTAATTACTCATTACTATATAATGAATAAATGGATAATCCAATGTGGAGATTTGATGTGAATAGCTAAAGTTAAATTCATCTTATATTATTTTATTGTCATATAATGAAAAAATGGTTATTCCAATGTGGAGACTTATGTGAATGAAATAGATAAAAGTTAAATTCATCTTACATTCATAAAAAATGTACTTTAAGTTTAGCTAATCCAATGAGAGTGCTCTTATTCTGTACAACAGTTATGTATTGAAGTTTTTTTTTTCTTCTTATTTTTCAAAGATTGAAACAAAAATATAAAATTATAATACTAATTGGGGAGTGATGTAGGGGATCCAGATGTTATGATTATAGTGATGGACTACGTAGTTAAATCAATGCACAGATGGCAATTAAGGTCAAAGTTTCTCATATTCGGGCAATATTACGCGTCTGTTAGTATTTTGATTATAATTTTGACCATGAGCATCAGAATAATGCATAAGACTAAGACTGTTCATCCGGGCTGGATTTTTTCTTGACCCAGTCCAGAACTTGGATAACCGGGTTTCAGCCCGGATTAAATCCGGGTCGGTACCCGGATGACTAAATCCGGATATAGCCAGGCCAGATACCGGGTTTAAACCTCGGAACCCGGATTCTAAACCTGGTACCCAGGTTTCTTTTTAATGAACTTACGGTTTCTTTGTTAAAATCAATTCATTTGTCTCTTTCCTCTCTCTCTCTCTCTCTCTCCAAAGAACCCTAGCCTCCATCCCTCAATGTCGACGAAGAAATGCTAGCCTCCCTCCCACAATACCGACGAAGAAACCCCATCATCCTCGTGACCCCATCATCGTCATTGTCGACTCGCCTCATCCTCGTGACCCAAGGTTTATTCTATGCGATTTGGGTCCGTTTTATTCCGATTTGGGTTTGTTTTGTTACGATAAGACAATGTTAACAGCTGATGTTTCTTCTCACCCTTGATCTCTTTCTCTTCTCACTCTCTCTATCTCGCGTTATTAGATACCTTGGAATGATGACCATGAAATGCTACGGCTTGTGTAGCTTTTGTTCAGGTAAGATCTGTGCTATGACATTTTGTACTAGCGTCCTTCTTCTGTTACGGTTACGAAATTCTGTGCTAGATCTGGGTTCTTTTTGTTATTTTGTTAAACATGGGTATAAAGTAGATGTTGTTAGTTTGATAAATCTGGGTTTTTTTTGTTATTTTGTTAAACATGGGTATAAAGTATATGTTGTTAGTTTGATAAATCTGGGTTTTTTTTTGTTATTTTGTTAAACATGGGTATAAAGTATATACTGTTAGTTTGATAAATTTGAGTTTTTTTGTTATTTTGCTAGTAAAATGGCCTGGATAACGCGCCCTTTCTACAGAAGATTACAGTTTCTCATTTGGCCTTAGGTCTTTTTAATAGCCACTACTAAGAGAGTTAACAAGTTAATTAGTTGTTTATAGCCTTAGCTATTCTTACATAAATCTAGTTTTTCATTTTGATATTTTGCTAGATCTGCTATTTTTCTGATCTTGGCTTGCTTTCTGAGACTGGGTTTTTGTTTTCTGTGTTCATTTTGGGTTTATTTTGATGTGAATGTTTGAAACTTGGGTTCCCAGGTCGGAACCCGAATAAACTGTAACGCCCCGTACTCGGAAGGGTCGGAGAATTACTACCTATCACTTACAAACCTGTCTCTCCAAGCATCTAAAACTCCAAGGACTTCATATATAGTACACAATCTCATATTTTCCAAATAACCATAATACAAACTCCATAAGTCATCATTAGAAAATAACATAAACCTTTGGGGGGTCCACAATCTCCCAATAATCTCAACGAAATAAAACGATACATTTTTAGGTCTCAATAGGTCCAAACAACATAAAGTACTTCAAATAATCAAGTTAAAACCTTCTACTAACAATGGTACTCTTAGGTACTCGACCTTCCATCCATATCTAGCCAAGCTCCAATTTCTATTCTTGACCCCTAACTGGGTAATCAATGTCATCTAAAAATATATGAAGATAATGGGTAAGTTATCCACAACTCAGTAAGCAGAGAACAGATACTAGTATGTAAACATGAGCCATTTTTAGAAAGTTTGGTATGCAGAAATAAAACATTTCATTTTCATATGCACATCTCGAAACGTGTTATCAGAAAAATCAGAGCGCTTTTCAATCTTTTCATATTCATAAACTATTTTCATATTCAAAAACCGTTTTGGCATAACATAACTGCACATTTTCTTCTTATTATGTCATATCATATCGTATCATGTCATATACCATGTTTAACCCCCGAGGTAGGGTTGTGCTATCCCCGGTAGCCAAACCAGGCAGTATCATGTTGTGAAACTTCCATTTTTTCAATCTCGGAGCCCCAAGTGTGCACAAGAAAGAACACATAAAAGACCACTTTGTTTCCAAAGTGGGTACACTCATATCATATCATATCATGTTGGTACCAACTATATCACGTGAACCAATATCATCATATCAGAACCATATTCAGAATTAGAATAAAAACAAATAAGTATGCCAAAGGTTTTCATATCCATATCATATTAAACCATGTGTTAAACACATTCATCTCATTTTCAGATGATCAATAACAGATCCAAAATATTTCATATCACATGTATAAAAATCTCAATTTTCATATTCGCTCTTATGCACATTTCAGAAACATGTCAAATATTGCCCATGTCTACACTTTTCATGTCAAAACATTTCTTTAATCTTTCATACATATTTCATGAGTGAATGCAAAATATATACTGAGGTTGTTTTTCACATTTTCATTTTAAAATAACATGCACATTTTTACAAACCAACCTTAGTTCATTTATTTTGTTATGCAAATCTAGCATAGGAACCCCGCCTACCTAGACTTCTTTAGCTTTCTGAAAACTTTATCAACAATGCCAAACAAAAATTAATCGTCACCTATAAGATAATTACGTAAATTTTTCATAAATGTCCAATCAATCTCATATTTCGATATTCAAGCCTAAACTTCTAAAATAATCTATTTTTAATTCCTCAAAACTCAAAATTTTCATCATTCTTAAAATATCAACATCACTGTCTAAACTCATCAATATTCAACTTAGTAACTCCTACTAAAACATTAAATTCTAACCTATTTACGATTGCGATCTTACTATAATTTATAGTACTAAATAACATAACTATATCGAAATCATTATAAGTAGAAAATCATACTTTTGTTTAAATAAAAAAAAAATCTTTTAAAAGGATTTAAAATAAGATTTTGCACTTACTGATCATTTCAAAAAATTCACCAGTAATTACTTAATAACCATTATGATAAAAATATCAATCTCTTAAAAATACCAAATTAACAAAATAAACCCACATGTGCCTAAGTCAAAAAAATTAAACAAATAAAAATCATATGTAGCCCAAGTTTCAATTGCAAAAATACAAAATCAGTAGATGTTCTAAACAAAAAGGGCAAAAGGGTAATAACACCCTTCATCTACAAGTTACCCGAGACACACAGTTCCCTTTTTAAGTAACTATTATCAACAACAAAAATAGAAACCAGTAGAGGAAAACACGAGCGATGGCAGGGACATACCCACAGAAAGAAAAAAAATCGAGGCAGCGGCACCGTGGGAGCATGACAGCGTGAAGCTAGCGGTTGGCTACGGTGGATGGGGGTGGCGCTTGGTCACTGGCTGAGAGAGAAAGAGGGAGCGACGAGCAAGAGAGGCACACAGTGAGAGAATGAGGGAGAGGCCAAGAGAGAAGAAAAACCAACCGGAAGTGGTGTGAGCTTACCCGGGGACTTGAGGCGGCTTGCGGCAGACTGGGGTGATGGGAAGTCCTCGCCGGCAGTGTCTGTGGGGGTCACCATGCGGATGAGCTTTCGATGGAGGGTGATAGCAGTAGCTTAAGGTGGCTGAATGACTCTGTTTTGGATAACAAAAACAGGGGATTTTGAGGCTTGCAAAAAGAGGCTACGGTGGCGCTGGGCGGCAGCTTCGTGTGGCTGAGCACGGTGGTGAGGTCTGGCCAAAGATTCACAGTGGAGAGTGGATGACAAAACAACTTGGGTGGTTAAGGCTTGAAGAGAAAAATAGAAGCAATAAATCTAGGGTTGAGAAAAACTTAACATATATATGAGCTATAAATGGAAAACAGATAAAACCTAAAGAAGAGGAAGGGATGGACGTGCATGAAAGAGGAAAGATGGCGTGAACCCGTGCGACGTGAATTCTGGAAACATTTTCCATGGGCCTGGTCCTGGCAGCGAGCTGGGTCTCACATGAACAGTCCTACATAAGACCCCAACTCAAAAAGTTGTTTTTTTACTATTATAAGTTAATTATACTATAATTACTATTATAAGTTATGATAACTATACTACACTATAGTTATCCTATAAGGTAGCATAAGGAATAGTATATAGTTACTATTACAATTATAATATAAGTATTATATTATACTAACTATATAACTATTATAAGTTATAATAACTATATAGCTATTAGTAACATTTAATTACTATATAAGTTAATATAAATACTATATATTAATAAGTATTATATATATAGTCAACAAGATTATATAGCTAGTATAGTATAAGTATTACATATAGTTACTATACAGCTATTAGTAACATTTATTATACTATATAGTGCATATATGTTCGAACATTACAATTGAGTATTCGACCAGGGATTAAGTATGTTCGAACGGAATATCAACACATTCGAACGGTACTACACTATAAAGGGACCCAGCATCGCGAACGGCCTCATTTCCGTTCAAACTTTAAAAAGCTTGGAACGATAGTCAATACAACGTCATTTCACCGCCGTATTACTGTCACCGTCGACCCGCAGTACCACTATCAAAGAGATACATTATTTATTTTGTATTTGTATACTTTTATTGTTATTTTTCACTATTGTTTAGAAGTTCTATAAAACTTATTCTAAGTTTAGATTTACTACTCTAGGGCTATAAAATTCAAGGTCGAAATGGTTCTATGGACATTTTGGTGCCTCCAGTCTAGATGATGATGGTAAATAGATTATATACACGTAACGTTCGAACATTTATATACGCGTTACATTTAGACATTTAGACATGGTAACTGATAGTATATTATTGGTAATATATAATATTATTATATATATTATATTAATATTATTGATTTAATATATTATTCCAGTATATTATTTATTATTTATAATATAATAAAGTAATGTTAGATACAAGTCTTTTGTAAAACAATAGGTCCCACTAATAAAGAATAGTTTTTTTTACACTTTTTTAAAGTGGGGTCTACTTTTTTACAAAGGCTTGTATGAGGTTTATCTATTTGGGGCTTGTACAAATCATTTTTCTAGTATATGAGTAGTAGTACATAGTGTACTAGTATATATATATTATATATAGTAAATACTATTATAGTATAATACATATATAATATAATATATATACTAATATATTATTAATATAAACTAATATTATATTAATACTATTTATATATTAACACTATGCTGCGGCAGTTGGGGAGTTTAAGGCCTTGTTTGTTTTCAGAAAACATCTTATCTCATCTAATCTCATATACGGGGAGTTTAAGGCCTTGTTTGTTTTCAGAAAACATCTTATCTCATCTAATCTCATATACTAGTATACTACTACTACTATCAGGATCATCAATATCATATATATACTAATTACTGGCCACAACGCAAGTGCAAGCCGCTGGCATCGATAGTAAGTACTTGATTTTTTATCACAACTCATGAATATGATGTTTCTATATATTCTTGCTAGCAGCTAGACATTAAGAAGCGTTGAGAGAATAAGGATTGTGTTATGGGTCCATAGAACCTGGTCAATAAAGTGAGATTAAACTGAAGCACTGAGAACATAATCATAACTCCAAATTTAACATTCGTTTAGTCTAAGCCATCCAATGAGATTCAACGCCAATGTCTTCAAAGACGATGCCAATATTGTAGGAGCAGCGGACAAGTGGCCACAATATCCAGAATCTTTTTGATCAGCATTCTATCAAATCCTTCATCAGAACTGCATATTTGTTCAGGGAAAATGCTACACGCCCCGCTGGGGGCTCCCGCTGGGCAGGTAGCATTTTTTTATCTATATATATATATATATATTTTTTATATAAATATTTTTTAATAATTTTAAATATTTTAAAAAAATAAAATAAAAATTATAATATTATTAAAAAATATTTTCTTAATCATGAAATAGAATAAAAAATAATATTTATTCTATTTCATGATTAAGGAAATATTTTTTAATATTTTTTTTTACTTTCTGATTAAGGAAGTGTTTTTTAATGATATTTTAAATTTATTTTATTTTTTAAAAGTGTAAAAAAAATCTATATAAAAAATAAATTAAAAAAATATACATAGAAAAATACATGTTAAGCCTAACAGAAGCCACAGCGAGATTGTAGCATGTCTATTTTAAATATTTAAAAAAATCATAATATTATTAAAAAATATTTTCTTAATCATAAAGTAAAATAAAAAATTATAAAAAAATATTTTTTATAATATTTTTATTTTATTTCGTAATTAAAAAAGTATTTTTAATATATATTTTTTTACTTTTTGTTTAAAAAAGTATTTTCTTAATAATATTTTAAATTTATTTTATTTTTTAAAAATATTTTAAAATATTAAAAAAAATTTATAAATAAAATACTTAAAAATAATCTACAGCCCCCAGCGGGAGCCCCAGCGGGGGTTGTAGCATCACCCTTTGTTCAGACACGACCTTGGTTCTAGCGCTCAGCATTCTATCAAATCGACTGGGTGGCCGACATTAGGGCCACCACGGGTGATCGGTCCGGTGGCTGACTCCCTTCCCTGCCCAACATTTGCTAATTTTTAAATTTGTCGGTTTTTTTACCCTGTTTTGCTTTTTTTCTAATTTTTCGTCAAAGTAAATTATTATAATTCTATTTTTTTTGCTTATATTTTAATTTTAAAAAAAATAAGAAAAAAGAATAATACTACATAAAGTCATGGATAGAGTATATACCGTGCAATCGCTTTAAAAAATATTAGAATTTATTACTAAAAAATTAATTTATTTTTATGTACGTCTCATATTTATTTATTTTTTTAAAGTATTTAAACGACATTTACATATTGACGACTACGATACAAAAATCATTTCTCAAATCCATTTAATCGAAGTCAGAGTTACTATGTATAAAACGAGTAATTTTGCAAACTATCTGCGATTTTCCAGACTAATGTGCAGAAATTCGAAAAAGTAAGAATATTTGCAGAACACCAAAGTAACCACAACAATCTCGAGAACAATGACTTATTTATTTATGGAAAATACTATTCCTACATAAATGTTTTACCGAAAATTTTTACCGAAATTGTATTTTATTTTATTTTATTTTTACTTGGTGATTAAGGAATGTTTTTAAATGAATTTATGATTTTTTTATATTTTTTAAAAATATTTAAAGTGTTTAAAAAAATGATTGAAAATAAAGTAAAAAAAAAAAAAAACATTTGCCTTTCGGTAGAAGATTTCGGTAGAAATCTTCGGTGGGTGTAGCAGTTTCCTTTATGGATTTCCATAGATAGTGCTCAGATTCATCTAGCTACACACTCATGTATAGGCCAGTCATCTAGCTACAATGATATTTATTTCCATAGATAGTGCTCAGATTCATCTAGCTACACACTCATGTATAGGCCAGTCATCTAGCTACAATGATATTTATTTCCATAGATAGTGCTCACACTGCTCAGATTCAAGTACAATTATCAGACACGACCTTGGTTCTAGCGTCTATGTATTGTTGTGGTCATAAAATAAAATATTACCAACACAAATGATTTAGACCAATCATACAGACCCCTGATTAAAGCTCAGCCACGAGACTTTTATCTCTTGTGTAAAACTCAGATGGGAAGATAACACTGTATGCTCCTATTGCAGAAATTAGGTTAGCTGCTTCACTAGGATGGAAAGAGTCCCAGAACGCGTATTCCGACCTATTCTGGCATGGAGTTTGGTTAGGAATGCAGAGTCCAGTTAATTCCTCTACTTCACAGCACCCAACAGTTGTAACATTGAAAGCTGAAATGCAAAAACATCAAAATTATACTAAGATCAGTAGAAATTAAGCCATTTTGACAGAGCAAGAAAGTCCAAGGAAATCTACCCGCAGCCATAATATCCTCGGCTAACTTCACCGCATCCACGTATATAAAAGTTGCATCAGGCTTCTCAGTATTCAGATCATCGACAAGAGATTTAAGCTCAACGTTGAAGAAGCTGGACTCGTAGTTCATAAACTCTACACATGTCGAGCCATTTGTGCCGTATACAGAAATTGCATTCGGAGTGCAGCCTAGCATTCCTACTCCAAACAATACAATCTTCCTCGCTCCATAATTGTACAAAGTCTAGAACATAATTAATGGGGGAGCGAGAGAATCGGATGATCAGGGATAATCACAATAAGGGAAGTAATTCAAGAGGAAAGAAAGAAAGAAAGTTTTTGCAGCAGCACTACTGACCTCTATCTGCTGAGAAAATTGTTCAATGAGAACTTTAGCAAATTGCTCTGGAGTATACAGGAGGCTTGACGGATAATAGTCGGGCTGGAAATAGTTGTTAATGTAATCATTATCTCCCATTCCAACCGAATAGAAACACTTGTTTAGGTAATCGGTTGCTGACTGACTGCTTCCTAGCATGCTGACAATGCTTGAGACTGTAACTTGGTGATTATTCAACTGTTCGTCCATGCAGATGCGAGCACCCTGGTTGAGAAATTTTTGTCACATTCGTACGAGTCATTATACTTGCAAGTCAACGTAGTGGACTGGCAGAGAGGGGATATAAAGAACGGAATGTAACGAAATAACAGTGCAAGACAAAAATATAATTGAGTAACTACCGAGGTCTGCCCAGTTTCATTGAGAATTCCTGCCCCGCCGGATGCATAATTCACACCTTTTAGTATCTCTGTGCCATTAGCAGTTGCAAAGGGCGGAATATAGTCGTCGAAGCCCATCATTTCAGCTGTGTGAGGGAATAATTTACAGTTACATCCGTGATATAAGTTATGTTCACAAGAGCATCCCCATCCGGATGCCTAAAGCACTATTATCTCTAAATTATAGGAAAAATTTTAGGGAAAAGGTCAAAAACTCCCTCCCATCTCATTCCCTATTTTAGGATTTTGATTTAGGAAATGAACAGTGGTTCCCTAAATATTCATCCCATAAATCATTTTTATTAATATTTTATTCAAATACATAAAATAAATTATTTTTTCAATCAACTACATTTTCTCTTATACTCATATATATTATATTTTTAAATAATATTTTTAAAAATAATTTAAATAATTACTAAAATATAAAAATAATAATTTTAAAAATATTATTAAACCCTTAAAAAAATAATTTAAATTTTTGTTTAAAATATTCACTATAATAATAGTTCAAAACATAAGAAAAAATATTAAGTAGTTAAGTTTGAAAATGGAAGTGAGAGAAAAAAGTAATAAAGAAATAATAGAATAATATTATTTTAATAGAATAGAGAAAGAATAGGGAATGAGATGTAGAAGGTTTTTTAAAAATGAGTAAAATTTAAGATAAAATTATAGGGAATGTCATTTTTAGCTAAAATTTAGAGAAAAATTTAAGAGATCGGATGGGGATGCTCTTAGAGCATCCCCTCCCATTCTTCATACCACTATTATCCTTAAATTATAGGAAAAAATTTAGGAAAAAACTCAAAAACCCCCTCCCATCCCATTCCCTATTTTAAGATTCTGATTTAGGAAATGAACAGTACTATTCATCCCTTAAATCATTTTTTATTAATATTTTATTCAAATAAATAAAATAAATTCTTTTTTCAATTAACTACATTTTCTGATCTTATACTTATATTTATTATACTTTTAAATAATATTTTTAAAAATAATTTAAATAATTACTAAAATATAAAAATAATAATTTTAAAAATATTATTAAACCCTTAAAAAAATAATTTAAATTTTTGTTTAAAATATTCACTATAATAATAGTTCAAAACATAAGAAAAAATATTAAGTCGTTAAGTTTGAAAATGAAAGTGAGAGAAAAAAGTAATAAAGAAATAATAGAAGAATATTATTTTAATAGAATAGAGAAAAGATATGGAATGAGATGTAGAAGGTTTTTTAAAAATGAGTAAAATTTAAGATAAAATTATAGGGAGTGTCCTTTTTAGCTAAAATTTAAAGAAAAATTTAGGGAATCGGATGTGAATGCTCTAAATAAACCCATAAATTAATTTGAAGAGATATCTATCTGGTAGCTAGTTCTGATTGAAAGAATGTTGGAACCGATAAACTAACAATATTGAGCGATCTAATATCTATATATCCTCAGCTTTTTAATATTACCCTAGAAGTTCTTGGAGTACATTTATCATAGATTTTGACCCACAAAATTAACTTTAAACGAAGTGGGTACAAACAAACAAACGAGGTAAAACTGAAAGAAATAAGGAGGAAGCCACGCCCCGGATCTAAGATTAACTAAAACCATGATAGAGCTGCAAGAGAGAAAGGGGCAAAACCTAGGATATCAACGATGGTCCTGCCATTGCAGAACCTTCCAGTTGGTCCTTCTGGAAAGTCAACACCATATGGCTCGTAATTTGCTTTAGCCAGTGTTGGGAGCAAGTTATTATTGCCATCATCCGCCAACGAGTCTCCGAAAATGAAATAGCAAGGTACTTGCGGCTCCCCATGTACTTGAAGTAGTTCAATGGACGTGACAACTATAAGAAAAAACAGGACCAACCCTTTTTTCATCTCTTCCCCGGGGTGCAAACAAACGACCAATTATAAGATCAGAACAAATAATGCAGAAGAAGTAAGTAGAAGAAAAAGAAAAGAAAGGCAATGTGAGGTAAAATGCTGCAGGCAAGTAGTAATATATACAATCGGATAAGAGCAACACGAGCACTTTATAGAGGCACGAGCGTACGACCTAACTAGCTTTGTGTTTTCCTATTCATCATCTCCTTCATTATAATCTTAGCGCAAGAGATTGATTAGATGTGTTTAGATCGATATTTATGTTCTTAAGAAACCGTACGTCTGTTCATTACAATTTTAACGTCGTGATGTATCATAGACTTGCTGTATTAATTCTTGAACTTGTTGTGAAAGATCTTGTTTTTCTTCTGCTGTTGCTGTCGGACCCAATTGGGTTGTTGTGGCTTGGAGTGGACTATGAAGAGTAGCTGGTTGGGTTGAATTGCTGCTTATCTTGCTATCGAGTGAACAGCATTACATGATCTGGTACTGGTTCTTCTCAAATTTTACACCACGTGGCTGGTGCAGCCTCTTGACTCCTGAGTCAATTTCTTCTTTTACCTGACTTTATCTCTGTAATGGGATGGAGCGAGTCAGAAATTTGTTGTTATTTGACTAAATATGAGGTAGCGTGCTGCTGGTAGGTTGTCATGCAGCGACGTACCCTGGTTGATGTTTTCTTGTACAGATCTCATGAATCAATATTAGTTCTTATAAAAAGACCAAAAAATAATTGTAAATTTAATTTTCACCCTTGAAAAAAGCCAATTAACGGGTATCATATCTCTAGATTTGTTCTGACAATAAAAAGAGATTTAAATCATGAATTGAGATAAAAGTTGAATAAAATATTATTAGAATATTATTTTTTAATATTATTATTATTTTAAAATTTAAAAAAATTAAATTATTTATATATTTTGTATAAAAATTTGAAAAAAATTATAATGATAAAATGAGATCAGATGAAACCGTTTCTGTATGAGATAAGACTTAATATATTGTATAAAAACATGTGAGTTTATAGATTTTGAAATCATTTTTGGCTGCCGCACTCTTCTTCATGAACAATGACATTGTAGGAAAGTTTGGACCGTTTGGTGTTTCGTAGAAGGGATCTTGCCCTAGCTAGCATATTAATTGAGAAAAAAAAGTTTTTATGGTGGTTGGTGATATTGTTGGGAGCATTAAAAAAAAAGGTCGTTGAGAATAAATAAATCTATTTAAGAGATATCGAACAGATAAGAAAATCAAATCTAAAAAGAATTCGAAGCTCCGTTTGTACGCTAATCTCTTTTGAGATCACCTTGATCAGGATGTCTCTTAGGCGATGCTTGAATTTGTTAAAATTACTTTTATCTATCTCAAATTAATTCTAGATAGAACTTACTATTTTTTTTTAACTATACCCTTAAAAACTTTAAAAAAATTCATAACATCGTTAAAAAATATTCCTTATTCATTAAATAAAAAAAAAATCAATGGATAGCAACCATGGGTGACTTTTATTATTTGTGGAATAAATATTATCCAAAATTTAAATTTATCTCAACCTAATTTATATATTTAAATTTATTATTTAAATATATATTTAAATTTATTTATATTCCAACACATCTCAATAGATCAATTTATAAAATATTACAATTGAGAGATGAAATCAAATCATATAAAATCAGCTTAACATTGAAATGCAGCCTTAGCCTTCGTTTGGTTAAAGAACACAACTGAGTTCAGCTGAATTCAATCTAATTTTAAACTAAGTCTAACATCCAAACATTTAACTCTCAAATTACTAAATTCATCTCAACTCAAAACATTCTTGCACTGGGACCCACAACCTTTTTCAACTTAAAACATCTTTATACATGGGATCCACAACAGTTTTTAATTTTCCATAAAAAGTATTAAATTCATCTTAACATACAAACACATTTTAAACTCAGTTTAGATGGGTCCCACATAATTCTCTTTACTACTCAACTCACTACTATTCATAAAGAACTCAACTCAGCTGAACTTAGTTCAACATCAAAACGCAACCTTAAATAAATTAATAACCTCAAAACCGACTATTGTAAGAAAATGAATGAAGTCTTAGAGCATTGGTATTGGATTAGCCAAATGTCAATACATCTTCATACTTTGGCTAGGTATGAATAAAATCATTTACATTGGACTAGCCAAACTACTAAAGTTCAACATATGAGCTATAGTAAATTAAGCTCCCTAGTCATCTCTTTGGCTAGACACTATTCACTCAGCAAAATAATATTTTAATCATTTACTACAACCATTATATTATCTAATTATTTTAAAGTATATATTATCAATTTCAATTTTGATAAGTAGTCCGTTACTTTCTATCTTATTTTAATTAAAAATTAAATTATTAATTAATATATGAGGTATATTTGAAGAATATTACAAAAAAGATATTTTTATAAAATATTATTAAAATATATAATATTATATTATTATTTTAACTTTAAAATAGATAGTCCAATGTAAATTCACTTATTCAAAAATTAAAGCTATAGTCAAAATTTGAAATTCTAACCAAAACTTGAATCTTATAGGGAAGAGAAATGATATATACAAGCTCTAAATAGATAAGTCAGATACAAATCCTTGTAAAAAAGTGGATCAAAACTTAAAAATGTATAAAAAAAACTATTTTTTATTAGTGGGACATATTTTTCTATAAGAAGTTTGTATAAAACTTATCTATTTGAAGTTTGTATCTAGCATTATTCTAAGGTGGATTTTGAATAGTGAGATGAGATGATATGATTTTAGATGAAAGTTGAAACGTAAATAAAATATTATTAGTATATATTTTTTAATATTATTATTATTTTAAGATTTAAAAAATTAAAATTATTAATTAGATTTTATAAAAGAATTATAAAAATCATAATGTTGAGATGGTAAAAAATGAGATAGATTGATACGGTTTGACTGGGTAATTAACAACACGAGCTGCTGAGCGATCAGATCCCAAGTTCTTTTTCTTTAGAAAATTGTTGGGATCTGTCCACAAAAGGCGTGCAAGTCATGATAACAAGAAACGAAGTAAAGATTTAAGTACGGAGATTGGCTTGCACAGAGTCAAAACCTGTAAGTCGATTAGACGTTTGCCTTTATTTGATGACAACTGATTAATCGGGACAATGTCACAATAATTGAGGGCTTCAGCCTTCAGATGATAATAAACATGTTTAAGGAGATTAAACAAATTATGAAAATAAACCTTTTGGCCATGTCTGGAGAATTATTCGGAAGGAATCTCGGTCGCTGTAGTGCTGCCCTGTAAAATGCTCAACCCACTACTAAACGAGCTCTTCCACGTATAAATAGATTTGCGAACTAATAAAATAATATTAAAAAATAATATTAAAAAATAATATTTTAATAATATTTTTTTAAATTTTTATCATTCATTTAAAACAATCTCAACTCACATATGATGGATATAAAAGAAAAGACATATTAAGTATGTATTATAATATTTATCGTTGCTAGATAAATACAATAAGTAATATTAAATAAATAATAAATAATATAAGAGTTATTTGATATGTTGATTTTCTGATTGAGTAATGTTATAGAGAAACTATTATAGAAGTGTACACTTTGCACTCACTGTGTGGCTACTTCTAGTTGATTATTCCCAACACTCGTTTGAAAAGATGTGTAGTTTAAATGATGTCACATCATGTATGTAAAATAGATGCTTATAATAATAACTTCTATCTATATTTATTCTTTCTGACTAGGGACATTATCTAAATTTGAATAGATTTTTATCCACAGTCATGTGGAAGTTTTTGTTTTTTAAAGAAATGAACTCATTATAAAAAGGGTAAAAACAATTTTAATTAGTTCTCACGTTTATTAAAAAGAATTAGCTGTATAAATTTTAATTGGGAGTGCGTACAATATGTGGACTTGGAGAGACCAACGAGTACTGAGTTAAGTAGCCAGCACAAATGTATAATTTGTTTTTTATTATTTTTATAAATATTTATTTAACATCTTAAATCATTAAAATTTTTTAAAAAATATATAAATTTATTAATCATTAACTAAAATAAAAAAAATTAAATTATTCAAACAGTAACTTCAAAAAGGCTACATTTACCTTAAAAACTTAGCGGTAAACTCAGGGATTTGTGTTGGCCACTCGTAATTTAAGGAAAAAATACTAGTTGAACGGATAAAAATGATCTATAGAAATGATTTATTAAATTTTTAATTTTTTTTTATTTAAATGATTAAGAATGTGAATATTAATGAATTAATATTTTTTTTTTAATTTTTTAAGTATTGGAAACTGTGTAAAAAATAATTAAAAAAATAAAAAAATATATTTGCCTCGTACGCTTCCTTCAATTAAATGTCGATCCCAGTACTGTCCATAAGTTAATGCAGATGTTAGTTTGGTCGCTGAACATACAAATAATAATAAATAAAGAAAACGTGGGGAAAAGTAGCTGGCGACCGACCTCACGTCTTATCGGAATCAACTACTAGTCTACTACAATGGATAGGGGGGAAGGTGCGTAGGTTCTCTATACTTTTTTTTTTTTTGAAAAATGATAATCGGTATGTGAATTTGCCCTTACAATTCAGGTATTTTATTTTATTTTTTATTTAAATATTATTAGTGAATTGGTATATTTTTTTTTATTTTTAAAATATGTTTACAGTGTTTAAAAAATATTTTAAAAAAAATGCAATTTGTATTAAAGGTAAGTTTATGGGGGAAAAACATATGTGATAGCAGCACTCTAGATTTTAAGTTGGAAAATAATTTGTCAAGGTACCCAAATACCAAACTGTATTTTTTAAATATTTATGTTTGTTTTTTAGTACTTTAAGAGTGCGATTGGATGTTGAAATGAGTTGAGTTGAGTTGAGATAATAAAATGTTATTATAATATTATTTATTATTATTATTATTATTATTTTGGGATTTGAAAAAGTTGAATTGTTTATTATATTTTGTGTTGAGATTTGAAAAAATTGTAATGATGAATTGAAATGAGTTGAGAGGAGTTTTAATCCCAAACGAAGCCTAAAACAATAATACACAAATGCATTAAAACAAACACAAAATACACTATTAGCACATTTTGGTACCTTTTGTCGGTGGGAGTAGGACTCTCCTTTCAGATTTATCTATTTTCTAAAGAAAATATGCAAGAATTGCATACTTTAAATAACTTTATATATTGACATAGTTTAAATATAAAGATTAAATCTATTTTATAATATTATAAAAAAAATCTATTTTATAATAAAAATCTTTTTATAACATAATGAGTGATATTTTTCCTAGTTAATATGTAAACACTTTTTTACCGATTGCGTCCGTTTGTCAACACAACTATTCTCTAATGTTTTCATATTTTTCTTTCTCAAGTATCACTCAAATACATAACACTTTTAAATATTAAATTTTTAATTTTTTCATCTAATCATTAACTAATTATTAAAATTTTTCCAAACTCTTAGGCTTGGTTTGGTTAGTCAATACAGATGAAAAATATCATCTGGAGTTGTATTGTATAGTAATTTTGGCTATCCAAATACAATATTTCACCTCTTAAATTTTGAAAACATCCGCTCAAAATGAATAGTAAATAAATAGTATAAAACAGTAAAAATTGACATAAACAGTACATGAACAATGCACAATTCGGGTACTCAATAAAACAGTAGGACCCAAACCTTTTTCAAATCCCAAAAAATTAAAAACTATATTATCTCCTCTCACTATCCAAACACAATTTTTATACAAACTATTTCATCTCATCTTAACTTAAAAATTTCACTACTATTCAAAATATATCATCTCTTCTCATCTCATCTAAACTATGTATCTAAATGAGGCCTTAAATAAAACACAAAAAATAATATAGATTTTATAAATTTCAAAACAAAAGTAATATTAAAAAATTATATTTAAACAATTTTTAACTTTATAATTTTTTTATTCAATTTTTTCAATCTCATTTTTCAAAACCTAATAAAATATGTTAACTCAAATCATTTTACTACTATTCACAAATATACTAAGATCTTCTAAGTATCCAAACGAAGCTTAAGGTCTTCTTTGTGTTATAAAATATTCTATGGTATTCTTAGATATTTTTATATATTTTCTTCCCAAATATTAATAAAACACAAAATACTTTTTAATTTTTAATTTTTAATTTTTTTATCTAATCATTACATAATCATTATCCAAATACAAAATCTTATACAATTTTGTTAAACTTCCAAACAAAATATAAAAAACAATACAATTTTTTCAAATTCAAAACGAAAAGTATGCCATACAAGAACGTTAGTAAATGTGTTATCTACCATGACTTATAAATAGAAATTTTCCCTTTATAGTGATAAAATATGACAAATTAGAGAAACCGTTTGCACCTTTTAACCGAAAGAACTTCATTATTTTAATAAGCCAAAAGAACTTATTAACTTGAATGAAGTTAACAACAAAAAATGTCATGTGGGATTCAAAAGAAAAATGGAGAAAATAATAAAATATAAGAAGTTAGCTCGATTGTCGAACTTCCAAAATGATGAAGTAAACATGGAGGGAATAGCTGCCTACTGACACCTTTGGCGGAATGAACTTGTTTGACATCAAGACAAAATAATGCCGATTTGTAGGGGTGATACAAAAATCGGTGAACCAGTTAGAACTGAGCAAAAATTTGAAAATCCGACTCTACTTCCGACTCCATACCGACTCCGCTCTGACTCCGATAAGTCGAAGTCACTCTAATAAGTTGGAGTCGAAGTCAAAATTTTTTTAACAAAAAAAGTCGGAGTCACTACCCCGATTTCGATATTGTACATATTTTATAAAAATATATGAATTTTTATAAATTAAGCATATATATTTTATATAAATATGACTTATATAGTTAATTGAATTCAATATTATACTAGTATGAGCAAATTATTATAAAATAATATGCTTATACTATAACACAAATAGACTAAATTCACTAATAATAGTTTAGTATATATAAATACCATACTATATATTAACGATTACTACCATGTAACACTAATATATAATAATAGCTAATGTATAATAACATGTAATACTAATTATATCATAACTAATGTAACACCCTAGTCTCGCATGGGTTCGGCTAATTCTTATCACTTAAACTCACATTCTAATAATATATTTATAGACTCCAAATTCTCAATATCATATAAAAAAATGTTGATTAAAACTAATTTCCTCAATTTAATCAATCTCCCAAAATGCCACATCATCAATACACAAAAAGATTTCTTAATAAAATCATCAATACTCATAAAAGCTTTCTATGCGTAATCCACTATACTTAAATCATCTCACCTATACTTCATAATCTTGATTCTCTGCAAAAATATCGAAAAAATTTGAAAAATATTTTTGAGATAAGGGATGAGTTATCAACAACTCAGCAAGCAGAGAACATATACTGACATATCAATATCTGAAACATCATTTTGATATCGTATTAGAGCACCACATTGGGACATATACCTTGTTTAACCACCATGGTAGGGTTATAAACCATCATTATACCTATGGAGGGGCTGTATACCATGTTTAACCCCCGTGGTTGGGTTATAAACCATTATTATATCTGTGGCGGGGTTGTATACCATGTTTAAACCCTGTGATAGGGTTATGAACTGGCATTATATCCATGGTGGGGTCATATGCCACTATTATACCCATGGCGGGGCCGTATACAATGTTTAACTCCTGTGGTAGGATTATAAATTGTGATACCCTCATATGATATGGATAATGGTAGGTGGTGTATGGGATCCCACATTACTTGAGAAGTAGAAGTTCTTGCTCTTTATAAGGTTTCAATGAGACTCTAATTGTATCATTGACTAGTCCTTTTAGAATATAGGTCATGTGGTTTGGGTCTTCTATTGGGGTGTTGCATTTGGTATCAGAGACAGGTTTGAATTCTGCATACTATAAACCTTGGAGGTTTAGATTTCTGTGGGTTCATAGGATGTAAAGATTTCAGTGTAGAAACTTGAGGAATTTAAGGATGATCATGTGGATATTTAAGTTTGAGATTCTAAAAAAAAAAAAAAAAACCCTTGTGATTGATTTTGATGGGATTTGAGGATTTAGATTTTTGTAAATTCTAAGAAATGATTTTTATAACATATCAGGTTTTAGATCCGGTAAGCTTATTCTGTAGGATGCAGGACATGACTTGGAAATGATCTAAGGTTTAGCTTTTGAAGTTGACCTAAGTTTGACCGAAAGATAGGTTTGAGGTTCTGCTGACTAAAAACATTTGAGTTTTGGATATCCGTGGGTTTAGGGAGAAACTTCAGATTTGAGGTGTAGGTTTGTATAGAATAAGAGCTGATTTTGTGAATATTTAAGGTTTTAAATTTTGCAGACTTTATGATTGAGTTTTGAGATTTAGAGATTTAGAGATTTTAGATCCGAGAAGCTTAATTTGTGGACTATAAGAGATAATCTTTTTAAGATTTAAGGTTTAGATTTTTTTTTTTTTTTTTTTGTGGTTTGGATTTTAAAGATGTACTGGAGTTTAGAGCGATGTTGGGTTTACAATATGAGATGATAGGAGTGACTATACGAGTTGGTTAAAGATATGGCTAAGAATGGGTAAAACCATATGTGCAGTACCAGAAAAGTTTAAAGGTTTAATTATTATTATTATTATTATTATTATTATTATTATTATTATTATTATTATTATTATTATTATTATTATTATTATTATTATTATTATTATTATTATTATTTTATTTAAATTGAATTTATTTTGTTTTGTTTGATTTTATTTTATTTGAATTGAAATTATGTTATTTTATTTATTAAGTTTATTTTATTTTGTTCGTTTCGTTCAAAATTGAAAATGGGGTTAAAGATTAAGTTATGGCAGGAAGATGGTACGACTGAGAACGCTATTGTTATATTTAGCAGAGTAAGCTTGAACTTTTATCGACTTGGTGTGCATTTATAATATCAAGGTTTGAAAGGAACGGCATAGTCTGGGTGATCTATTTGGAGAGTAAGACATTTGAGGTTTTTCGATTTCATGGATGTATGACACGAGGCTTTAGAATAGAAGATTGTAAGTTCAACAAACTTTAATGATAGACTTACGGAAATTTCACCAAAAGTTTAAGGTCTTGCAGACTTTAGGGAATGATTGTTATCATTTAATGTTTTAGATTTTGAAAGCTTCGGGAGTTGATTGTTTTATTATTGGATATAAGTTCATCGATCTTACAGATTTCGGAGAATGATTCTGGTATAATTTAAGGTTTTAGAATTACGGATTTGAAGGACTGAATTGAAATAAGATTTAAGTTTTTAATTCTGCAGGCTTGGTGTGCTAACTTGATTTATTTTGGAGACTGATTAGTATGTGACCATTAAAATGGGATTGATTAGAGTCGAGTTATTGATATAGGGATTTTCAAGGAGATTAATTCTTTGGAGATTGAAGGTATTGATCTAGTTTGGATAATGATTGTTATTAGTTCAGGGTTGTAATGGCAGATTTTGGGATTTGATCCATATCAATTTAAGGATGATTGTTATTAATTTGATCCAAAGTGGGTGCACTCAGAGACAGAGAAGTTGATACCAACCCAAACAGAGCAGAGCATAACAGAGCAGAGCATGAGCAAATCAGAGACAGAGTCAGATATGAAAACCAGTACACCATGCCAAAAGGTTTTTAGATGTTATATCAATATAATACAGAGTACCAAAACAGAATCAGACAGTTTACCCACACTAAACACAAAAGCCAGAACATCTTTCTAAATAAATGTACAACTTTTCATATTCTCAATATCGCTCATTTTTCTTCAGATTTCAGAAACTACATGACAGAATTTAGCTCATGTCTACACAATGCATGTCAGAACATATTTTTCCTTTTCCACATAGATTTCATGAGTATGCAAATAAATGATCGAGGTTGGTTTTATTTTTCCCAAGTTCTCATTTCATCATAAAAATATGCAAAGTTTTCAGAAAATCAACCTCAGTCTCAATAATTCGTGTAAGGCCTAGCATAGGAATCCCGCTTACCTGACTCCTGCAGCGCATTATCTATTACTTGAATATGATCTCTATCCGTCTCGTCACCTATTCATAAAAAATATAAACTAAATATTAAAGTCCAACAACACAAAATTGGCCTTAAACAACTTAAGACCCAATTTCTAGACCATAATTCAGCAAGTTTAATCTAACTCAAACAACCAAATAACAATCTAGACAACCTACACTTCGACCCAAAATATTCTATACCAATCTAAGTATTGTCCAATACAAGCATCAAAACCAATGTCAACTCCGATTATCACTAACTCACACTTATTTCAGCAGCTCATACTCCCAAGCAATCGTCAACAATTTAACCAAGACGACACTACACACTACTCTCTCTCCGTTCACAACTCCACAACAGGAAAAAAAAATATCTCAACACTTCTAGATGTTAAAAGGCCCTAACAAACCCTTCTAAACATTTCGAAAACATCAAACCAATAATCCAAAAATATATCATCACTTCCTAAAAATCATCAATATTCACCATGACCAACGTCAAACTCAAAACACCAATATTTAAACTCGAAACAGCCAACAAATTTCATAGCATAAACCAATCTCACACAAACAACTCCATCATCCAATCCAATCGATCTCCTTACTCCTCTAACTCAGTCCGGCACAACCAATAAATTCGCAGTAAATATGAATTAGCGCAGAAATACATTTAAATATCAAAAGTTCTTTGGGAAAAATACTTACAATGCTATAATATAATTTTTGAAAGATCACGGAGGTGCTAGAAGCGGCAACGCAGCAACAAAACAGTGCCAAAAGCACTGTGGCCGTGGGTCTCAAAAACCCACTTTTGAACGGGTGTAAACGAAGACCTGAGATTGATAGGATAGGGCTTAGGGATGTCGGTGAAGCTAGTGGTGGTGGTGGTTGGCTGTGGGTGGCGGCGCAGAGGGCGGTCGAAGTCTAAAATACCCATCGGAGGTGGGGTTGGGTCCATTGAGTTGCTAGGAGGTCGAGGATGATGTGGTGAAGAGATGGTGGCCGGAGGTGGCGCGACGGCGGCGCAAGGAATGCCGCGACTTCGTGTGGTGCGTGGAGGCTAACGGCGGCGCGGCTGGGGCTGGAAACCGGAGGGGGAGGTCGTCGGTGGGTGTGGGTGGGGGTGCTGGGAAGCCGGGCGGTGTCGACCACCGCCGGCGCACGGCGGCGCTGGGGTGAGAAGGAGGATCGGACGGAGAGAGAGAGGGAAGGGGGGTTGCGGTGCGCGGGGAAAGACCAGGAGAAGAAGGAAAAAAAAAAAAAAGAAAAGAAGAAAAGAGAAAGGAAGAAAAAAGAAAAGAGGAAAGAGAAAATGTAGGTAAAGAAATGAGGTCCAATCCTCACATCTTGGGTCACAAAAAAATGATCTAATGGAGACATTTTAAAACAGCAAGTGAAATAAAATAATTCAAACGCAATGATTAAAATGAAAATAAATAATTAAATCCAACAAGAAGTTAATTTAATATGAAAAGAAAATTAAATGCATAACAATAATTAATATTAAGGAAACATGTCAAATTTAATTTTCACAAATTAAAAATCATAAAAATAAACCCACTAAAATCTGAAAATTTAAAACAAGATAAACTAATTTTAAATTAATAACAAATAATCATTCAATTAAAAAATACATTAAAAATACGGGATGTTACATAAACCACCATTATACACATGGCAGGTCCATATACCACTATTATACAGAACAAAGGCAACATCGGAACCATATCATAATTAGATACAGAATCAGATATTGTTGTCAAGGTTTTCAGATGACCCATCATATAAAAATAGAGTACTTAACAGATTCAAATCATTTCACATATTAAAAAAATAGTAATAATAATTCGGAAAATCCTTGCATCACATGCACAAATTTTCATAAATTTCATATTCACTCTTTTTGCATAGTTATGAAATAGAATGTACAAAATCAACTGATATCTATACCAATTATGACAAAAAATACTTTCTCTTATACAGATTTAATGCATATGCAGAACACATATATGAGGTTGTTTTCATATTTATTTTCAAAACAAACATGTATATTTCCAAAACCTACACCGTTTCATTTTTTTTATGCAAAGTCTAGTATAGGAATCCTGCATACTGGACTTTTTAATTTTTCTGAATTTTCCCACAATAGTGTTGAATGAATATTACTTGACACCTATAACATTGTCATGTAACTTCAATAAATTTCTAGTCAAACATATATTTCGATATTTAAACCTGAAATGCTAAATAAACCTATTTTAAATCTTCAAAACCTAAAATTCTCATAATTTCAAAAATACCATCATTTTCCAAATCCATCAATATCCACTTAATATCTCCGACTAAAACATTAAATCCTAACTTATTTATATTGAGGTGCAACTATACAATATAAAATTGGATAACATAATTATATCGAAATCTATGAAAGTAGATAAAGCAAAAATATCATTAGATTAAAAAAGACTTAATTAGCTTTAAAGTATTTAAAAAATATAAATAAAATCTTATTATTCTCTACTGAAATTGGTTGTAAAATACTTAGACAAGTTGCTTTAAAAACATAAATATTTTCTATATATATATATATATATATATATCCTTATACCTCAAATAAAACTATGCGAAGTGAGTTTTAAAAATAAAAAAAACTCATGCCCATTGAACTATCATGATAAGAGGGCATTTTGGAAAAATAAAGTCATAATTATGAGTCGTTTGGGAAAACATACATAAAATGGAAAGAAAATTGAGACCAACCATACAACGAAGACATCCATATTCACCGAGAGAGGAGGAGCAGTGCGAAGAACTGGGAGATGGCAGAGATTGCATCGGTGAGGTGGCAGCTGAACACTCAGAGGGAGAGAAATGAGAGAGAGACCAACCAATGAGAAAGAGAGAGAGATTACGGGAGGAAAGAAAGCACAGTGTGAGGGAGAGAGGGAACTCACCGTGCGACCGTGAGAGGTGTGCAATGGATTGGGGGTGCCGGAAAGTTTTTGGCCGCAGTTTCTGTGGGATCTCGACATGGTGGGGTCTCAGTGAAGATGGCTTGCAGTGGTTCAAGGTGGAGAAGGTTTGTACTCTTTTTTTGGGAGTGAGGAACAAAGTTTTCGTGTGATGGCTAACGGTTGCTCCACTGGTGGGTTCACGACTGGGTCACGGTTGAGCTACTCCAAGGATGGTGCTGCCGTGAAAGGTGTTTCTTGTGGCTGCAGGCACTGGTCTGCATTGGTTGCAACGTTTTCCACAGTAGCGGCTTGCTGCAGCTTCGATGTGGATGGGTTGTCCTGCGATGCAGTGGCTTGCCCTCTGTGGATGGCTGCTATTCTGTGCGACATGGGTTGAGTGGGAGGAGGTGGCAGCAACGTGGTGGCTGAAGAGGAAGACGTGGTAGTTAGACTTCAACGTGGGCAGGTTTTCGTTTCTCTCGACCTGCCCAGGTGCTGCGATGGAGGAATTTTTGGTCATGGCAACTTGCGTCTTTGGTGGTTTGCGGAGGTGCAATAAGGTAGGCTTTGGAGTTGAGTAGTGGCTGGCGGCAGTGACAATTTCTAAAATGCATGGGACCTATCAATGTGTGTATATAGGAAGTTGGGAAACCATAGAGAAAAATGAGAGGGAGATACTCCACGGGAAACGTGCATGGACGTGGAGACGTGCGTGGTGTGGAAACTGATCTAAAACTAATCCTTGGGTTTTGACGAACTTGGGTTTTGGGAGGTTGGGGCTTTTTTCGTCAGTTATGGGCTTGAATCTGCCACTCAAAAATTAATACCACTTGTACTATAAATCTTTCGGCCAATTCTCACCTGATCTATTAAAAGATTTTAACCCAATTATCAACTCCAATAAAAATCTCGTATACTGCCAAAATAACTTTTGGGCCTGTAGACTATTCCAAAATTATTCGTTAAATTTCATATGGGATTTTCATACATATTAACTCATAAGAAAAATTTTATAGCACTCGTGCTTGGCTTGGGTTTGGTACTGGGTCTGGGTGTTACATTTCTTGCCCCTTAAAAAAATTTCATCTTCGAAATTTGCTTCACCTAAGGGAAAGTAAAAAATTCTTAATCCCTCATACCCATTCCATGCATATTTTAATCTCCTTGGTATACACATTCACGTATCTTGTGTCGATCATCATACACCTCGACGTCCAGTTCAAGCCTGAAAATATATTTTAATATAGATTTTTAACATAAATTGCATCATATATATTTTTAAAAACTGCAACGAAAATTGAAGATTCATAGAAGAAACCTCTAAACACACTTAAAGAAAGTGAATAGATGTTTCAAGCAAAATAATGATATGTACAACCTTCAAATATATAAGCTCTAAATATACAAGTCTTGTGTAAGTTCTTTATAATAAATGGACCTCACCTTGAAAAAGTATTAAAAAAATCAGTTTATTATGATGGAGTTCATCAGATTTTTATAAAGGGCTTGCATGAAATTTGTACTCAACATTAATCTTTAGCTGTAGAAACCTATTTGAAGAACTTTTTGAAAGAGTAAGAGCTTGTTTGATAACACAATTTTTTTCAAGTATTTTCAAATATTCTCATATATTTCATTCATAAACATAACTCAAATACAAAATACAGTTCAATTTCAAATTTTTAATTTTTTCATCTAATCATTAACTAATAATTAAAAATTTTCCAAACGCCCAAACAAAACACAAAAAATAATACTACTTTTTTTAAATTTCAAAATAAACATAAAATTCAAACAGTTTTTTAATTTTATAATATTTGTATTCAAAATTTTATCTCTAATTACTTAAGATCCAATAAAGTATTTAAATTATAATCATTATATTAGTATTTAAAGATGAAAAATTCTTCTCGTCAATCATTATTCACCACCCACACCCCACACCCAATGAAGAACACTCCCAATGAAGAACACTCCCATATCCTATGAAAACAACCCCACAGGGCCACTCTCTATGAAAAAGCTATAGGTGTGGTTAGCTCAACTAAATTAATCATTGATGTGACTCACTACTTTTTTAACTTTTCATAAAAATGTTAAGCTCATCTCAATTTACTTCATACATTTAAACACACATCTTAACCTATTTACATTCCTATACCGTCAAAATACTACTATTCACAAATTAACTCATATCATCTAAGATCAACTCAACATCCAAACATAGCCTAAATCTACTCATAATAATTTTAGGACTTCGACCTCTTTTGTAATTTCAGCCACGACCAAAGTTGACTGCTACCAAAAGTCACTAGAACTACGTTACACCGATAATTTCATTGTCAATATCCCGAACAAAGGAAAGTAATAAAGTACATAGATAGTAATCTATGTATAAAGAGACACAATAATTATTGAATAAGAAAAGTTTTACGTACCATACTCTCATCTCATTTGTATCTCATTCCAATGAGATGATATTATCCATCAGTCTTTAAATTCCAATTTTTTTTTATAAATAAAGAGTGATACAATGATGATAACTTATTAGAAGTGTCACATTTTATGTAATACATAAAAATGTCGAATTTATGTAATTGATCCAAAGATGAGAGTGATGTATGTAGAATTACTCGTAATATAAATATGTCTATGTAGTTAGGTCTCAGAACACAGTTGAGCCCTGACTAAGAAACCTTTCGAAACAAGATTTTGAAACATTCACTTGAGTACCACAAGTTTTATGTGCTTTAAACGAAGTTAAAATCTCAAAATTTTCTAGATAGGAGTCCATTGAATTTGCTTGAAATTTAGCCAGATTAGTGCCCTAGAACTGTAGGCTTTGGTCTCACTGGAGTCCAGTTAGAATCTAAATGAAAGTACAGTAGTGAAATTTCTGTTTATGCATTCTCTTCAACTTATATACTTTCAAACATAACAAATTAGATTAAGTTTTGACATTGAATATAAAAATGGAAAATGCTAATCGGCCATTTGAGTTTAACACTCAAATGGACCACATAACCTAGTAGTAGTGCCATGTGGCACAGTCAAGTCATATTAAAAAGAAAAAAAATAAAACGTAACACTTGTTTTGTCTTGCTCAATTGCGAGACATCTTCTCTTCAGACTCATTTCTTGTTTTTTTTTTTATTAATAACTGAGATTATAAATTTAAAAGAGTTTGGCTTGCATTAGGTGAGTAAGATGATAAACATCATCTTAAGTTTAAATCTTTTGAGTTGTTGAATGTAAAATAGTTTGAGTTTGTAATTAAATGTTTTAGATAAGTCAGAACATATAATTATAAGTCTCAATGGCCTTATCATATCTAAAGAAGACTTTGAATTTGAAATCAACACATGCTAAGAAGATAAGTTCTTGGCATCATCTAATCATTAGCAAAAACCGTCGCTACAGATTAAATCGGTTTGCAAAATTTCACTGGGACTCGGAAGCTGCTTAGATATTTAAGTTGTCCTATTAATTAGGATCTACGGAGATTCAGTCCTGGAGATTGTTTAGAGCATTTCCCAGTGATTATTTTGGTGAGAAAATTTCCTTAAGAATTTTCATGTGGTTTTTCTCAAAAGTGTGATCGTGTTCACCCACTGGAGTTCTAATAGAGAAGTCAATACTTGAAGATTGTCAGAGGTTCTAGTTGTATTGTGGTAGAGACAAATGAATCATTGTTCTGGTCAAGAGTGTCAATTGACAAAGTTTTGTAATTGAAACTTGCTTGCAGCAAATTTTCAAATAATAAAATTGACTTTTCATGGTTTGGCTGTCTCGTATAATTTTACCTTTAAGAAGTTCTTTAATCCTTCGTTAGTAATTTTGGTGTTATGCAATTGATTTATTTTATATTAATGTTTTCTTATCGTATAATTGCGTGAATATCGACTAACCAATTGTTTGAGTGAATTGGTAGATCGTTGTGTTATTATACAAGGGTATTTGGATAATTTCAATTGGCATCAGAGAGGTTCACTTATTCAAGTGTGATTCGTGTCCTTGTAGATTATGTTACCATCATTATCAGTCCTTTCACATTTTGACGGGAACAACTAAACTTATTAGAAAGTTCGAATGAGGGCTTTTTTCAAGCCTCTATATAAATGTGTGTGGTATGCAGTTGCAAACGGATGGACTAAGCTCGAGACAAGTTAGGACACTTGGTCTAGAGATGAGATCAACAACTCTAACTGAAATAGCAAAGGACTTAATGCTATTTTTATGGTTGTCTCTCTTGAAAAATTTAAAAGAATCTCCATGTATGAGATTGCCAGAGAAGTTTGGGATATTTTAGAGGTTACATATGAAGGCACAATGATTGTTAAAAATTCAAATTTACAAATGCTAATATTTGTAATTTTGAAATTTGAAGAGATTAAATTCTGGAAAATGAGATCTTTAATGATTTTTATGCTAAACTTAATGATATTATGAATTCCAGGTTTAATCTTGACGAGAAGATAGGAGATTAAAGAGTTGTGAGAAAGATCTTAAGGTCCTTACCTGAAAGATCCCACCCCAAAGTCACAACACTTGAGGAAAGCAAGGACTTGGATGCAATCAAAGTTAAAGAACTGGTCGACTCCTTGCAAACTTATGAGTCCTCACTTCCTCAAACAAAGAAGGGGAAGTCCATGGCTTTGAAGACTGTTAAAGAAGATCAAGACGACTCTTCCGATGAAAAAAATATGAATAATGAAGACCTAGACTTCATTGCTGTAACACCCCGTATTTTAGTGTATTTTTACTGAATGATTATTTTTAGTTATTAAAAAATTTATCCTCTTATTTTAAAATTGGTCGGATTTTTAGTGGGTTTATTTCTATGATTTTAATTTGGTGAAAATTATTTTTATGTGCTTTCTTAATATTTATTTATTGTTGTGCATTTAAATTTCTTTTAATATTTAAATTAATTACTGAGAGATTTAATTATTTCAATTTGACTTTACCATTATGTTTAAATTATTTTATTTAACTTGTGGTTTTAAAATCATTTCCGTTGGATCATTTTCGTGACCCAAGTTATGAGGATTGGACCTCATTTCTTTTCCCCTCTTTTTCTTTCCTCTCCTTTTCTTTTCCTTCTTTTTTTCTTTTTCTCCTTTTTCCTTCTTCTCCCGCGCGACCAGCTCCTTCTCTCTCCCCGTGCATTCCGTCCACCTCCCAGCCCAGCCGCCGCCGCGCCGCCGTGGCTTGCACCGCCCGACCGACTAGCACCCCTCCCCTCCGGCGACCTCACCCCTCCAACCTCAGCCCCTATCTCGCCGCCGGTAGCCCGCACGTACCATCCTAAGCCGCGGCGCACTTTGAGCTCCAGCGCCGCCGTCGCTCCACCTCCGGCCACCATCTCCCTACCACTTCATCCCCGACCTCTTGGCAACCCATTGGACCCAACCCCAGCCCCGATCCGTCACCGGTGAAGCCACACTAAGTACATTTCCGATTTGCACTTTTTTGGCCTAAAACCGTCCCTTGCGCCGCCACCCACGGCAAACCACCACCACCATTGGCTTCACCGACCTTTCTGGGCCCTACCCTACCATTTTGGGGTCTTCGTTTGTATTCGTGGAAAAGTGGGCATCTGTGACCCACGGCCACAGTGTATTTTACAATGTGGTGTTGCTCAGACGTCGCCATTTTCAGCTTCGTGATCCTCCGGAAATTATTATATAGCGCTGTAAGTATTTCTCCAAAGAATTCTTGTGAATTTAATGTATTTTTGCACTAACACATTTCACTGTATTTTATCTGATGACTGGTTTGCCGGACTGAGTCCGAGGAGTTTGGGAGTGGATTGGTGATTGTTGTTTGGTTGGATTTGTTGGGATTGGTTATTGATAGTTGTGGATTTCTGTTGGTACATGTACATCTCATTATTTCATGCATGATCATGTTTGTAAAGAAAACTGGGTTTTCGTGTTGTGCATTCATGCTCATGTGTGATTTGGAAATTATGATTTTATGTGGGAATGTTTTTGGGTGCGTGTGTATCACGACCCCAAGCCGAGATGGGGTATTATCTCGGTGGAGCTCCTCTGGTTACTCGGGAGCGTAATAAACTGAGTAACGTCCCCTGGATTGTCGCTTGGCGATGATGGGATCGGACGAGAGATTCGTGCCGACTCCGTGGTCCTTCTGCTGGCGGGGATCAGAGGATGCTTGGCTACGCACGCGCTGGGCGCGGAACTGGGCATCGCTCGTTGCGTAGTGGGTGTTTGGCTACGCACGCGCTGGGCGCGGAACCAAGCATCACTACGAAGCCAGGACGTGCGGATGGTCCCTAGGGGAGGCCATGGTGCATAGGTTAATAAAGGATTAAATTGGCTATTTTCTGGGAAAAATGTTTACGGATTATTTTTGGGCCAATGAGACTTTGGCGTGTGTTGGAAATTGTCATTTTCGGGAAAAATGATGTTTTTGAGAAAATTGCACATTTCATCATATGCATGCAGGTTGGTTGCATTTAATGCATTTCTTTCTTGAGGATTATTTTGGGTTATACTTACCTGCGGTACCCTTCTGTGGTAACGCAGATTTTGATGCAGTTGAGGAGGAGGGCGAGCCTGAGGAGACGGCTCCGCCCGAGGAGTGATCTGGGATCACTAGCTTTATTATTCTATTTTACTTATTTGTATTTTCGGACATGTGTTAATTTTAGTTTGGATGATTGTATAATTGTTTTTAAACCTCTACTGAAGTTTAGCTGTGTTTAAATTCTGGTACTTAGTTGACTATCCGCTGCGTTATTTTAATTGTACACCGTTGCATGTACACACACTGGCACTTCGTTGGGATGTGTGACCGCGTTGTCACCATCCTGGTGTCTCTCTCCCCGTGTATTTTTATAAGGGGGATTGGGGGCGCCACAGGTGGTATCAGAGCAGTTCGGCTCTGGGTAAAACCACATGTCCCTTAGGATAGTACCAGAAAATTATTTTTATTATTTTAAAATAATAAATTTTTGTTGAAGTGGGGTAAGTTAAGTTATTTATTGTATATTATGAGTTTATGATTATTGTATTTTGTGTTAAATGAACGTATTTATATTATTTCATGTTATTATATTTTTATTAAGTTGCTTGGGATCGTGTTTGAATTGTTTAATTTAGAGTATTGTTTTATTGGCTTTATTTGTTTTATTGTATGTCATTTTATTTTATTTGTTTTATTTTATGGCGGGTTATTTTATTGTTTTAATCATTTTATTGTCAACTACTTCATTGTTTTATTCATTTTGTCGTATGTTATTTTATTTATGGAATTTCATTTTATTTTGTTTTGTTTTGTTTTGTTCGACATTGGAAGGCGGGTTAAGGGTTGTGCTATGACAGGAAGGTGATATGACTGAAAAGGCCATTGTTAGGCTTGAACATTTGGTGTAGTAGGCCTGAACTCTTGGTGATTGGTTTGTTTAAATATCGAGGCTTGAACATCATGGTCTGGGTGAACTCATTGGAGTAGGAACTCAAGTTGCCACTAAGGAGGGGAATAGTTTTAAATTCTTAGGATAATCGAGGTTTTAGGTTCCGTAGAATTTATGTAGTGAGTCTATGGGTAGGAGGTTGTAAGTTCAACGAATGTCAGTGTTAGATTTATGAGAAGTTCATCTAAGATTTGAGGACCCACAATTTTTAGGAAATAAGTTATGAGATTTAAGGTGGTAGGTTCAACAAGCAATTAAGGGATTACTACATTAAAAGTTTTTGATCTTGCCGACCTTGATAAGCAATTTGATAGCATTTGAGATTTTAGATCTACAAGTTTTAAAAGGCGAAGGTTTTAGATTTAAATCACCGATCTTGAGGATTTCAAGAAATGATTTTATCTGGGTTAAGGTTTTAGAATTGCAGAGTTGAAGGGCTGAATTATATTAAGATTGATGAGAGTTGAATTACTGATATGAGAAAATTTTTAGGAGAGAATTCCTTTGGAGATGGAAGGTAATGATCTAGTTCGTGTATTTTCTGGGGATTGAAGATGTTGATCTAGTTTGGTTAAATAATTGTTTTTAGCTTGATGTTACATTGACAAGTTAATGATTTAATCCATATTAAATTTTAAAGAAAATAGATGGTGCGGGTTTAGGAAATGATTTTGCTGATTTCGAGGCTATGGGTCTAGTGATGGAAATGGTAAGGATGATCACTTGCACGTTTGGAGGATTATTGGTTTTGGTTGAGGTGCATAAGATTGATGCATAGAAATGGTGTGTGTACGTATTTCAGAGGGTATAGGTTCTAGTCTTATTTTGGTTTGGAGAAAGTGACTTTAGTAAGTGTTGAAGAGGAGTCGACACAATAGTAGTAATTCAGGAGACCTTGGCTTGGAATTTTTAGTGAGTTGATCGAAGTGTGTAGTCGAGTGGGTTACTTACTGGAATCACGGTTGATAATCGTTATTGTGATTATTTTTAGGAATTAATTGTGACTTGCGGTTACCTAGGAATTTAAATTTTTGAGGTTATACTTTCTTTTGGAGATTGAGTACCCAATTGGTTGAATTAATGACATTGTTATTTAACTTGAAGAGAGATTGTTGGGACATCATGTATGGTGTAGGAAAAGATATTCAAAGTCGAAGCTTAGGCATCAACAGTGAATAGTATGATCAAGTGTGTGAGTTAATAAAACATTAGGATTCTTGGGTGTTGTGCAATGACTTTTGGTGGATTGAAGATTTAAGCAGTATGGCTTGCATTGAGGTTTAAATAGTGAAATGCTATTGAAGGAACTAGTCGTGTTAATGTAGCTATAGGAGTAGAGATAGGTGGGCGAGTTACCAAGAAGATTTCGATAATGTTTTGGTATACTCAGTGATGGTTCGTAGTGAGTTTAGTCATCGCTAGATTAGATGTTGTTCATAATGTAGATGATAAGCTTTTGGGTTTAGGTTGTTAGGTAGAAGTCTCTAGGCGCTCTTATTGGTTCGCTAGGTTGAGATCGAGCCTTTTAAGGTATGCTCTTTATTGTAGATGAGATGGATGTATTTTGGGTTGAGGTTGTTTACTTCTAATTTGGGATGTTAAGATTGTTTGATATTGGGTTTCTATCTATGATCATGGATGTATTTTATGGAATTTGATTTTGATTAAGGCTGCGGGAGTTAATTGAGAAATTGAGTTATAACTCGTGGTTTTGGAAGAGAGTATTTTCTGCCAAAATGTGATAAGAGTTGGTTAGTAGGAATGGAGCCACCTTGTAGTCGATGGTATTAGTTGTATGAGGGCATAAATTTTATGCATGTGGCGAATATCAGAGTGCGCAGCAGGAGCATGGTATTTTTTGGTTGTAGTTAGGAGTTCAGATTGTGCTGATTTTGAGGACTTAGTGGTGACTTGAATTTTGACAAGATACTTGTAATTTGAGAGCAATCATTTGGTTGTGCAATTTGTTTGGAGTTGGTTAACTTTGGAAGTGGCTATTAGGTTACCAAAGTAGAATTCAATGGATGTTTAGAAGTTGTAGCCTAGAAGTTGATTGAGGTTAACATGGATTATTGTATGGGGCTATTAATCATTGGAATTTACTGGATGTATTAAAGTTCTGGTGGAAAATGATATTCTGGATAGCAGTCACCCTGGGAATACTGGTTGTGATGTGCCATTGGGAGACTAATACGAGTATGTTGGATATCGCTTTGTTTATTGAAAGATGTGACACATGCCGTCAGGTGAAGGCTGAGCACCAGAGACCTGCTGGTAGAATCCAACCTCTCCCTTTTCCAGAGTGGAAGTGGGATGATATTTCTATGGATGTCGTGGGTTTGCTGAGGACCCCTAATGGAAAGAATTCAATTTGGGTGATTGTGGATCGGTTGACCAAGAGTGCCCATTTCTTATCAGTTAATAATATTGACTCTTTGGGTAAGTTAACTCGGATATATGTTAAGGAGATAGTGCGCTTGCATGGGATACCCAAGAGTATTGTGTCGGATCGGGACCCGCGCTTCACGTCCCGTTTCTGGAAGAGTTTGCAGGCAGCATTGGGCACTAAGTTGCAGTTTAGTTCTGCGTATCACCCCCAAACAGACGGCCAATCAGAGCATACTAATCAAGCTCTTGAGGTTATGTTGCGGCCTTGTGTCATGGAAATTCATGGAAGTAGAGAGAACCATCTGCTGCTATTTGAGTTTGCTTATAATGACAATTTTCATTCCTCCATTCGGATGGCCCCATATGAAGCTTGGTATGGAAGGAAGTGTAGATCGCCTTTATATTGGGATGAAAGTTGGCGAGAGCAAGCTGGTTGGGCTTGTTGCTTACAGTGGCCTTACCGGACTATTTTGGTGGTATGTTCTTAAGTCTGCTCTTAGTTGAATCTTATTCATGTCTTAGTCTTAATGTTGACCTTCTCAATTTCGAGGACGAAATTTTGTTTAAGGGGGGGAGAATGTAACACCCCGTATTTTAGTGTATTTTTACTGAATGATTATTTTTAGTTATTAAAAAATTTATCCTCTTATTTTAAAATTGGTCGGATTTTTAGTGGGTTTATTTCTATGATTTTAATTTGGTGAAAATTATTTTTATGTGCTTTCTTAATATTTATTTATTGTTGTGCATTTAAATTTCTTTTAATATTTAAATTAATTACTGAGAGATTTAATTATTTCAATTTGACTTTACCATTATGTTTAAATTATTTTATTTAACTTGTGGTTTTAAAATCATTTCCGTTGGATCATTTTCGTGACCCAAGTTATGAGGATTGGACCTCATTTCTTTTCCCCTCTTTTTCTTTCCTCTCCTTTTCTTTTCCTTCTTTTTTTCTTTTTCTCCTTTTTCCTTCTTCTCCCGCGCGACCAGCTCCTTCTCTCTCCCCGTGCATTCCGTCCACCTCCCAGCCCAGCCGCCGCCGCGCCGCCGTGGCTTGCACCGCCCGACCGACTAGCACCCCTCCCCTCCGGCGACCTCACCCCTCCAACCTCAGCCCCTATCTCGCCGCCGGTAGCCCGCACGTACCATCCTAAGCCGCGGCGCACTTTGAGCTCCAGCGCCGCCGTCGCTCCACCTCCGGCCACCATCTCCCTACCACTTCATCCCCGACCTCTTGGCAACCCATTGGACCCAACCCCAGCCCCGATCCGTCACCGGTGAAGCCACACTAAGTACATTTCCGATTTGCACTTTTTTGGCCTAAAACCGTCCCTTGCGCCGCCACCCACGGCAAACCACCACCACCATTGGCTTCACCGACCTTTCTGGGCCCTACCCTACCATTTTGGGGTCTTCGTTTGTATTCGTGGAAAAGTGGGCATCTGTGACCCACGGCCACAGTGTATTTTACAATGTGGTGTTGCTCAGACGTCGCCATTTTCAGCTTCGTGATCCTCCGGAAATTATTATATAGCGCTGTAAGTATTTCTCCAAAGAATTCTTGTGAATTTAATGTATTTTTGCACTAACACATTTCACTGTATTTTATCTGATGACTGGTTTGCCGGACTGAGTCCGAGGAGTTTGGGAGTGGATTGGTGATTGTTGTTTGGTTGGATTTGTTGGGATTGGTTATTGATAGTTGTGGATTTCTGTTGGTACATGTACATCTCATTATTTCATGCATGATCATGTTTGTAAAGAAAACTGGGTTTTCGTGTTGTGCATTCATGCTCATGTGTGATTTGGAAATTATGATTTTATGTGGGAATGTTTTTGGGTGCGTGTGTATCACGACCCCAAGCCGAGATGGGGTATTATCTCGGTGGAGCTCCTCTGGTTACTCGGGAGCGTAATAAACTGAGTAACGTCCCCTGGATTGTCGCTTGGCGATGATGGGATCGGACGAGAGATTCGTGCCGACTCCGTGGTCCTTCTGCTGGCGGGGATCAGAGGATGCTTGGCTACGCACGCGCTGGGCGCGGAACTGGGCATCGCTCGTTGCGTAGTGGGTGTTTGGCTACGCACGCGCTGGGCGCGGAACCAAGCATCACTACGAAGCCAGGACGTGCGGATGGTCCCTAGGGGAGGCCATGGTGCATAGGTTAATAAAGGATTAAATTGGCTATTTTCTGGGAAAAATGTTTACGGATTATTTTTGGGCCAATGAGACTTTGGCGTGTGTTGGAAATTGTCATTTTCGGGAAAAATGATGTTTTTGAGAAAATTGCACATTTCATCATATGCATGCAGGTTGGTTGCATTTAATGCATTTCTTTCTTGAGGATTATTTTGGGTTATACTTACCTGCGGTACCCTTCTGTGGTAACGCAGATTTTGATGCAGTTGAGGAGGAGGGCGAACCTGAGGAGACGGCTCCGCCCGAGGAGTGATCTGGGATCACTAGCTTTATTATTCTATTTTACTTATTTGTATTTTCGGACATGTGTTAATTTTAGTTTGGATGATTGTATAATTGTTTTTAAACCTCTACTGAAGTTTAGCTGTGTTTAAATTCTGGTACTTAGTTGACTATCCGCTGCGTTATTTTAATTGTACACCGTTGCATGTACACACACTGGCACTTCGTTGGGATGTGTGACCGCGTTGTCACCATCCTGGTGTCTCTCTCCCCGTGTATTTTTATAAGGGGGATTGGGGGCGCCACAATTGCTAGGAAGTTCAGAAAATTTTTGTTTGCTAAAAAAGCTAATGGAAAATAAAAGTGAGTTAAGAGATTTTCAACAAAAAATGACAAAGTAAAGTGTTATGAGTGCTCCGGCTATAATCACATTAGAGTGGAGTGCCCAAACCTTAAGAAAAATAAGGGAAAAACATTGAATGTTACACTTAGTAACATTCAAAATCTAAAATTTTGTTTCATCATCTGATGATGAAAGTTCATTTATGGGATTCACTACTATTGTTGAAGAATTTCCAAAGTTTTTTCTAGTTGAATCTGAAAGTGGAACTAATGATGATGACTCGGAGGTAGCTAGTGTAGACGCTGATCATGAGGTAAGCATACAAGATGCCTAAAATGACTTATGTGAAGAACTTGTCAAGCTGAAAAAACTCAACAAGAAACTGTACAACAAACTCACAACAATGGAACATAAAAAGAATAATCTCTCTACAATATTCAAATTTTTTGAAATTGAGATCTCAAGGCTTAAGACTCAAAAGGATGCCCTAGACAATGAGTTGAAGAGTTGTCAACAGAACAAACAAAAATCAACAACTCATAAATTAGAAAAGATGTTAAGCATTCACAAGCCCGACAATGACCGTACGGCGTACAGGGTTGGGTTATACAACTTCTCAAGAGAAAGATCCTAAAGCATCATCATCCCTTGTCACCACCTCTAAGAGTATTATTTTTGTCAAATGAAGTCAAGTTGTAGATGTTCTAAGAGAAGCAATTTCAAAGTCAAATCATCCTAAAAAGCCCTATGTAAGAGCAACTTCAAAGAAGCTGAACCGAGGTAAGTTTGGAGGTAAGTTTGTACCTATTTGTCATCATTGTGATATTTCTGGTCATATAAGACTATATTACTTTAATCTAAAAAAAGTGTAGAAAGATGGAGGTGAAACGAAATCAACGAAGAAGGCAAAGACCCTTGGAAACCATGTCCAACCGTTAAGCCAACAAATAAACACTATAACTGCAAAGGTATGTGAGTTGTCTGAATTTTGTCTTGGCAACAAGGATAACACCACAAAAAGTTTTGATGATGTAAAGTTTACCTTAAAACTTAAAAAAAAGTAGGTGGTCAAAGAAGATGCCGTGTAACATTAACTAATAGGAACATTTGCATGTTCTTTCATTCCCTGCATATCATTAGTTTAGGACATGCATTTCACATATTTCTATTTTTCTTCATATCTTTTTGTTCTAGTTTGGTTGAGTTGTCTTCTATCATTCTGTTTTGTTTTATTAAAAGAAATGATAATAATAAAAAAAAGAAAAATAATTTGTAACCAAAAAGATGAAAAATGAAGAGATAAGTTTTGTCTTGCCAAGTCAAGTGTACTTGGTCCCTCACACTTGTCCATTCTTGAAGTTGGTACATTCTATCTAAATTTTTTGTTGACTATAATATGAGTGTAGACCCTATGGTTCATATTTGCCCAAAGTCACATTCTAGTGCACCGTGAGGAATTTATTTCCACCATATTAGTCATTTAGTATGTTCAATAAAGATTCATAGACGTTGTCCCAAGGGAGAGTCTAAACCTCAAATTCACTAATACTAGTTGAACTTAATACTAAAAATCAAGCTATCGCTTTTTGCCGGACATAGGGTTTCGATCCATATAGAAACAATTGGTGCTTATTCATTGTGGAAAATGACAAACACTCTACACAGATCATGTTTATTAAGTCCTTATAGAAAAAAAAACATTGCTCTATTCGTTGTGGAAAAGGATGAGCAATAAAATGGACATTCAAAGGTGTGAGCAAACTTATGTTCAGAGGAGATATTTTTGTCAAATATTTAGGCCCTAGCATAAAGTTTTCATTTTGAGGTAAAAGATGACTAATTTTGGGAGTATCTATGTGTCAAAAAGGAAAATAATAAATAAGTCTATCCATAAGAAAAATTGATCATTGTGATAAGTTGTCTCTCATACACACACATGGACACTAGTCATGAAAAATTTGTAGTGTCATCACTTATTTTTTGGCTCTTTATTTCAAATAAGAGAGTATGAACCTATTGTAAAGTTGGTTGTGTTGAAACATGTTGCCTTGACATTTGGTATACTTAGGCAAGTGACTTGATCTTAAGGAAATTAAGTTGGTTTCAAAACTTAAATTGTTTTATTGCTTATTGCAAAACAGTGTTGGGTCAGTGTTTATTTGTTTATTTTTTTTTTGGTTATGGACATTAATTTTGTATCAGTTAAGTACTAGTTAATTTTGTAGTTGAGTCCTCATCTGCATGCACATCATTTTGTTTGCATAGGACTCCCAATGGGAGTCCTTAGACATTTTTAATATGCCCCACTTGAGCGGGACTCCTAGCCACGCAAGACTCTCTTAGTGACTAATGTCTCTAGAGACCACGTCGAAAACGTTTACTCAGCTCTCTCAAGCCTAGTGTTTTTTGTGTCTACGAAGAGCGACAATCATCGTCAATATGCTTCTCCTTCATGGTAAGTGTCCTATCTTGCCTGTTCTATTTCTTGGGTTCGAGTTTCACCCAGTTGAGGTTTTTCATTCTCTAGTTGCGATTTTGAGGTTTCGGTTTGGATTTTTACTTGGTGGGGTTGTGAATCAGTTGAACATTATGGTTGGGTGGTTCTGCATTTTTTCTGAAACTCATGTATTTAGGATGATTTTTTATGTGTTCTTGCATTTTACCATTCGGTTTCTCCTTGGTGCCCACCAATTGTTTGTTGTTTTGCCTCAACTAAGATTTTTGGGTTGTTCTTTCATTTGTCTACATGAATTCATATTCATACATCATTTAAATCATAGTGCATTATAGAGTTGAGATTCTTCATAGTTGTGGGAGGGTCTTCTTAAGATTTTTATTCTCGTTTCCCATATAGTAGTTAGCATTAGCATGTATCTCTTGCTTGTTGAGTATAATAGTGTACATAATATTTTTTTTTTCCAGACTAGGAAGTGTAAGCCATGATAGATTTGTGACAAAAATTGAGAGTTGGAAGTGTGCAGCTGAGAGGGAGTTGAATGAATTCTTTTTTGGAGATGGAGGAGCTATGCTATTGAGGGAGAGTTGAATGAATTTTATTTTATTTTTTGTTGTGTTAAAGAATTTTAAGATTTAGGGGGAGAACTAAAATTTCATTTGCTTGGGTTTGCAAGAAGTACAATCTTAACTTTTTGATTTCTTGTAGGTTAGATTTGGTACTTTTGCTAGACATGACCTTGATGATTATTTAAAATTTCAGTTATTGTTTTTATGTTTATACTTGTGTATTCGGAATTATGTTTTTTTTCTTCTAGTGTTTTTCCAAGTTTTTGTCATGTTCAAGTTACATTCAACAAGTATTTGGTTTTGTCATCAATTCGCCAGAGGGGGAGATTGAGAATATAAATTTCAAAGTGTTTGGCTAGCATTAGGTGACTAAGATGATAGACATCATCTTAAGTTTAAATTTTGTTAATTGTTGAATGTAACATAGTTTGGGTTTGTTTGGAGTTTAGAATTAAGTATTTTAGATTAGTCAAAATATGTAATTCCGAGTCTCAAGAGCCTTATATTATCCAGAGAAGACTTTGAATTTGAAATCAACGTATTCTGAGAAGATAAGTTCTAGATGTCAGCTAACCGTCAGCAGATATCATCGCAATAGATTAAATCCGTCAGCATAATTTCACTGGGACTTGGAAACTGCTTTTAGAAAGATATTTAAGTTGCACTATTAATTAGGATATGCGGAGATTCAGTGTTGGAGATTTTTTAGATCAGCTTCCAGTACTTATTTTAGTAGGAAAATTTTCATGTGGTTTCTTTCAAAAAGTGTAATCGTGATCCAAGGTTGAGATAGAGTGATTGTGTTCACCCATTGGAGTTCTAGTAGAGAAGTTAATATTTGAAGATCGTTAGAGATTCTAACTACTACTGCGGCAGAGACAAACAAGTCGTTTGTCTGGTCAAGTAGAAGTGTCAATTGACAAAAGTTTTTAATTGAAACTTGCTTGTACCATATTTTTAAATAATAAAATTGACTTTTCTGGGTTGATCTGCTTTGTAGAGTTTACTTTTAAAGAGTTCTTTAAAGGATTTTCCTTCGTTACCATTCTTGGTGATATGCAGTTGATTTATTTTATGTTAATGTTTTCTTATTGTATAATTGTATGAATATCGGCTAACAATTTATTGAGTGAATTGGTAGTTCTTTGTGTTACTATACATGGATATTTGGGTAATTTCAATAACAATGATTATAAAAAAAAAGCCCTATCAACTTTAGGATGTGATACTCGAAAAATAGAATAAAAATGAAATTATGATTGTGGAAATATGATTTAATATATATAATACTTTCAATACATTTATGAATTTTAGAGATATATGACGGACATTTATAATAATAATTTATCAAAATCTAGAGACAAGTTTTCTCAATTTAACAAAAAAAATTATATGTTCGAAGTTAAGGAGGAAAAATGGTAATTAAAGCAGGCCGAGGAGAAAGTAGAAAAAAATTATCCTGTGTAAAATGATAAAGGAGAAGAAAAAAAGGAAAGTTTGAAGGGAAATTAGGAAGAGAGTAGCGAGAGATTATACACTTGAGTTTTATAGATTCCAATAAAATTAAGTTTAGCATGGATGTAACTATTTCGCATCCAATTTTTTCAATTTAAAATCAAAACTATTTTAGCTATGATAAGAAGTGATTAAAATTAGGGTGGTATAGAAAGTGACGGAACCGGTCATCATCGACATGAATTGGCCACTGGAGTCCAGAAACGCCCGAAACTGGCAGAGAATCGGTTGGCCGGCAGTAGGAAATTGATGTCGGCTGGTTCGGTTTGGTTCAAACTATCAAACCGGCCGATATTTATATATTTATATATATCTTATGTAAAACAATGTTATTTCACTTAATGTGAGTTACATGACGTCATTTTACATGTACTGCTTAAAAAAAATTAAAATGAAACGAAGCCATCTGGTTAATACACCAAATAACGTCATTTAGATTTAAGGTTTAATACTCCTTGCCCCCTCCCTTCCCCCTTATTCTCCAGATTCTCTATTTCTCTCAAACTCTCTCTCCTCCCTCATGCGGCGTCGTCCGCTAGCATCTCTCTCTCTCTTAACGCGCCTCCCATCTGTCTTTCTCTCTCATCGCGACATGCCACCATTCTCTCTCTCTCTCTCTCTCTCTCATCGTGCCGCTGACGGGAAATCGACGAACCGATTGGAATTACTTTGAAACTGAGCATGCTAGTTTTCTCCACTTTAATCGGCCTGGCCAGTATTAAACATGAAAGAAAACAGTTGGTTCAGTTTCATTTTTGTGTCGGACCAAAACGGAAACCGTATATGTCGGTCTTCACCCCTAATTAAAATTAAAATCAAGTTCTATAAAACTGAGTAGGATGAAAACATATTTAAAGGAACTAGGTCAAGGCCCATTCAAATATTATCCGAACTTAAGAAGCTCAAACGAGAAAGATGGACACATGAAGTGGACCCTGCAACATTTATTGCTGCTTGTATAAATATTTTGGTTAACACGAAATTAACAATTAATGTTATAGGGCATATTAGAGAAAAGAAATATTCATTGTGGATACCAACTTAAATAGTTGAGCCTGTACTCATTTTAGTTCAAATTTAGTTGGCTTTCTCTTGCACTTAAAAATTATTTTTTTGTTGTCAGTTATTTTCTACTAAAATAATCATTTTTTATTATAATGAATATATTTTCGTTATAAATAATTATTCTTTATAAATGCTCGATTTTTTGTATTGCTAATTTTATGTTTTAAAAAGCTTAATAATGCTATAAAACAAATCATTGATTTCTTACTGTTCCGTTTTCAAGAATGGCAAGGAAAAGAGGAAAGTAGAGACGTGCATCAGTATTTAAGCTCAAAATTTATAAACAAGATTCATAGATATGATTTGCACAAACCACGAAATGGACATTGGAGTTCGGATCATAGATCTTTAGGTTCATAGTTACAATAGTAATGAAACACAATTATCAGCAACTTTCCATGCATCTTAATTGTCGCCCAAATCACAACCATTAATATCTCCATGATCTTTTCATAGCAGGGCCAATCGTTTGATATCAATCGGGTAAGCGTCCGATGCAGACTCAGCACTGTAAGCTCTCCTGGCCACAATGGCGTTCCCTGCCTCAGTTGGATGGAAAGCATCCCGAAAGAGATACTCATCCCTATTTTGGCATGGTGTTTGAAGAGGTAGACATGTAATTTGCCCATTGTTCCTTCCCACACCACAGCACCCGGCATTTGTTACACTGAAACCTAAAGTTGCCAAAGAAAGATGTACAAAGCATGCATGAATACCTCAATATAAATAATGGCCCTTGTTCCTCCATAATCATATAAAGATTAATTTCAACTAGAATTGAATGGAAATGATTTTACCGAAAGATGAAGGACGGCTTATAATATCTTGGAAAATCCCAAAAGAGTCTACATAGATGAATCTTGCATCTGGTGTATTGCTGTTGAGATTAGTGACAAGAGATTTCAACCTGTTGTTGAATATCTGGTTGGCAGAATTGATTTTCTGTACACATGTTGACCCATCCTGACTATTTTGAGCCAATTAATTTGGGCTGCAGCCTATCTGACCTAGTCCAAACAAGGCCATTCCTTGCTCCATAGTCATACAAGATCTGTACCATGAAACCTGTCCAAATATTACATGGTTTCCCAAATGCAGATTACTAGGGTAACTTGACCATTAATGCCAGTTTTGTTGAAGGGTGCACATTCAGTAAGGCCAGAGTACTGTGCCCACTTCCCCAACCCAAAAGAAGCCGAAAAGAAAGAAGTTTATAACTGGCAATGTAACATTGAAGTCTTAACATGTGATGCCCATTTTGGCCAGTCACCTAGAGCCGGTTTTAAGGCTCAGCTCAGCCCATTTTAGCTCTGTTTCCTAGGGAAAAAGCCAAAAGTAAAGAGTAAGGAAATGTAGTACTGACCTTTAGTTGTTGTGTATATTGTTCAATAAGAACATCTGCATATTGATCAGGAGTATATTGGTTGCCGGTAGAGTAATATTGGGGCATGAAATAGTTGTTAAGGTAGTCATTGCTACCCAATCCAATGGAGTATATACATTTGCTTAGGTATTGTGCAGCAGTCTTCATCTCCAAGTAAGTTCACCACTTGTGAGACTGTGTCTTGGTTGTTTTTCACCTGCCCACTGAAGCTAATCCTGCCTCCCTGCATGAATGAGGGTTCCTTTAAAACTGAACCACAGCACACAACCCTGAACTCATCATCATAACTTTGTCAATGAAAAAGTGAGTGAAACATTTTTGGTACCAGTTGGCGCCCAGTTTCCTCTCTGATTCCAGCGGCTGCTGATGCATAATTCACTCCTCTAAGTATGTCTCGACCTCTTGCTGTTGCATAGGGAGGTATATAATCATCGAAGCCCAAAAGCTTAGCTGTCGATTGGAAACAAAAACCAAAAAAAAAGAATTTTAGATTGCTGCTATGCAGCATGATTTTCATAAGCCCAGCTGTAGTCTGTAGATGTCAAAAATGTATTTTAGACCTGCACTTTAATTAGCAACTAGTCTTCTTGAACACTGAAACAAATCCAAAATAATAGGATAAAGATTGGTTTAAATCCTACCATCATTTTACTGATCTATAGCGTAGTTGAAATTTTTATTTTTTTATTATTTTTTTAAAGTATTTTTTAATATCCTTAATTATTAAAAAAAATTAAAAAAAATACAACTTCACTAATAGTTAGTTTCTTAATTATTAAATAAAAAAAATTAAAAGATAATAATATAATAAAAGAACGGTAGGAGAATAATAAGCATTATCTTTTGTTTTTAATGGTACTGTACTCCTTTTTCCCCGAAAAGAATCTAGTTGGGTGAAGAGACTGCGAAGTTTTTAATGTTTGGTGAAAGAAAATAAAAGTTGTCAGATTTAAGTTGCTTGTTTTTTCAAGATTTTTAGCTTTATTTCTTTGCTCATGTTCATCTTAACTTACGGATCAACTTCTTTACCTTCTTAGGCCATCTTTTTAATGGTCATTCTTTTAGTATTTTAAACTATTACTGCTTTCTGGTTGAAAATATTCATTCTGCAATTGATCTTTGGGTGAATTTAAGCCCTCAGAACGCAGTCATTAAAATGGTACTGCAGTTAAGATTAAGTTTTCTTTCATTCTTCTGTTTTGATGCTTTCCATCTTTGAGCTTTATGCGTTTTCTTCCTTTTTTATTTTTGCTTTTTATGATCGTGTTTTAGATCTTGATTAGGTAGCTAGATACGTAGATCTGGTGTAATAGATAGACATAGAAATTAGAAACATTACGATTGTAAGCAGAGAACCAAGTCAAATTTGGGAATGTTTGCAGGTATGTGAGATCAGCTCCCTACGTCCTCCATTGTTGTTTAACTTTTGTTTCCTTCTCTTTGCCCTCCTATTACTCTCTCTTTCTCACTCTCTCGTGTCTTTTATGAGTCCAAGAATAGCTACAAGAAAAGCTGTCACGTTCTCATTAGCTCAGTCCCCTACATCTCCTCGACACTTCCTCAATGGCATGTCCGTTGACAACAAGAAATCGAGGCACAGTTCCAAAATATCATCAAGTTCTTTGATTTTATGGTGTAAGAGCAACTTAAGGTTTCAAACCGAAAAGGGTTCTCTTGCAACTTGTTGAAACTCTTCTTTCCAATCAATCACACCCAAATAGGGTCATAGTTACACCAACCCAAGTTAGGGTTTTTCCCTGAGAATCCCAAATCTCGGTTGCACCTTGTGCTAGATTTTCTCACAATCAAACATACCGGACTAATTAGGGTTCATTAGCAATGACATAGCGCAATCAACTTGTCCAAAGGCTCTAATGGGTACTAACCCTTAGATTGAGAAAAAACTCACCATAGCCAATCCAGAGAGAGAATGTAATAGCGTTTCAACTTGTCCAAAGGTGAAACTAATTTCCCCATGGGAGAATTTCTAACCTTCTTCTTAGAGATCTCTCTCTCTCATCCTCGTTCGTACACCAAAACTGAAATAGAAAAGAGGACTCGGACATTGAAAGAGGGATGAGCCAATGAGATGTAAGGAAATAATTATTCCTGTAATTTCAATGAAGAATTTCCCACACTTTATTGATAGGAATACCATGTTACATACAGAATGATTAGGAAGCTAATTTAGGAAACATATGAACGGTAAGGCTAAATCTATGCTACTGTTACACTGTACAACTATAGCAATTTAAACCTAATGATAGGTCCTAAAATCTAAAATTAAATGACAGAATATTTGACATGATTTTAGGCTAGACATGCTCTGTTTTGGTTTGAGCAGGATCCACGCATGCTTCCCTTATACGCCCCTGCAAGATTGAGCTTCCATCGGCAAGACCAATCTTGTTACGTAGCAATTCCGTGCGCTGTTTTGACAACAACTTTGTTAGTAGATCAGCTAGTTGGTCTTGAGTATGTACATGTCGGACCTGGATGCTTCCTTTTTGCACTACGTCACGGACAAAGTGTAGATCAATATGTATGTGTTTCATGTGTGAATGATTGACCGGGTTAAAACTGAGATGGGTGGCTCCAAGATTGTCACATAATAGCTAGGGAGAGTCTTTGACTGGAAATTCTAATTTTTTAAAAAGAGTGGACAGCCACATTGTTCAGGAAGCCACATTTGCTAATGCCCGGTATTCAGCCTCTGTTGTGGATCTTGCAACTGCTTTTTGTTTCATTGAGCTCCAAGAAATGGGGTTAGAGCCCAAAAAACTGATATAGGCAGAGGTTGACGTGCGGTCATCCACATTTCCAGCCCAATCGGCATCGGAGTATGTTTTTAATACCGGAGTGCCAACTTTGTTTATTAGAATACCATGAAAAATGGTTTGTTTCAAGTAGCGGAGGAGCCTTTTGGTTGCTGTCCAGTGATTTGTAGTCGGCTTGTGCATAGATTGAGAGAGTTTGTTGACTGCAAATGAGATATCTAGACGTGTCAATGAGAGGTATTGAAGGCTGCCAATAATCTTACGAAACTCTGAGCTGTCCACAGCAACAGTGCCATCAACCAATTGAAGGGATTGGGTTGTAGAGAGAGGGGTTGAGACATCTTTTGCACCACTCATACTTGTGTTGGCTAAGAGTTCACGAACATATTTATGTTGGGAGAGGAATAATCCTGTCTTGGTGGGAATTACTTCAATCCCTAAGAAAAAATGAAGAGAACCCTTATCCATGAGAGAAAACATGTCACCCAGCTTCTTAACAATAGTATCCACAAGGAGTGAATTATTTCCGGTAAGTACAAGATCATCAACATAAACCAGAAAATAACAAAGATTAGCTCCTTGGCTGTAAATAAAGAGAGAGGAATCTGCCTTGGAGTTGTGAAAACCCAGCTGAAGAATGGCATTTTTGAGTGCTGTGTACCAAGCTCGAGGGGCATATTTAAGTCCATAGATTGCATTTTTCAGCCTGCAAACATGATTCGGTTTGGACAAATCTTTGAACCTTGGGGGTTGTGACATAAACATAGTCTCAGTTAATTCACCATTGAGAAAGGCATTGTTGATGTCCATTTGCCTCAAATCCCACCCATTCATGAATGCAATAGATATAACAGCTCTAATAGTTGCTGGTTTAACCACAGGACTAAAAGTTTCTTTGTAATCAACACCAGGACATTGATTATAACCCTAAGCAACTAGACGGGCCTTGAATCTGTCAACTGACCCATCAACCTTTTTACTAGGAATACCCACTTACAGCCCACAAGTTTATAGTTTAAAGGTGGTAAAACTAGATCCCAAGTCCTGTGTTTCATTAGAGTAGTAAGTTCATTGGACATGGCCTCACGCCAGTGAGGTTGAGAAATGGCTTGGTTCACACTCGTTGGTTCAATGGTCGGGGGGGAGAGGATATTTGGACACGGTATGGAGCTGTTTGAGTTTGAAAATTTGGTTCATTGATCTTGTGGTCATATTATGAGTGCGCTGGGGAGGATTATTGGCTTCGATGGGGTTTGGAAGATTAGGATTTGTGAGATTGTGAACTGGACCTAGAGGTGGATTTGCATGAGATTGTGATTGTAAATTCAAAGAAGAAACATTTTGATTTTCATAAGAAGAGAAGTCGGATGGGTAGTGTTATGATCTAGGGCTTGCAAACAATCATGAAGTAAAGAATCAGAGGATCCAAAATTACCTGAGGAGGACGTGACAATGGCAGGGGAACCTTCCAGAGGCAGGGATGAAATTGGCACGACGGATAATGTTGACACGACAGGTTGCTGAGCATCGAAGAAGAGGGGATATGGTTTGTGAGGGTTTCAAGTGGTCTGGGTTGACACGGAAGGCACGGATTGGGATAGACTGGAGTGGGTTTGATTTTCATCAAACAGCACGTGCCGTGAGATGAATATTTTTTTTTTTGTTTAGGGTTCAAAACACTTGTATGTGTTTTGGGTTGGTGAATAACTGAGAAAAATGTAGACTTTGGATTTGGGTTGCATTTTATTGGAATTATAGGGCCGTGTGAGAGGATAACAAATACATCCAAATTTTTTGAATTTCAAATAATTTGGCATTTGACCAAAAAGGACTTCAAAAGGTGACTTTTCCTGAAGAAGAGGTGTGGGTTGTCTATTTATGAGGTAAGAAGCTGTTTGAAAGGCATGGTGCCAATATGAGAAGTCAAGATTTGCATCATGGAGAAGTGTAAGACCTGTTTCAACGAGATGACGGTGACGACATTCAGAGACACCATTTTGTTGTGAGGTGTGAAGAGCAGTGGTGTAGTGACTTATGCCATGAAGCAATAGATATGATTTTAAAGCGAGAAACTCACTACCATTGTCGGAGTAAAGTGTTTTGAGAGGTTTTTGAAAACGTGTTTCAACAAACTTTTTGAAATGGGGGAAAATATTAGAAACATCGGATTTAGTGATCATTGGATAAAATCATGTATATTTTGTTTAATGGTGAACAAAAATAAGATAATATTGTGATCCATCAATTCCAGTATAACTAGCGGGACCCCACACGTCCGTGTAAACAAGTTCAAATGGCTCATGACTTTGAAGACTAGTGACACGATAGGGTTGTTGGTGTGCTTTATTAATAGAACATGAAGAACATAATGAAGACAAATTTTTGTTTGATGAAATAGGAAGAGAAAAATTCTTGACAAGATGATGAACAATTTTAATAAAAGGATGCCCAAGACGCTTTTGCCATCCATCAATGCTAGTCCATTCCTGCATATTATCAACTTTTTTTGATGCCATCGTTGATTCCGGGAAGGTGTAGATGCCATTGTTACATGCTCCTTTTAGTAGAATCGCCCCCATGATCTTGTCCTTCACAAGAAAATGAAAAGGATGAAATTTAACAAAGACATTATTTTGTTTGGTGAAATGATGAACATAAATTAAATTTTTGCAAAGATTTGGAACACAAAGAGTATCATGCAATGTAAAAGTTCGTTGAGGAGAGTGCAAGGCCAAAGAATCAATGTGCGAGACTGCCAAACCTGAACCATCTCCAAGAATTACTTCGTCAGTTCCATCATATTCAGAGTGAATGGATAAATTTGAAAGATCACCTGTGATATTATGAGAAGCGGCTGAATCAAGTAACCAAGTTTTGTCCTTTCCAGTAGAGGTTGTAGCACAATTTATGGAGACATTCTGTGAGTGGAATTGAGGACAGGACTTGGCAATGTGGCCCAATTGATCACAAATCTGACATTTGGGTTGGTAATGCCAATTGGAATTGTTGGGCCTACCAGAGGAGCGACGTTCATCATGTTGAGGGCCATTTGAATTGCGGCTTGGACTGGAGCCTTGAGGCCCACGTTGATTTCCATTTGGCTTGAAAGACCATGGGTGACTCCCCCCGTGGGAGGACTGCTTCGCCTTCGTGAAATTTGTGGAAACAACCAGGTTCTGCGTCGCAGCGTCAAGGCGCCGTAGATAGGCCTCGTGTCCAACTAGAAGATTGTGCAACTCCTCAAAGGCCAGTGATGATTCGCGGGCTCGAATAGGAGCTGCAATCTCCTGAAAATCTGGACCTAAAGCATTCAACACATAAAGAGTTAGGTCATCATCCGAAATAGAGTGATCGATAATGGTTATTTCACTAGCCAAGGCCTTCACAGCATGGAGGTATTCTGTAATCGATCGATCTCCAAGCTGGATTAAGGTGAGTTCCTCCTTTAACTGCATAGCACGGGTTCTTGACCGACTAGCATATAGGGCTTTTAGCTTTTTCCAAGCTTCATGAGATGTCTTTGCCGTTGCAATGAGTGGTGTGATTGAAGGAGAAGTGGAGGCTATGATAGCACTCAGGATAAGTTTATCTTGTCGGACCCAGTGGATCTTTCTTAGCTCATCAGCTGTGGTACCAGCGGAAGAGGGGCACCAAAGGGTGCCTTCGACATGGTCGAGTAAATCGTAACTAATAAGGAGTGCTTCAAATTGAGCACGCCATTGAGAAAATGTGGAGGGAGTTAATTTTTCATTTATTTAGGCAGTGATATTGAGAGCAATGAGAGGTTTATCTGCGGCGGAAGGAGGTTGGGTGTTGAGGTTAAAGTTTGGATTTTGATCGGAGGAGGAAGACATTGTGGTGACTTGGATCGGGGGCTCGTTAGAGATCGGCTCTTTTGATACCATGTAAGGAAATAATTATTCCCATAATTTCAATGAAGAATTTCCCACACTTTATTGATAGGAATACCATGTTATATACAGAATGATTAGGAAGCTAATTTAGGAAACATACGAACGGTAAGGCTAAATTTATGATACAGTTACACTGTACAACTATAGCAATTTAAATATAATGACAGGTCCTAAAATATAAAATTAAATGATGGAATATTTAGGGCTGGTTTGGGGGGTGGGATGAGATACAAAATTCTCATCTCATCATTACACCTTTTTCAAATCCCCATACAAAATATAATAAACAATTTAACTTTTTCAAATCTCAATTTAACTTTTTCAAATCCCAATACAATAATAATACTAAAACATAATATTTTAAACACTAAAACAAAATACAAAATTTTCATCTCATCTCCCAAACCTGCCCTTAATATAATTTTAGACTAAACATGCTCTGTTTTGGTTTGAGCAGATCCACGCATGCTTCCCTTGTATGAGAATGGCTCATCCTGGGTCATCATAATTTTACTGTTGGCAATGGAGACCGGCCTTTCCATTTGCTTAAAGATCTTGCCTAGATGAAAAATGCTGAGTACAAGCGCCTCATGTAAGCGGTGTGTAAACGCCTGCTGATGTGGAAAAATCCAAACGCACCATTTCAAAAAACTGGAGCACACCGTATTGAGGCTTTCCTCAGTTTTCCTCCTTCCCTCATCTTTCTGCGTTTCCGTTTACGCACCTTCCACGCACAAAGCTCGGCCTCCTCAAAACCATCCAAACTCATGAAACTTTATTGCATATTGACTCCCAGGCTGTGCTCTGCTCAGCCTCTCCTCCATTTTTTTTTCACTTCTTTAGATCTATAGTTCTTCATGCTTAATTAGCAGTCACAAATAACCAAATAACCGAGGAATCAAATAACCAAGGGACTTCATACTATTTTAGAAGAAGAAGAGTTAGAGTCTGCAACCAAGGTTGAAGGTGTAAAGCCTCTGAAGATTGATGAAAATTTTGAGTTCAAAGATCGAATAGAAGAGATCCAAAAGGTTTACAAGAGCTACTCGGACAAAATATGAAAAGTGGGTTTGGGAGAAATAGTCAAAATGGGTTTGGGAGAAATCTGTTAATCATGAAATCCAGTATCGATTTGTTGTTTATGTAAGAAATAGGTTTGGATTATCTTGCAATAAATAATTATATTTATGGATTCGAAGGAGAATATTTATGCCTACGGAAATGTCAATTTTTGGAGCTGCCCGAGATTTATGCAGTTTATTCCTTGCAGAGTTTGTGCTGTGAAATACATGGCCGATCCCGAGATCGATGAGGTTTTCGCCAAGATGAGACTGATTCCAGTGAATGCCAATGAGCCGGACTTTGAAGATGATGGGATTGGAGGGATTAATGGGTCAGAAGCGCAAGAAAAACCGACCTTTGCAAAGACGCTGAATCAATCGGATGCGAACAATGGCGGGGGTTTTTCTATTCCACGGTACTGCGCGGATACGATCTTTCCACGACTGGATTACTCAGCGGATCCCCCTTCAGACGATCTTTCCGCGGCTGGAACTCCCAAGCTGAAAATGAGAAGCACAAATCGCCGAAGATAATCAGAGGAAGAAGATGAGAAGTGGATAAGTGAAATGGAAATGAAATCTGCACTCTGTTTTTTTTTTAATTAACAATAGCTGCCACGTCATCAGCCGACGCCGAGTATAACTCTCGACTGTATATAGCAGAATTGTATTACAAGCTTTAGATTTTCAAGTTTCTTAGAATAATATTAAATCCATTTTTTAAGAGTTTTTGCGAACTACCGAGGTGGGTAATACACTGTGGTTTGAAGGGTGAACTCCATCCGTAATGGGTACTAGAAACGTGGCAAGGATCTGACCGTGGATATAGTTTAGCCAATCATATTGTAGGAGGTAGTACTGCCAGCATGGCAGAGACAGCCAATCAGTGTATCGATGAAATTAAGGAAACAGAACCTGGATGTTGTTGAGTCAAGTCTCACCGTGATATTATTTATAGTTTATTTTCTTAATACAGTTTACTTTCTCATTTTTCACTATCTACATATGGTTAAGACTGTAAACGAGTAGAGCCGAGCTGGTCATTGACTTGCCGAGCTTAATATATTCAAGCTCGAGCTTGAGTTTGAGTTCAATTTTTTTTTTATTCTTCGTTTGAACTCGGTTCAATAAGCTAAATGTTCAACTCGAACTCGAGCTAGAGCTCGAACTCGTCCAACAAACTAGTTCGAGTCGAGCCGAGCTCGAGCTCGAACTGTGTATTTTTTTAATAAGATTTAATAATTCATAAATAAATAAATAAAAATTTAATATTAAATTTATATAACTAACAAGTATAACCTCTATTTAATTATAAAATTTTAAAAAATTTATAAATAATTAATATCTAACTAGTTGTTATTTATCTAAAATAACAATATATTATATATCTACATATATTATTAATACATACACTTAATATGATATCATATATCTATTTCATATATGGTTCTCATATATTAGTATATAAAATTATTAAATTTTATCTACTAATTATTATAAAAATTATAAAATATACCTATGAAATATATATTCACTATATAGATACAAGTAATTAGATTACATATTATATATTTAATTATAAAAGTGGTGTGCTTATATTATTAGTTACTATATATATATGTGTGTGTGTGTGTATATACATATGCGTATGTATATATTTATCAATATATGAATGAGTTTTAATCGAGTCGGGCTAACGAGTCGACCGAGCATAAACGAGCGAGCTTTAACGAGCTTTAGTCGAGTCGAGTCAAGTTTTGTTGGGTATGTGTCATTTACAATTCGAGCGGGTATCTGTTTTAATGAACGAGCTTTTTCTTTCACGAGTCGAGTTCGATTTGAGTTTAATCGAGCAGGCTATCGAGTAAACAGGTTCATTTACAGCTCTACATATGGTCATACGTTGTGCCCAACACATCTTTTCAGCTGTCATACTCACAATCTACTGTACAACAATGACCCTATGCCTGAGATATGGGGTTTCGTATTTGAATCGGTTAACTGAGAGACGTAAGTGTTATTGATTTTCTCATTAAACAACACATTGGTAAGGAATTAAAATGTAAAATGAATACAAATTTTATTATAAAAATATTATAAATTTGGTTGGATTGGTGACACATTATCAATGAAATAAATATTAAGATGATTTACTTGTTATTTTAAAATTTAATTGATAACACATCAGTTTCTTCAACTTATTAAGAGTAAGGAATTACGGTCCACGCATTAAATCACTTATTTCTTTTGTCTAAAAGGTAACTATTTTAACATCAACTTGATAAGATTATTAAAAGACTTTATTGTCATCTTGTATGCTTTAAAAATGAAAAACTTTAAATCTAAAGTTCTGTTGCCTAGTCTGTAGATAGTTATAGCAATAGATTAGATCATGTTTGTTATATATAAATTTGTGTATTAGGGAGCCTTAAAAACAGTAGTTGACTTGTGTTCTGTATGCCACAGGTTAAAGTTGTAATGTTCCGTTATGAATGAATGGAATTTGTCCTACCTTCAAAAAAAAAAAAAGTTCCACTACCTAGAGACGCACTACAACAATATAGCGTTTTTCCCACAAAAATATTTTCCACGACAAACCATGGTGAGAAATACTTGATTTATGTCACAAACTGGGTTTGTGGGAAAAGCATTCCTCTGTTGCAGCGACATACCGATGAATCACTTAAAATTGTTGTAAAAAAATATTTTTCCCACCAACATAGTTTGCCGCAAAAGAAAAAAACCCTTATTTTACACGGCTTAACATGTGGAAACCCATTTCGATGAACAGCACGATGGGAATTTGCGGACAGGCGCGCTGACTCTCCCTTTCGTCCGATTTTGGCGGGGAAATTTCTTTTCATCACCTCAGACCAAATCTTCCAAAATTTCCCTTTGCCTCTCTTATTTTCTCCCATTTTGTAACACCCCGTATTTTAGTGTATTTTTACTGAAGGATTTTTTTTTTATTTATTCAAAAATTTATTCTCTTGTTTTATAATTATTAAATTTTATTCGTGTTATTTTTATGATTTTTAATTTATAAAAATTATTTTTGAAGTGCTTTCTTATTTTTAATTATTGTCATGCGTTTAAAATCTCTTTATTCTAAATTAATTACTGTTGGATTTAATTACTTTAATTTCACTTTACCATTGCATTTGAATTATTTTATTTAACTTGTGGTTTTGAAATCGTTTCCGTTGGATCATTTTTGGGACCCAAGTTATGAGGATTGAACCTCATTTCTTTTCCCTCTATTTTTCTTTCCTCCTTTTCTTTTATCTTTATTTTCTTTTCTTCCATATTTCTCCTTCGGCCCTCTCTCCCGCGCGAACTGCTCCTCTCCCTCTCTCCCGTACGTTCCGTCCCTCACCCAGCCCACCGCCGCCGCACCGCCGTTGCCTGCACCGCCCAGCCCAGTAGCTCCCCCACCGGCCGGCGACCAAGCCCTGTCAATCCCAGCCTCCCTTGCGCCGCCGTCAGCCTCTACGCGCCACACAAAGCCGCAGCCACCAATTGCTCTAACGCCGCCGTCGTGCCACCTCCTGCCACCATCTCTTCACTACTTCATCCTCAACCTCCTAGCAACCCAATGGACCCAACCCCAGCTCCGATCCATCACCGGTGAAGCACAACCAACCCCATTTTCGATTTGGGTATTTTTAACCTTAAACCACCCTTTATGCCGCTACCTACGGCCAACTACCACCACCACTAGCTTCATCGACCTCCCTAGACCCTACCCTATCAATCTTAGGTCTTCATTTGTCTCCGTTTAAAAGTGGGTATTTGTGACCCATGGCCACAGTGTATTTTGCACTGTTGCGTTGCTCATACGTCACTTCTTGTAGTTTCATGATCCATCGGAAATTACTATATAGCACTGTAAGTATTTCTCGGAATTTAAATGTATTTTTGCACTAACTCATTTCACTGTAGTTGGTTGAACATGCCGAACTGAGTCCGAGGAGTTCGGGGGTCCGATGGATTGGTGATTGGAGTTGTTTGGTTGGATTTGATTGGATTGATAATTGTTGGTTTGGATATTGTGTTCATGTACATTGCATTTGGCACGCATGATCATGCTTGTAAAGGAAAACTGGGTTTTCGTGTATTGCATTCATGTTCATGTGTGTGTTGAAATCTGGGTTTTCATGTGTGAGAATATTTTTGGGTGCGTGTGTGTCACGACCCCAAGTCGAGATGGGGCGTTATCTCGGTGGAGCTCCTCTGATTACTCGGGAGCGGAATATACTGAGTAACGTCCCCTAGATTGTCGCTGGGCGACAATGGGATCGGATGAGATGGTCTCGTGCCGACTCCGTGGTCCTTCTGTTGGCGGGGACTAGAGGATGTCTGGCCATGTACGCTCTGGGCGCAGAACTGGGCATCGCTCGTTGCGTAGTGTGGATGCTTGGCCATGTACGCGCCGGGCGCAGAACTGAGCATGGCTACGAAGCTAGGACGTGCGGATGATCCCTAGGGGAGGCCATGGTGCATATGGTAATAATGGGTTAATGAACTATTTTTTGGGAAAATAGTGTGTTGGATTTTTGTGTAAACCATTTTTTGGGAAAATGTTTTACGAATATTTTTGACCAAATAGGATTTTGGCGTGTGTTGGAAATAATCATTTTCGGGGAAAATGATGTTTTGAGAAAAATGCATATTTCATCATATGCATGCATGTTGGTTGCATTAATGCATTTCCATTACGTGGTTATTTGGGTTATACTTACCTGCGGTACCATTTTGTGGTAACGCAGATTTTGTTGCAGATGTGGAGGATGAGGGTGAGCCTGAGGAGACGGCTCCGCCTGAGGAGTGATCTGGGATCACTTGTTAGTTATTTTATTTTACTCTATTGAATTTTTAATTTTGGATGATTGTATAAATACTTTTTAAAACTTATTGATGTTTAGATTGTATTTAAATTCTGGTACTTAGTTGACTAATTCGCTGCGTTATTTTGTACACCGTTACATGTACACACATTTGGCATTATCGTTGGGATGCGTGACCGTGTTGTCACCATCCTGGCATCTCGATTCAAGTGTTTCCTTACATGGGGGTCGGAGGCGCCACACATTTCATGAAATCCTCCCGTGATCGACCATTTCCGTGTTCGGTCAATTAGGGAGATAATCTCGCAGAGAGGAAAGGGTTGGCATACACGAGTTGGTAACGACTCCCACGGCTTGCATCTACCACGTTTATCACCAGAGGACTTGGTGGAGCTTCCAACATCGCCGACCTCGTGGATTTGTCTGGTGGCTAGTTGGACCCTGCGCTCCACCGAAGACAGCACATGGAGTTTTTGGCCTCACTGGCTGAGAGCACGTCGTGGGTATGAGCAGAGGGGTTCGCGAGGTTTGAAGTCGGAGTTGTCCATGGACTGGTAGATGCCGTCACCACCCTCGCAGTGGTAAGTCTCTCAGCTCGCACCTGTCACAAATAGAAACCCCAGTCTTTGATTCATGTTCTGGTTTTCAACTTGAACTTGGGAAAGCAAAATCGCTCCTCTAATTGTTCCTCTAGACTTGTTCCATTTTTATTCGTTAAGAGTACTCAAAGTTATGTGTCATGTTTATCAAAATAATCAAAGATTATTAACAAATATCTCTTTATACTAATTTTGCATTATATTTTTACAAATTGCAACCTATTAGACAGGGAATGTAGATGTTGAAAATGATTTGGAAGATCTCTGTTTTGTTGTGGTGTTTTTATTTTATTTTATTTAACTTGATATCTGAAATAGTGGCCAAGATTATGTTTCTGGGTTATGAACTTAATATTATTTTCCCATCTCTATTGTAAATTATCTTGTATTTATAAATATGTTTGCCACTGTTATAATGCAGATCGATATACTGTTTTCTATGGTCAATACAAACCATTGGTTTAATTTGTTACATCTTAGTCCTTTTTCCACAGTCCAATAAAACTCTGCACTGGGCTGCCTAAAGAAACCATGGTATTAGAGATGATTTTATGCAGAGCTCCATACTCGTTTCTTCACAATCCTAAAATATTGTGATTTTCTAATTTTCCCCCAAATAGAGTCTAAAGATAAATAGGTACACCAAACATACTACTGCGATTTTGTTAAAAATCTGGACATGGTCACCACTATTTCCTTATATTACCACCTGTTCCCATGGCTCCAATTATGAAATATTTATTCAGGAATTTTCTTGTCCATATTATCACAACATTTACTTGTACTGATTTTGCTTATTGATACTTATGTTGACTATATGTCTTTGTGTTTTGTATGACCATACAAAATTTACTCTACATTTGTTGTTAATGGTCTGAATTGTCTATAGAATCTAAAGTATCAATTCAAGCAGGGGAGATGATTTTGTCTTCCTTTCTTTCCTAACACCCGCTGAATATTTTCGAATCCCTACTTGTTCTTTTCCATATCACTGCATGGTTTTTTCCTTTACTAGAGAATTGCCACAAATCCGTTTTCATCAAATTTCTCTTTTTATAGAGTTTTATTGGGGAAAAACATCATTGGATATGTTTGATAAAATTCGCTGATTTAGTGGTCTGATTTAATGGAGTACTGTTTGGTTCAGTTACCCAATATACATGTCAGTTGATTATAGAGAGATCCCTGTTGTGGTGATGCTTTATAGATAGAAAGGTCGAGTCAGAGGTATTGGTTTGGAGGATTTTTCTCCACAAACTGACTTTCAGCAACCTTCTCCCACCACTTTGTTGTGCTAAATCCAGTTTTGTTTATTCTCACCTCACTATTTTCCTTGTCAGTTATAGAGGAAGTTAAAATGAATAAACCAAAAATTGTTGCCTACCTCATATCACTACTCTGCATCTTTTACTTTTTGGTGCATACAGTGAAAATGTTTGTGGACTTTGGTTTAGTACTTTTTTACTTCCCTATTTATATTCGCTTCCTCCTTGATATTATTTCAATTGGTAAGACCATTGCAATTGTTTTGATAAGTAATAATGTATTCAAGATATAGGCATAATATAATTACACATGACGTATACAAAGGAAACACCTTTGTTACTTGCACAAACGAATAGAAACTAAACGCAATTTGAACCAATTTCTGGGTAAGCAAAATTATCTGTTTTATGCAAACACTTTAACCCAGGAACTGGTCGTATTCATGAAAAAAATCTAACGGAATATCTCCCCAATGAGCGTTCTTTATCTTCGATACCATCTCCCATTTCTTTCAAACCATATGCACCCTATTAGACAAAGACGTATCATTTTCTACAACATGGTATATGTTCGTGATTTACTTTTAGAATGTTAAGTGTTCATAAAAGAAGTTCTAGATTCAGTTATAAATAGAAGTTTCATAGTCTCCAACTGACGCATTAAATTACGCACAACTAAAGTTCTTTCCCAGCATTTGTGCATATTCCCACGACTGTACCTTTTGTATTTAGTTTTTTGTTGCCTTTTGGGTGGCCATGGAATACTGTCAATAACATGCTTTTGGACAAATGCCTAAAACTTGGCGTCTTCTAAATATAGTGACAATAGTACCAATTAACCAAAACATCTTCTCTTGGGAAGCTCATTTTTTTTTTTTTTTTTATGTTATGTATGATAAACTTTGGTAAGAATTTGAGGATTGATTTTATTTGTCACTACTCCACTGTTCAATAGTATAAAAGCACCCAACCAAAAAAGTACTCAAAGGGAATGTGCAAGGTGAATTCTTTCAGAATGGGATGTAGGACCCGTGTAATCCTGCAAGGAGTGTGCCATCTGACACTCCTGTGGTGACAGTGCATTTCTGTGTGACAGTAAGTTGGAGTGCTCAGATAGCTAGGCTGAATTGTGTATCTAAATATATTTTTAGTTGAATCCTCTCCTCGTCATCACAATTCAGCCGATCACCTGAATTTCTTTGCTTGCTTATGTTAGCCTCTTTTTAATTTGTAATTCTAAGTGGGTTACATTTGTTATATTTCATTAACAAGTCATTCCCATACGCTGTTAACAGTTTCTTCCGTGGTCTGTAGCTTTGTGCTACCAAGTTAAATTGCTCGATTGGAGTTCTAGGGTCATAGGACAGAAGTTCTAACGTATTGCATCATGTGTTGGCAGCTTTTACGCAAGAACGTTGCTGTGTGGCATAAACTAGATCATCCAAATCTTACTAAGGTATACTTTCTACTTGTGCATCTGCTGCCCTTCTGAATCTGCACATATATATATATATATATATATATTTAAAATTTATATGTTACATTAATATGTGGCACTATGGACCGTGAATCTGTTGTCTCTTTTGGTTTCATTATCTTTTTAGTTAGTATCGTGCTTTGATTCATTTTCATGCTTTTCATATTATTTTTTCCTTTGCTGCCCCATGATAATCTTGGTTATGCATTTCAAGAAAAGCCTACATTTATACCATGTTCTTATATTTACTATAGATGATGCTTGCATCTATGTTGATATAATCATTGATGTATTCGGAATAATTTTTGCTTCTATAAAGGAAAATAACAATATTTTCCTTTATATCTTTTGTCAAAACCTACTCAAATTTAAACTATAATAGTTTGGTGCAATTTGAAATGATAAAGTTTTCGGATATTTCAATTACGTGGCTTTTATGCGTAAACTAATGTAAAATGTGACATTATCTTCATAATTATCCAGATATTCATAAGTGTAATACCATGTTAGGCCATAGGCAGACAATTTGGACACAAACTCATAATTAGACAATGAAAAAGCCTTTATTTTGCATATTAGTTTGCCTTTTCTGATTTTGAACATTTTGATTTATTGCCTGCTCCACCTACCTTGCGTGGAAGTTAACGAGGGCAGTGGATAGCCCCCCTCTCTAATTGAGAAACAAGGTTCATCCTCCCTAAGAACATACTGAATAAAATTCTCTTAGAATCAGAGATAATGCATTTCAAAAGAAAACACCACCAGACCTATAACTTAGCCTACTTTGGTCACGGAATAATTAGACCAAGATATACCTGCGGACAGGCCATTTCAATGAGTGCCCTTCACCTTCAATCACCACAGATTTTATATGCCCTTGAGTTGTAGTAGGGACCAGCCATATATATATGGCTATATATATCAAACTTAAATTCTACTTTATTTTATAATTACTGCATTGACATGTAATAGAATACAAAAAAACATGCATTTTCCCGCCTTAATAGAATATATATGGGCTCCTTATTTCATTTATAGTGCCTAATTCTCTGGCCTCTTCCTTCATTCAACCTGAAAATACACATAATGCTAATTTCATCGAACACAATTTTATTTAGGCATTTATGATAACCTGTACACCTTACAGGCAAGGTTACACCACCAGTTTACAACATATTTTGCTTCATCAACTTTAAAACCCACCAATTAAACATACATGTCCACCTCTACCTACCCACAAACCACAATGCAAATAGATTTCAGCTTGATGGATTTCCCCATTTTCCATTCTATGCTACTTTTTTCAGATATTCCGGTAAATACCTCCACTCCAAGAAATGATCTTTTACATTCATTCTCATTGATTATCCGCTAACTTTATCTTTTCCAATCTCTTTTCCCATAGTTGGGCAGCTGCTCTGATGAATAAGGCTTGGATGTTTATCGAAGATAGATTGCATTCCAATGAATATGGTGAAGGTGTTAAGCAATTCCTGGCTATGGCTCAAGCCCACACACTTGGATCCGATCACATTAGGTGTCCCTGTAGGAGATGCCGAAATAGAGCTTTCCACTCTTCTGTGATGGTCGAAGATCATTTGTTCATCATAGGAATTGATCCAACTTATACGGAATGGATATTCCATGGAGAAGATGATCTATTCCTAGATGTTACATTTTCTGATGATGAAGGTGACAATGCATCGGCTTACAATGACTACATTGATGATTTTGATGAGATGTTAGATGATATTCGTCATGGGTCGTTTATGGATAATTCAACTAGAAATGATGGAAATGCGGCCCCTTATGATCAAACCTCCACCTCTAATACTCCAACAAACCTTAAATTCGAGGATTTGGTAGCTGACGCACGACGTCCACTTTATCCTTCATGTGTTAAGTTCTCAAAGTTATCATTTATAGTCAAGTTGTTTCACATCAAGAGCATTGGTGGTTGGACCGTGAAGTCCTTTGACATGGTTATAAAGCTTCTGCAAGCTGCATTTCCCCATGCTCTATTCCCTGACTCATTTAATGACGCTCGTCGCTTGGAGCATGACTTGGGCTTTAGTTACAAAAAGATACATGTGTGCCCAAATGATTGTGCATTGTTTTGGAAGGAAAATGCTGATTACAATGAGTGCCCTTAATGTAACGCATTTAGGTGGATTGTAAATACAAGTAAGCAATAGGGAATACCACAAAAAGTTCTCCGATATTTCCCCCTGAAGCCTCGTTTGTAGAGGCTATTTATGTCAAAGAAGATAGCCTAAGCCATGAGATGGCATGTAGAAGCACGTGTTGACGATCCGACATGCATGCGTCATCCAGCCGATTATAAGGTATGGAAAGACTTTGATGAAAAACATAGTTGGTTTTCCCAAGATCCTCGCAATGTTAGACTTGGTTTGGCGAGTGATAGGTTTAACCCATTCAATAACATGAGCAAACCGTACAGCATATGGCCGGTCCTACTTGTGCCTTACAACTTGCCCCCTTGGTCATGTATGAAAGATCCATATACCATGTTGTCGTTGCTAATCCCTGGCCCAAAGGCACCAGGAAATGATATTGATGTGTTCTTGCGCCCTCTTGTCGATGAGTTGAGAGAGTTATGGGAAGAGGGTATTCATACCTATGATGCGTACAATGGGCAAATGTTTAGATTGCATGCAGCGTTGCTTTGAACTATCAATGACTTTCCCGCATATGTCAATCTTTCTGGTTGGAGCACAAAGGGCAAGATGGCATGCCCTTCATATACAGCTGACACAGATTCACAATGGTTGGTTTATGGGCGTAAACATTGCTATATGGGTCATCGACGATGGTTGGCCTCAAATCACACTTGGAGACGAAAAAAAAATGCTTTTAATGGGTACGAGGAGCACCGAGTCCAACCATCAAGGGTCTAGGGGAGGATTTGATTGAACAATTGGCTCGAGTGTCACATGTCCAGTTTGGTAAATCTTCTTTGAAGAGGAAACGAACGCCTAATCAACTAAATTGGACAAAAAAATCTATATTTTTTGAGCTTCCTTACTGGTTAGACTTGGGTTTGAGACATAACCTGGATGTCATGCATATTGAGAAAAATATATGCGGTAACGTTTTGGGAACATTGCTGAATATTGAAGGAAAAACTAAGGACTCCGCCAATGCACGGAGGGATTTGGCTAATCTTGGACTAAGGAAAGAATTGCGTTTACAACGTGATGGCGATCGTATTAGTATGAGTCTTCCTTGCTACATGTTAAATTTGAATGAGAGAAGGACGTTTTGTGCCTGGTTGTCAAATGTGAAATTCCTTGATGGATTTGCCTCAAACATAGCCCTTTGTGTCAATGTTAGTGATGGGAAAATTAGTGGAATGAAGAGCCATGACTATCATATCTTTATTCAAGCAATGTTGCCGGTCGTGATTGGTGGGTTCTTACGGGCCGATGTGCATCAAACCTTAATAGATTTAAGCTATTTCTTCAAAGAATTGTGTTCACGAACTTTGAACATATTAGTGTTGCATCGGCTTCAGGCAAATATTCCCATAATTCTCTGCAAACTAGAAATGATATTCCCTCTCGCATTTTTTGATATCATGGTGCACCTTGCTATTCACCTACCAGAGGAGGCATTACTGGCAGGACCCGTCCCATACAGATGGATGTACCCTTTTGAAAGGTATCTAGGGAAGTTCAAGCGGTACGTTCGCAACAGAGCTCGTCCAGAAGGCTCAATTGCTGAGGCATATCTTCATCTCGAGTGCCTTACATTTTGCTCTATGTACCTTAATGATATTGAGACTAGATATAACCGAGAGGAACGTAACAGTGATGTTGTCGGTGCGACTGGGTCGGGAAGTGAGCCAAGTTTATCTGTTTTCTCACAAAAGACACGACCATTGGGGACAACAAGGTCGCACAAATTAGCAGATACACTAATGGCCAAGCCCTGTTGGTATGTACTTAATAATTGCACGGAGGTTGAGCAATACATAGAGTAAGTACAACATTTTTGGAAAGTTTCCAAAGTTATAAAATTTTTATTTTTTACTCTCCTAGTTACGTTAGCTTCCTATACATGCAGGGAACACTATAAGATGAAAAAAGAGGACCCTCATAACATCGATCGTAGGCACCAGAGCAAACTCCCATCGTGGTTCAGATCTCATGTAAGAAATCATCAATATTCATTGGTTCCATTTGTACCCCTTAGATTAAGCATGGCGGTAAGTCATACCTGTGTTTTCTTCTGTCATTTTGTATGGCAGATTCGAGAGTTGCATGCAAGTAGTCCAAGCGCAGTAATCGATGACATATATGCATTAGCATGTGGTCCAGATCCCTGGGTCGCATCATATGCCGGATGCATAGTGAATGGTATTCGCTTTCACTCGAAAGAGCGTGAAAGGCATCGTCGTACTCAAAACAGCGGGGTGGTGGTTCATGGGTCGCATCAGGGATCCCCTGTTGACTTCTATGGTGTGTTACATGATATTATAGAGACCCGAGAAGGGGTGGCGTAAGGTATGTCTTTTTCAATGTGCTTGGTATGACGTTGGTGACCCGAGAAGGGGAATACGTGTTAGAGACCACTTAACGTTAGTGAATACTACGAGGCAATGGTATAAAGATGAGCCTTTTGCCCTTGCATGTCAAGCAACTCAGGTATTTTATCTCATGGATCCAACAGTGGGTTGCAGTTGGCATGTCATCCATAAGATTACAAATAGGAATGTTTACAACATTCCTCCGATGACTACTGTTGAGGAGGAGATTGATGATGACGAATCATCAGGGGGTGAAGTAGAAGATGATAGTCACAATAATGTGAACAACTATCCCCCTATTCTCCAGAGTGAATCAACCATGGCCGATCCGTTGAGTCGAGTCGATGAAGAGCATTTGCCTGTTGATCCATTAAGCATATCACGTCAAGACCCGTCCCAACCAGTTGACAATGATGTCTTCATTGATGATGACCCACTTGACGAGGGTAACTCCAATAGCGACTCTGAGACTCATATGCACGAGGAGTCAGATGATGATGACGGTAAGACATATTTGTATTGATTATTATGATTTTTAAGTTGATATTCATTATGTACTCATGACAATGGGCATATATACACAGTTCTTTGAATTAAGACCCTATGTATTGTTTTAAGCCCTATGCTAGACAAATAGGAATGTTTATCCCTTTGATTGCCTTCATTTTTTATAATAGATCCAGGGTTACACCCATCGTGGTTTCATGAATGATTCATTTTCTGCCCCCATTTCACATTCCCCTTTATAAGCGTAAGTATTAGAAATCACATTGAAAATATATTGATATATATATATATATATATATGTCCTGTAGCTTATTTGGTCTTTCTGGTTGCATGCAGATAGCACACCAGTTCAATGAAGAAACACAAAAGCTGAGGAGATTGTCGGCGAATCTAAGGTAGGAATCGCGTATTGCCCAAATCTACATAGTCTTTATTCGAATTATCATACCTATTCAAATTGTCCAAGATCATTAGCAATGTTTAAACCAATAATCTTATGAATGTAATAGCAGTGCTGAAATTGATAATGAAAGCAGTACCTTAAAATTGCCCACACATCTAGCACCTGTTCTAATTATCAAATAATCCATGGTTTGCAGTTTTCTTTTTCGTCTTCTCTTAATGTTTATGTAGAGTATGTTTCTCTCTATATTTACCTAGCAGCCTAGTAGAAGATCCCCTTTTTGCATAAGTGCATCCCTGTTGATGGGGTTTTCCTGCTTAGGGTATCCATGTTGTCAATCATCAAGAGATAATTGGTAGTAATAACAATAGTGGCATACCCTCAGTGGTTCTTGAAACAAACCATGGAGCCGCTCCGAGCAGGGGAAAAAATGGCCATTTTAGTTTAGCATTGCTATTAATGGCCAAAGGTCCTTAACAAATTGGACAAAAGCTGATCTTTCAACTTGCTTGCTAAGGTCAGCAAGCTCAATAATATCCTTTCGCATTTCCACTTGGCACCTTTCAAGATATGTTCTGTTTTCATCAGCTTCTTGTCTAACCATATCTATTTTAACTCTCTCAAGTTTAATTCCTTCCATTTCTCTCCTAGCTATTTCTCTCAAGTTATTAACATATTAGCTAGTCTCTTTGTCCTCTAGCTTTTGCTTGCATACCAGTCTCAAGATCTCTCTTCCGTAACTCAAGTTCTCTCTTTAAATATTCAGCATCCTTCAGCAGCAGTTCTTTTTCATTCATTATGTAATTATTGATCTCCTGTTTTAGTTCTGATTGATTGCTACATATTCTGATCTCTCTTCTTCACTCACTTGAAGCCGATGCTACTCTTCACATAGTTTCAATAGCTCTCCAATCTATACTAATTCTACTGCTGCCAACACACACTAGATGAAATATAAAATGATAAAGCACATGCTACCAAGATGGTAGATTTTTGATAAAAAGTATTCCACTTAAAAGAACATGGTATAAGAACTTACTCTTTCTCTAGCATTGAGCTTTTCTTCTAATGCAAGTAGCTCTTTCTCTTTCTTCTCCAAGTTTGTCCTCATGGCATCAAATTCCTGCTAAAATGATATATTAATACATAAGTCAACAGATTTAGCAACCACACAACACAGAGAAATACTTGCCTGCTCTTTCAAAGTTAAATTTGAAAGCTACCTGTTTATGTCATCTTCTTTCCTTTTCAATCTAATGTTGGCTGCATCATTCATAGCTCTTTGACCCTTCAAGGTCCTTTTCTTGCTGCTTGTTATGATATCGTTCACATATGCCCTCTACTCTCTTTGGTTAATTTCTCTTTGACCCTTGGCTAAAATCTCTTCTCCCTCCGTGTTTCATTTTCTTCCCCATTCTCGCATGTCCTCGCTTTTAATGGATAAAGTAGAGTCATAGGACTCTCGTCTGCAAGAAGTACAAACAACTTAATTAATTGAGTGGGAAAATTTAGCTTGATGTAAAATTGCCCTCACTAATTAACTGAAAAAAACTTATACAGGAAAGAAAAAAAAATTTATAAAAAAAAATGTACAACACTCAGTAGCACAAAGATTCCAGAGCAAGAGTATGGATATAGCACAGGTCAGAAGAGTTATGCTTACTCAGAAATGAAGGATAAGTGGTCCATTTGAAGTGTAGCTTCTTGAGAGTTCAAGACCTGTGATTTTCTCTCAATTTTTGCACTCTTTCTGCTCACCTCAACAAGCTTGGCCTCACCAGCACGCAATTTCACCTCTACCTCCAAAGATTTCTCCTCAATGCTAGTGACTAAAGCAGTTGCCTCATGCGGTAACTTAGAATCAGAAGCAAACTTGATTGCTTATATTTTCCGATCGCATTTCATGCAAAGCCTTCTCAAGCAACAAGATCTGTCATCTAATGTGAGAGATAGAGAAGAAAAAATGTTTGGAGACCTTGAAGTCCATTAAGAAGCAACTGACATATTCTTGCAGCAATTAAATATTGGATGGTTTAGCAATCTATCCATCTACAATGCTGGTTTTGAGTAGTTCAATACTTGACAATCAATGTCACAAATTGTTAGCTAGGCAATCAAAGTTATTAATTTCTCATAAAGGTTTTAATATTGTTTGCAGATTTTTATCTTTATTCAAAACTTACGTTGTGGAACACCTTCTCAAAGGGAGAGGAACAAATTGATGATTGATTCAACTAGTGGGAAGGACACATTTGAATTGCTAGCTAGGGGGTGTAAGATGATGGGTTGTGTATGTTATGAAATGGGGGTAAATTTCACAAATTGACCCATGATGTGTATATGTGACCCGTGCAAAACACGAAAAAATCATGCAAATGTGTAACATAGTCACACTGGAAACACATACTTGGTCAGCATTGCACGTCCCATTTCACATATGGAATGAAATGTATGCACATATTCTGGTATGGATGACATAGTTGTTGGGGAGCAATCTAGGAAATGCACATAGTTTATATGTGCATCCCTTCTTAGCAATGATTTCTGGATGAGTATTCTTCATTGGAAGATTGCATGCACAACACCAGACAAGTGGGAAATTATGCTTGCTGGAAATGGGGACTGTTATCAAGGGGAAAATGCTTGCTTGACTTGCCATGTCAAGCAATTCAGAGGACAAAATAATTGAGAAACAGTTGCATAGTGATTGATGGTTTTAGTTTTTACGTTACTCAGATGTTAAGAAAACACATGAAATGAGGTTTTATGGCGTAAGGTGAACACTAAATTATACATTGGTCACAGATGGTTCTTGTATAGTAAAAGGAAATAAATTAAATTTCCTTTCTCCTAAGAGACAATTGATGATTATGGTATTTTCACTAATCAGTTGAAATTTGTGATACAAATTAAGATTTAAGGCCAAGCGTAATAATGGGTTTGATTAAATTCCAATAAAAGCTTAAATTTCCATGGATTTAAAGGTATTTTATAACAACGTTTCCTTGATATGTGGCTGTAAATGTGGGTACTAATTAATTTTCCTTCATTATAATTAGCACAGGTGAAGATCAGATCTTGAATTAGTAGGCGGGAATTTTATTCACCAAAATGGCTATGAAATGGCACCAGAAAGGGTCACTTCCAGACCAGAAAGATCTACACGTGATGGGTCCATAAGGACAGCTGGCCTGTTGTTGAGGGATTAGTGACTTTGCTGGAGGGAAAATAGAAGGCAGAAGGCGGACAGGCAATTTGGTGAACCAGAGGCCTATTCCTTCCCTGATTCCAACCTGTACACCAAAGGTGTAAGGAAGTTCCAGCTAATCCTCCCCTGAGCAAGTCTGGGCTTTTTAATCTGAAGGTGCATCTCTTTTTCTCCCTAGTTCTCTTCCCCTTGCTTCTTTTCTTGACCTCTGTTCTGGGTGAGTATCGGGTGACCAGCGCCCCATGTTTTCAAGGGGCCCATTGATTTCGGCCCCTTCAAATGGTTTTAATACACTTTGCACAGCTTCTAAGGGGGTATATTCAAGTACTCGAGTCTTTCCATTATCTTTTTTCAGCCATGTTTTTGTTATTTGAGGTAGGGATTATTGAGAACCTTCGGATGTATTTATTCTCATAGTAGTTTGCAAATGGTGTTTATACTTGGCATCTCGTTGATGGGTATGAGGACTACTAGCCCCCTGTTACATGAGACTTTGGCACTACATGGATTTGTAAACACTCTACATTTTTGCTCACAAACATAGTATAAAAGCACCACAAATGTACAAGATTTCAGAAGAGTTTAGTCTAGTTTTAATATTACATGCTGCCAAAAAACATGCCTTTTTCATACCTACTGTTTACCTAGATGATGGGCTTTCAGCAGAGGTTCTTAGTTGTTTTTAAGTATGGGTAATATATAGCAATCTGATACATTATCATTGTTAAACAAAACAAGAGTTTGAATACCCATCTTGTTGGAAGTTTGATACTGAAACTAATAATACGCATAAGGGCAGTGGACAAAATTAGGTTTGCAGGTCCTATTAGATATACTCAGGCAATGCATTGTAAAATTACAAATATGAAGGTTTTTTGACTTGCATACAATTCATGAGCACAACTGTACCTTCCCAGCCTTAACATTGTGCTTTGGAAAAACTTTTAGATCCCCTTCATCATATAATCTGTGGAAAAGCAGTAAGTGATGAAGGGGAAAACAATCTATCATTTTTGTTAATTCGACAATGAGAACCATACCCTTAACCAAGTGATTCAAATGCAAATCAGACAAATAAAACAGTGCAGACAAAAGGGATCAACTGTATGTTTTCAAATGATAAACAAGCGTGATATTCTCACATGTTCAAGAGGAGAAAAACTTGTAATAAATAGTGACTAATGGTAGATAGTGGGCAATGCCAAAGCGAACATAGTCTATTTAGTTATGCATATGAAACACTCATATAGTATTGACGCTTGTTTGTTGGTTGCATGTTAAAAAGTATATTGAATTCCAGCAACCATAAAGATGTGGCGATCTGTCAAGAGGGGAAGGAGGGGGCGACTTTGACACTCAAGACCTATCATACGTGGCAGCAGCCCAGAGGCAGAAGTAGTGCCTCCGACTCCCATTTTACGAGACGAGCCAGACTCAAATGAAGAGACTCAGGACGTAGGAGGTGCTACTATACAAGAGTCCATGGATGTAGGACAGGGTGGAGAGGGGAATATTAATACAGGTATGCCATCAATTTTTCCCACAGTTACGTTTCTTTTCCATATCAATTCATAGAGAAGAAAAAGTTAACGCATTTAAAGGACATTTTTGGAGCTGTATTTTACAACTTGGTTTAACAGAATAATTTATCTACGTATAGATCCACCACCTAAGAAACGGGGCCAAGGACCTGCAAGATGCACAATATTTGAACGCCTTCGGAAGGTGGGTAAGATTCTATTGGTCGTAAAGGATGGTCATCGAGGTCCATCGTGTGAAAATGCCTCCATCTTCATTGGGCGAGTCATGTGGATTGTTAAAGTATATACTAAACTAAGGCATGCAAGCTGGAGTTCTATACCTGAGGAGGAGAAGCAAGAGCTTGTTGACCGCGTTAGGGTAGGACTAGATAATTATAGTAACCCATTAAAATGTTGATGGGTTTATGTCATTTCTTTTAATGTGCATTTGATTTGAATGTGACAAGTTACTTAAATTGAACTTGCAGGCAGACTTTGTACTAGATTGGACAAAAGACAATGTTCGTGAAATGGTTCAAACGCATTTGTGTGATAAATACAATGCCTATCATTATGAACTTCACAAAGTCTACAAGAAATATGAATCGTATGAGGAGGCCCTACGTGGTGGGCCATCGACGGTGGAAAAACCTGCTTGGCAATGGCTTTGTGAAATGTGGGCAAGGGGGGCATTCAAGGTATATTCATTTGGATTTTATTTCAGCTTCTGCATATTTAATATTTAGATTGCATAGGTGACATGGTACAGCTTATATGTGACATATATATATTTTGCTGCCTTTTTAAATAATTATAGAAAGAAGCAGGATGCAGCTAGCTATAAAAATTATGTATTAATGTATAGAAAGAATGGCCAAATAGTTAATTAATAACCTGAAGCAGCAATCTTTACCATTAATATATAATCAATGTGAATGTCCGATTAATACGAATTACAGCACATTTAAAGGACTTAGAATACCCATCCTATATATTTAAACAAAGCCTACATAATGATCTCCATTCATTAATTACTAGATGTTTAGACCCAAAATAAAGCAATTAATTAAAGGTAAATTTAAATAATGTTCAAACACTGCTCATATGTTTGATTACTAGGAATCACATATGCGGAAAAGTTCTAACATTATATGTATGATTTTCTATCTATCAAATCAGAAAAATGGGCTAATTAACTCGTTGCGCAAGAAGTTAATTTTTAATAAATTGCATAAAGGCCTTCCTTAGTTATCTACTTCCTTAGTTCTCTAGTAGAGGACTAAGAAAGGCCATTCATTGATACCAATTTTCTCTTCTCTATTATTTGAATTAAAAAGTTTATATAAATGACTCATTTTCTAACGTATAGCATTTACACCAAGTTTTTTCCTGTCTTATAGCACAAAAGGGCTCCTTACAAACCATTGCACAAATGTCATTCTCATTTCATAAATGGGACTTGATATCTTTAAAAACATATAGGAGAAGTCTCGAAGAAACATTACGAATAGGCAAAAGCTAAAGTATAAACACACAGGAGGGAGGAAGTCATTTGTACGGATATTGGAAGAGAAGGTTTGTGCAAATTCTGAATTATAATATAAGTAAACAAATTGTGTTGGGTTAATAGTGCCTTAACTGACACGATGTGTGGTAGTGGGAGACGACCCCTAATATGGTTGCTTTTTATAAAGAAACCCATTGGTCAGCACGGAGGGGCAAATTTATCAATGTCACGACTGAACAAAATTACGTGAGTAATGTGTTCTATAAAATAATTGGTAGACCCTTTCCCTCATTATAATGTTATTTGCATAGCTGGTTATATTATAATGATATTTTTAGAATCTGATGGTAGAGAGATTGAATGAGAAAGATCCTGGTGAGGACGTACATGAAGCGGCTGAAGAAATTTTCAAAGACGTGCTAGGCTTCAGATCAGGGTATGCAACAGGGATGGGGCACATGGTCATTCCCGACCCCTCTCCTTCAATGAAGAAGAACAAATCTTTTATGCTGCTAGCAGAGGAAAATGAACGACACAAGTGTGATGCGGAAATGTACAAGAGCAAACTAGATAGCATGATGGGTGAATTTGAAGCTATAAGGAGGGGCTTTTCTGATTTTGAAAAAGCAATGAATTTTCGAATCTCTGAGTTGGAGGGTAATAGCGAGTCTCATAGAGAGACTGAGCGAGATGCTTAGGCATCTTGCTATCATGGTGCAGCACCTATCATTTTTGTAGAGGTTTTTTGTGGATGAAACAATCCAATGGCCATGGCAATTTGAAACACACAACAAATCATTTTGGTAGTGGAAGTGTAGGTTATCTTAGCTAGGATGTGTTAGAACCAGTAGCAGGGAAATGAAGCTGGTTTTGAAGACAAAGTTGCCTCTATTTTGGGAATTAAAGGATAAGATCTAACTTTTGATTGGTTGTATAGATTCAAGGTAGTCGATGTATTTGGTTATAAAACTATTCAGAGAGAGTTGTGTTCATTATGAAGGGGTAATTTGTCTATACTTTTATATTTACTTAATGGGTTGTAGCTTTGTGTATTTATTAAACCAGAATTGGGAGGCAAATGTCAGTGACTTTCATTCGGATTGCAAGTTTGGGGAAAAACTCATAATCAGACAAATTTCATGGAAGTGCGGAATTGATGGTGATGAAGAGGAGTTCAGCTAATAGGCAAACATGAGGTATTACAAACATGCAGGACAACAGGAAGTATAAAACTTGGACTTGCTGAGATTGAAGTTATTAATTCTTGGTTATTTGTTGAACACATAGTGATTGCTTAGCCTATACATCTCTGTTTGCACATATTTTCCTGTTGAGGTGCTTTGCAGTTTGGTTATATATATCAAGTATAGATTGCAACTTTGGTGATGTTAGTTGGGTATGAGAAGGTATCCTTTATGAGAGACTTATAAAGTTGGGTTTGAGAAAGTCACTGGGAAATTTATTATTTCAGCGGCTCTAGTAGTTCCAGTTAATATTATATATACATATATATATATATATATATATGCGTGTGTGTGTGGCAATGGTTAAAACATAATGTCCAATTTGTTTTATTGTTGAGGGAATAAATAAAACACCCTGTTTATAGTACCAGATAGTTTTGATGCTTTCTTGTCCAATATTTTCCCGTGCAAATGGAGTAGCCATTGGAAAATTGCTTGATCTTTTCCTCTAAACAAACAGATTTCTGAATCGACAACTCCATGGTGGCCGAGTCTAGAACGATATTATACTTACAGCTAATGTGTATTTGGAGGATTCATAAACTGGTGGGACCACAAAATTTCATACACATGGGAATAGGTGTATGAAATAAAAGTGGTTGGATATGTGGTCAGTTTTAGCAGTTGGCAGTAGGTTAATCTCCGAGATATATATTAGTAACCAAGGTGATTTTATTTGCTATAGTAATGTCCTAATAGCTAGGAAATTAATGTTTTCTATTGGCTAATTGTGTTAAATACATGGTATTTTCAGGTAACTATGAGACAATAAATTGGGAGAACACAACTTAAACGTCATGTTGATGTGTGGAGTAATGTGTATATGTGACAAAATTATAATCATACATGTACTGCCTTCCAAGGATTTGTGGTTTTCATTACTGAACGTTGTTTGTTAATTCCCTGCTGGACTTGAGTTCTATGTGCTACAAATTCTGTATTGTCATGGCCTTGATGGTCAATTTGTTGAGTTGGCATGAGGTGCAATAAAATGATGTTTGAGTGGTATGAAGATTGTGGGATAATTAATTATCCCGCAAACAAATGACTCATGACAGGTTTTTGCCCTACAGGCAGATGAGAGTGGTGGCAAATTCTGTATTTAAGAATGGTTGATGTGGTCAATCATAGTTAATGGTTACAGCAATGTTATTTTCGACAACGTATTTTCTTGGGAAAAATTTCCTTCTCTTTATACATATCTAGGTAGTTGGTTGGGAAAAAATAATTTCTAGATGTCATGTAAATAACTCTTTTCCAATGAATCCTATTCATGGGAAATAATGGATGTTGGCACTTATTGCGACTCAGAAACATTCATGGGAACATGCACATTTCTGGCCTCACCTAGCCGTGGTGTGTAATGTTTCCCCACCAACCGACTTTGGTGGGAGAAAGTGTCATTTCCACTAAAATGGATCTTTTGCGATGAGTCTCACCCCCGCCATAAAGTTGTATCGTGGTCCATTGGAGTTTTTTGTGATGAAGCCTCCGCATGAGGAATTAGTACTCTCCATGACTGGGCTGTCGAAAGAAATATATATTTGCGACCGAACTCATGCAGGCGGAAATAACTTTTTCTGCCTGTCAACGTTTGGTGGGAAACACTAATTTCCCACCAAACCACCAAACGTAATTGTGGTGAAAATATGATTTCGAAGAATGTTGTGCATGGCAATAATTTTTTTCCCACGAGTGTATGTCATGGTTTCATGTATTTTGCGACCAAACGTAATTGTGGTGAAAATATGATTTCGAAGAATGTTGTGCATGGCAATAATTTTTTTCCCACGAGTGTATGTCATGGTTTCATGTATTTTGCCACCACTCTTTCCGTGGATAATGACGGTTTTTCCCACCATATCATATGGGATTGAGACCTTATTTGCCACGAGAAGAAAATGTTTTAACCGCCACGGATGCCATGGGTTCAAAAATGCTTTTCCCATGACTTTGTTATTTTGGTGGCAAAATTGCCTTTCTCCACGAGTTATATGCCACCAGTCTGCCACGGAGAAATTTGGTGTAAAAAAAATACATTTCCCACTGAATATATGCATAAAAAATGTTCTTACTACTAATATTGATGATTATTATTACCATGTATATCTCTTTTTTATATGCACTGTTAGAATACAGTTTCCTTTTTACTGGCCCTGTAAACAATTATGAATAAAAAAAGAGAGAAAAAAAAGTGTGCATTTGCCTGTTCACATTCACGTGAATGGTCGATATTAGAGCATTCTCATTGGATTAACTAAAGTTAAAGTACATTTTTGATGAATGTAAGATGAATTTAGCATTTAGCGCTTACATTCACATAAGTTTCTACATTGGAATAGCCATTTTTTCATTATATGACAATAAAATAATATAAGATGAATTTAACTTTGACTATTCACATCAAATCTCCACATTGGATTATCCATTTATTCATTATATAGTAATGAGTAATTAATAATTTTGAAAAATTTTTAATTTTTTTAATTATGAATTTATTTTATTTTATCATATTTTACTATTCATAATATTATATATTAATTAGTAATTATATTCTAATTATATTTTTTTAATTGTCATTTAAAATGGAGAGAGAAATAATTGATATTAAAGGGAGAGAGAAAAAAATAATATAAAAGGGATTTGATGAATGAATAGTGTGTTCCAAATTTGAAAATTAGTTTGGATATTACTGTAGCTATATTCCAAATTTGGAATATAGCTAATTCAATGTGAGCAATTTTATGACCTAATAGCTAAATTCTCATTGGATTTAGCTTTTAGCTAATCCAATGAGAATGCTCTTAGAGAACTAGGACAAGCAAGAGATGCAGGCCGCTGATTTTGTTTTACCAATTACAATATATTATAGCTACTTGAAACATAACCGATGATCTATCTTCTCAGATTCCTGCCACATTAGAGTCCAAAGTTAATTTAATCCTTAATTATACTATTCATGAAGTACTAATTGTTTTTCATCTATATATGTTATTGATCACACTATATAGGTAAACATGTTTTTGGAGGGGGTTTTATAAGCAATTGCAATATAGGTAAACATGTTTTCAAAGTGAAAAATTCTATATACTACATTATCTTCTCACATTATATAAGATGTGATACATTTATCACCATTAGATCATCCTTTATTGAATTATTACTTATCATTTAATAGGGATAACTATAACACATTTTACATAATGAGATTAAAGTGGGACGAAAATGTGGTGTATATATAGCATTACTCTTTCAAAAGTTCTCTCCAGCAGGAGCACAATTGGCTTGTTTTTCTTTTCATTTTATTTTTTTCCTGTTGAAAATAGACTTTTAGTATAACATTTTGTAGCCCTTTTTCTCTCTTGCTATTCTTATTAGGGTTGCTATTTATTATTTCAAGTTACCGGAGAGATGTTTCCTAACTTGGGATTCACATGATTTCATTATGCTTATATCATTTCAGTGTCAAATCAACAATTGAGAAGTACAAGAAAGCATGCACAGATTCCTCCAATACTGGGTCTGTTTCTGAAGCTAATGCCCAGGTAGACTTGTATATTCTTTTATCTAATTGATCTTCATGAAAACTGTGACGCCCCGACTCCCACGTACAAAAGAACAGGAATCGTGACGTCAGGATGATGACCACATGGTCATGCACCCAACGAAATGTGCTCAAGTGTGTGTGTAACACGCAAAGGTGCACAATAAAAGTCGCAGCGGATAATATAAATAAGTCAACTAAGTACCAGAAATTTAAATACAAATATTCAAAACAATTTACCTTTAAAGAGTTATACACTCTTCCCAAATAAATTACAAGGGCAATATATAAATTGATAAAAACGAAACTCGATAAACAGGAGCAATTCCAGATCACTCCACCAACGGAGCCAAGCTAAGGCTCGTCATCCACATCTGCATCAACATCTGCGATACCATAAAATGGTACCACATGTAAGTATAAACCAAACAACTCTCGGGATAAAAACATATTAATGCAACCAACATGCATTCATATGACAAAATACACTTAGCCATAAAATACCATTTTTCCAGAAAATGATTCACACAAAACAAACCCTTTATCGGACACTGTAGGCGGGAATCGCAGGCGGGACTCTACCACCGTCCCTGCTTACCACCATCCCTACCGCGTGCACCGTAGGCGGGAATCACAGGCGGGTCTCTACCACCATCCCTGCTTACCACCATCCCTATCGCGTGCACCGTAGGCGAGAATCACAGGCGGGTCTCTACCACCATCCCTACAGTTCCTTTCCCCACCATGAATACTTAACACACACAACGAATACTTAACAGAGCACTGTAGGCGGGAATCATAGGCGGGACTATACCACCATCCCTGCTTACCACCATCCCTACTGCGTGCACCGTAGGCGGGAATCACAGGCGGGACACAACCACCATCCCTGCTTACCACCATCCCTATCGCGTGCACCGTAGGCAGGAATCACAGGCGAGACTCTACCGCCGTCCCTGCTTACCACCATCCCTACAGTCTCATTTCCTTTTTCTCAAACCAGTCAATCCAATCGTTTCAAACACACCCAAAAATCATTTCTCACATGAAAACCCAGTTTTCAATTAAACACATGAACATGTATGCAATCATGCGAAAACCTAGTTTTCAGTTACAAACATGAACATGCATGCAAATGCAGTGAACAGGACACGACACCAATATCCAACAACCAACAAATGTCAACACAACCAGTTCACAGTTAAAAAGAGTTAGTGTAAAAATACATTTAAATCATGAAAGTTCTTTGAGAAAATACTTACAGTGCAATATAGCAATTTCTGAAGGATCACGAAGTTGAAAAAGGCGACGTCTGAGCAACACCACAGTGTAAAATACACTGTGGCCGTGGGTCACAAATACCAACTTTTCAATGGTAACAAACGAAGACCCAAATTTGATAGGGTAGGGCCTAGAGAGGTCGGTGAAGCCAATGGTGGTGGTGGTTTGCCGTGGGTGGCGGCGCAAGAGGTGGTTTTAGGCCAAAAATGCACAAATCGGAAATGGACTTGGTGGGGCTTCACCGGTGACGGATCGGAGCTGGGGTTGGGTCCATTGGATTGCCAAGAGGTCGGGGATGAAGTGGTGAAGAGATGGTGGCCAGAGGTGGCGCGACGGCGGCGCGCGAGCACAAAGAACGCCGCGGCTTAGTGGGGTGCGTGCGGGCTACCGGCGGTGAGGTAGGGGCTGGGATTTGGGGGGTGAGGTCGCCGGCTGATGGGGGAGCTAGTCGGCCGGGCGGTGTCGCGCATGGCGGCGTGACGGCGGCTGGGCTGGGAGAGGCGACAGACGCACGGGAGAGAGAGGGAGGGGGACGTCCGCACGGGAAGAGAGAGGGAGAGGAGAGAAAAGAAAGAGAAAAAGAAGAGAAAAAGAAAAGAAAAGAAAAGGGAAGGGAAAAAGAAAAATGGTGGGAAAGAAATGAGGTCCAGTGACCAGTCCTCACATCTTGGGTCACAAAAATGATCCATCGGCAACGATTTTAAAACAGCAAATCAATTAAAATAATTTAAACGTAATGATACAATGAAAATAAAATAATTAAATCCCACAATCAATTAATTTAAAAGAAGAACAATTTAAATGTACAACAATAAATAAATATTAAGAAAACATAACAATTTAATTCTCACAATTTAAAGATCATAAAATAACCCATTTCAAATATCCGATAATTTTAAAACAAGGGAATAAATTTTTGAATAAATAATAATAAATCCTTCAATAAAAATACACTAAAATATGGGGTGTTACAAAAACATAAAATGATATTTCTACCATTGCTTCTAATTTTGAGAAACAAAAGAAAATGAGGTCCTAAGATTGCATCAATGTGCATTTGGAATTAGCTTTAGCCTTAGAATCCCACTACAAGAAAACTGCTTATTTGTAGCCAGTTAATTCCAACGAAATGACTATTTTCAGCTAAAATGAATATGTTTTGATCACAAATAATCTTTTCGCCGTAATTAAATGTCCACAAAAATCCGTTTTCCTTGTAGTGTCCTAAGATTGCATCAATGTGCATTTGGAATTAGCTTTAGCCTTAGACTACTGATCATGATCAGGATATCAAAAGTTGTATTATACACACGACCATAGTGCTTCAAAAGTACTAAGACTGTCGGATATTGATTTGATCACATTACCGTTAATCCTTGAAATCGTAACACTCCATATTGCTAGCTTCCAAATCTAATGTCCATGGTAGCTCATTGGTAACACATGGTAGCCCTTTCTCTTTTGGCCACTCTACTTATCAACATTCAATGTCTTATGAGTATGTCCATAGATATTACTAGAGATTTTAACCTAGGTTTTGATCGCCCCACTTCTAATTAATTAGTGGACGTCCACACTAACGCAATGGAAGTTATTTCTCTTTTGGCAGATCCATTTACCAATGAGTATTTAATAGCTTAAGATTAAGCTGATATAAAATAATGCCACAGAATTCTAATAGAGCTTATAATTTAGTATACCCCCTCTATGACTTGAAACTAGCTATGCTTTGATGCCTGCTCTAATGCTAACAATTATGGGACTCATCATTCTTGAAAATATTTTCCTAAATATAACTTAAATCTTGATTTGGTAACTGATCTTTGGAATGCATGTAACATGCCGATTACCTGGCCAAATTACCATTTTCTGATTTAATTTCTCCAATATATAGTTCAATTTATAGTGATTATTATTTTATATATATCTCATTGATTTCCTTTCAACCCCTATGAGTACTTTTGGAAGAGAAAAAGGCATATGATTGCTGCTTTTAAACCATATATATAATTAATACTTCTTCTTGAATCAGACGTACGTACATGAAAATCCAAACAATCCCAGGAATTGACTACAGAAAAATATTAAACCACAATCAGCCCGTATGGCCTTTATCTTGATAATCACTCCAATTTTTGAACCAATAGATCAGGAGAGCTGAACTTTGGTCTATAAAGTTTGTACGTCTAGATATCTCTTTTGTATATTTGTTGTTTTTGTATTGTATATAAGCACTAACCTTATTTGTATCATAATTAGTTCTACCATCTAGAGGCTGGTTATACCCTACGTAGGGGTGTAACCGGTTCGGTCCGGTCCGATTTTGGACAAAATTTAGGACCGAAACGGTATGTACCGGTTTTGTATTTTTCAAAACCGATTACGCTCCGGTTACCCTCATAAACCGGTACTTCCGGTTTTACCGGTTTCCGGTCCAGTCCGGTTTTTCAGTTTTTTTTAAATGTAAAAAAATATATAATAAAGTGTTACTTTTTTATAATAAAATTTTATTAATAATTTAATATATATATTATGTTTAAAACGTAAGATCAATTAAATTTTTATCTTTAGATTAAACTTTTATTTTATAAATTATAATAACATTATCTTATATATAATTATATTAATAACATATGATCAAACAAATTACAAATGTTCATATTTAAGATTAACATTTTATGTTGTAATATATAAATTATAATATGAAATTATTTCATATGTGATATATAATTATATATTATATATAAAAATTTAATATATAATTATATATTATATATAAAACTTATATATATAAATATTTTATATAATATATAAAATTAATTTATATATATATATATTCCAACCGGTCCGGTTCGGTCCAGTCCAGTCCCGAAAACTATGGAACCGAAACCGGACTGGATCCGACCGGTTTTCATAATATAAGAACTGGTTCCGGACCGGACCGGTTCAAAACCGGAGCAACCGGTCCGGTTCGGTCCGGTCTGGACAGATTTTTCGGTTTACCGGTTTAAATTTACACCCCTAACCCTGCAACAACAAATTACTAGTGTGCAGGATTCAAACAGGTAATAAAAAAAAAAAAAAAAAGGCTCTATAATATTCTCCTTCTTTGGAACTTTAACATTGCAATATATAAAATTTCCTTTAAGAATGTTTTTCCAGGAAAATATTGGGCGAGTCTTTGAGCAATATGAATGTCAAAGATCTCAAGAGCTTGGAGGGCAAATTAGAGAAGGCAATTAGTAGAATTCGGTCCAGAAAGGCCAGTTTCTCTTCCATCTCTTCTCTTATAAACCTATGATACGTTCTCTTAATTGGTTTTTGTTGTTACATCCTGAACTGCCACTAACAACTTCCATTTTATGATTTTCTTTCCTTCCCCTTATAAAATCAACCAGAATGAGCTAGCTCCTGTTCGCAGAATTCGAGTATATGCAAAAAAGGGTAATAATCTATCCTTCTCTTCAAGTAATTTTCTAGATCTGAATTATGTTAGAGAATTGCTACGTTCACCGAAAATGGATCCCGAATATGGATCCCGAACAGTCTATTTCACTTTTCTATTTCACTTTTTTTTTTCATGTATTTTTTTAATCATCATAAACATTTAAAAAAAATAAAAAATTTACAACATCATTAAAAAAATACTTCCTTAATTACTAAGTAAAAAAGAAAAAAGAAAAAGAGTCATTCGAGACTCATTTTTGGGACAAAAAATATTTCTCATTAAGTTATCTTGTGTCCTTCCCCAAAACTTTCCATTGCAAGTAGTACTTGTCCACTTTGTAGGTATCTCAAGTATATTTCCGTGATTAGAGCCACTCTAGCTTACGTACTTAGCCCTAAAAAAAAATAAAAAAGCTTTGTGATTAGGGTGGTCGAACAGCTTTTGAGTAGTATGAACAACATCGTTATCGTTAGGGCAACGGGGGGCCTCCTACTCGGTAGCTCAAAAAAAAAAAAATTATAGGAATTACGGAATCATGGACATGTCAAACAATGTTGCTCCTTGTAATCGACTCGAGGTAAAATTGTCGGAGAAATGTCTCATAAAATAATTAGATAAAATAAAACAGTCATACTAGTTGTCTGTGTTAAATAACTAAAATATCTTTACATAAGCTTCTTAAAAAACCTGATGGTAAAATGTCCAGCCATATATATATATATATGTATTAATTCATTCCGTTAAAATAACTATGTTACCACAAATTTTAGGGGCCTTGATGATCGTCATGTTTGTTTTTTCCCAACTTTATACTACAATACTTCACAACTTTAGTGTATATGTACTATAAATAATTAACAGTACAGTCATATATAAAGTATTCAAATAATTTTAAGTTGGTTAATAATTTGGTATCCTAGAGGTTCACATTATTAGCCTATGTGCCTCTACTGATCATCAAGATAAACACCAAAGAGGCACTGCACCAACAGCAAAGCAACTACAACACTTAGAATAACACTTTACGAATTGTATTGCATTGTGTTATTTCTCTACTGTTGTATAACAAACTTATTCTTTCCTCTCTATCTTGTAAAAGTCTATATATAGACCCCGTTGGCATAATGAAAAGTACGGAAGAAAGTTTCACAATTATGTTATTCTAACATGGTATCACGTGTAACACCCCGTATTTTAGTGTATTTTTAATGAATTAATTAATTTTCTTGATGCAAAAATAATTTATTCTCTTGTTTCATAATGATTAAATTTTAGTTGGGTTATTTTTATGATTTTTAGTTTACGAAAATTATTTTTTGAGCGCTTTCTTAAATTAATTATTGTTGTGTGTTTAAATTTCTTCTGGAATTAAATTAAATTATTATCGGGTTTAATTATTTATTTTAATTATAATCATTGTGTTTGAAATATTCTATTTCACTAGCTGTTTTGAAATCGTTTCCGTTGGATCATTTTTGTGACCCAAGTTATGAGAATTGGACCTCATTTCTTTTCCTCTTTCTCTTTTCTTCTTTTTTCTTTTCTCTTCTTTTTCTTTTTTCTTTCTTCCCCTCTGCTTCTCGCGCGCCTCTCCCGTGCCTTTCGTCGTCCGCCCAGCCCCACCACGTCGCGCCGCCGTTCGCGACACCCGCCCGGCTTGAAGCCGCGGCATTCTTTGTACTCGCGCGCCACTGTCGCGCCACCACTGGCCACCATCTTTTCACCACTTCATCCTCGACCCCTTAGCAACCCAATGGACCCAACCCCAGCTCCGATCCGCCACCAGTGAAGCTCCATCATCCACATTTTCGATTTGGGTGTTTTGTTCTTCTACCGCTGCCCACGCCGCCACCCACGGTGAACCACCACCACCACTAGCTTCACCGACCTCCCTAGGCCCTATCCTGTCAAATTTGGGTCTTTGTTTGTCACCGTTGAAAAGTGGGTCTTTGAGAACCACGGCCACAGTGTATTTGACACTGTTCTGTTGCTGTGTTGTCTCCTCTTGCAGCTTCATGATCCTTCGGAAATTGCTATATAGCACTGTAAGTATTTCTCCAAAGAACTTTCGTGATTTGAATGTATTTTTGCACTAACGCATTTCACTGTATTTGGTTGAACATGTCGGACTGAGTCCGAGGAGTTCGGGGGTCGGATGGATTTGTGATTGGAGTTGTTTGGTTGGATTTGATTGGATTGGTTATTGATGGTTGTGGATTAGTGTTGGTACATGTACATCTCATTATTTCATGCATGATCATGTTTGTAAAGAAAACTGAGTTTTCATGTATTGCATTCATGTTCATGTGTTTATGAAAACTGGGTTTTCATGTGTGAGAATATTTTTGGGTACGTGTGTATCACGACCCCAAGCCGAGATGGGGCATTATCTCGGTGGAGCTTCTCTGGTTACTCGGGAGCAGAATATAATGAGTAACGTCCCCTGGATTGTCACCGGGCGACAATGGGATCGGACGAGATGGTCTCGTGCTAACTCCGTGGTCCTTCTGCTGGCGGGGACTAGAGGATGTTTGGCCACGTACGTGCTGGGCGTGGAATTGGACATCGCTCGTTGCGTAGTGTGGATGCTTGGCCATGTACGGGCCGGGCGCGGAACTGAGCACTGCTACGAAGCCAGGACGTGCGGATGGTCCCTAGTGGAGACCATGGTGCATATGGAATTAATGAACTATTTTCTGGGAAAATAGTGTGCGTTGGATTTCTGTGTAAAATATTTTCTGGAAAAATGTTTTACGGATATTTTGGGCCAAAATGAGATTTTGGCGTGTGTTGAAAATAATCATTTTCGGAGAAAATGATGTTTTGAGAAAAATGTATATCTCTTCATGTGCATGCATGTTAGTTGCATTTAATGCATTTTTATTACGTGGTTATTTTGGGTTATACTTACCTGCAATACTATTTTGTGGTAACGCAGATTTTGATGCAGATGAGGAGGATGAGGGCGAGCCTGAGGAGACGGCTCCGCCCGAGGAGTGATCTGGGATCACTCGCTTGGTTATTTGAATTTACTATATTGTATTTTAATTATGGATGACTGTATAACTACTATTTAAACTTTACTGATATTTTGATTGTAAATAAATTCTGGTACTTAGTTAATTATCTGCTGCGTCATTTTTTTGTATACCTTTGCATGTACACACGCTGGCACTTCGTTGGGATGCGTGACCGTGTTGTCACCATCCTGGCGTCTCGATCCCCGTGTTTTTATATAAGGGGAATTGGGGGCGCCACATCACGAGCTCCATGACTCAAATCAGTCCCACTGAATCCATGGCCTCTTCCTCTACTTCGTCTTCTTCCCTCACCTCACCCTCCATCACCCCCTCCTTCTCCCACATTGTCACCACTAAACTCACCACCGAAAACTACCTACTCTGGAAAGTCCAGACCTTTGCTTATCTTCGTAGTCAAGATCTATATGGCTACGTTGATGACACTCAATCCAAACCTCCCGAATTCATCTATGAATCTACTACTTCTCCTCCTAAACCTAACCCTACTTACTCAGTGTTCTTTTCTCTTCCCTTTCAGATTCCATCTTAGGTCATGTTCTCTTCCACCACTGCTCAACAACTATGGAACTTAGTGGTTTCCATGTTCTCCTCTCAATCCCAAGCCAAAGAATTCCAACTTCGCTTCCAGCTTACCAACCTCTCTCGGGGTGAACAATCCATCACTGATTATTTCGATAAAATCCTTCTTATCGCTGACTCTCTAGCTGCAACTGGCACTTCCATCTCTGAAAAGGAACTTGTCTCATACATTCTCAATGGCTTAGGCCTAACCTATGAATCTTCCTCACATCCATCACCACCCGCACTGATCCCTTGACTTCTCATGACTTATATAAACTTCTTTTAATTCATGAGAGTCGCCTCACTCACACAGCCAAACTCACCACACCCTCCTCTAATTTCTCAATCAATTTCACTACAGCAACCCAAAACCGTGGCCGTGTTCCATTTCATAATGGCAGACAAGGTCGTGGTAGAGGACAACCTCCTAACAATCGAGGTGGTTGCTCTTACTCTCCCAATGGTTCTCAGCAGAGCAACATGCAACAACCTACCTATCAAGTTTGCAACAAGTATGGTCACGTTGCCCTGCAATGCAGGAATCGGTTCAATCACTCCTCTACTTCAAATTAGTTCTCCGCCAACTATACTACTCCAAGTGTGCACTCAGAGGACATTTGGTACCCGAACTCTGCGGCTAATCACCAGATCACCAATGATTTGTGTAACTTGAATTTTTCATCCGAACAGTACATTAGTAATGATACAATTTGTGTTGGTGACGGTAACAGTCTTCCTATTCAAAATTTTGGTGAATCTTCTTTCTCCACTTCTTCTTCTTCTTCTTCTTCCTTTCATTTGCATAACCTACTCCTTGTGCCTAAAATAACCAAAAACTTAATTTCTGTTCTTCGTTTCTGTGTCGATAACAAGTGCTTTTTCGAATTTCACTCAACCCATTTTTATGTGAAGGATTCAACGACCAAGAACCTCCTCCTCACTGAACCAACCCTTGACGGTCTCTACGTCTTCCCAAGCACCAGTTCTTCCTCTCCAACTGTGAATCTCAGCGAATCCACTTCCTTTTCTCAATGGCTTCGTTGGATGGGGCACCAGCTACCATTTTCTTCTAGCCAGGCCCAATACAAGCGGCCATTAGCTTTAGTCTCATCTGATTTATGGGGTCCATCCCCTTATGTATCATGTTTGGGTTTTAAATACTATATCTCATTTGTCGATCATTTTACTCGCTATACTTGGTTATTTCCAATCAAACTTAAATCTGATGCCATCCATGTCTTCACAAAATTCTTGCCTCTTGTTGAAAGATTTTTTAACACCAAATTAATTAATCTTCAAACCGATAGTGGAGGGGAATATAAACCTATCACTACAATGTGTCAATCTCTTGGAATTAATCACAGACTTTCTTGCCCTCATACACATGAACAAAACGGGCTCGTTGAACGCAAGCACCGACATATTATTGAAACCAGGCTTGCTCTTCTGGCCCATACATCTCTTCTCTTTTCTTCGTGGGCGATGCCTTTGAAACTACAATTTATCTAATAAATAGACTTCCAACCACTACAAGAGAATATATTTTTAATGGCGCTATTTAGTCGTCGTATTAGGATATAAAACTGTCGATAATACCCTTCAGCCACGTTTTTCCCATTGCAGACAAGACATCGCGATTTTACCTTGACATTTGCTCTGGTTTTCGCCGATAAGGGAACTATAGCATTGTGGACTATTTATATCGATTTACACGACGATAAAGCCATAAACTTGGTAGAAATTATTGCATTCCATCAAATCAGCCTTTTCGCCCAAAGGGAGAACAACTCCCTGCGAGCTGTAGTTCATCGCAGATGTGATCCCTCATCTCGGCGCTTTCGAAAACCGCCAGAGAAGTTAGCTGTGGTATAATCGGAAGTTGAAAAAAGGTTGGATACTATTTATGCTGTTTGCCCAAAACGCCGTTTCCAAGTATTGCGAAGGTAAGTTTCTTCGACTGTTGTTAATTTGGCGCAATAGGAATTTTACTAGGGCTTTATTACCCGGTAACAACATTTCCTCTGCTATTAATTTTTTTGCATGAATTCCACAAATTTGGTTCTACAATTTCACAAAATTCCATAAATTTTATAAAATTTCCTATATTCACGATAATTCGTGAAAAAAATGGTAGTATCACTCCCAAGCTTTTGTTCTGCGCATGTATATTGGTTTTTGACCATGATTTGCACTGGCTGGATGGATTACAAATCAATTACTTGGCACCATAAACATTCAAGTTACGTTTCCTGAGCATGTTGTTCTTACTTTTTTTATCTCCAATTTTGGTTCTGCAGATGATTATATATATATATATATGGTAACTTTCACACATGATCATGACACAGACACATGTATACATATATACTACATCACTATATTATATTCTCAGACCTTCATTGCTTGTCACCATATAATACATCCTAGCTGATCAATTTTGCCCTGTTCATTGACCCAGATGCAAGCATATATTGATATGTACAATGATTCCCAATGCCTGCATCTTGTTTTAAAACATGCCAAAAATGATCAATATGTCTACATACAACATTTAGTCCAAATTGCATTCATATAAAACAAGCAAGCAGCATCTCATGATTAGCATGAAAATACTCTTTCATACAGTAGAAATTTTATAACTTAGTTAATTAGCAGTACCATAACAATGCATCCATAGTTCCTATTTCAACATGTTAGAAGTCCTACTAACTCTACATGTACATGTACATGATACTCCAAAGGAATTTTTACACATAGAAGTTGTTTGTGGTATTGGCTAGCACATCCCAAAAAAGCTTTGGCCTTGTAAGCTGAATTGACTTGTTACAAAACATGACCAATAAAATGGAATCAGACCATATCCTGCATCCAATTCCACACAATGTCCTTGTAGTACTTACAATATCCAAAAGAACAAAACACTCATCTTTTTCCAACTGAAAGCCTAAAACATCCTAAACAAAATTCCATAAACAAAATTCCTTAAGGGGCTACATGTCATTTACTTATTTGTTGGAAATTAATGGCCTTTTCGAAAATATAACTAATGATCAGATAATTTGACAGTCATGAGTTTATATTTACCTAATGTTGACAAGGCCATTACCAACCTCTTGTGTACCACCTAAACTGGAATCATAACATATTAGTTATGTAATATTGCCTATATATACAAGAACCCTGTGTATAATACCAATAATTTCTGACTGCATTCTGGTTTTACAAAATTCGCTAATATTATATATCAAACTCGATTTTACAAGTGCACTATAACAATATCTCTGATTTAATTACACTTGTCTATCGTATACAACATTAAAACAGACCTACAAATGACACCCACTTAAATAATTAAGAGGATATCTCCGTGCAATTGGTTATAAATTCAAAGCTGGCCAATTATTCTACCACATATGACCTATGTAATTTAATGGCATGCAAGCATATATGTGGGCCAATTTCTCTAATCCAGTTAGACTATACAACATGTTTTCCTCAAGATATTCTATGTAACTTTTGGTGTATGACTCATACATGAGCTGTCAAAGTTGGATATAATTGTAGTATCCCTATTCTTACTATTTTTTCTTCATTCATCAAAGAAATAGTAGTTTCCCTCACTTTTTTAAGCAGCATTTAAAAGAGGTTAAATAATTTACAGCTTCACTAATCACAAAACCAAGTAATCAGGATAAATATAATTAGGGAAAAAAATATTTCCATATAAACAAGTTCCACATACTTCCATAAGCTTCCTTCATCCTCTCCAACAAAAGTAGAATAGAGTAGAATCTTGGACAAAAATAATGTTGCTAGTACTTCATTCTCCCCACGAAAACTTCATCAAAAGACGGTTAGAAAAAGTGTAGGACAAAATAATTATAGTAGTTACTGCTGGCTTGCAGCGGATGCCTAAGGAATTTCAGCTTGAGTCTCTCTTTGAGACTCTACTTCTGTCTCCACTTCTGACATTCTCAAGTTTAAACGTGTTTCTTATTCTCGCATATGTTTTTGCATTTCCATTAGGCCCCTTTCAAACTCTTTAAGCTGATTTTGGTAATACTTTGCATTTTTTCTAATTTGTTCATTTTCCTCGACAAGCCGTTCATACTCCTCATTGGATACTCTAGGAACTTCAGGAGATTTGGGCATAATAGAGTGGCCCAGCCCTCGAGAATACCCTAGCCTATGTCCCAAAACCACCCTAAATATTCCTACTGCTGCTTGATTTGTGCGAGCATCTGGCTCAATAGCATTCATCTTTTCAACCATCTGATTATGTTGCATGAATCGGAACCACCATTACCATCATATCACTAACAACTCAACTTATAACCTTACATGCGTATGTATGCTTGCTAACACCAAAAGAAAAAAATCGCCATGTACTAAACAAGTTAACTTTCTCGCCTGTGTCTATCAAGGATTCTTTTTAGATTATTATGGCATTGGTAGCTCATTTTGATCTCGAGCTGCATCAAATAGATGTCAAGATAGCTTTCCTTAATGGAGATTTATTTGAGGATGTGTACATGATGCAACCAGATGGTTTTCAAGTGTAAGGAAATGAACACATGATGTGTAGACTTAACAAGTCCATTTATGAGCTTAAGCAGGTATCGAGACAACTGTACCTAAAGTTTGATGAGATTGTTACCTCTTATAGTTTCAAGGAGAATCTTGTTGATCAATGCATATATTTGAGGGTCAGTGGGAGAAAGTATATCTTTCTTGTTCTTTATGTTGATGATATATTACTCGCCTCAAATAACATTGAGCTTATGTTTGAGACAAAACGCATGTTGTCATCTCATTTTGATATGAATGATCTTGATGAGGCCTCTTATGTTTTAGGCATCTAGATTTTGTGTGAGAGATCTAGAGGCATTCTTGGATTATCTTAGAAAACCTACATCGATCAAGTTTTAAGTAGGTTTAATATGCATTCTTGTTCTCCTGGAAAAGCACCTATTGTAAAATGTGATAAATTTTCTAAGTCTCAATGCCCTCAGGATGATAGTGTGAGAACTCAAATGCAAATAGTTTCATATTCGTCAGGTGTGTAGTTTGATGTATGGTTAAGTATGCACACGACCTGATATTGCTTATGTTGTTGGTATACTTGGGAGATACTTGAGTGATCTGGGTTTGGCTCATTGGAAAGCTGCAAAGAAAGTACTTAGGTATTTGCAAGGTACTAAAGATCTAGTACTAACATATCAGCGATTTGACATTCTTGATGTAGTTGGATATTTTGATGTTGATTTTACGGGTTGTTTAGATAACAGGAGATCCACATCTAGTTATGTTTTTATGATGGTAGGAGGAGCTATTTCATGGAAAAGTTTCAAACATACACTTATAGCTTCCTCTACAATGGAGGCAGAGTATGTAGCCTGTTCTGAGGCTACATGTCAGGCTATATGGTTGCGGAATTTTATCTTGGGGTTAGGTGTTCTGAACACCATTTCGAAGCTGATGAAGATATTTTGTGACAATTCTGTAGTAGTCGCTTTCTCTAAAAAGACTAGGAGCATATTGATATTAAGTATTTGTTTGTTAGAGAGAAAATAACCGAGTCTTATATTTGTGTTGAGCATATTTCCATAGAGCTTATGTTAGCTGACCCACTAACTAAATGTTTAGCTCTAAAGCTGTTTCAGAAGCATGTGACTCATTTGAGATATTAGAGTTTTCTATTATATTTAGTTAGTGGGAGTTTTGTGATCATTGATTGTTTGACTATATTGTTTATGCTCATATTCTATTTTAAATATAGCAATATCATTGAATGCTTGAATCACGTGCATTTTGGATAGGGCGTACTTTATATATTGAGACATATTGACTAGTCTTGCGCTTGGGTCACGCCCATTTTGGACAAGACGATTGTTTATGTAATGAGACATTATATTTGGTCTCATGCCTAAGTCACTCACATTTTGGACAGGGCGTATTTTATGTATTGAGACATATTGACTAGTCTTGTGCCTGGGTCACGCGCATTTTGGACAATGTGATTGTTTATATAATGAGACATTATGTTTAGTCTCATGCCTGAGTCACGTGCATTTTGGACAAAGCGTACTTTATATATTGAGACATATTGATTAGTCTCTTGCCTGAGTCACATGCATTATGGACAAGGCATATTATCTACAAGAGACAATTTGCTTTAGTCTATGCTTGAGTCAGGTGGTTGTGAGTATAAGTTTGGTGTCATATATCCTGTCGGTATAGTCACCAAACTAGGTATTGCAACTGCATTTTGGACAAGGCCTATTGCTTTAAAGACATTTATATTTGTCTCTAAGGCTTCTTATGGAAACGGGTGTTTGTCACTCTTTTGATTATTTCCATACTACACTTGTATCTCATAAGCCTGAATTACGTGATTTCAAGTATTGGTCATGTGTTGTGTGAGTGTATTGTTCACTTTCTTGTACTTGAAGGTTTGAACAAGGCCTTTGATTTTGGGATGCTTGTTTGTGTTTATATTGTGATTAAATGTAACGTTGTCCAAGTGGGAGATTGTTGTATTTATTTTTGTAAATAGTGGACTAGCATTAACATTTGGTCATTGGGCCCATAATGAGATGGACCATTTTAATAGATACATATGAAGGCCCCTACTCTTACTTCACTTTAAAAATAGAACTAACCCATTGAGTTCTATATAGGCCTTTTGCTCTTCCTCTTCATCTTCCTCTCTCTTAGGGCAATAACCAAAAATCAGACAAAGAGAGGTAGATAGTAGTTCTCTCCATAGCTGGAAACCTTTCCCCCTTTTGTAGGAACTCTAAAGCTCCATGGAAAATCCATCACAAGCTATTGGAGGTATGAACTCTCAAAAATTTTTTTTGAGCACATGCTTTGATTATAGGAAGAGAATATCACATCTTGTGATTCTAACAGTCTAATTAGCCATGTCAATGAATAACTTGTCATAATTCCATAGGTCAGTGAATAGTTTATTTATTTCTCAATGGTTGAAGAATTATTGTGTTTGAAGGTATAAGCAGTGTTAAATCATTCTTGGAGTACTTGGATATTGAAAGGATGTTATGGGGGGCTTCATGGTCAAAGGACTAAATAAAGGTAAAGGTGATTTGAGCATTCATTCAGAGCTCAGTTCTAGTACTCACACTGGAGAAGAACTTTCAAGAAGACCTCCATGACCGTGCATTACTAGAAGATCACGAAGATATCTGCCCTATATGTCTTGAAGCTGGTAACCTGTTTTTTTTTTTTTTGGATCCAGAACCTTAATCTGGCAAGGTGATTATGTGAGAACAAGTGGTCAGTTTATCCTGACTTCTTTGTCCAACTTCTGAGCAGGATATGATCTGTGTCATCTAGCTAGAAGATAGAAATTGTTGTACGTCAAAGAAAAAGTTCCGCTACTCTCATTTTCACCGTGACTCTTACCATGCTTTTCTGTTGACAGAATAGACACCTGAGAATCCTAAGATTTTAACCCAATGTTCTCATCATCATTTCCTCTTCATACTTCTTAGTAAGATGTTTAGTTTCATAAACCAGATTCATCACTCATGTGTTGCTAAGAACCAGAAAACCAAGAAGGGTTTGCTTTCATTCAAACGTTTTCGATTGTTCCCCAATTTTTCATTGAAGTGTAAATGTTACATTGCACTGAAATCTGAAATATGATACTTGATGCAACAAATAATCTCAACTTTCTCATGGCATGTAAAGAGTAGAGAATTGAAGATGATGAAGATATATGAATTGCAGAAGCAGCTGTTAATCTCAACTACACTGCACTGTTTAATACTGGGAAAGGAATAATTTATTTCCAATAACTCAAAACCTCATTGGTCTCGCAAATCATGAGATAAGTCAGCGCCTATGAGTAACTATAGCAACAAACCATTCTCCAAAATCTTGTAATTGCCAAAGCATACATACCTCATGAAACTATTTGTAACAAGGAAGATAAAGGAGTATTGATTCCTACGTATGATACATATTACAGCCATCAAAGTCATATTAGGCCTAATGAAAAAGGTAAGGGTAAGTGAGTAACAAAATGAGGCCTAGTGTAGTTTGAATTATTGAGTTTCTATATGTGACTTAATCCGAAAGAGAGAAATAAAAGAGTTTCTTTATTTAAGATAAATAAATTGCAAATCCAGTTTGTGTCTCGTATGATTCATTTCATTTATAGCAGTGCAATTATGTTCAACATGATGCTCTGCTTTGTCCATGCACTTACCATTTTTAATTTTTTTTTTCCATGGTACAGCTTGAGCGAGGCTTACATGGTCATGAACCTGTAGTTGTAGCAAATTTTCCTACGAAGAAGTACAGTGATGAATTTTTCTCCGTTGCAGAAGATGCTCAGTTGCTCTTTCTCTCATTGTTGAATTCCTTGTTTTACTTGTTTTTTCTTAAATCCCATTCTAAATAGGTCATTATTCTGCATTCAATATGATGTTTGCGTGCCCAGGACTTGCAGAGTCTGTATTTTTTTGCTATTGTTCCTGCTTCAATGCACATAACACTTTGAGTGTGAACAATATACAACGTAGTGTAGGCATTATTTCCTTTTCTGGTATAATGTAGCTTTATGGAGAGCCATGTGGAGTTTGAGTGGGTTACTGCTGAGATAATATTAGTTTTTGCCGATCGTATACACATGTCAATATTAATTTGTAGCTATTCGGCAAATGTTGGAAAATGATTACGGAAAAGAAAAAGTTTCTTGTAAGGAGGCTTCAAAAGTGCATTCTTTTATGAATATTGTAAATTAAGGAGATGGAAGGTGAGATGAAGTCTCGGAGATAGGGGACAGAGCAATCAATTAGAAGTATGATTTAGGAATGGAATATGGATGCTTAGATATTGGTTTTTGGTGTAAAATTAATTACATATCTATTTTTGAAAGAATTAGAAGTATGATGAAAAGCTCACTTGGGTTTTAATGAGAAAATTTGGGTTTCGGCTATGGGCCCATTTTCTTTATGAAGATCCAACTCATGTTTTTATTTTTATTTATTTTTAGATGTTAGTAATCAATTTCAAACGGATTAGGTTACAACTCTAGAGTCCATTTTCTTTTTAAAATTCTTAGATTCATTATATATATATATATATATATATATATATATTATTCCGCCTCATGCACCATCCTTTTTTATTTTCAAATCTCAATTAAGAAAGTTTTTTGAAAGTTTCGCTTTGATGTTTTGTAACAAGTTTTGTTTATGCAATCTGAAAGTAAATATGTTGTTTTTGCATTCTAAAAATAAATGTGTTGTTCTGGATACCAAACTATATAAATGCTAAAGTTTATATGCTAGTATAAGTTCTCTGCTTACTGAGTTGTTGATAACTCACCCCTTATCTCCACAATATTTTTCAGATATTTTGATGGTTCAGCTGAGGATCAAGATTATGAGGCATTGGGTGAGATGATTTAAGTATAGTGGATTAAGTATAAAAGTTTTTAAGAGTATTGGCGATGTTTATTAATTTATTTAATTTTGTTATGATGACTTGACATTTTTTGAAAAATTGGTTATATTGAGAAAATTAGTTTGAATTTAAGTTTCTATAAGATTTTGAAAATTTGGAGTCTATTATTATATTGTTAAAATGTGAGTTTAAGTAATAGGAAGTAACTCTCCGACCCCATGTGGGACCGGGGCATTACAGAAGGGTTCTTGACCAGGCCATATGTGTGGTATGGTTATACTTTCTTATTGGAGTATAATGAGTTATTTTTGGATGGTCTCCTAAAATTTATTAGGTATTACAATTACTTTCGTTATTTTCTTTGAGATTTTATTGCTACTTTTTATGAATTTGATTATAAAGTTTTCTAGGAACCTTACTTTGAGAGAGGTTTGAATAGTGAGTTGAGATGAAATGAAATAATACGAAAGTTGAATGTTGAATAAAATATTATTTTTTAATATTATTTTTATTTTGAGATTTGAAAAAGTTGAATTGTTTATTGTATTTTATGTGAAAATTTGAAAAACTTTTAATGATTATATGAGATTAGATGATAATGTGTTGGTTATCACTGTAACACCCTGACCCAATCTTGCTCAAATTTTATTTTATTTTTATTTGTTTATTTTTTTGTTCATTTTATTTTATTTTAGTTTCTTCGCACGTTTTTTTTCTTTTCTTTTCTTTCCGCACGTTTTATCCTTTCCGTCTATATTTCTCTTTCCCCCATTAGTTCTTCCGTCCACTCCATGCATGCACACACATGACTCAGCTTTCACTCCCACACACGTCTCCCTCATTTCTCTAGGGTTTTTTTTTATCGCCAATATATATATAGATACGTACCAGCATGTTAGTTTACCAAGAATAGCCGCTAAAACTACCACGGCAATCTCCACCCACGCACGCACAGAAGCAGCTCCAGCCGCAAACCATCATCCACCACAAGTCGCCACCATCCACAACCTCCAGGCAGTACCGTTGCTGTCTCTTCACCTCCACACCCAAGACGTTAGAGCTCATTTGCAGCTTGTTATCCGACCTCACCATCACAAAAGCCCACTCCCGTATGCGTTCAACCGAACGGAAACCATCCTCGTGCGATTTTCCCCTGCATGACAGAAGCCTCAGGCCTTTGCCCCGCCCCTTGTGGAACCTTAAGCCACCGTGCCTAGCCACAATAAGCCTCCATCCAACGCCTCCCGCAGTCTCCGTTGCAAACCACGGATTTCTCCTATTTTAGACAACCGAAACAGAGCATTCATGGCTCAACCAACTCACCACACGTAAGCCACCACCCCACATGTTGCCGCAGCTACAAGCGACGCCGACGCCCCAGCCACCCGTGATTGGACGCAGCCCTGGTCGACGCCTAGCTCCAGACCGTCGCACGTCTCGCTGCATCACGGTGAGCCTTCGTTCTCTCTTTCTCCGTCCCTCCCTCACTCTCCGTCTACCTCACCGTGTTACTCTCTCTCTCAATCTCAGTGCTCTGCCGCCGCGTGGACCACATTCGACCTCCGCCCAGCACTGCCGTTGAGTCGCTCATTCTCTTCTCGGTGAGTCACCGACTGTTGCACCGTAAACTCATTCAGTGTTTTCTCAAAGAATTTACGTAAACTTAGTTTTACATACTATTTTGAATATAGAAATAAGAGATTAATTGAAATTACCGTAATACCCCTTTACTACATGTTATATTATTGGGCTTTTATACTTTTATTATGTATTAGTACATTGTTATTTATTTCTGATTACAGAAAATTATTTTAACATGTTATTAAGTAAAGTTTTATTTTAAAAGTAAACAATTTTGGTGTAATGTTATTTTTACATTTTAGATATGATTTAGTCTATTTAAATAGTTATGGTTTATTTTTAAAATGTTTTGAGATAATTATATTATCCAGTATTAAACTTCATAAGTTGTTTTCATTAATAAATAAGTTAGATTTTTAAATGTTTTTAGTCGAAGTTATCTAATGGACATTGACGATTTTAGAAAAAGATGAAATATTTTAAGGTTATGAAATTTTAGGTTTTGAGGAATTAAGTAGGTTATTTTAGAAGTTTAGGATTAAATATCAAAATAAGTGGTTGATTGGAAATTTACGGGAATTACTTGATTATTTGATAGGTGACGATTGTTAATTGTTCGACATTTTGAGAAAAATTCTTAAAAGCTAAGAAGTTCAGGTAAGCGGGATTCCTATGCTAGACTTTGCATAAAATAAAACGAACTGAGATCCTTTTTGAAAAATTTGCATGTTTTGTTATGAAAAGAAATCTGAAAACAACCTCAGATATTTGTTCTGCATTACTCATGAGAATCTGTTTAATAAGAAGTATTTTCTGTCATGACTGGTGTAGACATGAGCTTATTTTTGACATTCTGTTATTGAACTGAGACAAATGAGTGAATATGAAAATTTGATAAATTTCGCATGTGATGTGAAAATGTTCTGAATCTATTTTGGAAAATGTGAAATGATCTGAATATCAGTACTCTGTTTTGATATTATGTGGCATCTAAAAAACCTTTGGCATGACTTTCTGATTCTGTTCTGACTCTAATTCTGACTCTGATTCTGACTCTGATATAGTGATTTTGATTCTGTTTTGCTGTGATATGTGGCCCTGTCATGCGATATAACACTGACCTCTGGCCCCGTCACGGCATATAATAGTAACCTCTGGCCCTATCACGGGATATAATAGTGACATCTGGTCCTGTCACGGGAGATAATAGTGACCTCTGGCTCGCCACGGGATATAATAGTGGTTTTATGTTCTGAGTGCAATCATTTTGGTAACAAGGTGATTTATGTTCTGCTTGGCTTTCCGTAGTATGCACAACCCTACCACGGGGGTTAAACATAGTCTCTGTTCTGATATGATGCTCTGATATGATATGATAAGACGAAGATGTTCAGTCATGTTGTCCCAAAGGAGTCTTTGAATATGAAACGTTGGTTTCTGAATATGAAATGTTTGAAAAGTTACTCTGACTTTCTGATAATGTGTATTTTTGAGATTTGCATATTGATACTGAAATGTTTTGTTTCTGCATTCTGAACTCTGTGAAAATGCTCATGTTTATATACTAGTATATGTTCTCTGCTTACTGAGTTGTTGATAACTCACCCCTTATCTCCAATTATTTTTCAAATGATTTTTGAATAGTCCAGCTAAAGATCAGGATTTTGGAGCATCGGTGAGATGATTATTTAAGTATAGTGGATTACTCATAGAAGATTTCTGAGAAGTTGAGGATTTTATTAAGAGATTTTGTAGTATTCTGATGACGTTATATTTTGGAATCTATAAATATATTGATGAATTGTGAGTTTTAAGTATTAAGAGCTAACTCTCCGGACCTCCGGGACCGGGGCGTTACAGTTGGTATCAAAGACAGGTTTGAATTCTGCATACTATAAACCTTGGAGGTTTAGATATCTGTGGGTTTAGGATGAAACTTCAGATTTGAGGTGTAGAAATTCTAGGACTAAGAGATGATGAAATTTGAATTTAAGGTTTTAGAATCTGTTAGGCTTTTAGGCATATAGTCTAGGAAATTTGAGGTATTACAGTTTGTAACTTTCAAGAACCGATCTTCATGACGTTTAAGGTCTTAGATCCATTTGGTTTTTAATGGAATGTAGAAAATGATTTTGATAAGATTTAAGGGTTAGATTTTATTGGTGTAAATAAGCTTGATCAAAAGCCAAATTTGAAGTTCCGTAGATTCTAATATATGAGGTCTTAAAATTTTGGACTTTAGGAAATAAATTTTTGAATTGGGGTTTAGAATTCTACAAACTACAAGAAATAGATTAATTAATAGTTATATTTTTTTCGCACAGTTATTATTTTATTATTTTTATTCTTTGAAACTTTTAACCAAGGATGAGTCTTCTAGGATGGCTGCTCTACGTCGTGTTTGAAATCTTAGGGGCTTGAATGCAGGAAATGAAGAGGACGGATGCACCATGGAGCAATTCAATCAGATGCACCCTTCCACTTTTGATGGTCGTGGCGACCCGACCTTGGCTGAGGATTGGATCCAGGACGTTGAGGAGATACTTCGTGTCTTGAATTGTACTGACAAACAGAAAGTATTGTATTCTGCCTTCAAGCTGACCGGTGAGGCTAAACGATGGTGGATATCAGAGAGAACCATCAGGGAAGCTGATGGGAGGGGAGTGGTTAGCTGGCCCCACTTCAAGCATATTTTCTTTGACCGTTTCTTCCCAAGATCAATTAGGGATGCTAGGGCCAAGGACTTTGCCGACTTAGTACAGGGTACTATGACGATGCACCAGTATGCGGCCAGATATATTGAACTATCACGCTTTGCCTTATATCTGATACCCGATGAGGAGAAGAAGACCCGAAAATTCGATGAGGTACTAAATAACCAGATTTATGAGCGAGTGGTGGCCCTTCAGATCCAGAACTTCTCAGAATTAGTAGATAAGGCCACAATAGTCGAGCGAGGCCTCAAGAGAAGCGTTGAACTTTAGGAGCAGAGGAAGGGGCTGACGCCATTGGGGTTTCCCTCGAACGAGAATCAAGGACCATGGAAGAGGATGAAGTTAATGAGCAACCCAGGCCAAAGACAGGTGTAGGACAATCAACAGAATAACTCCTGCAAGTCATGCAACGTAGTACACTTTGGGGATTGCAGAAGGAGAACTGGACGGTGTTTTCGTTGTGGGAAGCATAGCCACCTCGTCAGAGATTGTCCAAAGCAACCAGATGGGACCATGAACCCCAACCCGCCTCAGATGACTACACGGCATGAGGCAGGAATCAACAAAACGCAGTCTAGGCTCGAATTCAACTCAATACAGAGTGCCCAGTGGAAGCGTGATGTTGGTGATATTATAGTTTGAGAGTTTATTTCGTTATTTGTATAAGGTTTAAGGGTTATGTGGAGAGTTCGAGATTATTTTAGGTTTTTAATTATATTATTGAGGTTTATATTTTAGACTTGAAATGGTAGTGTGCGAGATCGTGAATGGCTAGAAAAAATATGGGAGATTATGATCGAAAATATTGGGGTGTTACAGTTGGAATATTGGGTTCGACAAGTTTGAAATATTAATTAGGTTCGACATTATCATTAACGAATGGGGCAGGCATGGAATCGTTGTAGCGGATAAATATTTAGACTTTGCTTGTGGCACTAGCAAATTTCGAGGACGGAATTTTTTTTTAAGGGGGGAAGAATGTAACACCCTGACCCAATCTTGCTCAAATTTTATTTTATTTTTATTAGTTTATTTTTTTGTTCATTTTATTTTATTTTAGTTCCTTCGCACATTTTTTTTCTTTTCTTTTATTTCTGCACGTTTTATCCTTTCCGTCTATATTTCTCTTTCACCCATTAGTTCTTCCGTCCACTCCATGCATGCACACACAAGACTCAGCTTTCACTCCCACACACGTCTCCCTCATTTCTCTAGGGCTTTTTTTTATCGCCAATATATATATAGATACGTACTTGCATGTTAGTTTACCAAGAATAGCCGTTAAAACTACCACGGCAATCTCCACCCACGCACGCACAGAAGCAGCTCCAGCCACAAACCATCATCCACCACAAGCCACCACCCTCTACAACCTCCAGGCAGTACCGTTGCTATCTCTTCACCTCCACACCCACGGCGTTAGAGCTCGTTTGCAGCTTGTTATCCGACCTCACCATCACAAAAGCCCACTCCCGTATGCGTTCAACCGAACGGAAACCAACCCCGTGCGAGTTTCCCCTGCATGACAGAAGCCTCGGGCCTTTGCCCAGCCCCTTGTGGAACCTTAAGCCACCATGCCCAGCCACACGAAGCCTCTGCCCAACGCCTCCCGCAGTCTCCGTTGCAAACCACGGATTTCCCCTATTTTAGACAACCGAAACAGAGCATTCTTGGCACAACCAACTTACCGCCCGTAAGCCACCACCCCACCTGTTACCGCAGCTACAAGCAACGCCGACGCCTCAGCCACCCTTGATTGGACGCTGCCCTGGTCGTCGCCCAGCTCCAGACCGTCGCACGTCTCGCTGCATCACAGTGAGCCTTCGTTCTCTCTTTCTCCATCCCTCCCTCACTCTCCGTCTACCTCACCATGTTACTCTCTCTCTCAATCTCAGTGCTCTGCCGCCGCGTGGACCACCTTCGACATTCGCCCAGCATTGCCGATGCGTCGCTCGTTCTCTTCTCGGTGAGTCACCGACTGTTGCACCGTAAACTCCTTCAGTGTTTTCTCAAAGAATTTACGTAAACTTAGTTTTACATACTATTTTGAATATAGAAATAAGAGATTAATTGAAATTACCGTAATACCCCTTTACTACATGTTATATTATTGGGCTTTTATACTTTTATTACGTATTAGTACACTGTTATTTATTTCTGATTACAGAAAATTATTTTAACATGTTATTAAGTAAAGTTTTATTTTAAAAGTAAACAATTTTGGTGTAATGTTATTTTTACATTTTAGATATGATTTAGTCTATTTAAATAGTTATGGTTTATTTTTAAAATGTTTTGAGATAATTATATTATCCAGTATTAAACTTCATAAGTTGTTTTCATTAATAAATAAGTTAGATTTTTAAATGTTTTTAGTCGAAGTTATCTAATGGACATTGACGATTTTAGAAAAAGATGAAATATTTTAAGGTTATGAAATTTTAGGTTTTGAGGAATTAAGTAGGTTATTTTAGAAGTTTAGGATTAAATATCGAAATAAGTGGTTGATTGGAAATTTACGGGAATTACTTGATTATTTGATAGGTGACGATTGTTAATTGTTCGACATTTTGAGAAAAATTCTTAAAAGCTAAGAAGTTCAGGTAAGCGGGATTCCTATGCTAGACTTTGCATAAAATAAAATGAACTGAGGTCCTTTTTGGAAAATATGCATGTTTGTTATGAAAAGAAATCTGAAAACAACCTCAGATATTTGTTCTGCATTACTCATGATAATCTGTTTAATAAGAAGTATTTTCTGTCATGACTGGTGTAGACATGAGCTTATTTTTGACATTCTGTTATTGAACTGAGACAAATGAGTGAATATGAAAATTTGATAAATTTCACATGTAATGTGAAAATGTTCTGAATCTATTTTGGAAAATGTGAAATGATCTGAATATCAGTACTCTGTTTTGATATTATGTGGCATCTGAAAAACCTTTGGCATGACTTTCTGATTCTGTTCTGACTCTGATATGGTGATTCTAATTCTGTTTTGCTTTGATATGTGGCCTTGTCACGGGATATAACAGTGACCTCTGGCCTCGTCACGGGATATAATAGTTACCTCTGGCCCTGTCACGAGATATAATAGTGATCTCTGGCCCTGTCACGGGAGATAATAGTGACCTCTGGCCCGCCACGGGATATAATAGTGGTTTTCTGTTCTGAGTGCAATCGCTTTGGTAACACGGTGATTTATGTTCTGTTTGGCTTTCCGCAGGATGCACAACCCTACCACGGGGGTTAAACATGGTCTCTGTTCTAATATGATGCTCTGATATGATATGATAAGACGAAGATGTTCAGTCATGTTGTGCCAAAAGAATCTTTGAATATGAAACGTTGGTTTCTGAATATGAAATGTTTGAAAAGTCGCTCTGATTTTCTGATAATATGTATTTTTGAGATTTGCATATTGATACTGAAATGTTTTGTTTCTGCATTCTGAATTCTGTGAAAATGCTCATGTTTATACACTAGTATATGTTCTCTGTTTACTGAGTTATTGATAACTCACCACTTATCTCCAATTATTTTTCAGATGATTTTTGAATAGTCCAGCTAATGATCAGGATTTTGGAGCATCGGTGAGATGATTATTTAAGCATAGTGGATTACTCATAGAAGATTTCTGAGAAGTTGAGGATTTTATTAAGAGATTTTGTAGTATTCTGATAACATTATATTTTGGAGTCTATAAATATATTGATGAATTGTGAGTTTTAAGTATTAAAAGCTAACTCTCTGGACCTCCGGGACCGAGGCGTTACAATCACGATTTGGTGGTCAAATCACTTAATGGGTATGCTCTGTTAATTAGATGGGATGATATTAATGGACTGCAGATGTAAAGAGATTATATTAATGAAATAAAAATGAATGTCTGTGTACATCTATATTGCAATATTTGGGATTCACCTCACCTCCAAGTGGTCATCAACGTTAACCACGAATGCATTGAGAAGGAAATTTACATTGACCCACTTTCTGTTATGCTGCACCTGAAGGCTGGAGATCCCATTATGTATGAGTAGGGTCAAGAGGTCGTGATCAGAATGAGAAGGCATGCCCATTGCTACTTTGTCTCTAGACATGGTGGATACAAGTTTGCACATGGCCTTTTCCATATATCCGTCTTTTAATCCCAATCTCACTGATATTTCTTCTAGCTAGTTTTCGGGTTCTTTTCCTGTACTCCAATGAGATCTCTGTGGCAACAAATACAAGAGCCAATTGAAATTAAATTGACATGGTTCCACTGAGATGGAAAGTAGAAAGCATATTATCCATCAGTTTAAGGTCCATGATTAAAAGTCTGTTCGACTTGGTCACAATTTTACAATTGGCATTTCTTCTCGATACGTGCATTTGCATCGTCATATGTTTATGTTTGAAAATCAAAGAAGACTAGATTGGGAAGATAATGGAGTATCTATCGAGCCTCATCTTTCTTGGGATAGTAGGCTTCAATGTTTTCATTGTATTCGGGTCAAATTGTCAATAAAAAGGTTGCTAAAGAGTAAAGAGAACAATGTCATCAGGTTGGCCAACAGAAAAAACAGAGTTTGAAGCCTGGTCCTTGTAATATTATATAGGTGTAAAAACAGAGACCTGTTGTAACTCCATTCATACTGAGCATAGAATAAATTTCTTCTCTCTATCGAATAGTTTTACATCCTCGTCTTTCTTCCTCTAATTTGCAACATGGTATAGAGTGGAAACTCTAGGGTTTCATCTCTTTTTTCGTTGCGATGCAACCTCTGTTAAAATGCATAGTGATGATCAATCAACAAATCCTTATCTTTTACAAAATGGAGATTTGACTAGTTTTGTCTTGGTTACTCAAGTCCTAACGGGGGATAATTACCACACATGGTGTAGATCCATGCAAATAACTTTGAAGGCTAAGAACAAGATGGGGTTTAACACCCATTGATTTTCGCTTACAAATAAAGCTTTAGGACTTTGGCGTGTAATTGTGTTTCTTGTGTTGATCAAAGCCCCACCAAAATTTCATAAGGATTCTATCATTTTTCTTAGAGATATTCATAGGGATCAAAGTAGTGGCAATGTTGTCGGTAGGGCTGTTCGTCCGAGTTTCGGCCAAGCCTGGAACCCGGATTTCAAATCCAAGCCGGAACACCCTTTTTTTGTCTCTTGTTAGTGCACTGGACACTCCACCTTGGAAATTCTTGGAGATTTGGGATGACATAATCACTTTTTCTATACAGCACACCTATAAAGAAGGTATTAAGATGGTGCATTGGGCAATATATATCCAATGGGAGGTTAAGTACACATGTTTTGTGGTAGTGAGCTGGGCAGGTGTTGGTTTTTTTGGCTTTTGACATGTAATGGGGTGGCTGTAAATGTATTTAGGTTCATGTTTTACCTTTTGTAGTTTCCATTAAGCTTATCACAATAGGGGGGACTCGAGGTTAGACGAAATGAAGTAGTACTATTGGTAAGAGAAGCATGTAAGTATCTACATTTAATTTTTTAAGGACTTATTACAAGTCCTATTGGCATGCAACCTAACTTTACGAGTTTTTATACAGGTAATGCAAATGGAGATGAAAGGAAGATCGTGATAGCTTTATAGAGACTTTTTATATTTACTCCTGGCTACATACTTGTTGATGGGTAACTCTTATCTTGAGTCAAAAGTTTCACTAAATTTGGGATAAAGAATTCCCAAAGGCTGGATGAATAGGTATTTATATGTTTGTTCCATAAAGTTATAATTTGCCTTATATGGCTTGCTATGGATACCTAGAACAAATAGATGATAGAACTTTTATTTATATATATATATTATATAACTGCATTAGTCCTGCTAGCTGCAATAGGAAGAATATGACAACTAAATATGATAGAGTGTCGTCCCCACCTTATTGTTCCGAATGCTACCTGCAATTTCTTTAAATATCAGTGATCTCGTTCTTCCTTTGAGTGCAACACAAATCCCAGTACCTCATTCCACATAGACTACTCATGGCTGACCAAACTACTTGTTTCCTCATCTTCCGTTTTCTGCCACTGCTTCTCATGTCTAGTTTAACTACTGATGCAAAAATTCTCAACATTACCACAGATCAATTTGCTCTTCTTGCCTTGAAAGCTCAAATTTCTTATGACCCTTACCATATTTTGACAACAAATTGGTCCTCCAGTTTGCAATTGGGTTGGTGTCACCTGTGGTTCCAGACATCATCGGGTTACAACCTTGAACCGATGAAAGGTTTCCGCACATAGGAAACCTTTCATTTCTTGTCAACCTAAGCATCTGGAACAATAATTTTCATGGCTCAATGCCAAACGAATTGTCTCATCTTTATCGCTTGGAACTCTTGCATTTCGGATACAATAATTTTCATGGCTCAATGCCAAACGAATTTTCTTCCTCGCTCAGCTTCAATCGTTCCCAGATTCTTGTCACTTCTTCCATACCTTCACCTCTACCCGCCATAGCATGCAGATACAACCCTCGCCTCCTTCAGCAACAGCCCGGAGCAGCAGCAGAAGCAGAAAGCGGACTAACAAACTCCTCTCAGTCGTTTTCAGATCTAACGGTTAGATGATACCGCACTAAATTATTTTTCCTTTAATAAATTTTAACTTTAAACAAGATTTTTATTTCTGTTTGATGTATTATATTTTAGTTGATAAATTTAACTCTTTGCTATATATTATTTAGTTTTCATTTAATTAGTAATTACAAAAAATGGCCAGGTGGTGGCTTTATAGACTAAATATTAGAAGTAATAACACAAATATGTTGGGATAATTGATTCATATAGTTTAACTTCATTCTTAAAAGTAATAACACAAATAGCCTAGTACAACTTTATTCTTAAAAGTATATGTTTATAGATCATATACAAAGATAAATGTTTGGTTGATCACAAACACGAGAAATTACAAATAGTTGTCATACAAACTGAAATACATACCTACTTATATATACACCCATAAGATATATTTATATAGTTTGCTGTGATAAATTAATTAATTGTAAAGCTTTTTATATTGTAAGATAAATTAATCTCTATATGCAGATAATAAGTTAGTGGAATGTAAATCATAGGTAGATCATTTCTCGCCAACATTCCCTAGTTAGCTAGCTTCCCCTAGCCAAAGAATAAAAAGATGACGGTATTGGTGGATACCTTAAGGCCAGTCAATTCTATATTTCCATGGAATTTTTCAAAACAAGTTTTTATTTGAATATATATATTTATAGCACTTGAATTTTAGAGGTTAATTATGCCTCAATATTTAGTACAGAAAATCTCAATAGCTTAAGGTATTGACAAGTATTATAGCACTTGAAAAACCAAGGGAAATTTTTTTTCTGCTCAGCTCATGTAGAACTTGAGTTCCCCCAACTAACAAGAACATATATATATGAATATTAACTACAAAAAGACAACTATAATGATGATCATATTCGAAATACCCTATACCTAAATTTATACATGCGGGGTTTTTAATTAAAGTTGTGATCTTGATTATGCAGTGAGATTGTGGACAATATTGTGCTAATAGATGCGAGTGAATTTTCCCCCAAAAGGGGCCAACTGCTAATATCTACAACTTAGACTAGCACATACAGAAAAAGGCAGATATACAAAAATTAAACATCAAGGAAGAATATGGGATTGAGATTGACAGTGTAAAAAAATTATTGTACAAATAAAAAATATACCTAAAAGGTCAACGACGTAGTTACCGCAATGAAGCCTTCGAGTGGCCTTCCATCCATCACAAACAACCGTGACCGTTGGCAATCTTAGGTGGAGAAATGGGTTTTTGGTTTTGGTCTGGGTTTCGTCGAAGTGGAGATCAAAGAACAAGCGTGGTGGGGGGAAAAAATTGGGGGAAAGTAAAGATTGTTTTGGCGCCCACAACAAGTTGCGACGAGCATTACATCGCCGCGACAGTAAAAACCTTTTACAGTGAACAAAGTCGCTGCTAATACATAATAAATCGCTGCAAAAAAGGGAATAAGTTAAGTCAGGAACAAAATTCAGCATGTGGTGTTTAAAACATGCAGCGATTATAAAATCGCTGCAAATAAGTACCATTTGCAACGATTTTATTTCAAGCGATTATAAAATCACCGGGAAAAAAGGTTTTTCTTGCAGTGGAGGGTGAAAATTAAATTTGCAATTTTATTTTATTTTTTTGTCTTTTTTAAGAACTAATATTGATTCTATGATTAGATCTGTACAAGAAAACATCAACCAGGGTACGTCGCTGCAGCTTGCATGACAACCTACCAGCTGCTCGCTACCTAGTATTAGTCAAATAACAACAAATTTCTGACTCGCTCCATCCCATTACAGATATAAAGTCAGGTAAAAGAAGAAATTGACTCAGAAGTCAAGAGGCTGCACAAGCCACTTGGTGTCAAAATTGAGCAGAACGAGTACCGGATCATGTAATGCTGTTCACATCATGAGTAGCAAGATAAGCAGCAATTCAACCCAACCAGCTACCCTTCATAGTTCACTCCAAGCCACAACAACCCAATTGGGTCCGACAGCAACAGCAGAAGAAAAACAAGATCTTTCACAACAAGATCATAAGCAGAAGAAAAACAAGATCTTTCCTTTATGCTTCTCGGAGCCCCGAGTGTGCACACAGGAAAAGACCACAATAAAACCACTTTGTTTCCAAAGTGGGTGCACTCAGAGACAGAGAAGTTGGTACCAACCCAAACAGAGCAGAGCATAACAGAGCAGAGCAGAGCAAAGTAGAGACAGAGTCAGATACGAAAACCAGTACACCATGCCAAAGGTTTTCAGATGTTATATCAAAATAATACAGAATACCAAAACAGAATCAGACAGTTTACACCCGCTGAACACAAAAGCCAGAACATCTTTCTAAATAAATGCACAACTTTTCATATTCTCAATATCGCTCTTTTTCCAGATTTCAGAAACCACATGACAGAATTTAGCTCATGTCTACACAATGCATGAGAGAACATATTTTTCTCTTTTTCCATCTAGATTTCATGAGTATGCAAATAAATAACCGAGGTTGGTTTTGTTTTTCCCAAGTTCTCATTTCATCATAAAAATATGCAAGGTTTTCAGAAAATCAACCTCAGTCTCAATAATTCGTGTAAGGCCTAGCATAGGAACCCCGCTTACCTGACTCCTGCAGCGCATTATTTATGACTTGAATACAGTCTCTATCCGTCTCGTCACCTATTCATAAAAATAATATAAACTAAATATTAAAGTCCAACAACACAAAATTGGTCTTAGACAACTTAAAACCCAATTTCTAGACCATAATTCAGCAAGTTTAATCCAACTCAAACAACCAAATAACAAACTAGACAGCCCACACTTCGACCCAAAATATTATATACCAATCTCAGTATTGTCCAATACAAGCATCAAGACCAATGCCAATTCAAATTCCAATAACTCACACTTATTCCAATAGTTCGCAGTCCCAAACAATTACTAACAATTTAACCAACACCAAACAAAGCACACTTCTTCCTATTCACAACTCCATAACAGAAAATAGAAACTAATACCTCAAAAAATTAAACTGCACTCGACAAAGAAAATTAAATTCCCCTCTAAATATTCTCTCAACCACCAATCCAACCGACCCCCCTTACTCTTCGGACTTAGTCCGGTACAACCAACAAATTCACAATAAATATGAATTAGCGCAGAAATACATTTAAATCTCAAAAGTTCTTTGAGAAAAATACTTATAATGCTATAATATAATTTTTGAAAGATCACGGAGGTGCTAGAAGTGGCAACGCAGCAACAAAACAGTGCCAAATGCACTGTGGCCGTGGGTCTCAAAAACTCACTTTTGAACGGGTGCAAACGAAGACCCGAGATTGATAGGGTAGGGCTTAGGATGTCGGTGAACCTAATGGTGGTGGTGGTTGGCTGTGGGTGGCGGCGCAATAGGCGGTTGAAGTGCAAAAACACCCAAAACGGAAATGTTGATGGTGGGGCTTCACCGGTGACAGATCGGAGGTGGGGTTGGGTCCATTGGGTTGCTAGAAGGTCGAGGATGATGTGGTGAGAAGATGGTGGCCGGAGGTGGCGCGATGGCGGCGCAGCGGCGCAGCGGCGCAAGGAATGCTGCGGCTTCGTGTGGTGCCTGGAGGCTAACGGCGGCGCGGCTGGGGCTGGAAATCGGAGGGGGAGGTCGCCGGTGGGTGGGGGTGCTGGGAAGCCGGGCGGTGTCGACCACCGCCGGCACACGGCGGCGGGCTGGGGAGGAGAAGGATCGGACGAAGAGAGAGAGAGGGAGGGGGGGTTGCGGCGTGCGGGAAGCAGGAAGAAAGAAGAGAAAAGAAAAGAAAAAGAAAAAAAAAAAGAAAAAGAAAGAAAAGAAAAGAGGAAGAGAAAATGTAGGAGAAGAAATGAGGTCCAATCCTCATATCTTGGGTCACAAAAATGATCCAACGGGAACGATTTTAACACAGCAAGTAAAATAAAATAATTCAAACGCAGTGATTAAAATGAAAATAAATAATTAAATCCCACAATAAGTTAATTTAATTTGAGAAGAAATTTAAACGCATAAAAATAATTAATTTAGAGAAACCACTTCAAAAATAATTTTCGTAAACTAAAAATTATAAAAATAACACAACTAAAAATCCAACAATTTTAAAACAAGAGAATAAATTTTAAATTAATAACAAAAAAACGTTCAATTAAAACTACACTAAAATACCGGATGTTATATATATATATTACTACTTGCCTGCAGCATTTTACCTCACATTGCCTTTCTTTTCTTTTTCTTCTACCTACTTCTTCTGCATTATTTGTTCTGATCTTCTAATTGGTCGTTTATTTGCACCCCGGAGAAGAGATGAAAAAAGGGGTGGTCCTGTTTTTTCTTTTAGTTGTCTCGTCCATTCAACTACTTCAAGTACATGGGGAGCCGCAAGTACCTTGCTATTTCATTTTCGGAGATTCGTTGGAGGATGATGGCAATAATAACTTGCTCCCAACACTGGCTAAAGCAAATTACGAGCCATACGGTGTTGACTTTCCTGAAGGACCAACTGGAAGGTTCTGCAATGGCAGGACCATCGTTGATATCCTAGGTTTTGCCCTTTTCTCTCTTGCAGCTCTATCATGGTTTTAGTTAAAAATTAGATCCCGGGCGTGGCTTCTGCAATGACAGAACTCCTTATTTCTTTCTGTTTTACTTCGTTTGTTTGTTTGTACCCACTTCGTTTAAAGTTAATTTTGTGGCTCAAAATCTATGATAAATGTACTCCAAGAACTTCTAGGGTAATATTATAAGGCTGAGGATATAAATGTACTCCAAGAACTTCTAGATCGATCAATTATATTCTTAGTTTATTTATGGGTTTATTTTTTAACATAACTTATATTACGGATGTAACTGTAAATTATGCCCTCACACAGCTGAAATGATGGGCTTCGACGACTATATTCCGCCCTTTGCAACTGCTAATGGCACAGAGATACTCAAAGGGGTGAATTATGCATCCGCCGGGGCAGGAATTCTCAATGAAACTGGGCAGACCTTGGTAGTTCCTCAATTATATTTTAGTCTTGCACTGTTATTTCGTTACATTCCATTCTTTGTATCCCCTCTCTGCCAGTCCTCTACGTTGACTTACAAGTATAATGACTCGGACGAATGTGACAAAAATTTCTCAACCAGGGTGCTCGCATCTGCATGGACGAGCAGTTGAATAATCACCAAGTTACAGTCTCAAGCATTGTCAGCATGCTAGGAAGCAGTCAGTCAGCAACCGAGTACCTAAACAAGTGTTTCTATTCAGTTGGAATGGGAGGTAATGATTACCTTAACAACTATTTCCAACCCGACTATTACTCGTCAAGCCTCCTGTATACTCCAGAGCAATTTGCTAAAGTTCTCATTGAACAATTTTCTCAGCAGATAGAGGTCAGTAGTGCTGCTGCAAAATCTTTCTTTATTTCTTTCTTTCCTTCTGAATTACTTCCCTTATTGTGATTATCCCTGATCATCCGATTCTCTTGCTCCCCATTAATTATGTTCTAGACTTTGTACAATTATGGAGCGAGGAAGATTGCATTGTTTGGAGTAGGAATGCTGGGCTGCACTCCGAATGCAATTTCTGTATACGGCACAAATGGCTCGACATGTGTAGAGTTTATGAACTACGACTCGAGCTTCTTCAACGTTGAGCTTAAATCTCTTGTCGATGATCTGAATACTGAGAAGCCTGATGCAACTTTTATATACGTGGATGCGGTGAAGTTATTCGAGGATATTATGGCTGCGGGTAGATTTCCTTGGACTTTCTTGCTCGGTCAAAATGGCTTAATTTATACTGATCTTAGTAATGGTCTATATATAATTTTGATGTTTTTGCATTTCAGCTTTCAAGGTTACAACTGTTGGGTGCTGTGAAGTAGAGGAATTAACTGGACTGTGCATTCCTAACCAAACTCCATGCCAGAATAGGTCGGAATATGCGTTCTGGGACTCTTTCCATCCTAGTGAAGCAGCTAACCTAATTTCTGCAAAAGGAGCATACAGTGTTATCTTCCCATCTGAGTTTTACCCAAGAGATCAAAGTCTTGTGGCTGAGCTTTAATCACTGGTCGTGTCTGGTAATTGTCCTTGAATCTGAGCACTATCCATGGAAATAAATAAATAAATCATTGTTCTTGAGATTGTTGTGGTTACTTTGGGTGTTTTGCAAATATTCCTACTTTTTCGAATTGCTGCACATTAGTCTGGATAATCGCAGATAGTTTGCAAATTACTCGTTTTATATATAGTAACTCTGACTTCGATTAAATGGATATGAGAAATGATACTTGAATTGTAATCATGAATGTGTAAACGTTGTGTAATCATTTTAAAAATAATAAATAAATATAAAATTTACATAAAAATAAATTAAATTTTTAAGAGTAGACTCTCTACTCTTTTCAAATATGTACGTAACATCGCTTACTTGGACAATAACAACCTCTGCATGCACTTTATCCTATCTTTTGAAACTCTATGGTTGTGCAATTTTATTTTAGGATTAACACTGCTACCAAAAGTTTATAATTAGCCCCCTCCGTCAGTCTGGAAGGATGTCACATGTTGAGCTTTTTTTTTTCTTTTTTTTTTTAAAAAAATTAAAATATACGCAAAAATATGTGATGTTAATTCTAAAAGAAATTCGTAAGGACCGAATCTCAAAAAGATGAAGCACGAGGGTTCAATTTATAAATTGAACATCTACTGCTTTCTTTTCGCGAACCATAAAGTTTTGGCACATTATGCCAAGGTGGGTCAGATCTTGTTCACATCTAGGTATCACCAAACAAAAATATCATGTTCAATCACTTTTATATATTTTTTTTCGTATTGTTTCATTTTTTTTATACACGTGGCATGTGTCTATTAATATAACTGATGAAAATCTTAAAAAATTGGTTATTTTTCTAATTTACCCAAATGAATTTCTAAACCTATTATTAAAAGGGACCTACACTCCCGGACTCACATTCTCCTGAACCTTCCAAGTGGGGGTTGAAATAGAGTTCCTTTGAATTCCAATTTCCAAATGAAAGGCACATTTAGCTTCGTTTATTTTTACAACTCTTCTCAACTCATCTCATATAATCATTATAAATTTTCTAAATTTTCATACAAAATAAAATAAATAATTCAACTTTTTCAAATCTCAAAACAAAAATAATATTAAAAAAATATAGTGTAATAATATTTTATTCAACTTTTAACTTTAATCTCATCTTATATGCGAAAACAAACAATGCCAAAACACAAAACACAATCTCAAATATCTCGCTAAAAATATACCCGTAAAACCCAAAAAGCCATCTCAAATATCTCCTTTAGAAATTCACATTAGACAAACTACGTACTTCTAACAAGTGGTTTGGGTTCGGATGGGTTCTCTATAGCATTCTAATTCCATGATTGTTGGGAGGATATCATGAACGTTTTTACCTCTTTTGGGAAGTTTGAAAAAACCTTAATAAGACTTTTATTGCTCTTTGTAAAAACGAAGTCATTTTTTAAAAAATATTTGGGGAACTGTTTGGCGATAAAATCATGGCCCTGCCTGAAGTTCCATGTGTGTTGTAAATTTGTTCTTTCGCTTGTGAAAAGTGATGTCTCTTTGATGCCGTTCTCTCGAATTATAGTACTATTGTACTATTGTGTGATGCCTCACATTATAATATGGTGGGATAAAAGCAACAAATATTGATATCGATATTGTTTATTGGATTATGAAAATGAAAATGAATATGATTGTTGAAAATTATAGGTGATTATAGGAGGTTATGAAAATAAAATTAATTATAAAAATATAAAAATAAAAAACAATAATATTTTATTATTATAGAGAGTGTGATGACTAATCCAATGTAGACTTTAAGTTTTGAATGATTAGCTAAAAGTGAAAAAGTTACATATTAGTCAAAATTTAAAGAGTAAAATAGCCAATCTAATGCCAATGCTCTAAAGGTACAAATTTTGTCTACTTTTTTCCTCTTTTGAAAAGCATCTCCCGACGTTTGGAAATTAGGACATGAAGGTTACACTTTTTGTTTGCTTTTAAAGATAAGATGAGATGATATGAATTGAGATGAAAGTTAAAAATTGAATAAAATATTGTTAGAATATATTTTTTTAATATTATTATTATTATAAGATTTGAAAAAGTTGAATTGTTTATTTTATTTTGTGTGAAAATTTGAGAAAATTGTAAAGATTAGCAGAGATAATATGAAATGAAATGTGTTGTGAAAACAAACGAGGCAATTCTTCGGTGTAAGAACAAGATCATGATGAGAAAAGGATCGCCCATATCCTTGATCTACGTAAAAAAAAACTAAAGCAATTTTGTCATGCCAAGGTACATTAACAGACTTGTAATGTTGAATATCCTCATAGGCACTGTCAACCGAAAATATTTCATCACATGGTAGGGATGACATACAATCTATTGATCGATGAGCCATCAATAATCATATCGACCTTGGTATTCACACACCTAACACAAATCCCTTAATTAATTAACACCTTCTCGATTGAGTCATGCTACAAGTCGATACGACTGGTAGATTTGATGAAAATTCCACAAATTCCGGATGGTGTGATCTCTGTGAATGTTTCTATAGCTAATACAAACTACAAGCACGGTGAAGTGTTTGATGAAAATACGACTGGTAGATTTGGTAAAAGTAATGCCGGTAAGGTGTTTGGTAGAAGGTGACATTGCGGTTAAGGTGTGAGACCAAACATTGTAAACCAAATTTATGTTACCAAATTTATCAAATACAGCTTACTATGCACTGATTACGCAAATTTATGTTACCATGCAAGAGATCATCTTATTGTTAAAGACAAAACCAAACTAGCGATAAAAAAAAATATGTTGTTGGTACGTACGTCGGCATAGAGTAGTTGATCTTGGTGAATGTGTAAACATTGAGAAAAGATATCGAATATCTCTAATGGCAAACTTAGGAGTATTAATATGACTGTCTACAATACCACTACTTTGCAACATCGCAACCTCGATCAGTTTGGTCATGTCACATTCACATATTGGATACACTTCCATGGAAAACAAAAGCAGCAGCAGTACTTACCATGGTCCCTCGAGCTAGCTTATAATTAACTGCATAGAAATAGTAAGAAAATATGTGTTAAGATGAATATTTCAGATGATTTCATGTGAAAAAGTACTATATATGGACCAAATATAAAGTACCCTTTTTTGTAAGTAATTAAATCTCTGTATAAGCATCTTTCAACTATATATGTGAATGGGCAAATAGTTTGAGCAAAAGTGCCATGAATGAAACATGATGCATCTCATACGCATGCAAAACATACGATATGAGAAGATTGATAAAAAACCACCACACTCAATCGTGGTGAGTATTCTTCTATATATGCAAGTTTTACGTAACGTTTAATTACATAAAAGGAAACTAGAATATGACGTATAAGTACATGAAAGGAAACTAGAATCAATCTATACAATGAATGTCCTAGAATTAAGGTAAATGATATTAAGCCTTGGATCAAGGGATTGTTTCCTTAACACCCCCCCGCAAGCTGAGCATCGGATTGGAACAGACATGAAGCTTGGTTCGAAAGAATTCAAAGAGAGGGCGAGAAACACTCTTGGTGAAGAGATCAGCAACCTGTAGATGAGAAGGCACATACTGCATTCGAAGTTTCCCAGCAACAACAAGTTCTCGAAGGAAATGATAATCTAGTTCAACGTGCTTAGCCCGTTTGTCAGAGACGGGGTTAGAACTTAAGAAAAGAGCACTTTTGTTGTCACATAAGAGAAGTGGCTTCTGTGAGATGGGGACCTTGAGATCCTGAAGAAGGTGCATAAGCCAGAGAAGTTCAGCTGCAGTGGTCGCAAGAGCACGATATTCAGATTCACAGCTGGAACGAGAGACAGTGGGTTGCTTCTTGGCACTCCAAGAGACCAAATTATCACCAAGATAAATAGAGTAGCCAGAGGTAGAACGACGAGTGTCAGGACAGCCAGTCCAGTCAGCATCAGAGTAAGCTACTAGAGCACTGGAATCAGTAGAAGGGCGAAAGGTGAGACCAAAGTGAAGGGTGCCCTTGACATAGCGAAGAATGCGCTTGACAGCAAGGAAGTGATCTGTAGTAGGAGCATGTAGAAATTGACTGACAGAATTTACAGCATGTGCAATGTCAGGACGTGTGATGGTCAAGTATTGGAGAGCTCCAACAAGAGATCTGTAGAGAGTGGGGTCCGAGAAGGGGGAGCCATTTCCAGTCAGGTGTTGGGAGACAACCATGGGAGTGTGAACTGGCTTGCTATCAAGTAAGTGCGCCCGAGCAAGGATATCCTGTGCATATTTCAGCTGGCTGATAAAAAGACCATCAGGAATAGAGGTAGCTTCCAAACCAAGAAAATAACTGAGGGAACCCAAATCTTTAGTGGCAAACTCAGAATTAAGCTTGCGAGTGAAGCTGTCAAGAAAAGAAGAATTGTTGCTAGTAATGATAATATCATCAACATAAATAAGGAGATAGATAATGTCAGAATGTTGATGAAACACAAAGAGAGAGGTATCAGCACGACTGCAAGAAAAACCAAGTGTAATGAGAAAGGAACTGAAGCGTTGAAACCATGCTCGAGGAGCTTGCTTGAGGCCATAAAGAGCTTTCTTCAACTGACATACATGATGAGGGTAGCGAGGATCAACATACCCGGGAGGTTGCTCCATATAAATAGTTTCTGTGAGAGTGCCATTGAGAAAGGCATTCTTGACGTCCAATTGGCGAAGAGGCCATTTGTTAGTAACAGCAAGAGAGAGCACAACACGAACAGTAGTGGCCTTGATAACAGGACTAAAAGTGTCAGTGTAGTCAAGTCCAGGTACCTGAGTGTAACCTTTGGCAACAAGACGGGCTTTGAGACGTTCAACAAATCCATCAGGTAGATATTTGGTCTGAAACACCCATTTGGAACCCACAATGTTTGTGTTGGGAGGTCGAGGGACCAAGATCCAGGTACGGTTGTTTTGCAGGGCATGAACTTCATCATCCATGGCAGCAAGCCAGGCAGGATTCTTAGCAGCAGATTTGAATCCTTTGGGCTCAGTGGATGTAAGAAGAGCAAAGAGAAGTCCAGAGGATCGCACGACACTGAGGTTTGCCGGATGTCGAGTCTTGAAGATACCAGCCTTTGCTCGTGTACGCATCGAGTGGGAACCCATCGGTAAGGCTGGAACATGAGGATCCATGTCAGTCTCAACAGAAGGCAGTGTGGGATCCGAGACTAGAGAAGAGGGACCTGCAAGAGAAGGAGAAACCTGCAAAGACTCATCCACTGGGTCAGTACAAATAGCACACGGGAGAGATCCGGATGGTGTAATGGGTGAGGAATGGTGCATAGGGGATGGAGGAGGGAGGTCGTTATGGTGAGGATGTGGTTCAAGAAAATTGGAAAAAGTAAGAGAGGAGATGGGCTTAGCATGAGAGCTAGAATGAGAGGGAAAGTAAGTTTCATCAAACTGAGCATGTCGGGTGATATATAGCCTGGACGTAGTGGGGTCAAGACAGCGAAATCCTTTATGAGAAGGACTGTAACCCAAAAAAATGCAAGGAATGCTGTGAGGAGAAAATTTGTTAGGCATATAATCACGTAAACAAGGGTAAGCACGACAACCAAAAGGATGAAAATTTTCATAGTTGGGTGAAGAACCATAGAGAAGCTCAAAAGGGGACTTACCTCCAAGAAGCGGTGTGGGCAAACGGTTGATAATGTAGGCTGCAGTGCTGAAGGCGTCAACCCAGAAACGAGAAGAAAGGTGAGAGTGAAAAAGAAGGGCTAGACCAGTCTCGGTTACATGACGATGTTTTCTTTCAGCGCGACCATTTTGGGCGGGTGTGTATGGGCATGAGAGTTGATGGTGAATACCGAAGGTACGAAGGTGCGCTGTGAAGCGATTATTGGTAAATTCGGCACCACCATCACTTTGAAAAATTTTGATACGGGTGGAATATTGATTTTCAACAAAATTTTGAAATTAAATGAAAACATCATAAAAATCATATTTGAATTTCAAAGGGTAGAGCCAAGTGAATCGAGAATAGTCATCAATGAATATCACATAATAAATAAAACCCAAATTTGATTTGACGGGTGAAGGGCCCCAAATGTCGCAATGAATAAGATCCAACACATTAGAGGATATACGTTCATTACGAGCATAAGGTAAGCGATGATTTTTTGCAAGTTGACATGTACTACATAATGCGGGAGAAGGCAATAACGAGGTAAGATGAAGACGACCTTTTTTATTCAAAAAAGAGATAATGGAATGGTTTACATGACCAAGACGAGCATGCCATAAATCATAAGAAGCATGAAGAGCTTTATTCTTAAGAATAGAAATAAAGGCGGAGTGTCCGCGCTCTAGCACATACAGACCACCATCACGTTTACCGGTTGCCACCACCCTTCCCGTTTGATGATTCTAGACAGTAAAAAAATTATTAGTAAATGTAACAGAAAGAGGAAAATCAGATGTTAATTTACTAATGGACAAGAGGTTTTTGGTGAGAAGAGGAACAACTAAAACATCTAATAAATGTAGATTTGGGAGTGGAGAGATGGTACCGGTGTGGGTAATGGGTAGGGAAGCACCATTCGCTACAATTACAGTACTATCCTTACCTGTGTAGTTACTTGAATGGGCCAAAGTGGATGGGTCTGTGGTCATGTGGGCCGAAGCCCCGGTATCCAAATACCAGTCACTGGGCTCGGGCCCATTTATCGCACAGGAGGCGTTGAAGGCCTCGGCAAGGTGAGCAGCAGAGTCACCCCGTGCATACCTCTGGTTGCACCGATCGGTATAGTGGCCTTCTTGGCGACAAATCTGGCAGCGAGGCGGACGGCGTCCCTGACCAGAATGGTGGCGCTGCTGGGTCGATGGTCCGTTGCTGCGATTTGAGGGAGAGTAGCCATGACCGTTGCAATGGCCCTGTTGAGTGCGAGATGAGGTATTCCTCTGGTTTGACCGAAAGGGTCCATGATTGGTGGTCGTAAAAGCAGTGGTAGGAGGAGGAGTAGCCGATTGTTCAAGAGATTTCTGGAAGAGTTCAAAGCTCTCAGCTTTGGAAACCAAATCGGCGAAACAGGGTAGGGGGTTTGGGCCATTCGTGCGGTTGAGAAGCTTGTGAAATCAGACCCAAGGCCTCGAAGGAACCAATGGGATTTATCAGTGCCATCAACGGGACGGCCAATGGCGTGAAGCTGATCACAGAGGGATTTGAAGGTGCGGGCATACTCAGAGACAGTGCGTGCCCCACGTTTCATCAACTGGAGATCGTCTTTGAGACGAATTTCTCTGGCTTTGGAGCGATGGCTGAAGGAGTTTTCGAGAGCAAGCCAAACCTCACGTGAGGTGGAGAGACCGACAACCTCAGCCATAGCTTCTTCGGTGAGGGAGGAGAGTAACAAGCTTAGGAGGCGTTGGTCAGTTTGTTTCCACGCCAGGTGTTTGGGGTTTGGTGTATGAGAGTTGGAGGGATGAAAACGTGGGGGAGGTTCAAGGGTGCCATCCACATGATTTAATAACTCTTGGCTCTCAAGTAGGGGAAGTAATTGGCTTTTCCACAAGAGGTAATTGGAGGAGGAAAGCTTGATGGTGACCATGTGGATCATGGTGTTGAAGGGAAGAAGGGTGGGGTTGGGTTCGACAGCCATGAAGAAAAGAGAAAGAAGAATTGAGGGATGCTAATCCGATGAGGCTCGTGATACCATGAGAAGATTGATCAAAAACCACCACACTCAATCGTGGTGAGTATTCTTTTATATATGCAAGTTTTATATAACGTTTAATTACATAAAAGGAAACTAGAATATGACGTATAAGTACATGAAAGGAAACTAGAATCAATCTATACAATGAATGTCCTAGAATTAAGGTAAATGATATTAAGCCTTGGATCAAGGGATTGTTTCCTTAACACGATATAAATGGTTATTGACAAAGATGAAGAAGAAAATGTTAGTGAATAATAAGATCCTTACACTAATTGAAGCGCCATATGGTCTTGGCCGCGTGGGAACTGTACTTGATTGGGCTGCAATGAATCTACTTGGAAATAGTCTCGAGAATCAAATGGCTGAGAGTGCAAGAGCTCATAGTTTCCCACTCCTGCTGGCATCCCATTCAAGTTTTGCTGGCTTCTCTCATGCATTGTCGGCTATCTATACCATCCACACAAAATCCCGATACACAACACCATTGGTATCACAATTGTGCATGCTCTGTGTGTGTATATATGTGTGTAGAATGAGAGGTCTAGAGAGAGAGAGAGAGAGAGAGTGAGACCTTTGCACGGAGAAGCTGGTTATTATTATACAAGTCAACTTCCTGCAAATTAAATATAGGCAATTTAAGAATATTAAAGTTTGAGTATGACAACAACATTCAGCAGCTAACAAAAGTTTTACTAGCTTTTTGGTATGACCAAAGTGAATAACTTGATCTTTGACAAATTATATCATTTATTGAAAAATGAAAATATTTAAAAAAAAATTCAAAATAGATAATATGTACACAAATTCTTTGCAGAACAGGTAAAACGAAAAAAAATACACTTAGCGACAATAAAACGATGATTCTAATAGGAATTAATTAATATTGTTACTCATGATGCTATCTTCTATCATAAACATACAATCTCTCTAAGAGTAACGCTACGGCCATCGTTAAGAGCTCCTGTTAGTGTATTTTATGTGTTTTTTTTTTATATACATTTTTCAACACTTTTAAAATATTTTTGAAAAAAAAAAAAAAAATTTACAATATCATTAAAGAATACTTCCTTAATCATGAAGTAAAAAAAAAAAAAAAACCCTAAGGGAGCTCCCAGCAGGAAGACTAGTATTGTTCATCGATCCCTCTAAATAGTTAACCACTTTATAACCCTCAGTGTGGAAGGAAAATCCACCGTTCATGCTCTTTTCTCAACCCTCGTTAATTTGCAATTGACAACCGTTATTGGATCGAGAAATGTAGCCTTTGGTAAAAACGATCGAATTAGGGCATCTTTCGTTGTCAGGTTGACACTTCATGCAAGTCATGTAGTACGTACTCTAGCTATGATATTTGAGAAATATGAATAGTCGAAGGAAAAAGATTATAATTTGATCATAATTTTGTCTTCAAGATAGATAATGCATTTTGTGATTATCAGGATAATTAAATTTCTCGGAAAAGTAACTGGGGCTCTCCCGCTGTTAAGTGTTTTTCTTCATGATGTGCATTTAATTACCCCTTAACCTCGTCCATGGTACTGTACTTGTGTAGTGGCATTAATATCTCTATATATCATGTTAGCTTGCTAGAAAATATTGTTTCTAGAGCTGGCCCTCATCTAGTACTACTGTTAGCCAGAAGCACTTTCTTTCTGCTTCGGGAGTCGATTGTTTTATTATTGGATATAAATTCATCGATCTTACAGATTTCGGAAAATGATTCTAATATAGTTTAAGGTTTTAGAATTGCAGATTTGAAGGAATAATTTGTAATAAGATTTAAGTTTTTAATTATGCAGGCTAATTAGTGTCCTAGCTTGATTTATTTTGGATATTGATTAGTCTGTGATCATTAAACAGGGTTGATCAGAGTTGAGTTATTGATATAAGAATTTCAAGGAGAATATTTCTTTGGGTATTGAAGGTATTGATTTAGTTTGTGTATTTCTATGAGGATTGAAAATTTGGTTTGAATTGGGAAAAATAATTGTTATTAGTTCGAGGTTTTAGTGGCAAGTTTTGGGATTTGATCCATATCAGATTTAAGGATAATAGTTGGTGTAGATTCATGAATGAATTCTTGGTGAGTTTGAGGAAAGTGTGTAATAGTTCATGGTTTTTGAGATCAAGAATTTTCTACCAAATGTGGTGAGAGTTTTCTGGTTAGTAGGTGTTGAGCTACCTCGTACTCAATGGTGTTATGTTGTGATATAATTAAGGATTCAAACCTTGTGTTGATCTTAAGGGATTATTGGTGATTTGAAAATTTGAGATGATACTTGTAAATAGAGATTAAACTTTTGGTGATGCGGATTTAAGATATAATTCTTGTTGATTTTGAGGTAATAGGTCTGGATGATGTAAATGTTTATTGATGGTTAACTTTGGAAGTAGCTAATAGGTTACCAACTTGTAGAATACAATGAAGGTTTGTGAGTTTTAACATAAGAGTTGATTGAGGTTAGCACAGTTCGTGTTACGAAAATAATAATAATCATTGAGTTTTTGCTGAGTGTTGTATTAATGCTGTTGGTGGAAATGGAGATTTTGAATTTCGTGGCCACCCTAGGAGTAATAGACGTGATGTGTCATTGGGAGACTAATGCGAGCATAATGGAATCGCCTATAGGAGTAGACTTGGGAGTGCATTACTCATGCTTGTTGGGAGTTGTTGATGGTATGGTCTTTTCGAGCGTGTTTTTGGTTGTATCTTGTATCCTGCTTTAGCGTTAATGTTTGACCTTACAAATTTCGAGGACGACATTTTTTAAGGGGGAGGATGTAACAGCCTGTATTTTAGGGTATTTTTTTAATGAAGAAATTATTTTTATTGATTCAAAATTTATTATCTTGTTTTAAAATTATTGGATTTTAATTGGGTTATTTTATGATTTTTAGTTTACGAAAATTAATTTTTTTGAAGTGCTTTCTTTAAATTAATTATTGTTATGCGTTTAAATTTCTTCTCAAATTAAATTAACTTATTATTGGGTTTAATTATTTATTTTCATTGTAATCACTGCGTTTGAATTATTTTATTTCACTTGCTGTTTTAAAATCGTTTCCGTTGGATCATTTTTGTGACCCAAGATGTGAGGATTGGACCTCATTTCTTTCCCTACATTTTCTCTTTCCTCTTTTCTTTTTTCTTCTTTTTCTTTTTCTTCCTTCTTTTCTTTCTTTTCTTCTCTTTTCCTGGTTCTCTCCCGCACGACCCAGCCCCTCCCTCTCTCCCGTGCGTCATTCTCGTCCACCCAGCTCCGCCACGTCGTGCGCGACACTGCCCGGCCCACCGTCCTCCCCAGCCACCGGCGACCACCCCTTGTAATCTCAGCTCCAACCGCGCCGCCGTTAACTCCCACGCGCATCACCAAGCCGCGGCACTCCTTGCGCCGCTGCGCCGCCGTCGCGCCACCTCCGGCCACCATCTTCTCACCACATCATCCTCGATCTCATACCAACACAATGGACCCAACCCCACTTCCGATCTATCACCGGTGAAGCCCCACCATCAATATTTCCGTTTTGGGTATTTTTGCACTTCAACCACCCTTTGCGCCGCCACCCACGGCCAACCACCACCACCACTAACTTCACCGACATCCCTAGGCCCTACCCTATCAATCTCGGGTCTTCGTTTGCACCCGTTCAAAAGTGAGTTTTTGAGACCCACGGTCACAGTGCATTTGGCACTGTTTTGTTGCTGCGTTGCCGCTTCTAGCACCTCCGTGATCTTTCAAAAATTATATTATAGCATTGTAAGTATTTTTCTAAAGAACTTTTGAGATTTAAATGTATTTTAGCGCTAACTCATATTTACTGTGAATTGGTTGATTGTGCCGGACTAAGTCCGAGGAGTAAGGGGGGTCGGTTGGATTGGATTATGGAGTTGTTTGAGTGATTGGTTTATGATGTGAGGTTTATTGACAGTTTCGAGTTTAAATATTGGTGTTTTGAGTTTGACTTCGGTTATGGTGGATATTGATGATTTTAGAAAGTGAGAGTTTTAAGTTTCGAGGAATTAAAATGGGTTATTTTTTAAGTTTAGGCTTAAATATCGAAATACGTGATTGATTGGAAACTTACGGAAATTACGTGATTATTTTTATAGGTGACGATTTATAGTCGACTCGACGTATTTGAGAAAAATTCTGGAAAAGTTAAGTCGTCCAGGTAAGTGGGATTCCTATGCTAGGTTTTTATACGGATTATTGAGATTAAGGTTGACTTTTTAAAAACTCTGCATATTTTGTGATGAAATGAAAACTTGAGAAAAATCAACCTCGATCGTTTATTTGCATCACTCATGAAACCTGTACGAAAAGAGAAAATATTTTCTGACATGCATTGTGTAGACATGAGCAATATATGACATGTTTCTAAAATATACAAAAGAGCGAATATGATATCATTGAGATTTTATGCATGTGATATGAAATGATTTTGATCTGTTTTTGATCAAATGGAAATGATATGAATATGTTTCGCACGTGTTTTGATATGATATGGATATGATAAAACTTTGGCATACTTATCTGTTCTGAATATGGTTTTGAGATGATGATACTGGTTCATGTGATATGGTTGGTACCACCATGATATGATAGAGTGCACCCACTTTGGAAACAAAGTGGTCTTTTTACGTGTTCTTTCCTGTGTGCACACTCGGGGCTCCGAGATTGAAAAATGGGAAGTTCACCACATGATACATGCCTGGTTTGGCCATCGGGAATAGAACAACCCTACCACGGGGGTTAAACATAGTATATGATATGATATGATAAAATGAAGATATTCAGTTATGTTACGCCAAAGTGCTTTTGAATATGAAATGGATCCTTAAATATGAATTGTTGATTTTGAGTATAAAAAGATTGAAAAGTCGCTCTGATTTTCTGATAACACGCTTTTTTCTGAGATCTGCATATAAAAATAAAATATTTTTGTTTCTGCATACTGAACTTTCTGAAAAGGCTCATGTTTACATACTAGTATATGTTATCTGCTTACTGAGTTGTTGATAACTCACCCCTTATCTCCACAATATTTTTCAGATGATTTGAATGTTTCAGTTGAGGATCAAGGATATGGAGCATGGGTGAGAAGAGTTAAGAATGATGGTTTAAGCATAAAAGGTTTATATGGGTATTGAGGATTTTCATTCAGTAAGCTTGTTGTGTTCTGATGATGTGATTTGTTGGGAGATTGATGTTTATGTTAAATTTTGTATTGTCTTAGAATAGTTATTCTGGAGTAACTGATGTAAATATATGAGTATTTTGTGCGATAGAGAAAAATTAGAATATGTACTATGTGGAAGGAAAATGATTTTTAAGTGACATGAATTAACTCTCCGGACCCTCGGGGACGGGGCGTTACACTTTTACAAAAGAGAGAGGAAAGAATAAATTTGTTATACAATAGTAGAGAAATAACATAATGCAATACAATTCGTAAAGTGCTATTCTAAGTGTTGTGGTTGCTTTGTTGTTGGTGCAGTGCCTCTTTGGTGTTTATCTTGATGATCAGTAGAGGCACATAGGTTAATATGCCCCCTCGAGTTCAAGGGGGTGTTAACCAAATTGAGACGAGTCACAAAGCTGAGGACCTAGTCAGCAACGATCGGCTTGGTTAGGACATCTGCCAGTTGTTCATTTGAGCTACAGAAGGCAATTTTTAAAGTGTTTCATGCAGCAGAATCTTTGACGAAGTGATAGTCAATATCCATGTGTTTTGTCTTGGAATGATCGACATGAATTGCACATAGATAAGTTGTTCCAAGATTATCACACCAAAGGGTGGGGGCTGGATGCAATGGAAGATTGAGTTCTTGAAGTAAGGTTTGAAGCCACAATAGTTCAGCAGCAGTGGAAGCTAAGGATTTGTACTCAACTTCTATGGAGGTTCGAGCAACTGTTTTCTTCTTTTTGGAGCACCACGAGATCAGATGTTTACCAAGGAAATACAAAATCCTCCAGTAGATCTTTTGTCATCTGGGCATCCTCTCGAATCAGCGTCAGAATAAGCTTGCAAAGTGAAATTTGATTGGGAAGCAAAGAAGAGTCCTTTGTTGATTGTACCCTTGAGATATCTTAGAATTCGTTTGAGAGCAGCCCAATGTGAGGTTTTTTGTGTGTGCATAAATTGGTAAATTTTGTTTACTGCAAATGATATATCGGGTCTAGTGAAGGAAAGGTACTGAAGACCTCATACTAGGCTCCAATACAGGGAAGGATCATCAAATTCAGAAGTGTCATATTTGGATGGCTTGGTGGAAGAGGCCATTGGGGATGTCATGGGTTTTGCTTGTAGCATATTGCTACGGGACAGAAGGTGGTTGATGTATTTTCTTTGAGAAAGAAACAAACCATTCACAATATAATCAATCTCAAGGCCTAGGAAGAATGAAAGTTTGCCCAAATCACGTACAAGAAAGGCTATGCTCATATCATGAATTAAGGCATCAATGGCAGAGGTGTTTGATGCAGTGACGACAATGTCGTCAGCATAAACAAGGAGAAAAATATGAGTGTTACCTTGATTGAGCATGAAAAGTGACTGGTCAGCTTTGGATGGGAAGAATCCATACTCTGATAACCAAGAACTGAGTTGGGCGAACCAGGCTCGTGGTGCTTGCTTAAGCCCGTACAGAGCTTTGGACAACTTGCACACATAAGTGGGATGTTCTGCACTCACGAATCCTTGAGGCTGCTGCATGAAGCTATATCAGTTAGGGTTCCATGGAGAAAGACATTCTCAATGTCGAGTTGCCGTAAGGACCAGCCGTGGGACACCGCAATGGATAGAAATAGACGAATTGTTGTTGGCTTCACTATGGGACTGAAAGTCTCGTGATAATCCATGCCAGGCTGTTGAGAAAGCCCTTGGCAACCAAGCGGGCTTTACGGCGTTGGAAGGAGCCATCTGAAAAACCCACGAATTGTTGTTGGCTTCACTATGGGTTTTGGTGTGAAAAACCCAACGGATATTGGAGTTCGAAATAGGTGGAACCAGAGTCCAAGTTTGGTTGGATGCCACTCAGAAAATTTCGAGGCCACTGAATAACTCGAAGGGTCATCCAGAACTATGATGCTGGTGGTGAGACAATGTCGGGATGGGTATGGTATAGTACCATCGGTGAAGATTTTGGGTCGAGAGGAGAGAGTTTGTGTGTTGGTTATGATCGGAGATTTGGGTAGGATGAGAATTAGGGAAGGACGCTCGGGTGGGGAAGGAGATGAGGTGTTTGATGTGGTTAGGGTTCGGGAGGTTGAAGAAGAACGTTGGGAATGGGTAGTGTTTTGTGAGCTTGGGCTAAACAGAGAGGAAGAGAATGGAGTAAGGTTTCGTGGGCCTGTGTCGAGAAGAGAGGGAATTGGTTGGGACGTTGAAGAGTGGATAGGTGGAACTAGGCCTAAAATGGAGGAGGAAAATATGGGAAGTGTAGTGGAGAATGAGTTGTGGCACGGAAGAGATTTGCTGGGCTGTTTTTGAGTTAGAGGAAAAACGGACTCATGGAAGGTGACATCTTGGGAGATATACATTTTGTTGTTTTGAATGTCAAGACATTTGTAGCCCTTGTGGGCTGTGCTGTAACCTAAGAAGAGACATGAAGTGGATCGATAGTGTAGTTTATGTGAAAGGTAGGGACGAAGGTTAGGAAAACATTGACACCCAAAGACTCTTAGAGAATTATAGTCAGGATCGGTTTTATAAGCCATATAGAAAGGAGATTTGTTATTGAGAGTTGGAGTTCACTACAACATAACCCAACATTTGCTGCGTTTTTATTTTCCCATAGCTGGATTTGGTCGCAAATGTGCACCACCTCATGAGCATCGAATGCTATTCCATCGCCTAAGGAGGTCGTTGGGAATTTTTTTTTTTGTTTTGGGCAAAATATGGCTGTAGTAAATGTCATCACAGCAAATGCTAACTGCTTCTACGGTGTTATTCCTGACTATTGAGTGTTTATATTATTTGCTACGGTCTAGTGTGGCTGCAATTAAGTCCATCACTAGTTGTGAAATTGCGGCATCTATAATAATGCCGTTAAAAATCAATCATTGTGATTTCCCATGTGGCCAACAAAATCGACGCAATAACTTTAAGCTTCAGCGGCGACGTTCTATTCGCAAGAGTACAAGGTGTTATTGCGGAGATATGCTGATCACTGCAATAATAGTAGTTGCTGTGTTTATGTATGTGTTACGGCCATTGTAAGTTTCGGTTCCTTAGTGGCGAAAACAGATGCGCCGCCATAGATTTTTTACTTCAGACGGACCGAACTGGACAAAACGCAGCAAACATTTCCCCTAATATCTCCCTTACTGTGCCGACGAATCTCTCTCGACAAGTTGCTGCTCTGCCACTCATGGCCAAGTTAGCCTGTACTGCGTCGTAGTCTCCTCGTCGGCATATGAACAATCCGATGTCGCTAATTACTCTCTTCGTTGAGTCTGGTATTTTTATGGGTTTCAGCCTTCCTCTCTCTCTCTCTCTCTCTATGACTTCTCTGACCTTTGTCTCCCTAGGCTTCCCCACCGAGATTTGGCGTCCCCACCATGTCCCCTAGCTTTCCTCGCCTGGATTCGGCTTCCCCACCGGACTAGCTCATGCCTTTTTGTTTACAAACTACAAATTTTGTAAACTACAAATTAATTGAAAATTTAACAATTATCAAACCCCCATTTGAAATTATTTACTTGTTGTATTTTCTTTTCATTTTAAGTTGCTATGAGTTGGTTGAGATTTTCAGTGATTATTGTATAAAACCAAGTACTGGCAATGCAGTAATTCTGTGTTTGCTCAAGATGGACATGGTGATTAGTTAATAACTGGGGCTGGTATGTCTATTGCATCTCTATCTTTATGGAATTGCTTCTTGTTCTTTGACTCCATGCAAAAAAGTAGAACTGTTGTTTGATAAGTTAAGCATCTCTTTATTTGCTAAATTTTTGGAGATCCAATTTTTTTATTCAAAGTGAGTTTATGTTTGTGTTGAGAAGATGCCAAAACATTGATACCCATAGGCTGTCATGACAGGGGAATAAATACAATCTAAACATCAGTAAGGTTTAAAAAGTAGTTATACAATCATCCAAAATTAAAAATACAATAGAGTAAAATAAAATAACTAACAAGTGATCCCAGATCACTCCTCGGGCGGAGCCGTCTCCGCAGGCTCGCCCTCATCCTCCTCATTTGCAACAAAATCTGCGTTACCACAAAATGGTACCGCAGGTAAGTATAACCCAAATAACCACTTAATGAAAATGCATTAATGCAACCAACATGCATGCATATGATGAAATATGCATTTTCCTTAAAACATCATTTTTCTAAAAAATGATCATTTTCCAACACACGCCAAAATCCCATTTGGCCCAAAATATCCGTAAAATATTTTCTTAGAAAATGATTTACACAAAAATCCAACACACACTATTTGCCCAGAAAATAGTTCATTAATCCATTATTACCATATGCACCATGATCTCCCCTAGGGATCATCCGCACGTCCTGGCTTCGTAGCGATGCCCAGTTCTACGCCTAGCGTGTTCATGACCGAACACCCACTATGCAACAAGCGATGCCCAGTTCCCCGCCCAGCGCGTTCATGGCCAAACATCCTATAGTCCCTACCAGCAGAAGGACCACGGAGTCGGCACGAGACCATCTCGTCCGATCCCATTGTCGCCCAGCGACAATCTAGGGGACGTTACTCAGTATATTCCGCTCCCGAGTAACCAGAGGAGCTCCACCGAGATAATGCCCCATCTCGGCTTGGGGTCGTGATACACACACACCCAAAATCCATTCTCACATGAAAACCCAGTTTTCATAAACACATGAACATGAATGCAATACACGAAAACCCAATTTCCTTTACAAACATGACCATGCGTGCAAAATGCAATGTACATGAACAACACAATATCCAAACCAACAATTACCAATCCAATCAATCACACAAACAACTCCAATCACCAATCCATCCGACCCCCGTACTCCTCGGACTCAGTCCGGCATGTTTAACCAAATACAGTGAAATGAGTTAGTACAAAAATACATTTAAATCATGAAAGTTCTTTGGAGAAATACTTACAGTGCTATATAGTAATTTCTGAAGGATCACGAAGCTGCAAGAAGTGACGTCTGAGCAACGTAACAGTGCAAAATGCACTATGGCCGTGGGTCTCAAATACCCACTTTTCAATGGAGACAAATGAAGACCCAAGAATGATAGGGTAGGGTCTAGGGATGTCGGTGAAGCTAGTGGTGGTGAAGGTTGGCCGTGGGTGGCGATATAAGACCAAAAAGCCCAAAACGGAAATGTTGTTGAAAATGCTTCACCAGTGACGGATCGGAGGTGGGGTTGGGTCTAATGGGTTGCTAAGAGGTCGAGGATGATGTGGTGAGAAGATGGTGGCCAATGGTGGTGCGATGGCGGCGCGAATGAAGCTGAGGTTGGTGGGATGAGGTCGCCGGCGGCTAGGGAGGCTAACGGGCTGGGCGGTGACGGTCACCGCCGGCTCACGGCGGCGCTGGGTGGTGATGGAACAAACAAACGGAGAGAGGCAACGTCACGCTGGAAGCAGAGGAAAAAGAAGAAAAAGAAAGAAAGAAGAAAAGAAAAGGAGAGGGAAGAAAAATGGAGGGAAAGAAATGAGGTCCAATCCTCATATCTTGGGTCACAAAAATGATCCAACGGAAATGATTTCAAAACCACAAGTTAAATAAAATAATTTAAACGTAATGGTAAAGTGAAATTAAAATAATTAAATCTCTCAGTAATTAGTTTAGAATAAAGAGATTTTAAACGTATAACAATAATTAATAATAAGAAAGCACTTCAAAATATAATTTTCACAAAATTAAAAATCATAAAATAAACCCACTAAAAATCCAACAATTTTTAAAATAAGAGCATAAATTTTTGAATAAATAAAAATAATCTTTCAGTAAAAATAAACAAAAATACGGGGTGTTACATCCTCCCCCTTAAATAAAATTTCGTCCTCGAAACTGGCAAGGTCAACATTAAACTAAGGCAGGAATAAGATTTATCTAAGAGCAGACTTAACAACATATCGCCAAAATCAATCAAATAAATATGGATAAAGCTCCCTCATGTCGGCTTCTCTCTCCCAAGAGAAATCTGGAGCCAACAGATCACCCCATGACACTTTCACCAAAGGTATTGTCTTGGACCTTAACCTTTGCTCTTTCCAATCCACGATCTGTGTCGGGGCAACTTCATAAGTAAGGTTAGACTGAAGTTGCAGGCGTCCAGGGTCAACAAAACGTGGCTCTTGCTGTCCAAAACGCTTCTTCAACGAAGACACATGAAACACATCATGAATATCCCCAAAATAGTCCGGCAATGCAACTCTATAAGCAACAAGCCCAACTTTCTCTACGATCTGAAAAGGGCCAACATATCTTGGACTAAGCTTTCCCTTCTTACCAAAGCGTTTAACACATTTTATAGGAGAGACTTTGAGATAAACCCAATCACCTACTTCAAGGGATAAGTCTCTTCTTATTGTATCTGCATAACTATACTGGCGACTTTGCACTTCCGCCATTTTAGTCCTTATAAACTGAACTTGATCCTTCATTTCTTGAATTATCTCAGGCCCAAACAATTTGCTCTCGCCAACTTCATCCCAACACAAGGGCGATCTACACTTCCTACCATACAAAGCTTTATACGGGGCCATCTGAATGGAGGAATGAAAACTGTTATTATAAGATAACTCAATAAGCGGCATATGATTCTCCCAACTCCCCTGAAATTCCATGACACAAGACCGCAACATATCCTTCAGAGTCTAAATAAGTACGCTCTGATTGACCGTCTGTTTGAGGGTGATATGCAGTACTAAACTTCAACTTAGTGCCTAAGGCTGCCTGCAAACTCTTCCAAAAATGGGAGGTGAACCGCAGATCCCGATCCGACATGATACTCTTGGGTACTCCATGCAAACGCACTATCTCCTTGACATATAACCAAGTCAACTTACCCAAAGAGTCAGTGTTATTAATTGGCAAGAAATGAGCACTCTTTGTCAACCGATCAACAATCACCCAAATTGAATTATTCCCACTAGGGGTCCTCGACAAACCCACAACAAAATCCATAGAAATATCATCCCACTTCCACTCTGGAATAGGGAGAGGTTGAAGTCTACCCACAGGTCTTTGATGCTCAGCCTTAACTTGACAGCACATGACACATTTCTCAATAAACATGACGATATCCAACATACTCGTATTAGTCCCCCAGTGGCACATCACGACCAGTATTCCTAGGGTGACTATGCTATCCAAAAATCTCATTTCCTCGAGAACCTTAATACAACATCCTGAAAATTCCAATGATCAATAGCCCTTACAATAATATGTGCCAACCTCAATCAACTCCTATGCTCTAACTTCTAAACCTCCATTGAATTCTACTATTGGTAACCTAATAGCCACTTCCAATGTTAACCATCAATAACAAATTGCACAACTAAATGATTAATCTCCAGTTACAAGTATCTTCTTAAAATTCAAGTTACCACTAATTCCTCAAAATCAGCACAATCTGAACTCCTGACTACAACAAAAAATATCACGCTTCTGCTGCGCACTCTGATATTTGCCACATGCATAAAGCTTATGTCCTCATACAACTAACACCATCGAGTACAAGGTGGCTCCATTCCTACTAACCCCAAACTCTTATCACAATTTGGTAGAAAATACTCTCTTTATCAAAACCATGAGTTATAACTCAAATTCCTCGATTAACTCCTGCTGCCTTGATTAAAATCAAATTCCATAAAATACATCCATGATCATTGACAGAAAACCAATATCAACCAACCTCAATTTCCCAAATTGAAAATAAGCAACCTCAACCCAAAATACATCCGTCTCATCTACGATAAGAAACATACCTTGAAAGGCTCGATTCCAACCTGGCGAACCAATAAGAGCGCCTATAAACTCCTACCTAACAACCTAAACCCAAAAGCTCATCGCCTACATTCTGAACAACATCTAATCTAGCGGTGACTAAACTCACTACGAACCACCATTAACTACACCAAAATATTAACAAAACCTTCTTGGTAACTCGCCCACCTATTTCTACTCCTCCAAGCTAGCATTAACACAACTAGTTCCTTCAATAGTACATCACTATTAAACCTCAAAGCAAGCCATAGTGCTCAAATTTTCAATCCACCAAAAGCCATTGCAAAGCACCCAAGGATCCCAGTGCTTTATTAACCCACATACTTGATCATATCATCCACTACTGATGCCTAAACTTCAACTTCCAAGATCTTATCATACACCATACATGACGTCCCATCAATCTCTCTTCAAGGTAAATAACAATGTCCTTAATTCAATGAACTGGATGCTCAATCTCCAAAAGAAAGTATAACCTCAAAAATTTAAATTCCTAGGTGACCTCAAGTCACAATTAATTCCTGCAGATAATCACAACAATTATTGCCAACCATCATTCCATTGGGTAACCCACTTCAATCGTACACTCTAATCAACTCATCAAAACTCAAAGCCAAGGTCTCTTGCATTACTACTATTGTGTCGACTCCTCTTCCACATCTACCAAAACTACTTCTTCCAAACCAAAATGAGACTAGGACCTGAACTCTCCGAAATCCATAAACACTCACCACTACTATACATCAATCTCACGCACCCTTAGCCAAAACCAATAATCCTCCAAACGTGCAGGTGATCATCATTACCATTTCCATCATCTGGACCTATATCTTCGAAATCAACAAGAATCATTTCCTAAATCCGTACCATCTATTATCCTTAAAATTGATATGGATTAAATCCTCAACCTGCCACTGTAACCTCAAGCTACAAACAATCATTAACCGAACTAGATCAACATCTTCAATCTCCAAAGAAATTCTCTCCTGAAAAAAATTCTCATATCAGTAACTCAACTCTCATCAATCCTATTTTAATTCAACCCTTCAACTTTGCAATTCTAAAACCTTAAACCAGATAAAAATCATTTCTCGAAATTCTCAAGATCGATGACCTTAAATCTAAAACATTCACCTTATAAAACTTGTAAATTCTAAAACTCCAAATGTTATCAAATTGCTTATCAAGGTCGGCAAGATCGAAAACTTCTAATCTAAGTAATCCCTCAATTGCTTGTTGAACCTACCCGCTTAATCCCATAAACTTATTTCCTAAAAACTATGGGGCCTCAAACCTTAGATGAACTTCTCATAAATCTAACCTTGAAGTTCGCTGAACTTACAACCTTCTACCCCACAGACTCATTACATAAATTCAACGAAATCTAAAACCTCAATTTTCCTAAGCAATTTAAAACTATTCTCCTCCTTAGCAGCAACTTGAGTACCTAATCCAAAGAGTTCACCCAGACCATGAAGTTCGAGCCTTGATATTAAAACAAACCAATCACCAAGAGTTCAGGCTTACTACACTACATGTTCAAGTCTAACAATGGCATTCACAGTCGTACCATCTTCCTGTCATAGCACAACTCTTAACCCGCCTTTCAACTCCGAACAAAACAAAACAAAACAAAATAAAATAAAATTCCCAAAATAAAATAACATACGACAAAATGAATAAAACCAATGAAGTAGTTCACAATAAAATAATTAAAACAAATAAAATAACCTACCATAAAATAAAACAATAAAATAAATAAACAAACAAACAAACAGTATACAATAAACTAATTAAAACCAATAAAAACCACATACTTTAAATTAAATAATTTCAAATCACAACTTTAAAACTTTCTGGTACTGCACCTACAGGACATGTGGTTTTACCCAGAGCCGAACTGCTCTGATACCACATGTGGCGCCCCCGACCCCCATGTAAGGAAACACAGGAATCGAGACGCCAGGATGATGACAACAAGGTCACGCATCCCAACAAAAGTGTCAAGTGTGTGTGTACATGCAACGGTGTACAAAACAACAAAGCGGATTAGTCAACTAAGTACTAGAATTTAAATACAATCTAAACATCAGTAAGGTTTAAAAAGTAGTTATACAATCATCCAAAATTAAAAATACAATAGAGTAAAATAAAATAACTAACAAGTGATCCCAGATCACTCCTCGGGCGGAGCCGTCTCCACAGGCTCGCCCTCATCCTCCTCATCTGCAGCAAAATCTGCGTTAATGATTGTATAACCCAAATCTGCAACAAAATGGTACCGCAGGTAAGTATAACCCAAATAACCACGTAATGAAAATGCATTCATGCAACCAACATGCATGCATATGATGAAATATGCATTTTCCTCAAAACATCATTTTCCCTGAAAATGATTATTTTCCAACACACGCCAAAATCCCATTTGGCCCAAAATATCCATAAAACATTTTCCCAGAAAATGATTTACACAAAAATTGAACACACACTATTTTCCCAAAAACTAGTTCATTAATCCATTATTACCATGTGCACCATGATCTCCCCTAGGGATCATCCGTATGTCCTGACTTCGTAGCGATGCCCAGTTCCACGCCCAGCGCGTTCATGGCCAGACATCCTCTAGTCCCCGCCAGCAGAAGGACCACGGAGTAAGCACGAGACCATCTCGTCCGATCCCATTGTCGCCCAACAACAATCCAGGGGACGTTACTCAGTATATTCCGCTCCCGAGTAACCAGAGGAGCTCCATCGAGATAATGCCCCATCTCGGCTTGGGGTCGTGATACACACGCACCCAAAATCCATTCTCACATGAAAACCCAGTTTTCATAAACACATGAACATGAATGCAATACACGAAAACCCAGTTTCCTTTACAAACATGATCATGCGTGCAAAATGTAATGTACATGAACAACACAATATCCAAACCAACAATTACCAACCCAATCAATCACACAAACAACTCCAATCACCAATCCATCCGACCCCCGTACTCCTCGGACTCAGTCCGACATGTTCAACCAAATACAATGAAATGAGTTAGTGTAAAAATACATTTAAATCACGAAATTTCTTTGGAGAAATACTTACAGTACTATATAGTAATTTCTGAAGGATCACGAAACTGCAAGAAGTGACGTCTGAGCAACATAACAGTGCAAACTGCACTGTGGCTGTGGGTCTCAAATACCCACTTTTCAACGGAGACAAACGAAGACCCAAGAATGATAGGGTAGGGTCTAGGGATGTCGGTGAATCTAGTGGTGGTGAAGGTTGGCCGTGGGTGGCGGTAGAAGACCAAAAAGCCCAAAATGGAAATGTTGTTGAAAATGCTTCACCGGTGATGGATCGGAGGTGGGGTTGGGTCTAATGGGTTGCTAAGAGGTTAAGGATGATGTGGTGAGAAGATGGTGGCCAATGGTGGTGCGACGGTGGCGCTGGAGCGAAGATGACGCCGCGGCTTGAAGGGCTGGTGGTGACTAACGGCGGCGTGAATGGAGCTGAGGTTGGTGGGGTGAGGTCGCCGGCGGCTAGGGAGGCTAACGGGCTGGGCAATGACGGTCACCGCCGGCTCACGGCGGCGCTGGGTGGTGTTGTAACAAACGAACGGAGAGAGGGAGGGGCAACGTCGCGCGGGAAACAAAGGAAAAAGAAGAAAAAGAAAGAAAGAAGAAAGGAAAAGGAGAGGGAAGAAAAATGGAGGGAAAGAAATGAGGTCCAATCCTCATATCTTGGGTTACAAAAATGATCCAACGGAAATGATTTCAAAACCATAAGTTAAATAAAATAATTTAAACGTAATGGTAAAGTAAAATTAAAATAATTAAATCTCACAGTAATTAATTTAGAATAAAGAGATTTTAAACGTATAATAATAATTAATAATAAGAAAGCACTTCAAAATATAATTTTCACAAAATTAAAATTCATAAAATAAACCCACTAAAAATCCAACAATTTTTAAAATAAGAGAATGAATTTTTGAATAAATAAAAATAATCTTTCAATAAAAATACACTAAAATACGGTGTGTTACATGACTTCTCTGTTGTCATGTTCAATTATTAGATTTGTCCATTGTTTATATCCTCTTAACGTAAAGTTTTTAATGTGGCGTGTTAGAGAACTTTTCTTGCTTTGCTTCTTATGTATATGTTTTTGGCATGTTAGAGTCACATACAAAATTAATGACCACGTATAAAAAATACTTTCTCAATAATATTCAAAAATATGTATTTCTTTGTTCTTATATTGTTTAATTAATCATTTTAGCAACCTAGCTCAATTATTTCATTGATTTGCTTATGGAGGTATCATTCATTTCGCTTAATTAATTGAGATGAAAAATGGACAAGAATTGGATGCACGTGGCAAACAGGTTTACCTCATGTGAATACAGTGAAGGGATAGATAATCTCCTCACCATGGCAAAAGCCCATGCACCTGGACAAACTACCATCAGGTGTCCATGTCGGAGATGCCAAAATAACCTATTCCTACCATTCATTGAAGTTAAAGATCATCTATTTACAATAGGTATTGATCCAAGTTATACACATTGGATATTCCATGGAGAGGGTGATAGTTAGCATGTGAATTCGTCTGACTCTGATGAAGATACTAGTAGTGAATCTAATAATTTCATTGATGATATGGATGAGACGATTGACAACACCCGGGCTACATCATTCTTTGACCATGTGCTCGGTGAACATGGCAGTACTTCAGAGCCTGCCATGAGTGATCGGCAATTGAAAAAACATTTGCTTAATTGTTTGACGATGCAAGATGTCCACTTTATCCAACTTGCGAGAAGCTTTCTAAGCTCTCATTTATAGTCAAGTTGCTTCATATCAAAACTGTTGGGGGTAGACTATCAAGTCATTTAACATGGTTTTACAATTGTTAAAGGCTGCTTTTCCAGATATTCAGATACCTAGCTCAGACCACGAGGCCCGACACTTTGAACGTGGCTTGGGTTTTAGTTATATAAGGATAGAAGCTTGCCCAAATGACTGCATGCTATTTTGGAAACATGATGCGGACAAAGAAGCTTGTTTTAAATGTCTTCAGCCAAGGTGGGTGTCAACTAGGGGGAAAAAGGGAAAGATTCCCTAGAATGTATTGCGATACTTTCGTCTGAAGCCGAGGTTACAAAAAAATTTTATGTCAAAGAATATAGCGAAGTCCATGAGATGGCATAGAAAAGAACGAGTTGATAACCATAGTACTTTAAGGCATCCTGTTGATTCTAAGCTGTGGAGACAATTTGATAAAGATCACACTTTGTTCACCCAAGATGCTTGCAATGTTAGACTCGGGCTAGCCAGTGATGGGTTTAACCCATTCAATAATATGAGCAAACCTTATAGTATATGGCCAGTCATACTCGTGCCATATAACTTGTCCCCTTGGTTATGCATGAAAGAATCGATGTTTATTTGCAACCTTTAATCAATCAACTCAAAGAGTTATGGGAGGATGGTGTAGATAGTTATGATGCATCAAAGTCTGAACATTTATGCTTACATGCTGCACTCTTGTGGACTATTAATGACTTTCTTGCATATGCCAATATTTCTGAGTGGAGTACAAAGGGCAAGATGGCTTGCCATTATGCAATGAGAATATAGATTCGATGTGGTTGAAACAAAGTAGAAAATACTGTTATATGAGTTATCGTCGCTTCTTGCCATCAGGCCACCCTCGGAGAAAGAAAAAAGCTGCATTCAATGGAAATGAGGACCATCGGTTGCCTCCTCTAGAACTCAATGCTTCTTTTCTCCTCCACCAACTCCTACAGGTTGGTAATGTGGCATTTGGCAAAGGTGCTCGAAAGTGAAAACGCTTGCCAGATGAACTAAATTGGACTAAAAAAAAGTATATTCTTTGAATTACCTTATTGGTCAATGTTGCCTTTACGACACAATCTCGACGTCATGCACATTGAAAAAAATATTTGCGACAACATCTTAGGAATATTGCTTGATATTGAAGGGAAAAATAAAGACATGGTTAATGCACGTAAGGACTTGGAACAGGTTGGGTTAAGAAAGGAATTACATCTGCAACCTACTACTGGTGGGTTCTCCATGGTGCTTGGCTCCTACACACTGGATTTAGATCAGAGGAGACGTTTTTGTGAATGGCTCAACGCTATTAAATTCCCAGATGGTTTTGTCTCGAACATTTCTAAATGTGTTTCAGTTGGTGATGGAAATATATCAGGAATGAAAAGTCATGACTGTCACTTCTTCATGCAAAGGTTACTACCAATTGCAATTGGTGGGTTTTTCTAACCTAATATACGAAATGCATTGACCGAGTTAAGTTCATTCTTCAAGGCTTTGTGCGCACGAACATTGACGTTGGAAGTATTGAAGCAACTACAATACGACATTGCAATCATCCTCTATAAGCTATAGATGATTTTCCCACCTGGCATCTTCGATATAATGGTACACCTCACCATCCATTTACCCCATGAGGCTTTTCTTGTGGGACCAATTCAATATAGGTGGATGTATCCTTTTGAGCGATATTTGGAAAAATTCAAGTGTTATGTTAGAAATAAGGCTCGCTCGGAAGGCTCAATTGCTGAAGCCTATGTTCATGTTGAATGCTTGACCTTCTGCTCCTTGTATATTCATGATGTTGAGACCATATATAATCGGGAGGAATGAAACAGGGATATAGATAAATCTACTGAAGGTGGAAATGACTTCTCTATATCTCTCAGAAGGTACGAACATGCTTCTTCAAATAATGTATGTCGTAGACATCAAAACGAATTCCCCACTTGGTTTCACACATGAGTAGGTTTCTTTGAGTAATTAACTTATACCCTGTAAGCCTACACACTGGGTAACTATTATTTCTAACCTTTTACTACATCCAATGGACAGATTCAAGAACTCTGTGCTGCAAAGCCTGAAGACATATCTGATGACATATATGCACTCGCTTGTGGACCAGCCCATGGTGTGCTTCATTGTTTGGTTGCATCATGAATGGGACCAGATTCCACACACTACGTCATGAAGAACATCTCAAAACCCAGAATAGTGAGGTGGTTGTTAAAGAGGAACACAATTCAAAGCCCATTAAATTTTATGGTGTTTTGAATGATATATTGCAATTACGCTACATGGGTTGGCGTCATGTATATTTGTTCAAATGTGAATGGTATAATGTCAGTGCTATGAGGAGAGGAATAGTAGTAGGGAAGCATATAACTTTTGTCAACACTTCACGAAAATGGTATAGGAATGAGCCATTCGCCCTTGCCTATCAAGCATGCCAAGTGTTTTATCTTAAAGATACTAGTAAACGTGGTAATTGGTCAGTCGTGCAAATAGTGACCAATAGGAACATGTATGATGTTTCAACTATACCATTGGTCAATGATGATGATAATCATGAAATGGATTTTGCAGCTTTCCAAGAGAACGAACTAGAATACGCAAAAGAAGAACCTGAATATGATGATAATGCATTACGAATCCCTTGCATAGGTCCAACTTAGAACCCATCCATGTTGCTCCTGATACAACATTAGAAGATGCAATATCCCTTCCCGATGATGAAGACTTCATTGATGACGGTATAGAGAGAAACGAGGATGACGACACTGGTAGTAGTGAAGATCTTGAATCTAATACCAATATCTCAACTTCGAATGGTATTCCCCCCCCCCCCCCCCCCCCCCCCCCCAATATAATGAATAAAAATCTGAATACATAACATATATAGTATGCTAACTTCTACTTGGAAATTATTTCATTGTGTTACTTAACCTTCCATTTTTTGGCAATTTACAGGTGAGTGAGGGTAGCTGATGTGATGTTGGAATAGCTACAGAATATCATGAATTGGTATCTTTCTTCACTCGTAATTGTTGATAACTTACTAGCGCAAATGTATATACTTTGTTGTGATGTTGAATATTACATGCCTGGGTAGATATACTGTTATTTGGAATTTAAAAAACGAATGTCTGTTAATTTGGGAGATGAGTTATTTTTTTGTTTATTAAAAACAGAAAACCCACAAGTAGATTCTTTGAGATGTTTATTTCATGCTAAAATATGTAACTTATTTGGTGGTTAATATAATGTTGTTTTTACAGGTTTAAACAGTACTCTTGTGGACTTAAGCGTTATATATGTTGGCTTGCCAAAAGTAGCAATAAGCAAGGGCAATGACATATTTTTGGTAGTCCCCTTCACTTGAGGTGTGGTTTGAAGTGAAGGTGAATATGTTCACAGTAATGGCGTGAGAGCTCACCAGAATACTAGAGTTTTGACGGTTTATTGTATAGATGGTGTTGCAAACTACTAGCTAGTATGATAAAACCAATTTGAGATTAGGGTATTTGTGTACATGTGATGCTTTATATTCCAATATACAGATGTAAAAATAAATTCCTTTTAAACACTATTCCGTATGAATAGTGTTAAGGTCTTTATTCGTGCTAGTTTTACTAGTGAAGTATTTAGGGTTTTACCTCATGTAATGTGATATCTCGGTTTTAGCTTCTTTCCAGAAGTAGTTGAAAAAGTGTGGATTCCTTACAGGCATAAACCAATTTCTTGGGTTTAAAACCATGTCTTTGAAGCTTGGGTCATTTTTAGCCTCTTTATATTTACTTATAAAAATTCTGGTTTTGGGTACTGGAGCAATTAATTTTCATGCTGACGAAGTAGATATTTCATCGTCTAATCTAGTTCCTAAGCATTTTTGTGCTATTTTTTTTTTTATGAAGATTAATATGTGGTTGATGTATGTCCTTAGTTATTAGCTTTGCCAGAAATGGAAAGGGGGAAATTTATTCTTCTTTTCTAGAGCTATCATTTCACCTTGCTTCATGCGGATAGAGATAAATAAATAAAGTTGAGATCAACTCCTACAAATGAATGGTGGAATTCTTGTGACATCGGGGGATGGAAATTTAGACCCTGTTTGGATAGTGATGAAAGTATTTCATCTCAACAATACAATTTTATTAAAATGCCGGTATAGGGAAATATAATGTTGTATTTATTTTTTTATAAAATTATAAGATAATTTTAATATCTCTTGATGGTCCGTTGATAAAGAATTCCAATTGGCCAATTCTTAATATTTGCTAATTAAGAATGGACCATGGCATCTGGGACGACACTACTAGGAAGAATATATGCTAATAAATTTACAAGATTTTATATATGATGATAAACTACACACTGGAAGTAATGTGATGAGATACACGTGTGCTACTGAGGAATATACTCGTATCAATTCCTGATCTCCTTGACAAAATTACACGTTTAAGTTGGTTTGCCGAATTGGAAGCTTTTAATACACATGCCGTACTTTTCTCTATACACATGCGCATATATAAAAACTTTTATATATGTGATGATGCTGCACTTTTATCACATGCATACATGTGATGATGACTAGATCAATTGCTTCACATAGATGGTGCCATACGTAGATTCCAATAAAAAATGAAAATTTCATAAAAAGTTTACACATGCATTGCTTAATATAGATGGATCCGTAGCTTCCCATCTGATATATATAGAGAGAGATAAATATATATATATATATGTATTAAAAGTTATCAGGCATGGCGTGTCTTTTACTTGCCAGTTGGAAATACAGCTGGCTCAACATGGTAGCTTCTCCTTATAATATAAAAGTAATATATAAAACCAAATGATGGCTAACTACTGCTGATATATGTCCTTCTTGAGTGACATACTACTACAGAAGCTAACTAGATCTACTTAGTACGTTGGGTCTAATTATCTAAGCGAGAGATGGGTAAGCATTTAAGCGGGAATGTTGTTTATCGAATACCAATTGTCATCTGTCTAGCTAATATCTTGAAATACCAGCGTGATGGGTTTTTCCATTTCTACTGGGTGAAGCTGCAAAGTTGTGTGAGCACTATCTTCAGTATCTTCAGTACCATCCATTTTTGCATATCTGAGAAGGTACATGATTTCACTTCTGTACAGCTACAAACTTGGTAGCCTAACTCTAGTTGATGTGTGTTAGCTGGAGTTTACAGAGCATCTGAAATACTTGCTTCTCTTGTGCTAGTTTCATGGCCATAATGTAGTAGCAATGATTCATAGCACCAGATGGAGAGGCTGAGGAGCTTTTGGACCTATGCAAGCTGGAGTGTTGCAGCCCGTTGGATGAAACCCACAGCCAGAACTTGCAGGTTGGAGTTTGAGAGATGAAGCTGCTGCCGTGGACTCTAATGATTCCACTCAACCCCCAGATAATTATTTACATCCATCATTTTTGCATCCTTCTACTCCTATAGAGGTCAATACGACAGACAATGGTAAGTATAAGTTACATTCTTTCCTGCTGGTATTTCATAAATATTATGCTTGTGTTGCTCCTCTAGAGGTACTATATATACTCCATGCATGGTTTAATCACTTCAGACATGTGATGCTTTATTATTAGCTTTATATTCCAATAGCATGCATATGGTTTAATAGCATATACTGTTGTTTGTGTTGCTGGTATAGTAGCAAACACTAGCCAACGTCGTAGGGGTGTAGCCAAAGGTACGGAGTTTGAGAGGATGCGAAAGTTTGGCAAGATACCGCTTGAGATAAAAGATGGGAAGATAGGTCCATCATACAACAATAGAACAGTCTACACAACGAGAGTTACCTAGATCGTGAAATACTATGCGGAAATGAGGCATGTTAGCTGGAGTATTGTCGATGAAAAAGAGAAAAAGGAACTTATTAAACGAGTTCGAGTATGGCTTTCATTTTTCTGGTTCATACTATTGATTTGCTAAGTGCTATTAATTAAATAATTTGAAGAAGTTCTTTTGATGAAAAGGCACAATAAGCATGCTGTAATTTGAATCAAGAACTACTTAAGAATTTTCTTGCTTATTAGAAGTTATATATGCTTATTCTGACTTCCCAATGTGAAGCAAGTAAATGAACCCAGATATGAGTTAAAACCCATGAGCTTTTGTAATAAACTATGGAGATATTGGGTTTAAAAAATTTCTCTCAGTTATTGAGACAATTGTGCAAAGTACTAAAAAATTCTAAGATGGGTTTTTACTCAATGACATTGATAGGCTGATTTTGTCTTGGATTGGACGAAGAAAAATCATTGTTGGACAGTCACAAGTCAATTATCTCGTGCATATAATGCGTTTCATTACAAGCTACACCTTAAATACTTGGGTTATGCAAGACATGAGGAGACACTAGCTAATGGAGGTGGGTTGGTAGAGTAGCCAGTTTGGGAGTGGTTATGCAATCGGTGGGGGAGTGATTCATTCAAGGTAAGAACTATATATTCATATCAAAATTCATATGTTTAACTTTGTTCTAATGTGGCTATAAGCTTATACTTACGTATCTAGAAGGTGGTTTAGACTTGTGTACATTAGTGGATGACATATAGCTGATAATAATGGTAAGATGGCCAAAATTGTACAGATTTGGTTAACTCTGAATTTGCTGCTTGTAACACCCCGTATTTTAGTATATTTTCAATGAAGGAATTAATTTTATTGATCCAAAAATTTATTCTCTTGTTTCATAATTATTAAATTTTATTTAGGTTATTTTTATGATTTTTAGTTTACGAAAATTATTTTTTTAGTGCTTCCTTAAATTAATTATTGTTGTGTGTTTAAATTCCTTCTCAAATTAAATTAATTTATTATCGGGTTTAATTATTTATTTTAATTATAATCATTATGTTTGAAATATTTTATTTCACTAGCTGTTTTAAAATCGTTTCCGTTGGATCATTTTTGTGACCCAAGATGTGAGGATTGGACCTCATTTCTTTTCCTTTTATTTTCCTTTTCTTCTTTTCTTTCTTTCTTTCTTTTTCTTTCTTCTTCTTCCTCTCTCCCGCGCGATCTCTCTCTCTCTCTCTCTCTCTCTCTCTTTCCGTCCGTTGCTCATCACCTCCCAGCGCCGCCGTGAGCCGGCGGTGGCCGTTACCGCCCAGTCTGTTCGCCTCCCCTGCCGCCGGCGACCTCACCCCACCAACCTCACCTCCATTCGCGCCGCCGTTAACCACCAGCAGCCCTTCAAAGCCGTGGCGTCACCTTCGCTCCAGCACCGCTGTTGCGCCACCTCCGGCCACCATCTTATCACCACTTCATCCTCGAACCCTTAGCTACCCAATGGACCCAGCCCCAGCTCCGATCCGCCACTAGTGAAGCTCCACCATCCACATTTTCGATTTGGGTGTTTTGGTCTTCTACCGCCGCCCACGCCGCCACCCACGGCCAACCACAACCACGACTAGCTTCACCGACCTCCCTAGGCCCTACCCTATCAATCTCGGGTCTTCGTTTGCACCCGTTCAAAAGTGGGTTTTTTAGACTCACGGCCACAGTGTATTTGACACTGTTCTGTTGCTGTGTTGCCGCTTCTTGCACTTCCGTGGTCCTTCGAAAATTGCTATATAGCACTGTAAGTATTTTCCAAATAATTCTTGTGATTTAAATGTATTTTTGCACTAACACTTTACACTGCATTGGATTATTGATTGTTTTGCCAGACTAAGTTCGAGGAGTACGGGGGTCGGATGGATTGGTGAATGGAGTTGTTGGTTGGATTTGTTTGAATTGGTTATTGTTGTCGTGTTGTGTTCATTGCAATTGCACATATGTTCATGTGTTTATTTGAAAATTGGGTTTTCATGTGAGAAATGATTTTGGGTATGTTTGAAATATTTGGATTGACGGGTTTGAGAAAAAGGGAAAGAGACTGTAGGGATGGTGGTAAGCAGGGACGATGGTAGAGTCTCGCTTGCGATTCCCGCCTACGGTGCATGCAGTAGGGATGGTGGTTGTGTCCCGCCTATGATTCCCGCCTACGGTGCATTCAATAGGGATGGTGGTAAGCAGAGACGGTGGTAGAGTCACGCCTGTAATTCCCGCCTACAGTGCTCTGATATGTATCCATTGTGTGGAAAGGAACTGTAGGGATGGTGGTAAGCAGGGATGGTGGTAGAGTCCCGCCTGTGATTCCCGCCTACGGTGCACGCGGTAGGGATGGTGGTATAGTCCCGCCTGTGAGTCCCACCTACAGTGTCCGATAAATGGTTGGGTTTTGTGTAAATCATTTTCTGGGAAAATGTTTTACGGATATTTTGGGCCAAATGGGATTTGGCATGTGTTGGAAATAATCATTTTCGGGAAAAATGATGTTTTGAGAGAAATGCATATTTCTTCATATGCATGCGTGTTGGTCGCATTTAATGCATTTTTATTACGTGGTTATTTGGGTTATACTTACCTGCGGTACCATTTTATAGTATCGCAGATTTTGATGCAGATTAGGATGATGAGTCTTAGGCTTTGGCTCCATTGGAAGAGCGATCTGGGATTGCTCTCGTGTATCGAGATTTATTATCCTACTCTTTTATGTATTTATCCTTTGTAATATATTTGGGATGACTGTATAACTTTTTTTTTTAAAGGTAAATTATTTTGGATACCTGTATTTAAATTTCTGGTACTTAGTTGACTTATTATATTATCCGCTGCGACTTTTGTTGTGCACTTTTGTATGTTGCACACACTTGGACATATTTAGTTGGGATGCGTGACCCGTGTTGTCACCATCCTGGCGTCTCGATCCCCGTGTTTTTATATAAGGGGGGTTGGGGGCGCCACACTGCTGGTAGAAGTTTATAATTGTGTCTAATAGATAACTATTACATATGGAATTTCCAACCCCCATACAATCTAAAAATATTAATTTAACTAGAGCATAGTTAAGTGATGAATTGTTATAACTAATATACATAACTGGGTAGCCAATGTGATTATATAGCTATATAATTGTAAAAGAATAATTTTTGCACAGATTCTAGATATGGAGAAGTTACTTTATAATTTCCAAATCTAATAACTATTTTAAGTTTAACCTTTTTCCTATTGGCATCCATTCTTTAGAACTTAAGCATGCTGATGAAAAATCTGTTTTGTTGCAGAAAATGTCTAGACAGAATAAAGAAAATAGGAGTAAATAAAAGGTCAACCACACAAGTGTTAAGACATCATTTATTGTACTAATGGAGAGAAAGGTATTGCCATAATTCCATGTCGTAGGTGTTGTGGTGAAGTCTAGTTGGTCAATATGTGGAATACTATAGTAATGTGACTGGTATTTTTATGACGAGTAGAAGGACAAGAATTTGATTGATTTCTATAAAGATATGCATTGGTAAAACAGAAAGGGTAGATTTATCACACCAACAACAGAAGACAATTATGTGAGCATCTATTTGTTTAAGCAAGTATAGCTGCACTAGTATTAATATTTAATCAAAAGTTCATGAACAAGTTCTAAAAAGTGTGGTAGATAAATTGCATACCTTGGTAATAAACTCTACTTGACTAGCCCGATTGCTGATCATGTAGATACTTTAATTTGATCTTGTTAAGTCTAGTTAAAACATTTTTTATATCGATCCTCTGTTCAGGCAAATTTGTACAACAATGCAAAGCCAATCTCATAGTTGCTGATAAGCAGGTCTCCATAGTAGCATAGTCACTTTGATTGCTCAGCAAATTGGAGTCAATAACTTCAAGTATCGAAGGTGAAAATGATTCCTCTACTAAATGCTTCAAGCTCATTTCGCTGGTAAACATATCATCAACGGGCTTCTTTCTTGTGAAAGTTTCCATTAATAAAATTCTATAACTATACACATCACCTCTTGTAAAAACAATTCCTTCAGATCCATACTCTACAACATTAAAACATATGATTTCGCATATGATAATCCAAATAAATTAAGTGCAAAGGTCCATATGTTACCAAAGCAGAACATTTATGTATTTATGTAAGACTAGAATAATAAAAATAGTACTTGACATCACCTGGTTGTGCCCGCACTCCACCACGGGAGATGCTAAAGCCATTGACAAATTCAGAATGAGGAACATTTAAGTCAACCAGAAGGTAAAATAGCCATTGAATCTCACAAGTTGTAGATGCTAAAGCCCTGTATTCAGATTCAGTAGATGATCTGTTAACAGTAGGTTGCTTCTTTGATTTCCAAGAGATAAGAGAATCTCCTGTAAAAACTGTGAAACCAGTCACACTTCTTCTAGTATCCAGGCATCCACCCCAATCACTCTCAGAATATGCTTTTAAATGTAAGGGAGATGTTGTAGACAATAAAATCCCTTGACCTGGTTTGGCTTTGATGTATAGAAGTACTCTCTCAGCAGCTTAAATATGTATGGTGCTAGGAGTAGCCATAAATTGACTTAAGGCTTGAACTGAGTAAGCTAAATCAGGTCTGGTTATGGTGAGATACAGTAATCGACCAACAAGTCTTTTATATGAGGTAGGATCAAATAAGGGAGAAGAAGAATTACTTGCACTTAGCTTTAGAGTGGATTCCATAGGAAAGGCTACTGGTTTGCGACTAGAAAAGCCACTGTCTTGTAAAATATCAAGAGCATACTTCCTTTGACACAATGTGATACCCTTGGCTGATCTGGCTACTTCTATTCCCAACAAGTATTTTAAGTCTCCCAGATCCTTAATGGCAAAAGAACGATGTAAAAATTTCTTCACAAGATTGATCTGATCGATGTTATCAGAAGCAAGAAAAACATCATCAACATATATGAGCAAAACTATAAAACCTGTGGAGATCTGTTTGATGAACAAAGATGAATTTGATTTGCCTTGAGTAAAACCATATTGAATCAAAGAAGAGGACAGTTTGGAAAATGACTATCTTGAGGCCTGTTTCAAACCATAAAGACTCTTCATAAGTTTGCATACTCAAGGGTCATTAGAAGATGAATACCCTGGTGGCAACTGCATATACACTTCTTCATCGAGGTCTCCATGCAAAAAAACATTGTTTACATCTAGTTGATGTAAATGCCAATGTTTTATTGCAGCAATAGCAAGTAAAACTCTTACAGTTGTCATTTTTGCAATAGGAGAATAGGTATCAGAAAAATCAAAACCTTCTTGTTGAGTGTATCCCTTTGCTACTAGTCTAGCCTTATACCTTTCAATTGTGCCATCAGCTTTGAATTTGACATGATAAACCCATTTACAACCTATTGCAATCTTATTTGGAGGTAAAATAGTAAGTTCCCAAGTCTTGTTTATTTCAAGAGCATTGATTTCTTCTGCCATAGCAGTTTGCCGTTGAGGATGGGAGATGGCTTGTTTAAAATTTATGGGTTCAAAAGTGAAAGAAACTGTAGATACGAAGGCTTTATATTGCAAAGATAATTGGGAATTAGAGAGAAAATTGAGTATAGAGTAAGGCTTACCAGAGGAAAGAAGAGAACTACGGCTGAGAGATGCTTGAGGTACTGAAGTTGTCTAAGTCATTCAGTCACAGTAAAAGTCATATAAATATGTAGGAGGGTGCCTGATTCTTTCAGACCTTCTAAGATTTTCAATTTGGAAATTTGAAGACATAGGTTGTTGAGGCATATCAGAAGATATATTAGCGAGTGTATCTGAAGGTTGTTGAGTAAATGGCATATTGGATTTTGTTAAGTCATAGATTTGAGGAAAATTAGGAAAAGTAAAAGGTGTATGGACAGTGTTTGGTATGGAAGGAAAAATGGATTCATGAAAAACCACATTCCTGGATACAAAGGTTTTAAGAGTGAGAAGATCAAGAACTTTATAACCTTCGATGTTTGGTGGATAACCCAGAAAAAGACACATTGAGGCTCTTGGTTGAAATTTGTTTCGATGATTGGTGATTGTGCTAGCAAAACACAAGCAACCAAAGACCTTAATATAGTTATAATCTAGTGGTTTTTTAAACATAAGGAAATATGGGGTTTGAATTTTTAGAACAGATGCCAGAGTTTGATTGATAATATGTGTAGCAGTTAATACACAATCAATCCAGTGAGAAAGAGGTAATTTGGATTGAAAAAGCAATGCTCTAGCTACATTTAATAGGTGTTAATGTTTTCTTCCAACCTTTCCATTTTGCTGAGGTGTTTCAACACAAGATAGTTGATGAATTATACCATGTTCTTGATAAATAAATTAATTAATTAACAAAAAAAAAAGCATTTTAAACTCTTGTCCATTGTAACACCCCGTATTTTAGTGTATTTTTATTGAATGAATTATTTTTATTGATTCAAAAATTTATTCTCTTGTTTTAAAATTATCGGATTTTTAATGGGTTTATTTTTACGATTTTTAATTTTGTGAAAATTATTTTGAAGTACTTTCTTATTATTAATTATTGTTATGCATTTAGATTTCTCTTTATTCTAAATTAATTTACTGTTGGATTTAATTATTTTATTTTCATTTTATCATTACGTTTAAATTATTTTATTCAACTTGCTGTTTTAAAATCGTTTTCGATTGATCATTTTTGTGACTCAAGATGTGAGGATTGAACCTCATTTCTTTCCCTCACTTTTTTCTTTTTTCCTTTTTCTTTTCTTCTTCTTTCTTTTTCTCCTCTCTCTCTCTCTCCTGTCCCACCCCCCGTGCACAACGTCCTCCCTCTCTCTCCCGTGCGTTTCCTTCCTCTCCTCCCAGCCACCACCGCGAGCCGCTGTGCGTGCCACTGCCCCTCCCATCGGCTTCCCCACCGGCCGGCGACCACCTCCCTTCATTTCCAGCTCCTCCATCGCCGCCGATAGCCCCTACGCGCAACACCAAGCTGCGGCACCTCTTGCGCTCGCGCGCCGCCATCGCGCCACCACCGGCCACCATTTCTTCACCACTTCATTCTCGACCTCTTAGCAACCCAATGGACCCAACCCCAGCTCCGATCTGTCACCGGTGAAGCACATCCAACCCCCATTTTCGATTTGGGTATTTTTTATCTTCAATCACCCATTGCGCCGCCACGCACGGCCAACCACCACCATCACCACTAGCTTCACCGACGCTGAGACGTCACTTCTTGCACTTTCATGATTCTCCAAAAATTACTCTATAGTACTATAAGTATTTTTCCAAAGAACTTTCGTGATTTAAATGTATTTTTGTACTAACTCATTTCATTATGATCTGGTTAGTTTTGCCGGACTGAGTCCGAGGAGTACGGGGGTCGGATGGATTAGTGGAGGAAGTTTGTTTGTGTTATTTTCTCAATTTTTGAGATATGTGACGAACATTTATGATAATAATTTATCAAAATCTAGAGATAAGTTTTCTCACTTTAACAAAAAAAAAAATTATATGTTCGAAGTTAAGGAGGAAAAATGGTAATTAAAGCATGCTGAGGAGAAAGTAGAAAAAAATTATCTTGTGTAAAATGATAAAGCAGAAGAAAATAAAGAAAGTTTGAAGGGAAAGTAGGAGGAGAGTAGAGAGAGACTATACACTTGAGTTATATAGATTCCAATAAAATTAAGTTTTGCATGAATGTAACTATACCGCATCCAATTTTCTCGATTTAAAATCAAAATTGTTTTAGCTACAGTAAGAAGTGATTAAAATTAGGGCGGTATTGAAAGCGACAGAACTGGTCATCATTGACATGAATTGGCCATCCGAGTCCAGAGTCGACTGAAACCAGCAAAGAATCGGTTGGTTAGCAATAGAAAATTGATGTCGGCCAGTTCGATCTAGTTCAAACTATCGAACCGACCGATATTTATATATATATATATATATATATATATATATATCTTATGTAAAACAATATTATTTCACTTAAGTGAGTTACATGATGTCGTTTTACATGTATTGTTTAGAAAAAATTAAAATGAAATGAAGCCATATGTTTAATATACTAAATAACGTCATTTAGATTTAAGGTTTAATACTCCTTGCCCCCTCCCTTCCCCCTTATTCTCCGGATTCTCTATTTCTCTCAAACTCTCTCTCCTCTCTTGCGTGACAACGTCTGCCAGCATCTCTCTCTCCTCTATCATATAGGACCAACAATCTCTCTCTCTCTCTCCCATCACACTGCCAACGAGAAATCGACAAACCGATTGGAATTACTTTGAAACCGAGCATGCTAGCTTTCTCCACTTTAATCGGCCGGTTCGGCTGGTTTTAAACATGAAAGAAAATAGTAATTGTTTCATTTTTGTGTCAGACCAAAACGGAAACCATATATGTTGGTCGTCACCCCTAATTAAAATTAAAATCAAGTTCTATAAGACTGTGTTGGAAGAAACATATTTAAAAGGAACCAGGTCAAGGCCCATTCAAATATTATCCAAACTTAAGAAGCTCAAACGAGAAAGATAGACACGTGAAGTGGACCTTACAACATTTATTGATGCTCATATAAATATTTCGGTTAACACAAAATTAACAATTAATGTTATAGGGCATATTAGAGAAAATAAATATTCAGTGTGGATACTAACTTAAATAGTTGAGCCTGTACTCATTTTAGTTCAAATTTAGTTGGCTTTCTCTTGTACTTAAAAATTGATTTTTTGTTATCAGTTATTTCCTATCAAAATGATCATTTTTTATAAAAAATAATATATTTTCGTCATAAATAATTATTCTTTATAAATGCTCATTTTTTGTATTGCTAATTTTATGTTTTAAAAGCTTAATAATGCTATAAAACAAATCATTCATTTATTACTGTTCCGTTTTCAAGAATGGCAAGGAAAATAGGAAAGTAGAGATGTGCATCAGTATTTAAGCTCAAAATTTATAAACAAGATTCATAGATATGATTTGCACAAACCACGAAATGGACATTGGAGTTCGGATCATAGATCTTTAGGTTCATAGTTACAATAGTAATGAAACACAATTATCAGCAACTTTCCATGCATCTTAATTGTCGCCCAAATCACAACCATTAATATCTCCATGATCTTTTCATAGCAGGGCCAATCGTCTGATATCAATCGGGTAAGCGTCCGATGCAGACTCAGCACTGTAAGCTCTCCTGGCCACAATGGCGTTCCCTGCCTCAGTTGGATGAAAAGCATCCCAAAAGAGATACTCATCCCTATTTTGGCATGGAGTTTGAAGAGGTAGACATGTAATTTGCCCATTGTTCCTTCCCACACCACAGCAACCGGCATTTGTTACACTGAAACCTAAAGTTGCCAAAGAAAGATGTACAAAGCATTCATGAATACCTCAATATAAATAATGGCACTTGTTCCTCCTTAATCATATAAAGATTAATTTCAACTAGAATTGAATGGAAATGATTTTACCGAAAGATGAAGGACGGCTTATAATATCTTGGAAAATCCCAAAAGAGTCTACATAGATGAATCTTGCATCTGGTGTATTGCTGTTGAGATTAGTGACAAGAGATTTCAACCTGTTGTTGAATATCTGGTTGGCAGAATTGATTTTCTGTACACATGTTGACCCATCCTGACTATTTTGAGCCAATTCATTTGGGCTGCAGCCTATTTGACCTAGTCCGAACAAGGCCATTCTCCTTGCTCCATAGTCATACAAGATCTGTACCATGAAACCTGTCCAAATATTACATGGTTTCCCAAATGCAGATTACTAGGGTAACTTGACCATTAATGCCAGTTTTGTTGAAGGGTGCACATTCAGTAAGGCCAGAGTACTGTGCCCACTTCCCCAACCCAAAAGAAGCCGAAAAGAAAGAAGTTTATAACTGGCAATGTAACATTGAAGTCTTAACAGGTAATGCCCATTTTGGCCAGTCACCTAGAGCCGGTTTTAAGGCTCAGCTCAGCCCATTTTAGCTCAGTTTCCTAGGGAAAAAGCCAAAAGTAAAGAGTAAGGAAATGTAGTACTGACCTTTAGTTGTTCTGTATATTGCTCAATAAGAACATCTGCATATTGATCAGGAGTATATTGGTTGCCAGTAGAGTAATATTGGGGCATGAAATAGTTGTTAAGGTAGTCATTGCTACCCAATCCAATGGAGTAAATACATTTGCTTAGGTATTGTGCAGCAGAGTCTTCATCTCCAAGTAAGTTCACCACTTGTGAGACTGTGTCTTGGTAGTTTTTCACCTGCCCACTGAAGCTAATCCTGCCTCCCTGCATGAATGAGGGTTCCTTTAAAACTGAACCACAGCACACAAACTGAACTCATCATAACTACTTTGTCAATGAAAAAGTGAGTCATGAAACATTTTTGGTACCAGTTGGCGCCCAGTTTCCTCTCTGATTCCAGCGGCTGCTGATGCATAATTCACTCCTCCAAGTATGTCTCGACCTCTTGCTGTTGCATAGGGAGGTATATAATCATCGAAGCCCAAAAGCTCAGCTGTCGATTGGAAACAAAAACAAAAAAAGTATTTTAGACCTGCAATTTAGCAACTAGCTAGTCTTCTTGAACACAGTGAAACAAATCCAAAATAGTATTACTTTTCATCCGGAATTTATCAAACTTGGTCGTACTTATAAGAGAACTAATATATACACACAAAAAGATTATACAAAAGTAAACTATAAATTGATGTATTTTTATGAGATCCGTTAGATCTACTTTATAATAAAAGTAATTTTACAATATGACGTACTACATCAAACCACACCAATTTATGAGTTTACTTTTATGTCATTCATTTGTGTTTAAAGTATTTCCCTACTTATTAATTTAAAAGACTTTAATCACATCAATAAAAAATAAAAAATATTATGTTTGACATAACCGTTTTTCACCATTCTTTATAACAAATTAAAAATAAATATATTTTATAAATTACCTTTTAGAAATATCATTATTTATAAAGATATCTTTCTTTCAAAATATAATTATATAAAAAATTATAAAAATAATCGCAATATAATTTACAAGATCGTAAAAAGGACAGTGCCATTGTAAAAACTTGTGTCCTTTTTCCGCGAAAAGAATCTAGTTAGGTGAAGAGACTAATATGTTTTTAATGTTTGGTGAAAGAAAATAAAAGTTGTCAGATTTAAGGGCAATAGGCACACACCAAACGACTCCGCTTCTATTAAATGCGCTTTCATGACACCTTGTTCATTTTTGAACGACTATTTATTTACTTAGAGCAGTAGGGATGTCCCACATGACCACGCATCTTATATATTAATTTTTTTTATTCATATTAAGTTAATTAAATTATTTTACTTATTATTCATACATTACATATTTATTATAAAAAAAAATTAAAAATGGAGTAGTATATAGAATGTTAAGTAGAATTATTACAGTTATTTTACTCATCTTTGTACCATATAGTACATTTGTTTCTTTATTTTTTATTCGTTTTATTTTTGCTAAATTAAAAGAATTTTTTTACTCATAATTTATATACCACACACTTGACAAGGGAAAAAAATAAATAAATCACGTGTGGTATATGATTTAGAAATAATAAGTAAAATTTTTCTTTAATTTAAATTCGAGAAACCGAAGTAACTAAAAATGAAAAACCAAAATCCCCCTGATGATCTCTTCTTGATAAAATATTTAAAGTACACTAAAAAATCAGTTCCCCCGCCCTTGGAACTCTATAAAATTAATTGAAAAACTAGAAATAAAGGAAAAAAAAAAAAGACTTTTGAACTTCTTGGTAAGGGGAAATAGTTTGTACAGTTTTATAAGAGAAAAGATATTTGTTGAATTGTGCCATCGCCGCGTAGTCGTTTTGAAAAAAATGAATAAAACATGAGACTCACATGAAAAAAATTATTTTTTTAATAGTGAATTCTACTCTTTTTTAAAACGATTACACGGCGGTTGCACACTTTACGGTTGTATGTAGAATTATTCGTTTTATAAAGTTGTACAAGTCTTGCGTGCTCTTTTTAACGATGGATCTTATTGTTTTTCAAATATCTTAAAACTGCATGTAATATTACTAATATCTAACACTCATTTTAGAAAACTCATCACAAGTATTGAAACTTAAATTGAATTTTCACCACATATTCTACATCTAAACACGAAAAAAAAATATTTTATCAAAGAAATACCACACAAATATTTGTTTTCCCATTAAGCAGGGTACTGTCATTTTCATAATAATGACGAGGCTGATGGTTCAATTTAAAACCATCTGCAGGTTGCTAGATGTCATAAGTTTGAGTAATGAAACTGTTGTGAATGCATTCATGAATATTAAGACGTTCCACATTCAATAAAACAAGTAGTATTACGAGTGATTAACATGATATGACTACAAAAGTAAAGATTTTAAACTAAATATCAAGATCAAGACCTTGGTCAATTTGAGAGAAAACTAAATGATAAGAGAGCTCACCAATGACATCAACAGTAGTTTTACCATTGGAGAACCTTCCAGTGGGTCCCTCGGGGAAGTCAACTCCATAAGGCATGTAGTTAGCCCTAGCCAACGATTGGAGTTGGTTGTTATTCCCATTATCCACCAAAGAGTCCCCGAATATGAAGTAGCAAGGCACTTGGGGCTCTGCTTCTGCTGCCTTGCACCAGAAATTCAAGAGCAACAGCACCAGCACAGACACTTGCACCCCCATTTTCCGAAGCTCCTTCGCCATTGAAGAAAGTTGGAAAGGAAAGAAAATGGAAGGAGAAAAGGGATCCTACTGGGTTTTGAGTGTGTTTAAGTAGGAGAATGAGGACTTCAAAAGCTAAGTAGAAGTATATATAGTCGGGGGAGAGAGAGAAAATGCAGGGATGGGCATGGTTTTGCTTTAACAGTTGAGGGAGTTGGATAGAAGCATTAATTTCACGCGGATGCGTTTATGAGACTCATGTAGTGCCAAGGCCGGCCCTGCTGCCTCTGTTTGCTGGCTCAGAACTTCTTGTACTGGTTTTGCATTGCAATACATGATGGGATTTCGAAATGTATTAATGCAATCACTTGGAAAATGCTGAGAAGAAAAATAATAATATGAAATTTAAATATGATATAAAAAGTTAAATCAACAATAAAAATAATTCAATATGACACGTACGTACATGACACGTGTAAAGAGGTGGTAAAACAGTACAATCATTCAATATACTTTAGTCCCTACATTCAAAGCAAATTTAATTGTTATTGAGACCAGGGATAAGATGATTAGATCGTGAACCACACATGATATATATAAGACAATGTCTAAACCAATGAGATGGCACACTTTGACAGCCTAGCTAGCTACAATCGAGACATATGCCCTAGCTAACAATTGCTGTACCAACTAATGAGATAGCTCACAGGCTAATAAAAGGAGAAAACAACTATAATAAAAAAGAAAAATTAATGCTTTGTGTATAAGAGAGGGACGTAGCATGCAATAAGGAGATAATGGTCCTAGATTAATATCCTTTCGTTCATGATCATCTCCTTCTTCTTCCTCTCTTTATCTTGTAAAGAGATAACTAAAAAAGCTTCCTTAATCATGCAACTCCCTTACGTACTACTGCATTTGAAAATAATTAATGCTTCTAATTGAATGGTCTTTTAGATAGATGCTTCTTGGATAGAAAAGGGATCCGTCGTCTCCATACGTACTACTGCATTAGAATACATACAGTTATTTATTTTTCTCTAAAATCTTGGTTTGGTGGTTGCCTCAGCTAGCGTATTCCACCATATTCACAATAAGAAAAATGAGTATTTGTGACAGATTATTTGCGACGATAATGACTATTTATGACGAAACAAACTTATTTTGACATAAATAAAATAACTGGCCACAATTAAATAGTTTTCTTATATTGATTGGCCGTAATTAAAAACCAAAAGTACTTGCTCGACCTCATGATGCATGATTGATGATAACGCATTTCTCCTTTTGTGATGAATGACGGTAACATGACTTCCTCATGACAATAAATGCATAGATCGATGGCCTTTTACTATTAAAATTTTGCCGTTCATATTTCCCACTTTAATGAGTTTGAAAAATCAACCAAGCTAGTTTATGGCATGAAAGGGAAAGAATGATTACTGTATCAACAACCGAGAATCAAAATGGGCAACAAAGTCAACAATGTATATATATATATATATATATATATATATATATATCTATATATATGTAGCCATTCTATATATCTAGCTGGTAACTGTGGCAGCTGGCGCACACATGCATAATATAATGCTCGATCGATGCATATACGATCCCTTAAATGCTTGTGGGGTGAGCAAAAATAAATGTTGTTGGCAAAGTCATGTTCCGAGTAACATGCATCTGCATGCATAGACAACCAAACTGGGCTCATGGCCCCCAATAGGATTAAATGAGAATCTCATCTCTGTTGGTTTGCCTTAGCTAGTGCCATGTGAAAGCGATTCTAACAGTATTAAATTGGCATTAAGATCCTTATAAGAGAGTTCTAGCCGGCTTAGAGGGGAGAGATGCATATAATACGCAAAAAAAGATTTTATAAATTTCATTATCATCTTACTCTTATCCTACAATGATGAGACATATTTATTATTTATTTTATATTTTAACACTACTCCCCATCACGTGTGGGCTTATAACCTCTCTTTGAATGAGTGGGTCCAACACATAAAATATTTAAATTAAATATGGTAGAGTATTGTAGAGTCATAGTTTAAACTCTGAACTATTAAGGCACATTAGCCAGCTCAACTCCCACAAACAAAGCACGTAGAGGATGCTTCTTGTAGAAATAAGGAAACTACCATTCCGTTGAGTGATAAACATCCTCACGATCAGCACAAATCTATGGAGACAATTTCGGATGGCAAGTCAGATTTGAGTATAGCTCACGGACTAATATGACTCAATCATAGCATGAAGATCTCTGTCTAAAATCAAGGGAAAATATTCAAAGTGTCATTTTATATCTCAGCACCTCCAATTAAATATTATAGTCCACCATACTCTCCTACTTTCCTCACTGTATAATGTCCTTCTGTCATAGTCTTTCTGTTTAAATACAGTTTGTAATCTCTGCTTGTTGTTTATGTTTATGTTAAAGATATACAAAGTGATATTTTGTTTCATTTCTCAATTTTCTTCTTAGTATCAGAGCCAATGTGAGCAACAAGCTTTTTTTTTTTTTTTTCACTCTCAATGGCCTCTCTTTCTCACAATGGCAGCAATTTCATCACTCTTAAATTAAAACAAGACAATTACCCTCTATGGCGTGAACAAGCTCTGACCTCTTACTGAAAGCCAAGACATGGTTGGTCATCTCACAGGAGAAACACCCAAGCCGACCATGCCCACCACACCAGCCACAAACAACTCTACAGATCAGTCCACAGATGCAACCATCGCATGGCAAAAATCAGATCGACTTCTTCGCGGATGGCTTATTGGCACACTTGTAGAAGAAGCACTTGGCCTTGTTTTTGGCCTAGACACAACCCAATCTGTCTGGGATGCTCTCAAAGAAGCATATGCACAAGACTCTCAGGAGAGAGAGTTCACTCTTCGTCAGCAAATGACTTATCTGTGCAAAGATGACAACACAACCATTGCTGAACATATTCGCAATTTCAAGGGCATCTACGACAATCTAGCAGCCATAGGAAGCCATGTAACTGAAAAAATCAAAGTTTTTTCTCTCCTCACAAATTTAGGACCAAAGTATGAGTCCTTCACCACAAACATGTTAAAGCCACCACGTCCAACATACACTGAATTGGTGTCCTTGCTGCAAGGTTATGAACAACGTCAAAACTGGTTCACTACTAATACATCCACTCATCAGTTGGCTTTTTATGGTCAAAAGCAGCGTTCCCAATATAATTCCACCAATCGAGGATCACAAAATCAATTCAATTCAAATGGTCGTAGGTTCCAAGCGCACAATCAGAATTTCAACAATCAGGGACATGTCAACTCCCACAAACAGACGGGTCATGACAACAACAAACAAGGCTCTATGTCTCAAAGACCACCTCCTCTAGGACAACGACGAATGACACCAGCTAAACGTGAAATGTATTGTAAGGATTCCTATCAAATTTGCAGTGTCATGGGTCACATTGCAAAGATCTGTTGACACTTAACAAAAAAACCTCTCAAACAAGATGAAGTCCCACAGGCTCTGGTTGCTCTCACCCTTGACAACACTATCTTTGATACTGAATGGACATCAGACATGGGGGCCTCAAATCACATGGCAGGTAAAGCTGGTATGTTAAAAAATATACGTCTCTATCTTAGCACTGACTCTGTCTTGATTGGAGATGGTACATCACTAGCAATTAAATCTGTTGGTGATGCTACTCTTAACAATGGAACTCAAGTCCTACCCCTTAATAATGTCCTGCATGTTCCTCATCTAAAACAAAATTTATTGTCTGTAAGTCAACTTACTGATCACTATCCCTTGAATTGTGAATTTTCTAATACTGATTTCTGTGTTAAGGAACGGGAGACAGGTCACAAGGTGTTGACAGGATGGCGCAAGGGTGGTTTATATGGTCTTTCCATCCCCCATGAATTACATTTTTCACATAGGTTCAAATATGGTACTGCAGAAGTATGGCATCAAAGATTAGGACATCCTCAAGCATCCACTCTAAAGTTGCTTCAGAACAAAGGATTAATTCATGTTCTAGGATCCAATAAGTTGCAATCCATTTGTGATAGTTGTCAATTAGGCAAACTTAGTAAATTGCCATTCTCTTGTTCTCACAATTCTAGTGCTTCTATTTTCAATAAAATTCATTGTGATTTATGGTGTCCATCACCTGTTTTGTCTCTTGGCAAATATCATTATTATGCTTGTTTAGTTGATGACTTGTCTCGGTATACTTGGCTTATTCCTCTAAAAACAAAATCTGCATTTGTTAATGCTTATTTGGCTTTTGAGCAATATGTAGCGAGACAATTTGAAAAAAAAATTAAAATCTTTCACTCTGATGGTGGAGGAGAATTCATTAATTCAAGGCTTAGCTCACACTTCCAATCACAGGGCATCATTCACCAAATTTCTTACCCTCACACTCCTGAACAAGCAGGTATGGTCGAACGTCGACATAGGATAATTCATGAACTAGGTATGAAAATATTATTTCACAATGGTGCTCCTTTATACTTATGGGTTGAAGCATTTACAACTGTTGTTTTTCTCCTTAACCGTTTACCATCCACTGCCATTAATCTAGATACTCCTTGTTTTAAATTGCATGGTGTGCATCCAAATTACTCATTTTTACGAGTATTTGGATCTAAATGTTTTCCATATACTTGGGATACTAGGAAACACAAGTTTGAAGCCAAGACAGTACCATGTGTTTTTTCTGGGAAATAGTGATCATCACAAAGGATACAAATGCTTCCATCCATCTACAAAAAAAAAAAATGTTTATTTCTCGACATGTAGTGTTTGATGAGACTAGTTTTCCTTTCAAGGAACCTCTAGGCCGTAGTCTTGCAAATTCTTCTGATCAATGGATGCGTATTTTTGACTCATGGATTGTTCTCCCTATTTCTCAAACTAATCCTTCTACTTTGTCTATAGATTTGGCTGATTTGCCCCTTCCACCTTCTGATTTGCCTCATCTTCATACACCAGCCCCTCAGCCTTGATGACTAACACACCATTGTCCTTATCTCCATTTACTTCAGTAGTTTCTGATAGTTCTCATCTTACTTCGACTAACTCTCCTATATTTTCTCAGGATCAGGTCATGAACACAGCACCAATGTCACCTCTCACAGAGCACGTTGAGCCTCAAATTGAGGCATCTTATGAGCTACTTGAGCCTCCTGAATTACCTGACCTCCTTGAGACTCAAAATCAACGAATGGTGACTCGCTCTCAACATAGCATTCACAAACCAAATCCGAAATATGCTCTCATTGTTGATAGTCAAGATATTCCAAGGATACCTCATTCAGTTAAAGTTGCTTTCAGTCATGATGGTTGGAGGGTGGCTATGCAAGAGGAAATGAATGCTCTTCATCATAACAACACTTGGCAGCTTGTTCCTCGCGACCCCACCATGCATGTTATTGGCTCGAAGTGGGAACTCAAGCCAAAACTCAATCCAGATGGCTCTCTTGATCGACTCAAAGCTCGTGTTGTTGCCAACGACTTTCATCCATTGGATGGCATCGACTACATTGACACATTCTCTCCTGTAATCAAACCCGGCACAATTCAACTTGTTCTTAGTTTTGCCTTAGTTCGACATTGGGATATCCGACAATTAGATGTTATAAATGCATTCCTACACTGCTTTCTCTCTAAAGATATCTATATGGCACAACCACCAGGCATGGCTGATCCAATGTTTCCTAATCATGTGTGCAAGCTTCAACTAGCACTTTACGGCTTGAAACAAGCACCTCATGCTTGGTTTGACTGTTTCAGTGCATTCCTTCTCAAAAATGGTTTCTTTTGCAGCCTAGCTGACCCTTATTTATTTATAATGCATTCTAATCATGGCACTTTAATTCTTTTATTATACGTTGATGATATGCTTCTTACAGGTTCCATCCCATAGCTTCTTGATAATTTTATTCAACTTTTACATTCTGAGTTTGCTATAAAGGACCTCGGTCCTATCCATCACTTTCTTGGTATACAGATTGCACCCACATCTGCAAGGTTACATCTCTCACAAGCTCACTATTCGCTCACCATTCTTGAGAAGACACAGATGATCGACTGCAAGCCCATGAGCAAGCCTCTGGAGGCAAAAACTAAGGGTCTTGACAGTGATGTCCTACTTGATGATCCCAGCTTACATCGAGGGATCGTTGGGGCTCTACAATATCTAACACTCACTCGACTCGACATTTCATATAGTGTTAATTTTGTCTCCCAATTCATGCATGCACCCACTATTTCACATCTTAAAATGGTTCGATAGATCTTGTGATAGATCAAAGGCACTATTCATCTTGGTTATGATTTAACTTCTCACACTACACTTGATCTTTGTGCTTTTGCTGATTCCGATTGGGCAGGATGTTCTACTACTTGCCGCTCAAAGATTGGATATGTCACATTTCTTGGCCACAATCCCATCTCCTAGTGTGCAAAGAAGTAAAACATTGTCTCTTGCTCCAGCACAGAGGCCGAATATAGAGCCATGGCTCATACTACTGTAGAAATTACATGGTTAACATTCATTCTCAAGGACCTTGGCATTCCTCAAACTCATCCTCCAGTGCTGTTCTGCGACAACATCAGTGCACTCCATCTGACAATCAACCTAGTCTTCTATACCCGCAACAAACACATCGAGTTAGATTATCATTTTGTGCGTGAGAGGGTTGCACTCGGTCTCCTTGTTACTCGACATATCTCCACTACACAACAGGTGGTAGATCTCTTTACCAAACCTATGTCTAAAGCCTCCCTTGCTCAATTTCGAATCAAACTTCACCTCCAGCCATGACCAAGTTTGCGAGAGGATATTAAGGCACATCAACCAACTCAACTCCCACAAACAAAGCACGTAGATGATGCTTCTTGGAGAAATAAGGAAACTACCATACCGTTGAGTGATAAACATCCTCACGATCAGCACAAATCTATGGAGACAATTTCGAATGGCAAGTCAGATTTGAGTATAGCTCACGAACTAATATGACTCAATCACAACATGAAGATCTCTGTCAAAAATCAAGGGGAAATTTTCAAAGTATCCTTTTATATCTCAGCACCTTCAATTAAATATTATAGTCCACCATACTCTCCTACTTTCCTCACTGTATAATGTCCTTCTGTCATAGTCTTTTTATTTAAAAACAGCTTGTAATCTCTCCTTGTTTACGTGAAAGATATACAAAGTGATATTTGCTTCATTTCTCAATTTTCTTCTAGAACCTCTACTCTGATATCATGTGCAATCACCACTTTTCCTAAAAGCTTAAGCTGATGGATGAGAAGATACCATGTGAAATCCCCATTTATCCCAAATGTTTAAACTAATAAAAGAAGTATATTTTATTATTTATTTTATATCTTAACAGTCATTGCCCATTAACGTTTGATTTGATGATCCAAGGGTGACACAAATTGTCACATCTTAATTACATGGAAGGATCAAAGTGGGATATGAGTGTAAGATACAAATTCAATTATTGGGTGTGATCTTACGTTTTTTTTTTTTTCTTTTAGACCATGTGCACCTTTGTTTTATTTCATCTTAAATCTTCATTCGAATTACTTTCTTCTAGATCTGAAGTTCTCCTGGTATTTAGTGAACTCATTGATTCCATTTTTGAAGCTCAACTTAGGACAAGATAGGAATTCCACTTTTACTTTCACTGAAAGTTGCAGTGGATTGTTATTCGAAATACAATAGATTGCATGATGGTAAGGATTTTTTTTGTCAGTAGATGCTTGCAGAGTAAATTAATTACCATAAATATTTACTTCATAGTGTATGTATTAGGTGTCAATCTTCCTTATGGGTCGTTTCTTTCAAGAGAAACTTGACTAACAGTCTTTTATAAACTTTATTGAAGTGATTTTATTTTACACGAGTTACTTATATAAACACCAAGCTTTTGATTGCCTTCTTCGTGGATAATCGAGAGTGCCACCTTTTTGGTGTGTTTGGGTGAATATTGTTTCCAGTGGGCAAACATGTCAATGCAACGTCCATCTATATGTAAATAGATCTGCATTAAAATAGACTAACCCATGCAAAAGAAGTAGGTTCCGACCATCAAATCTAGATGAGCGTAGACACTAAGCCCACAATGTCAACATTGATCCAAACTCAGGCAGAGCCAGAAAACAAAGGGTTGTTTAAAAATAGAGAAAATTAATTGCTAAAGTAACCATAGATGTCGCATTGCTCCCATGTACAAAAACCTAGGGGTGTCTATATATATATGGACCCCGTGGTATGTTGTGATTTTGGATCTATATTTGACTATAGTAACGATAAGGAAAAGGGCGGCTACTTCGATGAGAATTTCTTGATAGTCACGTTACAAAGCATAGGCTCCTTATATAGATAACTCATATGCTAAACATTGAAATTATTTGAAGATTATTACATTAAGAGTTAGTTTACATACAGTCCCCATTTGGGGACTGCTCATGCAAGCCTACACAATTATATTTTAAAAAAATTTAAAATTACAAAAATATTTTTTTAAAAAAGATGTTTTTTCCCTTTTTAACCTCATTCATCAATGAGACTGCACACGCAATCCTCCACTCAGGACTGCAAATAAAATTTATGTTACATTAATAACTCAAATCCTACCGTTTATTATTTTGATAGCCCATAACAATTCCCTAGCAAATCATATATTGATATTAACTATTTCATGGCAAATCATGATTTGATATCAATTATTTCCTAGCAAATCATAGATTTATATTACTATATTTTAACTTTTAGTTCTTTACTTCTTGCGCTTCTACTTTGGTACTTTTAGGGATTCTTTAGATGTAAAATGGTTTCATGAATAATGTATAGTGTAAAAACTTGAAAAAATATTTTAAGATGATGGTTTTATAAAGCTTAAAAAAGTGGCAGAACTCATTACAAAAGTATGTTCGGATGGTCAAAATCTTTAAGAAAAGTTTTAAGAGATGATTTAATAAATAATATTAAACAATTGATTTAAATTAGAAAAACAAAAGAATGAAACTTCACAGCAAACTTGAGAAGGCCAGACTGGGAATCCCGGTGAGCCAATCTAGGCCTCCATGTGCTACCAAAAAACATGCTGGGGTAGAAAATTCAAGTTACCACGAATTAGAGCAAATCAGGCTACCATAGTGGCCGGAGTATTAAGAAAAAATAAATTATTTTAATAAAACCACGCTGTTTTGGTGGCCCTAATTCATTCTCTCATCTCTTCTCTCTCCCTTCGTCGTCATTCTGTTCTACCTCCCCTTCTCTCTTCTTCAATTCATCTCCTCCTCCGTCTTCTTCTCCACCTCTTCCTCCACTTTTGCTTCTTAAAGGTTGTCACTTTGAGACACCCACGGGCACGACGTGGTCGTGGGTCTGATGCCACGAATGGTTGTGGGTTTGCGAAGAAACCCATGGCCATTCATGGCCGTGATTCTTTACTCAGACCCACGGCCACAACTAGCCATGGTTCTTTGCCTCTAGCCACAAGACACAACGTGGCTGTGGGTTTGCTCAGAGAAGCAAGGTCACATCGTGGTCTTGTTGCTTGCATCATTGCAATTGTTTTTGTTTATGATGATAGTCTTTCGGTCTGTGTTTGTATACTTGTTGTTTGATTATTGATATATGGCTTTGAGGGATAGTTCTGTGGATTTGTTGAAGGGATTTTTGAAATTGGATTTTTTGGAGGATTCCTAATGGTTCACACTACGGATCTGCCCCCCAACATTCAAACGGGGGCACCTGCCCACAAGGGGCAAGGCCAGGGCCTGAAGGCCTAACTTCCCCCCCACAGAGCGGGGATGGGTGGCTTGGTTGGGGGTCCCCCATCCGAGGGGTGCAGGTAGCACCCCTACTAGAAATGCCATCTCTTATGCCCTCAGCCCAATTCGGATTCGGGTGTGAAATTGCAGCTAACCCTCCTTGTTATTGTTCCATACCATTTCATCTAAACAATGCATCTGCTCGCACATTGTCTCGCACACACTTGTACTCAATTGTGAAGTCAAAGCCCAAGAGCTTGTATGGCCACCTTGTTGGTCACTCGTAGTAATCTTTTGGGGCCATAGATACTTGAAGCTCTGGTGATCGATCTTGACCACAATATGACATCCTAATAAATAGGGTCTCCATTTTTGTACAACCAAGACTAGAGCTAACATCTCTTTTTCATATGTGGACCAGAATAGTTGCTTTCCCTATAAGGCCTGACAGAAGGTCACAATCAACAAAGAAGGTCTTGGTGAAGTTCGGTATGGCTAGAACTGGTGCTTGGGTCATGGCCTCCTTTAGTTTTCAAAGGCCACTTCGGATGAATTACTCCAAAAAACTTCATTCATAAGGGCTTAGAACGTCGAATGAGAATTGGTTAGGCCGAAAGGCATAATCAAGCCATTTTTCCCACATCGTCTGGAGCCACTCGAATTTGATAATATCCAAAGTGTAAATCAAGTTTAGAAAAAATACGGGCACCATGTAGTTCGTCGATCAATGGAATCTAAAACTTGTATTTGCCCATGATTTTATTCAATTTACGGTAGTACATGCACATATGCCAAGTGTCATCTTGTATTTTTGCCAAAATAACAGGTGAAGAATAAGGGCTAGTGGACTCATGAATAATATTTGTTGAAAGCATGTCTACTACCTTTTTCTCAATTGCTTCCTTTTGATATTGTGGCTAATAGTAGGGTTTGACTGAGATTGGACTTATTCCATTATACACTAGGACCCAATGATCATATTTTCATGATGGCAATAGCTCCCGTGCTTCTGAAATAATGTCTTCATTTTTTCTTAGTAGCCCCTCCAATTGTCCTTTGTCGGTTGTCTGCTATAAAGAAGCTATCCCATTGCTTTTTTTTTTAACACTTGTCTAGTGCACTAATTCACCGGCCCAAGAGGAACAAAAAGCCATGCGCTCAAAGTCTATGACAACTAGGTCGAGTAGCTTCAAACATTGTCCATACAAGATGAAATATTATATAAGAATTCCTTGATAATCACATTGCAAACCTTAGAGATTATTCGAATTTTATTATATTAATAACTCAAATCCTACCATTACTTATTCTGATAGCCCATATCAACTCCTTAGCAAAGCTTGGATTGATATCAATTATTTTCTAGCAAATCATAGATTCATATTACTATATGTTATGTTTTAAGTCTTTATTTCTTGCGCTTCAACTTTGGTCTTTTTAGGGCTTGTTTGGTTGTAAAATAGCTACATAACTAATGTAGCAGTGTCAATGAATAGAGTAAAAGCTTGAAGAAAATTTTAAGATGATGGTTTTATAAAGCTTTAACAAGTGGTAGAACTCATTATTAAAGTATGTTCGGATGTGAGAATTTTTAAGAGAATTTTTAAGAGATGTTATAATAAATAATATTAAACAATTTATTTAAGTTAGAAAAATAAAAGCATGAAACTTGACAGCAAACTCGGGATGGCCAACTGGCAACCACGATCACCTGATCTAGGCCTCCATGTGCTACCAAATAACATGGTGGGGTAGAAAACTCGAATCTACAATTAACTTGCAGTGGAAAGTAAAAAAAGAGTTGCCATTAAATCTAAACAATAATACTTTAAAATTCTAAAATATATCGCAACCACAATATCCATAAGCGATATGTCTTCAAATCAAATGCTAAAGAAATATTATAGTCATCCAGTTTTCCAATAAAATTCAAACATAGCAACTTAACAAAGTGGGAGAAAAGACCTAATCCTTAATCCTCTGATTGTGCCTAGTCTCCATGCCCATAACTACCACCAAACTCTCCATTTACTTCAAAATCGATTTTGAAAAGTGAGAACATAGTGGGACTACCAGGATGATATTTCGAAAAATCTCAATAACTGAAACTAAGACCAACCTCAAAATGCATGGTAGTAGAAATGAAAATTATGCAAATAATTGAAGCATAGAAAGATGATAATTGAGACTTAACATTAAAACAAAATTAAGCATAACTAGGTAACAGTAAACTTCATCCAAAAGTTTACTGCGTAACATAACTGAAGTACTCAACACAAGTCCCACGCAAGTTGATACACACCCAGAAATCTCATTTTTCAAAACATCTATTTTATTAATGTGTACATACAACATGGTCTTCCCTAAATGGACCATCCAGAAACCCTGGCTCTCTTTGCCACACCACTAGACGATTGTAATGACCATGCGTATGACTTGTTATGACAACATTTGGCTTCGCGCCCTGTCCTTGTCCAGGATGTCCTCTGGCCTCTGCCATTAGAGTGGCCATGGTTTCAACCCAAGGGCGTTACACACTTGCCCGAGCCTTTTGTCCCTGAGCGAAAACCTAGGAAATTTTACTCAGTATTATGCACTCTCGAGCGACCCGAAGAGCTCTAACGACATAGTGTCTCATCTCGACTTGAGGTCGTGATACTCACACATTTGGATAAAACCATTTAAACCAAAAATCAGCACTACCTCATAATTAATTTACACCCGAAAGTCACAGTTCGATGACAAGAAATCTAGCAAAAGATTTAAATGTTGTAAATGACCCAAAAATAAGAAATCCAGTAACAATTACATGATGAAGAATAGTGCATGTAGGAAAATTCTGAGCAAGCATTCACAAGTTGTAAACCAGGGTAAATGTGGTGAATGTGGGAAATTTCAACAACTGTTTACGACTAAAAAATAGTGAGAATGAGGTAAAAATCACAACCACATAACTGGTCAACAACAAGAATTAAAATAAGGAATTTGCAACACCATTTTTGCAACACAAATAATCAAATGGACAACAAGTAAGGGTTTAACAGAGCACCCGAGAACCATACCATATCCAACCACGGCAACCCCACCATAGAGGCGTAAAGCCAAAACATACAAACCAAAATGGCAATCCACAACTCCCATCATAAGGGCACAAGGCCCAAATCAGAAAACCAACATACCAATATCACAACTCCCATTATAGAGGCACACGGCCACAAGAGAGAACCACAGAAAACTCAAAACTCCCATCACAGAGGCACACGACCACGACAGAGAACCATCGTAGCAAATTCGAAACTTCCCACATAGGCACATGACCACAACAGATAAGAAGTTCACAATTTACAAATCCAACAACATCCATTTTCTAGCTTGGTTCTAAGAGCCATTACCACTGTGTGCAGGGGTAATTTTGGATGGACACTCTGTAAGCTTCTTTTAGTTGTTCTCATCAGCTAGTGGTGCAAAGGTCTCGTAGATCTTATGGGTGGTGGTTGTGTCTCAAGCAGTGAGCTAAAATACAGGTGGGTGGCTAGAAATTGTAGGTGTGGGTTTCAAATGGAGGAAGGGAGGGGGAAGAAGGGTGGTCGGCTGCCAAGGGTGGTGGAAGAGTTAGAGAGAGAGAGAGAGAGAGAGAGTCAAATAGAGAGATGATTTGAGGAACGACTCACTGTGGCGATGCCGGATAGGAGGGTGCGGAGGGACGGTGACAGTGGCCAGAAGGAGGAGGCGTGTCATAGAGCTTTTGATCCCAAAAATGGGTTTCACTTTATGGGATTTAGAGAGGGAGGATATCGGTGAAGCTTACTGGCAGCCTTAAGTCAAATGGCGGGCAACATGCAAGGTGACAGAAGGGCTGTACAATGCGACTTGCAAGTGTAAATAGGGAGATCAAAACAGAATGACAGAGAGAGACATAGAGAAATAAGGCAGCAAGAGACTAAGAGCACTCTCATTGGATTAGTTAAAAGCTAAATCTATTGAAGATTTAGCTATTAAACCATAAAATGTGATTATATTGGAATAGCTAAATTCTAAATAATTGGAATTTAGCTACAGTCACTTCTAAAATAATTTCCAAATTTGAAAGGAACTGTTTATTCATCAAATACATTTTATATCATTATTTCTCTCTCCCTATCAACGTCTTTCTCCCTTCCCAGACGCCCTTCCCACGTCTTTCTCCCTTCCCTCTCAAAAACCAAACTCCCTTCCCACCAAAATCCTTCTACCAGAGAGACCCACCACCGCACCACCGCCCCACACTAAACCAAAGTAGTGTCAAGACAAAGTTACGTGGGAGCCACATCTCTACGTCTTTTAGCTAACCTCGGCCGCCACTTGATTTGACCCATCAGTTTCAACCCTCAAAATATCTGCAGCCCCTCTGCAAACAGATCCATCTTTCCCAAATACAAAGCTCTCTTTGTCTCTCCATTACTTAATTATGGTTAAGGAGACTAGAATTGGCTCTTGATAAATTGAATTCACCCTCTGGGCTTCTCTCGTTTGCTTTTGGCCAGGTAAAATCGTGGTTTCAATACCGTTTCTTTGATATTTAGCTGAAAAAATTTGTTTCAAACTTGAATTTCTGATATTATTATGTTATTTGTTATGTGGTTGATTGGATGCCATTTATCTGATGGTTCTCTTTTTTGGAATTTTATATGTTTTGTTAAGTTTGGAACATGTATCACGTGAAGAAATTTTCGATGACAAGTTTAGTTCCGCACAAAGGTCAGGCAGGAGGTGGTGATACACTTATTTTATTGTCATATAATGAAAAAATGACTATTTCAATATGGAGACTTATGTGAATGAAATAGTTAAAATCTAAATTCATCTTACATTCATAAAAAATGTACTTTAACTTTATCTAATCCAATGAGAGTGCTTTAAAGAGTTAAAGAGAATATACTTATCGATGGGGTAACGGCGACGACACGGGGAAGCAGAGGAAATAAAATTTCCAGAGAAGAAAAAATAGGGTGTTGAGAGCTCAGAGGTGTCGGGGGGAGAGAAGGATAAGAAAATGTTCTTATGTTTTTTTTATGGACTTGGGCCTTGAAATTGGGCTTGGGTTATCACATCCATCCTCCGTTGTAAAAATTACGTCCTAAAAAATTTACTAGGTATTATCAAGATCCACAAGCGTGGGTACGTAACTTGCATCTCTTCCAAAAACTCCCAAGAAGCTTCTATGATGCTCTGGTTTTACTTGTTGCTAGGTAGGGCACCTTTCAAAAAACAATTCTATATCGCTCTTCATTCATTCCCACCAAAAGTTTTTTTATCTTAGTACACCTTTGTACTTCCTAGATGTACTGAGTAGGGTGCAACATGTTGCAGGTATCTTCTCCTTGACCTCAACATCTACGGGAATGACTCTTCAATTCTTGTATAGTAGGGCACTGTCCCTATTAAGACTGTAATGTATAGGCCCTCTCAACTTCTTGACCCATCGTCAAATATCCAACAGTTTCAAGTCCCTTCTCTATTGAGTCTTCAACTCTTTGAAGTCCACGACTCTAGTTTCCTGTATATAGGCAATGACCTTTTCTTAATGAGAACTCCCCACAAACAGTCTCCTCATCCACATAGTAGATAATCCACCTCTGATGATTTTGCTACATCCTCCATTTTAAACTTCTGACTCAATGTATCGTCAACTAGGTTAGCCTTCCCTGGATGGTACTTGATCTTGCATTAGTAGTCACTGATTATCTCCAATCACCTTTTTTGTCTCATGTTAAGATTCTTCTGACTGAAGAGGTGCTTCAGACTCTTGTGGTCTATGTAGATCTCATAGGCTTCGTCATAGAGAGAGTGCCACCAAGTTTTCAAGGCAAAGTCCACTGCTACTAACTTGAGATCATGTGTGGGATAATTCTTTTCATGATATTTTAGTTGGCGTGATGCGTACACCACAACTCGATCTTCCTACATCAAGATACTCTTGAAACCAAATTTGGACGTGTCCTTGAAAACCACCATTGGTTGTGTGCCACAGGTAATGCCAACATAGATGTTGTGGCCAGTCTCTTCTTCAACTCATGGAAGCTCTTTTAACATTGCTCGGTCCAGATGAACTTAGCCTTCTTTTTTAGTCAGGGTCGTGAGTGGTTCTGAAAGCTTGGAGAAACGTTCCACAAATCTCCGATACTAACCTACAACTTCCAGAAAACTTCTAATCTCGTGCACATTTATGGAATGTGGCCAAGCAATCACTGCTTCAATCTTGCTAGGGTGCACAACTACTCCATCCTTGGAGATTACATGACCAAAGAATTTAACTTCATCCAACAAAAACTTGCACTTGTGGAGTTTTGCATACAATGATGCTCTTGCAATTTCCATAGTACCAGTTGTAGGTCGTTCATGTGGTCCTCTAGATCTCGCGAGTGGACTTGACTATCGTCAATAAAAACCACCACGAATGAATCCAAAAAGGGCCTAAACACCCGGTTCATATTATCCAAGAATGTTGCAGGTGCTTAGGCCAATCCGAAAGGTATTACCCTAAACTCATAGTCCATCTCTAGTTCTAAATGCAGTCTTGGGCATATCTCTCTCCTCGATTCTCAGTTGGTAATACCCCAACCTAATGTCAATCTTGAAAATCATTGATGCTCCTTTTTGTTGATCAAACAAATCATCAATCCTAGGTAAGGGGTACTTATTCTTTCTTGTCAGCTTATTAAGTTCTCAGAAGTCTATGCACATCCTAAGAGTCTCATCCTTCTTCTTGAAAAATAATACCGATGCTACTCATGGTGACGAACTTGGTCTGATAAACCCCTTTTCCATAAGCTCTTACAGTTGTGTCTACAAGTCTTTTAATTTTGATGGTGCTATTCGATAGAGTGCCTTATGTACAGGAGCTGCTAGCGGTTTCAAGTCGTGAACTCAATCTTTCAAACAGGAGGCAGCCTTGGGAGATCACCAGTGAAAACTTCTAGGAACTCCTCGATGACTAGAATCCTTGTTACCAGTTTTTCCTCCATTGGTTTCAACACCACCTAAACTAGATACGCTTATACTCCACCAGCCAAATCTTTCTTAGCTTGAGTTGCTAACCCAACTCTAACAATTGATATTGGCGTAGTATTGGAACAACCAATCCATTACCAAGAAGATATCAAACCCAAGAAGATTGAACACTATCAAGTCTGCCACAATTTGCGGTAGGGACTTCCTTTATAAACTACACATTCTAACACGCACCCAAGTCAAACAAGGTACAAGTGTAAAACTCATACAATTTGAATCTTCTTGATAAAGTCAAATTCCTTTAATCTTAATAACATACTTTAAAAAATGCAACAATTCTCAAAATTAAAGCAAGTTTGTACGTATGATGACTCCTGCTTCCTGGGTCTCTTAAGCCTCCTCATCAACTTCTTTTAGGCGTCAGATCATAAACTCGCGCCTACACAGATTATCTCTCACACGACCTTCCTTCACCTGGGCTAGGTCGGCTACCTTGTCCGTATTGGGCATTCCCTGGCAAAGTGCTCTGTTTGGCCGCATCTGAAACAATTGTTAGTGCTTTGATGATGATCTCTTCAGTGGGACCTCTTGCAGCTTGTGGTCGTACCCTAGATTTAGACACGAGTTTTTGGGGAGACGCTGAGCTGCTTCCTTCCCAGTATAAGTCATAAGTCCTCATCTTCTAACATATTGCTACGATCGTGCGCACATTCAATTATAGAGGCTACTTCCACTAGCCTATGGAGATTTTAAATCTACAGATAGGCTACGCGAGCACGTATCCACGATTGTAACCCCTTCTAGAAGCATCCAGCTCATATCTTTTCAATGTATCCACGAACCTCTTCAATTCCATAAACCTAGTGGCATATTGCTCCATAATCATACTGCCTTGGATTAGGCTGACAAATTCTCTTGCCTTCGCTCTCTCTCCATGGTTGGAAGAAACGCTTATCAAACCCTTTCTTGAATTGCCACCAGATCACGATTGCTATTGACCTTAGTTCCATGACCAGAAGCCCTCTTCATCTTTTATCATATTGCACCTTCCTTTTGAAGTAGATAGCCCGCATATAAAATCTTCTGATCCTCAGTACAATTTTAGATCTCAAAGGGCCCTTTGACTCCAAAAAATCCAAGGCATCTGTAGGCCAGAAACCGCTCATACCAGCAACCTCTCTGTTCAGCCCATGGTTGTTATTGAAAATTCTATTGGAAAACTCTTATTGTCATCCCAACATTTTAGTCATGCGGTTTATGACTCGCCACATAGCTTAAATTTTCTTCACCATGCGGTAGGCCATCTTTGGGACCTTGGACTAAGGCTCATCTCGAGCTAGTCTAGGTCACACCATACCATTTTGTCCTTCCTGCCAAAAGGTTCAATCTCATCAAGATTAAAGCCTAGGGCTCTCGTACTGTCCCTATATAACTTATAGATTTATCCAGAGTCGTAAAAGTTATGATACCATGAAGTTTGTGATGCCACTAGTCCTGCTTGTGATTTGGCAAGATTTTGATGTCAAGATGTTGGCTGCTCGGGTCATCCACCCCTCGTACATTGTGATAATAAAGTGTGTGCTCACATGCTCAATAAAAGTGTACAGTTAATTCGTAGCAAAAAATAAAAAGGATAGTTATTAAGTCCAAATAACAGTACCAAAAAAATAAATACAACACAACCCCAATATCTATAAGCCACTTGTCTCCAACCTTAAGATAAAGGAATATTACAGTCATATGGCTTTTCAATAAAATCAAACATAGCAACTTAACAAAATGGGGAAAAGCCACAATCCACAATCCTCAATCCTCAATCCTCAATCCTCTGGCGGTGGTGGATCTCCATGCTCATAACCACTATCAAACTCTACATGCATCAAAATCTATAGTTCTAAGGAGCGGGACCATAGTGAGACTACGAGGGTGAGATTTCAAAAAATCATAGTAAGTGAAACTCAGACTAACACTAAAAAATGCATGCCATTGAAAATGCAAATTAGGCAAGTAATTGATGTAGGGAAAGATAATAGTTCACATTTCATGTTTAACCAAAATTAAACAAAACCAAATAACATAGCTAAAGTACACAACACAATATTCCATGAAAGTTGCAACATACCCAAAAGAAAATTCCATTTCTGAAAAATATCAATTTTAGTAATGTGTATGAATGTGTACACCACAGTCTCCCCTAAATGGACCATTTGCACACCTTGGCACTATGCATGTGACTTCGTTAAGAGTAACGTCTGGCTTCAAGACCATCCTTAACCACGACATGGTCTCTGCTATTAGAGAGGGCACTACTTCGACCCAAGAGAGTTACCATTTCGCCTGAACCCGTTGTTGCCCAACAACAATTCAGAGGATGTCACTCAGTATTATGTGCTCTCGAGTGATCAGAAGAGCTCTACCAAGATAATGCACCATCAAGGCTTGGGGTCGTGATATGCACACACCCACGTAAAGCCAGTTAACCCAAAAGTCCAACAATATCTTGGAATCTAGATTTACTTGAATCTATCACAGATCAATGGTGAGATATTCAACAGATGATTTAGATACCATAAATAGCCAAATAATAAGAGATTTAACAAAAATTACATGGTGAAAAAAAACAGTGCAAGGGAAATTTCTAGCAAGCATTCACAAGTTGTAATTTAGTGCAGGGAAGGCAATTTCTAGCACACATTCACAAGTTGTGAACCAATGCAAAGGTGGGAAATCCCAACACCACTTTATGTCTGAAATACATTGTGAATGAGGGCAAAATCCCAACAACACAACTAGATAACGACAAGAATTTAAAACAAGAGATTTACAATATCAATTATATCAACAAAAAACCAAGAAAACAAATATACAACTCTCCCATAGAGGCACACAACCACAACATGAGCCCAATGTTGTAGTCCACACCGCTCTTCCACAGAGGCACTCAGCCACACAGAGAAACACACAAAATCCCAACACTTCGACAGAGGCTCTCGGCCACACAGAACCACAACAAGTCCAAAACTCACAGTTCCATTTGTTGAGAATCATTTGCCTTAATCTAAAGCATTCCATATGTGCAACCATTGACCCTTAATTATAGGAGCTTGATTAGGCGATGATTCTTTCCATTTATTTTGTAATCAACATTTATGTGTAAATTACCTTATACAACTTTCTGTAAATGAATATATATTAAAATCTCCCACTACTCAAAAGTGTGGTGGTTTCCAAACATTCTCATGGTATCACGAGGCCTTCAGGATTAGCATCCATCAATCATTCTCTCTTTCTTTTTTTAATCATCCTCCTCCCTTCACCCTTTTAACACCTTGATTCACATGGTAACTATCAAGCTCTCTTAATCCAATTATCTTCTTTGGAAAAGCCAACTTCTCCCTCTCCTTGAAAGCCATGAATTACTGGGACATGTCGATAGAACCCTTGTGCCGCCACCACAGTTTGAACCTGCCGGTTCTCAGACACCAAACAACAAACACTTGGCATGGAAAACCACTGACCAACGTCTTCTCAGCCTTCTCCTTTTCTCCCTCACTAAGACAACCATGGCTGAGGTAGTTGGCCTCTCCACCTCACGCGAGGTATAGCCTGCCTTAGAGAACACCTTCAGCCACCGCTCCAAGGCTCGGGAAATCCGTCTCAAGGATGAACTTCAGATCATGAAATTTGGAACCAGATCTGTTGATGTGTATTCCCGTGCATTTAAGGCTCTTTATGACTAACTCCATGCGATTGGTCGGTCCGTCGATGGCACCGATAAGGTGCACTGGTTCCTTCGTGGCCTCGTTGCTGAGTTATCGAGTTTCTCCACTGCACAGATGGCTCTTACCCCTCTTCCCTACTTCGCTGACTTGGTTTCCAAAGCTGAGAGCTTTGAGCTCTTTCAGTAGTCCCTTGAACTTCCTGCTATGAAACCCACAAAGGCGTTTACTGCCACAAATTGAAGCCATGACCACTTGAACCATTGGAGCAGTTTCTCTCGCACCCAATGAGGGCGAAACAATGATAGTGGACATGGTCGTTCTTATTCTGGTCAAGGGCGCTGCCCCCTGCGCTGCCAAATCCACTGCTTGGAAGGTCACTATGCAGACCGGTGCAGGCAACGCTTTGAGCACCATGAGCCTTCAGCACAATGAGGCCGCGGACTAGTACTTGGACATGCACATGGGCTTCAGCCCACATGACTCCAGCCTAATCAACCTTGGACCACACCACCTCTTACACGGGTAAGGATTGTGTGATTGTCGAGAATGGGTGTCCCTACCCATTACCCACACTAGTAAAATTTCAACTTCCCAAATCTTCAACTATTAGATGTTTTGGTTGTCCCTCACCTCACTAAAGATCTTTTGTCCATTAGTAAATTAACAACTGATTTTTCATTATCTGTCACATTTACTAATAATTTTTTCACTGTTCAGAATTGCCAAACGGGAAGCTTGGTGGCAACCGATAAACGAGATGGCGGCTTATATGTGCTAGAGAGCGGCAATTCCGCTTTTATTTCTGTCCTAAAAAATAAATCTCTTCATGCTATTTATGATTTATGGCATGCTCGTCTTGGACATGTGAATCATTATGTTATCTCTCTTTTAAATAAAAAAAGGGCAGCTTTATATTACCTCTTTATTGCCATCTCCTACATTATGTAGTACATGTCAACTTGCGAAGAATCACTGTTTGCTTTATTCTCGTAATGAACATTGGTCATCTAATGTGTTAGATCTTATTCATTGCGATATATGGGACCCCTCACCCGTCAAATCAAATTTGGATTTTGCCTACTATGTTTTATTCATTGATGATTATTCTTGTTTTACTTGGTTTTATCCATTGAAATTGAAATCTGACTTCTATGATACCTTTATTCAATTTCAAAAATTTGTGAAAAATCAACATTCTGCTCATATCAAAATTTTTCAAAGTGACGATGGTGCAGAATTTACGAGCAACTGCTTTAAAGCTCACCTTCGTAACTTTGGCATTCCTCATCAACTCTCTTGTCCATATACACCCGCTCAAAACGGTCGTGCTGAAAGAAAACATCGGCATGTAACTGAAACAAGCTTGGCTATCCTTTTTCATTCCCACACTTCCCCTCGCTTCTAGGTTGACGCCTTTAGCACTGTAGCTTACATCATCAACCGTTTGCCCACACCACTTCTTAGAGGTAAGTCACATTTTGAACTTCTATATGGTTCCTCTCCAAATTATGAAAATTTTCATCCTTTGGTTGTCGTGTTTATCATTGATTACGTGATTATATGCCTAACAAGTTTTCCCCTCGCAGTATTCCTTACATTTTTTGGGATACAGTTCTTCTTATAAAGGATTTCGTTGTCTTGATCCCACCACCTCTAGGCTATATATCACCCAACATGCTCAATTTGATGAGAACCACTTTCCCTTCCTAGATACCTCCCAGGCTCAACCCATATCCTCTCTTCATTATTCAAATTTTCTGGAACCCAATCTTCCCCATCCAGAAATGCCCTCCTCTTTCCCCACGCCACATTCCCAGCACATTCCTCAATTTGGATCTAGCCCGTGTGTTATTTGTACTGATCCAATGGATGAGTCTTTGCAGGCCAATGATTCTCTTACATGTCCATCTTTGCAGCATTCGGATCCTAGCCCGGCTCCTCTTGAACCCACCACTGAGCCACCTAGCACTGCTCTTACTCATGTTGTAGCCATTCCGATGGGTTCTCATCCTATGCTCACACGAGCCAAAGCTGGTATTTCCAAAACTCACCACCCAACCCATCTTGGTCTCTTGGGATCCTTTGGACTTCTCTCTGCTCTTCTTGCATCCATTGAGCCTAAAGGATTCAAATCTGCTGTTAAGAATCCTGCTTGGCTAGCCGCCATGGATGAAGAAGTTCAAGCTTTGCAAAATAATCGTACCTGGATTTTGGTTCCTCAACTTGCCAATACCAACATTGTGGGCTCCAAATGGGTGTTACGGACAAAATACTTGCCCGATGGATCTATCGAGCGTCTCAAAGTCCATCTTGTTGCCAAAGGCTATACACAGGTACCTGGTCTTAACTTCACTGACACTTTTAGCCCTGTCATCAAAGCTATCATTGTTCGTGTTCTACTTTCTCTTACTGTGACCAACAAATGGCCTTTTCGTCAACTTGATGTCAAGAATGCATTCCTCAATGGTCATCTTACTGAACATGTTTATATGGAACAACCCCTGGGTACATTGACCCTCGCTTCCCTAATCATGTTTGTCAGTTGAAGAAAGCTCTCTATGGCTTAAAGCAAGCCCCTTATGCCTGGTTTCAGCGATTCAGCTCTTTTCTCATTCAACTTAGTTTTTATTGCAATCATGCAGACACATCACTCTTTGCCTTTCATAAGTAGACTGACATTATTTATTTGCTTCTTTATGTTGACAACATAATTATTACAAGCAACAACTCATCTCTTCTTGACAACTTTACTTGCAAGCTCAATTCTGAGTTCGCTACTAAGGATTTGGGTTCTCTCATCCACCACTGATGGTCTCTTTATCAGTCAGTTGAAATATGCACGGGACATTCTCACGCGATCTCAGTTACTTGACAGCAAACCTATTCACACCCCCATGGTTGTTTCCCAGCACCTATCTGCTAATGGTCCTCTGTTCTAGAATCCCACCCTTTACAGAGCTCTCATTGGTGCTCTCCAATATTTGACTACCACACGGCCCGATATTGCTTATGCTGTCAACTCTGTCAGCCAATTTCTACACTCTCCGACTGAAGACCACTTTCTTGATGTCAAGCGCATTCTTCGCTATGTTAAGGGCACACTCCATTTTGGCCTCACTTTTCATCCATCTGCTGCTCCGGGTGCTCTAATTGCCTACTCTGATGCCGACTGGGCAGGTTGTCCTAATACTCGTCGCTCTACCTCTGGTTATTCTATTTACTTCAGCGACAATTTGGTTTCTTGGAGTCCCAAGAAGCAACCTATTATTTCTCGTTCAAGCTGTGAGTTTGAGTATCGTGCCCTTGCTGTTACTGCCACCAAAATTCTTTGGCTCACGCATCTCCTTCATGACCTGAAAGTTTCTCTTCCACAACGACCTCTTCTATTGAATTAGACTACAATTTCTTTGTGAACTTGTTGTCGCTGGCAAACTTCGCACACAGTATGTGCTTTCTCACTTACAGGTTGCAGATATTTTCACCAAAAGTGTGCCTAGACCTCTCTATGAATTTTTTCGATCCAAGCTCCACGTTCGTTCAAATCCGACGCTCAGCTTGCGGGGGGTGTTAAGGATCCTTTGCCTTAATCTAAGGCATTCCATATGTGCAACCATTGACCCTTAAGTATAGGAGCTTGATTAGGTGCTGATTCTTTCCATTAATTTTGTAATCAACATTTATGCGTAAATTTCCTTATACAACATTCTGTAAATGAATATATATTAAAATCTCTCACCACTCAAAAGTGTGGTGGTCTCCAAACATTCTCACCATTGACATTCATTTTCAAGGTTAGTTCATAGAGTTGTTTACCACCGTATGCAAGGAAGAATATTCTAGATGGTTGTTGGTGTCTTGCTTCATGTTGTGTTTCCCGTGGTTGTTCCTGTCTCCTGGAGGTGCAAGGTCTCTTGGGTGGTAGTGTCTCGGCAAGGAGGGAAAAACGAGTGTTTAGGCAAGGGGGATGGTGGTTCTTGGCATGGGGTGGCTGAAAACCACAAGGGTGGGTTTCAGATGGAGGACGAAAGGAGGAGGAAGGTGGCAGACGACCTATGTGAGGGGAGAGTTAGAGAGAAAAAGGGATAGAGAGATAGAGACAGAGAGTGACAAAGGTAGAGGGAAGAGAGAGAAAGTGAGAAGCGAGCGGATAGGGAGGAATTGATCAATGAGGTATCGCGGCAAGGTGTGCGACGATGGCTGGAGAGAGGACACACGGTTTAGGGATATTGAACCCAAAATAGGTTTGGGCAAGAGAGAAAGAGGAGGGAAATCTGAGAGAGTGAGGCTGATAGAAATGAGTGGGGAGACCGAGAAGCAAAGGAGGTGCAGTGGGGGGGGGGGGGGGTTTCCGCTCCATTTGTAAACCGAAGTGGTCTTAACGGGAGGAATGAAGAGGTTATTCTATTGGTGGTAGAGGGCGGTGGTCAAAGGCAGTAGAGCTCAGCTAACGAGCAGGCTGCAGTGTAGGCAAGGGTCAATGATGCTCTGTTGGCGTGGGTGTGGCAGGACGACGAGGAGGGGAGGAAGGAAATGGAGAAGGGAAAAGAAATACGTGCAGGAGTTCAAAACATCGCCCTTTTTGTGAGTGGGCTAGGCAATTTTCTAAGGCTAGGCCTTGGGCTTTAGGGGTGTAAATAAAACTGGAAAATCAATATAACCAGACCGGACCGGATCCAACTAGGTCGGTTGTTAGTGGTCCGGTGCGGTACCAAATCTTAAGAACTAAAATCGGTCCTAAACTGGTGCGGTATCGATTTTCATATTTTGAAAACCGATTTAAACTCAACCGAACCGATATATATTTAAAATGTTTTATATTATATATAATTTTTTATATTATATCATATATATTATATACTAAATTGTCAATTAATATAACGTGAAATTCTAATCTTATTATTCAAGTCTATTAATTTTATAACATAAAATCAATATAACATTAAATTTTAATTTTAAACATAAACATTACTATTAAGTTATTAATATAAACTTATTTTTGGAATATAATAAATTTTAATATATATATACTCATATAAAAAGTCTAGAGCTTATATAGACTATAGTTAAATTTAATATTGTACTAGTATGTGCTAATTATTATAAATAATAAATAATATACTTATACTATGATATAAATAAACTAATAGTTTAGCATATGTAAACCTCATATTATTACTAATATAAATAATCTATAAAACCAGAAAACTAGACCGGACCAGACCGAAACCGAAAATCGAAAGTTCTGGTTTCTGTAGTGAATCAGTCCAGTATCGATTCTTAAATTTTTAAAATCGATGTATACTGGTTCGATTCTAAAAAATGTACAAAATTGGACGAAATCGAACCAGTTACACCCCTATTAGGCTTCTTTGGGCTAGGCCACAAAACGCAAGGGATGTCACTTAGTATTATATGCTCCCAAGTGAATGGAGGAACTCTACCAAGATAATGCTCTATCTCGGCTTGAGATTGTGACACTCACACATTTACGTAAAACATGTCAGTCCAGAAATCTTGCACTATCTCACAATCCAATTTACACGCATAAATCATAATCTGATGGTAAGAAATTCAGAAAATGAATTACATGTTAGAAATGGCCCAATAATAAGAAATCCGAGAACAATTATATGATCAAGAACAGTGCACGTGGAGAAATTTTCGGCAAGCATTCACAAGATGTAAACCAGTGCAAATGTGGGAAATGCCAAAACTCCTTTACAACACCCTTTAAGTAAAGAGTGTGAATGAGGGAAAAAACTCCAACCAAATGTACAACACCCTTTATGTGAACGGTGGTGGTAACAACAAGAATTGAAATAAGAAATCATTTATGCAACATAAATAATCAAATGGATAGCAAGTAAGGTTCTACAGAGCCCTGTCAGTCCAGAAATTTTTGCTTGGTTTATGCCTCTGGACTGACAAGTTCACAATTCCCAAATCCAACAACTCCCATTAGTGCAGGGCTGTGTTTCAGACTGAGGAAACGGAGGGGAAAAAGGGTAGCCGACGGCCTGGGTGGGGGAGAGAGTTAGAGAGTTAGAGAGAGAGAGTGAGTGAAATAAGGAGACCAGAAGAGGAATGACTTATTGTCGCAATGCCGAACGTGAGGACACAGTGAGACAGTGACGTTGGTTGGAAGGAGGAAATGCAACTTAGATCTTTTGAACCTAAAAATGGTTTTAAGTATTACGGGATTGAGAGAGGGAGGAGATCAGCGAAGCTTACCAATAGCCTTAGGTCAAGCGGCATCGTGATGGAGGGGCTAGACAGTGCGACTTGCTAGTGCAGAGAGAGAGAGGGGGAAGGCAACGAGAGGCCAAGGAGTTAGAGACAAGATGCTTAATGGTGGGATAACGGGGAGGCAAAGGAAATAAACTTTTTAGAGAAGAGAAAAGAAGGTGTTGGGGGCTAAAAGGTGTCGAGGGGGGAGGGGGAAGGAAAAGAAAATGTTTTTAGCATTTTTTTTGTGGACTTGGGTTATCACAATATGTTTATTAGGAGAGAAAGTATCTTGATGGTTTGATAGATATCTAAGGTTCTTTTAATAAGAACACAATAAAATAAAAAAATTTGCCTATCACTTTACCCCGGATGTCTTGCATATATATGATAAGAGTATTTATACCTAGGGTTAATCTAGGGTTCTTAACGAGTTCAAATTGGATTTATCTTGCTGAACTCGCTAATGTTCACTCGAGCAAGTGTTGTACGAGTCATCGAGTGAACTCTTTATATGAAGTTTGGTCGAGCGTATGCAGAGCGAGAGTCAAACGAATTCTCTATTCAGGTTTTGTTCGAGAAAATGACGATCTAATAGACAAGTGAATTCTGTGTGTTGTCGGCTCAAGAGATTCTCGAGTGCATGTCTAGCAAAGTTGTTGCTTGACCAATTTCTTCACATTTATGTGTGAGGGATTCATCCAATTATTTTCCCAAGTGGTGGAGTAGCCCGCCAGTTTTGACAATTCTGAAACAGATCACCATGTTGTCAATCACATGCACTAGACATTCTTTGTTACATCCAGGCCCATAACTTGGCCCATACCAGCCTCTTGAGGAAACGCCGTCATTCAGTAAGTTAAATTCCTCTCTTTCAGACTTTCAGTTTCAGTTCTCTCCTACCGTCACTTTCTCTCTCTATCCCACTTCTCACTACACACGTTCCTTCCCCACCCCAATCACCCCACCCCCGACGGTTTTCCCCCTCTTCCCAGACAGTTTTATTTCCTTTCTATTTCGTCTTTTCCCGTCCTCCTTAATTCACGCCACTCCCTCAGGAATTCTCTCATCCCTCTACTTAATCTATGGCAGGTCGCACAATCTCTCTCTCTCTCAGAATCACCTAAGGCTTAAGCCGGAAACCAGCACCCTCCTTCCACTCAGTCCATGGCAGTCCGAGAACCGCTCCCATCTAAGTCGTGCACCGCCATCGCAAGCAGCCCCGCGAGACACTGTCGTGCACGCCAGCCCCCTTTCCACGGCGTCAGCCTCTGCTTCGTCGACTTGTAAGCCCTCCCCCCTCGAGCTTCAGTCCCCTGCTTGTCCCTCTCGCTCCTCTGTTTCTCTCTTTTTCACACCTCTCAGCCATCGCCATCCCTTACACGCTAGATGGCCGCACGTCGCCGTCGTTGCTCAACCACCACGGTAACTCCTTCGTTTGTCTCCCTGCTTATCTCTTGATTTCTCACCCTCCATCTATGCCTCTCACTCTCACTCAGTGTCTCTCTCTCTCTCTCTCTCTGTGAACAACCTTCAGCCGCAACTCATCATCGGACTACCGCCAACCATAATGTCGCCCACACCGTTTCCAGCCCTCAATCTCTACTCCGCTACCATCCCACACGCAACGCCGTGAATCACCACACTGTAACCTTGTAATTGGAGGTATAATTTCTATATCCATGTTTTGGGGATTTTTTTTTTTTATGTCGAGGTAGTTGGAATAGAGAACTATTATACTAATGTAGTTACAGTTTCTAGAAGGAAAATGCTGGAGCTAGGCTCCGGTGTATTTTATCATGTGTATTTTTTAATTTTTTTTTATATAGATATTTTTAATGATTTTAAATATTTTTAAAAAATAAAAAAATTTATAATATTATTAAATAATACTTACTTAATCACGAAGTAAAATATAAATTTTTTTTATAATTTTTTATTTTATTTCGTGATTAAGGAAGTATTTTTTAATAATTTTTTTTTACTTTTTGATTAAGAAAGTGTTTTAATGATGTTCTAAATTTATTTTATTTTTTAAAAAATATTAAAAAAAATTATTTAAAAAATAACTTAAAAAAAATACATACAATATATGTTACAGCCCCAGTCTCCAACGGGACTGTGCACCGTACGAGGTTTTGAAAAATATGTAATTGTGATGCGGATGCGTGCGGTGTAAAGTGAGGGGAATAATTGTGTAGTTGTGAAGTTGCCAAAAGCCATGTGAAGTGTCGAGTTGAACTATGTAATTTTGGCGTATGGTGTGAAGTATGCATTTTGCTCTTGAAGTATTTGGATAATAAGCTCGTGATTTTGAATGGAACTGTAGCCTTGAGTTGGGTCATAAAATTTGGGAACGTGTTTGTGTTGCTGAAATTTTGCATAGATGGAGTTGTGCGTTTGTGGAGGTGGGGTGGATGGAGTGGTTTGTACTGTGTGAGTATGGCAGAAGTTGGAAATAGAATAGGTAGGTTATATTGAGCAATTTTGGACATCTGCCCTACACCAGCATACACTGCAGATCACTTTTTTTTTTTTTACACGGAGTGTGCCCCGTGTGGGATAGATGCCCACATTTTTTCGGTTATATTTAAGGTATAAAACCATACTGTTGGAGTATGAAAGTTGTAAAGGTTGGGAGTTTTGTTGTGGATCGTTTAATTGTGTCATTTATTGTAGACGTGCCAATTTATTTGTATTAATTTATTGTATGTTTAATTATGTAGGTGACCATCAAAATTTGCTCGACACTTTTAAGAGGATTTTCATAAAAATTAAAAAGTACAGTAAGCATGGTTCTTATGCCAGACTTGGTATAAAAGAAATGGACTAAAATTGATTTTTGAAAAATATGCATATTTTGTTATGAAAAAAATTTGAAATAACTTCAGTTACTTATTCTGCATTAGTCATGAAATCTGTATAAAAGAAAAAAATATTTTTTTCATGACTGGTGCAGACATGGGCAGATTTTTGACATTCTACTTCTGAACTATATAAAAAAAGCGAATATGAAATCTGTAAATTTGTACATATTATTGGATGAGATTAGTTAAGCACAGTGAATTAAGCACAAAAGGATGCCATGGTTATTGGAGAATTTTATGGTTGGTTTGGAGAGTGAGATGAGATAAAAAAATTTTGAATAGTAGTAAGATAGTTTGTGAATAGTTTGAGTTAAGTATTTTTTAGATTTTGTGAAATGAGAGAAAAAAAATTGAATAAAAAATTATAAAGTTAAAATATTATAAGAATATTATTTTATAATATTATTTTTATTTGGAGATTTGAAAAAGTTGTAATTGTTTTTTATTTTTTATTTGAAAGTTTGAAAAAGTTGTAATGATTAGTTTGAAAATTTTGTACAAGTTATATTTGAGAATAAGATCAAATGAAATCATATGAGAATTTTGTATTTTGGAGGGTTGACACTTATTTTGAGACTTGGTGTTTCTAGTAAAATATTTTGGAATAGTTGGTTTAAAAAAATGAGATCTATTTGTAATTGAGAAATTGAAATTTATATCTGTCCTATGAAATATGATTTTACGTGATAGTAACTTTTCGACCCATCCGGAATCACGGCGTTACATTATTATTCTCTCACTTTCCCCTATGTATACGATCATGCATCCAAAGATCAACCCAGTCCACAAAAAAAGAGAAGATCTTACTGAAGTCATTGATGATGAAACCTCTACAGCTCATGGAAAGTTGGACTTGAAAATCTCAAGCAAGAGGTTCTTGAAAATTTCAAGCTGGAAAGATGGATCTTGCTTGTCCTAGCTACATAATAAATCTCTTATTATGTAGCTAGGACAAGCAAGAGGTGTCGTGATGCATTTGATGAAACGAGAGGCTCATGCCTTTGGGGAGAGGCAGATTTGCAACATGGGTACCAAAAGTTGACCTTGTGCTATTGCGCACATAGACGCCGAAACAGATGGTTTAGGATTAAGCTGAACTGACGTAGCCCATGGCAAAAAGTGGGGTGGAAAGCGTGGAACAAATTGGCACATAATACCCAAATGGCAAAGATGTAAGCATTCATGGGCCCATGTAGGATTTGCAGATCTAGAACACAACACATGTAGCTATATTTAAAGGTAAGCAAGCAGGTCCAAATCATCTATGTATAATCTTAATTGGAAAATGCTAGCAGAGTTCCTCAAATTTATTGCTCATGTATTTTAATTTTTTTTATTTTTCTTTTTACTTAATAGCTAAGGAAGTAACTATTAGTAAAATTGTGTATTTTTTTTTATTTTTTTCTTAATTTTTAAGAATGTTAAAAAAATACTTAAAAGAAAATCAAAACAAAAAGAATAAAAAATTTATAACTGGAGGTACGCCTAGCGTTTGAGGAGTCTGGTGCCTAGATAGTGGTCCTTAATTTGGGGCCATACCATTGGATTTAGACCTCCACTTTGAGATGTAAAACTCTATTCTAGACCATCCCAGATTCCCAGCTGCCGGCCCCAAGCCTAAGCACGGCCCGTTTGGATAGTAAGATGAGATGAGTTAAAATAGTTTATGTATAATAATGAGATTATTAGTTGAAATTAAATGATAAGATAAGATGATGTGAGATGATTTCACCTCACCTCTGTATCCAAACGGCCATCTTAATTTGCTTGACTATTTCCCTTGCGAAAAATTCTTCTCATCAGCTACTATTCATCACCATACACCCCACTAGCTAGGCATGCCTTGGAGTCTGGTGCCTAGCTCGTGGTCCTTAATTTGGAGCCATACCATTGGATTTAAACCTCCACTTTGAAATGTAAAACTCCACTCCAGGCCATCCTAGATTCCCAACTGCTGGCCCCAAGCCTAAGCACATAGATCAAAAATTTCGCACTCTACTCTATTTTCCGTTTGGATAGTAAGATGAGTTGAGATGGTTTGTAAATAGTAATGAGATCATTAGTTGAAATTAAATGATAAGATGAGATGAGGTGAGATGGTTTCAACTCACCTCTGTATCCAAACAGACCATCTTAATTTGCTTGAGTATTTCCCTTGCGAAAATTTTTTCTTCTTAGCCACTATTCATCATCATACACCTCAGATCCTACTAGCTAGGCATGCCTTAGAGTCTGGTGCCTAGCTAGTGGTCCTTAATTTGGGGCCATACCGTTGGATTTAGACCTCCATTATGAGATGTAAAACTCCATTCCAGGCCATCCCAAATTTCTAAATGCTGGCCCAAGCCTAAGCACATAGATAAAAAACGTCGCACTCTACTCTATTTTCTATAGCCCATTTGGATAGCGAGATGAAATGAGATGGTTTGTGAATAATAATGAGATTATTAGTTGAAATTAGATGATAAGATGAGATGAGATGAGATGGTCATCTCACCTCTGTATACAAACGGGCTTTTTGCTTGACTATTTCCCTTGTGAAAAAATTTTCTTATCAGCTACTATTCACCACCCCACACTCCACACCCTATGAAAAGCACCCCACACCCCACTAGCTAGGCATGCCTTGGAGTCTGGTGCCTAGCTAGTGGTCCTTAATTTAAGGCCATACCATTGGATTTAGACGTCCACTTTGAATTGTAAAACTCCATTCCATGACATCCCAGATTTCCAGCTGTAGACCCCAAGCCTAAACACAGATCAAAATCTTTGCACTCTACTCTATTTTCCATTTGAGATAATATATAAATTTTTTTTTATCAGAAGTATCCGCTTTACTGAAATTTGGATTTGATGTTAATTATTTTTTAAATTTATATTCAATTTGAATATCAGGCCAAAATGATTTCATTAAGTTGACCAAACAGATTTAATTAGCATGTAACGAGGTATAGCATAATTAATAAAAAGAATGGCGTATATGTTTAATTCAATGGATAAACGACAAAAAGCTTATTTATATATAAGAATTTGAAAATGCTGATGTTGACAAAGTAATCAAATTAATAAAACCATGCATGTGATTGTGGTACTTTAAAACCAATTAAAAACGTAAATTCAATCCAACAGATGCAAGAAACGAATAAAGTATACGGGTGGGTGTCTTTGATCACCTAATAATAATGTAATACAATCATTATAGAGAAGACGTCATGGCTATATAATTGGTTCAAATTTTATTCGTTGAAAAATAAAGAAACTTCAGGAAATACCAGAGTATAGACGCGGTCATTGGTGATGGCGGCCGATTCAAGTTGGAGAGTATATTTTAGATAAGAGTAATTCTACATACAGTTATGGAATGCGTAAATGATGTACAGTCGTTTTAAAAAAGAGTGGAATCCACTATTAAAAAATTAATTTTTTTTCATGTGAGTCTCATATTTATTCACATTTTTTAAAGCGATTGTACGGTACTTGCACACTCATGACTGCAAGTATCATTACTCTTTAGATAATGTTTATAAAAATGATATATAGCAACTTGGAAAGTTTAAATAATTAGTTACATTTTTTAATATATTTTTGGTACTGATTGTCTCTAAAAGAGTGTACTATACGTTAGAAATAGTAGTGTGGAAGAGCCATAACATCTGAAAGCATAGTAACCGATAATTGGATTTTTGAAGTTGTATTTTTTTTTTCTTTTTCTTAATGTTGATGCATGACCTTCCGTATAAAATCAAGAGAATGAGTGAGAAAAATTAGTCCCCTACCCCCGAGGTCCGGCCCCACGGGCGGCCCGTCGATTAGGGGGCGGCGTGCAGACATTCGCCTGCATGTTCAAAAGGTAGTGGAGACGGGGGCTCGGGCTAGGACCATGGCCACCCAGGATATCCCTATTAGGCCCACATCTATAGAATATATATATAATATATATATATATATATATATATATATATATACACACGAGAACTGCTACATCCATAAAAAATTATATAAAAATAATTTTACAAACTGACGTGATTTTATCTCATCCATTAGATCTACTTTACAATAAAAGTAACTTTATAATCTGACGAACCACATCAAGTCACGTCAGTTTGTAGGATTACTTTTGTGTAATCTCTTTGTGACTAGAGTATTTCTTTAAAAACAATATGATTTTTTTTAATATTTTAAATTCTAACTATAAAAACAAAATATGGCTAGAGTATTACTTTTGCATCGTTTTAAAACAAAACCTTAACCATAAATATGATTTTTTTTAATATTTTAAATTCTAGTGATCATTCTGGTTTAAGTATTGAAAAAAAATATTTCAGTACCGATATATTTTGATGTACCGTTTTGAGATTAATTATATATTATGTATAAATATTTATATGTTTATATAAACTAACAACTAATAGAATAAATACATATATATATATATATTTATATATAAGTGTGTATCATGTATATGTCTATATATATATATATATATATATATGGAAGAATTGAAGATTTATAAAACCAAATCAATTATAAACCCAAACTTGTATGATTTTTATAAACCCAAACGTACCAAATTTATAAATCATACTATTTCACTACTATAAATTTATACAAGTTTGGGTTTATAATTTATACTCATACTATTTCACTACTATAAATTTATATTTTTGTGTGATTTTTTTTTTATCTGGGAGTTTGTTTGGTTTGATCCGTAACTTTATTTTGGTTTTTGTTTGGATTTGTTTGTAAAAGAACGCAATGTTGGACTACATTACATTTTATTCATTACAAAATAACCCATCTAAGACCATATTAATAAGTAATGATCGATGATTCTTTGTAAATAGTAGTGAAATAGTATGAGTTAAGATTTTTTATTTGATTTCTGGAAAATGAGAGAAAAAAAATTGAATTAAAATATTATAAAGTTAAAAAAGTATTTTAATACTATTTTTATTTTGAAGTTTGAAAACTTTGTATTATTTTTTATATTTTGTTTTGAAGTTTGTAAAAGTTGTAATGATTAGGTAATAAATAGATGAAAAAGTTCAAAATTTAAAATCGAAATGTATTTTGTGTGTGAGTGAAGCTTGAGAAGGAAATTATGAAAGTTTTGAGAATTTCTCATCTTAATTATCTCATTACCCAAACATACCAAATTTATCAACTTTTAATTATATATGGAATAAAATCTAATTTTTGTGTTATATATCTGTTTATGTAGATGAATTTTATTAGAATGTAGTTTTATTTTGTTTGGATGTTTAAATAACTGCTTAATAGTTGGATTTGGATACACTTATTAATTACAGTTATAGATATATATCGATTCTATCATCAATTAAATTGTAAGTACAAATAACTGATATGATTTATACTTTATGTAATTGTATTACTCAAGTTAGATCAATATTATGTAGATCAATTCTACCCATTTATGTTAAACATTGTTAGAAGAGTTGATACAACTCATATTAGAGTCAATCCAACATCATACAACATGAGTCATTTATCCATGTCAAGGTTAAGGTATTTGATCCATGAATCGAATTTGTATTGAGCTATATAGTCATGCATCCATATTTTAATACAACATGACCCGCGAACATGAATTGTCATCCCTACTTTATATGGAACCTCCTCGCGAGATATTGGCTAGTTTCTTATTTTATGTCAAGAAACTATATTAGTTATGTACCAAGATCATGTGATGGAATAGAGTTAACTTTTTATAATTTGATATAGATAGATGTTTAAAATATAATAATTATGTTTTGCTCAATTTCTATACTCATGTGACCATGTCGTGTAGGTAGCAAAACTTTTTACTTATCGGATTGCCTCCCTATTCTATAAAAGAGGTACAATTGTGATTGATTTGGAAGATTTCTCTAAACGAATATAAATACCTCTTTATCATTTCTCAATGTTATATTCCATTGTCATTGGCAATATCTGAGTTGCAATGACGAGATTCTCTCTCATCTCTATCCTCCTACTCCTCCCTCTGATCTTAGTCTCCTGTGCAGATAAACAGGTCTGTCTTCTTTTCTTAAAAGAATTTGAATTCTCGGTGCATTTGACAGATTTATTCTGCAGAAAGATTTGTTATTACATTCTGTTCTTTAGTTCCTTTTCTTTTTGTGGTTGGGGGCGGGGGGGCACCACAGGTTTACATAGTGAACATTGGACAGCACAGTGGAGAAAAAGCATTGCATGAGATTGAAGACTCTCATCATTCATATCTGCTCTGTGTGAAAAAGACCGAGGAAGAAGCCAGAGCTTCTCTACTTTACAGTTACAAGCACAGCATCAATGGTTTTGCTGCACTACTCTCAACAGAAGAGGCCTCAAAGCTATCCGGTAAACAAAACCGGCCTCAAATGGATTTGTTTCCTCTCTCTCTCTCTCCCTAGATCTCTCTCTGCAGAATATAAAAAGAATGGTTTTGAACAGAACTGGAGGAAGTGGTATCGGTGTCACGGAGCCACCCAAGAAAGTATTCATTGCACACCACAAGATCATGGGATTTCATAGGACTACAAGAGGAAGGGGGACATCAAAAGCAGCACGCGTGGAAGGGAGAAGACTTACTGTCCAAGGCCAGATACGGCAAAGATGTCATAGTTGGGGTCCTGGATAGTGGTAACAATTTGGCCCTATGACCGTTTGACATGTTTGCAATTTATCAACTACATGTATCTACGAGTGTAAATGATACAATTTCGTGCGGATGAAGACAATAGGATTGCATGTGATCAAGAATACTGTTGTTCTAATCAGGTGTGTGGCCAGAATCAAACAGCTTCAGTGATAAAGGAATGGGACCGATCCCAAAGTCATGGAAGGGAATCTGCCAGACTGGAGTTGCTTTCAACTCCTCCCATTGTAATAGGTGAGCTTGCTTTCTTTATTTCTGTGACATGCATACTGTTGCTTTTTGTTCTGCATTCCTTCTCTCTCTCTCTCTCTCTCTCTCTCTCTCTCTCTCTCTCTCTCTCTCTCTATATATATATATATGACCAACTTTAAATTAAGATCTTTATGTATGAGTTTGTTTAATTAGCAACATTAAAGCCACACGAGGAATGGTGAATTTTTGTCCCGAATACCCACCAACGGTCTTGGGAACTAGAGAAGATCCTGCAATATTTGAACCAAGAATATCTTAGGCTACCATATATGCAGCAGTTCTGCACATGATGAGCTTTTAATAATTGTAAGAGGCCTTGCAGTTGCGGGTCCTTGTCCCACCATAGGAATCTTTGAATATTGGAATTCTTAATAATTGTACTGGATGACCCATCTGTGGCTTTCTTAATCAAAGTCGTAGTGAATATTTTCATCATTAAATTGATGATCATCAATTGCAGTAGGCTTTCTATAAAACGATCGTGTCGTTTTCAGATGGCTACACATTCAACTCTTGCACAAGGAACATTTTGACTAAAGCTAGAATATAATCAATTTGTTCTCAATCCCAGAAAAGAACATTATTAAGCTTATAACTCAAGGACCTCAGTTTGGGGAAAAAAAAGAAAAAAGAGAAAGAGAAAGAAAGATAAAGTTGCATTCCCAAAGAGATAGCTAGCTGTCTAATTATAACAGTCTAGTATATCTTGGATCTTTTCCAGGACAAAAATGTTCACATGACAACATCCCATGATGAGGGCCACACATTGTCCTATAATGTGTCGTTTTACCTTTGTCCATTTCGATCAAATTGATTCAATTATTTTTGGCTTCTTTGTCATGCATTCCCCGGCCCCATCTTGTGATCAGCTCCCCAATCAGTGCTAGCTCCAGTGCCCCCATGCATTTCAAAGTATCTTTTCATTTTTCTATGTGATCTGTTGGGTCAATCTAATAAGTGATCACATGAATTATTGCATCGAAATCAACAACATTAAGGCATCCATAAAGAAGTTAATCACTTTGATCAGGCCTATTGATATAGAGAATTCAGAGAGCAACTGTCTGATAATGCTGATCTTTATGTTGAATTTACATCCTGAGAATGTCTAATGAAGTATCACTAGTACTTTCATTTAGCGATGCTATAATATAATCTCCGAGGATCAAGATTTCTTATCATTTTCTAACCAAAACACAAAATCATGATGAGATTGTCTACACCGATGTATAGAAAGGACGAACAAAAATAGATTTTATTAGTTTCTTTTCCACAACTAAATTAATCTCATTTTTTTCAGGAAGCTCATTGGAGCCAGGTACTACCTCAAGTCTTATGAGGCAAACCTGGGCCCTCTAAACACCACTGAGGATTATCGATCACCTCGTGACAAGGATGGTCATGGAACACACACTGCCTCGACAGTTGGTGGCCGAAGGGTCCTCAACGTCTCGGCCATCGGTGGCTTTGCTCAAGGCATTGCCACCGGTGGAGCACCACTCGTACGGCTAGCCATATACAAAGTGTGCTGGCCAATACCCGGCCAGTCGAAAGTAGACGGGAACACATGCTTTGCGGAAGACATGTTAGCGGCCATTGACGATGCCATTGGGGATGGTGTTAACGTTCTAAGCGTTTCCATCGGGACTAAACAACCTTCTAAATATACGGTGGATTATATTGCAATTGGAGCACTCCATGCTACGAAGAAAAACATTGTTGTTGCATGTAGTGCTGGGAACCAAGGCCCCGCACCTTCAACTTTATCAAATCCAGCTCCATGGATCATCACCGTTGGTGCTAGTAGTGTTGACCGTCAGTTTATCGCTCCTGTCGTGCTGGGAAATGGTCTCAGAATTGAGGTAAATAGTTTTACATTAAGTTATGTATATTTTCTCGAGAAATTAAAGAAAAAGTGTGCTACTGAAATTCTAATCAGGCATGAGATTAGTAATGTATTGTTGTTGGCTTTTTCAAATCATTGCTAGGGACAAACTGTGACTCCATCTAAGCTGGAGAACAAGTTATACCCATTAGTATACGCGGCAGATGTAGTTAATCCAAATGTGTCAAAAGAAGCTCTTGGGTAATTTTTCTCTCAGCTTTTGACTCATATTCTTTCTGGGAATACAAACATGATCTTGATTAGCACACCCTGCATTAGTAATACCAAATATTGTTGCAGGCAATGTCTCCCTGGCTCTCTTTCACCCGAGAAGGTAAGGGGAAAGATAGTGTTGTGCATGAGAGGTCTTGGGACCAGGGCTGGAAAAGGCCTAGAAGTTAAGATGTCAGGTGGTCTTGGTTTTATCCTTGGAAATAGTAAGGCGAATGGAGCTGAGTTATCATGTGATGCACACGTGCTTCCTGCCACTGCAGTGAGCTATGATGATGCAGTTAGAATTGTTGATTACATCAATTCCAGCAAGAATCCAATGGCGACTATCATACCAGCAAAGACAGTGATAGGTACGAAGCCAGCACCATTCATGGCATCCTTCTCTAGCAGAGGTCCTAATGTTATTGACCCTTATATTCTCAAGGTAGACATTTTGCTACTCTATTTCATCTTCTTTTTTTCCCCAAATCCCACCTTTTTTCTCTGGCCATATGAATTTAACCAGCATGGGAGAAACAGCCTTTGGACCTCCTCTATTCATCCCTGAATTTAAACAGCATTTACACTACCCCTCAAACATGCATGAACAAAAAACATGTTTTAACTTTAAACTAGTCGTGTAGACATGCCTTGAATTATTTTACAACAAAAACCTCACAAACTTTGGTTTATTTCAGCATTGATCGACTAGAATCAAGATGATATGACTTTTTAAATTCCTCTAAAATTCAATAACCTTTATAAATTCACTGCACTAACTTCAAAATTAATCATATATATTGTCGTGCAATAATATTGTTCGGTTTACTACTCTGCATGCAGCCTGACATTACAGCTCCAGGGCTGAATATACTGGCAGCATGGAGCGAGGCTGATCCTCCTACAAAGTTGTCACATCAAGATAACAGAATTGTTAAGTACAATATTTTCTCCGGTACTTCAATGTCATGCCCCCATGTGTCTGCTGCAGCTGCACTTCTCAAAGCCATACATCCTACCTGGAGCAGTGCTGCAATAAGATCTGCCCTTATGACCACAGGTACTTGCGAATTTGTAACTACAATTCATTTTGAGCTAGGACAAGTGATTAGTATTTATGAAGGATTTAGATCTCTTAGCGTTCCTATCCGGATCCTAGGATCTAAAGTGGGAGATAGATGGTCGCATGAGATCCAATTTGTGCGTCTATCTCTCAACCACTTGAGCAAAAACTCTGAAGTTGTAACATGATCAATATATACCATCTTTGCTTGGTATGGCCAACATGGCTTAAAACTTCCACATCTCTACCTTGCAGCTGGATTAACAAATAACATGGGTTCCCCATTGACTGACAACTCTGGCAAAATTGCAACTCCCTTTGCATATGGCTCTGGACACTTACGCCCCACCATGGCTGCAGACCCTGGCCTAGTGTACGATGCCTCGCATACCGACTACCTTCTCTACTTGTGCAGTACCATCGGGTCAATCAGCAAATTCGATCCAACATTCAAGTGTCCAAAAGCAGCACCAAAAGCAATCAACCTCAACTATCCATCCCTAGCAATCCCCAAACTCAATGACACGATCACTGTTCAGCGGACAGTCACGAACGTTGGTGACAGCAAGAGTGTATACTCCTTTACGGCTAAACCGCCCTTGGGATTCTCGATAAAAGCCTCCCCAAATGTTTTGTCGTTTGATGATGTTGGCCAGAAAAAGAGTTTCTCCGTCACGGTGAAAGTAAGAAGAGAGATGCTGAGCAAGGTTGACAAGGATGAGTATGCTTTTGGGTGGTATTCATGGGCTGACGGGAAACATATTGTTAGAAGTCCAATGGCAATCTCTTTAGCATACTGATCTTGTAACTCATTTGGTGATCATTAATCCTTCGTGTTTTATATAGTTTAAAGGCTCTTTGGTCTAATTATTGGAAGCATACAAAAGGGTACAATATTAAAAATATTGGTGATCATTACAATGGTTTAATTTACCTCGTACGAACCAACGTTTGAATATTTATTTTTCGAAATAATCTATTCATCATCTATTTTTTCATCATATTTTTATCATTTCATGATATAGTATTAGATAATAGGTTTACAAATAAAATAGAATAAATAGTCTCCAATCATCTAATGTCACATCATAAGATGATGAGATGACAATGAGAATTGAGATAATTAATAGCATTACTCTTTTTTTTTAATTAGATGATTTAAACTAAATCTATAACATTAAAAATAAAACAGGATGATAAATAGAAATTAATTGTCCAAATTTAATAAAAAAAATAAACAAAAATTTGTTAATTCAATAGAGACTGGGGACCTAAACTGTTGTGCCATCATGGACTACATTTGTTCCGACTTTTGCCATCGTTGTGCCTGTAGCTCTCAACATATTTCGTCCTTTCTGATGTTAATTATCTCAATCGCATCTCCATTGAATGCCCATTGCCCACTATGGATACGCTTTTCATAATTTATCTCAATTCATATCATCTATCACATCATTATAATTTTTTTAAATTTTTATATAAAATAAAATAAACAATTCAACTTTTTTGAATCCCAAAATAAATAAAAAATATTAAAAAAATATATTCTAACAATATTTTCTTCAATTTTTTAATCTCAATTCATCTCATCTCATTGATGAAAGATAGAGAGCTAGGGCACGAAATGGAAGAATCTGGATACTTCATTGTATTTCATCAGAAAAGCAAAAACAATATATAGTACAAAAGTGAGTCACACACTAACTAAAGTTCACGTGCATACATGTGATTAAAAATAGCATTAATACACTAATAAGCCCCTCAAGCTGGAGTGTGTAAATTGATAACACTCAGCTTGGAGAGAAGACCATGAAAGAAATCTATCTGTTCCTAAAGGCTTAGTGAAAAAATCACCTAATTGATGTTTAGAAGAAAAATGTAAAATAATTACAGTGTCATTTTGAATCAAGTCCCTAACTAAATGACAATTTATTTCAATATGTTTAGTTCATTTATAAAAAAAGGATTAGCAGCAATATGTGTAGTGCTGCTTGACTATCACAATACAACACAGATGGGGAGGAAAAAATAATTCTAAAATCAACAAGTAAAGCAGTGAGCCATTTTATTTCACAACAAGCAGAAGCCATTAAGCGATACTCTGCTTTAGCAGAGGATGTGGAAACAGTCACTTGTTTCTTGGACTTTCATTAAATCAATGAATCACCAAGGAAAATACATAAACCAGTGACGGATCGTCTGGAATCAAGACATGTGGCCCAATCTGAATCACAAAAACCTTTCAACTATAGAGATGATGAACTTGGAAAAAACAGCCCTTAACCAGCAGCAACCTTAACATATCTTACAACTTTGAGAGCAGCATCATGATGAGATTGGCAAGGGTGATCCAAAAACTAACTCAAAGTATTTACAGGATAAGAAATGTCAGGTCTAGTGAGTGTCAAATAAAGAAGTCTACCTATCAGCCTTCTATAAGATGTTAGATCATCAAGTAAAGGGCCAGAAGAATCAGTTTTGGATAATCGTAAATTTTGATCCGTAGGAGAAGTAGCTGGCTTACCAGCAAAAAGACCAGAATTAGTAACAATCTCTAATGCATATATTCTCTGAGAAAGAGAAATACCTTTGGTAGATCTTGTCACCTCAAAACTCAAAAAATACCTCAAATTGCCAAGATCTTTCAGCTTAAAATACAAATGAAGAAAAGCCTTAAGATCAGTAACATATGTGGAATTATTAAAAGCAATGACAATATCATCAACATACACCAATAGTGCCAAAAAAGAATCACCAGAATTCTTTATAAACAAGGAATAATCAGATTTAGACTTATTAAAACCATAGGTAATCAAAGTAGAAGAGAACTTGGAGAACCATTGACAAAAAGCTTGTTTTAAACCATATTAGGACTTAAGTAACTTGCATACCCGAGAGTCTCCTACAATTTCATATAAACTTCTTCATCCAATTCCCCATGAAGAAAAGCAATGTTTACATCTAGTTGATGTAATTCTCAGTTGTGAATTACAGCCAAAGCAAGAAAACAATGAACAATAGTAAGCTTTGCAACAGAAGAAAAAGTATCAAGATAATCAATGCCCTCACGTTGAGTATAACCCTTGGCAACTAAATGAGCCTTATATCTCTTTAAAGTGCCATCAAATTTCAACTTGCACTTATACACCCATTTACAACCAATTGACCGCTTGCCAAGAGGTAAATCAGTTAAAACCCAAGTATTATTAGCTTCAAGAGCATTGATTTCAGCTGCCATTGCATCCCTCCAATGAGGATGTTTTATGGTTTGATGGAAAAATTTAGGTTCATATAGAGAATCAACAGAAGAAAAAAAGTGTTTGTAAGAATTGGAGAATTTGGAATATGATGGGTATGAAGAAATAGGATATACAGTACCTGCTGCTGAAGAACCATCAACCAGAGGAGAAGGAGTAACTTCATTATTTGAGATCAAGGAACAATGGTAATGTTGCAAGTAATCAGGTGTTCTTCTATTTCTTGTAGATTTTCAGGTAGGAATAGAAACAAAATCATTTTCTGGATTGGTGGGAATATTAGATTGAGAAGGACTAAGAACAGTCTCTGATAAAGGGGCTGGTAAAACAGGATCAAAAATAGAAGCAGAATCTAATTGAGTTATAGAATCAGATTTGAAAGGAAAAATGGTCTCATGAAAGATAACATCTCTTGAAATCAATATCTTGTGAGTATGAAGATTGTACAGTTTATACCATTTTATGCTAGTTGTATATCCAAGAAATATACAAGCTTGAGCTCGAGGAGAGAATTTGGTTGAAGAACCACCAAGAATGGATGCATAACAAAGGCAACCAAAAACTTTAAGATGATTATATTGAGGTTTAACAGAAAATAACACATCATATGATGATTTATTTGAAAGAATAGGAGTTGGTATTCTATTTATGAGATAAACAATAGTTAAAACACAATCACTCCAAAAATTTAAAGCAATATGAGATTGAAATCTAAGAGCTCGAGCAACATTTAATATGTGTTGAGGCTTTCTTTCAACAATAGCATTATGTTGAGGAGTATATACACAACTAAGTTGATGTATTACTCCTTTATCAGCAAAAAATGATTTCATGTCAAACTACAAAGCATTATCAGTACGGACAGTTTTGATTTTTGAATTAAACTGAATCTCAACAAAGGAGAAAAATGATTATATGTAAGATCGAGTTTCAGATTTTGATTTAAACAAGTATATCCAAGTACACCTACTAAAATCATCTACAATAGTTAAAACATATTTGAAGCTATTATAAGAGGGTATAGAAAAAGGTCTCCATACATCACAATGAACAATTTCAAACACAGATGTTGAATGAGATGTGCTCAAAGGAAAAGGCAATCGTTTTTAGTTGGCAAGACGACATACTTCACAATGATTATTATACGGAGATGTGAAGTTAGAAAGATCATAAGCATTATCATGTAATGGAGAATCAGAAATATGTCCAAGGCGACAATGTCATATGTAAGAATTGTTTCTAATAGAATAACATTAAGGAAAAATATCAGTATCAACAAATTTACAAGGAACATAAGTATGCCTGGCACTTACATTAAATGATATAGTCCTTGTGATTGCTTAGCTACTCCAATCGTCCTCCAATTGGAGAGGTCCTGAATATAACAGAAATCATGCAAGAATAAAAGAAAACATGATAACTGTGAAACTAATTTGCTTACTGAAATAAGATTGAAAGTAAAGGCTGGAACATAAAAAACATCAGTTAGACCAAAGGAATCAGAGAGTCTAGGTTGTGGCGGTGAAACACGTCCATAACAGTACCCTTATGTGTCACATGAGTATATAACCCATTAGGTAATTTGATAGAAATGTTGACAGATGAATTTATGGAAGGAAGAAAGGGACAAGTGACCAATCATGTGATCGGTTGCACCCGAATCAAGAATCCAAGATTGAGATGGGATGGAATTACGAGTATTATTAGAAAGAAAATTAGAAGTACATGAAAAAGAATGATCGGATGTGGAAGGTACAGAAGCATTAGAAGGTACAGAAACTGTACCAGCTTGATTTACAGAGGAAACGTTAGACTGACTTTGAAGAAATGTAATAAGTTGTTTACACTACTCTTGAGAAAAAGGAAATGATTGGGTTAAAACTGAATCAGAAACATTAGATTGGCTAGCAAATACTTGATTGACATTAGGGTTTCGAGATTTCAGTTTGTATCTAGGAGGATACCCATGAATCTTGTAACATTTATCAATAGTATACCCTGATAAACCACAATGTGTACAGTATGGTCGATCTTTCCAAGGAACAAAAGACTTGCCATGTTTGGATCCATTAGATCCAATAGATACACGATTAAAATCTCAAGTAGAATCACAGTTTGAAAACATAGCAACAGATTCAGTAGAAGTCAAAGAGTCAGATACAATTTCTCTCTATTTTTCTTCTTGAAGAACAAGAGAGAAAACCTTATTAATTGAGGGAAATGGATCAGAAAGCAAAATCTGACTACGCAGATGAGCATAAGACTCTTTGAGGCCCATCAAGAACTGTAAAACATAATCTTCGTGTTGAAAATCAATGATTTTCTTTATAGCTTCGCAAGAACATGGAGGCAGAGGGCAAAAATGAACCATCTCTTCCTAGCAACTTTTTAAATGGGTGAAATAAGAACTTACAGATGAAGCTTTTTGAGTTAAAGAAGTAATGTTCTTTCGGATCTGAAAAATGCGAGGACGGTTACTTTGAGCAAACCTTTCCTTCAAATCGTTCCACATCTCCTCGGTAGAATCGATATAGATGATAGAGGTCACTATATCCTTCGACATAGAGGTGGAAGCCAGGATAAAACCACTATATTACACCGGATCCATGCACTATGCATTGAATCAGAGATAGGAGGTGGTGGCAGAGCACCATTCACAAAGCAAAGCTTATTCTTAGAGATGAGGGCCATGAACATAGACTGGTTCCAAGTAAGATGGTTATTGCCGTTAAGCGGCTGAGAAACAAGAACAACACCAAAATGGTCACCGTGTTGAAGATAGAAAGGATTAGAGTAATCATCAGAGTGATGCGAAGAATCATCAGGAGAATGGGGAGGCAAAGAGTCAAAAGCCATCTTCGATGTGAAACAACATTGAGAAAAAAAATGTGTAGTGTTTTGTTACATCTGATACCATGATGAGAGATAGAGAGCTAGTTCACAAAATCGAAGAATCTAGAATACTTCATTGTATTTCATCATAAAAGTAAAAATAATATATAGTACAAAAGTGAGTAACACACTAACTAAAGTGCACGTGCATACAAGTAATTAAAAATAACTTTAATACACTAATATTCATTATCTGTGAAAACAAACAAGGGTAGCTCATCCAAGTTTCAATGCTTTGACTTAATTGCTCGATCACTTGCTACCAATATCTCAAGTCTCTAGAGTATCCTGAATGTGGTCCTAGGATCTGGGAAAGAGTCTCGACATCATTTGTCGAGGAATCTTTGCAAGCAAAATCAATTCGAAGTGCAACCATATTTTCCTATATAAACAAAAGATTTAACTTAATTGCCAACGTCCACAAACTTTGTGAGACAATAATTATCAATATTCTAATTCTTGGTAGTTATTTAGTATATGATATTGCTAGTTTGATTGTTTGGATTTCAATTTGAAAATATATAGGTGATTGTTTAGGATGCAAAATAACTAGGGGTGTGCAATCGGATCCGGATATCCAGCCATAACCGGATCCGCATCCGAATTCTAAAAACATGTCGGTTATCCGCCCAGATTAATCTGAAAATAATTCGAGCAAATAACCGGATTCAATCTGAATCCTGATACTCAACTTTTTTTTCCATTTTTTGGCTATAAATCCATATATCCGAATTGTAAACGGATTTATTAATACTTTTTTTTTAAAAAAAAATTGTTTAAACTTTAAAAAAAATATTTTTATAGCACTTATTTTTTAAATTATGACATCATGTTTAAATTGCCCAGATTTTAAAAAAATAATTTAAACACTTTTATAATTTTTTTAAAAAATAAATTAAATAACAAAATAAATAATAATGTAAAATAAATAATATTGTTGTTACATCACAATGCAAAATATTAATTTACAAAAAACAAAATAAATAATAATATATCATAACTAATTAAACTAATACAATGCTACTACTCTTTATATCATAACTAATTTGAAGCAATAATTTTTTTTTAAAAAAAAAAAGACTCGGTAACAGATAACCGAGTCATAAAACCGAATCCGTAATCGAATCTGGATTTCTCTCAACTGCCCGAGTGTAATCCGGGTAGATAATAGATACATCCGGATTCTGGGTTTGGGACCAAAAAAAAATTGGTCCCGTTCTACCCCTAAAAATAAACTTTTTTTTTCTTTATCTCAATAAGAATTTGGGGTAGTGCGCCTAGCACTGATATTAAGGAAATCAACATGGACAAAGTTTGATTACATTTTAACTCCACCTGTACTGGGCCTGGACCCTATGGCATATATATGCCCTTCAGGCCTCTCTTCCTTGTTTATTTTTTATTTTTTAATTTAGACACCGGATTAATAAAAGAATTGCTTTAATGTTTTTTATTGTTTTTATTCAAGGAATATATTGACTATGCCTCGATTTTATTTCCTTTGGAAAATAAGGATTACAAATAGAAAGTGTCATAGAAAGGAAAAGAGTAGGGGTCATGACTCATTGCCACCTATGCCATGTTTGGATACGTATTTTTGAATTTTGTGAATATTAATAAAATAGTTTAGGTGAAGATTTCTTATTGGGTTTTAAAAATGAGAGAGAGAAAATTGAATAAAAATATTATAAAGTTGAAAAATTGTTTGAATATAACTTTTTTAATATAATTTTTATTTTGAAGTTTGTAAAAGTTGTATTGATTTTTGTGTTTTATTTTGAAATTCGTAAAAATTATATTGATTTTTGTGTTTGAATAATGACTAGATAAGAAATTTAAAATTTTGAAATTGAAAATTATTTTGTATTTGAGTGATATTGTTTGTCTATGAAATTATAAGAAGTTTTAAAAATTCTAAAAACTATGTGTGTCCAAACAAGCCCTAACTATATCATCATATATACAAACAAATGGCAAGTTCATGTTGGACGGGTACATCGATGAATATCTATAAACAAAAGCAATGATGCGTATTAATCCTCATAAACTAGAATCTTAATTAGCTACGTACGTATTCATCATCATCTCTACTAGAGGAGAATCAACCTTCATTGATCTTACACACCATACCAATTCTTTTTTGTAAACGTAATCATTAATTAACTCAATAGTACTCTAGGATCAAAGGAATTAAAGTTATCAGCAGCTAGGGTTTTGCTTTCCACCTTGATCATCAGTTTACATAGACGAAAGTTACGAAAAACAAATTGATTTTTCCTTCATTGCATTATGATTTCAATACCAAAAATGCTAAATCCAATATTCTCATATATATACTTTTGTCATACTATGTTGACGCGACATTATAAATACTTATACTCGGGATCACTCTTTTTTTTTTTTTTACAAGAAATTAATAGACAATGTCACATCACTATAGAGATCTATATATATATATATATATATATATATATATATATGAATATGGCATTACTCATTCAACAACACCAGTACTTTGAGCGGCTTTGCACCCAACTTTCAAACCTATATTCACTACAACACAATTTCTCTTTGGTGACTGAGGAAACCATCACCAAAACGTCACTAAACCATCACCACGACTGTCACCTAATGTGCGTCACAGAAAAAAATTGGTGACGGTTTACTGTTGGACCGTCACTAAAAATATTTTTAGTGACGGTTGGAGGTGTTCTGTTTTGTGTAACATTCGAACGTTCCCTTTTTGTGACGGTTGAGATCTGTCACAAAAAGTAACGTTTGGATGTCCAATTGAACGTTCAAACGTCAACCCGACTGATTGGCATTCGAATGACAGAAGTTGACGTTCATTGATTCTAGTTTGAACCTATCATATTTACGTTTGAACGTTTATGTGTCTGAACGTTAATTGCAATAAACGTTCAAATTTATTTTCGAACATTAACGGACCAATGTTTAAACGTAACGGGTTTAACGTTTGGACGTTATTTCGAATATTAACGAATAAGCGTTTGAACGCAAGTGGTATGTTCGGAGGTTTATTAGAACGTTAATCGTTTAATCATTCGAACGTTTTGTTCATTTGAGGGTGAGTACGTTCGAACATTGAGGCCTACGTTCGAATGTTATTATATAATTTTTTGTATTCACGTTCGAACGTTGGTTTGAATGTGAACCAATGTTTAAACATTTTTTATTTATATTCAAACGTACATATCAGAAATACTAATTTCATAAAATTAAAAAACATATCAATTGTATCATATTACACACCATCAATTAACAACTAACAATGTCTTATAAAATTTTAAAATTAGATATTAAAATTAGTTATATACACAGATAAATTGATAAAATTCATTTCTTCTTCTTTCCTTGCCCATTGTGATTTTGTTGCAACGACATAACACGCTCCATTTGCACTATCATCTCCCGCTGCACTTGCTCTTGGACTTCACTGCGTATTCTTTCCTCCTAGTCTCTCAGTTGGTCTTGCAAACGCATCTTTAAATGAGGCTGTCACTCTAAGAAATGCTCTAACTCTTGTTGTCTCGACCTCATATACTCATTCTTGCGTCATGCAGCTTCTAAATTTTTGGTAAGATTATTAATTTGTAAAGTGATGAGGTTGAGCATGATGAACATCTATGCTTGAAAAATCGTCCCAAACCACTTACTATACTAGACTGCGGCCCGAGCACTTGCGTGAATATGTCTATGTCACTAGGAGATGATTCCCCAGAAGCTTACTGCATCTCCATAATTTTTTCCTGCAATTTGAAAGAAAACACACAATAAGTAACGTATTAAACGAAATACAAATAAAAAATAAATTATTCACGTGTTGCATAATTTGTTTAACAAAATTAACACTGCTTACATAATTATCTGCAGTAGCAGGATCCATCCACTCACTACGCTCATTAGTGTGAGCAGCAGCATAGACATTAATGAATGAAAAGTTTTCAGGATCATCACATTTCTAACAAAGCGACATTAGCAATTTTAAAAAAAATAATGTTAGTACTTAAATAAAAGAATATCAGAAAAAATAAATGAATTCTATAATTTTTTAATTACCATTTTTCAGCAAGACGGTGGAATGATCTTGAACCGGCACGATGGTGGATAGTTAGAGCGGATCTATTATGTGTATTTGTAGAACTTAAGTGCTACAAAATTAATTAAGAATGTTAATTGTAATATATATACATATAATATATAGAATGAATATAAATGTAAATAATTAAATGATATAAATGTCGAATACCTGATAATTTAGAGATGCGAAAAGATCACAATATTTTCTGCAATCATCTAACTTCATCTGCTGGAAAGGGGACGTTGGAATAGTGTAGTCATCAACTCATTCACAGTTCTCAAATCCTCGCTACGGTCAAAGTCGAGGTCGAATTCATCCTAATAAGTGAATTAGGTCAAAAATATGATATACTAATCTAGGTGAAAAAAATGTACTCTCAAAGTAAACTCACCATTACACGACTTCGAATGTGTTTTTTAATCTCATTCGGAACATCTCACTATAAGCGCATGTAAAATGGAGTATAAGCTCGAACTATTGTGTCAATATAGGAGGAAAGCGTTGTTGCACTATCATCCACTCCTCCAGTGGAATTACTAGGAATGGTGATCTTGAATTTTTCGTGCCTTCTATTTTTCTCAAGAGATATGCCACGTGTATAGCCACGACCGCGACGAGCAGATGTATCAACCATATGATAATAATATAATTATAGTTATATAGTTATTGAGACAAAAGTATTAATTATATAATTAATTATCAACGACATTTCCTTACTAGTAGGTGTCGACTGGCTGTTGTTCTTTTACATGTCAACTTGATCTTCAGGAGTGGATTCCTTGGGTGGGGAGTCCTCAATGGGTTCAGGACTTGGACTTGGCGGAGGAGACACATTTTTTCGTTTTCGTTTTGGCGGCATCCTTGGAAATGATTAATTATATCAAGAAAATTAATTAGAAGAAATTATGAAAAGTATAATATTTTATAGTCACATATATGAATAAAATATTTAGTACTTTTATTATTCATCTTCGGATGTATTTTTCATGCTTGTTTCAGAATCTCCCTCAATAACATCTTCGTCATCATCATCAACCTCTTCTTCGTCCTCCTTATTCACCTCCTCCCCAGATTTTGATTCGTCTTCTTCATCTTCTTCTTCTTCTTCCTCCTCACTTACTTGAATTGAATGATCATTTAATACGGATGGGTCGAGATGGACGGGTGGGACGTCATCTCTCCACAAGAGGATCAACTCGAGTGCACCGAGGTCAACAAACAAGTTAATACCCTCTCCATCTTCCTCGTATCCTCTACAATTGGAATGTCATCTTCATCTCCACTATTCTCATAATCTGCACTCGTTCCTGCTTCATATATATTTCGAGAGACAAATTTTTGTACGACTCGCCAAGTTATTTCTCCATTATTTTCATGAGCGTTTTTCATTGGATCAATCAAGTAATAGACTTGGGTAACTTGACAAGCCAATACGAATGGATCATCTTTGTACCATTTAGATGCAGTATTGACACTCCTAAAGTGATTATCCCTATGTATCGAAACTCAACCACCGCCTAGATCCCACCAATCACATTTAAAGATATATGTTACAGACAAACCCAGATATTTCAATCTAATAATATCACGTATGACACCATAATAGTTAATATCATATGTTCCATGACTCCCCTCGACTAACACAGAGTTTTGAGTCTTTCTATTACGTTCACAGTCCAGAATATGAAATCTATAACCTCGAACCATGCATGCAATGTATCGAAGTGCTCTATTTGAGGTACCACGGGCCAATGCATACAATTTAGGTGAAATTGATCCGAGATCACAAGCACGTTGTTCCAAAATCTAACAATTGAAATAGTATATATTTATGAAAAAGTTATCCAGAGTTAAAAGATTCAAAATGTAACATATATATAATTTTAGTTCATACACGTTTTTCAAACCATCGGGAAAATTCTTCCTCGTGTCTTGCCTCTATATTCTCTAAGCCTTCCGTCCTAAGTTTATCCATGTGCTCATTGTATTTAACTGTAAAAGAAGTATATTTTGAGCACAACAGTTATAGTTAAACTTCAAGAAACTAGAATTATTCGAAGCATGCAACAACATATTTAGCACATACCACCGAATTTTACCCAACTCTTCATCAATTAAATCGTAACCCGTTTGTGCACCCAAGGGTCGTACATTCTGGGAAAACACTAATAGCTCACAAGGAGGTGGAGCAACAAGATCAACATTTTGCTCTTGACGATTAAATCGTGTTTCAACACCACGAAGATATAGAGAGCAAAATATTAACCATTCATCGTGTATATAGGCCTCTGCTATTGAACCCTCAGCTCTGGCTTTATTCCCAACAGTGCACTTCAATCGATCCAAATATCTTTCAACTGGATACATCCAACGGAATTGCACCGGTCCACCCAACAGTACCTCTCGAGGTAAATGTATTGCTAAATAGACCATAACATCAAAAAATGATGGTGGAAATATCTGCTCGAATTTACATAGTATAGTAGCAATATCATCTTCCAATTTCTGCAACATATCTCAATTTACTACCCGAACGCACAAATTCTTAAAAAACATACAAAGTTCGGATATGGCGACACGTACATTAGATGTCAGCTTCCCACGAATTCCCACAGGTAATAACTTATGCAAAAATAGGTAACAATCATGACTTTTCAATCCACTGATTTTCCAGTCACTAGGGCTCACGCATCTACCGATATTTGAAGCATAACCATCTAGCAACTTCACACCTTGCAACCATTTGCAGAAATCCATCATCTTCTCCCTCGTCATCATAAAACTTGCATGCGGCATGACCACCCTGTTGCTTTCCACCCGCATATGTAGATTATGTTTAATTCTCATTCTCTTAAGATCTTTCCTCGTCTTGATCGTGTCCTTCATCTTTCTGTTAATGCTCATCAATGTACCCAGTATATTATCATAGATATTCTTCTCTATGTGCATTACATCCAAACTATGTCGCAACATGCAAGACGACCAATACGGCAAGTCAAAAAAAATATTACGCTTTGTCCAATTCAATTTTGTTGCACCTCATTTTCTCTTGTTCTTTTCCCAACCTTTGCCAAAATTGTTCGCTCTAACATGTACCAGTTGTTCCACTATCTCTTCCCCAGACAACTCATTTTGTGCAATTATGTCCTCTCTCTCATCAAACTTAGCACATTCTCTTCTTCATGCATGATTTGCTGGTAGATAACGTCAATGACCCATGAAACACACTTCTGAGAATATTTTAATCACTCACTAGTAGTTTTTTTACTACACGTCGGACACGCTAACTTCCATTTCACATATGCCGGAAAGTCATTTATCGTCCACATTGCCGCAGCATGCATCTGAAAAAATGTCGACGTGGATGCATCATAAGTTCTTACGCATGTTTCCCATAACTCTTTTAGCTCTTGAATCAACAGCTACATGAATACGTCAATGTCAATTTCCAGGTGATCTCGGGCCGGGGATAAGTAAAGTTAACAAAAAGTTGGGGGCCTTCATGCACATCCATGGTGGAAGATTATACGGAAATAACACTATAGACCAAGTGCTATAACTTGTACTCATATTCCCAAAAGAGTTGAATCCATCGGTTGTGAGTCTCAGGCGGACATTCCGAGCTTCTATCCCAAACTTTGGGTATTGATTATCAAAATATTGTCACGCAAGTGAGTCAGTTAGGTGCCTCGTCATCCTTAACTCTTTTCTCCTCGTGTCACCTCATATCGTGAGCTGTTTTCTTACACATATATAGTCTTTGTAACCTAGTAGGGCTGAAAACCGACTGACCATTAAAATATAGTCCTAAAAATCGATCGAAATCGATCGGTAATAAGGGCAAAACCGATCGAAATCGGTCTGGCCGGTTACCGATCGGTTTGATCAGTTTGGGCCCCTTTCTTGGGCCTTTTTCTTGCCCTATTTGGACCAATTCAACATTTATTTTGGGCTTTTTTTTTCCTTCAATTCATTATCCAAGTTCTTTTTTAGCCTTTTTTGAGTTAATTTCATTTTAATAGTAATTCCATTTATAATCTTCTACCATTTTTTTTATAAGTTATAATTTTCTACTATTGCTAGGTAACTAACTATATTAATAATAATTATAACTTACTACTTATTACATAATTAAAAAAAATAAAAATAACTTCACTAGATGTTTAGTATTACATAATACATACCACCAAAAAACAAAAACAAATTGTTTAAGCATAACAAAATGCAACTAATAAATATAACATAATTAAATGACAACAAATTGGAAAATTGAGAATGATCTTCATATTTGCTACTTTAACTGCAAGCTTTCAACCTTCAATCTTCAATAGTTGTCACGTTTGAAGATGTGTCCAACTCTATATATAGACATTAAAAAATATTAATAATAAGAATAAAACATCAAATATTAGTAAGTTTGGATTATAAAAAATACTAAAATTAAATTACAATGAAAACAAAAAAAATATTACATAATTCTACTATGAAACTCTCCACATTATCCATAGCCTCCCGGATATCAATGGTTGTTGCCAGATGCCTTAACCAATTTTGAGTACAAAGAAGTATCTCAACGGTTCTCGGAGCCAATGAACTCCGAAAAGGATCAAGCACACAACCTCTCATACTAAATGCTGACTCGAACGCAACGGTGGAAACAAGCATGGCTAATAAGTCTCGTACAATCCTCGTGAGTATAGGATAGTTAGCCTCATTAATTTTCCACCAAGTCAACAAGTCAAACGATGTGGAGAGTGCCTCACAACCATCTGACAAATATCAATCCACTTCTGTTTTGGCAATATTAGATCCCATGGCGAAAGATGTTTTATACCACTCGTAGAACCATTTGGTCTCATGCTTGTCATCACCAATATTCATGGTTCTAGATATCGGAGGGGGTTGTTCACGTTCTTGGGTACTCGTGGTGGAGCCGAATTCTGCATTATATTCCACATACAAATCTCTCAATACATTTTTCACACTCGACACCAACTCCTCATCACGAAACTCATCATGAACTTTCCTCAAGTGGAAAGTAAGAAGTGCTAACTTGCTTCGTGGATCAAGCACAACTCCAATTAACATGAACAAGTTCAGCCTATCTAATGACCCTCAATACTTAACATATTTTGTTTTCATATTTATGGCCATACTCCTTAAGCAACTATTAGAACTCTCGCTCAACTCCATCAACTCATTTTGGAGATCACAAATCTCTAGAAAACTGGTGTTGGTTGTCACATATAAAGATCCAGAAAATCTATTAGTGGCATCATAAAACATTCCCAAAAACTTAATAAAAACCCGCACTGTCTCCCACTCCCTAGCAGTAGGAGGCCCCATGTGCCCAGACCCAAGGCCATCATCAAAGTAAGAGAGGTAATTATAATCCTCACTCTCCATCCACCTGAAAGTCTTCTCAAACTTCTCAGCTGCCTCCAACATCATATAAGTTGAGTTCCATCGTGTCTGTACATCAAGACACAACATTTTCTTATAATCAATTTTTTCTTTTTTCTGCACACTTCTTAAACTTGTCTAATCTTGCGGGAGATGAACGCACATATCTAACTACGTTTCTAACCATTGTGATGGCGTCATTGCACTCATTCAAACCCTCATTCACAATAAGATTCAATATATGAGCACAACATCTCATGTGCATATATTTACCCTTCAACAAATTCCCACTCAAAAATTGTTTCAAATATGAAATTGTAGTATCATTTGAACTTGCATTATCAACAGTCACAGTAAATATTTTATCAATACCCCAATCAAACAAGCATGTCTCAACATATCTCCCAATAGTTTCCCCTTGATGATTAGGAATTAAACAAAAGTTAAAGATTTTTTTTTTGCAATTTCCAATCTATATCAATGAAGTGTGCAGTTAGACACATATAATTCAAATTCTGTATCGATGTCCATGTATCGGTCATCAACGAAATTCTCATGCCACCATTTTTTAACACTTTTTTAAGTTTTCCATTTTCACATTCATACAATTTATACAATCTTTTGCAACTGTGACACAACATGACACTTTAAACCGAGGTTCAAGACACCAACACACTTTCCTAAATCCCTGTCCTTCAATAACTCTAAATGGCAACTCATCGATAATTACCATCTCTGCAATCGTCAACCTCGCAACATCTTCACTATACTTGTGGGTTACAAGACTCCTTAACATACCATCACTCTCTCCAACCCCCTCCTCAGGTGTTGCCTCACCTGTCAATATTTTTTTGCACCTATCCAAAGGACCATGTTTATGAGGATTTTTAGGACATGAAGGTAAAGGGTTTTGCATTGTTGAAGTCCTATTCCTCTTTGAGTGGCAAGCATACGTCTTGCCACAATAATTACATTTAGCTTTCGGATCATCTATAGGACAACCCTCCACCTTCGTAAAATGGTCCCAAACAATCGATGGATCCTTCCCTTTTCGTTTATTACGTAATGGACAAGTGGTACTAGTAGGGGCACTAGGGGGTTTTGATGACTGGGTCTCCCTCAAATCATCTCTCAAGTTAATGGTTCGACTTGATGCATCAACATCAATCGGAGATGACGAAGAATCCATCTAATTTATAAAACAAACATAAATGTTACACGTTGTCACGTACATTATAAAACAAAACAATGATTAGTAATACATAGCAGCTAGTTTGCAACATAGCAAACATCCGAAGTCTAAGACTCTAATCAAAGTTTAGTTCACTCATATTTCCTTTATGTGGTGTTTTTGCATAAATTTCCAATCACGATTCACATCCCACAATTTCAAAAACTGCTAAAAAAATAAGAAAATAAATTCAAACACAAACCTGAATATTTATGCAAAACCACAAGTCTATCACAAACACACAAATTATCAAACACGACACTATGCACAAACCACAATATTTAGGACAGTAAGTATTGCTCATTTCGGCATAAACCAATAAACCACAAGTCTACTGTAACCATTGCTCATCAGTCATCACACATGACACAAATCAGTAACCACAATATTTTTACTTAACTTTAAACAAGGCAAAAACAGAGATATGAGTCATGAGATACACTACAAAAAATCTCAGCATTTCCTCTTCCTCCCAAAAAAATCAACATTTCGGCATTTCCTTTTCCTCCCAAAAAATTCTTCCCATAAATTAACAACTAACAAAACAATGGAATCCAACAAAGATGAAATATAACAAAAACTTACAGGAGGAATGAGGGCTGTGTGGTTCGTTGACGACGAGAAAGGAGAGAGGGTCGTGCGGCGGGTGGGTCGTCAACGACGAAAGAGGAGAGTTTGAGAGTTAGTCCGTGATTCCGTGAGACATGAGGTTCGGGGAGAGGGAGAGGGAGTCTGAGAAGAGAACGACAGCTGCGAAGTGTGAAGTGAGAAGAATCAATAAGGAAGGAGAACGTGAAACCAGGGGAACCAAACGGCGTCGTTTTTTGTTAGGGTTAGGAGTTTTGAATCCCTCCCCCCCCCCCCCCCCCCCCAAAAAAAAAAAACGGTGTCATTTTCGTTCTTTTTTTTTAAATGGGTTACAAACCAAAACGACGCCGTTTCATGTATAAGAAATATATTAAAAAAATAAACTTATTAATGTCGGTCGGTTCTTCGGTTTAGATCGGGCCTGAACCATAGACTGAACCGGCCGACATCGATTTTGTTAAATTGCTACCACCGGCTGACCAGTTCTCTGCCGGTTTCGGCCGGTTCCTGAATCCGGCGGTTGGTCTACATCGGCGGCGGCCGGTCCCCGGTTTATGTACACCCCTACAACCTAGGTCTCAAAAGAAAATACCGTAACACTTTAATCGGCACATTTTTCTTATCCTTCCACCTAGACTCTCCACATATAGGACATGTTTGTTTCTCCTCGTTCTCATTCCAAAACAAAACACAATCATTCTTGCATGTATTTATGGACTTGTACTCAAATCCTAATATATTTCTCAACTGTTTCGCTTCATAAAAGTTCTTCGACAATGCAGACCCTTCGGAAAGCACCTCGTTAAATAAGTTCAATACTATGTTTATTGCTTTCGTCGACATCCCACACAATGAATTAATGTGAAGCAAACACACAATAAACGACATTTTGGAATGTTTTGTACAGTCTGGATAAAACTCACGCTTTGCATCTTCCCACATTGCAGTGAAATTTTCACAATCAATCCCTCGGCCACTTGAGGCATTATCGTCAACCTCATCCATAAACATCACAGCTCCAATGTTACCTAACATCTCTTTCATCTTATCCTGCTCATAATCATCATCCATGTGCCACAAATAATTTGATGATCGACTAATACATCTGCTGATTGTTCATACGGCTCACCATGCAATACCTATCGGGTACCCCAGATTCATACCGTTCACAAATATATTAATTTCAACTTCATCAAACTCTATGGCACACAAATTTTTACACCCTCAACATGGACACTTAATGTAACCACGACTATCAGTAGAGGCCCGTGCAAAATTAATGAAAGTTCTTACTCCACACACATAAGGTACGTAATCATTTCCAAGTCTATCACTCAGACACATCCAACTTTTATCCATTTCTAAAAAACATCTATCTATTAATAACACGTACATAAAAAATTCACATGCATGTCATGCTCTAATTCTCATTATTTTTTTTATAAGGTAGTTAGTCATATCTCATTCGAGATTATATTATCCATATTGCACAAATCTCGTCACTCTACTACTTTCCATGTTAGTAGAAATTTCAGCAGCACCTCCCCATAGTTCTCCAAGTATACATGTTCACATAAAGGAATTGTGACCCTACGAACAGTAGAGGAAGACACCGAAATTTCATATTAAACATGGAGAGTAGGAGTAACAAAAATGTACTATACAGATAATATAATCCCAAACTGCCCACACTGAAAAATTTAGGAATTAGTGGACACATTAATGTACACTAATTCTCAAACGGGTCTAAGGTTATTTATGCAATGTCACACAATATCTATCAAAAAACATTACAAACAATATCTCCATGTTGTTTGAATTAACAATGTCAAACAGATAGTAGTATTATATTGTTAAATTATAAAGAGATGAAAGAATATGTTCACAAGTTTCCTATCATGAGTAGATAACGAGGGAGAATGATCTCTCTGACCTTGAGATGGAAGAATATGTTCACAAGTTTCCTATCATGACTGTCGTAGTCTCTTTGACCTTGAGAGTTGTCAAGGCCGGAGAGTTTGTCACAGTTAAGTAATTAGACTAAAATTAGTTAAGATCATTTACTATTATTATTCCTAAATGATTGTAAATTTAATTATTATTATATATCTTAGGACATTGTTAATTGATACCTATGTAATTTTAATTGTTATTATATAATTATTATTATATAATTTTAATTATTATCATTCCTAAATTATAATTTTAATTGTTATACTTAATTTAGTGAGTTATTTATTTATATAGACAATAAGTATATAATTTCTAAATAAGCATTTATTTTATCCTTATTTATTTACTCTCTATTTTATTTTAAATAAGTATATTTATTTATTCCAACTCTCTACTTATTTGGTAGGTTCAAGACTTTTTTCTTGAAAAGTATTTTACTTTATATATATATATATATATATATAATAGTATAATGGTTTGGAACCTCACAATGGTAAGAATATTTAATAAGTTATTATTAATTATAGTTATTATATGTATATTATACTTTTTTTTTCTTTTTTTAAAATTAAGTTATATATTATACTTATAATTTGCATAATAATCATATTCTAACTAAATTAGTATGAATATATTATATATACTTATTAAATATTAAATATTAATTCTCATATTAAATGTTTTTAATTTTAACTTAAATTAAGTTCCTAAACTTATAATTTTCTTGTTAAAGAACAAATTCAAAAAACATCAAAAAATATTATTTCAACAAATTCACATAAATCTACAAACTAAACACAATATATTTCTAACCATATAAACATATTCAATAAAAATTCATAAACAATAATCACAATATTTCAAATCCATATCACAACATATTCACAATATTCTCACAACAATATTTCTAAACAATTTAATTCATCAATGAATACCATAAACTCACAATATATTCACAAAATTCACAAACAAAAATCACACTATTTCAATAGTAAGCATAAACACAAAGACAATTTTCCATTTTATTAGTAAGCATAAACACAACACATTTTTCCATATTAATTCATCATATTACACAATCCATATCACAAATATTTCCTTCTAATTCATCAATATAAACAATTTAATTCCTTCTAATTCATCAATACCCAATCGATACATATTAGCTATGTATATATACAATCAAAATTCACTACTCAACTCAAAATACTCTACCTATATCTAATTCATCAAAGTCCTTCAAAAAACTCACATTATACACATCCTATATTCATCATTATCCACAATAAAATCACAATAAAATATATAAATATATTGCTAAAGTTTAGAAATATACCTAGCACTCACAATATCCTCTTACAAATCAAAAGTTTTCAACTTGCCAAAACAACAAATCCTTAAAAAAAATACAATACTAACTTGTTAGAGACATATGTATAAAAAAAAACACAAGACAAATATCATAAAATTCAAAAAAATAAAAAATAAAAAGAGTTTTTCCTTATCAAAATCAATGGAGCTCTAGAGTTCCAAAATATTAACTCTCTCTCACTCTAACCCTCTCTCACTCTAACTCTCTCTCTAACCCACGACCCTCTCTCACTCAACTCTCTCTCACTCTATCACTTTCTCTCTCTCTCTAACCCACGAACCCTCTCACCATCTCTCTCTCTCGGTTATTTTCGAGCATAGGAGAAGCAGCAAAAATGAGTCTGCTTCCTCCCGTGCATGTATTGATGCAAAAACTAAATTATTAGATTGAACGTTCAAACGTTTAAGTTGTACGTTTGAACGTTAAGAAATTTCAGCTAAATTTTCGGCAGATAACGTTCGGATGTTAAATATAAACGTTTGAACGTATCTTCCTATGACAGAGCCCCAATCGAGCAGGAAAACGTTCTTCCTACGGAAATTTAACGTTCGAACGTTTATAAATTTCCCACCACATTTCATTGATTAACGTTCGATCGATTCAAATCATCACAAAGGTGAGGAAATCGAGCTAGAAATTTCTCTCATTTTTCTTCTCGTGTTCGAACGTATTACAATTTAACGTTCGAATGTAAATCGATTTCCTCTCCTATATCTCGATTCACGTTCGCACGTTAAATTGAAACTTTCGAACGTGGAAAGATCATCACAGATCTGAGGAAATCAAGCGGGAAAATTCTCACATTTTTTTAATGTTCGAATGTAAATAATGTACGTTCGAACGTGAATGTAGGACATTATTCAGTAGTTAATATTATTAATATAATAGTTATATATATATTTTTTCTAGATACTCATAATATTTCTCTTGAATATAATTTCTTTTTATTTTTGAAAAGTCGAGAAAAATACTAACATTTATGACTATTTGCTTCTTTCATATAATCTTGTTTGAGATATTCTTTGTTAATTTTAAATTCTTCTTTACTCAAGGTGTATATTTGGACATCATCTCCAATCACTTGTGAATATGTTGGAGAAAAATGTTTATTTTCAGGATTATGAGAGATGGATACCAGGGTGAGTAATCTTGAGAAGGAGATGTGACATTTGAAAGGTAATGATCCCATCAGCCTTTTAGTTGGCCAGTTGGCCAATAAAACCTATAAAAATAATATGTGATATAACAATAATATGACAAAATAATCGCCAATGACTCTGATACCAAAGACGTAAATCTCTAGTAATAAGTAACTAATAAAAGTAACTAATAATAATAATAATAATAATAATAATAATAATAATAATAATAATAATAGACGGTATAACCAGCCATATGCATGAAAGCATGTAAAACTGGCGATATAACTGACCATATGCAATACTAATATATGTTAATGTTGTTAGCAATATTCTAGCTTATAGTCAATAAAATATAGTCTACGAAAGAATTATAAGAATGATTATATGTTTTGTTATAAATGCATACATGAATTTAATTATACTGTGAATTTTTTTTTCCATTATATATATAGTATTAGTGTATAGTATTAGTATATATCTAATAGTATTAGGATAAGTACTAATAGTATTAGGATAATGTTATATATTATAACATCATACCATATAATATATTAGTATAGTATTAGTTTAATATTATATGTTATATACTAATAGCATTACTATATAGTATTACTATACTATATAGTAATACAATATATTAGTATATTTATATAAATACTAATATTAATATTAGACAGCTAACTTAGAATTAGGGTTTGCTAATGGCAAAAATGGCATAATTAATAAAAATAGCAATACTAGGCTTTATGAATATAATAATAATATCACATATTTATGTTAAATCGCTTGATGTGTTTGATGTAATGTATTTTAAACAACTTATTAAGAACATAAAATATTCTTAAAATCTAATATCAATTATTTGGAATTAATTTTTACATTTTTAACAAAACAGCGAAAAAATATATATGTTAATGTTGTTAGTAATATTCTAACTTATAGTCAATAAAATATGGTCTACAAAAAGATTTTAAAAATGATTGTATGTCTTGTTATAAATGCATACATGAATTTAATTATATTGTGAATTGTTTTTCCATTATATATATAGTATTAGTGTATAGTATTAGCATATATGATACCTAGACATCATTAGATATGATACGAAAGGAAAATTGTTTCTTAGGAAGTTGCAATTAGCTTATTATTTCTCTATTGCCGCTTGTCTACTTTGATATATATGATATTTAGACATCATTAATGTATAGCCTTGTCTCATTCATTGTTATTTTCTTTTAAGATCTTTGATATTATTCATCAAATTTTATAATTCAAGCCTTAAATTATAATCTAGACATTTTAATGAATTAGAATTATTATATATAGTTATTATTATATTAGACTATAATATATATAATACTTAATATATTATGTTATATACTAATAGCATTACTATATAGTATTATACGTTACATATATAATATACAATATAATGCATTATATACATAATACACTATATATATGATATATACTATATATATATATATTAGTATATAGTATATATATTATAATATAATATTAGATTACATTCGGGATATATTATAGTATACCTTCTAATATATAACTTATATTAATAATAAAATATATTATTAATATATTTTTGGGAATTAAATCGCCAAACGTTCAAACGTTACTCAGAATGACGTTCGAACGTTTCATATATATAAGCTCAAAATTGAAACAGGAAATATCATTCTCAAAACTAAATCGTTATCTCTCCACCGTCGCCTTCGCCGTCAAACCCCGCCACAACCGTCACAAAAAGGTAGACATCCCTCTTTTGTTTTCTTACATGTTTTTTTTTAAGATTTAGTAGGATTTTGTGTAAACCGAACATTAGTGGTGACTGAATTTTTAACTCCATTTTCCAGCCACTACGGCTTGCCATTGGTCAAATGGTCACCATAGAAAAGTTTCTTTAAGTATATACTTCATTTATATGGTGACATTTGGTCACTTAGAACCGTGGTACGTGATTTTCGATAATGGTTGAGTCGACTCAGCCATCCTGTGTCAAAACGTTCGAACGTTTCGACAGAACGTTCGAATGTACGACGTTTCAATTACATAGTCGTTATGCCTTCCACGTTGAAACGTATATTTTGTACATTCGAGCATTACTTTTCAATGCATTTATGTTCGAACGTTTAATGTTAACGTTCAAACATACAACTTTTTAATTTATCCGTCGTTTTGCTTTCCACGTTGCAGAAGTCAATATTTTACGTTCGAACGTTAAAAACATACGGTCAAACTGGAAGGCATAACGTTCGAACGCAACACATTTCAAGATTCTTATTCGTTATGCCCTTAACATTCGAACGTGTATATTATATTATGTTGGAATGTTAATATAATTTTTATCTAAAGAACGTGTATCTTTCTTTAGATTAAAACGTGCGAACATCAAGTTATATTATGTTCGAACGTTAATGCAAAACAGTTTGAAATTAATACGAAAGATGCATCAATAGTACTAATAATTTTTTTTCCTTTTCTATTTTTAGGATATGGCTCATCCTTTGCATATTAGGAAACAGAAGAAAGAATGAGCCACTGAGGACACTGCTTGGATCAGGGCTTGTACTGTTATGGTGGAGCAAGAGGCCTAATCAATGAGTTTGAAGAGCTCAGATGGGAGCAGATGAATCTCAGAGATGTGTTCGTAAATAGAGGCTGGGGAAATATATGCACCCTCAATGGTTCGGGAGTTCTATATAAGGATGTGCTCCATGTCTCAGGACGCATCCTCTCACACCGTCACTATACGCGGTGTGTCGTTTGAGATTTCACCGGATGTGATCGCCGAGCTCCTCGGGATTCGTCGAGTAGTTGAGATATCGACTACAGCTGACTCTCAGATTGGCGACATAGCCATCGTTCACACATCTACTTCTGCACAGGTCACACTCAATGCAGATGTAGGCACTTCTGCATCATCTACTGGCCAAACTGTCCAGTAGATGATGCCATAGATGCAGACCGGTCAGAGGCCAAGGGTATTGACCGTGAGGCTGGGGATGATGGTCGAGACGAGAATTTCTTCATCCTTACCAGGAGAGATCGCACGCAGATCGATAGGAAGAACGCCTTCAATCAAATACATCTGCTACCTTTCTTCCACATATTGCAGCTTATTGTTGCAACAAACATGAATCATGTGGCACATAAAACCACATTTAGTCAGACTCGGGCACAAGTTTTTATATGAGTGGCACGTGGAAATCCCATCGATTTGCCACTGTGCATCTTTGAGAGAATTCGTTACGAGGCGAGCATTGTCTCCACGGACAACCTCCCATATGGTGTCATCATCAGCCGACTATTACTTGCTCAGAGAGTGCCACTCCAACCGGAGGAGCGGGTCACAGATCAGATGAGCCCCCTCGACATGAGCACGCATCGACGTAGCATTGGACAGACGAGGGGGTATCCTCGACGTTAGCCACCCCTATAGCAGATCTAGCTCCTCCAACACCGCCCGGGCCTGGTGTGGGGAGTAGTAGTCAGCAGCCGACGAGTACATCTGTGGGAGATGCGCGGCCTGCTTGGGTTGATGCGATGATCTCACAGTTGACTGCACATATCAATCGACAGATCGTGGCTGTAGAGGAGTCTGTCACCGAGATAGCCCATCATGTAGGTATCTTCAACGAGAAGGTTGATAGTTTGACTGAGGAGATACGGAGTACGAATTTCGTGAACAACGCATTCGTCTGAGTGTTGTTTACAAAATTCTATCATATTTTGTATTTTGCTTTTAATATTTGTAAGGAACAATATTATTTAATATATCTATTATTTTTTAATTTCAATTCTCAATCTTTTTTAATGTTAGATTTTCTAATATTTTATAAATTGTGTGTATATAAATATATTACAATTTTTTAGACTTGTTCACAAATTATGCACCATAAAAATCACATAAATTTTAAATTAGAATCATATTTAATTTAAATTTACAATTAATGTTCGAACGTTACTTACTAACATTCGAACGTTGGCGCCAAAATATTTCACGTTCGCATGTAGGTAGCCACAATGTTCGAATGTATATGTGATGTTCGAACGTAAATTTGCTCTCGGTTCGAACATTGAAAAAAAAACCCTCATCTATCTTTAGTGACGGTTTCCAAAAATATCACAGAAAATACTTTTTAGTGATGGTTTGAGGACGGTCACAATTTTCCAAATAGTCACTAAAAAATAATTGTGTTGTAGTGATTCAACCTTGTTGAGGGAAAATTTAATTGATTGGCATATTCTTGTGAAAACCTGTGTAAAATTGAGTTGTAACAAGTGTTGAAGCGGTGTAACATGAAAAAGATTGAAGTGTGCTCAACACGGCTCTACTGGCGCTCGACTGGAGCTCGAGCAGAACCTTCCAGAGAGGTTCACTCGATGTGCGCTCAACTTAGCGCTCGAGCGGAACCCATACAGAGAGGTTTGCTCGAAGTGCGCTCGACGTGGCACTCGAGCAGAACTCTTCCAGAGTGGTTCGCTCGATGTGTGCTCGACGTAGCGCTCGAGCAGAACCCATACAGAGAGGCTCACTCGAAGTGCGCTCGACGTGGCGCTCGAGTGGAAACCATAAAGAGAGATTCGCTCGAAGTACGCTTAACGTAATGCTCGAGCATAACTCTTCCAGAGAGGTTCGCTCAACTTGCACTCGACATCTCGCTCGAGCCAATATTCAAGACAACGTGCGCTCGACTTGCGCTCGACACCTTGCTCAAGTCAATGTTCAAGACAACTTAAAATTCAAGGTTTTGAGCGCCGTGAAATAAACTCAAGATCAAATCTTATTCACCACACCACACTCTTGGAATAAGATTTGATCTCTTATTCCTCACCTTGTGAATCTCTCTTGGACAAACACATTTTCATCACACCACACTCAAGATCAAATCTTATTCAAAGTCCATTGATGTGGACGTGTTGATTGTCCGGAAGGATTCTGGAGCTGCTGTTGATGCAGAGATCGAGAGGTTCTCGTGGGAAGCTATAGAAGGTCGGAGTTCCAACACTACATGCGTGTAGAGATCGAGTGGGTCACTCGTGGTGTTGTAAGTCAAGTTTAGGAACTACAAAGGTTTTGTGAGTGTCTCTAAATTTGTTGTAATAAACTTTTTTTATAGTGGATTTTATGTGGTGCCTTACACCCGGAGTGATTTTAGAATTTGAAGAAGTTCTTCAAATGAGTTTCCACTTCGTGACCAAAATCATTGTGTTGATTGTTTGTGTTAATTGATTAACTGTTTGTTTGTCTCTATTTTTGAAAAGACCATCAAAATTGGATTACACATATTCACCCCCCCTCTAGGTGTAGTGATTGGTAGAACCACTACTTTTTCAAACCTAATTAAGTTACGTGACTTATATTCACGTACGGAATCTTGAAGACCATGAGAGATAAAGAACATTTATATATATATATATATATATATATATATATAAATACGAATCCATGAAATATATAATAGCCACGATCATCAAAGATGAGGTTGAAGTCATTGTCGGCCCCGTCCTAATTCAAAACTATTAACGTACGTATATGATATGTTCTAGACTTATATATAGAGAATTAATATCATGCATATATGTATGGATTAGAATCCAAAACTGCAGTAGGAGAAACAGTACTACCCCTCCAGTAGTCATTTTCACTGAAGAGTGCATATACGTCAAGGAATTAACATAAATTAATTATATATACGTACTCTATTAGTTCATCTACATCCCCTTTTTCTTCTTTTGTGTTTTCTTTAACCATTTTAATATTTTTTACTCTATTAATTATCTTTTACCTTCATATATATTCTATGTATTTTGCACTTAACAACTTTAACTTAAATTAGAAGAATATATGGAATGTTGGATCGTATGGATCATTGGCATATCCATGTGACGATTTTTTTTTTTTGTTAATTTTTTTTTCTAATGACATCAAAAAAAGTAATTTATGACAGTTTACTGTTGAATCGTCACAAAAAATTTTGTCTTTGTGACAGTTGGAAGTCTGTAACGTGTGTGTTTGATAATATTGTTTATGTCTTTTGAGTTGGGGGTTGGGGGGCTTTCGTTGTCAGCCGTAGTACTAAAAGAGAGTTTTGTGTGCTTTAAAGAGAGAGAGAGAGTTTTGTGCATAAGTCTTGCTATTCGTATCCATAAAAGGTACCGATAGTTTGAACCAATCACAATAATTTAATTTTTTTTTCTTTCACATATTTTTTAAATATTTAAATTATAAAAATTCACTAATAATCATTTTCTTAATAATTAAGTAAACAAAAAAAAAAGCATGGGTCCATTTGAAGGGCTTTTTATCGGTCTCCCGAGCATTTTCCTTTGTGCATAACAACAAATGAGTGTTAATGATATAACTACAACTATTATACAATTCATTTTACAATTAATCAATGCAAGCATGTAGGCCACTTCATTAAAAATAAGTATCTTTACAAACCTATTCTTCATTTAGTATACAATTGTAAAAACAAATTGTGGACTAATCATTTCTCCCAATGGAAATAGATTCGGGATTGTTAGAGCCACACGATAGAAGGAAGAGATCGTACGTGCTCGAGTGGCCTTTTTCGTTTCACGTTTTAGGGGTTAGATAATTAAATCGTAAGTTTTTTCTATTTTATGAAAGATTTTCAAAATCTTGTATTGTGTAAACGAAAATTGGATGCATTAAGAAATTGGGTTGGAATGATTTTGTTATTATATTTAAGATACAATCGCAGAAGGCGCAAACGTCGTATCGCTTTGAAAAAGAGTGAGATCTACTATTAAAAAATTAATTTATTTTTATGTGAGTCTCGTATTTATTCAATTTTTTCAAAATGATTACACGATACTTGTACACTTACGACTGTAACTATCATTTCTCTATATTCAAAGCCAGCCAATATTACACATCTTCTAGTTTATACATATTTTTAGTATAATTAGTTTATATATTTTTCATATATATATATTCGTCCTCAGCCCTTTGGTGGATAAAGATTTTTTAAATGGACCACTTAACACATCTTTTAGTTTATATATTTTCTTATTCGTCCTTGATGGTGGATATAGACTTTTCTAAATGGACCACTAAAATAGGTTATTTTTGTGATTGATAAATTTTTAACTTTTATTTTGATTATATTATATTATATTAATAATATATATATACTTCTTGACAATTTTAAAATTCTTATTCCTCAAATGAGTTATTATATTCTTAATTCGTAATATTTAATTTATAAATTTTAAATTTTAAATTTTTTTTTTTCAAATTATATTATGTGATCATGTAAAGCACCTTATTATGTGTGCTCTACGCGGATTTGAGAATAAATTTTTTTTTAAAGAAAAAACATAACTCATTATTTCCCTTAATTATCTTGTTGCCATAAATGCGCCGAAATTAAACAATTTCGACTTCAAGACATTTCTGCCATTTAATTTTTCTGTTGAAAATTTGTTGTTCTCTTTATGATAAAAAAGTAGTCCTAGGACTTTCAAATCAAAATACCTTGACAGTTCTGTTCAACCAATATATCAATCAATTGATCTTTCCTACCGTACTGTGTAATAAATATGCATCTTTTGACTAAAACGAGATCAAGAATTATGCATCTTTTGGCCAAAAAGAGATCAAGAATTAGGTTTTGATAAGAGTTTAGATTATGTAAAATATTATTATAATATAATTTTTATTTTGTGATTTAAAAAAATTAAATTATTTATTATATTTTGTTTAAAATTTTAAAAAAATTATAATAATTAGATGAAATGAGATAAGATAAGTTGAGATAATTTTTTAATCCAAACAAGACCTTAGGCTGGTCTAGAAACTTTGAATATTTTAGAATATATGTGAATAATGTTGAAATAATTTTTTAATATAATTTTTGTTTTAGAATTTAAAAAAATTTTATGTTTTGTATTTTGTTGGGAAGGTATAAAAAGTTATAATGATTAGATGAAAAAATTATTTTTTATTTTTTTTTACATTTGAATGATATTTAGGAAGGAAATATCTAGAATTATTATGAATACCTTGTTACCCAAAGAATGGGCCAATATCTAGAATTTTTTTCAACTTTGTCAATTTACGCCCTGGAAAGGATTAATAAAAGTATAAAATTGTGTTTAAAAATATTATCAAAGAAATAAAAAGAAAGAAAGACACTTACGAACGAAATCTTATAAAATGTTCAAATGAAAAATAAGTATCAAAATATTTTTAATATAGAAAGACCTAAAAACAAACAAAAATAGAAAAAAAAAAAAACCAGTTTTGAATACTACAAGAAATGCTGCCTTTCTTGGTGCCAAGAATCGCGGGAAATTATCCCATATATCGCTGCAAATAATCTTTTTTATTGATTTTTACTTCACCGAATGTTCATTGCAAAAACATTTTAAAAGTAAAAAATTTAAAAATAAAAAGTCTTATTTCTTGTAGTGGAACACAAAAACATTTTAAAAATAAAAAATTTAAATGTATATAAATGCTTAAATTAACAACAACAACAATATAATAATAATAATAATAATAATAATAATAATAATAATAATAATAAAAGAAAGAAAATTTATAACTTGTTTTGCATTTTTTTTTTCATTTTTGCAATTTTTTTTTTGTTTGTTATGTTTTTTTAAAATAGAATCATAATTTGTTCTAGACATTTTTTTGTATACATGACATGCCACATGGCAATTAAAGTAAATGTAAATTAATTTTAAAAGACTCCCAGGTGAGAGCACCCGTCCACACACGGCGAGAGTACTGAGGGTGGATGCCTGCACATTTGAGTGCCAGGAGACGGGGCCCCATCCAGCCTCGGGTTTTCACCCGTTCGATTGGCCCAATATATATTTAAACACACGTTTTAATAAAATGATGTCGTGTTGGTATTTTGTTTTGTTCTACCCTCCCCTCACCTCCCCTTTGTTTTGTTCTCCCCTCCCCTCCCCTTCCCTTCGCATCTCTCTCTTTCTCTCTCTCCTTCCCCTCTTAGTATCTTTTTCTTTGATTTTAAAGCCTTGCCCGATTGCCGTCATCTCCAACCTTGTCCAGTCATCGTCGCCGCCCTTAGTCCCAAGTATCTCTCTTTGTGGAAGCACTCTTTCTAGTCATGGGCGGTGAGTAGATGGCCTTAGAGGCCAATCCACCCTCGCATCCTAATAGGGGCACCCGCCCACGAGGGCTTGGAGTAGTATCGGGCTCGAGGGCCCAACTATCCCCCCCCCCCCCCCAATCTTGAGAGGAAGGTGGGTGCGGGTACCACTCCTACATGCTATTACTTCAACATTTTTTCTTATTAATTAAGGAAAATGTGTTGATGGATTTACTTGAAAAAATTATTAAAATTAAAAATCTAGGGAATAAAACGATAAGATTGGAAACTCGAGAAATAAAATAAAATCATATAAAACCCATGAAGGTTTTTGCACTTAACCAAAACTTGTAAAATAGGACATGTAATTAATTAATAAGTACCCATCTCTCATTTATATATTTTTTGGTGATTAATATCACTAGTTCACCTCACTTTTTACCATTCTAATAGATATATATATATATATCCTTTTGCAAAATGAAAAATAAAAATTTTACTTATTATCCTTATACTACACATCTATTCTTATTTTTTATTTTTTATTTTTTTAAATAAATATGTGAGATAAGAATGATAAATAGAATTCGTAAAAAAAATAGAAATCTTTGTGGATACTGTAAAAGAAATCTCTCTGTGTAGTGAAAAAAAAAAACAGCATTATCTCTCTCCCTTGACTTTTATATGTCTTTGTTTGCTTCCTTAACAATGCACGTAGATATAAAACACACACTTGGAAGGAAGAACAAGGAGATGAAAACCCTCTACTCCTCCTCCCTCCTATTAGTACGGGGAGTACTTAATTTACACGTAAACAAAAACAAGGCAAATGTGGCAACACAGGAGAATTATTGAGATTCCCACCCACGTGTAAGATATCTAGTGGTCTGTCGTGCTCGAAAATTCATTCGTGGCAGCAGTGGATGACATTAGGTGGACCACAGCACCACCTCCAACGCGGAGCCGGATCCGTCGGGTGCGCCGAGCTGTAGGGACCTTTTTTATTAATTATCCGTATATACATATATAATTAATCATAGCTTCACAGCTACGGCTACGCCTTCCTTCCTTTACACAATCATTGGTGAATGGTGTTTGGTTCGGCTAGGCTTCGGCTCTCTGGCTTTATTAAACCCTACCAATTCTATTTTTGTCTTTTTATGGTTAAAAAAACCCAAAAACATCTACCTTTTGTTACCAATAATCTTTTTTAGGGTTAGTTTGGATAAATATGATAATAGTCTACTATTTAATATTTTATTATTTTTTTATAGTATTTATATAATATCTGATATCACTTCACTATCTAAACACAATCTTAATCATCTTTTTAAGTTCTTATTATTTTTTAAAGAAAAATAAATAAATTTTAAGAAATTTATATAAATAATAATAAATATTATAGACTTTGCGTAGCAATGTCTAGCTTTCTCCAAAATATATCGCAAGAATTCGTACATAAAATTATATTGATCGATTCAATATTGTTTATACATAAACTTCTTTTGTACTTTGGCCTTAATTGTCTCATTAGTCAAAGCTTTTAATTAAGAGGCAAAATTGAACATGTAATTGACTTTAGACTTTGAGGTATTGATTAATCTTGATTTCCATCCTTCATCTTCCCAATTCTTCAAGCAATGCTTGAGAAGTAATTTTACACTATCTCATAAGATCCCTAGTACAACACCATTACAACCTAATATATGTTTTTACGTTTCGCTAAGCTTTTGGTAAATGATTGATTGGAAAATTGAAATTGTGATTTTTTTAATTAAAAGACGTTTGAATTGAAGTTATATATTTTTATAGAAAATGCTAGATGTATTTAATAAAAATTTATTTCTTTAAGTGTCAGTTATTAATAAACTAAAAATTATTAGAATTTAAATTTTTAAAAAAAATTAATAAAATAAGTCTTATAAATAAAAATATAAGTACATATGAAAAATTCTATTTTAAAAAAAAAAAAGTAATTAAAACATAAATATGACCAAGTTTAAAACCTGATCAACCAAAGCTGAGCCGATTTAGTAAAGTCAATGCATCAGCCATACAAGCTGCAGTCATAATAAAACGAAAACAAAAACAAAAACAAAAGCACAATCCGTGAGCCGTAAGTAAAGAGCTGTATTGTGCAGCCGACTAAAACCAGAGAAAACACTGACAAAAAACTCATATACACGAATTATTTTGAGAGAGAGAGAGAGAGCGATGGGATCACACTCAACGCCTTTATGGTGACGCCATCTCTCGCAACACAAGGTCGCAAGCAATCAGTTGTACACAGCACGATTTGCCTTCTCCCCCCCTATAAAACCCCCCCACCACATTTCCCTTCTTCCATTCTAATCTCTTTTTCTCTCATTTTCTTTCATTTAATTTCTCTTTTCATTTTCCCATGGCCAAGGAGCTCGAAGAACTCCAAGAATGCGACGTCATTTTTCCCGACCACCACCAGCAGCAGCGGCATCACCAACTCAACCAAGACAGTGCTTTCTCAGATTTCCAAGATCAAATGGGTCGCCATAACAAGTCGGCCAAGAAGTCCAACTCCGAGAAGAGAATGGCCAACTCGCCTCCCCTCGGTATCCCGGATAGAATGTTCCGCCACTTGGTTAGCGATGACCTTGACGACGTACGGGAAGACGGGGAAATGGTACCTCCCCACGTTATCATAGAGCGGCGAATCGCCGGGAAAATGGCGTTCTCGCTTTGCACCGGCAACGGGAGGACTCTCAAGGGCCGGGATTTAAGCCATGTTCGGAATTCGATTCTCAGAATGACTGGCTTTTTGGAAACGTGACGACTGTTTTAATCTATGAGTCTATACCATTACCTGTATTAATCCATGGCCGCGAGGCCGCGACTACTCTCTTTTTTTTTTTTTTTCAAAGAAATGTTACGCAGTAGTGAAAAGGAAAAGGAAAATACTTTCATTCGGCACTGTTCATGTTCACTTGTTCTTATCTATTTATTTTAGCAATTGGGGATTAATGTCATTCATTAATAGATATATAAAAATTCGGAATAAGAAACTGAATTTGGTTTTATGGGTTCCTTATGATTGGTTTTTTGTTGTTGTTTAGTTGCGTGTAATTGAAGTTTTTGACTTTTGATCAGGCTGTCTTTATTTATTAATTTATATGTATGTGTGAATGCTGCAGTAAACTGCTCTTTTGTTCTGGTTCTCTCCTCCATGATTAATTTGCAGGAAGCTGAATGTGCCACTACTGCTTTCAAACAGAGTTGCAGCTTTGTCTGGTTTTGGGACAGAATATTCCAACGTTAACAGCCTGTTTTTGTGCGTCTCTGCTTGTGCGGGTGTGGGTGTCATGTGTCGGGAAGAGATATAGATTAACTTACAAATTATATGTAACCATTTAAAATTTATTCTTTGGACGAGTCACTTAGGATCATTTTAAACTTAAGTAATATTACATACAGTCGTGAAATATGTAAATACCATATAGTCACTTTAAAAAAGAGTAGAGTCCACTATTAAAAAATTAATTTCTTTTCTTGTAGGTCCCATATTTATTCATTTTTTTTCAAAACGATTACACGATACTTGCACACTCACGACTGCAAGAATTATTTCTCTTTAAACTTAGACAGTTCAGTCTAATTTTAAATTGAATCCAATATATAAATACACAATTTTTAAATCACTAAATTTAACTCAATTTAATTCAACTCATCTTTACACATGGCACCACAACCTTTTTCAACTCAAAACCTTTTTATACGCGAAACTTATAATCTTTTTCAACTTCTCATAAATATATCTAAATTCATCTTAACATTCAAACACATCTAAACTCATATTAGGTGGACCTTACAAAACGCATTCCACCATCTCAACTAATTACTACTATTCATAAAGAATTCAATTCATCTCAACTCAACTCAACATCCAAACTGTACCTTAAAATTATGATATTATAATTATGTCACGAATGATAGAATTTAAGATAAATAATATTATTATTTTATATGTCTACTTATAAACTTTGAGATTATCCTGATTGAGGCAAGGTTAAACTTGAGTGTTATACTTGCGTATTTGCGTATATATCTAACCCACAAGATAACACTGGAACTAGTTTGGGACCCAAAAGTGAATGAGTTTGGTTGATTTTTGATCATTTAAGGTTAATAAAATAAGTTGGGACCATAAGCTGTCATGACTCAATGATCAATCAGTTTTGGATCTTTGGGTCTGGATCATCGAGAGTAGAGACAACAAATAATTCTAGAACTCGGAGAACTTGGATTTGGATTTTTTAGAGCTCATGATAAAATTTTAACAACTTTCTTATCACATCTTATTATTATAATTTTTTTAAATTTTTATATTAAATATAATAAATAATTCAATTTTTTCAAATCTTAAAATAAAATTAATATTAAAAAAATAATATTTTATTCAATTTTCAACTTTCATTTAAAACCATATCATATCATCTCACTATCCAAACCGCACTCTTATTAGAAAATTAGACATATATATAATAAAGTGAACCCCACGTCATTTATAGTTGTTTGAGTGAATTTCTGGAATAACATTATATGTTCAATATATATTATGGAACTTAATTTACCTGTCTATATTTTTCCTACTCGAAATCCTAGATCAGTTCGGATAAGAATAATCCTAACTCTACTTAGGTGTATAGGGTCGGGGGAGAAAATAACCGTTTGAATAAACGACGAACAGTAGTATATATAAGTTGCGTGCAGCATTAAGTTTCTTGTTAATTTGTCAAGATGTGGTATTAAATTAAGCTTATATAATTAATTTTCTCTGCATATGATCATCACATATCATTGAACAGCTGATGATCTTCTTTGGCATCCATATTGCATGGTTTTCAAAATCGTGTAGTATAAAGCAAACGTAAAATATGTACTTTGCCGCTGGTTTCAGATTTTTAGGGACTAATCATCTCCTACTTGAATTGGTGCAACACGTGTACATATACAGTACATATAATATAAAAGGTTACTAATTTTACACTTTACTCTTTTTTTTTTTAATTATTTTTGTTTTATTCTTATAATTTTCTTATTCTTTATTTTTTAGTTTTTTTTTTACTTTTTTTATGCTTTTAAAATTATAATAATAATTAATTAAACAGCTGATCATGATCAACAACATTCTCATTATAATATATTCTAATACAAAATATATATTTCAACATAATTTTCATTTCAATAACCACATATCCTAAATTATTTTTTTAATTTTACTTGTATTATTCAGTCAAACATATTGTTCATCTTCTAAATATTGGTTGTTACGTTTTAATTTATTTTACTTGTATACGACTGATCATGTATAGGAAGAAAATCATCCCGACTCAATCAGGAATACATATATTAAACTTTAAATTATATGTTTAGGATGCGATTTTACAGTGATCTGATGAAAGTTTTTTCTAAATTCTTATTAAAAATGTACGATTTGGAGATCAGTTATTATATATTCCAATACATTATTAAAAAACTAAAATAATTTTATGTCAAGAACACAACTCAAGTTGGTGGTGATTAGGAGTGAAATTGGTCCGGTTTGATATGGTTTTGAACATATTTTAGAATTGAATCGGTATATACCGATTTTAAGATTTAAAGAACCAATATTGCACCTGTTACATCCCTAAACAGATACTTTCAATTTTACCGGTTCCTGTTCGGTTTGATCTGATTTTTTCGATATATTATATAGTATACGATAGTATAATATAGTAATAACATATTGTAGTGTATTTATGATTGTATTATAGACAATAGTGATATAGGATGTTAAAATTTTATATTATATTAATTAGTAATTTATCATATAATATAAAATTATTTTATATATAATTATATAAAAAATTAAAATATATATATATATATACATGAACCGATCTGATCCAATTCGGTTTAATCAGAATCAGACGAATTTTGAAAAAAATAAAATCGATACCCAACTAAACCAAATCTGATACGGAACCAAATCCACCGATTAGATCGGTCAGCTCCGGTTTACTAGTGATTTTATAAATTTATTGTTGACAATGTGAGTGAACAAAGGTTTCGACTTCGGGAAGAGAGTTAAACATTGCAACGATTAATATTTTGTTAATAAATATTTTTTTGTTTTGGATTGATGACTTGCAACGAACAATGTTTCAATTAAAAAATATATAATTTTTTTTTCATTAAATAAAATAAAAAAACAATTAAATAAAAAATAATAAGAAATAAATAGTAATAGAATAATAAACCTATCTATTTTGAGATGAGAATCCATACAAGATCCTTGACATCGAGTCCACGTGTGAACTACGAGCTGGTTGCGTGAATGATGTAAGTGCCACGTGCTCAGTGATAGATCAATGTCAGAAAACGACCGGACATATTTAGCTCATTTTCCAATGAGGTGGACAATTATATATATCATAGCCAGAAATTTAAAAAAATCAATTAGAAATTCTTATAACTTCGTGATTCACGTGTATGATTGTATTTTTATAAAGAGATATTATTTTATCAATTATTTTATAAAATATATTTTTTATTTAAAATAGAATTATTAAAATAATTATATGTATATTATTTTTTAATTTAATTTTCTTTTTACAGATTTAATCGTCCTCCTCTTCCATACGAGATATTGTGCTATATATTTTTCGAAGTAGCCTTTTATTGTATATTTGTAAGAGAAATGACTACATTTCAAATATGAGACATTATTTATGTTTTGCTAGGGATGATCCATGTGCCTTAATTACGTGCCAAAATTAAAAGAAAAAACAATGGATTCGTTTGGATAATGCGATGGGTGAGATGAGATTATTTTAAATGAATTGAATAAAATATTATTAAAATATTATTTTTTAATATTATTATTGTTTTAGAATTTAAAAAAATTGAATTATTTATTATATTTTATATAGAAATATAAAAAATTTGAATGATGAAATGAGTTGATAATATTTTTATATTTAAACGAGAACTTAATAAAATAAAATAAAATAAAAATAAATTGTGAAAAGATGAAAAAAATAGTAAGTCAAATCTATCTTATATATAATTAATACTCTTTGATGACTTTATCAAATCCAACCAATCTTAGGAAGTTTTTATTATGGTTTGGATCAAATGTACGTGTGGTTGTTGGGATGCCAATGGACTTTTTATATCTGTGCTCTAATTGTTTTCTCCTCAAGTGGTGTGAAAACTTTATTAATTAGCAGCTAACAGGACAGGACAGGACATGACATGACATGACTGACAGACATACATACATGAGATTTAATCAAGTAAAAATATTATAAAAAAAGTATTTGTATAAGGAATTAAGAATTGTTAATTACGTAATACTTTTGTCTAAGGATGGTGTTATGTCCACCGCTTCCAGGTATCGCTAGGAGTTACCGTTAGTATAATTGTTCTTATTTTTTTTATTATCTTTTTTAAATATATTTTTTTATATTTAAAAATAAAAAATAAAAAAATCACAATATTATTAAAAAAATATTTCCTTAATCACTAAGTAAAAAGAAGAATTAAAAAATAAAATAAAAAATTTCAGCAGCAACATCGAACTGTAAGAATTAATGGTGAGAGTATCATTTTTCTGGTTCTTGCTAATAACACTTTTAAATATATTTTCTTAAAAAAAATTTCACAACATCATTAAAAAATATTTTCTTAATCACAAAGTAAAAACAAAAATATAAATATAAAAAAGAAAGGCAAGCGGTAGCTCCTCGCGGGAGTTGAGAGCGGGATGCTTAGCATTTTCCATTGTCTTATCAGATCAATATGTCATCTATTTTTTAATGACATGACATTGATCTATATATAATAAAATGAGATTATTATATATGTGTCCGTATTTGAGAGAATTGATCAACAAATAGCCAAATCTTATGTATGTATGTAGCATGTCTTATCTAGCCATCAAATTTTACCTATAAAGAGAATAATCATCGATCAAGGATCGTATTTTCAAATGAACAATTGATTAATTTGACTCACTTTTCAATCGAAACAAGCTAGGGATGTATTTTTAAATACATAAAAATAATCAATTGATTGGTATTATCCATTGCAATAGCTAGGGGCTCATATGCATCCATCACATTAATTATGATCCCTTGACCAAATTCGATGTTGGAATATATTATCCAGAAGGAGAAGTAATTAAATAAGATTTTTATATATAGCCAATGAGGTTCATCCAAGTAACCATAGAGTGTCGTTAACAGGCAAACATGCATTGATGCAAATAGAAAGTGACCGTGTACTGCATGTTACGTGTTGAACATGGCAGCAAGGAAATAGTTCCAGATGGGTTGCTCTAGCTACTCGATTTAATTGGAGTGCACATTTGGAAGTGTTAATAAAACAGTATTTTTACGTTAGGTTACTGATTTTGACATCTTAGTTATAAATGTTCTCTTTTCACTTTTTTTTTTCGGCTCATTTACGTGTTTCGAACGGTGGATTTCATTGGAGAGTAATGTTATACATTACATTTACATTTCACTAATAAAAAATTATCCAGTAGTGATAAATATATCACATTTCACATAATGAAATGAAAATAAGATGAGACGATGATATAATGTATAAAATTTTCCTTCTTTCGATGATGCCAATAATTGAGAAGGGTTAGGTTTATAAAAGTTCATAAACTAATATAAATGAATGTAAAATATTGTAAAATCTATGTTACAGTAAAAGAGTTTTTACAATCTAATGTATCACCACATATCAATCCGTTAATGAACTTTACTTTTTGTAAAATCTTTTTAGGAATCAAACATTTCTATAAGTGATCGATGTTTATATAAGCCAACCGCCACGTGAATAAAAAAAAAATCACTTCTGTTTGGATTGAGAGATGAAATGAGATAAGATGAGATTGTTTGTGAATAGTAATGAGATTTTTGAGTTGAGATGGTTTTTGAAAATTTTTTGTTTGGATTGGAAATGAGATGAGATGGTTTTAAGTTGTTGGAGATGAGATAGATGTGGGTTCCACGAATGATTGTATAGTATTTGTAATGATTTTATTTTATTTATAAATAAATAATAATAAATTTTAAATCAGAAATGGCCAATTTTACTTATTTTATAATAACAGAAACCAATAGAAATAATGGAAACTATCTCAAAGTTGGATAAAAGAATGTTTAGATTAGAGAGTGTTACGAGATGTCTCTCAATCCAAACCGGGACTTAAAATACGATACATTAATGGGTGTCAAGAAGAATGAATATTCATTTAATTTTTTAAGAACATCATCATTTCTCTTTCTTTGACCGCTTTAAAACTTTTTAATTATCCAATTCTTACAAGAACTTCAAGTTTTTAAAGTATATTTCTCAAGATTGATCTGTTGGAAACACGAATGAATGATGAATCAACCTTATCCTTTGGGTCATTTGGTAATAAATAGGCCAATGACTAAATTGATGAAATAGTATATTCCCTCTTTGTCTTGAAAAAGAAAAAATATATTTTTTAAATTATTGAATTATTTAAATAATTCGCTAAAGTCCACCGTATTAATAAATATGACTATGACAACATTGACAAGGATCTGATCTTATAAATTATGTAGACTTTCTTTTTTTAATTCATTGGCTCGTGGAGTATTACATGACAACAGGCAATCCTCCAAATTGTATTAATAATTAATATAAGACTAATTAAAAAATAATTAATAATTAATAAAAACCTAAAGAATGTTTAATTAATTACCTGTGATCAAGCCCAATTCCCACCAATTGTTTGAAACTGGGGTAGGCCTTTATCTCCTGATCACAACCACACAAGTGCATAGCTGTCTGTGCAGAGAAAACAATCTGTGTTAGTATCCATCTCAATCAGAATAAGCTGTGAAAGCTGAAGAACATCAAATCGTCAGTCTGTCTAAACATATGGAAATATGATCAAACAATGCACAAACACATCAACCCGGTAGGTGGCAGTGTAACCAAAGGCATCAATCTGGTAGCGGCAAGGGAACCCAACACAGGAGAAACTAGAAAGCAATAGTAAATAAGATAAGCATAACAACTTAAATATGGACCATGTCTTGGAAAGATAAAGAGTGAGCAAAAGAAATACTTTTAGAGCACCCCTTGCAACTGACCTGGACCTCAGTCAAAAAATACAACCTGAATTCAGCCTCTGCGAGATGCTAATCCAGTCTTGATCCAGTCTGGATTCTGAGATAAAATGAGATGATTTTAGATAAAAGTTAAAAGTTGAATAAAATATTATTTTTAATATTATTATTATTTTTATATTTAAAAAAATTAAATGATTTATTATATTTTATGTCTCTGCGAGCTTAGCGATCGTATGGAGTGATATTATAAGCATATTCCAACAATCCCACAACTTTGAGCTCTGATCACTTGTTGAGCCGTGAGCTATCAACCCATGACCAAAAATCAGTTGGTGTTAGGAAGACACGTCACGTCTTTCTTAACATTTAGCATCGCTCGATCCCTGCCATCACTATAACAAAAAATAGACGGATGAAACAAAAATCGTCCTAAAAAAATAATGTAGGAATGATATTCAAATTTCATTCTTAAAAAAAGAAGGAAGGTGTTTACTGTTCAAACACATTCGAACAATATATGTAGAGACGGAAAATTTAGTTCCTAATAAAATAATTGTTCGAACATCCACAAAAAATGTAATTAAATAAATATTCGAATGGAAATTATATATGGCCAATGACAATTTTGTGCTTTAAGTGACAAAATTTAGCAGGACATTGACTTATAATTCGAACAACATACAACAACGTTCAAACATGAAGGTTAATCAATGTTCGAACATATATTATATATAATCGAACGAGAAATTAGCGGGTTAAGTTAATAAATTTAGCGGGACATTGACTTATCATTCAAACAACATACATGTAACACCACGCTCCCTAATAAAGTAAATTTTTAAAATTTTTGGAGAACCGATGTGTGCTACTAAACTTGATTTAAAATTTTTTCTTACTAACGAAGTGCAGATACGAAATATCCTATAAATAAATAAATTCAATCTTTATTAAGTACTTAAAATTCAAAAGAGAGTTTGCGGAAGTACTTATTTAAAATCAATATAGTCTCATGTATTTATCAAAATAAATTATTAAATTAAAATCATAAAACTAATCATAGATAATCTGTCTAGGCCTCTGCCTCGCCTCCCGGGATCAAGTCCTATCCTGCATTTCCATCCTCATAAACAACATCACCTATGGTGGTTAAACACATAAAAATATATAAAAATGAGTCGAATACTCAAAAAGCAACACATCATACAGTAAACATAATAAACATATGATTTTCTTGAAAAATATTCATACTCATAAATACATACGTAAATAGCATGAACATGAACTTATCATAGGTTGATACCCACTGTTGACTCCCGTGAGTTAGGGTTAGTGAATCTAAGTAGATTCTGAATCCATCCGTGGCCTTGTGGAACTCATACATAAAGAAGACATACTGGGTGCACTACCAACATGTACAACCTGGCAATGCAATATGTCCATAACATATGGTACCATCTTCATATCATAACATAGACCCTTACATATCTTATCATTCATAATTTATCAAAATCATACTTGTCATATCTTGTCATAGATTTTAAATGAAATCGCATATTTCTAGGGGTGTAAAAAAAAACCGGTGAATTGGTAAACTGTACCGAACAAGTGGGATTGGTTCGGTACCGAGTTTGGTTTGGTCCGGTACTGGTTTTATTTTTCTTAAAACCAGTTAAAATCAGTCTGGTTCAGGTTTTTCTTTTTCTAAAACCAAATCGAATCGAACCAGACTAGTTCATATATATATTATAATTTTTTATATTGTATATAATTTTTATATATAATATATAATTATATATAAAATATTTTTATATTATATGATAAATTTCTAATTAATATAATATTAAATTTTAAAATCTTATATCACTATAGTATATTGTATTAATAGTTATACTAATATCATATCACTATATATTATAATATATCACTATAGTCTATAATACAATTATAATATATATTATAATATACTACAATATATTATCACTATAGTATTATATACTATAATATACTATTATATATATATTATATAATATAGTATGTAGTATATTAAAACTGGACCGAACTGGACTGGAATCGATAAAACCAGAAGTATCGGTTTAGAGGGTAACGGGTACGGAATCGGTTATTGAAAATGCAAAATCGATGCATACCGGTTCGGTCCTAAATTTTATCTAAAACCGGATCAAACCTGACCGGTTACACCCCTACATATTTCATAAAATGACATGATAGATATTTCCTTACATAAAATCATGATTTTTCATAAATATGTTAATGCATAAATCTTCACATAAAATCATGCATGGCTTTATATAAATATTTTAATGCGTAACTCTCACATAAAATCAGGATACTTCATAAATCTTTTGATGCATAACTCCTTTCATAAAATCATGAATTTTCATAAATAATTTAATACATAATTCTTCACGTAAAATCATGAATTTTCATAATTTTATCATGACTTGGGTATGTAAAAAAGGGCTTCCAATCACTACAACAGAAAAGGTCTTTTGGGATGAAACTTTTCGTCCCAAAAGACCCCAATTTCATTCCAGAAAAATTTTTGAGACTAAAAAAATTCGTCCCAAGGTCGGTCCAACATCACTGTGCCAAAAGGTATTTTGGGACGAAAATCACCATTTCGTCCCAAAAAATATCTTTTGGGACAAAATTGAAGGAAACCGTTCGAATGGAAATTTCTTTTTGTTACGGTTGAAATTCGTCCCAGAATATCGTTAGAATGGAAACAATTTTAAGTTCGAACAGTAGTGACGTGTTTGAACAATTGCGAAATATGTTCGAATAAACATGAATTCGTTCGAACGGTATGAATTTATCTTTGTGTTCGAATGTTAAATGGTCAGGTCGAACGGTATATGGGTTCGAACGGTATATGGGTTCGAACGGTATAATTTATGTTCAAACACGACTGAAATAAATGACGTTCGAACGTTGTGTGATCGTTCGAACTCTACGAACATAAATTTCGTTCGAACATTATGTTAACGTTCGAACGCTATTGTCGTTCGAACATAGAGTTCGAACGTTTTATGTTCGTTCGAACGAAATCTCTTTAATTTAAATCAATAATAGAAAACCAAATAGACATTCATAATATTTGAAAAAATACATTAGAAACTGTTTAACACTCACAAAAGTGTTATAATAAGCGCAAACAAAATAAATAACAGTCGAGATGGGCATTGTTCGTACATAAATAGATAATCTCAAAATCTATACGTAAAAAGCCATCAGTTGCTTGGAGGCCTTTACTATTGCATAAGATGCTGCATTTGGAGTTGCATCTGTCTTCTGAACTTTTCTTGTTGTTCTTCATGTTGTTTGAGGCGCATCTCCATATCTGCTTGTTTTGCCAATTGAGCCTCTAACTCATGCTGCCTTACAGTTAATTCTTCGATTCTGGAATTCGCATTCTCTAGCGCTATAGAAGTCATAGATGCATTCCCAGAAAAAGAGGAAGATGGACCAGGCTTTACACAATGACCCAAACCCCTCAAATATTCTGAACGTTGACACAAGACTTGTGTAAAAATATCAATATCACTTGTTGAGGAATTTTGATCTGATGCAGATTCAGCACGTAGGGCAACCATTTTATTCTAGACATATATAAGATAAAGAATTAATATCGTCATAAATATTCTAATATATTTAATTAAAACAGGTTATAATACTTACATAATTTTCACGGGCATCAGGATGAGTCCACTCTCCATTACGATCAGTGTGCGATTCAGCATATAATTTTGTCAGATCATAATTAGTATCTGAATCTTGCTACAATAAATGTGTTAAGATATAAAGTCATTATGATTCATCCAAATAATTAATTATATCGAAAAAAAATAGCACTACCAATTTCTTAGAAAGACGATGGAAAGATCTTGAGCCTGCATGATGATTAATCTTCAATTTTGATCTATTTGTTTTGTTTATAGAACTTCGCTCCTGCAAAGAAATTGAAAATATTATGAAGCGAAATGACAAATAGGACAAGTAAAATAATTAAATTTAATTATACCTAATATGATGGATCCTCAAACATGTCACAAAGTTTTTCCCACTCAAAATGTCGGACATCCTGAAAAGGATGTTGGCATGCATCTTCCTTCTTCTCAAACTTATTATAATGCTCATGATACCTCGTCTTATATTTGTGGAATGCATTACCCATAAGCTCTTCCATAGTCTTACGCTCCTCTCTCTAACCAAAATTTAATTCGAAATCATCATTGAAAAAAATAGTCACAAACACATTATCATTTATAATATTCTAAATTTAAGTAAAATATAGAAATTTATTCTACTAAATCAATGTTTTAAAGATTACCAAACAACGCTTCTTGATAAGCTCTTTAACATATTGGGGGACTTTCTTCCATGAAGTCGTTGGCAAAGGTGCGTAAGTTCGTGTAAGAGCACCCACATGTGATACAAGCCAAGCTGCTGGTTGTCCTTCGCCCCCGGTATGTTCGTCAGGAATGTTAACCTTGATCTTACCCACCTTCCGATATTTTTCCAACGTCACCCCTCTAGTGGTGCCTCGACCTTGACGAGATTGTATTGTAGACTCTATAAAATATAACATTATAATCAATTTCATTTATATGTCTATTATAGGACCTTAATTAATAACTTTTATGAGTATTAGATTTTTACCTTATTCTGTAGAATCAATCTCTAATGGTAGGTTTGAAGGAGAGCTAGGAACAGGTGGAGATGGGTTGCGAACTTTCTTCCTCTTTCGGCATAATTTCAAACTACTGATACAATAAATAAGTAAAATATTTGTCATCAAGTGTAATGTTAACACATAATTGGTCAATCATAATCTGTATCAGTTTCATTTGACAATTCGCTCTCATCATCTGTAGATACTTCAGATGATTCAACATTTTCCTCAACTGTCGCATCAACAATTTCAGCCTCAATATCTTCTCTATTTAATGGAATCATCTCATACTGGCTCAAATCCACAAACAAATTTAAGGCGGGTTGACTCTCTTGGTATGCTTCTTGAGTAGATGAGTCATCTTCTTCTTCATCTTGTCCTTCCGCTTGAGAGATAACATCATATATATTTCTTAGAGAATATTTTTGTACTACTTGCTATTGATTTTCTAACTTCGAGTCATCTAAGTAGAATATTTGAGATGCTTGAGAAGCCAAAATAAAAGGATCATCTTCATACCATTTTTTTGATGTATTGACACTCAAAAAATATTCATCATCACGGACTCTAGTACGAGGATTGCTTAAATCCCACCAATCACACTTAAACAGATACACCGCAAGCTCTCCCAAATATTTCATTCCAATTATATCGACAATAACCCCATAGAAATCAATATTTTATCCATCATGACTTCCTTCGACTAGGACACCACTATTTTGGGTTTTCCTATAACAATCTCGATCCATTATGTGATACCTACTTCCCCGAGAAATACATGCAGAATATCGAACAGCGCGTCTCGATGGGCCACGCGCCAATGCATACAGTTCATCCGATATATCATTTGGATTATTCACATGCATTTGTACAACCTACATATTGAGTAAAGCATATACTATATCAAAATTGAAATTAATATTTTTTCATTGGTTATTGAGTAAAGCATATGTAATGTCATTACCCATTCTTCAAACCATCTCGGGAACTCCTCTTCATGTTTCTTGTTTATATCATTTACTCCCAATTCCTTGAGCACGTTAATATGATCACTGAAATTGATGATTACCACAAATATTTTATATTCTTAGACTTTTTTAAAAGTAAGTGAGGGAATTTAAATGAAGAAAAAGTTAAAACTTACTTCAAGTAGTTCTTTATCTCAGGGCAATTGTTCAGCACGTACCACTGAGCTTTCTCGAACTCTCTTCCACACAAGTCATAACCACGCACTGCACCAATTGGACGAACTTGTTGGGAAAACACAGAAAACACATTCCGTTGTCTTGGTCGGTCAACATCAAAGTTTTTTTCTGGCCGATCAAACCGAGTGTCAACTCCATGGAAATATTTGGAACATAAGGTATGCCACTCATTGTCAATATATGTTGAGTTTTGATATGTACAAGCAAGTTTGCGTACCAATCTGCGTACTAATGTTGTTACCTTCATATTTTAAATTCAAATTAGCACCGTTTTCAATAAAATCTACTTTCTGACCAATCATATTGAATGGGTATGCGTATTAGTGCACATAATCACTTACGATTAGATTTTTCCATATATGCTTCTGCAATTGATTCTTTTGGACGGACCTTGTTACCCACTGTACGTTTCAACTTTCCAAGAAATCGTTCAATGGGATACATCCATCTATATTGAACTTGTCCTACAAGCCGAGCCTCACGTGACAAATGAACGGTTAGGTGAACCATGACCTCGAAGAATGACGGTGGGTAAATACTTTCTAGCTTACACAATATTATGGCACTTTCTCGATCTATTCGATCCAAAACTTCTATATTCAACGTCCTAGCACATAAGACTTTAAAAAATGCACCCAACTCAGTCAAAGCCACGCGCACATCTTTGGTCAAGTACCCACGGATACCAATAGGCAATATATGCTGTAAGAAAACATGACAATCATGACTTTTTAATCCAGTTATTTTCCAATCATTTGTTCTCTGTTCTCACACACCTTGTTAGATTCGAGGCATAACCGTCCGGTAATTTTATCTTCATTAGCCACTCATAAAATGTAACCCTTTCATTCTTTGACAATGTATAGCACCCAATCGGCATGTAGACAGACGAACTAATTTCTTGTAATTGCATTTCCCTTCTTATTCCCAACCGCTTCAAATCCTTCATTGAGTTTATTGTATCCTTTGTTTTTCCTTCAATTGACATCAATGTTTCCAATACGGATTCGCATATATTTTTTTCAATATGTATAATATCAAGGCTATGCCACAATTTTAACTTCGACCTGTACGGGAGTTCAAAAAATATACTCTTTTTTGTCCAATTTAACTCATTCGTAGCTCGTTTTTTCTTTCGTTGTTTTTTATCAAATTCATTACAACCAACATCTATAAATTGTGCAAATACATCTTCACCAGACAAATATGATGGAGGTTGGCCCCATTCAATAGTTCCATCAAATATTCTAGAATTTTCACGCCATCTATGGTCACTAGGTAAAAATCGACGATGACCCATGAAACATAATTTCCTCCCGTACATAAGCCATTCAGATTTGGTATGTTTGTTACAAGTTGGGCATGTCATTTTCCCCTTAGTACTCCAACCTGACAAATTTCCATAGGCGGGAAAATTATTTATTATCCACAACACTGCAGCATGCATCTTGAACGACTTGCTTGTTGATGAATCAAACGTGACAACCCCATTCTCCCACAAATCTTTCAATTCTGCAATCAATGGCTGTAAGTGTATGTCTATATGATTTCCCGGTAACCTCGGACCTGGGATGAGCAAACTCATCATGAAATATGGATCTTTCATATACTTTCACGGTGGTAGATTATACGGCATAAGTACAACTGACAAAGTACTATGACTAGTACTCATGTTCCCAAACGGATTAAATTCATCTGTTGCCAACCCAAGTCTTACATTACGTGGTTCTTCAGCAAACCATGGGTGTTCCTGATCAAATTCCTTCCACACCTGGGAGTCAGCAGGATGTGACAAAATATCACCGTTTCTTACTCTGTCCGATGAGTGCCATGTTATGTCTACAGTCGTTGCGCGTGACATAAATAATCGTTGTAATCTAGGTATCAATGGAAAGTGGCGTACGACCTTTTGCGGAACATTTGCCTTGTCCAATGTCCATCTTGACTCGTGGCATATAGGACACTCATTCAACTGCTCATTCTCTCGCCAAAATAATATGCAGTCATTCTTACATGCATGTATTACGTTGTAATCAAATCCGAGTTCTCGTTTCAACTTTTTTGCTTCATAGAAGTTATGAGGTAGAGTATTGTCAGTCGACAATGCCTCTTTAAACAGCTCAAGTAACATATTGAATGCCTTAATAGATAATCGACACATTGATTTTATGTGTAACAATCTTACGGTAAATGACAACTTACTGTGTCTTCTGCATCCTGGATATAGCTCACGCTGTGAATCATTCCACAAGCGTGCAAAAGTGTTATGGCCCCCATCATTTGAGCTTGATCTGTCCATGTCACCTTCATCCATAAACATTTCCGCACTGATGTCACCTAACATTTGCTCCATATCCTCATCGTATTCATCTCCAACAATCTCTGGTTGTACATCTTTATCAATCTCTTCTTCTTCATGTGGAGCCTCAAATGAAGTTGGATATGGTTCGCCGTGTAAGACCCAATCAGTATAACCCTTATCAATACCTTTGACAAACAGATGCTCTCTCACCAAGTTTATCTTATGAGAATGCAAATTCCTGCATTCTCTGCATGGGCATCTGATACGCCCATCACTATCACATGTACTCAATGCAAACTCTAAGAATTTCTTAACACTTTCAGCATATATATTGTAATTCTGACTTAATCGATCGCTAACTCTCATCCAACTCTTATCCATGTCGACTATATTCATTACAAACAATCATGTGTGCATCAGCAAACAATCATGTATCATGTACCAATCAATGAGTATGCCACCTTTCACCGGGCAGTTGGTCCTATCCCGTTCAGGATTGTAAGATCATAGTCGCCAACCTATGATCTATTATCTGTCACGTCTAACAAAATTTCAGTAGTATCTCCCCATAGTTCTCCAAATATGCTCGTTTAGTTGTATGCACTGACTATTAACACGTCGTTGCACCATCACCGAAACAGCATATTCAGAGAACAATGGATGAATCTACCAAAATCATAATATTGGACGACAACAGATATAGTTCTATAGTTTGCGAGAATGATCTTATAATCTCAAACTGTCCACTCTGGACAATTCAAGAGTTATCAATCAAGCTTTATTCCGAATTGATAACTCTCAAACGGGTCTAAGGTTTATTTTGATGAACAAACAATACAAGATATGCTAACATATGTCAAACAATAACAACATATTATTTATACAGCAATACAAGAAAAACCTAATTAGTAGGTATTATTTCAAGGTTTATTCCAGATTTTAATTTAAATATTAGTTTTATTAATTTAGAATTAAGTATTTAAGTATTATTAATTCTTAACTATTTGTATTTTAATTTAAAGATTTAGTAGTATTTTAATTTACAAACTTTATTTTATTAATTTAGAATTAAGTATTTAAGTATTATTAAAACTTAACTATTTGTATTTTAATTTAAAGATTTAGTAGTATTTTAATTTACAAACTTCATTTTATTAATTTTGAATTAAGTATTTAAGTATTATTAAATCTTAACTATTTGTATTTTAATTTAAAGATTTAGTAGTATTTTAATTTACAAACTTCATTTTATTAATTTTGAATTAAGTATTTAAGTATTATTAAATCTTAACTATTTGTATTTTAATTTAAATATTAATTTTATTAATTTAGAATTAACTATTTAAGTGATATTAAATCTTATACATTTGTATTTTAATTTAAAGATTTAATAGTATTTTAATTTAAATATTAATTTTATTAATTTAGAATTAACTATTTAAGTGATATTAAATCCTAATTATTTGTATTTTAATTTAAAGATTTAGCAGTACATATAATTTACAACTATCCTTATATATTTGTATTCTAAATGTAAATACATTGATGTAATGTTTACGTTCGAACGGTACTAACCTATGTTCGAACATAATAAATACGTTCGAACGGTAATCCTAACCGTTCAAACGTATTCGTTCCAGATTTCAGTCGTCTTCAACAACGCCGAAAACCCCATTAATCACAAACTCACAGCAAAACAAACAACAATATCAAAGCATACAAATTTTTAACATTACAAAATATTAAATTCAAACCATGCATGAGAATATAAAAGGTATACCTAAATTTTTAGAGATGAAAAGGGAAGGAGATGGTGATATGTCGTGCGAAGAAGCTCCCCTACAAGTAGTAATCTGAGAATAATTAAGTGAGATGGAAATTTTTTTGAGTTTGGGAGCTAGTTTGAGGAAGAATACCTCTGGTATGCGAATGGGGTAAACTTCGGCACTGAGAGCTAGGGCGCGCAGGAGGAGAACGAGGGAGGAGAACGAAAATATTGTGAGGTTCTGTCGTATTTTTGCAAAATATTTCATGTTCGAACGGTTATTTACTAACCGTTCGAACGTGAAAATATTTAGCGGGAGAATTCCCTCCTAGATTTTTACGTTCGAACGTATAAATAGTATGTTCGAATGTAATTGAATTATTCCCGCTCAAAAATTAACCGTTCGAACTTTTATTTTTAACTGTTCGAACGGTATTGTAAATGTTTATTAATATTTTTTTTTCATTATACCTTTGAATAAAAGAACAGCATTAATATATATATATAAACATATTAGATGATACTATAGTTTAATTGGCGGGATATTTTCCCACCACTGCAATAATTCGTTCGAACTATAACAAATTACGATAGAACGGTAATCCAGCAGTCTTTAATTGGCGGGATGTTTTCCCACCACTGCAATAATCCGTTCGAATTATAACAAATTATGTTAGAACGGTAATCCAGCAGTCTTTAATTGGCGGGATGTTTTCCCACCAATGCAATAATCCGTTCGAATGTTTGTTTCATACGTTCAAACGCCACATATGTGTTCGAACGGTTTACGAGTACCGTTCGAACACATAACCTTTATGTTTAAATATAATTTTTTTCATCATTAAATGAAAAGTACTATAAGATCATATATATTAGTTATATATACTATCATATATATAGTAATATATACTATCATATATATAGTAATCTATACTAAATATATAGTATATATAGTAATATATACTATCATATATATAGTGATCTATACTATCATATGTATTAGTAATATATACTCACATATATATAGCTTCAAATATACTAAGGTCACATAATAAAGTATAGAGAAATTTATAAGATGATAGTATATTAGTAAACTATACTCTATATATATATGTTGTATAGTATCATATATAACTTATATAGTAAAGTATAATGGAATATATAGAATGACATATATTAGTTAAGTATAAACTCATATCATATAGTACTATAAGCTATCATATAGTACTATATATATTACAACCTCATATATAACACTTTGATAGTAAAGTATTATGATATATTACTATTATACTATAAAAAAATACATATAAGTTATTATGTTTTCATTTAAAGTATTCTACTATCATAATATATATTATAATATTACATATATTACAGTATATATAATCTACTATAATAGTATATATATTATATTAATTTATAGGATTATAAATATAATATATATTTAATATAATTTTTACTAAACTTAAAAAACTTTCGTTCGAACGTGAAATATTAACGGTCGAACGGTTTTATATTAATGTTCGAACGTTAATATTTAACGTTGAACGGTTATGCACGTATAAGTTATCGTGAGCAGAGATTTCTCTCACGCCGCCGTCCCCTCCATTTGAAAAAGCAAGAAAACGTTTGAACTCACTACAATCGCCGCCGTCTGCCGCCGTAATCAGCACCTACATCAATCACTTTTCCTCCCAAGTGAAGGTATGTATTTTCAAACTCATTTTACCGTTTATTTTATAATTTTATGGTTTTATTTGTTTTTTTAAAAGAAATTAGATTTTTTCATCAATAGTCACCGTAATCCATCATAAATCTATCGTAGGATGTTTAGAAATGAAGAGTACTATGTTTTTTGTAAAAGAAACCACGGAATCGATGCTATTTTGGGTGTTTTCGTGGCCGCTGAGTTGACTCATCCATGGCCGAGTTAGATCTAGTTTCCATTCGAACGATTTAACCTGCCCGTTCGAATAGTTTTTAAATGTTCGAACGTTCTTAATGGTCCGTTCGACCATATATTTAGGCGTTCGAACGCGTATTATTAAATTCAGTCCATTTACATTGTATTAGCTTATTAAATTGTTTTCATCGTTTAATTGATTATAAGTTCTATCAATTAATTTATTAAATTGCTATTAGTATATAATTTTGTAAATCTTTTAGTCGTAATTAGATTTTATCACTAATGTTGAATGTATATTTTATTTTTAAAATTTCAGGATTATAATAATGTCTTATTGGGGCCGTAAACGTGGTAGATCAGGAGAACCTTCCATCTAAACAATTCGAGAGCGGACTGTTTTACTTGAGCGACAGGTAAAACTAACTGTCTGATTTTGTAGCTCTTATATGGGAGGGTCATTCCCTCCCATCAGTATTCAATGATCGTGGTTGGACACCAATCTTAGATCAACGAGAAGAATGAATGGAGCTCGTTTCCTTCATTGAGATCGTTACTTAGTTCTATAAAGAGCTCGGTGCTGCCAGCCCAGACGATGGAGGGGCATACAGGATCTGTGTCCGAGGAGCTCCTGTTATATTTTCAGCGGACGGACTCGCTGCATATCTGGGTATTCCTAGGCTTCTTTATGCCTATCCAAACATGCCGCCTAGAGAGTCTGATCCTTCAGGTGATGCAGCTATGTCTCAAGATGAGGGACCAGATTACACAGATGAGATCGATACACTTGCTGATCATGAGGTCAAAGACTTGATTGTTGGTCCAGATGCTCCAGTGTACGATAGGAGAAGAGTATTAGGCAGACAGATTTATCTTCTTTCTTCAAGATCATGAATTTGATCATTACTAACAATATTGACCCACGGCAGCACAAGACCGAGGTCGGCATGGATCGAGCGAGATTTATGATACGGGTCACTCGTGGCATCCCGATCGACCTCATTGGTTATATATTTGAGAGGATCTGACCAGAGGCACGGTTCATTAGGACAAATATACTGCCGTTTGGGATTCTCATCACTCGATTTTTGCTACATGCCGGGGTCGTGTCCGAACCTGCCGAGCGTTCCCGATTTCCGATGGCACCGATCAACAGCACCACCTTGTCACGGAGCACGGGACACTCTAGATTTCGTTTTCGTGGGGCTGTTCCTGAGAGGGCTGAGATTCAGAGAGATGCACAGCCAGGAGATATTGGAGTATCGGCTGGTGAGACATCTACACAGGCTGAGGCATCACGCACATCTATTCGCGAGGAGATGGCTGACATATTGCGTGCTGAGATCGGCGTACACACATCAACAGTGATTGATGCAGTGCATACTGCCATGTCTGAGTTGCGTACTGAGATTATGGCTACCGTCTCTGGGTTACGTACAGAGGTTAATGAGTTACGTACAACGATTAATGCCAATAATACAACTTAGGTCACGCTCAGTACTCGACTGACACAGGTAGAGACACAATTAGCTGCAGTCGAGAATGTGCGTAGAGACCTCGCAACACAGTAGTTTCTATTTTTTATTTATATTTTCTTTTGTTATAGTTATGAACAATATATATGGCGTTTTGATAATTTGCTTTATTTGGTTGATTAATATATATGTGGTTGATAATATTTATTTAATTAAAAATCTTATTTAACATAAAAGAAATCATTAAAATGTTTTAATATTAATTACATAAAATTTATTAATGAATTTGTATATATGATATATATTTTTTATATTTTGAGTTTCGTACCGAGATTAATATTATACCTTCGAATGTATAAATGTGGTGCTTGAATATGTTCTAACTAAATATATTCCGTTCGAACGGTTTAGAAACATTCTCGCCAGGATTTGCCACCAAATATTTTCCGTTCGAACACAACAAATTATCGTTCGAACGTTTTTGAACTTTCCCCACCATAATAAATTAATTCTCCGCCAAATTTTACTATTCGAACGGGAAAATTTTTTTGAGACGATTTAATTCGTCACAGAAAATACTATTCGAACGGTTATTTTAACGTTCGAACGATTTTGTAAAGTCATCAATTTTTTAGAACGAAATTTAAATTTCGTTCCAATAAATGACTTTTAGGGACGAAAAAAATTTCGTCCCTAAATAATTTCGTGTAAGGGTATGATCATGCTACTTACCTCTTAGCGTTACTTCCACAACTCACGTAATAGCTCGTGACCTATACGAGGCACTAATCGTGACTAACCTTTCTAGAAAAGGATTAGCCATATCTAAAGCTCACTAACCTAACGAAATTCCTAATAAATTGAGCCAAATTATTTATTTTGGAAACCCAATTTGCATTTCTTGATATGTCCGCACAACCTCCAAATCTAAATTGGCGGCATCATGCGAGACATGACTTTAGGGCACATACTCCAAACCATCAAATGCCTGACATAAAATGAACCATCACCTCAATCCAATAAAATCGTTAAGATTTCACATCGTGCTAATCTTTATGACTTTGATACTTAGTAGAAAAGCCCAAATAAATAGCAACCGCTAAATTTAAGTTATTATTAATAAATTTATATTTTGTTTTTATTTTTTTCTTAAAAAGTTTAATAATGCTTAAAAAAAATCCATTTGCATCGACCGCATATTTGGTATACATCCTAACATTGTCATATCAACTTTAAATTAACTAATGAAATTGTGCTATTTTATTAAAAAATATTTTAAATTTTATATAATTACCTTTTATTTTAAATAGAATTATAAAATGTTTGCAGACAATAGTAGGTGGTTATCATTTTCCCATACGAATACGTACAAACAAACGCATTTACTTGGTGGTGGGTGGGCCTTTGCGGAGCTCTTTGCCACAAGATAAGGCGGCCAGCTTATGGACCCAAGCAATAGGCCGAGTGTCGACCATGATTCATACAATAGTACCTCTCCAATTATTTTATGTGGCAACGACAAAAATTCCCTGAATTTCCCATGTTGTTTCCTAACCTATCTGAGGTTTGAGTTAAAACAACCAAAACGTTTTTTCATTTCAACGTTTGTTGTGGGAGTTTTCATGGGTTTTAACAAAACTCTGATTTCATTAGAAAGTTGGGTATACAAAGAAAATTATAAAAAGTTATCTTATAGTGTGGTTTGATATAAAATGTCAGATCTAATTTATAATAATAATAAAAATATCATATTAAGACACGTCAGATTCTAAAATAATTTTTGTAATTTTCTTTATAGATCAAACGTTTCTCTTTAGGGACCCATTATATTCTTAAAAAAACTCCAAGTATCATACTTTTTTGAATAAACTGATGTGGTATATCACACAGGCTAGCGATGTCTTTCTTTGGTGTGTCAATGAAGAGGTTTATGGATGGATAGATTTACTCCTAAAAATTATTTAATATGTTATATCCTATGTTTTATTTGAACCATCAGTCTTGACCAAAACCATGAAGAACATCCTCTCCCCCTAAATAGACCTTATGTTTCCATTGTGTAAGGAATAAAATATAATAGACCCATGGTATTTCTTAGGCCCAACCATATGGAGGACTAATCAGGAGGGAAGAATGAGAAGAGAGAGTACGGGTGGGCAGTGGGACCCCGCATCCTGCCCTTGTTCGCCTCGCCCCACAGGGCAAGATATTGGCAAGGGCCATACCATGCACCCAAATTCTTTTTATATAAATATATATTTATATATAAATATTTATTATTTTTACTATATATAAATATATTAATATTAGTAAATAAAACTTTTACTTAATACTTTGTGTAAGTTGTAGTGTAGTAAGGTGATTCTTTTATAGATTGTGTTGACAATACAAGTCTTACACTTAAGCAATGTGATACTCTTGTATTATACTACAACTTACACAAAATATGCATTAACAAATTTAAAAACTACGTACTTTTTAAATTATAGTCATATTTACAAATTTAAGGTTACAGATTGAGTCCAAAAATGTGTTTTTGATCACTTTTGAACCAAGAAATAATTTTTAAGCCTAGTGGACTATAGTCCATTATTGAAGTGGGCGGAAGGGGGGCGGATTGGGAGTTCGCCCCCGCCCCCCGGTGCCTGGGCGGGGTACACCGCCACCGGGATGCGGGGGCGAGGGTGAAAACCCCACTCCCTGACCCATGCAAGGTGAGGGGCGAGGAGGGTGCTACCCCGCACCCGTAAAAGAGAGGGAAATGACAAAAGGTAAAATGACATAAAGTAAAGTGGAAGTGACGTAAAGAAGGGGGAAGAGGATAAAAAAGGAGGGAATCAAACGACTTGGGGGGACTTTGGGGCAGGGCTTCTTGGGGACTTAACCATGGCATGCACAACAGTGTGGGCGTGCAAGTTAAGTGCACCCAGGGACACTCAACGATGGTTGGCCTCCTGCCGCCCTTCGCGAGTGGCCTTGCTTCCGGGCACCGCACTGGTGGATGGCCAAGCAAGACCGACTGGGACAACCTTGCTTGATCCACGCCGCACTAGGCCTACGAGCTGGCGAGATCCATCCCGCCAGCCACCAGGGGGACCAAAGACAACCACTGATGCCCACCACTGGGTTCGCCAGCAGCTTCTGTCTTCGGTGGAGCCTCCCGCTTCCCGAAGCAGCAAAAAGGGCCAAAGCTCACATCTGGAACGCACACTGCACAGAGACCCATGGGCTGGCGGGATCCATCCCGCCAGCCACTAGGGGGACCTGAGACAGCCATTGGTGGCCACCATTGGGGTCGCTGGCGATTTCTGTCTCCGAAAGAGCCTCACCCCTCCCGAAGCTGTGACGTTCGCCGGGGTATGCACATCTGGGACGCGCATCGCGAGAGCCTCACAGTGGCGGGCGGGCATCCACCCTCCAGCTGTCAACAGGACATTATGGTCACCGGCTTGCTACCTCTCGGTGACTGAGAATAGCGGCGAGACCTTTACCACCATCCATGGACTTCTCGGCCACGTGTAGCCGTGTTTTGCTCGGCCAAGGTACCTCTCGACTCAACACCACAACAGGTCCTAGCTCAACACCACTAGATCCTGACTAGGACACAAGTGGCAAGGCCGGCGATGCAGGGCCATGCACAAGCAACGGATGTCCCGTCCAGGCACCTCGGACAGACTCTACCCCACCATGCAAGCACCTCAGACATATGCTTCTCGGGTACCTCTTGACTCGGCAAACACAGAGTGTGGGTCCAATCTTTCAGGTGCCTGACATTACTGCTGAGACAACATCTCCTCCAGCAAACGCAGAGTGTTTACACTCTAGCCATGACCATCTTTCCTGGGTTATTTTCGACAATGAGTCAACAAATGAGAAGGGCCAGGGGCCGCTCGAACCCCCTGGCGCCCAATAGGCGGGCAGGTCACTCGACTGTCTGACCTTTGCATCTTACACATTTGAGCACATCTCCTGCCCTATCTTAGCTATGCACTCACAACGCATTCACAACTTACGTGGTGTAGTACTTCTCCCTCAATAGTGGAGCTATGCGCTCATAACCTGCGCGGTGGAGTACATCTCTTGCCATAGCTGAGCTACGTGTTCGCAACTTATGCGTTGGAGTACATCTCCCACCATAGCCGAGCTACGCGCTCGCACCCTATGCGGTAGATCCTATCTCTCGCTTATCTCACCAAATCCAGACCCACGCTCACACCTTACATGGTCGAGTTCATCTCCTACTTATCTCGCCAAGTCGAGCCCCGTGCCTACACTCTACACGGTCGAGTTTATCTCCCGCTTATCTTGCCAAGTCGAGCCCCGCGGTTGCACTCCATGCGGTCGAGTTCATCTCCTGCTTATTTCGCCAAGTCGAGCCCCGCGCTCACACTTTACGTGGTTGAGTTCATCTCCCAATCACCTCATTAAGAAGAGCCCTGCACTCGTGCTCTATGCGGTCAAGCCTATGTCCCGCTTACCTCGTCAAGACGAGCCCCGCGCTCACGCTCTATGCAGTTAAGCCTATCTCCCCGTTCACCTCACCAAGCCGAGCCCTGCACTTGCACTCTATGCGATTAAGCCTATCTTCTGCTTATCTCGTTAAGCCGAGCCCTACGCTCGCACTTCATGTGATCGAGCCCATCTCCCGCCTAATCTTACACTCAAAAATCTTTATCATTTAATGAAGTAAGACGGATAACCAGGGACAAACTCCCGAAATTTATTTCTCTACGAACTTGGGCAAATCAGTTCAATTGCACATTTTATCTTTCAAAATTCTCAAGGTCTTCTTTTTGGAGCAATTTGCCTTTAAGAATCGTGAGCAACTGTAAGGGATAAAATATAACAGGCCCATGGTATTTCCTAGCAGCCCGATGGGGGGGACTCATTAGGAGGGAAGAATGAGAAGAGAGAGAGAAATGACAAAAGGTTGAGGGAGTGCAGAGTGTCAGGAGGAAAAGGGAGGAAGTGACATAAAGAATGGGTGAAGGGACATAAAGCAAGGGGGCAAAGGATAAAAGTGGAGGGAACAGACGACTTTGGGGGACTTTGGGGCCAGGCTTATTGGGAACTTCACCTTCTTCAACCTCACCATAAAGACTCCAGTGAGAGGATAAAAACCGAATGATATAATTCAGATATCCATTGTACAGTGAGGACGAAAGACCATGAGATTTTGTAAATAAGCATATTATAGAGGATTATCCCATCCCCGAACCCTTGTGGACGTAGGTCCAGTGTCGAACCACACAAATTTGTGTCTTCCTCTATTTATTTTCTTTATATTTATTTACTATTCACTGTCATGGATGTACGCATGGCACCGTACAGTCACACCGGAAAACCACCAGGGGCTTCACAAAACACCAATCATGGCCCAGAACAACCTCAGTGAGGCCGAGAATTGAACTTTCTCCCATTTCGGATTGTTGTGCTATTTTTAGGCTTTAACACATTGATAAATTGGTATTCTCATGCACATCCATTGCTCCAAAATAATCATGCATTTACTTGCATTTCAACCCTAAAAAAACAAGAACAACTTTTGGGGAGGTTTGTAGCAAACCAACATGCAAAGAAATAATAGGCGAGATAAAGGAATATGAAAATGCTCTTAATTAATTAGGGTAATTTTGAACATCTCCAACTGTTTGATTTAGTTTTGAACATCTCCAAACTTGGCTCTTATTAAAACTAAATCCATCTTCATATAATTGATAAATTGCTAAAAATTAAATTATCTTTATTTTTATTTATAAAAGCTCTTAAAAAATATAATCTATTTATTTTTACAAACAATGTACAAAAAAACAATTGGTCTAGTGTATGTCATGAGGAAGGAGTTTATTATTTTGGTCAAGTGGAAGCTTCCTAAGCAATGTTGGGTTAAATTGAATGTGGATGGTTGTTCTCTTCGTAATCCGGGTCCTTCGGATGCGGGAGGCATCATTCGGGATGATAAATGTGATCTACTTTGTATGTTTGTAGAAGCCATCGAGCATAATTCTAACAACTATGCAGAGTTGATGGGTTTACTTCATGGGCTTCAGCACATTGGCTTGTTGAGTGTTTTTTCTGTGGAGATTAACTTGACTCCATGTTAGTGCTTAACTGGTTGAGGAATCAGAGATGTGGTCTGTGGTACATGGAAGATTATTGGGAAGAAATTCAGAGTCGTCTAGCTAGGCTTAATGTTTCTCTTGTCCACTGCTATAGAGAATGTAACTCGGTTGCTGATGGTTTTACTAAAATGGGTGCTAAGGGTTAAACTAGCTCATGGTTTTCTTTATCTGAACTGCCTGCTTCCATTAGTGGTAATATCCGGCTGGACAGAGGGGGTCTTCCCTATATACGAAAAACTTGAAGACGTTGCTAGTGGGTTATGGGCTCTGGTTTTATATCCAGGTATGTCTTTCTTTGCACTCAGTTAATTCTTTTCTTACTCTATGTTTGTGCAGGTTTTTTTCTTGCAGGTTGTGGCTTTGTCTTTTTTTTTTTTTTAAGCTTTCCTAGTGCCAATTGTATTGTGGTTGAGTTTATATGTTTTTTTTTTTTTTTTAGGCCTAGATTTTTGGTTTATTTTGATATTTGTAGCCTCCAGGCTTCGGGTTGTAACCACGATATTCCTCCACTATAAGTGATGGTTTATTAATAAAATTGGGACGGAACTGTTATGTGGGTGGCTTCCGTCTCTTCTTAGAAAATAAAAATAAAAGAAAGTATCAAACAATCTTCCAACTTATTTCAACCTCTTAAATATCTAAAATATATTTTGGTCCTATTAAATTATTTTGTTCTTATCGTTGAACATGTTTTTGTCCCCCTATTAAATTATTAAAAAGGTAGGACATTATCCCCCTATTGTTTTTGTCTTTAAACTCGAGATTATGTGGTGATGGATTATACGTCCCATCTTCATTTGATTTTGGCCTCTCCAAACAAGAAATTCGGATTACGTCTCCGAAGGCGGATTTGCCTTTTAAAGTGCTTTATGTAAAAGATCAAAAGAATGAGAGTTGTCGAGTCTTGAAAATACCAATTTTATTTTGGCACAAGAGGACATGAACTTCTTCAATTTGGGACAAACCACCCTGGCCCGGGGGTTAGTTAACAACTTAACATCATTCATAATTAATTATATATATATATATATATATATATCATAGAAATCTAGTGATTGCCACTGTGATTATCTTAATCATTACAAGAAAAATAAATATTTGTGATGGATTATTTGTGACGATAATGACTATTTACGATAAAAATAAATTTATTTTAGTACGAAATAATTATTTTCACAAGAAATAACTGATCACAAATAAGCAGATTTTTTATAGTGAATTTTTTATTTAGTTTTGGTGGTGTGAGTCATGATAAGTTAAAATGCATGAACATGTTTTTTTTTTTTTTGAGTAAACATGTGTCAACCTTCATTAAGAGAGGACTTACAAAGTTGATTTGAAAAACAAATCAATTACAAGCGTTAATAACTTCCCAGTACACTTTCGTGACTGACATGGTCTAGTCCAGACAGTAAATCATAGTATGAACATGCTTATACTATGATTATAATTGTTTGGATTTATCACTAATAGTACTGTTCATATTATTATATGTATATATGGTTCTCAATTTATTAAATATTTTTTAATTTTTAGCAAAAAGTACTTCTAATTGTGGCCATCATGACAAAATTAGAAAGCTAACGGACCAACCAAATATCTGTTATTTTACTATAAGCCATTCTGCAGGACAATAGGGACCCAGACCCAGAGAAATAAGACCATACATGTCCTTTGGGTGTCTAAACTTTAAAATACAAGACAAATCGGGCTATAATACTCCGGAAGTCATTCTAGATTGGGTTAAATTCGATGATATTTTATTTATTAAATGAGTTGTTCGTGAATATAAAATTATAATTGATTATTAAATTATACAGCTTATATAAAACTCTGCTCAGTGAGTATAAGTTCGTATAAAATCAAATAACTTCATATTTATTATTTTTTTATAGTATTATTTCTATCTTTATAATAGAAATATTTTTAATATTTAAAAAAAAATAGAGGATATCATGTTCATAATATTAAATATGTTACTTGAATCTTTGTAAATATAATCATTAATATATGTATATATAAACTTTATAAAGATATTAGCAAAATTCAAAATTTATAAATAAAGTTACAAAATATAATATAAATAATCTGTCTTATCAAAATGAGCATCTTATGAACAAGTTCGAACTTGTTTTGTTGTGTAAGTACCATGGTTACAGCCAAACTAGATAATTATATTACCGATTTTAGAAGTATATCAAGATAATTTGTGGTGTTCTTCAAGTTAAAAACTTTATTAATCAAAAGAAAATAGCTTCAAGCTTGAGAATCCGGTTCATCAGAACTTCAGAAAATCCCAATATTCGGATATACTCTTTATCTTGAAGCATATGCATGCATTAAACTTCATTTATTTATTCACAGGGACATAGGTATCTCTCAGATATTCATTTTCTGGTACTGGGGGTTCCACTTAAAAGTATATCTATATGCAACCTTTATATCTGCAGATCCAGACCATTAGATTATTATCTTAGGAGGCTTTCTCACCCATTTTCGAAAAAGAAGAAGAAGAAGAAAAAGAAATGAAGTTTCCACGTCGATGGAAACCCCACAAAATAGGTAGACAAGTACGATCATCACTACCTATATATACGGGCCTTCTTGGGAGCCACTTGTGCACAAAGGTACAAAGGTGTATAGAGGAGAGAGAGAGTTTTCTGGACTGAAGTGATCAGTGGAGTTGAATATCATTCGAAGATGTTACCAAGTGGGCTGTCTTCTGTCTCTTCAGTTTGCAGTGATGCTGCTGGTATTGCTGGTATCCTTCTTCCGTCTTTCACTCTTTTCTGCTGCTTATACTTTTTCTATTATAATCTTGAAAAGTATTATAACTAATTTCTAAGATGTAGATGAAGCAAACCCATACCCATGATTGGGTTTGTGGAAAAGTCCATCACCTTTATGGCCTGAGATTTTCACATATATATATATAAGACTTCCCCATCATCATGGTTGTAGTCTTGCTGTTTTTTTCCTTGTTCTTTCAGCTCTTTTTTCATTGCTGTCCAAAGTTTTATATGTATATATATATACATATATCTTACAAATTGCCGATAGGAGACTTGTAGTAATCAATATGGTATGTGACATGAGCTCGAGTAATTTGTTGTATATGGTATGTCATGTTGGAATGTTTTCAATGTTTGGGCTTCCACAAACTTGTTAATTTAAGTTTCTAACTGGATAAGAGATTTGATCCTTTGCTTTATTAGGCTGCTGAGGACCTAGTGTCAATAGGAAAAAACTGGCTCTGAATGGTTTAGATTTGAGAAGAATGGAGGAGGATACGGAAGGATAATTGCAGAAATCTGAAGATATCTTCATTTCTTAAGCGACTATAGCCCTTTTCAACTTTGTTTCCCTTCTTCTTTCCAAGATCTAGAAGGAGCTTTATATGTAATTTAACATGCATAAATTATAACAATAGTAGGAATTGCTTGACTGCTTGATATGGATTAGTTTTTGTTGAATCTGGAGTTATACCAAGAGCCAAGAGCAGAAATTTTCATTTTAGGTATTTACATTCACTGGATTAACTTTATTGCAACCAAGATTTCAATCCAGATGTTAAAATCAATTTAGATAAATCGACATATGAAAGAAAAAATGTGAGCACCTCAACTTCAGCGTTCTATCCATAAAGAAAACTGTTATTTAGGGTCAGCAGTTTGGGATTGCTGTAGAAGGAAACTGTCCTGTACCTATGACACCTAACAACATTGTTGATTGTGAGAAACCTATAACCTGGTAATAATACTTGTCACAGTGGATCCTAAAATATTTGTGTCTTCACTGTACACTCGGATTTGTTTCTTTTTGCTTGGTTAGAACAACTATGTTTGATAGATGTTCTAACTAATGCCCATTTGTTATTACAGGAAACCTCTTTGCTATTGGGCTGTTTGTGTCACCCATGTAAGTTCTTTAAAGATATTGTTCAGAGAAAAAGAAAATGAAAGAAATTTAGGCAGTTCTAAACTAAATAATGAAGTTGACCTTTATGTTCTCCAGGCCCACATTTAAGAGAATCATCAGAAACAAGTCGACAGAACAATTCTCAGGATTGCCTTATATATATGCTCTCTTGAACTGCTTGATATGCCTTTGGTATGGAATGCCCCTAGTGTCACCTAATATTATACTACTAGCTACAGTCAATTCAATTGGAGCATTTTTCCAGTTAATCTACCTGAGCATCTATATTGCATTTGCCGGGAGAGCTATAAAGGTAAGCATTACCCTGCATCTGTTTTTACCAGGAAAATTGCAAGCCTTTTTCCCATAATCCAGCACGATTATCTTACCGTCCCTTCATTTTTTCTTGCAGCTGAAGATGTTAGGTTTGTCAATAGCAGTTGCTGCCATTTTTGGGACCACGGTATATGTAAGCATGAGATTTTTTGACTCTCATGATAGACAAACTTTTGTTGGATATTTGAGTGTTGCTTCACTCATTACCATGTTTGCTTCACCTTTGTTTATCATTGTAAGTTCTTGTGAAACAATTTCACCAAATTTTGATTTTATTTTGGACTCCTTTTCCCCCCCTCATATGGTTTCATATGTGATGCCAGAATTTGGTGATTAAGACAAGAAGCACTGAATTCATGCCGTTTTGTCTTTCCCTTTCATCCTTCTTGATGAGTCTATCATTCTTTGCTTATGGAGTGCTCAAGTATGATCCTTTCATTTATGTAAGTATTATTCTTCTTGCAGATCCAGCTAACTTCGTATGCAAATTTTTCGTTACAATCTTCATATGCATATCAGGCAGGGGAAAGAGAAGGAAAATAAGGAACCTACAGTAATTAGTAGTCAATATGTTTCTTATTCTCAGCAGTTACACACATGATTCATTTACCAAATCAATGAAAGATAAGTCCAAAGACTGCCCAGGATTTTGTTGTTTATGCTAACTGTTATGTATGTTTTCTCTTTTCTAAATTTTTGGTTTTAGGTCCCAAATGGAATTGGATCAATTCTGGGGCTTGTTCAGTTGGCCTTGTACTCCTATTATAGCAGTGCATTTGGAGAAGACTCAAGGGAACCTCTAGTAAATCCACATGCTTGAATGAATCCATTGGGGTCAAGCTTCATGCCAAATTGTTTCCTTCTATCTGTCTTTATGGAGAAGTCTACAACCAGATTTTGTTGACATATGACAGAAATCGGTAAGATCAATGATGCAATGGTGAGGTTAACAAGATAACTGAAGACATGTAAGGCTAAAGGCATGGCCCACTAGATTTGATGAACTTGGTCTTGGAAGTTGGAAGTTATTTATTGGGCAGCTGAGAAAATGTTCAGTTCCTTGTGCTATTGAAAGCGGAAAATACTATTTATCATCTTTTTTACCACCATCCTCTCAACATACCTTGATGTGGTATCAAATGGTCCGTAGACAAGTGAACAGACAAATGACAATATTTTTCAAATTATTCATCATTTTAATCATCATCCTCTTAGTAAGTACGATATTCACATGTAGACTTGCAGAATGCCTCAATAAATAAATAAATAAATATGGGATGCAATATTGGGGAATGGGATGAGACATAAAATTCTCATTTAATCTCATTTTTATCTCATATCATCTTATTTTCAAACATAATTCAAATACAAAGTTTTTAAACTAATCATTACACTTTTTTCAAATTTTTAAATAAAAAATAAAAAACAATTCTAATTTTTTTAAATTCCAAACAAAAATAATATTATAAAACTAATTTGATGAACAATATTTTAATTTTATAATATTTTTTATTCAACTTCTTCTCTCATTTTCTAAAATTTAAAAAATATTCAACTCTAATTATCTCGTTATTATTCACAAACTATCTTGCTAGATATAAAATTTACATATTATAAGTATGTAAAAAGGCGAAGCAAGCCAAAACCGTTGGGAACTTGGGAGCCTAAAAGGCTAAAATATTGTTACCTTTTCAACGGATTTCATCTACCCACAACCAATACCATCAACTAAACCCCACTAAAATAAATGGAATTTGCTTGTGAGACGTTACCAACAAAACCCAAAAGGGTTGCTTTTGCTTTTTGGTCAGGTATTTTCTTATGAGTAATATAATATACACTCATGGAATACGTAAATGCAGTACATTCACTTTGAAAAAAAGAGTGGAGTCCACTATTAAAAAATTAATTTCTTTTCATGTGGATTTCATATTTATTCACTTTTTTCAAAGTGGCTGCACGGCACTTGCACACTCACGACTGCAAGTATTATTTATCTTTTCCTATATATCACTGTTCATGGGAATCTAATTCTGCATTTTCATAAGATTTTGCTGATTTTTACATTCACAAACAAACAATGATCAAACTAGACAAGACATGGGTTTCTTCCAATAAAGTTTGCCTTGTGATTTCCACATGACCCTTCCAATTTACCAAACCTCAAATTGATGTGTACATAAAAAGAATTTTGGAATCAATCCATATGGATAAACAGAAGAATCAAAAGGTATTTATGCTCGTCTTCCTCCTTGTCAATACACTAGCAAAGCGTCAAATTCAATTATATATGACAGAAATTGTGAAAAAAGAGTGATCTATATTTCTCTCATTTTGCTTATTCTGACAAATCATGAAGTTTCATCTGCTAAACTCCTGTCTTTCAATAAAATCATCTTGCGGCATCTACTTATACAACACACTCTCATCCTATTTTAATCATACTAAGTGGTATGTGACACATTCATTACCATTAGATGATAAAGAAATATGCAATAAATGATCATTTAATGGTGATAAATATATCACATTATACTTAGTGGGATGGTAGAATGGTGTATAGAATTTTCCTTTGATGATATTATTACAAGTATTGCTAAATATAGTTTTAAGTGTGCGACCCTAGTATAATCTCTTTGAAAAAAAAAAAAAATTGGACCCATAATGAAGAAATTCAGAATTTTGTCATGTGACACTCAAGTATGCCATATTTTTATTTTCAAATGGATTGCCAGAGATTTGTACCCTAAACTGTAAAAATTGTTTTTCTATTATTATTATCATTATTATTAATGTAAAAATAAATAAAAAGAGTTGTATCTTCCATAAGATGGCCTAAAAACTAAATAAATATGAAATATGAAAAAAAAAAAAACTACGGCCTGTACGGGATTGCGGTAGGAAATAAATTTTTTTTTTATAGTAGTGCCTTTAATGTAGAGTTTTACTAAAAACTCTGTTCTATTAAAAAATTGTTTACTATTTGATAAGGAAAATATTCTAGTTACAAAGTTATTATACAAAAACAATCTCACAAACTGATGTAATTTGTCATATTGTAAAGTTACTTTTATTATAAAGTAAATCTAACGGATTAGATGAAACCACATCAATTTGTATGATTATTTTTGTGTAATTCCTTTATAGATGTAGCAATCCTCATTTAATAAACATACACCTAAAGTGTTTTTAACGTTCGTTAGGGTGGTTTTTCTAATAATCTAACATCATTTGCAAGTTATAAAAAAAAAAACAAAACAAAAGCATCATTTGCAAGAGCTAGTTTTTTAGGTGCTTAAAACATTTTTTATAAAGAGTAATGATTTATATAAAATCTAAATGTACAAGTCTAACACAATTCCTTTATAAAACAGTAGACTCTGTCATAAAAAAGTAAATATATATATATATATATATATAGTTTTTAAGTGGGACCCACTTTTCACAAAGAGTCTTCGCAAGACTTAGACAACTTAGATTTGTACATAACATTACTCTTTAATAAATATACCACGTATTATTCTTTTAAAAAGAGCTTTTAGGCTGTTAAAACTTAAAAAGTACTACAATTTTTTGTCTGGACATTAGTCATATCATTCTAGAGTGTGATTCTCATAACATAATTCAAGATATAACAAAGGAAGAGGAATCTTACAGGAATGATTATTTGTGACATGAAGAATAAGCTTTAAAACTATGTAGAGTGATCTATCCATCATGTGAGAAGAGCCACTAATAATGCTAAATTCTCTACATGTTTATGATGTAATTATGGATATGAATGACTGTCCTTCATGTATTTTGTCTTTAATTTAAAGGATGTAGTGAATAATATAGTTTTTTCTTAAAAAAAAATATTTTTTAAACTTCCAAACTCAAACCCAAACGGACACTATATCGTCGTTAATTAGGTAATCAAACTATATTTCATTTCCAAAAATTTCTACTACAATTGTTGAAAAACTCGAAAATACAACATTACTTGGAGAAATACTAAAATCTAGCTCAATAGACTTTTTGATTCTCATTTTATTACGCTGACATGGCATTATCTATTATCCATTATTATACTTTTAAAATAAACTCTATTTCAAAGTATCACTTATAAAATAAATACAAAAATATTAGATTTTTTCGAAAAAATCCTATTATGTCGGTTCGGGAACAGGCCCGGTGGCCGGTTCATTACGGGACAAATTCGGGTTGACCTAAAAAGTCTCATCCTTTATTACACAGGCTAGTCTTTCACCCCTGAACGCTTTACTCCCTACTACATGCACTGCAGTACGTTCGCCTCAGAGATCTTCGAGCATCTGCGACGATCGATCAGAGGTAAGCTCTTGGAGTACTCACGCTAATTTTCTTTCTTCTTTTGGTTGTTTTGCTGCTTCGATTTGCGTTTTTTCTGTTTTTTTGTTCTTGTTCATCATCATCATCTTCTGGGAACGCTTCGCTTCCATTCTCCATCCGTATCGTCTCGCTATCTCGAGTTTCATCTGCTCCATCCTCGCTGACCCATCTCACAGTACCTTGGCTTTTCAATTATCGTTAAGGGTTAATATTTGGATTAGGGTTAAGCTGAGTGCTTCGATTAGGATTAGGGTTCGAATTAGGATTAGCGTTAGGGTTTGAAATTGAGTTTTTACTAAGGTTGAATTATGATGAGGGGTTGGGAAAAAAATTAATCATGCAATATAAACCTTTGGCTTGTTCAGGGTTTAAGGGAAAAATGTGGCTCGGTGATGCACAATCACAATCAATTTTTCAGGATCCAGTATAAACTAGATTCCCAATTCTTGTGATGCTCTGCATCAGTAAGGCGAAGATGTCACGTACGCAGAGAAGCTGGGTCTCAACTACTTTAGTTATCAGACTTCACCTAAACGGTAAAGAAGCTATGTGAATGCCTATAAAAACATCTCTTTGACCCAGTCTTGATGAAGAACTAACTGATTTTATTTCCTTCAATTATTCTTTTTCACTTTCCTCACTTATTAATATAAAAAATGTAGTGGGTTAAAAGGTTTAGTCATCCTAGAATTAGGATCAATTTCTTGTAGCAAATAATCCCCTGTAGCGTACCATAGCTCATTGAATTACAATAAATTTCCCATTGTGGACATTTCTACCTGGAAGAATGGACAAATTTGTTGGAATCCCACGATCTTTTGTTTCTCAATAAATTGAGGAAAAGAAGCCCCCTCCCTGCCCAAAAAAAAGTAATATTAGATACACTCATGTGTTATGCAAGCGCCACGCACTAGTAAAAAAAAAAAGGGTCTACTAATTAAAAAATTAATTTTAATATATGGGTCTCATATTTACTCACTTTTTTTTTTCAAAATGAGTACATGAAGCTTGCGCACTCCGACTGCAAATGTCATTTCTCAAAAAAAAAAAAAAAAAAACTGTTGATTTTGGGCAGTCCATTATTGCTTAAGAAAAAAATTTGGGGAACAAGAGACGAGAGATAATGTTTGACATTTCCCTCCTTATCCTCATTATTTTTCTCTTTAGTTTTTGTTTTGGTATCGGGAGAAATGCGTGTATGTTAGAAAAATTGAGTAAACTATGTTTGGTTCTTGAGGAAGCTGAGGAAAATAAATATAAGCAAATTAGCAGCCATGTTTAGTTCCTGAGAAAGCAGAGAAAAGGAAACCTCAGCTCATTAACTATTTTCTCTATTCTTTTGTTCTATTTTTTTCCCGTAAAAAATATTCAATAGCTCACTAATATCACTAGAAATTTCTTTCTGGTGCTTATCTGCTGGAAAATATTTTGCAGGGTCTGTTTCCATGCCAGGCTTGTGTTTACCTTAGTGTAAGCTTATTGAAGAGGTCAACTCCTGAAAACTGACCTTGGCAAATTCTTGCAGTTTCTCAATATGACTGCAACTGAAGCCATAGTAGCCAACAAGAAGTTCAACATTAAATTCTCCATGAAAAGAATAGAAGCCACTCTTGCATGTGGGCTGGAGCAGCTGGAATCATTCGTTCATGAATGCAATCACAGTAGTTCTGGGAATAAAAGTAATGGAGCTGAGATGAAAAAGACACACAGTATTCGTTCTTCTGATGGGGGAAAGAAATTGGATCCTGCACATTTGAAGGGAAAGCCCTCTATGCCAGGCTCTAGAAAGCGTGGACCTCCACAATTGGAAGTGTGCCAAAAGGATAAGAGGCTAAGGATGGATCGTAGTCTGACTTATCAGTGTTCCACCATTTTGAAAAAGCTGATGACTCATCCAACCGGTTGGGTTTTCAACAAACCAGTGGATCCTGTGGCATTGAACATTCCAGATTACTTATTGATTATAACCAACCCCATGGATCTGGGAACAATAAAGTCTAAACTGGAGAAAAATATGTATTTTGGCTCTGAAGAGTTTGCAGCTGATATCAGATTGACCTTTTCCAATGCCATGCTTTATAATCCTCCTGATAATAGCGTCCACAAAATGGCACAGGAATTAAACAATGTTTTTGAGACAAGATGGAAATCTCTTATGGAAAAGTGGAATTGTGAAAGCTCAAAGGTTGGGCAAGTGAAACTTTCAAGTGGACGAGTGAAGGAGGCTGCTGATACGAGACAGGATGCTCATAAAGCTCCTCCTCTGCATAATAATTTATTGCATAAGAAGTCATTGCCATCTGTTGAAAAGATCAAGAGTTCTGTTGGAGGAGATGTAGAAGTAAGTAATTTGTTAATTTTGAGTATTTTGATAAGTAATATGTTTTTCTGTTCATGATCATATAGTGGTTTTTTTTTCAACCTGTATTAATATTAAATGAGCTATAAGTGAGCTTTTACTTGTTTAGCCAATTTGAGTTTCTTGGGCTTTATATGTAAACCTTTTTGGTGGATAGGTTGTAGACATGAGATTGCAAGTTCTTCTTATTAATTTTTTATATGATGTATATTGTTTTCATTTTTTTCCTGTCAGTATAGATGTTTTCTGCTCTTTCTGAGTTGTGTATTTTCTTTTCATTTTTACAGCTCACCAAAACAGTATGGGACCGCCCAGGGAAGTTGTCAGGAAAAGATTTTCACAGCAAAGGTATGTACAGACATGATGTACTTTCTAATTTCCAGATCTTTATGAGAGCTCATTGGTTATTTGTCTTATAGGAATTGCCAATGGCAGCAGACATGGTTGTGGCTCTGTCAATGCTGAACCTCCATTGAGTTCAATTGCACGCACATGTGTTAGATGTGGTGTGAGTGCATGCCAGTGCAGCCTACCTTGTGATGCAACCAATGCATCCACAAGTGGTTAGTTGATATTTTCTTTGGCTGCTGCTTTTGGTTTTCTACCCCTACTTACTTGGCTCATAGATGTTCTATTTTGGTTCAGGTTTATCTTCGGAAAGATCATTGGACAGAGATCATCGCATATGTGGTTTTGATGCTTCGAGACAGGTATGCTTACATCATGAATATGTCTGGGAGTTAAGACTTTCTTGCCATGAGATGAGTTAAAACTTCCATTCCAACTTACAATTGTCAGGCAAAAAGCATGCCGGTATCATGCATAAACAAGTCGGATCCAGATTCTGATGGTGGGTGAAAGTTTTTCATTTGACTGTAAATACGTGATATTTTCTGGTTATTTCTCAATGATCTGAGTTTTGGAAAGCTGATGGTGATGATGTGAAGGTGCTGTATGTGTGTTAGATTATGAAATTGCATGCCTTAGTTCTCACTCCACACCTCCTACAACAGATGCGGCTCCTGAAGGAGGTTGGTAATGCCTTAATTAAGTTTTACTTGTTGCTGTTTGACATGGCACCCTGACTGCCTGCAAGTATTTCTTGTTTCTTTGTTACAGGATATCCATATTTTGATGTACAGCTGTCACCAAAGAAGGCTATACGGGTGGCAATGCTGAAGAGCCGATTTGCTGAAACTATTCTGAAAGCACAACATAAGACACTGCTTGACCACGTAAGATGCAATCTACCTCTCTGTCTCTCTCTATGATCAATGCCAAAGCACTGAAAGCAGTGCATTCTCATACTGTAACATCTGGATATCTTGCAGTGCTATGTTTTTATAGTTGCTCATACTTGCTATTTTGTTGTTTATTATTAGGGTGATAAAGCCGATACTTTGAAGATGCAGCAGGAAAAGGAAAAATTGAAAAGGAGACAGTGCGAAGGTGAATTAAGCAAACAACATTATATTTGTATGAATCAAATGCATTCTTTGTAAGGATCACCAGAAGCTTAACCTTTATGGTACTGAGGTCATTACCACATCCGTATGATGCACCATCTAATTGTGCTGTATGTAGAGGAAACCATTGTTCTGAAATTGATATTGTATGTATTACATGATTTTTATATTACAGTCATTGCATTATTGGTGTTTTTGGTACTCCCATGGTATTGACTCATGGCCTGTTTGGTGGGGAGAATAGGAGTTGGTGGAGTTGGGGTGTTAATGCTTTATTTTTTTTACAAGTAAATGGTAGTTTTAATAAGAATAGGCATAGCCCAAGCACACAAGGTGGTATACAAGAGAAGTTGGGGTGTTGATGCTATAGTCTTTTCCTTAATGCTAGAAATAAACAGATTTCACCTTAATGCTATAGTCTTTTCCTCATCATGTTCTCCATCCCTTTCGTATTTCCTTTAGGATCATAAATAGACAAGGGGATGATAATCATGCTTGTGGAACCAATATGCTATCATTATTTTAGTATTATATGAATGTTGTTTATTCACTTTCCTGTTAGTTTGTTGGCTTCTTGGGGGGTGATTCTTGTGCCTATTTTCTGAAAATAAAATATGGAACTACTATTTTCCCATTCAGATGTTATTATTTCATGTACATGGAGCAGTTTAATGTAATGACCGGTGAACAGGGAATAGGGTTTTGGTTTATTTTAGGGCTAGAAATGGGGTAGGAATTCTTAAATCTCTGTGTGTGTCGTGGAGCATGTCATTTCCAGATTCCTGTCAGCATTTTAGTTTGCGGATATAAATTTTTACTTACAGAGAGGGCTAGGATTGAAGCCCAAATGAGAGTGGCAAAAGCGGCCTTACAAATAAAGGAAGAGGTTGATCTGAAGCATCAGCGGGAAAGGGAAAGGGAAGCTGCTCGAGCTGCACTCCACAAGGTTTAGCTTTGCTTAATAGTTTTTCACATCTTTAGCATATGCAATTCAATTTTCTTTCATATTTTGGACTTGAATATGATCTCATCCACGGCAGATTAAAAAAGCTGTTCATCTTGAGGAGAATGTGTGGATTCAGAAGGAGCTGGATATGTTACTTGGTTCTTCTTTGTCTTGCTCACGAACCCTATTGGAGCAGCTTGGTTTGTTTATCAAAGATGAAGCCATGGAATATGAGGAGATGGATCTGTATGTAGATGGGGAGGAAGGGGAGATTTTTTAATGAAGTTGACCTCCTCTATTCTTTCCAGCTGTGGTTGTTTATATCATTATACTAGAGGGAAAAGAGATGCTGCTTCGAAAATGACTATTCTTCAACCGGGTGATGGAAAACCGTAACAGATTGGAGGTGTTTTCTAATTAATATAATATGGTGTAAAGCCCTTCAAATATAATTGTTATATAATATGCAGTTTCAGTTGAAGAGCTTTGGTGAACCCCCTTTCTATTTGTATCAATGTATGCGTCTCATGTTCCTGTGGGCTGGGCTGGGCTACTCTCTGTAAGTACCATTCGAAACTCTATAGCTCAAGATCGTGAGATAGATCTATTAAAATCTTGAACAATGGGGAAGGCTGTAAAGGGATCGAATCGGGCACAAATAACAGTTCCATTATAAAAGTTTTTATCTCAAGGTTTTGTTCGTTTTTCTCCTCTGACACATTCTAGTTTTTCACGAGGTCAAATAAAATTAATGATATAATTTTTTGTTTTTTCAAGGAAGTAATGATATAAGTTTGATGAACTAAACTCATTTCTACATTTTTTTAGTCCATATCAAACACTAAGTGATATCAGCTACTAATTAATTATTTAATAATAATACTTTAACTCACCCATAGAGTTTAGCTCATGTTGGTTTAAGGTTTCAACCTTCTTTTAAGTGTAAACCATTTCTACAAACTATGGACCTAAAGCCTTTTTGCTTTCCACTTGAATTACCTAAAATGTACTTGCGAAAACTCTTTATCGTGGATCTATGCACCTGAGATTAATTGAGACTTTGTTCTCAAACTGGTGCCAATAAAAGAATTTGAGATTAAAAAAACAAAAAATCTTTTTTGATAAATAACGACATCTATATTGCATACAGTTCTGTGTAACTGCTGGTTATTGTAAATTTTTAACCTTTGATATAAGAGAACGGTGCACATCCATAACCGAATATAAAATACGATTCCGACAGGAAAACAAGGAAGTTTGTTTTGCTTTTCGGAGAAACCAAGGCTACGCATTGCACATTAAGGAATCTTATTCTGCTTATGATTGTAAGTTTTCTCTAGCAAAACAAAGTCAAAAGTCAAGAATAGAATCCGGAAAACAAGCTTTGCATCCTACTTACACTACTACAAAGAGAAGAGAAGAAGAACGCTAGACAGATCATGCTTTGTAGCGATCCTTGGCACCTCTGTCAAGTTTCTTTGCATCCTCCTGAAAGATCAGACGAAAACTTTTACATCAGTAACCCGTAACCTAGGGGATAAAACCAGCACTATTCAATGAAGGAAAAATAAATTTAAGCACGTGCTCCAAAAATAACATCCTTACATGGATTATAAATCCTATTGTGTCGTTGTAATCGAGAAGCTCTTTCCACTGTTTTCCAATGCTCAACTGCAACAAACAAGTTTGACATAAGATGCTTTGTCTATATTTTACAATCAAAGTCAAATTTGAAAATGACCCAATCACAGTATTATATCAACCAGGCTTCAATTATGGTGAAGGTTCAACCCATTAAATATAAAATTTCTTAAATTGAGCTAATGAATGATGTATCAAGTCTTAATAATATCACAACTCATACTTCTGCCTGAACTACATTGACATTATATATCAAGGTCTCAAATGATGAGAAGATTGCAAGTTTGAGTACCATTACAACAGCAACTTATTCTTCCCTCTCAAATCTTATAGAATCAAAGCATCGGTTTATATAGAATCCACAAGTGAAAAAAGGAACAAGGAGAAAGGATGAATGTGTCCAACAGAGAAATCAAGATGATGATATGGGCTCACCCCATTGCTCATTCAACATCAAACTTGCAGTGTATTTAGACCCTAGAGCTTAATGACAACCATTCCAACTTGCACTTAAATTTTTTTTCTTTAATTAACTTCTTGCAATCTGAGTGGAGCATTAAAAAGTTGAAACAAAAGACTACTCAAACTGATAAAAGCTAAGGATCCATGTTGCACTGCTACAAGGTGACAAGGTTAAAGAGTTATATATGGAGTGAAAGAGCAAAACCTTGGATTGAGTGTAGGAATGTTGTGAATGGGCTCCCACATTGCTTGTGAGAGAGAAGTTATTGCCCTTTATAGTAATTCCAATGGGCTCTAAAGATAACATTAACCAGTCATTTTTTAGAGTATAGGCCTAGATGTGGCTTGGGTCTTCCTTGCATTGTCACAAAAAGAGTCCTCATGTGGGTACAGAAACATAAATGGGGACTAATAATATAATACAGGCACTAAAATGAAAGTAGGTGGATTTATTCGTTTGTTTTCAGAGATGAGATGAGTTGAGATTAAAGAAAAAAGTTGAATAAAATATTGTTAAAATATATTTTTTAATATTATTTTTGTTTTGGGATTTGAAAAAGTTGAATTGTTTATTTTATTTTGTGTGGGGATTTGAGTAAGTTGTAATGATGAGATGAAAGGTTTTCAAAGTTTTGGGTTTTACTCTTGAAAACAAACGAGCATGATCTAACTTCTAATAGGTGTTTACTCTTGTATACTTCTTGGGTACTTAGGCGGCTACGCCTACTTCATTGATTAAATAAAATATTACTTCTACCGATCAAGAAATAAAAAAGTTACCTGTGCAGCTTCATTTGAAGCATTCTTGGTCCACAAAGCTATTTTGTCCTGCCTAGCTCTGACATTAACAACTGCTCCACAAATTTCATCTCCATGATCAAATTGTTCTCCAATCAGTGCTAGCAACTGGTATCAGTCCATTCAGAAAATTAGACACAACAGAAAATATTTGGTTCACTGTTAAGTTACAAAGACAGGCTGAAAACATACCGTATACAACCAAGAGGTGTCGGATTTCCCTTTTTGGAAGATTGTTGTCCACTTCCCTCCATTAGCACAAATAGGGTCTTCCCATTTGGGCTCTATTTTATATTTAAAACAATGGAAATCTGCTCCCGCAGTTAATTTGCTCGGATGATGAATATTATTGTAAATGCTGTACACAAAATAAAATTTTCATGCTGACAGAAGCTTATTGATAAATTGAGAAGATGAAACAGCAATAAAATATCAAGGCAATAATAAAGACAAGCACATCCCACAATAGCAAGTATACTGATTTCTCCAGCCAATAGTACGTATTGGTTCACATGTATTTGTCCATAGATCAATATCAGTTCCAGGTACTCGAAATTTTGAGAAAGAGATTTAGCCTAGTTTTTAATCAAAAATATTATGGAAAATTTTATTGAAAATGACAAGGCATAGCTCAAGTATATATAGGGTGTATACAAGAGGTACACCTAATTAGAACTAGAAAATGTTACAAAAGAATCATGAAAGATCAACCCATTAAAAATCTCTAGTGGCGGCCCAAAGGAACAGGGTATTCAAAAAGAAAATTTTAAGATCTCCTATTGTACTCTCATGATCCTCAAAATTTCTATCATTCCTTTCGCTCCAATATACCATACTAGACGGATAGGGACCATCTTCCATACTCATACAATTTGTGAACTACCTTTTTTTTTTATTAGTGAGAAAATTTATTGATCCTCATAATTAGGCAAAGCCCAAGTACACAAGTAGTATACAAGAGAGAAATACCTAATTACAATCTACAAGCAAGAAAAATTGTGACCTACCTTATAATTGACAAAGATATCTACTATCTTTCTAGGCATAACCCAAGCCAATCCAACTTTACCGAAAAAGTCATTCAAGAAGGCTTTGGCAAGCTCACAATAGAGTAAAATGTGGTCTACAGATTCCCAGCTCTATCTACAACTACAACATCAATCTGTCACAATGATATAGTGTTTCCTTAGTCTAGTTACTAACTCTCCAAAAATAGAATTTTTACTTCCGTTTGCTTCCTCAGTAGAAATTACTTAATGACGTCAGTATGCAACATAGAATTTCTGAGAAATGCATCAAATGGGAAGCCAAGCAATGGTTTATTCTCTTCACCTATTAAAATGAAGGTTTTCATGTTAAGTACAACCATCGCCACGAGTATTATCATGTGCTACTGCATAATGCAGCTGGTATTGCCAAAATAAATAATACTCCTATGTTCACCTGGTTGACAAATTACCACAGCATACCAAGAATTCATGGACGCCCCTCGGGAAGATCATCCAAATGATAGTCTAAAATATGATCAAATTTTATTCACCGACTGATCTTAACTATAAATCTGAACATGGTCCCCAAAACTTGGATTGGGATTAAATTTAATCCCAAAATATAAGAAAATTGCATTTTGTGTCTATAAAAAATTTAAAAGAAATCACTACTAGCTTCCCCATCGATCAATCGTTAATCAAATTGCACAGCATGAAGAGAAGGCTAACATGAAATAGTTTAAATTTGACATGCAAGTACCGATTTCCTCCTGCTTCATGCACCGGGCCAGGCTTGTACCTCCCAGATTGTCTACTCCTCTTATCCAGATTTCCCATACTATTCTATTAGCCAGCCTGTATACCAACAAGAGCAACCGTGGTACTCAAACTCTATTTGTGAGAGCTCCTTCGGCTCGACTACTTTTTTTTTTTTTGAAAGGTAAGGTGGGACCTTATTCTCAATAAAAATGCCTATCTATAAAGCGCTGAGTTGAAGAGGTCGCACAGAGAGATGATAAGTAGGAGAAAGTGAAACAGCTGATGTCTGGAGGAACAATATTACTACCTTCTATTTTTTCACAGGAAAAACTAGAACTAGTTAAATATCTGGGATGAAGGGCCAAATCTCAGACACCATTAAGAATTTGAGCGAACTATAAAGGTCGAAACTAGTGAGGGGTGGGCTGGAGAAGCTCAAACAAGATTTCTTGTGTAGTGACTTGGTGAGGAGTTTAAGTTTCATTTTGTTGGTTAGGACAAGGTGTGCTTTCAAGTGAGAAGTGGTGGGTTGGGGGTTTGGAATTTGAGGGTCTTCAACAAGGCTCTCTTAGGGAAATGGATGTGGAGATATAATTACGAGAAGGAAGCATTATGGAAGGTGGTGATCAAAAGATTCAAAACTAAGTATGGGAGTAATAGGGGGGGTTGGTGTTCTAACGAAGTTTGGGAGGCATATGGAGTGGGCTTATGGAAAAATATCCAGGAAGGTTGGATGTCCTTCTCTTGACACAATGTACAAGCGGTGGAGGATGGTAATGGGATTAGTTTTTGGCATGATGTTTGGGCTGGAGATGCGGCTCTAAAGGATGCTTATCATCTATTTTCATAATTGCACGGGAACTAGATGCTTTGGTGGCTTATTTAAGGGAAATTACTAATGGCTCCCAGCAGTGGAATGTCAGCTTCATTAGGGAGGTGCATGATTGGGAGGTTGGTGTCTTTACTAATTTTTTAACTCGCTAAATACTTTAGAGCTGGTGATGCAGTGGCGGATAAGATTGTTTGGACTCCTAGTAATGGAAAATTCTATGTACGCTCTTTCTATAAGGTCCTTACTACTTAGGCTAGTAACCACTTTCCTTGGAAGAGCATTTGGAGGAGTAAAGCGCCTCTTAAGGCTACTTGTTCTGCTTGGACTGCATCCTTAGGGAAAATCCTGACCATTGACAACCTAAGGAAATGTGAGTTTATCCTTATTGATTGGTGTTGTGTGTGCAAAAATAGTGGCTAAACAGTGGATCATCTACTTCTACATTGTGACTTTGCCAGGGCCTCATGGAATGCTTTTTCAGCAAATTGGGTTTAGCATGGGTTATCCTTGAGGGTGGTTGATCTACTAGCTAGTTGGAGAGGGATTAAGGGGATACCCAAAATTGCAGCTGTGTGGAAGATAGCTCCCATTTGTCTACTTCGGTGCATTTGGAGAGAAAGGAATGATCAAGATTTTGAGTATAGGGGCCGCTCTCTAGAAGAATTTAAGAGTTTCTTTCCTGAAGGCTGTATCCGTTTCTAGGTCCTAACTAGGTGTATTCTATTTTATACTTCCTGCATACTTCGAATGACATCTTCAATTGGGTGGGACTAACTTGGGTGATGACGAGAAGGGTGATTGATCTCCTAGCTTCTTGGAGAGGCCTTCATGGGAACTTCCACATTGAAGCAATATGGAAAATGGTTTCAATATGCCTATGGTGGTGCATTTGGAGGGAGAGGAACAAAAGAAGCTTCGAAGACCGAGGGTGATCAATGGATGAGCTTAGAAAAACTTTTCAATGCTTTCCTCTATTGGTCAGTTGTAATTGACTTTAATGGAATGATCGCTGAACTAGCATGCTCAGGGGATGCTCTTGTATATGTCCCGTATACTTGGGCCTTAGCATATTTTTATGATCAATAAAATTTTGTTTATCGATAAAAAAAAATCCAATGTACTTGGGCTATGCCTATTTCAATATCAATAAAATATCTTCTTATCAAAAAATAAATAAATATTGATACCAATCAACAAGACGACCTCAACGTAATACCATACAACAATCTAGCGAAAGGTATGAAACCAATATTATAACAAGAAATATCCCAAATGATAATCTACTAGTTGTCAACATCATCACATCATCCCAGAATCCATGAACGCCTGCTGTGAAGATCATTCAAATGATAATCTAAACTATGACAGAACTATTCAAAACCAGCCCTGATATCCATTCATTGACTAATCTAAACTATAAAACCAAGATATAATTTGGTCTCCAAGATTTTTTTAATTATATTCTAAAATTTAAGAAAGTAACATCTTGTGTCTATAAACGATTAAAAAGAAAGCAACGCCACCTCCTTAATTGAATTACACATACTGTAAAGAGAAGGCTAATATGGCCATGGTTTAAATTTGACATGCAAGCAAGGCCGAGTCTGGAGGGACTATATGTTTTTTCACGGAAAAATCGAGAACCTGTTAAATTTCATGGATGAAGGGCCAAAATCTGCGGGACCATAAATAATGTCCATTAGAGCAGAAACCGTGACAACCCAACCTAAATCAAAGCAAAGGCAAGAAGTGTTGCGAACGTTTCTTTCTATTTTACTTCTTTCTTCTTCAACTTCCCCAGCCAAAAATCAATATTTCACTTCTCAGCACCCAAGCAAAGATCAGCCAGAAAGAAAACCCCATACATTTAATATATTTATATGAAAGATAGTAACGAAGATATTTCATTTTACCTCCAGAACTCTTCGACTGTAGAGAAGGTGTAGATCGGCCTAATGGAGCTACCCCACGCTGCCTGCTTGGACTTGGCGGAGGGGTTGTCGAACCAGAAGGTCCACGAGTGCTCAAGCGGGTGGGGCTGGTGCACCACAGCCGCCGTCGATTGCCTCGAGTCCTCCTCTCCCCCTAAGATCTCTCCCTCCTCGGGCTCATCCTCTTCATCTGCAGCTCCGCCTGACCTAGGGTTAGGGTTTGTGTTTGTGATCGCGTTTGTCTCTTCTTCAGTAGTAACTACTGAGTTGAGCACCTCCTCCACCGCCATTTTGCTCTCTCAATCCTGGTTTCTTGGGGGAAATTTCCTTAGGTTTTTCTAGCTTTCTCGCTACTTCTCGGCGTTTCTTTTCCTCTTTCCTCGGGAAAGTGGGGAGAGAATGTAATCACACATGGTATAGGGTAACTAAAAAGTCTGGGCTGGGCTTCTGTTAGTCGTTGGGCCTCAATCAAAGGCCATATGATTGACCCAAAACAATTGTTTATATATAAAAATTAAGAACTGCCACAGACACAAAAAAATTATATAAAAATAAATCCATAAATTGATATGGTTTTATAGAATCCGTTAGATCTGCTTTATAATAAAATTAACTTTACAATTTAACGTATCACAACAAACCACGTCAATTTGTGAGTTTATTTTTATGTAATCTCTTTATAGCTAAAATATTTTCCATAAAAATATGGTAGCTCATTCTAATTTTATCTTATTGTATTAACACGGTATTGTACTTTTAATTATTAACCAATTCTTTTTTTTTAAATATATAAATATATTTTATAATTTTCCATTATCCGAATTTCATATATATATATATATATATATATCTACTATTATATAAGTGGCTATAAAACGGAGGAAACAGAAATTCTTGTTTTCTGTTAACTCTCTGTTAAATAAACGTTAACTTGCTACGGTAGCTTCAAGAACGGTGATTTTCTTGTCTTTATGTGTACAGTCCGATTTAGTTGTGTCTTTTCTTTTCTTTTTGATGCTTTTTTATTGTACTTTATTTTCTTAGAGATTTAATGCAATTGCGTTAGTGAATTTTTTATTTTTCATATCTTTATCCGTTGATTGTGATATAAAGTAAACATAAGTGTTTTATCTTTACCAGTTCTGATACACTGTCATTTTAAGTTCTGATACAGTGACAGTCTTTTATATTTTGTCTTTTAGCGTTTTGTGTCTTTTTATACTTCTATTATGTTCGTTTATACGAGGTGTTTTTGGTCTTTTAATTCAACTGTGTTAGGTGTTGGCAACTTTAGTCATATATTTGTTTGAATGGTTTTATTTGTTTGTCAACTCCTCAAGTTCTCTCTCATTGTCGGCTCCCTCCCTCCCGAGTTATCTCTCTCAATTCAGACCCTCTCTCTTTTCTCTCTTCGTCTTCTCTCTTCTTTGTATCTTCTCTCTTCTTTTGGTTCTTTAAATTTGTTTTTTAGTGTTGGGTTTATTTTTTCCTTTCATTTCGTTGAAGCTGATTTTTTTGCTTGTCTGATGTGCATGTTTTCTTCTTTAGGTTTGTGCTGTTCGATTTGTGTTGATCGACTGCGTCTTTAGTTTCATGGGGGTCCAGATCTGACTGGTTTTGACAATCTTAGAGCTATGATTGAGGCCGAAGCTCTCAAAAGGAGGGACTGCAGTCTCTCAAGTTTTTTCATGCCGTTGCACCTGGTTTGAGGATTGTAGATGGGTTTTGGTCTCCAGATTTCTTAACAAAATAGATTGATTTGTTTTTTCTATTTTGCTTTGCATGCAGTGGTTGATATCCAAGATTTTATTTCTCTTCGTGTTCGTCTCTGCCTCCTCTCTTCAGGTTTGGTTTTGTTTTTTCTCCTTCCATTTTTTGTTGCCTTCTTCGCGTTTGGACATAAGACGGTAAAAGAGCATTATTTCTTGTTTTTTTACATTCTGGACATGGGACACAAACAAGATGCATGCATATTAATTTATTTTTGCTTTTGGTGGTGGACACTCTTAATAGGTGAAAGAATAATATATAGATAATTAAAATGCATACAACATTTCACTATTGCTAACTTCCTGCATTTTATTAATTACTCGGAGAGGAAAGAATAATATATAAATAATTAAAATATATATATATATTCAATTGAAACGGGACCAATAATTTCACTCTTTTAAATAATAAATGTCTACTCTATCACCTAACATATGAGCAAAATTGGAGTCGAAGAAGATGGTCACGATCTCAGTTAGCTGTTAACTTTAAAAACAACTAAAAATCTTCGGACTAGCATCAAAGAATGGTTTGTAATGGAAATTAAGAGACTCATATAGCTAGCATAGCCCTAGAAATTAGTAGACCTAGAAGTAGGAGTAGTGTAATTTAGTTTTTCCCTTTAGTCTTATTTTCCTTCCCGAGTGTTCTTTTCCACTGTGTATGTAAAGTCCAAAATGAAAAGCAACTAGGCGATATTATCGTTGCTCTTATTTTTAGGCCTTCTGCTTCCTTGATATCAGTCCACTCTCTCCTCTGTTGCTTTTTCTACATAAATCTGTCTTGTCCAGTTTAGTACAGACCAAAATGAATTGATTAATTTCCAACCATGCAGATGACCTTTTTTAATGGGGCATGTTGTCTATGTAGGTAGATATAATGATATGTTGCTTGGGTGGAGTGCATTCGGAATTATTACTTGTTGACCGAGATGCTTGGGCATTCCAACTCCTACCATAGCTACCATCCAGCCATTGAAGCTCATTGAAGATGAGAAAGTACTCCAAAATGAAAGGCAACTGGATCTAGCTATTAGAATATTCAAGAGTTAATATATATATATATATATATTATTTTCTAATTTCCTTTAATAAAAAATTGCCTTTGGGATATTGATCAATTGTTTGAATCGAGGTGTTCAATTGATCTATTTTTATTTTAGGCCACGCGATCAAGCGCTAAAAAAATCACAAAATGCACGTAAAAATAAGGAAAAAAAAAACATAAAGTCCGTTTTATTTTTCCCTAAGCATAAAGAGGATTTGGCATTACTGAAGAAAAGAACATAAAAAAATTCTGTCATTCTCGGTTCATCAATTCATGTGTCCGTTTGGGTAATGAAAAATCATAATTATTGTTATGTTAGCCAATCAATCTGTTGGTCAGTTCATTATTTGTCTAGGTAATTCAAATTGCAGTTTTCCTTTACAGTAAAATTAAATACATGTTAAAGAATTTTTAGAAGGAAAATTTGAACTTTATTTTTTCATTAATGGTTTTTTTTTAGTTTTTTGATTTTTTTATTTTTAAATTGGGTTTTTCTGATTGTGTCAGTATAAATTTACATTTTTTTTTCACTTTTCCAATGTATTCTTTTAATATTTTTAAATATTTAAAAAAAATTTAAAAGGTCACAAAACCATTAAAAAATATTTTTAATCACTGTGTAAAAAAAACACGTATTTGGATCCTCAATCGAGACCCTTGTGGGTTTAGCGTTACTCAAGAAAAAAAAAATAAAAAAAACTCCATGCATGTCTCAGTTCGCCGGTTCATCAATCTGTCTGGGTAATGATGGATCAAATTATTACCCACAAATATTTATTAGAACTTACCTTTTCTCTCTATGAATCAATACTCTATGAATCAAATTATTGATTGAAATTTATTTGTTTTATAGAAAACATATTATTTCTTAAAAATAGAACTAGGCAAACGTGCTTTGCACATTATTCCTACACTAGTTTTATTATATAAGTGGCTATCAAACGGCCACTAAACGGAAATTCTTGTTTTAATGGAAGAAATTCTTGTTTTAACGGCTATCAAACGGAAGTTCTCCCATTCTCTCGAAGCTTCTCCCCCTCCCACTCTCTCGCTCTCTCTCAATCATCTGTATATTCTCCCCGTCAGACCTACTCTCTCTCAGCTCTCTCTATTTTTCGCCGATTCTCTCTAACCCTCAACCTCCATTTACTTCTCTAACCCTCACACACTCAGACCTACTCTCTCTCACTCTCGGTAGCTGCCAGCGAAGTCGTGCGTCTCCTCCAACCACCAACGTAGCCACCTACAACAACAGCGCCGCCAAACGCAACCCCCCAAACCATCGAAGCCATAAGACCCAGCCACAACGCCTCTCTCTCGCTCTCTCTCTCTCTTAACTTCTCAGAAACCCCCACTCACTTTCTATTCACACACACTCTCTCTCTCTCTCCCTTCCTCAAACTCACTCTCTCACACCTCTCTTTTGTAATCTATTTTTCATCTAAAACCAGAGGTCTCTCTCTCTGTCCTCACGATTCTTCAACCGTGTCTCTCAAATCTCCTCTCTATAGACGTTTCCCGTATTTGGTCTCAAAGAAAATGAAGAAAACTGCAGCCTAGGTCAGCCAACGAAGAACACGGTAGTTCTTCATGGGTTTTTGTGGTTTCGACGGAAGCTTGCTCGACGGAAACTCTGTTGGCCGGATTTGTGTTGGTGTTTTTGGCATCTAGTCTTTCGAATTTGATTGTGTTTGGGTTATTGTTATTAGCGGTCGTGTGTTTGGATTTTTACAAGTTCTACTAGACCTACGTTTTGTGAATTTGGGTATGTCTAGATAGTTTTGCATTTTAGGTTTTTGGGTTTAATTTCTTTGTTTTTTTTTTTATCTTTTAAATATTTATTTACTTTTTTTCTTTTAGACATCTAAGTCTAGATTTTACTGATATTTTGGTTTTTTGGGGGCCTTGATTTTGCCCTTGTTCTGCTCAGAGGCTTCCGATTCTCATAGCTTGTCTCTTTGTTTTTATTTTTTTATTTTTTGTAAGCAGATTAGATGCTCAGAGACTAGCACAAGCAAGCTAAAGGAGTTTTGATCTCCCCCTTGACACGAGGTCTCTTCCTTACTTATTCAAGTCTTTTTTTCAAGAGAAAATTTTGTATTATTATCCCTGTTTGTGCTGTCTGATTATCGTAATATTACTTCTCTTCAAATCTCCACTCTAATTATTTTCTAAAATGTTAATATAATCAGTGAATGCTCTACTGCTAAAGAATGAAATGTTTGAGATTTTGGACTGCGATGTGCAGGACAAAAGATCTTAGGATTCCATCTGAGTGATCAGCGATATGGTCTGGTGAAAGATGTTTATCTGCCAAAGAACTACTATACCGTGTATGTTTCTCATTTGTAATATATTTGTGTTGGTTATTGGTTGAATATTGTGTGTATTACACTGGTTGCTTTGATTGCTTTCCCTCTGTAAGATTAAGAGTCATAATTTAAATGATTTGCTTTCTTATGGAAAGTTTGTTGAAAACTTGATTGGGAAATTAATATACTTATAGGTCTGAGTTCATATACGCTGCTAATTTAAGCTACTTGTAGCAAGTCTCAAAGTTGTATATAGGTGTTGTCCTTATATTTTGCTTCATAATACAGCAACCAATTCATTGTTTTGTAGGTTTTATGCTTAAAATCAATCAACAATGATTCCACTGCCCACTATTATATCTCTTTGTATGCACAGATCATTTATGAGTTCTCAAGTAGCATTAGAAATTATTTCCCAGAGTCAAAAGCATATTTAATATCAAAATATTGGTTAAGAACCGTGAATAAAAGACACTTCAAGTCATGGTATCTTTAACAATATAAGCATATAGATGAGTTTGGGCTGGTGTCTATCTCTGTTCTTATTGAATTTAGTCATCTTAGGGGATCAATCTTTGGGTTCAGGTTTGTATGGTGCTAATTATTTTGAAATTGACGTTCCAAATAATCCTCCTCTTCTATTAACGTTTGCTTTGTAAAATTAAGAATCATAATTAAAAATGCATAGGCTTTATGTATATGTTAAATTGTGTATGGTTTCTCTTGTGTGTTTGTTTGCTCATTTCTCATGTCTACATTCAAAAATGGATTTTGATTGGTGCTACTCTTGGGTAAGGTTGAAGGCGTGGAAGTGGAGCTTACTCTAGGTTTGGAGAATCATGAATGAACACTGAAGTTTTCCCTCGTGGAGTGTGGTTTTTATGTGAAATATATATCAACAATGTTGGATGGAGGAACTGTACCAGTTGTTTTAAATTTTTTATTTTAGAGTTGGCGATTTAGTCATTGTATGCTGGAAATTGGAGGTCAGTTGTTATATATATCCATACCTATGTATATATTTATATTTTAGAAAAAGTGGCCTTGAAGATTTATGTCTTGGGTGTATGAAGGTCGAGGCTACATTTTTTTTAGTTTCTTATACTGGTTTTCATTTTATTTGGCTTACTCATGCATCTTGAACTGAACTGTTATTGCAATTAAATAATTCTGTGGGATTTCGGATTTTGTGTTGTTTGCATTTCATCTAAAGTTAGTAGTATATATTATGGTCTTTATTCCTGTGGAGATGCAAAGACCAATACATTGTTTTTTTCGTATAATTTATTTTTTTGTTCTGCCTATGTGAAGTCATTGTTTTTCAAAGCAATGCTTGCTTTAGAGAAAGAGTTTGTTATTTGCACAATTTTTTCCACAGCTAGGGAAACGTGCCTTGCATTTAAACTGTATTAGAAAACTGATCGAATGTAGTAAACTGTATTAGTTTGGTGGTGTGAGGATTTTCAACATGGTATTTAATTTTTATTTAACTTGCCTTAGAGAGTTGCTCTCTCCACTATGGTGAACGTCTGTAAGAAACTTCCCTCTGAATGCCCTTCATCTTTCATGAAAGCTATTCCCATATTGTGTTGTCTTCTTCAGTATGAAGATAGACATGCATGTATCGTGTAGAGTTTTTTTGTTGTCTTTCTTTTTTCTTTTAAATGATTCTGCTATTGGTTATTATTTAAAGTCTTTTGTTGATCTTCCAACTTATTATTAATTTTTAATTTCAAAAATTCAGCTTGTTGAATATGTTGCTAGCTGCTTGATTAAAATAGTGGAGCGAGTAAGTCAGTCTTCTAAGTTGCTGGATGAACTTTGTAAGCACAAATTGATTGATCAAGTCATACATCTTATAGACTTGAATTGTTGAACCACTATATCCCGCCCTATATATAAGTTGCATGCATAAGCTGTTAAGTTTTGTGCCATTGTTTTTTTTTTGCAAAAACTATGTCAAAGATTGTAATGATAGATTGGGTTTTGGGTTCATGGATTGTTTTCAACTATGTATGTGACTGCTGAAATTTAATTATGAGCCATATATTATTTTTTATGGGTAAAGTATGAGCCCTGTAGTACTGTAGTATAGAGGTTTTTGCATTTAATTTTTAGTGTGAGATTCTCATTGAATTACTTAACAATACCAACATTTCAAGGTGAACCAGTCTATCTTGTATTTACAGTATTAATCAGTAATCCTAATAATATTTCTCTTGAACTGAAGATTTATTTTTTCTAATTAGCTGTTTTTTGGCCGGAGTGTTCACTTGAAAGGATCATCATGTGCTCTTAGTAGCTCTACATATTGCTGAGATGATCCGGCAAAAGCTTTCTGATATTTTCCTAAGTTCATTTATCAAGGAAAGTGTCCTTTTTGCTATTGATGCATTGTCATTTAATTAACTATTACGTTTCCTTTACTTTTATTTGTCTAATTTTTAATTACACTTGTATCAAAGATTGTTTGCCTCGATGGTGTTGGGTTGATCGTTTAAAGAGCAAAACCCCAAGGACAAAGCAAAGCGAATTTACAAATATTTGCTTAAAACACACTTTTGAGTGATCTTAAAGCGCAGAAAAACATAATTTTGTAAATTTTTAATGAAGAAAATAGAAACTATCTATTCAAGACCAAGAAAATAAATATTCTAGAGTGTTGATATTGAAAATCATTTGTCGTATAGTGCTACATGTTTTCATGTGTTATGCTTTGACCCTACTTCAACGCAAAAATATGTGTTATGCTTTGAACTTGATATAATAGTCCGAAATGAATTTTTTTTTATTATAAACCTTGTCTCACCAAACTAGGCAAACGTGCTTTGCACGTTGCTCTGACTTAGTGTAGTATATATGTGTGAAAAGGAAAATCATTTATACTACACCATTATTTCATTTGAGGTGGTTTTGTCCATCAATTTTTAAATTATTTTTAAAAATTAAGAGATAATTTAAAAACACGAAAGTGTGACACATTTAGAAAGTGAGATATGAGTACAATATATAGTATTAGTAATGAAAAATAAATTTTTATATTATATTCTCTTAAAATTGCATTGAAATTGACATTGATTTTGCGGAGATAATAAGGTCAAGATCTAGAGCTACAAGACAAAATTAATTTTCTTTTTTTATTTTTTAGAAATTTCTTTACAACTTTTCGAGCTATTACCACTTGCATGATTCCTAATTCAAAAGTGTCATTGTAAATATTTCCAGTTTTTCCTAAAGACATGTGCGAGACTTGTATCCTTGATATTCGAAACTTTCAATATCTTTTATCATGACATGGTATAAAATAAATGAAATGAGAAATTCTACTCATTATTCCTACTCAACAAGGTATAAATAGTTGAGTTTTGCTATATACAAGCAAGGTTGCGTATTAATCTGCGTACTAATATTTTTGTCTTATTATTTTAAATTTAAATTAGCACCGTTTTCAATAAAGTCTACTTTCTGACTAATCATATTGAATGAGTGCGCGTATTAGTGCACAAAATCGCTTACAACTAGATTTTTCCTAAATAGTTACTCGACATTCTTTTTTCTTTTCATTTTAAGGAAAAAAAAAATTCCTAGTTCCAGTTACTGGCATGGAGGGGTGAAGAAAATGATCTAGTGCAATCACAACATATGGCAAAAAATAAACCTGTGGAAGATGAAGTTCTTGCAAATCTATATGCCTTCTTACGAGGTGCTTTAAACAGAAATTGCTTGAATTTATTTGTCATGATCATTAACATCACTGAAATTCACTGCAACATCCAGAACTAAATTCTTGCATAATCTATCACCTTTGTGGCTACTCAACTCCTGCCTTATTTAGCTAATGCATATTCAGCATCTGTTGCCTTCCTCATTATCTATTCTCATGAAATCAAGGTATGACTTACCGTTTAGTTTTTGATCAAAAAAGTCCTTAAAATACCTCTCCGTCGGAACCCGTCGAAAATTTGCTGGGTTATGAGGGCCAACAAGGCTAGGTGCAGGTCCCAACTCTGAATCTAGCTTGGAACTATAAAATGTGGCAATGGAGAGCCTTTCTTTTGAGAAGTTTACTGTTGCCCTATGCTCGATGCTCCGATAAATGCCATTACTCACAATCTGCAGGGCAAACAAGAAATTTTAGTATCAAATGTCAATTTCACATAGAAAAGAGATTATATATGAAGTTCCAACTTAGTTTCTGACAAGATTTTAGGTAATTGATGAAGTCATGAATGTCTTTTTAACTTAAAATTTTAGGTCTTGCAGACCAAGAGTCTTATGCTGTTGCTGCATATAACAGATTCTAGACCCTGGAAGAGGCAGCCAATATGCAAGAATGATATGATCTAAATGATTCAGATTACCCTCATAGACATTCTCCTAGCTACTGTGGCTTGATTCAAGGGATTACATTTTACACACTAGTAGCTTGGTTGAAACATAGAAGGGGAAGCTAACAATTGTTTTCCTGCACAGTTCTTTTGATCAGGTTTTATCTATACTGTATTTAGATCAGAGTAAACTAGCACCTCCATGATATCTCCAATATTGACTACAAAAGCATTTTGAAGAGGTTTTACTGGAACCCATCTTCCATCCTTTCGGATTTGGAGACCTTCGGTTTCAGTGAGCTGAGAGAGAATTGTTAGAGCATCTGCATCCGAATGTGGAGTTAACCCAATGGCTTTATCTGGTTCAGGGCATGGAGGATAGTAGTTCATCCTCATAGACTGAACTCCATCACTAAACAGCTCCCTCATTTCCTCAGCATCCATCTTCAAAGATTTGGCCATGTGACCTAAGATTTCCATGGCCAGATTTTTCACTTCTATAGAGTAAGCTTGCAAGGAGTTTCTGCAACACAAATATGAAGTTGAATTCAAATCATGTATGTGCATTATAACTCTAATTAGTGCATTTAAAACCACACTGAAGGTACAAAGAAACCTGAGCTTTGGGGGAAGCTTTTCAAATAGGTCACTCTTTCTCAGATTGAGTGGAAGAGTAGTTATATAGAACATGTCAGACCAGTCCAGCTTCTGATCCTCTGAAACTACAAAGAGCTGCCCAAAGCCCTCATGATTGTCTGCCTGTTGCCAAAGCTTCTTCTTCTCTTCATAGGGAAGTTTGAAAAATTTCTCAATTTCTGTTCTGAATTCTTCCAGCAAGGAAGTACTGACTCCATGGTTTACAACCTGCTCTTAACAATATAAGAACAATAGTGCTAATAAGTCAAAGTAGTGATGCTACACTTGAATACGAGAGAGAGAGAGAGAGAAAGAGAGAGAGGTAAAAGGCAGGGCAAGTGTTGGCCAAGTTATAGCAGCGCTCATAATCTATGGGAGGCAAGTTATTCAGATCAAGTTGTCTACCGTTGGTAAGATTAGTGCACTGCCTTTATTCATGTCTTCGTGAGTAGCTACACTAATAAGGAATAAATATACTTTCCCCCAAAAATCACAGGGGATTCTGCACCTTGCATCCCAAACTACAAAAAGAAAAAAAGAAAAAATTGGCATATTGGTCTTTCCCACTTCCAAGAACTAGCCATCAATGCCATGTGTTGCCACAATACTGATAATTGGATCTTAACAGAGGATTCATGTAGGTTGGAGGATGCAATGTTCATGTTTGGTAGTTTGAGATATAAGAAGCATATTCCTCGGCAGTTTAAGGTTGCTAAGTGTACTATTTTTGGGCCAGAGTATTTTGGAGATAATAAAGTATTTAGCAAATGCGGCTCGAGTTTCTTCTGCTTGGGGTGAATATATCTTCATCTGAAACTGATATGGATTAGAATCAGATACTGGAAATCCTGAAAACAGAAGTTTTCTAGGAAAAGCAAAGTAGATGAACCTATTTTGGCTCTTGTTTGGCCTGGAAGAATACAGAGCATACCTGGAAGAATCCCCAGTCCTTACAAACAGAGTGCAGCCTCTCCAATTCAGAACTGGAAGAATCTTCAACAACCAACCTCTCAAGATCGATGACCGGCACCGATGGAAGTGATGACTCAGTGGAGAGGAACGAAAGGTCCTGATCATCTCGGACATAGATAGGTGGGATGTTGGAGATGGGTTCCTTGGCCAGCTCCTGAACACTAGGTACTATGATGGATTTTCCGAAGTTAACTCGTACTTCTGTTTCTGTCTCCATGGAGGCCTTCCTGAGGAAGAGCAAAACCAGGCCTTTCGTTATTTCTAGCTTCTCAAATACTGACAATTTTGAGTAGACGACGCAAGTTTGAGCAGGCCGATGGTCTCGAGGGAGTCATCTAGAAAGAATATATTTTATCCCTAAGGTTTGTTATTCATAAATAAACACGATGTGAGAATATGATATGTACGTAAGAAGATATATTTTATCCCTAAGGTTTTTTATCACATACAGTTCTTATACCCACGCTTTCTTCCTTCCTAATGGAACCATAAAAAATAAAAATAATAATAATAATAATTTATTACCATTACATGAGTCAAGTTGTCATATGTATTTAATTGTATTTATAAATAATAGTAAGTAATTTCAATTGTAAATATACATTTGTATGTAATTGTATATTGTGAGTAGAAATATTTTGATATTTCCTTGTTTATTTTTGTTTTCTTAAATTTAGTTTTTAAAAAATATGATAAAAGAGTAAAGGCTGGTCGAGCGCTCAATTGAGGACTCAACTTGATTTTTAGATTGCGTTTTGATAGTGAGGTATTTTATAAATAGTAATAAAAAAATTATGTAAAAATAATGATAGAATATTGAATAGTAATGAATAATAATTAAAAATATATAAAAAATACTAATAAAATAATAAATAATAGTTAAATATTCTGAAAAAATATTCTCAGTATCCAAACTAAACCTTAATCTCGTGTCAAGTCGATTTTAAACATAATAAAAAAAAAATCAATTCGAGTTCAAATAAGATTTTTTAATAATCAGCTGAGTTTGACTGTACATTATTCATTCAAACTCGACCCAATTACAATCCTTGAGTAGGGAAGAGATTAGAAAATATTATTGATATAATCTATGGAGTTGCTGTTATGTGCTAACCGACAATCTCATCGGATACATTACCTAGAAAATTGGATAATTGTGTAAAATTTTAGACCTGATTTTGTTTTACAAACTTTTGATACTATGTCTCATCACATCTCATTTTATTTTATAAATATTTTCAATTTTAAATTTTCAATTTTTTAATTTTTTCTTATAATCATTAAAATTTCTTAAAATTTTAAATAAAATACAAAAAAAAATTTAATTTTTTCAAATCTCAAAATAAAAATAATATTAAAAAATGATATTCTAAACTCTATTTTCACTTTCTAATTTTTTTATTCAATTTTTTCTCGCTTATTTTTCAAAATCTCATAAAAATCTTAATTCAAACAATTCTATTAATATTTAAAAATTACCTCACAATTACTTATTAATTTCCCATCTTATCTTCATAATCAAAATAGATCTTAGTATTTATAAGTCGGATGCATACTTTCCGGCCCATTATAAAGCCCAGCAGAAACAAGCTACCGGGGATGTTGGACTCTTCTTGGTCAAATTGTGCATCTTTTCCATTGATTACAAAGCAAAGACTGCCGCCGTACACGCCTCTTTTCCAGGGGCCGATGAGGGATCTTTGATAAATAGAAAATGCTATTTGAATCAAGAATTTCTATAGATAAGATCGACCCATCTTTTATTTATTTAATAGTTAAATGAGTGATTATTAATAAATTGATATTTTTAAAAAAATATTTAAAGATGTAGAAAAAAATAAATAAATTATTTAAAAATAAATAAATAAATGCATTAAAAATGTAGATAAAAAAATTATTATCATAAAAAATAAAATGACTAATCTAATATGGAGTTCAGAACTAAGTTTTTAAATGATTAGCCAAAATCTAAAAAGTAGCATATTAGACAAACTTTACCTAAAACTTTGGGTGCTGAGAGTATACATATTTTTTTCCCTCTTCTGGAATGAGTAATTCTACATACAACCATGAAGTACGTAAACGTCACGTAATCGCTTTGAAAATGAGTGAGATTCACTATTAAAAAATTTATTTATTTTATATGATTCTCATGTTTTATTCATTTTTTTAAAACGATTACGCGACGGTTGCACAATTTATAATTATAAATATATTTTTTCCTTTGGAATAGCAGTTAGAAATCGATGGGGGTGAGGGTTGGTAGGCTGGAGTTTTGGACTTTGTTTTGTCAATATGGACCGGCCATCATATAAGTGGATCTCTTTGGGCTTTTAAGTAGGGCCTCTTGGGCTCAAAATCCAATTTGTCATCTCTTGATCAGGTCATGAACAACAAAGTGGAGATCGTTTTCACTTTGCGACATTGAATTATCATCCGTTTTGTAGCATGCAGTACTCTATAATTATAATATTATTGACGGATTGAATCTTTTAGTACGTATTTAAAGTAATGTAGGCTACATTATTTTATGGTAATATTGATTGACAAGATATATAGGTAGAATGTAGATTACATAACACAATTATATATATATATATATGTATATATAATGGTCAACAAAAGATATTGAATATTATATTATTTTAATAATTTAAAAATGAAATTTGCAATGTGTCAAAAAACCATATTTTTAAGATATAAAGAGGTAATTTCAAACATTCGCGTAATTATCTCATTGTTTTTATTTGAGTAATTTTTAAAGAGAAAATCTAGTCCTAAGCCTATCTAGCCTCCAACTCCACACACCAGCTGAAGTGGCCGACCGAGTTTAAGTAAAACAGTCCAATTCCTTCGAGTAAAACGCATCTCTATTTGCGAATGCCGAATCCCCACGAACACATCTCCATCTGCGAAGGCCAGGCGAATCCCCACAAATGACTTTCTTTGCATTACACATTATTGGATTTGCTCTACTGCTAATGCTTGTTTGCTTTATTTAAGGTAACCGTCAAATCTTGCTTCGTTTGGTTCCCAAAAAAATAGACAAAACGAAGGGAAAAAAGAAGAAGATAATTCCGAGTTTCTATATTCGTTGCATGTTTTGACAGTTGAAAAGTTTGCTGAGGCACAGGAAAAAAATCTTTGTGTTGAGGGGTCATTTTGTGTGAAAAATTCCATGTTTGGTTGCCGTGAAAGAGGTTTGAATGGTTTTGATGGCTACCATCTTTTTTCTTCTTCGCGAGAGATAGAGAGATATGGTATGACATTTGGGATCAGACGAAGAAGACGCCAGATGACGATAACAACAACAAGCTTTGGTCCTACCCACGACTACGACCACAAACGGAATATTGGGATCAGACAAAGACGAAGACAATAACAGCGACATCAACAACTCTTTGGTTTTGTTTTCATGAAGATGAAGACGAAGACGAAGACGAAGTCACCTTCCACGAAATTTCCCTTCATTTTTTGTTTTATATCCCCCAATGGACACTTGGAAGCTCATCTTCTCTTTTAGCACTTTGTTCAACCACGCCATCCACTACAATGTTCAATTGGTGTTGGTAAGGAAACGGCGGAGGGGCAAATCCGAATGGAAGATTTGGGGGAGAAGGTCGAAAATATGGGAGTAGTCTTCAAAACGAATCGTTTTGAAAAAAAAAAAAAAAAAACCAGCTTATCTAGTTTGTGGTGTTGGAGACTTAAGTGGGTTAAGAATAGAATTACTCATTTTTAAATTATGAATAGATCAAGATTTACAAACTATGTGATTTATGGTAATACATCAAATTGTAAAGTAGATCTAATGTATCATATGACGTTATGTCAGTTTATAGATTTATTTTTATAAAGTATTCTCTTTGTGTTTGTAACACTTTTAATTGTTATATAATAATTTAACATATAATATATAACCACATGGCCAGAAGGTGAGATTTACTTTTGTGATATCTTCAGCAGTTGTCCGTAAAGAATAGGCCACGGCCATCTACGACCGGGAAGGAAAAAAAAAAAAAAAAAAACGACATCAAAAGGAGGCCGATGATCAGCTTAATCGACCATCTCCCACAAACACGGAATAGTTAATAATTTAATGGGCGATGATCAGTTTTGAAATGGTCCCAATTAGAAATTAAATATATCATGAGTGCATGCATGCTTATCAAACCTTTGACTTGTCGCAGCTTAATTAGCTTATCCTAATCTTGATTATTTTAGTTCCAATATCTTAATGCATGCATGGCCGGTTCCCCTGTTAGAACGCAATTATAACTTTATGCATGTATAATATATGAGTAATGATATATACAGTCGTAGATTATGCAAGCGTTGCACAATTACTTTGAAAAAGAGTGAGGTCTATTATTAAAAAATTATTTATTTATTTTAATGTAGGACCTGTATTTATTCACTTTTCTCAAAAAAATTATGCGATGTTTACCTACTCTACGATATTGAAATTCAAAATTAACTTTATTCAAAAACCCCATGTGCAGAATATATATAATTTTATATATACATATATATATATATATGTGTATAAAGATATAAAAGAGTAAAAAATATATCCTGCACACATGCATGCATCATGCTAAATTTAGTTGAACTGCCATTCCAATAAGCGCGATCGATCCTTTGCATGCGCTGTCTTACAGTAACTTATACGATCGTGACAATGCATGGTATCTTTTTACCTACATTTTTATAAATCTGACACTCCTCTTTATAATTAATATAACACTTCTCTTTCAATGATTCCTCCATTTTTATATAAAGGTGATGTAATTTATAGGAACAAACCAAGTCAATGTACCCGTCTGTGCGGCGCCAAACAATATATATATATCAAGCGAAGGCACAGATCACCCAATTTGGTATTTCGTTAATTAAGAACAATTGCGTGGGCACGCAGCAACTGATCATAAGCAGATTCAATTTCAAACCAACTTAATAATAATAATAATAATAGAAGAGAAAATCTTAAAATCGGTAAGTCCATTATATCCCGAATAACAACCTCCAATATACGAGTGACATGTAGACATTCTAAATTAATTTTTGTGTAGCCGAACATCACATTTGAAATTCCCAAATCGATTATCCCCCTCTCAACGGAAAGAAAATCTTAAAAAAATCGGTAAGTCCATTATATCCCAAATAACAACCTCCAATATATGAGTGACACGTAGACATTCTAAATTAATTCGTGTAGCCGCACATCACATTTGAAATTCCCAAATCGATTATCCCCCTCCCAACGGAAAGAAAATCTCCTCATCTTCTCCAGAACCAATGCAACTCCCCTTCGCATACCTTTTTTTTTTTTTTTTTTTTTTTAATTCAAGTTTTTTTTTTTTTTTTTCTCTCATTCTCTCTTTAAAGGGTTAAGACAATGATTTTCATTTTGATTTTATTTTGGTCATACTTCTAATTGGACAGTGGCATGGGATGTGGGGAGGGAGAAGAGGTGGAGGGCCTAATCACCATGGGAAGTTGTCTGAGGAGATCGAGGACTGGAATGGTGGGGAAGATTTCAAAAAAAAAAAAAAAATGTAAAATTTTATTTTTAATTGATTGTGTGTTGTGTTGTACATGACCCAAAAAATTACAGATCCGGCCTTTGAATTTCAGTCCTTATTCTCATCACTGTTTGGCCTACACATTATTTATCACTCTTCATGACCAAAGCCAGAAGGAAAACAAAATAGATTGATACCACAAGTGCAGGAAAAGTGAAAATTTTGTACAAGTTTCTTGCCTTTCTTTTTTCTTTTCTGTGTGTTTACAACCGAGCAAATAATCAAAGGTTTTGGAGAAAGGGTCTAGGGCGTTTTGGTCGTGAGGGGCTGGAGGATAGCTTGCTGTGGTACCTTGTTGCAGCGAGTACGTGTGGCAAGAATGGATTACGGCGGCTCCACTGCATGGGATTCCATGGAGGCTGCGGCTTGTTGAAGGAGGCGAGGATTAGAGGAGAATATGTGTTTTATCATGTAGTGTAATGAAGTCTATTGTAATTTCTATGAAATAGATGATGTGGCAAAGTGTTATTGGAGGGCTGTTAATGCCTCAATATCGGATAGACGGCTGCAAAACGTTTTCCATAATAATAATATGTTTTGATATCGATGTTTGATTTATGAAAGTGATCATACGATAGAACTTGATGTTTTCATCTTTTTCTCGAGCTATTTCTATATTTTTCTTTTTGTTATTAGAAGTTATTTCGAACTACATTTTATGTTTATGAATAGTTCTTTCATTTTTCTTGAGATAATTTAAGCCTTTTCAACCTATACCTAATTTTGATAAAATAAACTATGTATATTATATTTTGTACCTTTTTCTTTTCAAGTAATTCTACATATAACCATGAAGTGCGTAACCGCTGTGTAATCGCTTTGAAAAAGAGTGGGATCCACTATTAAAAAATTAATTTTTTTCATGTGGGTCCCATGTTTTATTCATTTTTTCCAAAGCGATTACGCGGCAGTTACGCAATTCACGGTTGTAAGTATCTTTTCTCTTTTCTAAAACTTAAAAATAATAATATAAAACGTAAGAAATATATATGAAATTATTCAAGTTTATACAAGTCGTGCATTTTGAGTTTTATATGAACTGTAACATTTATATAATAATAATAATATTCATTCTTAATTTTGTGTATACAAATGGCTCATCGATCATTGCATGCAGATCGAGCCGAACTTTGAATATTCATTAAACAACTTGTCGATTGGTTTTATTTACATATAGCCCTAACCTTGACCACTTCATGATGATATGATCCATTTGGTCGACAACAAGTAGTACAGCATGATAGTGGCGTACGTGGAGATAAATAATATCAACAATAAGAACAAGTGGTTGGTGTTAATCAGAACAAGTGGTTGGTGTTAATCAGAACAAGTGGTTGGTTTTGTAGATCATGACAATACTTAACTCATAAGTTGCAAATTCGTCAAACCATACCCATCAACAACTTAATTTCACAAAAGAAAAATAGGGATTTAAGCACGTTTTTATTTGCATTATATGCTTGGAAAAATACATCATGATCACATGGAGGAAGAACATGTGGTGGATGAAAACATATATTAAACCATCACGCAACAAGGACAACTCATGCAATGGGATATTCTTCAGAAATTTTGGACACTTGTTCTTACTTTTGGCCTTAATTTGGGATAGGCATTAGGCAAAGAAAATTAATTTAGATATGAGTGATCTTGGTCCGTGACTTGACTAAAGTACATCTTTATTAATTCATTATTTCCCCACGTGATGAAATAGCTCCAACTGCAATTCCAAATTAAGGGAGTTCGAAACATACAAAATAATGAAATATATGTATTTAAAATGTTAAAATTATAATATAAATAAATAACTAATCTATATTTTCTCATAAGTTTAAATTTTTGGGATAAATGGTTATTATTTCAGATATATAGTATAGAACATGTGTTCTGAGTTCGAATCTTTACTTTACACTTTATCAATTTAATTAAGTATTCTACATGTTGAATCCACTCATTGAAGAAGAGTCTGACCCCACATGCAAGAGCTAGGAGGTGTTAATATTATAATATAAATAATTAAATCTACCTCTTTATATGATTTCAGATCCGTATATATATTTAAACTTTTGAAACAAGTGATGATTTTACAAAAAATACTCTTCCTCAATAAAGAGGAGAAAATATTAATATTTTAAGTTTTTATAATTATATAGGTCTCATATATAATAAATACATTGTATATATTGACATATGATATATGTTTGCAAATAGCAAAACTGGTGTATAATTAACTGAATAATGTATTAGTTTTACGTTGAAACTAATTTGTCTTAAAAACGAAGAAGGAGAGAAAAATTGGTAACCCTAGCACCCTAGCAGCTAATTATTTCTCCCTGGTCATTGAATTAATGAACTAGTCTTATCGCCTATTGATGAAATTAGTACTACATCCATCAATATATTTTCTTTTAGATTATACAAGCGGTGGGTGACCCACCCGTTCGTACCCGCGTGCATGTAGTTGTGGGAGTGTCGAAGATTCACGATATTGGCGTGCTGACATGTGGACCATGTGATCTTAAACGAATGGCTAGTTCGTGTCCGATGGGACCAATATCCTTACATTTTTATTATTATTAAGTTATTTTTTTCCATTTACTCTTTAAATTTTTTGCTTTTTTCATTTCAATTAAAAATTTAAGGAAATGACCGTGTAACAAATTTTAAAATAAATAAATAAATTCAATCAACCAGTGTAATCATATAATCTAAATAAAAATAAATTCAATTTTATAAAAATTGACATTCTTTTATTTTTTAGGTAAATTTTTATGAAATTTAATTTATTTTTAATTAAATTACATGATTATGTTAGTTAATTGAATTTATTTTCTTTAAATTTAATTGAAAATGTTAGAGCTCCCGTTGGAAGCTCCCGTTGGAGTTCTAGTGTGTTTTATTATGTGTATTTTTTAGTTTTTTTAATATAGATTTTTTAATAATTTTTAATATTTTTAAAAAATAAAAAAATTCATAATATTATTAAAAGTATTATGATTTTTTTATTTTACTTCGTGATTAAGGAAGTATTTTTTAATAATTTTTTTTAACTTTTTGATTAAGAAAGTGTTTTTAATGATGTTATAAATTTATTTTATTTTTTAAAAATATTAAAAAATATTAAAAAAATTTATATAAAAAATAACTTAAAAAAAACATATATAAATACATGTTACAGCTCCCGCGGGAGTCCCAACGGGAACTCTAGCATCATCCTACTCTTACACATTAAAAAAAATTCATAATATTATTAAAAAAATACTTTCTTAAGTATTTGTTCCACATGTTCCATGTGGTTGAAGTAAAAGCTCACAGCTTGACTTTGGTTTCATCATGTTTGTCTCTTGATGTTCCATCACTGACTTTGTTCGGGGAGATATTGTTTGGGCAATTACGTTATTATTATGATGTTTATGGAATGTTAGGCAGTAGTTTTAAATAGATAAGTCATGTATAGATCCTTTATAAAGGCCTGAGCAGGATTTATCTATTTGAGATTTATATAAAATATTTCTCTTATGAAACAACTTGTATTTATGTGTATATATGGTTACTTTTGGTTCTTCTGATGATTCATGTGCTATGAGCTAGGTAGGTCACTTACAACTAGGGGTGTACTTGGTTCAATTCAGTCCAGTTTTGGACATTCGAACCAGTATATATTCGTTTTGAAAATTTAAGAATCAATATTGGACTGATTCAATACTTAAACCATAACTTCCAATTTTTCCGGATTCGGTCCGGTCCGATTTTTTCGATTTTACATATAAACGTCAAAATTATACTCCAATAAAACTTTAACAAGTGATTGACCCGAAGTAATTTTATATTAATAACTTAATATTAATTTTTATGTTTAAGATTAAAATTTCATGTTATATTAATTTTATGTTATAAAACTAAATTTCTATGTTATATCAAAATTCAAATGTTATATTAAAAATCATAAGATTAATTTATATATGTTATATCGTAGTCAAAATATTAATTTTATGTTATAAGATTTATATACATGAATAATAAAATTATAAAATTTCAGAATATATTAATTAGCAATTTAGCATATAATATAATATAAAAAATTATATAATATAAAAAAATCATATAAAAATATTTTATATATAATATATAAAATTAAAAAAATAATATATATGTAGTACCGGTCTGATCCGGTTTGAATCGGTCCCAACAGAATTGCATGGGGTTTAGGTTATGACTCAAACCCGACTTAATAGATCAGCGCAAGCCCTTGATTATAGTTAGGGTGTTATTATGGTCATGTCCGGAATCCGGATACGAAAATCGACTCTCGGTTATCCTCCTACCCTTTTTAGCAGAGAAAAAAATATTCCCTAGGCCGTTCTCGTGCTATATAAGAACCAACCATCCCCGAAGAACCAACGTACCATCCCCCAAGCTAATTAAACTGATCATCACCTACTTGGTTATAACAAGCTGGTGCACCTAGCTAGGTTAAGCAATGGCAACACTGGATGCAGTTGACTTTTTGAGCACAAATTCAGTTCTCAGCGTTATGGAGCTCACCAAAAAGCCACTTACAACAATCCCTCAGAACTATATTTGTCCAGATCAAGAGCCAGTACTACTTGGTCTCTCTGATCATGACTGCAATACTACCACCTTGCCTACGCTTCCAACAATTGACATGGAAAAATTGATCATCGGGGAGACCACAGACTTAGAACTAGACAAGTTGCATTCTGTTTGCAAAGCTTGGGGCCTTTTTCAGGTTTTTTCTCTAATTTTCTTCAACAATTAGAGTTTATTCATTAACACGATTTCCCTTCACCAATCTCAATGTCTATTTAGTTTTATGTACATAACTAGGAAGGTATATATATAGTTTATGTTGCGGCCTTCATTTCCCTTCGATGCATGAGTACTCATCGATCGATCCCTCTTGCATGAATTGGACCAAAGCACAGTGTCTATTTTTCCTTATTTTTTCTTGTTTTTTTTTCCTCTTCTTGATAAAACTTAAAAAAACGAAAAACAATTGAAACAATAATATCATAATCCTCAAGAAGTCGTCGTTGTTTGATTGTTTTACAGTTGGTGAATCATGGAGTAAGTTCTTCACTACTAAACAAGCTGAACAAGGAGATTGAAGAATTCTTCAAGCTTCCCTTGGAAGAGAAAATGAAATACAAGGTAAGGCCAGGTGATGTTGAAGGCTATGGAACAGTCATCCGACCCAAAGCTCGAAACCTTGATTGGGGTTATAGGTTCTACATGACAATCAACCCTATTCAAAGGAGAAAACCATATTTATTCCCAGAGCTACCTCCATCCTTGAGGTTCTCTCTCTCTCTCTCTCTCTCTCATGTAAACATTTTGTCATATTTTTTTTGCTTTCTGCAGGATCACCTTAGAGTCATACTTCTCAGAGCTGAAGAAACTTGGCATGACACTTTTGGAGTTGATGGGAAAAGCTCTGAAGATAGACAAGAGAGAGATGGAGGAGTTATTTGAAGATGGGATGAGATCAGTGAGGATGACATGCTATCCGCCATGCCCACAACCAGAGCTTGTTGTTGGCTTTCCTCCTCACTCTGACGCTACTGGTATCACCATCCTTCATCAAGTCAATGGAGTTGAGGGTCTCCAGATTAAGAAAGATGGGGTTTGGATTCCTGTGAACTTCCTTCCACATGCCTTTGTTGTCAACGTAGGAGACATCATGGAGGTTTGTCATATCGTATTTTTCTAGATCATCTGCCTCTGATTCCCCCGTCTCTTTTGGAAAGAACGTCTTTTAAAATAAAAGCACGTGGTATATTGAACGCATGCACACAAGTACTCTATCATGTGTGTGCGCATATATTTAATTATATACGTTATACTTACTATTAAAAAAGAGAAAAGATATTTACAACAGTGAATTATATAACTGCTGTGTAATCACTTTGAAAAAAGTGACTAAAATAGGAGATTCATATAAAAAAAATTAATTTTTTAATAGTGGACTTCACTATTTTTCAAAGCGATTACGCAACGTTTACACACTTCACGGTTATATGTAGAATTACTCATTAAAAAAAGTGTATGGGCCTAATTACACACTCTAATTAGCTAGCTAGTAGCGCGCGCACAGATACACACAAACTCTTGCATGCGCACGATGGAGTTGCACGACAAAGAGAGGATCCTTTTCATTCCGACTGCCTTGCCCCTTTTCTTTGTTGGTGCAAGAGGTGGCGCATGTAGTAGTAAGGCGAAGGGAAGGGTACTCCCTTTCATCCTCATTTTTTTGAGTTTTTATACATGATTAATGCTTAATTAATGTAAAAAAATTATAAAAATTTTTCTTTAAATTAACGTGAGTTTCTATATATAATATGTTATATCTATTTTATATATATATATATATATATATTTATAAATATAAGGATCGATCATATTAAATGAATTTTCTTTGTATAAAACTTTTACATAGACTAAACACTTCAATATTTTTTAAATTTTACTATTATTATTTTTATTATCCAAGTACTTGAGGATCATATCGTACCGAAGGTGTTGACCTAGTACTGTATTGTTGGGATTATAAACGACAGATATTGGACAAAGATATATACCATCTAATTTTGTACTGTCAAAGTACATAAAAGATCAACTCCATTACTAATTATTAAAACAATTTCGGACTGAAATAACTTTTGGTTCGTGACCAAGCTTGCCCAAGTGGGAACATTGTGGGTATCTAAAATCATTATCAAACAGACATGATGACTTACTTCTTTGACAAACATTATCAAACCAGAACTTACTTATTGTTAACTCTTTTTATTAATTATATTCATTAGCTAGCTAGGATATTAAATTGACACTAAAGTACAGACACTTCACAACTACATGTTGTCACCTATTAATTGGCATTTATAAATAAATATATTGGTAAGAAGCTGAAATCAGACATGAGCTAAAGCATGTACTACAGTTGCTTGTAGTATATATATATATGTTGTCACGTATTGCATGTGCCATTTTGCAGATCTTGAGCAATGGAGCCTATACCAGCGCTGAGCACAGGGTAGCAGTCAATTTAGAGAGAGAAAGGATATCGATCGCTGTGTTCTTCAACCCCAAATCCGAGGCAGAGATTGAGCCTTTGAAAAGTCTGTTGAACACTACAAAAAGCCCACCTTTATTTAGAAGGGTTTCCATTGAAGATTTTCACAAAGATTTCTTCTCCCGTGATCTCAAAGGAAAGACAAATTTGGAGTATTTAAGGATAAAAACTGGGGAAGGTAATACTCATGATTAAATGAGAACTATATATATATATATATATATATATATGTATATATAAATGCACCCATGAATTACCAAATTGTCAATGCCCAAAATTGATAGTTTACACACCCTAAACTATTGAATTGTTAGCAATTTGCATCGATCCCAGTTAATTAAGAATCAGTGAAAAACAAGGCTCGAACGTGACATGATTAATCTTAATGGTCATAATTTTAACTGAGGGTGCAAATTGCTAAAACTTGATAGTTTAAGGTATGCATAAATTACCAATTTTGATATATAGTTTATAGTATAAATTATAATAAAAAAGAAATATGGCAATTCATGGGTACGTAGTCATGTGGTGTGTCAAATAATTAGAAGTAGTAGCAGTACTACTACTCTTATGTCTATGATCATGTAGTGGTCAAAGGGACCGTAATATTATTATTCCTGTCGTCTTTGCCACTGTTGTAACATTATATACAGGCTCCATCCAGCTTGGTTAAGTATGAATGAACTGTGTTATTAATTATTGTGATTCTTCTGAGATTTATGCATTTATCATCACAAGTTTAATTAAAGAGAGGCTTGGCTTTTAACATTTCACAATAGAAAAATGAATATTTGTAACGAAAATAATTATTTATTATAGGAACAGACTCATTTAACAGAAAATAATTATTTTTATCACATATAATTTTTCACATATAAGTGTTTTTCTTGTAGTAATTATTTTACCACTTTTAAGAAAAACTAGAGGAATTGTATGCCAAAGTTGTTATTTTGAAGATGAGAAATGCTACAAGGAAGCCTTACACCACACACCTCCACTTAACCAACATGTGATTTGTCATTTTTTTCCTTTTATTTAAACACACACATGGAGTTAAGCACACATCTGCTTAAGGAAAAAACATAAAAAAAAAAAGTAGGTGTGCGATGCAGGACTGCTGAACAAAATTCTTCTTTAAGCATTAATATAGAAAGGCAAAATTAAAAAATCATATGTTGATTAGGTGAATATGTGTGGTGTAAAACTTCCATGCAGAATTTTTCTTTGAAGATAGTTGAGATGGTTCAAACAAATGCAATCTTGAGAAAAAGGAATATGGATAGTGTGAAATTATCACTTGTCTCAAAAGTTTAAGCTAATGAAAAAATCTAGATTTAATTATTTGTATTATATTCTTAATATACCCTCACACATGTTGGCCAAACTCTTTCACAATGAGTGACTCTAACACGTAAAAATATTTTATTAAATTTGGTTGAGTATAGATTCAGATTTCGAATTCAGGACCTCTGCTATGATGTCATGTAAAATCACCATTTATCCTAAAAAACTTAATCAAATCAGGATAATAATCAAATCAAACAATTTTCTTCGAGTGAGCACATGCATGCATTCACTTTTGCAATTTTTTCTTTTCACCCAAGTTTGTCAAACAACTGTTTTTTTTTTTTGGAAAGTTTGTCAAACAATTATTCGAGCACACAGTAAAAACTTTTCTCGCCATTATGGAAAGGTTTTTGCATTCTCTCTTAGAAAAGTCCTTAGATTTCAAAGAATATCATATCTAGGAAAAATACTGATCTATCGGGTATCGTATTTTAATAAAAAAGAATGGTTGATCTTCCATCCATATATATATATAATCATAATTAATGTTCACCATGTAAACACTAAAGAATCATGATAACATGTCTTGTTTTCACCACAAATCTGTTGGTAACGTTCTTGCATATAATTTATTATTAGGATGAAACGTTATTTTGTTTTTTTGAAAAGAATAATAAGATCTCTTATTTATAAATAATCACATAGGATGAATACAATCAGGAAGACCCTCCAAAGCAATGCTCTCCTCAGAGAGTTTCAATGCATCCCTTGCAAGATTTTGAGGCAAAAAATTATAAGTTCTAGGAATAAAATTGATAAACCAACTAGACATCTCAGTAAGTAGCTCTTTGATGTCTCTAACAATCATGCTAGATAAGGTCCAATTCTCGTAAGTGCTTTGGATATCCTTGACCACTTGTTGGGCATCCCCTTCCAATATCATGTGTGTTAGGCCAAGAAAGGTTTATAACTTTGAGGGCTGCAATTGTCTCTGCCAGGTGAGCATTTGGAAAAGAGTCCCTCTGAGACCTTAAGCTTGCAATAATATGTCCACTCGAGTCTCTAAGCACAACTCTAATACCAATCCTGCAATGAACCTTATCCACAGTTGCATCCCAGTTTGCTTTGATGAAGTTTAAAGGACGGGCTTTCCATTAGCATTCTTGTGTTGTGGTCAGTGCTGATCCAATTGCAGGTTTCAAATTTGCTTCCTTAAATTCACTTACTAACCGCTTAGCTAACTTGACTACTGCTTCTGGAGACCAAAAGCCTTCCTCAAATACCAGCTTATTCCTTCTTTTTCAAACTTGATAAATTGTTGTAACAACCTCATCCATTGTCTCTCCATCTAAGACAGTAAACATATTGCATAAGAGATCTATAAAAGAAAAATCCGTCAGCTTAAATTTATGTAGCCTTTTGGAACAAACCCCCTAGACATCTCGTACTGATATACATGACCAAAGAGCATGTGTGACAGTTTCAACCTTAGTAAAACATACTGGACAGAAATGAGAGTTCACAATTTTCTTTTTGAACAGATTATGTTTTGTGGGCAGAGCCTCATGACATGCTCTCCAAAGCAGCATCTTTGTAGAATTAGGCACTCCCAATTTCCATATTTTAGGCCAAAGCTCTTGCTTAAAGGAACCAGTTGAAGTCTGCCCCATTGCCTTGCCTTCGACCTTATTAATAAGAGAGTAAGCACTCTTAATAGAAAATTCTCCATCCTTAGTGCATCTCCAAATAAGCTTGTCAGGAGTATTATGAATACTCAAAGGAATCCTACAAATCAGTATAGCTTCCTCAGGTTCAAAGTTATCCAAAATCAATGCAGTCTTCCATGAACAACTTTGTTTGTCAATAAAGCAGCTAACCAATGCATTTTCATCCAACCCTCTCCTTGCTGACTGAACTTTAAATGAGCTTGGTTTTGGTAACTACTTATCCTGCCAAACTTTGACATTCTCTCTATTCCCAATATTCCAAAACAGACCCTTCACTAGAGCAGGCCTTTCTGCCATAAAGCTCTTCCAGAGATATGAAGGGTTGCTACCCATCTTGCTATGTAAATGTTGGACCTGTGATAGTATTTTACCTTGAGTACTTGAGCTGCTAAGCTGTGAGGCTGTTGCACCAATCTCTGTAGCCTAGTCCCCCTTCCTTTATTTTTCCAAGTTGTTTCCAAGGTAACCAGTGTGTTTTGGACTTGTCACCCTTTGAGCTCCACCAAAATTGGTGCATCAATCTGTTAATGGCTTTCAAAATAGCTTTTGGTAATTTGAAGATGCGCATACAGTATGTTGGGATTGCTTGCAATATGGATTTGAGGAGCACCTCATTCCCAACTTGTGACAAAAACTTCACAGTCCAGTTTGGCATCCAAGATTTGATACTTTCTATAATACGTCTGAAGGTTGCTAGTTTATTCTTGTCTACATAAGCCGGTAGGTCCAAGTACTTCTCATAGCACCTTGCTTCCCTTAAGCCAACAGAATGGAGAATAGCTTCTTTGATGTCCATTCCTGTGTTGCTGCTAAAAAACATGGAAGTCTTGTTTAAGTTCAACCTTTGGTCTGATGTTGTTTCATATAAATTAATCAACTTGAAAAGTCTGTTGCATTCAAGAACATTAACCTTACAAAAAAGTAAGCTATTATCTACAAAAAAGAAGTGGTTGATTAATAAGGATCCTCTTGCAAAAGGAAAACCTAAGATGAGACCCTTTCGATTTGCTTTGTCCAGTATGTTCCTCAGCACTTCTTTACATAAAGAAAAAGATAAGGGATAGAGGATCGATCCCCTTGTCTCAAACCATTTCTTCTCCTGGAGGCTCAATGGAAAGACGTACTTAGAACATATGAGAATCAAAGCCAGAGAGGGCAATATGAACTAATGACGGCCAAACTGACCATATGTATGATCTATAGCAAGTACTTTGTTTATCACTATAAGAAAACTGTTTATTTATAATCAGTTATTTCCAACGAAATGACTATTTCCTGTTAAAATAAGTCTATTTTCGTCACAAATAATCATTCTCGTTGCAAATAATTGATCACAAATACTCATTTTTCTTGTAGTGTATACTTATAGTTATTATGTATCGTTGTGTATATGCCATATGTCACTAATCTCTTATATATACGCATGTAGTGTGCTTTTCAAATGGTGGACGACACAAATCTTGTATATGATCATCATAAGTGATAAAGAATATAAAATACACACGTATGCACACGCACATAGCTGAAGAATTTTGGGCACCTTTCTTGCATTGAAATTGAATCTAGTTGCAGTTGTTCCATGAGATATGGCACAATGATCACCGTTAATATTGTATCTTCCCGAAGATGGAGTACTATGCTCCGAGAGAAACACTCATGCATTCATTCAGCCTAACGTGCACCCAGTTCAAAAGTATATATAAAACATTAAGATTTTCTTTTGGTTTTGGTGGCTGGCTAGTATCAGCAGCGGAAAAGGAGGTAAAATAAAAATTAAAAAAAAAAAAAAAAGTTCAACAGAGGAAAAGGGATTACAAGAATGGTTCCAATGTGACCGTGTCCAAATGCGGATTTTGAAGAAGTGAAAGCTACAAAACTGTAGCTAGCTAGGAATTGAGAATTAAAGAGTACTCATGAATCATGATGGAAAATTTCGCAAACATGTGATTCAAATAATAGGACGTACGTCACCAATGACTTGATGGTACTATATATATATATATATATATATATATGATAGACTTATTTAATATCTAAAGGTATAACAAACTTAAATATTATTCTCATATATATATATATATACATGATTTGGATGGATAAAAGTTTGACATTAAGAGATTAGAGATTAAGAGATTAAGAGATTAGGATTTTAAAGCAAAAATCATTAAATTTTGGAGATTGAACTCATTTGATGAGTCCAATACCAGTGCTCTAAGGGGTGCCTTGCAAATTGTCCACAAACTTTTAATAGGTTTTTCATCTGATTAGAATTTGGTCTCATTTAAACTTTTATGGTAACTACAATTTTTTTCTTTTCCTATTTTATTTCAAGAAACACGATTAGAAAATAATATTCACATTATATTATTTCTTTTTTAAAGTTTGTAATTATCTTGATAAAACATATTTAATAAAAAGCCCACATTCATTGGATAGCTAGCTATGGGTTATGTAATTGAGCTGCAAAAGCAACTAGCGGTCAAAGTGAGAACTGTTACAAGCAAAATATATTATTTAAAAATAAATTTACATATTGAAATGATTTCATGCATGTAATCCGTTAGATCTACTTTACACTAAAAGTATCTTTACAATCTGACGCACTACATTAAGCCACGTGAAAAGTATAAAAACACAAATACTTCCTTGACATCTGAATATAGAACATTGAGCATTGAGCATTTCCTACACTTATCCATTTAAGATTATTTATGTGGAAAATTAAAGATTGGAAAACAGTTTGTACACTTGCAGAGCTAATCTATTCTGTAAGATTCCTATATATGTTTCTTCCCCTCCAAATCGAGTGGACTGCCGCTATATATGGTATGCATATCCCTGTCTCTTTATACAAATAACTAACTTCACTATTGAGGAAAAAATTAATCCTATACCACCTATCCTTCCCATCGAACTCTTTTCGAGTCCAAAGCACTTATAACCCCTTCACATCATCACCAACAACATTCCAATACTCAGCATAAGTGATGATGAAAACAGTCACCCTACCAATATCAGAATCCACATCTGACTTGCTCACTTGGGATACTGACGTTCTTTTTGCCTGACAGTCCTAAATTCAAATGGAAGTTTTAACTCATCTCATCGCAAGAGATCGAAGCTCTAACTCCAAGACGTATTCATAATATCAATGAAAAATATGCCAAGAATATATACCTGTCTGGAAACATCAACAGTACTGCATACATGATGATCTCTATCCAATGATCTTTCCGAGGATAAATCTGAACAATAATAGAATATCCATGAGCTAAATAGGTATTGGATAAGCAAGACATTAGCACAAGAAAAGATCGAGTAACCACTTGAGGACGCATGGGTTAGGTCACATGGTAGGCTGCAGTGGCAAATTATACTGCCACATCCACTGCATTTGCGAGCAATCAATGGAAGCTTGGCATTGGCAGAGACACAAGCATTTCTCCTATGACTGTCAATTCCTGTAAGCCACATTGTCGATTAGCTCTGATAAAGAGACATAAAGCAGAAAGTACATTATGCACTTCATACCATTTTGGAAATCTTCTCCTGATGACTTCCTTGTGCAGTTGTGACTTGTCTTTGCGAGCTATACAGGTGAACGACACATACAACTCAGAAAGTGCAGAAAACGTCTATCACAATAAAAAAAATGGACAAAATATAAAGTATATGAATGTATATTAAAAGAATGCAGCATAATGTCGACAACCCACGCAACAAAAGCTACATATAAGGACTCAAATTAGCCACATTAAAAATTCATTGTTAGCTTATTCATTATCACTACATAGATAGAACCAAATAACAGCAATGCATTACTTACTTCGAGAGGATCCCATCTTTTCTCAAAAATTTTGGTTAATTTCACTGCCATTTTGTAGACGCTATTATCAGCAGGATTAAAGAGCATGGCATTAGAAAAGGTCAGTCTAATATCAGCTGCAAACTCTTCAGTGCTAAAATACATGTTGTGCTCCAGTTTGGACTTTACTGTTCCCAGATCCAAGGGTTTAGATGTAATCGAAAGATAGTCCGGAATATTTAACGCCACAGGATCCACTGGTTGGTCATCCGTTGCCTCTTCTCCAACTTCTTTCCACCATCAGAACTACTGCTTTGAGTCCCTTAAACAGTAAATGACACCAGTTTCCCTGGCTTACATGATGGCTTGTCAAAAGTGGTTTGTTTTCTTTTCCTGGAGACTTGGACCTCGGACTTCTTGCTTGATACAGGAGTTTCAGTCGCAATCATACTTAAAAACTGCAAGAATTAGAGAAGGTTAGTTCTCATACACCCATAAATGCAGGCATACAAGCACAGTTAAGCATCTCTTGATAATTGGATTGCATGCAGACACTTCTTGTGGCTATATATTGAGCATAAAAGTAATGCACTCAGAATTATGAGGTAAAAAGCTCGTCGTGACACGTAGAAAGCATGTACAATATGCGGATGACTCTTTGCATGCACCGCAAGTGTTTTATAGTTCAACCATAAATATCTCACACAATAATACTCCGTGCAAGCATGCAACAATTAGCGATCTCTAGATAATTGGACTGTAGGTAGACACTTCTCGTGTATCTATACAAAAAGTAATATAAATTACTCAGAATGATAAGGTAAATGCTCCTCATGACACATGCTGACAGAAACTATAGTTGATACAATTCCTTCTATGTTAGGAAAGTGATATACACTTTAAACTACCGACTGGAAGGTCATGAAGTTCATAAGAAACTTACAGAACAAGTCAAAATGCATACAGAAAAGAGCAAAAACAAACTTAATAATGTCTAAGAAGCTGATAAATCGTTGGGTTGCACACCTATAAGTTCAATAATAGAGAGCTTATACATACGAAACCAATGGTTGCACATAAGGCACAGAGATCACACTTGTACTATCGTACAAACAACAATAACATTGTTCTAACTTGAACATGATTGACTTGAATATGGTGTCCTTTGCACAGCCTATAATCCATTCAAGTGTGTATCAGGGTGAAAGTAATAGGTCAAGGCATGAGTCTAATGGTCGAGGAACAAATGGATCTTAGATACAAGCAACAAAACGCAAATCTGTATCAAAGTAATTCATTATACAAATACATAAATGGTGAAACTATTATAATGGACTTAAAAGTACTTTAAGTTAAAGACAAGAACTGAGGGTGCGTTTGAATGTTGAGTTGAGTTGAGCTGAGTTCTTATGAATAGTAGTGAGTTGAGATGGTAGAGTGAGTCTTGTGGGGTCCACCTAAGATGAGTTTAAATGTGTTTGGATCGATGTTAAGATGAGTTTAGATGTATTTATGAGAAGTGAAAAAAGGTTGTGGGTCCCACGTGTAAAGAAGTGTTAAATTGAAAAAGGCTATGGGTCGCACGTGTAAAGAGGTTTTGAGTTAAGATGAGTTTAGTAATTTGAGAGTTAGATGTTTGGATGTTAAACTTAGCTTAAAATTATACTGAATTGAGTTGAACTCAGATGAGTTTAACAACCAAACGGGACTTGAGTCTACATAAAATATGGCAATACCCGCCTAGACAATGGATCTCAAGTATTAGACAACAATAATTCAAAAATTTTAAACGCAAGGACAGAGGAACCTGATGAGCGAAATAAAGAATGAAAGCGAAATACCCATAATTTAATATCAAAAGTCTCTCAATATGGCTGTCTTCTGATACAGGGGGATCATAAAATTTACAAGTTAAATAAATGAATCATAGTAGTTAATGTATCGGTCATGCTTGTACTCTGGTGAGATGATAGGATATTTCACAATGAGGCGCACACATAAAGAAGAAATTTTGTATTGGTAAATGGGGCATGTTTTTGTTGGGTCAGAAAGTTTTGATAATCGTCATGGAAACGGTAATACCTTGATTGCTAGGTTAAAGTATTACGGCAAGGTTGATCAGAACTGCGATTCTAACCCTAATCCAAACAGAAAACATGGCTCTGATCCAAACCTTACCCTAAACCTGTCTTTAATTCGAACCAACATCTTAACGGAAACAATACTCCGAAAACTAACCCCAAACTCGAATTCTAAGGGAGATGGTGGCAATGAGAAAAAAGATGGATTCGAAGGACCCGTCTGATCATAAAGTCTCGAGACCGTATTGAAAAAAAAAACAAGGAGAAGACAACCAAGCCAAAGAATCAACAAGAATAAAAAGAGAAAACCAAAAATAACATAGAAACTTAAGGCATTGGTGCAGTATACTATCAAAGAATAAACGAGAACTTACCAAAAAATTGTAACCTCAAAATGAATCAACAAGCGAAATAGAGAAGCAGGGAGATGAGTATTCGCTAGGAGTGGAAGGAAGAGCAGAAGGAAAGGATTGCGAAGTTGCGAGGTGGGTAGTGTGATTTTCTTGGACAATCTTGGTTTTGTACCGCACGCTTCTTTATTTCTACCACGTGTCAAACAACAATTGGATTATAACTTTTAGAGCTCCGTAACGCAGGTTGGATCTTGTCTAGCCATTGCCAAGTCCAAATCTAAATTTTAAAGTCCATTGAGATAAAATCCCTGCATTGGAATAGGCAAAGCTATATTTTTCTAATTTAAGCTACAGTAAATCTCCTTCTCTCATCATTGTTGGCGAGCTCCTGAAGAGTGATCGAATAAATATTTTATGAGTATCCATCAACTGCCCCTCTCTTTTTCCCTCGTGTTTTCCATTTCCCTCGTCTCTCGTCTCTCCCTCTTTCTCTCCCTATTTCTTTTCCTGAAACCCTTCTCTCTTTTCTCTCCCTCGCTCCGTCGCTCGTCTCTCCCTCTTCTCTCCATCCACCATTTTTCTTTTCGGAAAACCTTCTCCCTCTTCTCTCCCTTGCCCCGTCGCTCGTCTCTCCCTCTTCTCTCCGTCCACCATTTTTATTTTCTGAAACTCCTCTCCCTCTTCTCTCCCTCGCTCGTCTCTCACTCTTCTCTCTTTCTCAATCGATTTTATCTCTGTTCCTGGGTCGATCTTCCACGATTGTGCAATTTCCTCTCTCTCTCTATTGGCTTGGCTCAACAACGCAGAACTCTCTCTCGATTTGGGTAAACTTTATTTGGGTAAGGTTTGTATTGAGTACGAATTTGTGAATTTCTGAAATGGGTATGAATTTGTTTGGGTAAGCTGGTTATTATCGTTGCTGATTTTTCTATAGTTGGTGTTGTTGATTTTTCTGAAGTTTGTGTTGCTGATTTTTCTTCAGTTGTTTATTATCGCGTCCAGCCAAACCTCCTCTCAAAGTCTTAGAGTTGAGCCCCATATTTTTTTTTTGTTTTCTGTTTTCAGTAACTACAATCCATTGTTTCTGATTTGTTGTTTTTGGGTTTGTTTGCTTTTCGTGTATAGCCATTTTCTCGTGTCTCACTCTGTTTGCTAGTCATTTTGGTGGTAGAAAAGCTCATTCGGTCATTTGATCCCGTTTACTTTGCACAACTTTGTTTTTCATAGGATAAATCCAAACTAACAGGGTCTTTTACTGCATGTGCTCCATTGCCTATTTGAAGGCAAATGGTTTCTGGTGGATAAGGGATTATGCATTTTAAGTTGTTCTTTTGGGTTAGTTTCAACATACATTCTCAAATTTGTTAAGTGTTAGAAATAGGACCATATACCCAAATTGAGTTTAAGATAAAATGCTCTTTCCATAAGCTTTTTATCATGCTGAGTTTTTTTCGGTTCTTTTTTTTTTTTTCTGTTTGCTATAGAAAGGAACCTTCTGAATTTCTCAAATTTGAGTTTTGTTAAAAAAAATTAATAGCTTCTAAAACACGGAAGGGAAATAGCAAAATGTTATTTAATGAGCCCACAAAGTTTTGCTTGTCTACAATTACTGAAAGGGAAAAAAAACAACAGAAGAAATGCACCAATTGGTGCAAGCCATTGGTCCCTGTAGAAGGTCCCATTACTGAAAGAGCTTAACTAAGTGCATCTAAAGTTGCAAAGGGAAAACATGTGATGTTCAATGTGTTACTTCGTTGAGTTTTTCTCATTTAATATAATTTTTTTATAAATATTTTTCTCATTTAATATATTCAAGGATATGTATCAAAAAACAAATTCATAGCAGTAGGAAAAAAGTATAGAATTAGATCAGTATTTGAGGATAGAATTCATCAATAACAGGTTTTAAACATAAATATAAACAGCTCTAATTGCGTAAACTTTCACTTTAGGTGCATTAGAAAACCTTAAAAACAGATGTCAAAGCACATGAGCCAATCTAAATATCCCCATTCCTTAATTTGAAAAAAAAAATTATAAAAGCTGATGAAATGAGTTCAATACTTTTTTTGAGTGGTAAAAGGAGTTCCATTAATGTACAAGTTAGGTTTCTAATTCCATATATTGTTTTTATTGCATTTGTAAATCTTCCCCAAACAAAGTCAAGCCACATGGTCCAAGAACGAATCAACTCCCGTAGATAGGAACATTGTAATGCACCTATATTGACTGATGAAGTGAAAAGAGTCTATGAACATAAAAACACAGCAATCTTTGCTAAATAATAATGATCAGAATAGGAACTTAACCTGATTAAACCCTGCCCTAAATGCTTCCATTTGCCGCATTATTCCAGTCTTGACAGTTGCATCAACTACCAAGGAAATATACTCCTCCAAGTTATAAATATCAACCTAGGAATTAGAGTAAGAATATCATGCAAATCAAGCTCCTGCAATGGATTAGAAGGCTAAATGTCTTGACATATTACATACCGTATACAGTTAAGAATGTGGTGATCCAAAAGCTCTTTCCATAAGTTTTTTTTATCTTACTTAGTTTTTTTCTATTTTTTTTTCTGTTTGCTATACAATACTTGTTTTTCTATCACTTTGCTGTTATTGTTTGCTCTCTCCTTTCATGTAAGCATACTTTAGGGTGTATTTATGTGTGTATGTAATAGTATATGTATGTGGGTAATGGCTTGGACGCTACATATAACGTTTGTGGCTATCCCGATCGATGGTTTCTTTCAATGCCATTTGATCCCGGAAACACCACATATAATATTTGTTAAGACACCTTTCTGACTCCACAACCAAAAACAGAGTTTACTTTGCTGTTTTTTACAAAACAGATGAGGAATAAAATGTGTTTGTTGTTCTTCTTTGCAAAACAGAACAAGAGGTTTATTTTTGTTGCTGTTTTGCAAAGTTGTTGTTTTTCTTTGCAAAACAGAACAAGAAGTTGATTTCTTTGCTATGTTTCTGCATATTTTTCTACATATTTCTTTGCATACCAGCTTATTCAAACAAATTGATGATGTAAATTTTGTTGTTTTGTGGGACTTGAAATTTCTAAACTTTTCTTACTCCTTGAAAATGTAAAATTTTTTAAGGATGGGCACACAAATTGATGATGATCCCTTCTTCACCGCTCTATTACAAAGTGGAGGAGAGGGTTGTAATAGCACCCCAACGCAACATTATAATGTTTTGCTCCAAGCAACATTCAATGACGGTGAAAAAAGGCCTCTTCCAAAAAAAAGTTCAAAAGGGTGCATCTTTCACTGCAGAGGAGGATACCTCCTCGGCTCAGTTTGGCTCAACATTAGTATCGATGCAATAAATGGTACTTATCAAAAGTCCACTCAAATGTGGGAAATAATTTCAGAATTTTATCATGAATATAAAAAACAGAACAATGTGAACCGTTCTATAGTTTCTTTGATGAATCGGTGGTCCTCAATTCAGAAATGCACAATTAAGTTTTGTGCATTTTTAGCACAAGTAGAGTCATTGCATCCGAGTGGTGCAACGGAGCAAGACAAGGTATGTAACATTTTTCTTTAATTTTCACAAACATGTAGGACTGATTTATGAACTAACAATATTCCTATATATGTATTTGTAGATTGAGAAGGCAAAAATTTTGTATAAATAGATGGAGAAGAGTAACTTCACAATGGAGCACTGTTGGTGTCTTCTGAGACACCAACCAAAATGGCAACAACACATCTCCACCCTTGGGACGAGGAGAAGGCCACAAGGTGAAGCTGCTATTGACACGATGGAGGAGAACATGGAGGTTTTTGAGGAGAGACCTCTAGGCAAAAAAGCTGAGAAAGAAAGAGGGAGGAAGCGGAAGTCGATGGAAGGCAAAGAGTCTGAGATCATCATTTCGTTAGCTAAAATGACCGAGGATAGAGCCACGACCATGGAAGAGCGGAGAAATGCTGCGTTGAAGGTAAACCAAAAAAGCGAGAAAATATTTGAACTAAAGAAGAAGAAGTTTGAACTAGAGAAGAAGAAATTTGAAGGCAAGATGATGATGTTAGATCTACGTGGCATGAATGCCATGCAACAATAATATTTCCGTAATATTCAACTAGTAATTTTTGAGGATTCGAAGTCCCATTCCGGAGGTAGATCTAACTCTCATTCGACACCTTATTATGTAGATATCTAACTTCTAATATTTATAAAACTAATTTTTTTTTTAGAATTTAGTGGCTGCCCAGCCACATGTGGGCTGGATAAATATGTGGCTGGGTAGCAACTAACTTCGTGGATTGTGGATATTATCTTTGTTGGTAATTTGTGGACTGTTTTGGTAACTTTTCTGACTCGTTTGGTATATAATTTGTGGACTGTTGGTAATTTCTGACTTGAATGAGACTGTGTTGTTGGACTTCAACGGGACTGTGTTGGTATTTATTTGTGGGACTCTTTTGTATGGGCCTATTTTGTATTTGCACTTAGTTTGGGACTGTGTTGCTACTATTTATGGGACTGTGTTGCTAAATTTGGTTGGGACTCTTTCGTATTTGCACTAAGTTAATTTTCTGGTTTGTGTATAGTTTGTGTATGGCTTGTGTATGGTTATGTTTTAGCATAGAAGGACACACATACTCCACTGATGTAGTATTATGGAGATGCATAATATGGTCATGTTTTGGACTGAGTTTGGACTCTGCCATGACAATCTTGTTGGTTTTTTTTTTTACTTCACAATTCTCTCATTAGTTTAATAATATCAGGTTATTCTATATATGATAATTTGAACTTCTATATTTTTTGTAGATGAAAAATAATAGGTTGAGGAAAAAGATTAGTTAGGAAATAATAATTGAAGTATCAAATTAAATTATTAATTAACGTATATTTAGTATAATTGTAAAATATGAAAAAAAAAGATTAAAAATAATATTATATTATTATTTTGACTAATCTAATGACTAGTCCAATGTGAATTCTCCTAGCCAAAGATAAATGTTATAACTAAAACTTCAAATTCTAGCTAAAATTTGGACTTGGCTAGGACATTGCCAATGCCCAGTAGAAATATCCAAAAAAAAACTGAAAAGTGCGGGAAAGATGGAGTACAGATATAAACTACACGTAGTTTTGGACTAATAGGGACTGAACGACATATGTAACAGTATAAGGCAATGTCGGTCTCTCCGGCTCAATCCAGAAGCCCAGAAGTTTTAAGGTCTAGGTCAATGGTAGGTCTGGGCTAAAATGGGCTTGATATTTGGGCCTAAGCCGGGAACTAAGGTCCATGATTTCAATTTATTTTCGTGTGCATGTTGCAGAAATACCTCGACAATCTTAGCTACCGCTTTGAAGATGGATGATGCCTAATGAAATGAGAGAGTTGTTTAGAAATGGAGTTCGAAAAATCAACCATTAGTAACCTTAAGAATAATTTTATTTGAAAAATCTTACACTATATACCATCCATGTGACATAATTTGATTTGGAAGATAAGTTTTTAAAATTTAAATCTTATAAATCAAATTATGCTATATGAATGGTGTGTGATGTAAAAGTTTTCAAATAATACTAGTCATTAAGGTCTTAATTCCTCTAACCTTAACTCCACTACTAAAGGTCTTGTGATGAAGCGACAAAGGTCATTGATCGGTTGAGAAATAATATATGTGATCAACTTTTTAACTATTTTTACTTCGTCAACTTATGATACGTCATCAAATGATTTATAGAAAACACCTCATGAATAGGAAAATAATCTTTGGTGACAAATGGTTAGTCTAGCAAGGGAGAAGATAGAATGTTAGAATACAAGTAAATATATATAGAGAGTAATGCTAGATACAATTCTAAAGTGTGTAAACCTTGCACATTTTTAATTTTAAACCATGCGTAAAATCCAACAAGAAGTACTAACCCGTGAAATCCCACGCCTAAAGTGGACTTCAATCATAAGAGACACAACATGATTAAATACAACTACATTGTAATGCCCCGTCCTCGATGGGTCCGGAGAGTTAACTCATGTCACCTAAAAATCATTTTCCAACCACATAGTACATACTTCAATTTTTTTCTCTATCACACAAAATACTCACTAATCTACATCAATTACTCTAGCAATTATTCTAAGACAATACAAAGTTTTAATATAAACATCAACCTCCCAACAAATCACATCATCCTAGCACAACAAGCTTACTGAATAAAAATCTCCAATACTTGTATAAACCTTTTATGCTTAATCCATTATTCTTAATTCATCTCACCCATGCTCTATATTCTTGATCCTCAGCTGAAATATTCAAATCATTTGAAAAATATTGCAGAGATAAGGAGTGAGTTATAAACAACTCAATAAACAAAGAACATATACTAGTATGCAAACATGAGCATTTACAGAGTTCAGATGCATAACAAAATTTTTACTGCAAAATCAGAAATATTTACTTTCAGAATGTAAAATCACATGTTACCAAAATATTAGAGCGAAACTTTCAGAGAATATTCTTATTCAAAATTCTTTTAACATAGCATAACTGAACACATCATATCAGAACATAATTCTATATTTAACCCCCGTGGTAGGGTTGTGCAAATCCCGGCGGCCAACTGAGTAGAAACATAATGTGAATCTTCCTCTTATTATTCTCGAAGTCCCGAGTGTGCACATAGGAAAGACCACGTAGAAAATCACTTTGTTTCCAAAGTGGGTGCACCAAAAACAGAAAAGTTGGTACCAACTTGAATAGATGCCACAGTTTTACACTCATGGTATGGTCAGAACGGAACAAAAACAGAAACAAAATGTTATGCCAAAGGTTTCTTGTTGCTTTTACAGAACATTAAACAGAACACAGAACATCTTTAGAATAGAACGGAACAGAATCAGACCATAAAAACATAATTTATGCACAAAATTTCATATTCGCTCTCTTTTGCACAGTTCAGAAACAAAATGTCAAAATATCTCATTTCTACACCATTCATGCTAGAAAATACTTTATTCTTAAACAGAATCTCATAAGTAATACAGAACAAATAATTAAGGTAGTTCAAATTTCTTTCCGTAACCAAACATATATATTTTTCAAAAATCAACCTCAACCCATTTTATTTTTATACAAGTCTAGCATAGGAACCCTGCTTACCTGAACTTCTTAACTTATCAGAATTTCTCCACAACAGTATTGGACAAAAATCGATCGTCACTATAAAAATAATCATGTAACCTCTGTTAATATTAAATCGAACACGTATTTCGATATGTAAACCTGAGATGTTGAAATATCCAATTTTAATACCTTAAAACCTAAAATTTCTCTTAACTCTAAAATTCCATCACTTTCTAAATGAATCAATATTCACTTAATTTCTCCGACTACAACAATAAATTCTGAATTATGTACTACTGAAATCTAACTATAAAAAGTTAATACGAACTAATATAATTTAAAAATCTTAAATATTTTCTGTTAAACAACTTTTAGACTGTTTAAAAAGAACTGAAATCGACTTAAAATAACACAATAATTTTCTATACAACTTCTTATACTTCCCACAAAGACCACACAAAACAGGTTTAATATAAAACTTTTCCAATCTGAAACCATCCTAATGATAAGGGCGTTTTGGAAAATAAAATATAAACATGCATGGGCTCTTTGGGAAAGCCATGGAACCAAAAAGAATTATGAGATTATACAACCTTCCAATACAAACCGAGAGAGAAGGAGAGGCTCAATGGACAGCGAGCTAGGCGTTGGTCTACGGTGGTGCGCGCGGCGACTGGGTACTGAGAGAGAGAGAGCACGGAGAGTGAGGGATGAGAGAGAGAGCAATCGTGAGGGAAAAAATACGGAGGAGAGTCAGTGGACTCACCGATCGGCACAGGGTGATGGGGATGTCACGACTGGCTGTTTCTGTTGCTTTTACGGTGGTTTTCGGTGTGAAAGGTGGTGGTTTGCAGTGGCTCACTGTGGAGATCAGTAAGTGCTCTATTTTTGGTGTGGGAAACAGGGGCTTTCCGTGAGGTGGGAGTAGCTCTTGGTTTCGTGAGATTGAGCATTGGCTAAGCAAAGGTGTTATGGCGCAAACGTTGGACGTGGGTGGGTTGTGGCTTTCTCTCGTTCTATACGTCAAACTGTAGCGGTGGAAGGCTGAAAGGTTCATGACAGTTTACGGAGGTGCAGGCCAGGTGCGTTGGGAGGTGGCTGGGTCGTTTTCCAGTGGTTGCAACGCTGGTCTGGCTTGGAGGAGCTTGGCAGCGGCGTGAAGCTTTGCGGCACAAGAGGGTCGACGGCAATGAGGAAATATTCTGCTTGCATGGGACGTGTGCATGAGGGAGTTGAGGTGGAAAGAGACGGCAACTCTATTCTTGAGTTTTCTTCATGCTCGAAGGATTATATATATAGGCGAACGAAGAACAAAAACAAACCCTAGAGGAATGAGGGAGACGTGTATGTGCGTGAGTGGAAACGTGCATGGCGGCAAAATTGTGATAGTTGGTTTTCATGTTTAAAACAAATGGGTGTGGCTTGGGTCTCGGGCTTTTTCTTGAGTCATGGGTGTCAACTCAATTTCTAAAATCAATATGGATTTCGATTCAATTTTTAAAAATAATCCAACTTGTCCTAGAATATTCTCATATCAATTCTCAAATGGCCCTTTAGAAAAATTTAAGGTAATTATCAAGTCCAAAAAATCATAATCCGCCAAAACAAAGATTTTAGGTCCGTAGTCTAAAAAAAAATATTTGAAAAAAATTAACTAGCTTCTACATATGTATAAATTAAAAAAATAAAACTTTTATAAAACGACTTATTGCTGGACCCTAGTGTTACATACACTCCCCTTCCAAACTTGAGAAGTAACCAACCACCTGTATATAATAGATTATAATTGGCATGTACTTATTTCGTTCTTCAGCATTTACAATCCTAGACTAAACTAGCATAAGATTTTCATGGAAATTGGGTTTTTGAAAGTGTTAGTGTAAAAATAATATGGAAATTGGGTTCTTATGATATAACTGATCTCTAAGAAAAAATGTGCATTAATTATTTTGCAGTTTCGAAGATGAAAATCAGATCTAGAACCACTTTGGCTGCGCTTCTACTTTTGTTCCTTCCATCCCCAATAGTGTTCTCCACGCCCAAAGATCGATCCAAATTGGACTTAAAAAGAAGAAATTGGATGAAAGCAACTAGCCGCTTGCTGGACAGACTGACTCTAAGGAACAGGCCGCCGGTAATAGTTCGAGCTCCTGTCAAAAAATATCATCTCCATGGTAACTCTTGAGGACACCAGAAGTATTTTCGCATTAAAGAACTACATGGATGCTCATGATCAGTATTTTGGTGAGATTGGAATTGGTAATCCGGGTGGATAACCGGATTCAATCCGGATATTCAGATTGTAACTAGATATCCAGATTTTTCCTTAACATCCAGATTAAATCAGGTTATAACCGGATTTATAACTGGATTTTTGACTTATAATGATATTTGTTTATATTACCATGTTTAGCATGACAAATCAATAACCAAATTCTCAATCACATTTAACTAAAACTCATAGAATTCTGTATCAGATAAAGGAAATGAAACAAGCTTTCTACATCCTAGATTCTCCTCTACAAAAAATAATTTAAGCACTTTTTAAATTAAAATAATTTATAAAAAAAAAAATTGAAGAACAAAATAAATAAAAAAGTAAAATAGATAATATTATTGTTACATCACAATGCAAAACATATATTTACAAAAAGTAAAATAAATAATAATATATCACCGTACAATTAATTAAACTAATAATAATGAAGCCGCGCAAAACACTATAAACTCCATATGGGTCATAATCCTTGGAGTCATCTTCCAGTAACTCAGGGAATGCTCCTTTCTTCCAACACCAATGGTCGAGCCTGCCAAATATAGAGAAACGTAATCATACAAACATGTTGAATTCAACACACTAGTTGTGAAAACATTCTGCTAAATACATAATCCCAAATCTAATACTTTAAAATATGCCCCCAATTAGTTGGACCAAAGTCTTTGATTGTTACCCCCACAGCACAGAGGCCTGCAAACGACTTGGATCTATTTTACTTTTAGTACTCACTACTCATTTTTTGCCACGAGTACTCTTTCCCACTGAGATTTTCCATTAATACCTCATAAACCAAACCCAAAAGCTGCCAAAAAGAGAAGAGAAAATCAATAAAACCTTAAATTCAGCCGCCAAAAGATAAAAATGAAGATACAAATAAAATAAAGACCTGCTTGCATTTACACAGATTTTAAAACACTCCAATTTTGAAGCGGTTCCTTCATTGTAGTTTCTCCAATCCTCATGAAGGATAGAAATATATATATATGATTTTAGTTACTGTTTTTTACAGTCAACAAACAACAATTATGTATCACGATTCACCAACTACCCTTACTCCAAAAAAGAAAGATAGAAAGAAAGAAAGAAAGAAACAATCCAATGAGAAACATTAAGGTGTTTTCACTTTTCAGCTGGAATCTCAGGCAACAGTAGAACTAAATGCTTCACTCACTGAAAAGCTGAAACTTCTGCCAACTTCACTCATCACTTAAATATATAGTTAAATTCCGAGAATCTTATTTCAAATCTGAAAAATGATCCTCCAAATTGTCAAATACTTACTTGATCCTCCAAATTTCAGTTTTTTTAAAATATAACTTTCACAATTTGTTATTAAAAATTTATTTATAAAAAAAAAATTGATTTAAAAAAAACTGTTTTATATTTTTATTAATATATTAGACTATATAATAGTATTAATATTAGACTATTGGTATAGTTATAAGTTATATATTAGTATTAGTTATAAACTTTTAGTGATTTAGTGTTAACATTTTATGTAATAATTTCTAAATTATAACAAGAAATTATTTCATATATGAATATATATAATTGTATATATTATATATAAAACTTTCACATAAAAATTTATAATTATACATTATATATAAAACTTATATATATTAATATTTAATATATATAAAATATTTTGTATAAAACTTATATATAAAAATATTATTTTTTATTTTTTTTAATTAACCAGTCCGGTCCGGTCCAAAAAATCTCGAAACCGGAACCGGCCGGTTTTTAGATTTTAAAAACCGGTTCCGGACCGGTCCGGTCCAAAACCGGTTCCGATCTGGTCCGGTCCGGACCGGTTTTCTAGTTTGCATTTACACCCCTAGTTGTATGACAATGGATAAGGAGAGTTTTCAATGCATAGGTTGGGAGTCCATATGCTTAAGTTGCTGAAGTTGAAGGAAGAGAGTTACCTTAAGTAGAAAAAAAATGTAGAGGTTAAGTTAAATGGATAAATTAGTAATAAAAATTAAAAATTAACAAATAAAAGTGTTTACCTTCGATGTCAACTTCTCCTACATGCTCCTCCACCTCCCAAGAACTAAGTGCTTCACAAGTCAACCAATTTTGCATGCAGATTAGTGCTTGGACAGTCTCCGGCACTAATGAGCTTCAGTATGGGTCTATTACACGTCCACCGATGTTGAATGCAAACTCGGATACGACGGTGGAAATAGGAATGACCAATACATCACGTGCGATCTCTGCAAGGATGAGGTATCTATATGAGTTCTTGTACCACCAATCCAAAATATCAAACTCAAGTACTTTTGGATCAATCACATCTGACAAATACATATCCATGTCCGAGCTAAGTACCGAACTGTTTTGCTTTTCAAGATATTGGTCTAAAGCTGTATCAAAATCATCACAGTTCAAGTCATCACCAATAATAATACTTGAGGAACTTCTATGGGCCATATTTGATCTTCACTACCTAGCCCATGAAACTTGTGGTATTGCTCAATTAAACGATTCATGAGCAATCTTATGTTGGCCTCAATTCTATCTCCACATTCATCCCCTTTGCACAGTTGAGAGAAAGGGGCTCCCAGCCTTCGAGGACTCGAGTGAAATGAGAGGCGTTCGAGGGGTGCAAACCAGTGATGACAGGGCTAGGGTTTCACTGTTTCAGAAAGGGCCTTCAACACCATTTGCCAAAAACTCAGAGACAGAGGAAGGAGTATGAGACGAGAATGAAAGTTGAGGGAATGATGATTAAATCTCAGGGGTGCAAAACGACGTCATTTTCCATTAGCAAAAACGACGCTGTTTTAAATCAAAATTAGTGTTTTTTTTAAAAAAAGCTGGTTACGGAAACCAGGTTAAAAACCGCGAATAGGTACGATTTTTTTTTTTGCCCACCTGGCCGGGTTTAATCTAGGCAGATAACCGCTCGGATCCACTTGGATTCTGGGGTTTCGGACCGGACCGAAAAAAAAAATTCCGACCTGGTTTCACACCCTTAGCAACAGGGGGAGGTTAGATTTTTTTTTTTCATGGAGCTACAACATGGCAATTTTGTATTGGATGGTGCAAAAATGAGTTTTACACTCTACGGCTTGGGTCCCAGTGTCTCTATTTCCATCCCAAACATCACTCAAATAAAAACACCTTACAATTTAAAATTCTCAAATTTTTGATCTAATTATTACCTACTCATTATAATTTTTCCAGACTTCCAAACAAAACAAAAAAAAAAAAAACTTTTTCAATTTTTTTTAAAAAAATTATATTCAAACAATTTGTTAAATTTTGAAGAAATTTATGAACTTAATTCATTTCATAAAACCGGTTCGACAATAAATGATTTCTCATTCCTTATAAAATTATCCAAGACCTTGTCCACAGACAATGTGAGAGTATTCTTCAACACCCTCCCTCACATGCAGGCAAATATTTTTCCTGGTCTTTGTCACGGGGTAAGTAGTATGGGCCCCCATTCGTCCTGTGGCAAGCTCTGATACCACAAAGAAATTCATGAGCTTAACTCATCTCATAAAATTGGTTATACAAGAGATAATTGTTCATTCCTTATAAATATGCCAAAGTCCTTGTCTACAGGTAATATGAGATTATTTCTCAACAATTTTATAATATTTTTATTTAATTTTTTTCTCTCATTTTCTAAAACTCAATAAAATATCTTAATTCAAATACTTTAATTACTATTCACTAAGATATTCTAAGTATCCCATCGGAGTCGAATTCGAATTAGGCAAATAATAAGATCAACCACCATGGTCTAAAAGGGCAAAAGCCAACCAAAAAAATTAAATCTATGATTGAAAAAATTATGGTGTGGAATATAAGGGGTTGGGCACATCGAAAAGAAGAATACGAAAGTTAGTGAGAAAATATGATGTTTCAATTTGGGTTGTATCAGAACCTTTCCAAGAGGTATCAAAATTACATAAGTGGACGACTAGTTTACAATTCAAAAATTTTTGTTCTAATGTGGAAGCTGGAGGAAAAATATGGGTATGTTGGAAAGATGAAATAAAAATGGATGTTGTGGTTGTGAACAGGCAGTCGTTATCGGTAATGTTCATGGACTCAGGTGGTCCATTGTTAGCAACTTTTGTCTATGCAAAGTGTTTACAAACTAATAGAAAAGAGCTTTGGGAACATTTGGTAAACATCTCGAGTACTGCTAGGGCTTGGGTGGTAATGGGGAGTTTTAACATCATTTGATCTGATGAGGAAAGAGTTGGGGGTAGACCTAGACCCCCTCTGGCAATGGAGGAATTTAATGAATGCATAGACAATTGTGGGCTAATGGATTTACAGGTGGAAGGAAGACAAATGTCATGGTGCAATGGGCAACAAGGTTTGTTTAGAAGTTGGGTGAAGCTGGATAGAGTGTTAATTAACTCGGATTTTGGCCAAACTCATGGTGAAGCTACGGCGAGTTTGTTAAGTAGGTGAATGTCGAATCACTCGCCAATTCTACTAAAGCTTGAGTCGGAGGGAGGAAGGTATGGGCCGGCCCCTTTCAGATTTCAGAACATGTGTATTTCACATGACAGATTTTTAGAAGTAGTGAAGAAATCTTGGAATGAACTGATGGGTTGGAATTCAGGGCTATGTAGGCTGGCTGGAAAATTAAAAAGGTTCAAACAAAGACTGAGGCAGTGGAATAAAAAGGTGTTTGGTCGTGTAGGTAGAGTGATCAAGGAGCTAGAAGAGAGGTTGGAACAATATGAGACAGCTTTGCAAGCTTCATATGATAAGGATATTGAGGTGGAGTTCCTTTTTACCAAAGTGCAACTAGATATTGGGTATAAAAGGGAAGACACGAGACTCGCTCAACAAGCAAAAAAATCATGGCTAGTAAAGGGAGACCAAAATACTAAATATTTTCACGCAATCATTGCCCATAAAAGAAGTAATTCCTATGTAAAAAGCACGACATTACCTAATGGTTCGGTTTTGGAGTCCACGAAAATGGTACATGATGGAGCCGTACGGTATTTTGAAGATTTCCTCACCCAGGAAGATTCAGTAGAATTACAGGATTTGAGAAACTTGATCCAACCAGTTGTGTCGGAGAGCATGAAGTCTAAGCTGAGGGAAGAACCAACAGAAAAGGAAATATATGAGGCAATCTCATCAATAAGAGCTGACAATAGCCCGGGACCAGATGGGCTCAGATCGACATTTTATTTGTCGTGTTGGAGTATTATTAAGGAAGACGTGAAGGAGGTAGTCAAGGTTCCACAAAGGCCAGGTACTTCCGAGATTTTATTCCTCTACTTTCTTATTCCTCATTCCGAAAATTAAAAAGCCTCAGAGTTACAACAAGTTCCACCCTATAAGTCTATGTAATGTGATTTACAAAGTGTTCTCCAAAATACTAGTGGATAAAATGTCCACAACACTTGAAAATATAATATCTCTGGAACAAGGGGCCTTTGTGAAAGGAAGAAACATTTTGGAGAACATCACACACACGAAAGAGATGATAAAGCTAATACATCAGAAGAATAGAGGCGAAAACATAATGTTAAAAATAGACATGAGCAATGCATACGACAGGGTGAATTGGAGATTTTTGGAGCATACTCTACGGACGTTTGGCTTCCCAAAGTCCTTTTGTAGATTGATTAAAATTTGTGTGACAACACTGTGGTTCTCAGTTATTATGCATGGCACTTACAAAGGATACTTCAAGTCGAAAAGAGGTCTTCGACAGGGCAACCCACTATTCCCGTATTTATTTATTATCATGGAAGAGGTACTCTCAAGATTGATAAAAAAGAAGCTGTCAGAGAAGAAGATCATGCCTTTCTCTCACAGCTTTGGACACCTTCTATATCCCATTTATTATACGCTGACGACATTGTTATATTCACTAATGCTAGCAAGGGCTCTATTCGATGCCTAAAGAAGGTGGTAAAGACATATGAGAGATGGACAGGGCAAAGAGTAAACAAGGAAAAATCTGCTATATTTTGCTCAAAGCAACTGAACTGTCAAAGGAGAAGAGAATTGTTGAAGGAAACGAGATTTACGGAAGGTCACCTTCCATTTACCTATTTGGGAGTGCCGATTGTGAAGGACAAATTGAAGGTGAGACATTTTGAAACACTGATTATGAGGATTGGCAAGAAGTTATCGGGGTGGAAGAGTAGGTTTTTATCACAAGGGGGTCACTTAATCCTATTACGACATGTACTCTCAAGCATGCCGCTTTATCTGATATCGGCCCTACATGCTCCAAAAATCATGATACAAAAGATTCATAGTTTGTTTTCAAACTTTTTATGGGGTGAACAGGGGGGCAAAGGAAAAAGAAAGTGGAGGGCTTGGAGGAAACTATGTGTCCCAATGGAGGAGGGAGGTATAGGGGTGCGGGATATGTCAGAAGTGCAAAGATCTCTCTTCATGAAATTTGGATGGCAGATATTGACCCAAGAGTCCCTGTGGGCAAAGTTTTTCCTGGCCAAGTACATGAAAATGGGCATCTTGTGAGAAGCCTAGATAACAAGTCGGGGTCGATGTTTTGGAAGAAAATAATGGAGGGAATACTAGATTTATTGACTAACTCAAGGTAGAAGGTTAGAGAAGGAAATCTCTCATTATGGTATGATAATTTCTTAAAAGAGGGCCCCCTATTTGAAACAGTGACGAAGGTGGAGGAACCAAACATAAAATTGAAGGAATTGGTTACTAACGAGAGATGGGAGGCTAAAAAACTACTGATGCTACTGGGGAGACAAAATGTGAGCAAGGTAATGGAGACAGTAGGATCTTTGAGAAATACTAAGTGTAACACCCCTTATTTTAGTGTATTCTTACTGAAAGATTATTTTTATTTATTCAAAAATTTATTCTCTTGTTTTAAAGTTGTTGGATTTTTAGTTGGGCTATTTTTATGATTTTTTAATTTTGTGAATATTAATTTGATGTGCTTTCTTAATATTAATTATTGTTATGCATTTAAATTGATTTTCATATTTAATTAACTTGTTGTTGGATTTAATTATTTTATTTTCATTTAATCACTACGTTTGAATTATTTTATTTTACTTGCTGTTTTGAAATCGTTTCCGTTGGATCTTTTTTGTAACCCAAGAGGTGAGGATTGAACCTCATTTATTTCCCTCACTTTTTCTTTTTTCCTTTTTCTTTTCTTCTTCTGTTCTTTTTCTCCTCTCTCTCTCTCCTCTCCCACACGCTGCGTGACATCCCTCTCTCTCTCTCTCTCTCTCTCTCCCCGTGCGATTTCTTCTCCTCCCTAGCCCAGCGCCGTGCGCCACCGTCCAGCGACACGACCTTCCCCACCCTCCGGCGACCTCCCCTCTGGTTTTCAGCTCCTCACTCGTCGGCGTTCTCCTCCACACACGGCTTGAAGCCGCAGAGTTCTCTTCGCTCCAGCGCCGTTGTCGCGCCACCTCCAGCCACCACTTCTTCACCACTTCATCCTCGACCTCATAGCAACCTAATGCACCCATTCTTAGCTCCGATCCGTCACCGGTGAAACCCCACCATCAACAATTCCGATTTGAGCTTTTTGCACTCCAACCGCCCTCTACGCCGCCTCTCACGGCTAACCACCACCATCACTAGCTTCACCGACATCCCTAAGTCCTTCCCCATCAATCTCGGGTCTTTGTTTGTACCCGTTCGAAAGTGGGTTTTTGAGACCCACGGCCACAGTGCATTTGGCACTGTTTTGTTGCTGCGTTGCCACTTCTTGCAGCTCTGTGATCATTTGAAAATTATAAAATAGTACTGTAAGTATTTTTTAAAGAACTTTCGTGATTTAAATGTATTTTTACACTAACTCATTATACTGTGAACTATTTGATTTTGCCGGACTAAGTTCGAGGAGTACGAGGGTCGGATGTATAAGTGGATGAAGTTTGATTGTGTATTTGGGTTGTGTTGAATTGTTGGCTGGGAATTATGTTGTTCATGTACATTGCATATTTGCACGCATGATCATGTTTGTAAAGAAAACTGGGTTTTTGTGTAATTGCATTCATGTTTATGTATTTATTGAAACTGAGTTTTCATGTGAAATGATTTTTGGGTGTGTGTGTATCACAACCCCAAGCCGAGATGGGGCATTATCTCGGTGGAGCTCTTCTGGTCACTCGGGAGCGGAATATACTGAGTGACGTGCCCTGGATTGTCGCTGGGCGACAATGGGATCGGACGAGATGGTCTTGTGCCGACTTTGTGGTCCCTCTTCTGGCAGGGACTAGAGAATGCTTGGCCATATACGCGCTGGGCGCGGAACTGGGCATCGCTCGTTACTTCGCGTGGTGAATGGAGCCAGAATGTGCAGATGATCCCTAGGGGGAGATCATGGTGCATATGGTAAAATGGAATAATGGACTATTTTTTGAGAAAATAGCGTGTGTTGGTTATGTATTTTGTGGGATTCATTTTCTGGGAAAATGTTTTACGAATATGTTTGGGCCAAAATGAGATTTTGGCATGTGTTGGAAAATATTAATTTTCGGGGAAAATAACGTTTTGGGCATATTGCATATTTCATGATATGCATGCATTGTTGTTAGTTGCATTAAATGCATTTTTATTCTCGAGGGTTGTTTGGTTTTTACTTACCTGTGGTACCGTTTTATGGTAACGCATATTTCGATACAGATGAGGCTGAGGGTGAGCCTGAGGATTTGGCTCCGCCTAAGGAGTGATTTGGGATCACTCATTTTATTTGGGATTTGTAATATATTTATTTTGGATGACTGTATAACTTTTTTAAAATCAATTTTTCTTGTTGTTAAATTATGTTAACAATTCTGGTATTTAGTTGACTTTTTTAATTTATCCGCTGCGTTGTTGTTGTACACCGTTGCATATACACATACTTGGCACTATTGTTGAGATGCGTGACCGTATTGTGATCGTTCGAGTGTCTCGATTCTCGTATTTCCGTACATGGAGGTCGGAGGCACCACACTAAGGATATACTAGTCTGGCTACCTGAGAAGAGTGGGGATTTTGCAACAAAGTTGGCATGGGAGGTTGTAAGAGCGAGGAGGCAGAAGTTTGAATGGGCTAAATGGGAGTGACACAAGTTATTACCATAAAAGATTCCAATGTGTATATGGAGGGTAGTATTTAATTGTTGGAAAACACTACTATGCCCACTCTATTTAACATCTCTATTTGACCGCTAATCTTTTTTTATTTTTTTATTATTATTTTTTTTTACTTAGTGATTAAGGAAATGATTTTAAATGTATTGATGTATTTTCTTATTTTTTAAATGTATTTAAATATATTAAAAAAATGTGAAAAGAAAAAAGAAAAAAAAAAAAAACTATTTTACCGCCCAGCGGTCAAGATGGGGAGGCAGAGTAGTCGCACCCTTTCAGGTTGTAACTGTTGCAAGGAGAGAAAAAGTAAGGAGAGCATTAGTATTGATCTATGCATATGCATATGCAAAGTCATATTTGCATAATATGGCCTTAAAACCCTCTACATTGGCTTATGCATATCTAAATATTTAGCTACCTATAAATAGTGCTTATCCAAATTTGGATAACCACTATTCACCCTACAAATCATATTTTAATCATTATTTCTCTTTCCTCCCACTCTCTCTCTCACAATCCTTTCATTTTCTCCCTCCTTCAACAACACAACAAACATTCACTTGCACATTCATTTTATTATTATAATATATTATATATATTTTTCATTTTATTATATTTTTAATATATTATTATTAAAAAATTATATTTTTTATTATTACATTTGTATTGTTAATGTCAAATGTATGTAGTGGATTTAATTGTAAAATATATATAAAAAAGATTGATTTTAGCAAAAAAGTAATAATAATAAAATAATAATATTTTATTATTATTTTGCTTCAAATATGCATAAGCCAATGTGGGAATTTTGTTTGAATGGTAAAGTGGCTATGCAAAAGAGGTAATTTTGCATATGCATATGCATAAACCAATGCTAGAGCATTAGCATTGGTCTATACATATGCATATGCAAAGTCATATTTGCATAATATGACTTTAAAATCTTCCACATTGGCTTATGCATATCTAAATATTTAGCTATCTATGAACAGTGCTTATCCAAATTTGGATAACCACTATTCACCCTACAAATCATATTTTAATCATTATTTCTCTCTCCTCACACTCTCTCTCACAATCCTTTCATTTTCTCTCTCTTTCAACAACACAACAAACATTCACTTACACATTCATTTTAATATTATAATATATTATATATATATATTTTTTCATTTTATTATATTTTTAATATAATATAAAAAAATTATATTTTTTATTATTACATTTGTATTATTAATGTCAAATGTATGTAGTGGATGTTAATCGTAAAATATATATAAAAAAATTGATTTTAACAAAAAATTAATAATAATAAAATAATAATATTTTATTATTATTTTGTCTCAAATATGCATAAGTCAATGTAAAAATTTTATTTAAATGACAAAATGGATATGCAAAAGAAATGATTTTGCATATGCGTATAGATTGACCAATACTAATGCTATTAGAACGCCTATTTGGCTAGGGAGAGTTTGCGGCAAGTGTTTGGCGAAAATCTCGGCAGAGTTTGGAATCTCATTCTTCACTCGACAAAGTTGGAGGAAAAGGATAAAAGTATGGTTTAACAGGGCATCTCGCACATCCCAACTGGGAATTCTGGTGGGTTTAACTCCACGTATAGTAATCTGGAGATTATGGCGTCGGCAATGTGCAGCTATGATGGAGGGGAAAACCAAAAGGTATATGGGAGTATGGGCTTCGATTAAATACTGGGTAGGTACTCTTGCGGCTAGAAATAACGAAGTAAAAAATTTATCTTGCTGGGAAGCTCGGATGCTGAGGAATTTGGAGGTACCGATAATGGAAATAAAGAAAACAAAGTTGAAAGTAGTGAGATGGAGGAAGCCACGGCAAGGACGTTCGAAGCTGAACCTGGATGGAAGTAGTTTCGGCAACCCAGGGCCTGCTGGAGGAGGAGGTATTATGAGGGATGATGATGGGAAATTAGTTTTTGGTTTCTCAAATTTCTTTGCTTCTTGCACAAACATAGAAGCTGAACTAATTAGGGTGGTGCTAGAAGGAGTAAAACATTGTCAGAATATGGGGTACACAGAAATAGACAGAGAGTGCGATTCTTTAGTTGTAGTAAATTGGATCTTGACTCACAAATGCACAGTATGGTATCTCTGGGACTTTTGGGTTCAACTACAGATTATTTTGCAAGATTTGAATTTTTCTATAACACAGTACTATAGAGGAGGAAATCAAGTGGCGGACTCTCTGGCTAGACGGGGTGCTTTGGGCAAGACCAATTTGTACTCGGATTGGTCGTAGCTACCGAAGAAGACTAGAGGATTAGTTAGATTAGATAAAATGGGTACAGCATATGTTAGAAGCAATCACTAATGTATAGGTTATTTTCTTTTGGGAAGGGAATGATAGTTTTATTTTTTGCCGTAAGTGATATTGTAAATGTTTTAGAAGGAAAAGCATTTTGTGTAATGTGTTAGAAAGTTTTTCTCTGCAAGTGAGGGTTTTAATATAGTGGTTGGAGGTTCTGTCCTCCTTTCATAAAATAAAATAAAATAAATTAAAAAAAATGATATCTCCAATATTGACTACAAAAGCATTTTGAAGAGGTTTTACTTGAACCCATAGTCCATCCTTTCGGATTTGGAGGCCTTCGGTTTCAGTGAGCTGAGAGAGAATTGTTAGAGCATCTGCATCAGAATGTGGAGTAAACCCAATGGCTTTATCTGGTTCAGGGCATGGAGGATAGTAGTTCATCCTCATAGACAGAACTCTATCACTAAACAGCTCCCTCATTTCCTCAAGCATCCATCTTTAAAGATTTGGCCATGTGACCAAAGATTTCCATGCCAGATTTTTCACTTCTATAGAGTAAGCTTGCAAGGTGTTTCTGCAACACAAATATGAAGTTGAATTCAAGGTGTGTCTGTGCGTTATAACTCTAATTACTGCATTTAAAACCACACTGAAGGTACAAAGAAACCTGAGCTTTGGGGGAAGCTTTTCAAATAGGTCACTCTTTCTCAGATTGAGTGGAAGAGTAGTTATATAGAACATGTCAGACCAGTCCAGCTTCTGATCCTCTGAAACTACAAAGAGCTGCCCAAAGCCCTCATGATTGTCAGCCTGTTGCCAAAGCTTCTTCTTCTCTTCATAGGGAAGTTTGAAAAAATTCTCAATTTCTGTTCTGAATTCTTCCAGCAAGGAAGTACTGACTCCATGGTTTACAACCTGCTCTTAACAATATAAGAACAATAGTGCTAATAAGTCAAAGTAGTGATGCTAGTCTTGAATACGAGAGAGAGAGAGAGAGAGAGAGAGAGAGGTAAAGGGCAGGGCAAGTGTTGGCCAAGTTATTGCAGCACTCATAATCTTTGGCAGGGTTCATGTGTTTTTGGCCTGGGAGGCATGTTATTCACATCAAGTTGTGTATGGTTGGTAAGATTGGTGCACTGCCTTTATTCATGTATTCCTGAGTAGCTACAGTAATAAGGAATAAGATCGATCTTCCTTGCCATGTGTTGCCACAATATTGATAATTGGATCTTAACAGAGGATTCATGTTGGTTGGAGGATGCAATGTTCATGTTTGGTAGCTTGAGATATAAGATGGATATTCCTTGGCAGTCTAAGGTTGCTAAGTGCACGCAAATTCGGCTCGAATTTCTTCTGCTTGGGGTGAATATATCTTCATCTAAAACTGATATGGATTAGAATCAGATGCTCGAAACCCTGAAAACAGAAGTTCTCTAGGAAAAGAAAAGTAGATGAGCCTATTTTGGCTCTTGTTTGGCCTGGCCTGGAAGAATACAGAGCATACCTGGAAGAATCCCCAGTCCTTACAAGCAGAGTGCAGCCCCTCCAATTCAGAACTGGAGGAATCCTCAATAACCAACCTCTCGAGATCGATGACCGGCACCGATGGAAGTGATGACTCAGAGGAGAGGAACGAAAGGTCCTGATCATCTCGGACGTAGCTAGGTGGGATGTTGGAGATGGGTTCCTTGGCCAGCTCCTGATCACTAGGTACTATGATGGATTTTCCGAAGCTAACTTGTACTTCTGTTTCTGTCTCCATGGAGGCCATCTGAGGAAGAGCAAAACCAGGCCTTCGTTATTTCTAGCTTCCCAAATAGCTTCCCAAACACGATGTGAGAATATGATATGTACTTACGAAGATATTCATTTTTTTTTTTTATATAAATTTAACGAATCTTAATATTTTGTTTTAAAAAAAGACTGTATAAATAACCCATCTAATAAATTTATAAATAGTATAATTCATTTTAAAAATATATAGAGTATTACTATTTACAAATAGATTTATGAATATTTTATTAATTATAAATTTATTAATTAATGGGTGGCTCTATAACCTTTTAAGTTCTGTTAAAGACAAAACGTTTACGTTCGCAAAATGGCAACAAACGCAATGGAGAGTAAACGACGGAAGTTGAAAGAGCAGTGATTAGCTAAAGTTCTATTGATTTAATATTTATTCGAATATGAGTTTCATCGCACCAATCTCGCAATCACATACAGTTCTTATACCCACGCTTTCTTCCACGTTCTTCCTTCCTAATGCAACCATAAAAAAATAAAAATAAATAATAATAATAATAATAATAATAATAATAATAATAATAATAATAATAATAATAATTTATTACGGTTAGATAAGATCATTCACAATGGATTCTTCATCCTATTCTTTAAAATATATCACCAAAACCTACTTCTTCTATTTTACATATCAACTTTTACAATATACCATACATCAGCTTATCTATTTTTTTCATATCATTTAAATATTATACTGTTTAATATTTTTTATTCATTTCAAATATTTTCTTTAACTACTAATAATATCCTAATATCTTTGATATTTACAATGTCTCCTCGTATACAATGTCATATAATTATGTTCTATTTTAAATTAATCCAAATTTATAAGCTAAACCCAAATATGAATTAATTTAAAAAAAAAAAAAAAAAAAAGAGATTATATAATATACAAGAAATCTGGCATTTTCCAGCGCTCAAAATCGTCGCAAATACCTTTCAGAATCGCTGCATTTGATCATTTTCGACGATTTATAAATCGCTGTAGGTTCGCCGAAATCCTAAAGCCATTTTTGATCAATTTCGGCGATTGGCAAAAATCGTCACAAAAAACTACTATTTTCGACGATTTTAGTCTGCCGAAAATGTTCAAAAAATCGACAGAAATGACCTTCCGGTTGAGCTTTAAAATCGCTGAGAACTACTATTTGCGGCGATATGTGTCGTCACAAAAACTTAATAAATCGCTGCAAATAACTTATTATTTTTTTCAGCGATGTAAGATTATCGCCGTTATGAAGTATTTCCAGCGGGTAAGTTTCGCAGCAAAAAACTATTTCTGGCGATTTTATGTCCCTGTAAATATATTTCTGCTATAAAAAATTATTTGCGACGAGTAAAACTCGCCGGAAAATATGTTTTAGAAAATAAAAAAAAAATGCACAAAACAATATAGAGAAAATATTATACACTTTCAAGTTTTGCAGGCTTCACAAAAAAGATATTACACTATAGATTGCCCTAATATTCTTTTTACATACTCAAAAAAGATCCAAAGTATGAGCTAGTAATATGACCAAAATTGACATGAAGCCTAAAAAAAACCTATTGATCTAAAATGCCACTGCACAAAAAAAGAACCACAATTGTCTTCTACACTAAAATGAAAAACATGGCTGCACTAAAATAGAAGCACATAACAAATGACATGAACCACATTTACATGCTCTACCTATCACTGCACTAAAATCACCTACATGTTAAACACATGTAGAGCTCTACCTATCAGCAAAAGCAGGTTCTACCTGCAAGCAAGAAAAGTGTAAGATTAGGATATGTCTTTTTTTTTATAAGTAACTACTTATAACCATATGATAAAACTTTTTCCATTTTTCAAATTATATATAACTCTTCATACATTAATTAGCACAATTTTATACTTGAATATTATATAGAAAACATATTGATAACTATATATTCCTAAAACATTGAGTTTGAGTATGAGAAGGCAATGTTCAACCACCAACTTGTTTTTTTCCCTATAATTATATTAAATGTTGCAAATAAAGATTAAAAAAATCGAAGAAGACAAACAAAATATTAAATACCACTACACCAAAACATCACTGCACTAAAACAGAACCACATAACAAATGAAGTTTGTAGGTAGTCACAAAGGCTAGTAGAATGCACAAAACACAAGCTAAACAAAGTTCCAATAAATTAGTTGTCAGCAGGGAAATAAATGACAGCACACAACTTATGTTAATTCACAAAGTAAACGGGATATCTTTTTCAGAAAATATGGTAGGGATGCAACATGATCCAAGTGAAAGCTGAAAGCAGAAGCATCACTTTAGGTTAAACAAAGAGGCAAAACTATACATTACATTAGCATTTGGTGGTAGTGGTTTTGAGTTGTCTGACATATGTACTAATGACCATATGAAGGCAAAAAGGGAAACCACTTGAACAGAGGAAGAGAAAAAAATCAAATGCTACTTGTCTTTACCAAATTCATCCTGCAAAGAGGCAAAACCACTTCGCCCCTACATAGAAGCCAAGATATCAGAATATTATTCCAAAATCCCCATTAAAAGCTATTAAAAGATCTCACTTAGAAATTTATGCAAAACCAGCCACTCAATAAATAGTGTCGAACATAAAGATAAATATTGCAATTTTTATGGATCACCATCTAAGTAGTTCCTCCAGAATCAGTGATTCTACCTCACTATTCTGTTGCACACAGTCACCATACGACTTTTATCTCGATGCTATTCAAGGTGATAGCCTATGAGTTTTAGATATTACTTCCTATATCTCTAGATAGATTGAGCTGCTTAAAGTACTAACATTAATATGATATCCTTGTTTATAAAAAATAAAAACAAAAAGATGCCTTACATTACTGCAAAAGACAACTTTGTGAAATTGTAAACTATATCAGGAAAGAAATACCTGCAATATATCAGCAACACCTGGAGATCTGCATATCTTGTGGCTATATCAGGAAAGCAATATCTGCAATATCCAATTCTGCAGCAATGGCACATTTACAAGCCCATGAGAAAGCATTAGTAGTGTAATCAAAACAAATAAGAATCTGATTTTGGGGTAAAATAAAGTGGCTTCATTGTAGCTTCTTGCTTGGACAAGATGCTATACAACTGATGTTCATGCCCAGTTTGTGCTTTCCCAAGTCTTCTGAATGAAGAAGGGGCAAGGGGAGGTGTTTTTTTTATCCAAAAGCATGTAAACTAAAATAGTTTTCTTGTTCAAGGATTTAAGTACCTGGAAAATGTTTAGCCAAGCTCCAATTGTGGTGGCAGCACGAGGGATAGGCCTTTTAAACATGGTAAGCAGCTTTAATGCATCAGTTTTGATTTCTGTAATGTTCTTCTACGTTGCATGGAACTTAATCACTCACTTACTAAGAACCAAAACCAACTTAAAAAGGGAAAAAATGGTGTGGGTACCACCATAGCAGCAAAGGCAAATGCGAGAGGGAATGCACAAGCAAACATCATGATCATTCCAAACTGCAATGCCAACTCCAAAAAAATCTGCAGGTGGATTTTGAGTTTAATCAGTCAAAGAAATGGACAATCTCTAAAATCTCATGGTTGTTTAAAAGAAAAACAAGAAAATGAACCTATACAGTTCTAATTTCCAAGTGTACCAACCACATAAGTTATTCTGTTAACATCAAATCAACAAGCCAGCATTATCATTGAGAAAATTAAGGAAAAAGAAAAGGAAAGACCCAAAATATCTAGCACATGAAGTAAATGTTTCATCAACCCTATCCAATTTGACCCAAAATATTCTGAATTTAGTCCCCTGACCCTTCCTTTCTCATAAGAAATAAAAAGTAAAGAAGGATTGGAGCAAATGGAAAAGACAAACCATGTAGCTTACCATCATAACCTAGAAAGTTGAGATAATGGTAGTATGAAGCCGCCACCATGAAAAGGAAGTAATGTATGACTGCCATGAATACAATACATTGGTAAGGGCCATTAATTGATGTTGAATCTAAAACTGTGGATACACCCACACATAGTAAAAGAGTTGTTACCATAAAGCAGAACAAACATTGGGAAGAAAGAGTTGCAATGAACATCCATCATCCCTGTTTTCACAAATAATGACATTCACAAATAACTCATAATGAAAAGTGCCATTATAGGCCTCATCCATCATCCCTGTTTTCATACTGTTATGTCCAAATCAGGTAAGGTCATTATGCCTAATAAAAGTACAGTATATATCCCATTTGGTCTAGATAAACTGCTAGCTAGAATTGCAACTGTTTTTTTAATGCTAAGTAAAATTCTTGCTCTAGATATCCCATTAGCTCAAATCTGCTCAATACAATGATTTATGTTCACTCAGCAAAAGCAACAAAAGCCCCCAAGTGTTAATAAGAAAACTTATTTTATTCTCCGTTCTTGTAAGCAATAGTATCATTTTTTTTTCACAGATCACCTAGCATGTATCCTTTAAACGCATGTATAGAAATCTCTTGAACCTAATATACATACAGTTTATATATAGCACTAGCTATATATATAGTATAGTTTCAAATAAATAATATTGTATAATGTAACTCCCCAAAGAAAGCTGGGCTACAGCTCGTGTGAGTCTTTTAAGTGCTCTCAAGACATTGGCATGCATAGTTCTCCTGAACTTCTTTCTCTGTCTGCCCTGGTTTTTCCTTCATTGATTTCAAGCTTCCACCAGTTTGCTGACCACCTGTTTGAGGACTAGTTGCCTGATAAGGAAACAAGATATGCATAATGAGCAAGGCATGGGAAGACCAAAATGACTTCATTAACAAGATATACAGTTCAGGAAAATAAAACAAAATAAACTCAATGTAATTGTTCTACAACAAACATTGGAGGAAATATCCTACTCTGTTTAGTGTTGCCTGCTCTGCCTCTTGCCCCTTTTTTGAAGATCGAGTTTTCAGCTCCTCCTCTCAGCTCTGTCTCTCCATCCTAAGATTTTTTATCACGTAATTGAAGAATTTATTAAAAAAAAAAAAGGTAAAAGCCTGAGAAAAAAATTAACAGATCATCCTAATAAGCTCCAGATAAATATTGCAAAAGAAAACATATAATTTCAAACCACTAATAATGACACAACACACTCAGGAACAAGACACTTTTTTTCCCACAGGAGGGGGGAGGGGGATAAAAGAAACTTCATCAATCTATGTAGCAATGACATGGAAGTTAAAGCATCTTCCATTTGTAATTATGCAAGGCATGCCATTCTGTTACAAATGTTTACAGTTTAATTTCGCAAATTTAAAATACCTTCTTACTTATAAAAAAAAACACACACACAAATTTAAAAGAATAACAAGGAAGTTAATTTTAAACCACGCAGACTTGTAGTCATACTATTAAACATGGTAAAATTTATAAGAAAAACAACAAAAATGAATATTTTGACAAGGCACCATACCTCTCTCTTGAATGGAGGGTATCTTCCAAGACCTGGTGTAGCATTTGCTGCAGCAGAAACTATTTCAACCAGAACACGATGTACCTAATTTATAAGTCAGAAATCAATGTATAAGGAATTGATTAGAGCATTTGCACAGATTGATCCCAGTAAATAATATAATGCCTTGCTAGAGCTAGGTGTACCTCTTGTATAAAATGCTTATGCCTCAGTTGCCTCATCTGCCCTACTCCCCGCGCCTCCTCCTCATTTGGTAGCAATGGGCTGCAAACAGAGCAAGGGAGGGCCTCGGGCTGCTGGGCTAGGCGTAGAGGAGAAGGGGCTCCGACGGTGGACTGGCAACGGCATCGAGGTGTGGGTGGTTGCGAACGGCGCCCCCAGCGACGGCGACATAGAGAAATCTGAGAGAGAGAGAGAGAGAGAGAGAGAGAGAGAGAGAGAGGTGAGGCCAGAAAGAGATTAGTGTGGGGGCTGGGGGAGAAGGAGGGGGTGGCCGTCGAGGTGAGGTCGTGGTGGCATGCTGGGGCCGTTGGCGACGGGCTGTGCGCGGCGGAGGCTTGAGGGAGAAGAGGGACTGGGTAGAGAGAGGGTGAAGGGCGAGAGACGGCTGGAGGGAGCGAAATGAGGGGAAAACCTAACGCGAGGGTTTTAAATTTATTAAGCTTTTCCGGCGCTTTTGACTCGCCGCTAATAACTTTAAATGGGCGCATTTGTTTTTACAGCGACAATGTTCGCCGCAAATAGTACATATTGTGGCGATTTTATTTAATCGACGGAAATTTAATGAGGCTACAGTTAATACAACATTGTTTTGACGACACAAATAGCCGTAACAGGTGCAAATGTCGCCGCAAAAAGTAATTTGTACATTTTTCATCCATGATTTCCCATCATCGGACCGAAATTAAGCGGCGACATAAAAATTGCCAGAAATAACCTATATTTGCGGCGATTTTTTTTGCGACGAATTTAAAATCGCTGGAAAAGACCAGAAATAATCGAGAATTAATATTTTCATAATCAAAGTATATTATGAAAATATTAATTCTCGATAACTGTAAAAGAATATTCTTAAGATATTTTTCGATATATTCCATGAATATCCTTTTTTTTTATAATTATGGAAGAATATTCTTCGGTATATTCTGTGAATATCTATTTTCGATAATTGTGGTCTTAAGATATTCGTCTGTATATTCTGTGACTATATATTTTTTATAATTGTGAAAAAATATTCTTAGTATATTCTTTAGTATATTAAGAGAATATACCTTTAGTCTTCTCAAAACTTCAACTATAAATAACACAATTTGTTTATAAAGTTTCACCAACATCTTCATTTCTATTTTTTTACACAATTCTTCTAGTTCTTATTTCTATATAGTTCTTATGGATTCCGTCTTTGAAATATTTGACCCTTCGTCATCTGACGAGGAGTTGGAATTAAATTTAGTTCTTGTTGTGGAAGAAGAATGTTTGGATAATGAAAGAGGCTCGGCATCGCGTTGTAATTCTATTCCACGTCGTATATTCATTCGAAGAAATTCGTTTGAAGGCCACCAATGTCTCTTTGTAAATTATTTTGCTGAATCACCTATATATCACTTGAAGTTATTTCGTAGGAGGTTTTGAATGCAACGTCATCTTTTCTTGCGCATTCAAGTTGCAATCGAAGCATGTGAACTATATTTAGTCCAAAGAAGAGATGTTGTTAGAAGAATTGGGTATTCCTCCCTTTAAAATAATTGTTGCGATGAGAATAGTAGCTTATGGAGTATTTGGTGGTTTTGTAGACAAATATATAATGATTGCAGAAAATACAGCAACCGAGTGTTTGCAGAAATTTGTTAAAACTGTCATTTGCAACAAATTTGATATCGCCGCTCACTTTTAACCTTAACTAGCACCCGGTCTATTTATTTTGTTTTTTGCAGCGAATTTGCCACATATGGCGACGAAATACATTGTTGCAATAGTAAATAATGTGTTGCGACGGTGGGTTTTGCATCTAGAAAAAATCTTCTTCACACTCTACTATTTATCACACACTTGGTGTATTTGAGTTTAAAAAAAAAAAAAATTTAGTGCATGGTGTGTGGAGAGTGTAGGTAGATATGTAGAATTGCTCTTTAGAATCCCGATTGCCAAACCCTTCGAAATTTCCTTCTTCAACCTCCATTTTCGTCTACCTGTACGACACCCCTCCCAATTTGCACACGGCAATTTAGGAGCTCTAGATTCCATACTGTTGCAGCCTCGTCGGCCACTTGGTTCTCCTTTCGCAGAACCCAAGCCCCTCATTCCATACTTGAAGTGAACCAAAGTCTGTGCCTCCACGTCCGTTTCTGAGTGATTGTTTTGGGAAGTCCAATATCGGCGGTCGAGATCTTCGATCGACACAGTGGGGACTCTCTTTCATGCACCGCAGGTATCTATGGTTCCCTTTAAGAAATATCTCTCCCCCTTCATCCTCGCATGAGTTGCTTATTGTAAAAATTGTGCATTTTGTTGGTTTTGATTAAGTGTGTGTCTGAAAGTATGTCCTTTCTGGGCGTATGGTAAGCGTCCTTGTTTCTGTGTGAACCCCCCTTTTTTTTATCTGTAGCTTATGGATTTTTCCCCTTCGTTTGGTTTATTCATGGCCCCTTCACTAGTTCATTGTTTGTATTTGTCTCCTTTGACTGTCTTTGAAGTTCCAAACTATCACCCATTCAAAAGTAGTGAAAATGTTGGGTAATTGAAGTTCCAAACTTTTGTTGATCATCCAAACTGATGCATTTAAAGGAAAGGGAATACCTTTTATGTTTTCTGCTATATTCAAGTGCTAAACTTTAGTTAGAAATCGCTGGTACTAGCTTAGCTATCATTGTATTATGTTATAGTTGTCTTTGTCTATTTTAATGAAGCCCCTTTTGTCCATACATCTGAATAATGCTTCTCCTTTTCATTTTAGTTAAGTTTCGCAATTGAATACAATCTTTATTGCGTCGGGGGGAAAGTATATAGTTTGCCTCAAGACCTGTGATTGGTTCCGAGTTTCATTATCTACATTAGTTGAACTGATTATAGTTATAAAACATTTATATATTTAATTGTTTACTCACTTCAAATGTTAGTTTCTTGGGTGCCGAAAGAATCTTTGGTATGCATACCATATTACAACTAACACTGTTTTTCTGCAGCAGATGGTATAAATATGTTATTCTGCAGAAGAAATTGAAAGTATGCCAAGTAGCATATGGGTATCTGTTAAGAACGAGTGCTTGTACCTATAGTCTTCAAGTCATTGTTTTCAAGCTCAAATCCATCTCAAAAGTTATTTCCTTCTTGTAAAGAATATATCTTGAAAAGGAAAGTTGAAAATTTGAAAAATGAAATTTTGGAAATGAAATTTGAAATTGTTTGTAGAGGCGAATGTTATTGTTTGTCTAGGAATTCAAACAATTTATAACCATGTGCAATTATGCTCCTGGGTACGTGTGGTTCACTTAAACAATACATTTTGACATAAATTATAGACTTATTGGTCCTAAAAATGCTCGAGTGGAATGAATGTATTTTCTGACTTGTGTTGAGTCATTACAGCAGAACGTGCTGCCTAAATAGTTTGAGATTTATATTGTGATGTTTTATGTATTATGTTCTGTATTTCCTTAGATTTTTCTTTCATGCCAAGTTGATGATTGTGCCTTTATTGGTGGGCTAGTTTAACTTAGTTTCTGCTCCTGTCATTGAATGAGTTCATGTGTTGTTGTAGGTGCAGAAGCAATGTTTGTTGATTTAGGTCACTTCTCTGTATGTGCCATACAGGTTTATTCCAGCACTACATCAAAACATTTTTTTCTTGGAGAATACATTCATGTATTTGCTTTACAAGAGGCTCCTTATAAATAATCCATACTATGTATCTAGATTGCCTTTACTTGTGTTGTATTTCCCTGTCTTCTTGCTTACAGGGGCCAAATTGCTTATCTGATGAGATACCCAAATTCTGTAGAAAGAATATTCTATGACTCTGTGCCAGGTATTGATGTGGCTGCATACATATGTCAAACAGACCCAATATTGGGAATCCAATGCTTAAATAATTTCTTTTAATAAGAAAAACATTGGATTATTTGCTACCCTCACTAGCTAATCAAAAACCATGGCATCTAAATCAGTCATTTCTATATTTAAAAAGCTCTAGATAAAGTCACTTTTTTATGGAGTTAAGTGTAGTGGATTAGAATATGAACACTATAGTTGATTGCAAATGCAAACTATTTCTATCTTCCAGGTAAGCTTTGATGAGGTTTGGATCCAGTAGATTCCTATGAACTATAGTCAATGGGTTTTTCTTTTTCTTTTTCTTTTTCATGTTAATGGTTTAAAGTTTGGCACTTTCTTACCAGATTTTATACTTTGGTCTACTGTTTTTATTAAAGCTTCCAGGTGACTCCATGTTTTTTATTTTTGACATCAATGGATTATTTTGATCATTGCCATTAGATCTCTTTTTAAGTTTTTTATTTGATAGCTTATTATTTTACTAAAAACTCGCATATTCACAAGTCCTTGAACTTATTTTGAATCGTTTGGTAGTTTCTATCTATAAATCTCTTGCTGCTTAAGATCTTATCTGCCTTTGCTGGTTTAGGTGCATCACACTTTTCCAATTATGGGGTAAGACGGTGCTTTTAATTTCTGGGACAAAGACAGTAAACAGAGACTCAAGGTATGTACAGATCTCATATAAAACTTCAAATCATATTTCAACCATATTTATTGCTTTTACTGCATTTCAATGAAGTATAGGTTCTATTCTTCAGTAACTAATTCATTAGGTAGTATACAACAGAGAACGTCAACTATAGCTTCTTATCCTAATTGCAGGTAAGTGACCTTTGTCTTTTAATATTGACATAAAGTACAGTTTTTTTTTTTTTGGTATCATTATATATATATATATATATATATATATATATATATATATATATCTGTTGAAGCTAATGGCAAAACCATAATCTCAAACTAAAATATGATTTTTATGGCTATATGGTTCGCTTCATGGAAGAAGAATTTGAAATGATAGTTGGTGTAAGGTAATAAATAATTTAAACTCTACTACTTTTACTGCCATACTATAGTCCTTTCATTTGAGTTAAGGAGATCATAATATGGTCATATTAGGAGTAGGGATTTTTTTTGAGAATGTCAAAAGAACTATAAACCAATCTCTAAGGTAAAATTCTGTTGGCGATGATTTTTTTTTTTTTATAATTTTGTCAAAACCCTTTTCTAGCAAGTAAAACTTGCCAGAAATAATTTTTTCGTAAATTAAACTTATTTTCGGTGATCGCATATTGTTGGAAATATTTTTTACCTGCAATTTTTATAGTATTTGTGCCAACTATTATTCGTCCCAAAAAGTTCCCCAAGCAATTTAATTAGGCTGTTGGAATAGATCTCATCATTAGCGGCAATTTATTAAATTTTTGCGACGATTATAATTCACTGCAAAAAGTTTTTCCGGCAATTTAATAGGCAAATCGAATGGGTATTTGCAGCTTTTTATTTGGAATTTACGGTGAAAAAAAATCGCCGGAAAATGTAACCTTTTAGCAATGATTTTTTGCTTCCGTTGGGGTAGATCAAAAGTGAAGAAATAATACCGACGAACATGCAACAAGGTGTAAATCGCTAGAAAAAGTCAATGGCAGCGATTTATAGGACTTTTCCCAGCGAAGACGAACATGCAGCGAGGTGTAAATCGCTGGAAAAAGTCAATGGCGACGATTTATAGGACTTTTCCTAGCGAAAATAATCGCTGGGAAAAGTCACTTCCCTTGTGGTGTGTACTCTAGCCCAAAATAAATGTTTAGATTGATCAACCCCATTGATTGGATCCAAACTAGTATTAAGCCAAGCTGACACTAGTAAGTTGTCCTCTTATGGACTAAAGTTTCATTGTCTAGATTTTTTTTTTTTTTCTAGCAGTCGTTTGTTTTGGGTTGGGAGGAGTAACTTGAGATTTTAAGTCATTCAAAGATATGAGGAGGTAGTCATTACAACTTTCTTCCACCTCCTGTAAGAGGGTAGTGAAGGAATGAATTCTATAGAGTTGCAAATCCATCCTTCAAAGGAAAAGGAAAAAAAAATAGGATCATGGAACTCAATCAAACTCAATTAAAAAGTTTGTGAAATTCTAAATTTTGATAAGTACCACTTGTTTGGATAAAAACTCAAACAAAGTCAGACATTCTTTATTACCTATCTTAGCAAATGGGGATAGTAACAAGGCAAGCTAGTGGTGGGCAAAAAAAAAAAAAAAGTAGTTGATTACACGAATGCTGCTAGTACTTGGATATATAAACCTTGTTTCAGGAAAAACTTAGGCTTTAGCTTAGGTATATTTCCTTCTATGTTAGTAAATGGCGTCACCAAAATATAAATTGATTCAACAAATAATATGAGTATATTGAGTAATGTTAAGCATCTATATGTGTTATTTAACTTCAATAAATTTCATTAAGCCAACCATTTTTGTTAAGACAGTGCGACATGCCTTGGATATATTCTATCCATTTTTTTTAAATAACATACAATCATGTTGAACCAACCACTTCCATTGCCATAAAAGAGCAAAAATGGCACAACAACAGATCATCCTACAAGACATGGATCGCTTTATATATGCATGTGTGATGTGTGAGCATTGTCAATATGACACTTCCACAATCATGTTAAAATATAGGTAATTCCACAACATTCATACATCAAGTAGATGAGAGTTCTGAGAAACTTTTGTGATGCTAAATTAGCTTTATAATCACAAAAATAAAAATACCTTAAATTAGCCCACCCCTTACATTACCTAAATGAGCTCTTAACGACAAAATATAAATTCTGAAAACTCCTTTCTGATCTTTATTTATATAAAAGGATTAAAAAGGAATTATTCGACACACACCTATGCTTAATTTTATTGCCCTGAACAAATTAAGCAATACCAGGGTCAAAGCTTGACTACAAACAAACTCCAATCAATTTGCAAACTGAATTTCAGGTTAGCAGTCAAATTTGCAAGTGCAGAAGGAATTGGTATTCCTGCTATGACCACATAAACTTTGCTAAATTTAAGTGGTGATAAACATCTTGACAGGAATGACCTAAATTAAAGTGGTGATAAACAACTTCAATGAACTCCATTGTAACTTTTTTTAAGGTTATGGCAACCAGACCATGAGCATTTGATGACAAATACGATTAATTTGAGTGTATTTTGATAGCAAACTTGATGCACTAAATTTCCTAACACTGGTTCTGTCACTATAAATTAGCCATTGAAAATTCAGTCAAGTACTGCTCCAATTTCTTCTGTAATCGATTAGTCAGTTGACTCTATTTCCTCCAATCATTATAAATGGGCAATAGCCAATGAACCCTTGTTTTTAGAACTGTTCATCAAAACTCATTTTTCTTTCACTAGCCAGAATTTTGAATTACTTGCAGATTAATGACAACTAAAGTACTTCATCCTAATGATTACTGTTTGGAATCATGATCTGTATTGTTGCAATTATTCAACTAAGATTTATTTGAATTTCATCAACAGTTCTTCTACATGCAGTCGAAAGTTGCAACGGCAGGGGAGTGCTCGCCATATCAGCCTGCCAATTAAACAAAAAAAAGGGAAAACAGACAAAAATAGAAGAAAAATGCTAGGGATCTGAAAGAAAAAAGTTACAGATGACAAGTGCACGAGCTCTTTGCCGGGGTCTCTTGATGTGGGTAGATTAACTTCAAGAGAGTATTTTGGTGATCTTCGTGGGTCTCGTCTTCGTGTTCGTGGGTTCTAGTCTTCGTGGGTTTTGGTTTGTGGCGATAGCAGATAAAGTAGCAACAACCAACAACAAAAACAAACAGAAGCAACTGAGAGAGTAGTATAAGAAATCAAAAAGTTCCTGGAAATTGCAAAATCAGAAGGTCCAGGAATCTAGATTTCCAGAGGAAATTTCAGTTTCCCCTGACGTCTATCCACAAAGTTACAACCCCAATAAGAGAAGAACCACAAGAACAAGGCCTTGGCCAATACTCCCAACACCTTCAACCACATGGGGAATGCATAAACGTCCCACCAAATAGAAGCACTCAACAAAGAGATTTTTGACCAAACCAGTGGCTATGCAAAGCATAGAAACAATGGGTATGAAGAGCACCTTCGGAGAGATTATCCAAGTCCAAGTCCACGACATCTTCGACTCTCTCGAAAGCTCTAAGATTTACACACTTACGATGGTAGGACAAGTGGTTGTTCGGGATTTACACATCGTTGTGGTTTTCAAGTGGATCTGTGCTCACCCATTTGCGTGGGTCATCTTCCTCGTGTGGGTCTTCGACTTCGTATCAGTGCAGACTCCCATGAAACCTTCAAATCAGTGCGGTTATTTGTTCCTTGAGTTTGATAGTAGTCTTCACGTCGAAACAACTAAACACTTCATCCCATCTATTGTTCTTCATCTTGTTTTTTCCTTAATTTCCTAGGAACTAAACAAAAAATGCAAGCTTTTCCAAAAAACACAATAAAATTCTTTCTTTCATCTTCTTTCTCAGTTTCTATGGAAACAGATGAGAACCAAGAATTGTTAAAAACTAAAGCATATCACGGGTGAAAAAACTATTTCCTTTTTTTGCAATTCACAAAACGGAAGCAAATTTAAAAGCTGCTCCAAACAACAATGAAAAAGAAAAAGAAAGAAAGAAGAAGGGTGATCGAGGAGAGGGAAATTGAGGGAAGCCTTTAGCAGTTTAAACCGCGCGCTCCATTTTTTTGAAGCGGTGCGTTTGGTTTTTTTCCACATCAGCAGTCGTTTACTCACCATTTACACGAGGTGACTGTATTGAGCATTTTTCTTTCATCCAAATCCTAAACCCAAAAATAAAGGATCATATATAAGCTCTGTTTTTAATAAACAATCGATATAGAACTTAAACTAAGCATTCATACAAGTGTTATTCCTTAAAAAAAAAAAAAAGTGAAACATCCCTACATGCAAACTCTAGGATTTTGTACCACAATGGATTTTGTATTGCAAACTCTCTCCCTAGACGCAAACATCCGTAGATGCAAACTCTCTCCACATGTTGTAAAATCTCACAATTATGTACCCACGCAAACTCCTAAACCTATATTCTGAAAAGAAAAAAATTATGTGCTTTCATGAGTTTGAGAGAGAGAGAGAGAGAGAGAGAGAGAGAGATTCCCCGAAAGCTAGCGTATTTGACCCATAGATTACTTTGAATTGGTACATTTTAAGAAAAAAATTTCTAATGTTTACCACAGCCGTGGGTTTCCAAGCTTGCTGAACCTTAGAGAGCAGAGCTTGAAGCAGAAGAACGACCTTGATCGGTGATGGAGTCGACGAGCAAAGTCGAAGGATGATGGTGCCTCAGCTTCTAGTTCTGTCTTTGGCGCCAAGCAGAGAAGAAAGTGTAGGAACGCGAGAGAGGGGGTCTAAAATGAGAATAAAGGTAATTTGAAAAAACGAGGAAAATCAGCACGAGGAGATAGAAATTAATTTAAAACATTTACAATGATGAACAACTTCCTCCATATCTAGCGGGTTCCCTGTAGCAAAATATAAAGTGCATTTAAAATAAAAATACAAGATCCATTGGAGGGCACTTTTAAGAGAATTTCTTTACATTTTAAAGAAAAATATATTATAGAGCATCCATTGAGAATGCTCTAAGAGTCAAGTTGTCATATTTATTTAATTGTATTTATAAATAATAGTAAGTAATTTCAATTGTAAAAATACGTTTATATGTAATTGTATATTGTGAATTTGTGAGTAGAAATATTTTGATATTTCCTTTTTTATTTTCTTTTCTTAAATTTATCTTTTTAAAAAATGATAAACGAGTAGACGCTCGTCGAGCGCTCGATTGAGTACTCAACTTGATTTTTAGTTTTAGTGTCAAGTCCATTTTAAACATAATAAAAAAAAGTTCAATTCGAGTTCAAATAAGATTTTTTAATAATCAGTTGAGTTTGACTGTACACTATTTATTCAAACTCGACTCGATTACAGCCGTAATCGCAGGAAAGAGATTAAAAAATGAGTTCTGCTACACACAGTCAATTTTGCGTACTCCTTTCGCACTTCACTGATTTGATTGGCCAAAATAATTATTTTATATTAAAAAAAAAGTGATGCAACCAATCACACTAGTGGTAGTGCACAAATAGTACGCAAAAGTGAATTTACATAGAGTTTTTGTTAGAAAATATTATTGATATAGTCTTTGGAGTTGCTATTATGTCCTAATCGACAATATCATTTCTTAATATATATATAAATTGAGAATAGAGGTAGCTCACATAACTAAGATTATGTTGAAATTCAGAATTAATTAACTTTATTAAAAAAACCCCATGTGCAGAATATATATAATTATATATATATATATATAAAGAGTAAAAAATACATCCTGCACATGCATGCATCATGCTAAATTTAGTTGAACTGCCATTCCAATAAGCTCGATCGATCCTTTGCATGCGCTCATGTCTTATAGTAACTACCATCGTGCCAATGCATGGTATCTTTTTACCTACATTTTGTAGAGGAGATAATATACTTTACCTGAATTTTATAAAACTGAACGAATAAACTTATGTAAGTTAACGTGATAAGTTAGATTATAAAATTTATTTTATTGTAAAGTAAATCTGATTGGCTTATCATACCAATTACTTCAATTTATTATAAGATATTTTTATAAATCTGATACTTCTCTTTATAAATATAAGACTTCTCTGTCTAATGATTCTTCCATTTTTTATATAAAGGTGATGTAATTTATAGGTACAAACCAAGTCAATGTACACGCCTGTGCGGCGCCAAACAATATATATATATATATATATATATATATATATATATATATATATATATATATATATATATATATACACACACACACACACTAGGTCAAAGTAACGTGTAAAGCACGTTTGCCTAGTTAGATTAAACAGTTATTTTACAAAAATAATATGTTTTTTTACAAAATTTATAAAAATAGTTGATGACATATATAGCTTAAAAGACATTGCTTCAACTTTTATACAAGTAATATAATTAATAGAATATTACAAAGGAACTTTAACAAACAAATTAACTACTACAATTAGTACTATAACAAGATGATTGAGTTTGCATTATCAAGATGATGGTATTTAATGGCGTGTTTTGGGTCAAATAAGATTTACTTCTCATTTTTCCTATATATTTTAGTTTTGTATTATATTTTGCTGGATAACTATATAATCTCGTTGAGGATATTTTACTGTTGTGGTTCTATTTATAAAATTCTGGTAATTATGATTACTAAGTTGTGAAATTTATGATTTCATCTCAATTTCTCTTAATATCTAAATGTAAACAGTTTTTAATTTCAAAATTTTAATTTTTTCATCTAATCATTATTTAATCATTACAACTTTGTCAAACTTTCAAATAAAACACAAAAAACTAATTTAAATTTTTTAAATACCAAAACAAAAATTATATTCTAACAATATTTTAACTCTATAATATTTTTATTCAATTTTTTTCTCTCATTTTTCAAAATTCAATAAACATCTTAACTAAAACCATTTTATTACAATTCGCAAATCAATTTACTACTATTTACAGATCATCTCATCTCATCTCACTATCCAAATCAGGCCTAACTACTCCACATTAAAAATGAAAATTTTCACTATGAAAATATTGCCAAAAAATAAAAAAAAAACTAATTATTAAATAATATCAAGTTTTAAGTCACTACCCAAATAATATAAGATAGATTGTGCTGAAGAGGTCATAAAACAATTTAAATTTCGGATTTGAATGAGGAGACCTTAATTTAAGGCTCGAAAAAAATATCACAACATACTTGCCAGAAAAGACCTTAATTTTTAAATTACTCGGGTGTACAATTACAACGCACATATGCGTAGTTCTACAGATACTTTTGAATATTTTCAAGGTATTAATTTTAGACCATCTTCTAAGAATCTGACAACTCAGCGTCTTTAAGTTGACAATTTCTTCTCGAAAATACAGGTCGGTCCATGTTGCAGCTCATAACTTTTAACAACAAATATCAAGATTTTGAATACCGTATCAAACCGGATGGTATATATTGTGTTGGAATTGTAACCGGTGTGAGAAAGATAGGCGTTTCATACCAGATTAAATATCAATCATTTCAATGTGTTTCGGTCAATGCTGGCCAGTTCTCGATGTACAGGTCGAAATTTTGTATTTTTAGTGTATTTTCATAATTTTCACTCTATTTCTCATATCTTAAGATTATTTTCTTAACTTTTTTTTAATTATCTTTTCTCGAGAATTAAAAATTAAACTCTACTCCCATTTTCGTGATAAAAATAAGTGATTATTATTTTTAATTATTGGATTGAGAACTTAGAAGTATTATTAAGTTTTATAAATATGTGTTTTAATTTTTCAAGACTTGCATTGATGTTATTTTGAAATATAATTTATACATATATAATTAATTTATCTATATATAAGCTATATCAAAATAGTATTGATACCAAAATATTTTATTGTAGTACTTTTACCATACGATCTTCAAAACGATATTAAAAACTTTGAAAAGATATAAATATATATTAAAGTGTTTAAAACTTTAATTAATATTATTTCATTCTAAATGTCCAAACAAATATATACATTCTACACCTTGGGATTATCATTTTTTTTTAATAAAGTTATTTTTTTTTATTCTTCCCCTGCAAGGCCATTATGCACACGCACGGTCAAAAAGTTAGAGAGAGAGAAAGGAACAAAAGGCGGGGTTGTTGCCGTTAACTTTAACAAAGAAAAAAAAATGTTAAAACAATAATTTACGTCCAGTAAGAGTAATGCTACATACAGTTGTGGAATGTACAAACGTTGTACAGTCGCTTTGAAAAAAAGTAAGGTCTACTATTAAAAAATTAATTTCTTTTCAAATGGGTCTCATATTCATTTCTCTATATATAAAGATATATATCAAGCAAAGGCACATATCACCCAATTTGGTATATTTTCGTTAATTAAGAAAAGGCACAGATCACCCAATTCTTTAAACAACTTGTCGATTGGTTTTATTTATGTGTAATTCTATATACAACTGTGAAATGTGTAACCGTCGCGTAATCGCTTTGAAAAAGTGTGGAGTCCACTATTAAAAAATTAATTTTTTTCATGTGGGTCTCATGTTTTATTTAATTTTTTCAAAGCGATTACGCGACAGTTACACAATTCACGGTTGCAAATATCTTTTCTCTTTACATTTGGTCGACAAGTACAGCATGATAGTGGCGTACGTGGAGATAAATAATATCAACAATAAGAACAAGTGGTTGGTCTTAATCAGAACAAGTGGTTGGTTTTGTAGATGATCAATACTTAACTCATAAGTTGCAAATTCGTCAAACCATACCCATCAACAACTTAATTTCACAAAAGAAAAATAGGGATTTAAGCACGTTTTTATTTGCATTATATGCTTGGAAAAATACATCATGATCACATGGAGGAAGAACATGTGGTGGATGAAAACATATATTAAACCATCACGCAACAAGGACAACTCATGCAATGGGATATTCTTCAGAAATTTTGGACACTTGTTCTTACTTTTGGCCTTAATTTGGGATAGGCATTAGGCAAAGAAAATTAATTTAGATATGAGTGATCTTGGTCCGTGACTTGACTAAAGTACATCTTTATTAATTCATTATTTCCCCACGTGATGAAATAGCTCCAACTGCAATTCCAAATTAAGGGAGTTCGAAACATACAAAATAATGAAATATATGTATTTAAAATGTTAAAATTATAATATAAATAAATAACTAATCTATATTTTCTCATAAGTTTAAATTTTTGAGATAAATGGTTATTATTTCAGATATATAGTATAGAACATGTGTTCTGAGTTCGAATCTTTACTTTATACTTTATCAATTTAATTAAGTATTCTACATGTTGAATCCACTCATTGAAGAAGAGTCTGACCCCACATGCAAGAGCTAGGAGGTGTTAATATTATAATATAAATAATTAAATCTACCTCTTTATATGATTTCGGATCCGTATATATATTTAAACTTTTGAAACAAGTGATGATTTTACAAAAAATACTCTTCCTCAATAAAGAGGAGAAAATATTAATATTTTAAGTTTTTATAATTATATAGGTCTCATATATAATAAATACATTGTATATATTGACATACGATATATGCTTGCAAATAGCAAAACTGGTGTATAATTAACTGAATAATGTATTAGTTTTACGTTGAAACTAATTTGTCTTAAAAACGAAGAAGGAGAGAAAAATTGGTAACCCTAGCACCCTAGCAGCTAATTATTTCTCCCTGGTCATTGAATTAATGAACTAGTCTTATCGCCTATTGATGAAATTAGTACTACATCCATCAATATATTTTCTTTTAGATTATACAAGCGGTGGGTGACCCACCCGTTCGTACCCGCGTGCATGTAGTTGTGGGAGTGTCGAAGATTCACGATAGTGGCGTGCTGACATGTGGACCATGTGATCTTAAACGCATGCCTAGTTCGTGTCCGATGGGACCAATATCCTTACATTTTTTTTATTATTATTATTATTTTATTATTAAGTTATTTTTTTCCATTTACTCTTTAAATTTTTTGCTTTTTTCATTTCAATTAAAAATTTAAGGAAATGACCGTGTAACAAAATTTAAAAAAAAAAAATAAATTCAATCAACCAGTATAATTATGTAATCTAAATAAAAATAAATTCAATTTTATAAAAATTGACATTCTTTTATTTTTTAGGTAAATTTTTATGAAATTTAATTTATTTTTAATTAAATTACATGATTATGTTAGTTAATTAAATTTATTTTCTTTAAATTTAATTGAAAATGTTAGAGCTCTCGCTGGAAGCTCCCGTTGGAGCTCTAGTGTGTTTTATTATGTATATTTTTTAGTTTTTTTAATATAGTTTTTTTAATAATTTTAAATATTTTTAAAAAATAAAAAAATTCATAATATTATTAAAAGTATTATGATTTTTTATTTTACTTCGTGATTAAGGAAGTATTTTTTAATTATTTTTTTTAACTTTTTGATTAAGAAAGTGTTTTTAATGATGTTCTAAATTTATTTTATTTTTTAAAAATATTAAAAAATATTAAAAAAATTTATATAAAAAATAACTTAAAAAAAACATATATAAATACATGTTACAGCTCCCGCGGGAGTCCCAACGGGAACTCTAGCATCATCCTACTCTTAAACATTAAAAAAAATTCGTAATATTATTAAAAAAATACTTTCTTAAGTATTTGTTCCACATGTTCCATGTGGTTGAAGTAAAAGCTCACAGCTTGACTTTGGTTTCATCATGTTTGTCTCTTGATGTTCCATCACTGACTTTGTTCGGGGAGATATTGTTTGGGCAATTACGTTATTATTATGATGTTTATGTAATGTTAGGCAGTAGTTTTAAATAGATAAGTCATGTATAGATCCTTTATAAAGGCCTGAGCAGGATTTATCTATTTGAGATTTATATAAAATATTTCTCTTATGAAACAACTTGTATTTATGTGTATATATGGTTACTTTTGGTTCTTCTGATGATTCATGTGCTATGAGCTAGGTAGGTCACTTACAACTAGGGGTGTACTTGGTTCAATTCAGTCCAGTTTTGGACATTCGAACCAGTATATATTCGTTTTGAAAATTTAAGAATCAATACTGGACTGATTCAATACTTAAACCATAACTTTCAATTTTTCCGGATTCGGTCCGGTCCGATTTTTTCGATTTTACATATAAACGTCAAAATTATACTCCAATAAAACTTTAACAAGTGATTGACCCGAAGTAATTTTATATTAATAACTTAATATTAATTTTTATGTTTAAGATTAAAATTTCATGTTATATTAATTTTATGTTATAAAACTAAATTTCTATGTTATATCAAAATTCAAATGTTATATTAAAAATCATAAGATTAATTTATATATGTTATATCGTAGTCAAAATATTAATTTTATGTTATAAGATTTATATACATGAATAATAAAATTATAAAATTTCAGAATATATTAATCAGCAATTTAGCATATAATATAATATAAAAAATTATATAATATAAAAAAATCATATAAAAATATCTTATATATAATATATAAAATTAAAAAAATAATATATATGTAGTACCGGTCTGATCCGGTTTGAATCGGTCCCAACAGAATTGCATGGGGTTTAGGTTATGACTCAAACCCGACTTAATAGATCAGCGCAAGCCCTTGATTATAGTTAGGGTGTTATTATGGTCATGTCCGGAATCCGGATACGAAAATCGACTCTCGGTTATCCTCCTACCCTTTTTAGCAGAGAAAAAAAATATTCCCTAGGCCGTTCTCGTGCTATATAAGAACCAACCATCCCCGAAGAACCAACGTACCATCCCCCAAGCTAATTAAACTGATCATCACCTACTTGGTTATAACAAGCTGGTGCACCTAGCTAGGTTAAGCAATGGCAACACTGGATGCAGTTGACTTTTTGAGCACAAATTCAGTTCTCAGCGTTATGGAGCTCACCAAAAAGCCACTTACAACAATCCCTCAGAACTATATTTGTCCAGATCAAGAGCCAGTACTACTTGGTCTCTCTGATCATGACTGCAATACTACCACCTTGCCTACGCTTCCAACAATTGACATGGAAAAATTGATCATCGGGGAGACCACAGACTTAGAACTAGACAAGTTGCATTCTGTTTGCAAAGCTTGGGGCCTTTTTCAGGTTTTTTCTCTAATTTTCTTCAACAATTAGAGTTTATTCATTAACACGATTTCCCTTCACCAATCTCAATGTCTATTTAGTTTTATGTACATAACTAGGAAGGTATATATATAGTTTATGTTGCGGCCTTCATTTCCCTTCGATGCATGAGTACTCATCGATCGATCCCTCTTGCATGAATTGGACCAAAGCACAGTGTCTATTTTTCCTTTTTTTTTCTTGTTTTTTTTTCCTCTTCTTGACAAAACTTAAAAAAACGAAAAACAATTGAAACAATAATATCATAATCCTCAAGAAGTCGTCGCTGTTTGATTGTTTTACAGTTGGTGAATCATGGAGTAAGTTCTTCACTACTAAACAAGCTGAACAAGGAGATTGAAGAATTCTTCAAGCTTCCCTTGGAAGAGAAAATGAAATACAAGGTAAGGCCAGGTGATGTTGAAGGCTATGGAACAGTCATCCGACCCAAAGCTCGAAACCTTGATTGGGGTTATAGGTTCTACATGACAATCAACCCTATTCAAAGGAGAAAACCATATTTATTCCCAGAGCTACCTCCATCCTTGAGGTTCTCTCTCTCTCTCTCTCTCTCTCTCTCTCTCATGTAAACATTGTCATATTTTTTTTGCTTTCTGCAGGAACACCTTAGAGTCATACTTCTCAGAGCTGAAGAAACTTGGCATGACACTTTTGGAGTTGATGGGAAAAGCTCTGAAGATAGACAAGAGAGAGATGGAGGAGTTATTTGAAGATGGGATGAGATCAGTGAGGATGACATGCTATCCGCCATGCCCACAACCAGAGCTTGTTGTTGGCTTTCCTCCTCACTCTGACGCTACTGGTATCACCATCCTTCATCAAGTCAATGGAGTTGAGGGTCTCCAGATTAAGAAAGATGGGGTTTGGATTCCTGTGAACTTCCTTCCACATGCCTTTGTTGTCAACGTAGGAGACATCATGGAGGTTTGTCATATCGTATTTTTCTAGATCATCTGCCTCTGATTCCCCCGTCTCTTTTGGAAAGAACGTCTTTTAAAATAAAAGCACGTGGTATATTGAACGCATGCACACAAGTACTCTATCATGTGTGTGCGCATATATTTAATTATATAGATTATACTTACTATTAAAAAGGAGAAAAGATATTTACAACCGTGAATTATATAACTGCTGTGTAATCACTTTGAAAAAAGTGACTAAAATAGGAGATTCATATAAAAAAAATTAATTTTTTAATAGTGAACTTCACTATTTTTCAAAGCGATTACGCAACGTTTACACACTTCACGGTTATATGTAAAATTACTCATTAAAAAAGTGTATGGGCCTAATTACACACTCTAATTAGCTAGCTAGTAGCGCGCGCACAGATACACACAAACTCTTGCATGCGCACGATGGAGTTGCACGACAAAGAGAGGATCCTTTTCATTCCGACTGCCTAGCTTGCCCCTTTTCTTTGTTGGTGCAAGAGGTGGCGCATGTAGTAGTAAGGCGAAGGGAAGGGTACTCCCTTTCATCCTCATTTTTTTGAGTTTTTATATATGATTAATGCTTAATTAATGTAAAAAAATTATATAAATTTTTCTTTAAATTAACGTGAGTTTCTATATATAATATGTTATATCTATTATATATATATATATATATATTTATAAATATAAGGATCGATCATATTAAATGAATTTTCTTTGTATAAAACTTTTACATAGACCAAACACTTAAAATATTTTTTAAATTTTACTATTATTATTTTTATTATCCAAGTACTTGAGGATCATATCGTACCGAAGGTGTTGACCTAGTACTGTATTAATGTTGGGATTATAAACGACAGATATTGGACAAAGATATATACCATCTAATTTTGTACGTACTAATTATTAAAACAATTTCGGACTGAAATAACTTTTGGTTCGTGACCAAGCTTGCCCAAGTGGGAACATTGTGGGTATCTAAAATCATTATCAAACCAGAACTTACTTATTGTTAACTCTTTTTATTAATTATATTCATTAGCTAGCTAGGATATAATATTAAATTGACACTAAAGTACAGACACTTCACAACTACATGATGTTGTCACCTATTAATTGGCATTTATAAATAAATATATTGGTAAGAAGCTGAAATCAGACATGAGCTAAAGCATGTACTACAGTTGCGCGTAGTATATATATATATATATATATATATATATATGTTGTCACGTATTGCATGTGCCATTTTGCAGATCTTGAGCAATGGAGCCTATACCAGCGCTGAGCACAGGGTAGCAGTCAATTTAGAGAGAGAGAGGATATCGATCGCTGTGTTCTTCAACCCCAAATCCGAGGCAGAGATTGCGCCTTTGAAAAGTCTGTTGAACACTACAAAAAGCCCACCTTTATTTAGAAGGGTTTCCATTGAAGATTTTCACAAAGATTTCTTCTCCCGTGATCTCAAAGGAAAGACAAATTTGGAGTATTTAAGGATAAAAACTGGGGAAGGTAATACTCATGATTAAATGAGAACTATATATATATATATATATATGTATATATAAATGCACCCATGAATTACCAAATTGTCAATGCCCAAAATTGATAGTTTACACACCCTAAACTATTGAATTGTTAGCAATTTGCATCGATCCCAGTTAATTAAGAATCAGTGAAAAACAAGGCTCGAACGTGACATGATTAATCTTAATGGTCATAATTTTAACTGAGGGTGCAAATTGCTAAAACTTGATAGTTTAAGGTATGCATAAATTACCAATTTTGATATATAGTTTATAGTATAAATTATAATAAAAAAGAAATATGGCAATTCATGGGTACGTAGTCATGTGGTGTGTCAAATAATTAGAAGTAGTAGCAGTACTACTACTCTTATGTCTATGATCATGTAGTGGTCAAAGGGACCGTAATATTATTATTCCTGTCGTCTTTGCCACTGTTGTAACATTATATACAGGCTCCATCCAGCTTGGTTAAGTATGAATGAACTGTGTTATTAATTATTGTGATTCTTCTGAGATTTATGCATTTATCATCACAAGTTTAATTAAAGAGAGGCTTGGCTTTTAACATTTCACAATAGAAAAATGAATATTTGTAACGAAAATAATTATTTATTATAGGAACAGACTCATTTAACAGAAAATAATTATTTTTATCACATATAATTTTTCACATATAAGTGTTTTTCTTGTAGTAATTATTTTACCACTTTTAAGAAAAGCTAGAGGAATTGTATGCCAAAGTTGTTATTTTGAAGATGATAAATGCTACAAGGAAGCCTTACACCACACACCTCTACTTAACCAACATGTGATTTGTCATTTTTTTCCTTTTATTTCAACACACACATGGAGTTAAGCACACATTTGCTAAAGGAAAAAACATAAAAAAAAAAAAAGTAGGTGTGCGATGCAGGACTCCTGAACAAAATTCTTCTTTAAGCATTAAGATAGAAAGGCAAAATTAAAAAATCATATGTTGATTAGGTGAATATGTGTGGTGTAAAACTTCCATGCAGAATTTTTCTTTGAAGATAGTTGAGATGGTTAAAACAAATGCAATCTTGAGAAAAAGGAATATGGATAGTGTGAAATTATCACTTGTCTCAAAAGTTTAAGCTAATGAAAAAATCTAGATTTAATTATTTGTATTATATTCTTAATATACCCTCACACATGTTGGCCAAACTCTTTCACAATGAGTGACTCTAACACGTAAAAATATTTTATTAAATTTGGTTGAGTATAGATTCAGATTTCGAATTCAGGACCTCTGCTATGATGTCATGTAAAATCACCATTTATCCTAAAAAACTTAATCAAATCAGGATAATAATCAAATCAAACAATTTTCTTCGAGTGAGCACATGCATGCATTCACTTTTGCAATTTTTTCTTTTCACCCCAAGTTTGTCAAACAACTGTTTTTTTTTTTTGGAAAGTTTGTCAAACAATTATTCGAGCACACGGTAAAAACTTTTCTTGCCATTATGGAAAGGTTTTTGCATTCTCTCTTAGAAAAGTCCTTAGATTTCAAAGAATATCATATCTAGGAAAAATACTGATCTATCGGGTATCGTATTTTAATAAAAAAGAATGATTGATCTTCCATCCATATATATATAATCATAATTAATGTTCACCATGTAAACACTAAAGAATCATGATAACATGTCTTGTTTTCACCACAAATCTGTTGGTAACGTCCGTGCATATAATTTATTATTAGGATGAAACGTTATTTTGTTTTTTTGAAAAGAATAATAAGATCTCTTATTTATAAATAATCACATAGGATGAATACAATCAGGAAGACCCTCCAAAGCAATGCTCTCCTCAGAGAGTTTCAATGCATCCCTTGCAAGATTTTGAGGCAAAAAATTATAAGTTCTAGGAATAAAATTGATAAACCAACTAGACATCTCAGTAAGTAGCTCTTTGATGTCTCTAACAATCATGCCAGATAAGGTCCAATTCTCGTAAGTGCTTTGGATATCCTTGACCACTTGTTGGGCATCCCCTTCCAATATCATGTGTGTTAGGCCAAGAAAGGTTTATAACTTTGAGGGCTGCAATTGTCTCTGCCAGGTGAGCATCTGGAAAAGAGTCCCTCTGAGACCTTAAGCTTGCAATAATATGTCCACTCGAGTCTCTAAGCACAACTCTAATACCAATCCTGCAATGAACCTTATCCACAGTTGCATCCCAGTTTGCTTTGATGAAGTTTAAAGGACGGGCTTTCCATTAGCATTCTTGTGTTGTGGTCAGTGCTGATCCAATTGCAGGTTTCAAATTTGCTTCCTTAAATTCACTTACTAACCGCTTAGCTAACTTGACTACTGCTTCTGGAGACCAAAAGCCTTCCTCAAATACCAGCTTATTCCTTCTTTTTCAAACTTGATAAATTGTTGTAACAACCTCATCCATAGTCTCTTCATCTAAGACAGTAAACATATTGCATAAGAGATCTATAAAAGAAAAATCCGTCAGCTTAAATTTATGTAGCCTTTTGGAACAAACCCCCTAGACATCTCGTACTGATATACATGACCAAAGAGCATGTGTGACAGTTTCAACCTTAGTAAAACATACTGGACAGAAATGAGAGTTCCCAATTTTCTTTTTGAACAGATTATGTTTTGTGGGCAGAGCCTCATGACATGCTCTCCAAAGCAGCATCTTTGTAGAATTAGGCACTCCCAATTTCCATATTTTAGGCCAAAGCTCTTGCTTAAAGGAACCAGTTGAAGTCTGCCCCATTGCCTTGCCTTCGACCTTATTAATAAGAGAGTAAGCACTCTTAATAGAAAATTCTCCATCCTTAGTGCATCTCCAAATAAGCTTGTCAGGAGTATTATGAATACTCAAAGGAATCCTACAAATCAGTATAGCTTCCTCAGGTTCAAAGTTATCCAAAATCAATGCAGTCTTCCATGAACAACTTTGTTTGTCAATAAAGCAGCTAACCAATGCATTTTCATCCAACCCTCTCCTTGCTGACTGAACTTTAAATGAGCTTGGTTTTGGTAACTACTTATCCTGCCAAACTTTGACATTCTCTCTATTCCCAATATTCCAAAACAGACCCTTCACTAGAGCAGGCCTTGCTGCCATAAAGCTCTTCCAGAGATATGAAGGGTTGCTACCCATCTTGCTATGTAAATGTTGGACCTGTGATAGTATTTTACCTTGAGTACTTGAGCTGCTAAGCTGTGAGGCTGTTGCACCAATCTCTGTAGCCTAGTCCCCCTTCCTTTATTTTTCCAAGTTGTTTCCAAGGTAACCAGTGTGTTTTGGACTTGTCACCCTTTGAGCTCCACCAAAATTGATGCATCAATCTGTTAATGGCTTTCAAAATAGCTTTTGGTAATTTGAAGATGCTCATACAGTATGTTGCGATTGCTTGCAATATGGATTTGAGGAGCACCTCATTCCCAACTTGTGACAAAAACTTCACAGTCCAGTTTGGCATCCAAGATTTGATACTTTCTATAATAGGTCTGAAGGTTTCTAGTTTATTCTTGTCTACATAAGCCGGTAGGTCCAAGTACTTCTCATAGCACCTTGCTTCCCTTAAGCCAACATAATGGAGAATAGCTTCTTTGATGTCCATTCCTGTGTTGCTGCTAAAAAACATGGAAGTCTTGTTTAAGTTCAACCTTTGGTCTGATGTTGTTTCATATAAATTAATCAACTTGAAAAGTCTGTTGCATTCAAGAACATTAACCTTACAAAAAAGTAAGCTATTATCTGCAAAAAAGAAGTGGTTGATTAATAAGGATCCTCTTGCAAAAGGAAAACCTAAGATGAGATCCTTTCGATTTGCTTTGTCCAGTATGTTCCTCAGCACTTCTTTACATAAAGAAAAAGATAAGGGATAGAGGATCGATCCCCTTGTCTCAAACCATTTCTTCTCCTGGAGGCTCAATGGAAAGACGTACTTAGAACATATGAGAATCAAAGCCAGAGAGGGCAATATGAACTAATGACGGCCAAACTGACCATATGTATGATCTATAGCAAGTACTTTGTTTATCACTATAAGAAAACTGTTTATTTATAATCAGTTATTTCCAACGAAATGACTATTTCCTGTTAAAATAAGTCTATTTTCGTCACAAATAATCATTCTCGTTGCAAATAATTGATCACAAATACTCATTTTTCTTGTAGTGTATACTTATAGTTATTATGTATCGTTGTGTATATGCCATATGTCACTAATCTCTTATATATACGCATGTAGTGTGCTTTTCAAATGGTGGACGACACAAATCTTGTATATGATCATCATAAGTGATAAAGAATATAAAATACACACGTATGCACACGCACATAGCTGAAGAATTTTGGGCACCTTTCTTGCATTGAAATTGAATCTAGTTGCAGTTGTTCCATGAGATATGGCACAATGATCACCGTTAATATTGTATCTTCCCGAAGATGGAGTACTATGCTCCGAGAGAAACACTCATGCATTCATTCAGCCTAACGTGCACCCAGTTCAAAAGTATATATAAAACATTAAGATTTTCTTTTGGTTTTGGTGGCTGGCTAGTATCAGCAGCGGAAAATGAGGTAAAATAAAAATTAAAAAAAAAAAAAAAAGTTCAACAGAGGAAAAGGGATTACAAGAATGGTTCCAATGTGACCGTGTCCAAATGCGGATTTTGAAGAAGTGAAAGCTACAAAACTGTAGCTAGCTAGGAATTGAGAATTAAAGAGTACTCATGAATCATGATGGAAAATTTCGCAAACATGTGATTCAAATAATAGGACGTACGTCACCAATGACTTGATGGTACTATATATATATATATATATATATATATATGATAGACTTATTTAATATCTAAAGGTATAACAAACTTAAATATTATTCTCATATATATATATATATACATGATTTGGATGGATAAAAGTTTGACATTAAGAGATTAGAGATTAAGAGATTAAGAGATTAGGATTTTAAAGCAAAAATCATTAAATTTTGGAGATTGAACTCATTTGATGAGTCCAATACCAGTGCTCTAAGGGGTGCCTTGCAAATTGTCCACAAACTTTTAATAGGTTTTTCATCTGATTAGAATTTGGTCTCATTTAAACTTTTATGGTAACTACAATTTTTTTCTTTTCCTATTTTATTTCAAGAAACACGATTAGAAAATAATATTCACATTATATTATTTCTTTTTTAAAGTTTGTAATTATCTTGATAAAACATATTTAATAAAAAGCCCACATTCATTGGATAGCTAGCTATGGGTTATGTAATTGAGCTGCAAAAGCAACTAGCGGTCAAAGTGAGAACTGTTACAAGCAAAATATATTATTTAAAAATAAATTTACATATTGAAATGATTTCATGCATGTAATCCGTTAGATCTACTTTACACTAAAAGTATCTTTACAATCTGACGCACTACATTAAGCCACGTGAAAAGTATAAAAACACAAATACTTCCTTGACATCTGAATATAGAACATTGAGCATTGAGCATTTCCTACACTTATCCATTTAAGATTATTTATGTGGAAAATTAAAGATTGGAAAACAGTTTGTACACTTGCAGAGCTAATCTATTCTGTAAGATTCCTATATATGTTTCTTCCCCTCCAAATCGAGTGGACTGCCGCTATATATGGTATGCATATCCCTGTCTCTTTATACAAATAACTAACTTCACTATTGAGGAAAAAATTAATCCTATACCACCTATCCTTCCCATCGAACTCTTTTCGAGTCCAAAGCACTTATAACCCCTTCACATCATCACCAACAACATTCCAATACTCAGCATAAGTGATGATGAAAACAGTCACCCTACCAATATCAGAATCCACATCTGACTTGCTCACTTGGGATACTGACGTTCTTTTTGCCTGACAGTCCTAAATTCAAATGGAAGTTTTAACTCATCTCATCGCAAGAGATCGAAGCTCTAACTCCAAGACGTATTCATAATATCAATGAAAAATATGCCAAGAATATATACCTGTCTGGAAACATCAACAGTACTGCATACATGATGATCTCTATCCAATGATCTTTCCGAGGATAAATCTGAACAATAATAGAATATCCATGAGCTAAATAGGTATTGGATAAGCAAGACATTAGCACAAGAAAAGATCGAGTAACCACTTGAGGACGCATGGGTTAGGTCACATGGTAGGCTGCAGTGGCAAATTATACTGCCACATCCACTGCATTTGCGAGCAATCAATGGAAGCTTGGCATTGGCAGAGACACAAGCATTTCTCCTATGACTGTCAATTCCTGTAAGCCACATTGTCGATTAGCTCTGATAAAGAGACATAAAGCAGAAAGTACATTATGCACTTCATACCATTTTGGAAATCTTCTCCTGATGACTTCCTTGTGCAGTTGTGACTTGTCTTTGCGAGCTATACAGGTGAACGACACATACAACTCAGAAAGTGCAGAAAACGTCTATCAGAATAAAAAAAATGGACAAAATATAAAGTATATGAATGTATATTAAAAGAATGCAGCATAATGTCGACAACCCACGCAACAAAAGCTACATAAGGACTCAAATTAGCCACATTAAAAATTCATTGTTAGCTTATTCATTATCACTACATAGATAGAACCAAATAACAGCAATGCATTACTTACTTCGAGAGGATCCCATCTTTTCTCAAAAATTTTGGTTAATTTCACTGCCATTTTGTAGACGCTATTATCAGCAGGATTAAAGAGCATGGCATTAGAAAAGGTCAGTCTAATATCAGCTGCAAACTCTTCGGTGCTAAAATACATGTTGTGCTCCAGTTTGGACTTTACTGTTCCCAGATCCAAGGGTTTAGATGTAATCGAAAGATAGTCCGGAATATTTAACGCCACATGAGGATCCACTGGTTGGTCATCCGTTGCCTCTTCTCCAACTTCTTTCCACCATCAGAACTACTGCTTTGAGTCCCTTAAACAGTAAATGACACCAGTTTCCCTGGCTTACATGATGGCTTGTCAGAAGTGGTTTGTTTTCTTTTCCTGGAGACTTGGACCTCGGACTTCTTGCTTGATACAGGAGTTTCAGTCGCAATCATACTTAAAAACTGCAAGAATTAGAGAAGGTTAGTTCTCATACACCCATAAATGCAGGCATACAAGCACAGTTAAGCATCTCTTGATAATTGGATTGCATGCAGACACTTCTTGTGGCTATATATTGAGCATAAAAGTAATGCACTCAGAATTATGAGGTAAAAAGCTCGTCGTGACACGTAGAAAGCATGTACAATATGCGGATGACTCTTTGCATGCACCGCAAGTGTTTTATAGTTCAACCATAAATATCTCACACAATAATACTCCGTGCAAGCATGCAACAATTAGCGATCTCTAGATAATTGGACTGTAGGTAGACACTTCTCGTGTATCTATACAAAAAGTAATATAAATTACTCAGAATGATAAGGTAAATGCTCCTCATGACACATGCTGACAGAAACTATAGTTGATACAATTCCTTCTACGTTAGGAAAGTGATATACACTTTAAACTACCGACTGGAAGGTCATGAAGTTCATAAGAAACTTACAGAACAAGTCAAAATGCATACAGAAAAGAGCAAAAACAAACTTAATAATGTCTAAGAAGCTGATAAATCGTTGGGTTGCACACCTATAAGTTCAATAATAGAGAGCTTATACATACGAAACCAATGGTTGCACATAAGGCACAGAGATCACACTTGTACTATCGTACAAACAACAATAACATTGTTCTAACTTGAACATGATTGACTTGAATATGGTGTCCTTTGCACAGCCTATAATCCATTCAAGTGTGTATCAGGGTGAAAGTAATAGGTCAAGGCATGAGTCTAATGGTCGAGGAACAAATGGATCTTAGATACAAGCAACAAAACGCAAATCTGTATCAAAGTAATTCATTATACAAATACATAAATGGTGAAACTATTATAATGGACTTAAAAGTACTTTAAGTTAAAGACAAGAATTGAGGGTGCGTTTGGATGTTGAGTTGAGTTGAGCTGAGTTCTTATGAATAGTAGTGAGTTGAGATGGTAGAGTGAGTCTTGTGGGGTCCATCTAAGATGAGTTTAAATGTGTTTGGATCGATGTTAAGATGAGTTTAGATGTATTTATGGGAAGTGAAAAAAGGTTGTGGGTCCCACGTGTAAAGAAGTGTTAAATTGAAAAAGGCTATGGGTCGCACGTGTAAAGAGGTTTTGAGTTAAGATGAGTTTAGTAATTTGAGAGTTAGATGTTTGGATGTTAAACTTAGCTTAAAATTATACTGAATTGAGTTGAACTCAGATGAGTTTAACAACCAAACGGGACTTGAGTCTACATAAAATATGGCAATACCCGCCTAGACAATGGATCTCAAGTATTAGACAACAATAATTCAAAAATTTTAAACGCAAGGACAGAGGAACCTGATGAGCGAAATAAAGAATGAAAGCGAAATACCCATAATTTAATATCAAAAGTCTCTCAATATGGCTGTCTTCTGATACAGGGGGATCATAAAATTTACAAGTTAAATAAATGAATCATAGTAGTTCATGTTTCGGTCATGCTTGTACTCTGGTGAGATGATAGGATATTTCACAATGAGGCGCACACATAAAGAAGAAATTTTGTATTGGTAAATGGGGCATGTTTTTGTTGGGTCAGAAAGTTTTGATAATCGTCATGGAAACGGTAATACCTTGATTGCTAGGTTAAAGTATTACGGCAAGGTTGATCAGAACTGCGATTCTAACCCTAATCCAAACAGAAAACATGGCTCTGATCCAAACCTTACCCTAAACCTGTCTTTAATTCGAACCAACATCTTAACGGAAACAATACTCCGAAAACTAACCCCAAACTCGAATTCTAAGGGAGATGGTGGCAATGAGAAAAAAGATGGATTCGAAGGACCCGTCTGATCATAAAGTCTCGAGACCGTATTGAAAAAAAAAACAAGGAGAAGACAACCAAGCCAAAGAATCAACAAGAATAAAAAGAGAAAACCAAAAATACCATAGAAACTTAACGCATTGGTGCAGTATACTATCAAAGAATAAACGAGAACTTACCAAAAAATTGTAACCTCAAAACGAATCAACAAGCGAAATAGAGAAGCAGGGAGATGAGTATTCGCTAGGAGTGGAAGGAAGAGCAGAAGGAAATGATTGCGAAGTTGCGAGGTGGGTAGTGTGATTTTCTTGGACAATCTTGGTTTTGTACCGCACGCTTCTTTATTTCTACCACGTGTCAAACAACAATTGGATTGTAACTTTCAGAGCTCCGTAACGCAGGTTGGATCTTGTCTAGCCATTGCCAAGTCCAAATCTAAATTTTAAAGTCCATTGAGATAAAATCCCTGCATTGGAATAGGCAAAGCTATATTTTTCTAATTTAAGCTACAGTAAATCTCCTTCTCTCATCATTGTTGGCGAGCTCCTGAAGAGTGATCGAATAAATATTTTATGAGTATCCATCAACTGCCCCTCTCTTTTTCCCTCGTGTTTTCCATTTCCCTCGTCTCTCGTCTCTCCCTCTTTCTCTCCCTATTTCTTTTCCTGAAACCCTTCTCCCTTTTCTCTCCCTCACTCCATCGCTCGTCTCTCCCTCTTCTCTCCATCCACCATTTTTCTTTTCTGAAAACCTTCTCCCTCTTCTCTCCCTTGCCCCGTCGCTCGTCTCTCCCTCTTCTCTCCGTCCACCATTTTTATTTTCTGAAACTCCTCTCCCTCTTCTCTCCCTCACTCGTCTCTCACTCTTCTCTCTTTCTCAATCGATTTTATCTCTGTTCCTGGGTCGATCTTCCAAGATTGTGCAATTTCCTCTCTCTCTCTATTGGCTTGGCTCAACAACGCAGAACTCTCTCTCGATTTGGGTAAACTTTATTTGGGTAAGGTTTGTATTGAGTACGAATTTGTGAATTTCTGAAATGGGTATGAATTTGTTTGGGTAAGCTGGTTATTATCGTTGCTGATTTTTCTATAGTTGGTGTTGTTGATTTTTCTGAAGTTTGTGTTGCTGATTTTTCTTCAGTTGTTTATTATCGCGTCCAGCCAAACCTCCTCTCAAAGTCTTAGAGTTGAGCCCCATATTTTTTTTTTGTTTTCTGTTTTCAGTAACTACAATCCATTGTTTCTGATTTGTTGTTTTTGGGTTTGTTTGCTTTTCGTGTATAGCCATTTTCTTGTGTCTCACTTTGTTTGCTAGTCATTTTGGTGGTAGAAAAGCTCATTCGGTCATTTGATCCCGTTTACTTTGCACAACTTTGTTTTTCATAGGATAAATCCAAACTAACAGGGTCTTTTACTGCATGTGCTCCATTGCCTATTTGAAGGCAAATGGTTTCTGGTGGATAAGGGATTATGCATTTTAAGTTGTTCTTTTGGGTTAGTTTCAACATACATTCTCAAATTTGTTAAGTGTTAGAAATAGGACCATATACCCAAATTGAGTTGAAGATAAAATGCTCTTTCCATAAGCTTTTTATCACGCTGAGTTTTTTTCGGTTCTTATTATTATTTTTTTATTTTTTTTTCTGTTTGCTATAGAAAGGAACCTTCTGAATTTCTCAAATTTGAGTTTTGTTAAAAAAAATTAATAGCTTCTAAAACACAGAAGGGAAATAGCAAAGTGTTATTTAATGAGCCCACAAAGTTTTGCTTGTCTACAATTACTGAAAGGGAAAAAAAACAACAGAAGAAATGCACCAATTGGTGCAAGCCATTGGTCCCTGTAGAAGGTCCCATTACTGAAAGAGCTTAACTAAGTGCATCTAAAGTTGCAAAGGGAAAACATGTGATGTTCAATGTGTTACTTCGTTGAGTTTTTCTCATTTAATATAATTTTTTTATAAATATTTTTCTCATTTAATATATTCAAGGATATGTATCAAAAAACAAATTCATAGCAGTAGGAAAAAAGTATAGAATTAGATCAGTATTTGAGGATAGAATTCATCAATAACAGGTTTTAAACATAAATATAAACAGCTCTAATTGCGTAAACTTTCACTTTAGGTGCATTAGAAAACCTTAAAAACAGATGTCAAAGCACATGAGCCAATCTAAATATCCCCATTCCTTAATTTGAAAAAAAAAATTATAAAAGCTGATGAAATGAGTTCAATACTTTTTTTGAGTGGTAAAAGGAGTTCCATTAATGTACAAGTTAGGTTTCTAATTCCATATATTGTTTTTATTGCATTTGTAAATCTTCCCCAAACAAAGTCAAGCCACATGGTCCAAGAACGAATCAACTCCCGTAGATAGGAACATTGTAATGCACCTATATTGACTGATGAAGTGAAAAGAGTCCATGAACATAAAAACACAGCAATCTTTGCTAAATAATAATGATCAGAATAGGAACTTAACCTTATTAAACCCTGCCCTAAATGCTTCCATTTGCTGCATTATTCCAGTCTTGGCAGTTGCATCAACTACCAAGGAAATATACTCCTCCAAGTTATAAATATCAACCTAGGAATTAGAGTAAGAATATCATGCAAATCAAGCTCCTGCAATGGATTAGAAGGCTAAATGTCTTGACATATTACATACCGTATACAGTTAAGAATGTGGTGATCCAAAAGCTCTTTCCATAAGTTTTTTTTATCTTGCTTAGTTTTTTTCTATTTTTTTTTTCTGTTTGCTATACAATACTTGTTTTTCTATCACTTTGCTGTTATTGTTTGCTCTCTCCTTTCATGTAAGCATACTTTAGGGTGTATTTATGTGTGTATGTAATAGTATATGTATGTGGGTAATGGTTTGGACGCTACATATAACGTTTGTGGCTATCCCGATCGATGGTTTCTTTCAATGCCATTTGATCCCGGAAACACCACATATAATATTTGTTAAGACACCTTTCTGACTCCACAACCAAAAACAGAGTTTACTTTGATGTTTTTTACAAAACAGCTGAGGAATAAAATGTGTTTGTTGTTCTTCTTTGCAAAACAGAACAAGAGGTTTATTTTTGTTGCTGTTTTGCAAAGTTGTTGTTTTTCTTTGCAAAACAGAACAAGAAGTTGATTTCTTTGCTATTTTTCTGCATATTTTTCTACATATTTCTTTGCATACCAGCTTATTCAAACAAATTGATGATGTAAATTTTGTTGTTTTGTGGGACTTGAAATTTCTAAACTTTTCTTACTCCTTGAAAATGTAATATTTTTTAAGGATGGGCACACAAATTGATGATGATCCCTTCTTCACCGCTCTATTACAAAGTGGAGGAGAGGGTTGTAATAGCACCCCAACGCAACATTATAATGTTTTGCTCCAAGCAACATTCAATGACAGTGAAAAAAGGCCTCTTCCAAAAAAAGTTCAAAAGGGTGCATCTTTCACTGCAGAGGAGGATACCTCCTCGGCTCAGTTTGGCTCAACATTAGTATCGATGCAATAAAGGGTACTGATCAAAAGTCCACTCAAATGTGGGAAATAATTTCAGAATTTTATCATGAATATAAAAAACAGAACAATGTGAACCGTTCTATAGTTTCTTTGATGAATCGGTGGTCCTCAATTCAGAAATGCACAATTAAGTTTTGTGCATTTTTAGCACAAGTAGAGTCATTGCATCCGAGTGGTGCAACGGAGTAAGACAAGGTATGTAACATTTTCCTTTAATTTTCACAAACATGTAGGACTGATTTATGAACTAACAATATTCCTATATATGTATTTGTAGATTGAGAAGGCAAAAATTTTGTATAAAGAGATGGAGAAGAGTAACTTTACAATGGAGCACTGTTGGTGTCTTCTGAGACACCAACCAAAATGGCAACAACACATCTCCACCCTTGGGACGAGGAGAAGGCCACAAGGTGAAGCTGCTATTGACACGATGGAGGAGAACATGGAGGTTTTTGCGGAGAGACCTCTAGGCAAAAAAGCTGAGAAAGAAAGAGGGAGGAAGCGGAAGTCGATGGAAGGCAAAGAGTCTGAGATCATCATTTCGTTAGCTAAAATGACCGAGGATAGAGCCACGACCATGGAAGAGCGGAGAAATGCTGCGTTGAAGGTAAACCAAAAAAGCGAGAAAATATTTGAACTAAAGAAGAAGAAGTTTGAACTAGAGAAGAAGAAATTTGAAGGCAAGATGATGATGTTAGATCTACGTGGCATGAATGCCATGCAACAATAATATTTCCGTAATATTCAACTAGTAATTTTTGAGGATTCGAAGTCCCATTCCGGAGGTAGATCTAACTCTCCTTCGACACCTTATTATGTAGATATCTAACTTCTAATATTTATAAAACTAATTTTTTTTTTTAGAATTTAGTGGCTGCCCAGCCACATGTGGGCTGGATAAATATGTGGCTGGGTAGCAACTAAATTCGTGGACTATGGATATTATCTTTGTTGGTAATTTGTGGACTGTTTTGGTAACTTTTCTGACTCTTTTGGTATATAATTTGTGGACTGTTGGTAATTTCTGACTTGAATGAGACTGTGTTGTTGGACTTCAACGGGACTGTGTTGGTATTTATTTGTGGGACTCTTTTGTATGGGCCTATTTTGTATTTGCACTTAGTTTGGGACTATGTTGCTACTATTTATGGGACTGTGTTGCTAAATTTGGTTGGGACTCTTTCGTATTTGAACTAAGTTAATTTTCTGGTTTGTGTATAGTTTGTGTATGGCTTGTGTATGGTTATGTTTTAGCATAGAAGGACACACATACTCCACTGATGTAGTATTATGGAGATGCATAATATGGTAATGTTTTGGACTGAGTTTGGACTCTGCCATGACAATCTTGTTGGTTTTTTTTTTTTACTTCACAATTCTCTCATTAGTTTAATAATATCAGGTTCTTCTATATATGATAATTTGAACTTCTATATTTTTTGTAGATGAAAAATAATAGGTTGAGGAAAAAGATTAGTTAGGAAATAATAATTGAAGTATCAAATTAAATTATTAATTAACGTATATTTAGTATAATTGTAAAATATGAAAAAAAAAAGATTAAAAATAATATTATTAATAAAATAATATTATATTATTATTTTGACTAATCTAATGACTAGTCCAATGTGAATTCTCCTAGCCAAAGATAAATGTTATAACTAAAACTTCAAATTCTAGCTAAAATTTGGACTTGGCTAGGACATTGCCAATGCCCAGTAGAAATATCCCCAAAAAAACTGAAAAGTGCGGGAAAGATGGAGTACAGATATAAACTACACGTAGTTTTGGACTAATAGGGACTGAACGACATATGTAACAGTATAAGGCAATGTCGGTCTCTCCGGCTCAATCCAGAAGCCCAGAAGTTTTAAGGTCTAGGTCAATGGTAGGTCTGGGCTAAAATGGGCTTGATATTTGGGCCTAAGCCGGGAACTAAGGTCCATGATTTCAATTTATTTTCGTGTGCATGTTGCAGAAATACCTCGAAAATCTTAGCTACCGCTTTGAAGATGGATGATGCCTAATGAAATGAGAGAGTTGTTTAGAAATGGAGTTCGAAAAATCAACCATTAGTAACCTTAAGAATTATTTTATTTGAAAAATCTTACACTATATACCATCCATGTGACATAATTTGATTTGGAAGATAAGTTTTTAAAATTTAAATCTTATAAATCAAATTATGCTATATAAATGGTGTGTGATGTAAAAGTTTTCAAATAATACTAGTCATTAAGGTCTTAATTCCTCTAACCTTAACTCCACTACTAAAGGTCTTGTGATGAAGCGACAAAGGTCATTGATCGGTTGAGAAATAATATATGTGATCAACTTTTTAACTATTTTTACTTCGTCAACTTATGATACGTCATCAAATGATTTATAGAAAACACCTCATGAATAGGAAAATAATCTTTGGTGACAAATGGTTAGTCTAGCAAGGGAGAAGATAGAATGTGAGAATACAAGTAAATATATATAGAGAGTAATGCTAGATACAATTCTAAAGTGTGTAAACCTTGTACATTTTTAATTTTAAACCATGCGTAAAATCCAACAAGAAGTACTAACCCGTGAAATCCCACGCCTAAAGTGGACTTCAATCATAAGAGACACAACATGATTAAATACAACTACATTGTAATGCCCCGTCCTCGATGGGTCCGGAGAGTTAACTCATGTCACCTAAAAATCATTTTCCAACCACATAGTACATACTTCAATTTTTTTCTCTATCACACAAAATACTCACTAATCTACATCAATTACTCTAGCAATTATTCTAAGACAATACAAAGTTTTAATATAAACATCAACCTCCCAACAAATCACATCATCCTAGCACAACAAGCTTACTGAATAAAAATCTCCAATACTTGTATAAACCTTTTATGCTTAATCCATTATTCTTAATTCATCTCACCCATGCTCTATATTCTTGATCCTTAGCTGAAATATTCAAATCATTTGAAAAATATTGCAGAGATAAGGAGTGAGTTATAAACAACTCAATAAACAAAGAACATATACTAGTATGCAAACATGAGCATTTACAGAGTTCAGACTGCATAACAAAATTTTTACTGCAAAATCAGAAATATTTACTTTCAGAATGTAAAATCACATGTTACCAAAATATTAGAGCGAAACTTTCAGAGAATATTCTTATTCAAAATTCTTTTAACATAGCATAACTGAACACATCATATCAGAACATAATTCTATATTTAACCCCCGTGGTAGGGTTGTGCAAATCCCGGCGGCCAACTGAGTAGAAACATAATGTGAATCTTCCTCTTATTATTCTCGGAGTCCCGAGTGTGCACATAGGAAAGACCACGTAGAAAATCACTTTGTTTCCAAAGTGGGTGCACCAGAAACAGAAAAGTTGGTACCAACTTGAATAGAGGCCACAGTTTTACACTCATGGTATGGTCAGAACGGAACAAAAACAGAAACAAAATGTTATGCCAAAGGTTTCTTGTTGCTTTTACAGAACATTAAACAGAATACAGAACATCTTTAGAATAGAACGGAACAGAATCAGACCATAAAAACATAATTTATGCACAAAATTTCATATTCGCTCTCTTTTGCACAGTTCAGAAACAAAATGTCAAAATATCTCATTTCTACACCATTCATGCTAGAAAATACTTTATTCTTAAACAGAATCTCATAAGTAATGCAGAACAAATAATTAAGGTAGTTCAAATTTCTTTCCGTAACCAAACATATATATTTTTCAAAAATCAACCTCAACCCATTTTATTTTTATACAAGTCTAGCATAGGAACCCTGCTTACCTGAACTTCTTAACTTATCAGAATTTCTCCACAACAGTATTGGACAAAAATCAATCGTCACTATAAAAATAATCATGTAACCTCTGTTAATATTAAATCGAACATGTATTTCGATATGTAAACCTGAAATGTTGAAATATCCAATTTTAATACCTTAAAACCTAAAATTTCTCTTAACTCTAAAATTCCATCACTTTCTAAATGAATCAATATTCACTTAATTTCTCCGACTACAACAATAAATTCTGAATTATGTACTACTGAAATCTAACTATAAAAAGTTAATACGAACTAATATAATTTAAAAATCTTAAATATTTTCTGTTAAACAACTTTTAGACTGTTTAAAAAGAACTGAAATCGACTTAAAATAACACAATAATTTTCTATACAACTTCTTATACTTCCCACAAAGACCACACAAAACAGGTTTAATATAAAACTTTTCCAATCTGAAACCATCCTAATGATAAGGGCGTTTTGGGAAATAAAATATAAACATGCATGGGCTCTTTGGGAAAGCCATGGAACCAAAAAGAATTATGAGATTATACAACCTTCCAATACAAACCGAGAGAGAAGGAGAGGCTCAATGGACAGCGAGCTAGGCGTTGGTCTACGGTGGTGCGCGCGGCGACTGGGTACTGAGAGAGAGAGAGCACGGAGAGTGAGGGATGAGAGAGAGAGAGCAATCGTGAGGGAAAAAATACGGAGGAGAGTCAGTGGACTCACCGATCGGCACAGGGTGATGGGGATGTCACGACTGGCTGTTTTTGTTGCTTTTACGGTGGTTTTCGGTGTGAAAGGTGGTGGTTTGCAGTGGCTCACTGTGGAGATCAGTAAGTGCTCTATGTTTGGTGTGGGAAATAGGGGCTTTCCGTGAGGTGGGAGTAGCTCTTGGTTTCGTGAGATTGAGCATTGGCTAAGCAAAGGTGTTATGGCGCAAACGTTGGACGTGGGTGGGTTGTGGCTTTCTCTCGTTCTATACGTCAAACTGTAGCGGTGGAAGGCTGAAAGGTTCATGACAGTTTACGGAGGTGCAGGCCAGGTGCGTTGGGAGGTGGCTGGGTCGTTTTCCAGTGGTTGCAACGCTGGTCTGGCTTGGAGGAGCTTGGCAGCGGCGTGAAGCTTTGCGGCACAAGAGGGTCGACGGCAATGAGGAAATATTCTGCTTGCATGGGACGTGTGCATGAGGGAGTTGAGGTGGAAAGAGACGGCAACTCTATTCTTGAGTTTTCTTCATGCTCGAAGGATTATATATATAGGCGAACGAAGAACAAAAACAAACCCTAGAGGAATGAGGGAGACGTGTATGTGCGTGAGTGGAAACGTGCATGGCGGCAAAATTGTGATAGTTGGTTTTCATGTTTAAAACAAATGGGTGTGGCTTGGGTCTCGGGCTTTTTCTTGAGTCATGGGTGTCAACTCAATTTCTAAAATCAAAATGGATTTCGATTCAATTTTTAAAAATAATCCAACTTGTCCTAGAATATTCTCATATCAATTCTCAAATGGCCCTTTAGAAAAATTTAAGGTAATTATCAGGTCCAAAAAATCATAATCCGCCAAAACAAAGATTTTAGGTCCGTAGTCTAAAAAAAAATATTTGAAAAAAATTAACTAGCTTCTACATATGTATAAATTAAAAAATAAAACTTTTATAAAACGACTTATTGCTGGACCCGAGTGTTACATACACTCCCCTTCCAAACTTGAGAAGTAACCAACCACCTGTATATAATAGATTATAATTGGCATGTACTTATTTCGTTCTTCAGCATTTACAATCCTAGACTAAACTAGCATAAGATTTTCATGGAAATTGGGTTTTTGAAAGTGTTAGTGTAAAAATAATATGGAAATTGGGTTCTTATGATATAACTGATCTCTAAGAAAAAATGTGCATTAATTATTTTGCAGTTTCGAAGATGAAAATCAGATCTAGAACCACTTTGGCTGCGCTTCTACTTTTGTTCCTTCCATCCCCAATAGTGTTCTCCACGCCCAAAGATCGATCCAAATTGGACTTAAAAAGAAGAAATTGGATGAAAGCAACTAGCCGCTTGCTGGACAAACTGACTCTAAGGAACAGGCCGGTAATAGTTCGAGCTCCTGTCAGAAAATATCATCTCCATGGTAACTCTTGAGGACACCAGAAGTATTTTCGCATTAAAGAACTACATGGATGCTCATGATCAGTATTTTGGTGAGATTGGAATTGGTAATCCGGGTGGATAACCAGATTCAATCCGGATATTCGGATTGTAACTAGATATCCAGATTTTTCCTTAACATCCAGATTAAATCCGGTTATAACCGGATTTATAACTGGATTTTTGACTTATAATGATATTTGTTTATATTACCATGTTTAGCATGACAAATCAATAACCAAATTCTCAATCACATTTAACTAAAACTCATAGAATTCTGTATCAGATAAAGGAAATGAAACAAGCTTTCTACATCCTAGATTCTCCTCTACAAAAAATAATTTAAGCACTTTTTAAATTAAAATAATTTATAAAAAAAAAAATTGAAGAACAAAATAAATAAAAAAGTAAAATAGATAATATTATTGTTACATCACAATGCAAAACATATATTTACAAAAAGTAAAATAAATAATAATATATCACCGTACAATTAATTAAACTAATAATAATGAAGCCGCGCAAAACACTATAAACTCCATATGGGTCATAATCCTTGGAGTCATCTTCCAGTAACTCAGGGAATGCTCCTTTCTTCCAACACCAATGGTCGAGCCTGCCAAATATAGAGAAACGTAATCATACAAACATGTTGAATTCAACACACTAGTTGTGAAAACATTCTGCTAAATACATAATCCCAAATCTAATACTTTAAAATATGCCCCCAATTAGTTGGACCAAAGTCTTTGATTGTTACCCCCACAGCACAGAGGCCTGCAAACGACTTGGATCTATTTTACTTTTAGTACTCACTACTCATTTTTTGCCACGAGTACTCTTTCCCACTGAGATTTTCCATTAATACCTCATAAACCAAACCCAAAAGCTGCCAAAAAGAGAAGAGAAAATCAATAAAACCTTAAATTCAGCCGCCAAAAGATAAAAATGAAGATACAAATAAAATAAAGACCTGCTTGCATTTACACAGATTTTAAAACACTCCAATTTTGAAGCGGTTCCTTCATTGTAGTTTCTCCAATCCTCATGAAGGATAGAAATATATATATGATTTTAGTTACTGTTTTTTACAGTCAACAAACAACAATTATGTATCACGATTCACCAACTACCCTTACTCCAAAAAAGAAAGATAGAAAGAAAGAAAGAAAGAAAGAAACAATCCAATGAGAAACATTAAGGTGTTTTCACTTTTCAGCTGGAATCTCAGGCAACAGTAGAACTAAATGCTTCACTCACTGAAAAGCTGAAACTTCTGCCAACTTCACTCATCACTTAAATATATAGTTAAATTCCGAGAATCTTATTTCAAATCTGAAAAATGATCCTCCAAATTGTCAAATACTTACTTGATCCTCCAAATTTCAGTTTTTTTAAAATGTAACTTTCACAATTTATCATTAAAAATTTATTTATAAAAAAAAAAACTGATTTAAAAAAAACTGTTTTATATTTTTATTAATATATTAGACTATATAATAGTATTAATATTAGACTATTGGTATAGTTATAAGTTATATATTAGTATTAGTTATAAACTTTTAGTGATTTAGTGTTAACATTTTATGTAATAATTTCTAAATTATAACAAGAAATTATTTCATATATGAATATATATAATTGTATATATTATATATAAAAGTTTCACATAAAAATTTATAATTATACATTATATATAAAACTTATATATATTAATATTTAATATATAAAAAATATTTTGTATAAAACTTATATATAAAAATATTATTTTTTATTTTTTTTAATCAACCAGTCCGGTCCGGTCCAAAAAATCTCGGAACCGGAACCGGCCGGTTTTTAGATTTTAAAAACCGATTCCGGACCTGTCCGGTCCAAAACCGGTTCCGGTCTGGTCAGGTCCGGACCGGTTTTCTAGTTTGCATTTACCCCTAGTTGTATGACAATGGATAAGGAGAGTTTTCAATGCATAGGTTGGGAGTCCATATGCTTAAGTTGCTGAAGTTGAAGGAAGAGAGTTACCTTAAGTAGAAAAAAAATGTAGAGGTTAAGTTAAATGGATAAATTAGTAATAAAAATTAAAAATTAACAAATAAAAGTGTTTACCTTCGATGTCAACTTCTCCTACATGCTCCTCCACCTCCCAAGAACTAAGTGCTTCACAAGTCAACCAATTTTGCATGCAGATTAGTGCTTGGACAGTCTCCGGCGCTAATGAGCTTCAGTATGGGTCTATTACACGTCCACCGATGTTGAATGCAAACTCGGATACGACGGTGGAAATAGGAATGACCAATACATCACGTGCGATCTCTGCAAGGATGAGGTATCTATATGAGTTCTTGTACCACCAATCCAAAATATCAAACTCAACTACTTTTGGATCAATCACATCTGACAAATACATATCCATGTCCGAGCTAAGTACCGAACTGTTTTGCTTTTCAAGATATTGGTCTAAAGCTGTATCAAAATCATCATAGTTCAAGTCATCACCAATAATAATACTTGAGGAACTTCTATGGGCCATATTTGATCTTCACTACCTAGCCCATGAAACTTGTGGTATTGCTCAATTAAACGATTCATGAGCAATCTTATGTTGGCCTCAATTCTATCTCCACATTCATCCCCTTTGCACAGTTGAGAGAAAGGGGCTCCCAGCCTTCGAGGACTCGAGTGAAATGAGAGGCGTTCGAGGGGTGCAAACCAGTGATGACAGGGCTAGGGTTTCACTGTTTCAGAAAGGGCCTTCAACACCATTTACCAAAAACTCAGAGACAGAGGAAGGAGTATGAGACGAGAATGAAAGTTGAGGGAATGATGATTAAATCTCAGGGGTGCAAAACGACGTCATTTTCCATTAGCAAAAACGACGCTGTTTTAAATCAAAATTAGTGTTTTTTTTAAAAAAAGCTGGTTACGGAAACCAGGTTAAAAACCGTGAATAGGTACGATTTTTTTTTTTGCCCACCTGGCCGGGTTTAATCTAGGCAGATAACCGCTCGGATCCACTCGGATTCTGGGGTTTCGGACCGGACCGAAAAAAAAAATTCCGACCTGGTTCCACACCCTTAGCAACAGGGGGAGGTTAGATTTTTTTTTTTTCATGGAGCTACGACATGGCAATTTTGTATTGGATGGTGCAAAAATGAGTTTTACACTCTACGGCTTGGGTCCCAGTGTCTCTATTTCCATCCCAAACATCACTCAAATACAAACACCTTACAATTTAAAATTCTCAAATTTTTGATCTAATTATTACCTACTCATTATAATTTTTCCAGACTTCCAAACAAAACAAAAAAAAAAAAAACTTTTTCAATTTTTTTTTAAAAAATTATATTCAAACAATTTGTTAATTTTTGAAGAAATTCATGAACTTAATTCATTTCATAAAACCGGTTCGACAATAAATGATTTCTCATTCCTTATAAAATTATCCAAGACCTTGTCCACAGACAATGTGAGAGTATTCTTCAACACCCTCCCTCACATGCAGGCAAATATTTTTCCTGGTCTTTGTCACGGGGTAAGTAGTATGGGCCCCCATTCGTCCTGTGGCAAGCTCTGATACCACAAAGAAATTCATGAGCTTAACTCATCTCATAAAATTGGTTATACAAGAGATAATTGTTCATTCATTATAAATATGCCAAAGTCCTTGTCTACAGGTAATATGAGATTATTTCTCAACAATTTTATAATATTTTTATTTAATTTTTTTCTCTCATTTTCTAAAACTCAATAAAATATCTTAATTCAAATACTTTAATTACTATTCACTAAGATATTCTAAGTATCCCATCGGAGTCGAATTCGAATTAGGCAAATAATAAGATCAACCACCATGGTCTAAAAGGGCAAAAGCCAACCAAAAAAATTAAATCTATGATTGAAAAAATTATGGTGTGGAATATAAGGGGTTGGGCACATCGAAAAGAAGAATACGAAAGTTAGTGAGAAAATATGATGTTTCAATTTGGGTTGTATCAGAACCTTTCCAAGAGGTATCAAAATTACATAAGTGGACGACTAGTTTACAATTCAAAAATTTTTGTTCTAATGTGGAAGCTGGAGGAAAAATATGGGTATGTTGGAAAGATGAAATAAAAATGGATGTTGTGGTTGTGAACAGGCAGTCGTTATCGGTAATGTTCATGGACTCAGGTGGTCCATTGTTAGCAACTTTTGTCTATGCAAAGTGTTTACAAACTAATAGAAAAGAGCTTTGGGAACATTTGGTAAACATCTCGAGTACTGCTAGGGCTTGGGTGGTAATGGGGAGTTTTAACATCATTTGATCTGATGAGGAAAGAGTTGGGGGTAGACCTAGACCCCCTCTGGCAATGGAGGAATTTAATGAATGCATAGACAGTTGTGGGCTAATGGATTTACAGGTGGAAGGAAGACAAATGTCATGGTGCAATGGGCAACAAGGTTTGTTTAGAAGTTGGGTGAAGCTGGATAGAGTGTTAATTAACTCGGATTTTGGCCAAACTCATGGTGAAGCTACGGCGAGTTTGTTAAGTAGGTGAATGTCGGATCACTCGCCAATTCTACTAAAGCTTGAGTCGGAGGGAGGAAGGTATGGGCCGGCCCCTTTCAGATTTCAGAACATGTGTATTTCACATGACAGATTTTTAGAAGTAGTGAAGAAATCTTGGAATGAACTGATGGGTTGGAATTCAGGGCTATGTAGGCTGGCTGGAAAATTAAAAAGGTTCAAACAAAGACTGAGGCAGTGGAATAAAAAGGTGTTTGGTCGTGTAGGTAGAGTGATCAAGGAGCTAGAAGAGAGGTTGGAACAATATGAGACAGCTTTGCAAGCTTCCTATGATAAGGATATTGAGGTGGAGTTCCTTTTTACCAAAGTGGAACTAGATATTGGGTATAAAAGGGAAGACACGAGACTCGCTCAACAAGCAAAAAAATCATGGCTAGTAAAGGGAGACCAAAATACTAAATATTTTCACGCAATCATTGCCCATAAAAGAAGTAATTCCTATGTAAAAAGCACGACATTACCTAATGGTTCGGTTTTGGAGTCCACGAAAATGGTACATGATGGAGCCGTACGGTATTTTGAAGATTTCCTCACCCAGGAAGATTCAGTAGAATTACAGGATTTGAGAAACTTGATCCAACCAGTTGTGTCGGAGAGCATGAAGTCTAAGCTGAGGGAAGAACCAACAGAAAAGGAAATATATGAGGCAATCTCATCAATAAGAGCTGACAATAGCCCGGGACCAGATGGGCTCAGATCGACATTTTATTTGTCGTGTTGGAGTATTATTAAGGAAGACGTGAAGGAGGTAGTCAAGGTTCCACAAAGGCCAGGTACTTCCGAGATTTTATTCCTCTACTTTCTTATTCCTCATTCCGAAAATTAAAAAGCCTCAGAGTTACAACAAGTTCCACCCTATAAGTCTATGTAATGTGATTTACAAAGTGTTCTCCAAAATACTAGTGGATAAAATGTCCACGACACTTGAAAATATAATATCTCTGGAACAAGGGGCCTTTGTGAAAGGAAGAAACATTTTGGAGAACATCACACACACGAAAGAGATGATAAAGCTAATACATCAGAAGAATAGAGGCGAAAACATAATGTTAAAAATAGACATGAGCAATGCATACGACAGGGTGAATTGGAGATTTTTGGAGCATACTCTACGGACGTTTGGCTTCCCAAAGTCCTTTTGTAGATTGATTAAAATTTGTGTGACAACACTGTGGTTCTCAGTTATTATGCATGGCACTTACAAAGGATACTTCAAGTCGAAAAGAGGTCTTCGACAGGGCAACCCACTATTCCCGTATTTATTTATTATCATGGAAGAGGTACTCTCAAGATTGATAAAAAAGAAGCTGTCAGAGAAGAAGATCATGCCTTTCTCTCACAGCTTTGGACACCTTCTATATCCCATTTATTATACGCTGACGACATTGTTATATTCACTAATGCTAGCAAGGGCTCTATTCGATGCCTAAAGAAGGTGGTAAAGACATATGAGAGATGGACAGGGCAAAGAGTAAACCAGGAAAAATCTGCTATATTTTGCTCAAAGCAACTGAACTGTCAAAGGAGAAGAGAATTGTTGATGGAAACGAGATTTACGGAAGGTCACCTTCCATTTACCTATTTGGGAGTGCCGATTGTGAAGGACAAATTGAAGGTGAGACATTTTGAAACACTGATTATGAGGATTGGCAAGAAGTTATCGGGGTGGAAGAGTAGGTTTTTATCACAAGGGGGTCACTTAATCCTATTACGACATGTACTCTCAAGCATGCCGCTTTATCTGATATCGGCCCTACATGCTCCAAAAATCATGATACAAAAGATTCATAGTTTGTTTTCAAACTTTTTATGGGGTGAACAGGGGGGCAAAGGAAAAAGAAAGTGGAGGGCTTGGAGGAAACTATGTGTCCCAATGGAGGAGGGAGGTATAGGGGTGCGGGATATGTCAGAAGTGCAGAGATCTCTCTTCATGAAATTTGGATGGCAGATATTGACCCAAGAGTCCCTGTGGGCAAAGTTTTTCCTGGCCAAGTACATGAAAATGGGCATCTTGTGAGAAGCCTAGATAACAAGTCGGGGTCGATGTTTTGGAAGAAAATAATGGAGGGAATACTAGATTTATTGACTAACTCAAGGTAGAAGGTTAGAGAAGGAAATCTCTCATTATGGTATGATAATTTCTTAAAAGAGTGCCCCCTATTTGAAACAGTGACGAAGGTGGAGGAACCAAACATAAAATTGAAGGAATTGGTTACTAACGAGAGATGGGAGGCTAAAAAACTACTGATGCTACTGGGGAGACAAAATGTGAGCAAGGTAATGGAGACAGTAGGATCTTTGAGAAATACTAAGTGTAACACCCCTTATTTTAGTGTATTCTTACTGAAAGATTATTTTTATTTATTCAAAAATTTATTCTCTTGTTTTAAAGTTGTTGGATTTTTAGTTGGGCTATTTTTATGATTTTTTAATTTTGTGAATATTAATTTGATGTGCTTTCTTAATATTAATTATTGTTATGCATTTAAATTGATTTTCATATTTAATTAACTTGCTGTTGGATTTAATTATTTTATTTTCATTTAATCACTACGTTTGAATTATTTTATTTTACTTGCTGTTTTGAAATCGTTTCCGTTGGATCTTTTTTGTAACCCAAGAGGTGAGGATTGAACCTCATTTATTTTCCTCACTTTTTCTTTTCTTCTTCTGTTCTTTTTCTCCTCTCTCTCTCTCTCCTCTCCCACACGCTGCGTGACATCCCTCTCTCTCTCTCTCTCTCTCTCTCTCTCTCTCTCTCTCTCTCTCTCTCTCTCTCTCTCTCCCCGTGCGATTTCTTCTCCTCCCTAGCCCAGCGCCGTGCGCCACCGTCCAGCGACACGACCTTCCCCACCCTCCGGCGACCTCCCCTCTGGTTTTCAGCTCCTCACTCGTCGGCGTTCTCCTCCACACACGGCTTGAAGCCGCAGAGTTCTCTTCGCTCTAGCGCCGTTGTCGCGCCACCTCCAGCCACCACTTCTTTACCACTTCATCCTCGACCTCATAGCAACCTAATGCACCCATTCTTAGCTCCGATCCGTCACCGGTGAAACCCCACCATCAACAATTCCGATTTGAGCTTTTTGCACTCCAACCGCCCTCTACGCCGCCTCTCACGGCTAACCACCACCATCACTAGCTTCACCGACATCCCTAAGTCATTCCCCATCAATCTCAGGTCTTTGTTTGTACCCGTTCGAAAGTGGGTTTTTGAGACCCACGGCCACAGTGCATTTGTCACTGTTTTGTTGCTGCGTTGCCACTTCTTGCAGCTCTGTGATCATTTGAAAATTATAAAATAGTACTGTAAGTATTTTTTAAAGAACTTTCGTGATTTAAATGTATTTTTACACTAACTCATTATACTGTGAACTATTTGATTTTGCCGGACTAAGTTCGAGGAGTACGAGGGTCGGATGTATTAGTGGATGAAGTTTGATTGTGTATTTGGGTTGTGTTGAATTGTTGGCTGGGAATTATGTTGTTCATGTACATTGCATATTTGCACGCATGATCATGTTTGTAAAGAAAACTGGGTTTTTGTGTAATTGCATTCATGTTTATGTATTTATTGAAACTGAGTTTTCATGTGAAAGGATTTTTGGGTGTGTGTGTATCACAACCCCAAGCCGAGATGGGGCATTATCTCGGTGGAGCTCTTCTGGTCACTCGGGAGCGGAATATACTGAGTGACGTGCCCTGGATTGTCGATGGGCGACAATGGGATCGGACGAGATGGTCTTGTGCCGACTTTGTGGTCCCTCTTCTGGCAGGGACTAGAGAATGCTTGGCCATATACGCGCTGGGCGCGGAACTGGGCATCGCTCGTTACTTCGCGTGGTGAAGGGAGCCAGAATGTGCAGATGATCCCTAGGGGGAGATCATGGTGCATACGGTAAAATGGAATAATGGACTATTTTTTGAGAAAATAGCGTGTGTTGGTTATGTATTTTGTGTGATTCATTTTCTAGGAAAATGTTTTACGAATATGATTGGGCCAAAATGAGATTTTGGCATGTGTTGGAAAATATTAATTTTCGGGGAAAATAACGTTTTGGGCATATTGCATATTTCATCATATGCATGCATTGTTGTTAGTTGCATTAAATGCATTTTTATTCTCGAGGGTTGTTTGGTTTTTACTTACCTGTGGTACCGTTTTATGGTAACGCATATTTCGATACAGATGAGGCTGAGGGTGAGCCTGAGGATTTGGCTCCGCCTAAGGAGTGATTTGGGATCACTCATTTTATTTGGGATTTGTAATATATTTATTTTGGATGACTGTATAACTTTTTTAAAATCGATTTTTCTTGTTGTTAAATTATGTTAACAATTCTGGTATTTAGTTGACTTTTTTAATTTATCCGCTCCGTTGTTGTTGTACACCGTTGCATATACACATACTTGGCACTATTGTTGAGATGCGTGACCGTATTGTGATCGTTCGAGTGTCTCGATTCTCGTATTTCCGTACATGGAGGTCGGGGGCACCACACTAAGGATATACTAATCTGGCTACCTGAGAAGAGTGGGGATTTTGCAACAAAGTTGGCATGGGAGGTTGTAAGAGCGAGGAGGCCGAAGTTTGAATGGGCTAAATGGGAGTGACACAAGTTATTACCATAAAAGATTCCAATGTGTATATGGAGGGTAGTATTTAATTGTTGGAAAACACTACTATGCCCACTCTATTTAACATCTCTATTTGACCGCTAATCTTTTTTTATTTTTTTATTATTATTTTTTTTACTTAGTGATTAAGGAAATGATTTTAAATGTATTGATGTATTTTTTTATTTTTTAAATGTATTTAAATATATTAAAAAAATGTGAAAAGAAAAAAGAAAAAAAAAAAAAACTATTTTACCGCCCAGCGGTCAAGATGGGGAGGCAGAGTAGTCGCACCCTTTCAGGTTGTAACTGTTGCAAGGAGAGAAAAAGTAAGGAGAGCATTAGTATTGATCTATGCATATGCATATGCAAAGTCATATTTGCATAATATGGCCTTAAAACCCTCTACATTGGCTTATGCATATCCAAATATTTAGCTACCTATAAATAGTGCTTATCCAAATTTGGATAACCACTATTCACCCTACAAATCATATTTTAATAATTATTTCTCTCTCCTCACACTCTCTCTCACAATCCTTTCATTTTCTCTCTCTTTCAACAACACAACAAACATTCACTTACACATTCATTTTAATATTATAATATATTATATATATATTTTTTCATTTTATTATATTTTTAATATAATATAAAAAAATTATATTTTTTATTATTACATTTGTATTATTAATGTCAAATGTATGTAGTGGATGTTAATCGTAAAATATATATAAAAAAATTGATTTTAACAAAAAATTAATAATAATAAAATAATAATATTTTATTATTATTTTGTCTCAAATATGCATAAGCCAATATAAAAATTTTATTTAAATGACAAAATGGATATGCAAAAGAAATGATTTTGCATATGCATATAGATTGACCAATACTAATTCTATTAGAACGCCTATTTGGCTAGGGAGAGTTTGCGGCAAGTGTTTGGCGAAAATCTCGGCAGAGTTTGGAATCTCATTCTTCACTCAACAAAGTTGGAGGAAACGGATAAAAGTATGGTTTAACAGGGCATCTCGCACATCCCAACTGGGAATTCTGGTGGGTTTAACTCCACGTATAGTAATCTGGAGACTATGGCGTCGGCAATGTGCAGCTATGATGGAGGGGAAAACCAAAAGGTATATGGGAGTATGGGCTTCGATTAAATACTGGGTAGGTACTCTTGCGGCTAGAAATAACGAAGTAAAAAATTTATCTTGCTGGGAAGCTCGGATGCTGAGGAATTTGGAGGTACCGATAATGGAAATAAAGAAAACAAAGTTGCAAGTAGTGAGATGGAGGAAGCCACGGCAAGGACGTTCGAAGCTGAACCTGGATGGAAGTAGTTTCGGCAACCCAGGGCCTGCTGGAGGAGGAGGTATTATGAGGGATGATGATGGGAAATTAGTTTTTGGTTTCTCAAATTTCTTTGCTTCTTGCACAAACATGGAACTGAACTAATTAGGGTGGTGCTAGAAGGAGTAAAACATTGTCAGAATATGGGGTACACAGAAATAGACATAGAGTGCGATTCTTTAGTTGTAGTAAATTGGATCTTGACTCACAAATGCACAGTATGGTATCTCTGGGACTTTTGGGTTCAACTACAGATTATTTTGCAAGATTTGAATTTTTCTATAACACAGTACTATAGAGGAGGAAATCAAGTGGCGGACTCTCTGGCTAGACGGGGTGCTTTGGGCAAGACCAATTTGTACTCGGATTGGTCGTAGCTACCGAAGAAGACTAGAGGATTAGTTAGATTAGATAAAATGGGTACAGCATATGTTAGAAGCAATCACTAATGTATAGGTTATTTTCTTTTGGGAAGGGAATGATAGTTTTATTTTTAGCCGTAAGTGATATTGTAAATGTTTTAGAAGGAAAAGCATTTTGTGTTATGTGTTAGAAAGTTTTTCTCTGCAAGTGAGGGTTTTAATATAGTGGTTGGAGGTTCTGTCCTCCTTTCATAAAATAAAATAAATTAAATTAAAAAAAATGATATCTCCAATATTGACTACAAAAGCATTTTGAAGAGGTTTTACTTGAACCCATAGTCCATCCTTTCGGATTTGGAGGCCTTCGGTTTCAGTGAGCTGAGAGAGAATTGTTAGAGCATCTGCATCAGAATGTGGAGTAAACCCAATGGCTTTATCTGGTTCAGGGCATGGAGGATAGTAGTTCATCCTCATAGACAGAACTCTATCACTAAACAGCTCCCTCATTTCCTCAGCATCCATCTTTAAAGATTTGGCCATGTGACCAAAGATTTCCATGCCAGATTTTTCACTTCTATAGAGTAAGCTTGCAAGGTGTTTCTGCAACACAAATATGAAGTTGAATTCAAATCATGTCTGTGCGTTATAACTCTAATTACTGCATTTAAAACCACACTGAAGGTACAAAGAAACCTGAGCTTTGGGGGAAGCTTTTCAAATAGGTCACTCTTTCTCAGATTGAGTGGAAGAGTAGTTATATAGAACATGTCAGACCAGTCCAGCTTCTGATCCTCTGAAACTACAAAGAGCTGCCCAAAGCCCTCATGATTGTCAGCCTGTTGCCAAAGCTTCTTCTTCTCTTCATAGGGAAGTTTGAAAAAATTCTCAATTTCTGTTCTGAATTCTTCCAGCAAGGAAGTACTGACTCCATGGTTTACAACCTGCTCTTAACAATATAAGAACAATAGTGCTAATAAGTCAAAGTAGTGATGCTAGTCTTGAATACGAGAGAGAGAGAGAGAGAGAGAGAGGGGTAAAGGGCAGGGCAAGGCAGGGCAAGTGTTGGCCAAGTTATTGCAGCACTCATAATCTATGGCAGGGTTCATGTGTTTTTGGCCTGGGAGGCATGTTATTCACATCAAGTTGTGTATGGTTGGTAAGATTGGTGCACTGCCTTTATTCATGTATTCCTGAGTAGCTACAGTAATAAGGAATAAGATCGATCTTCCTTGCCATGTGTTGCCACAATATTGATAATTGGATCTTAACAGAGGATTCATGTTGGTTGGAGGATGCAATGTTCATGTTTGGTAGCTTGAGATATAAGATGGATATTCCTTGGCAGTCTAAGGTTGCTAAGTGCACGCAAATTCGGCTCGAATTTCTTCTGCTTGGGGTGAATATATCTTCATCTAAAACTGATATGGATTAGAATCAGATGCTCGAAATCCTGAAAACAGAAGTTCTCTAGGAAAAGAAAAGTAGATGAGCCTATTTTGGCTCTTGTTTGGCCTGGCCTGGAAGAATACAGAGCATACCTGGAAGAATCCCCAGTCCTTACAAGCAGAGTGCAGCCCCTCCAATTCAGAACTGGAGGAATCCTCAATAACCAACCTCTCGAGATCGATGACCGGCACCGATGGAAGTGATGACTCAGAGGAGAGGAACGAAAGGTCCTGATCATCTCGGACGTAGCTAGGTGGGATGTTGGAGATGGGTTCCTTGGCCAGCTCCTGATCACTAGGTACTATGATGGATTTTCCGAAGCTAACTTGTACTTCTGTTTCTGTCTCCATGGAGGCCATCTGAGGAAGAGCAAAACCAGGCCTTCGTTATTTCTAGCTTCCCAAATAGCTTCCCAAACACGATGTGAGAATATGATATGTACTTACGAAGATATTCATTTTTTTTTTATATAAATTTAACGAATCTTAATATTTTGTTTTAAAAAAAGACTGTATAAATAACCCATCTAATAAATTTATAAATAGTATAATTCATTTTAAAAATATATAAAGCATTACTATTTACAAATAGATTTATGAATATTTTATTAATTATAAATTTATTAATTAATGGGTGGCTCTATAACCTTTTAAGTTCTGTTAAAGACAAAACGTTTACGTTCGCAAAATGGCAACAAACGCAATGGAGAGTAAACGACGGAAGTTGAAAGAGCAGTGATTAGCTAAAGTTCTATTGATTTAATATTTATTCGAATATGAGTTTCATCGCACCAATCTCGCAATCACATACAGTTCTTATACCCACGCTTTCTTCCACGTTCTTCCTTCCTAATGCAACCATAAAAAAATAAAAATAAATAATAATAATAATAATAATAATTTATTACCGTTAGATAAGATCATTCACAATGGATTCTTCATCCTATTCTTTAAAATATATCACCAAAACCTACTTCTTCTATTTTACATATTAACTTTTACAATATACCATACATCAGCTTATCTATTTTTTTCATATCATTTAAATATTATATTGTTTAATATTTTTTATTCATTTCAAATATTTTCTTTAACTACTAATAATATCCTAATATCTTTGATATTTACAATGTCTCCTCGTATACAATGTCATATAATTATGTTCTATTTTAAATTAATCCAAATTTATAAGCTAAACCCAAATATGAATTAATTTAAAAAATAAAAATAAAAAGATTATATAATATACAAGAAATCTGGCATTTTCCAGCGCTCAAAATCGTCGCAAATACCTTTCAAAATCGCTGCATTTGATCATTTTCGACGATTTATAAATCGCTGCAGGTTCGCCGAAATCCTAAAGCCATTTTTTATCAATTTCGGCGATTGGCAAAAATCGTCACAAAAAATTACTATTTTCGACGATTTTAGTCTGCCGAAAATGTTCAAAAAATCGACAGAAATGACCTTCCGGTTGAGCTTTAAAATCGCTGAGAACTACTATTTGCGGCGATATGTGTCGTCACAAAAACTTAATAAATCGCCGCAAATAACTTATTATTTTTTTCAGCGATGTAAGATTATCGCCGTTATGAAGTATTTCCAGCGGGTAAGTTTCGCAGCAAAAAACTATTTCTGGCGATTTTATGTCGCTGTAAATATATTTCTGCTATAAAAAATTATTTGCGACGAGTAAAACTCGCCGGAAAATATGTTTTAGAAAATAAAAAAAAATGAACAAAACAATATAGAGAAAATATTATACACTTTCAAGTTTTGCAGGCTTCACAAAAAAGATATTACACTATAGATTGCCCTAATATTCTTTTTACATACTTAAAAAAGATCCAAAGTATGAGCTAGTAATATGACCAAAATTGACATGAAGCCTAAAAAAAACCTATTGATCTAAAATGCCACTGCACAAAAAAAGAACCACAATTGTCTTCTACACTAAAATGAAAAACATGGCTGCACTAAAATAGAAGCACATAACAAATGACATGAACCACATTTACATGCTCTACCTATCACTGCACTAAAATCACCTACATGTTAAACACATGTAGAGCTCTACCTATCAGCAAAAGCAGGTTCTACTTGCAAGCAAGAAAAGTGTAAGATTAGGATATGTCTTTTTTTTATAAGTAACTACTTATAACCATATGATAAAACTTTTTCCATTTTTCAAATTATATATAACTCTTCATACATTAATTAGCACAGTTTTATACTTGAATATTATATAGAAAACATATTGATAACTATATATTCCTAAAACATTGAGTTTGAGTATGAGAAGGCAATGTTCATGAGTATGAGAAGGCAATGTTCAACCACCAACTTGTTTTTTTCCCTATAATTATATTAAATGCTGCAAATAAAGATTAAAAAAATCGAAGAAGACAAACAAAATATTAAATACCACTACACCAAAACATCACTGCACTAAACAGAACCACATAACAAATGAAGTTTGTAGGTAGTCACAAAGGCTAGTAGAATGCACAAAACACAAGCTAAACAAAGTTCCAATAAATTAGTTGTCAGCAGGGAAATAAATGACAGCACACAACTTATGTTAATTCACAAAGTAAACGGGATACCTTTTTCAGAAAATATGGTAGGGATGCAACATGATCCAAGTGAAAGCTGAAAGCAGAAGCATCACTTTAGGTTAAACAAAGAGGCAAAACTATACATTACATTAGCATTTGGTGGTAGTGGTTTTGAGTTGTCTGAGATATGTACTAATGACCATATGAAGGCAAAAAGGGAAACCACTTGAACAGAGGAAGAGAAAAAAATCAAATGCTACTTGTCCTTACCAAATTCATCCTGCAAAGAGGCAAAACCACTTCGCCCCTACATAGAAGCCAAGATATCAGAATATTATTCCAAAATCCCCATTAAAAGCTATTAAAAGATCTCACTTAGAAATTTATGCAAAACCAGCCACTCAATAAATAGTGTCGAACATAAAGATAAATATTGGAATTTTTATGGATCACCATCTAAGCAGTTCCTCCAGAATCAGTGATTCTACCTCACTATTCTGTTGCACACAGTCACCATACGACTTTTATCTCGATGCTATTCAAGGTGATAACCTATGAGTTTTAGATATTACTTCCTATATCTCTAGATAGATTGAGCTGGTTAAAGTACTAACATTAATATGATATCCTTGTTTATAAAAAATAAAAACAAAAAGATGCCTTACATTACTGCAGAAGACAACTTTGTGAAATTGTAAACTATATCAGGAAAGAAATACCTGCAATATATCAGCAACACCTGTAGATCTGCATATCTTGTGGCTATATCAGGAAAGCAATATCTGCAATATCCAATTCTGCAGCAATGACACATTTACAAGCCCATGAGAAAGCATTAGTAGTGTAATAAAAAAAAATAAGAATCTGATTTTGGGGTAAAATAAAGTGGCTTCATTGTAGCTTCTTGCTTGGACAAGATGCTATACAACTGATGTTCATGCCCAGTTTGTGCTTTCCCAAGTCTTCTGAATGAAGAAGGGGCAAGGGGAGGTGTTTTTTTTATCCAAAAGCATGTAAACTAAAATACTTTTCTTGTTCAAGGATTTAAGTACCTGGAAAATGTTTAGCCAAGCTCCAATTGTGGTGGCAGCACGAGGGATAGGCCTTTTAAACATGGTAACCAGCTTTAATGCTTCAGTTTTGATTTCTGTAATGTTGTTCTGCGTTGCATGGAACTTAATCACTCACTTTACTAAGAACCAAAACCAACTTAAAAAGGAAAAAAATGGTGTGGGTACCACCAAAGCAGCAAAGGCAAATGCGAGAGGGAATGCACAAGCAAACATCATGATCATTCCAAACTGCAATGCCAACTCCAAAAAAATCTGTAGGTGGATTTTGAGTTTAATCAGTCAAAGAAATGGACAATCTCTAAAATCTCATGGTTGTTTAAAAGAAAAACAAGAAAATGAACCTATACAGTTCTAATTTCCAAGTGTACCAACCACATAAGTTATTCTGTTAACATCAAATCAACAAGCCAGCATTATCATTGAGAAAATTAAGGAAAAAGAAAAGGAAAGACCCAAAATATCCAGCACATGAAGTAAATGTTTCATCAACCCTATCCAATTTGACCCAAAATATTCTGAATTTAGTCCCCTGACCCTTCCTTTCTCATAAGAAATAAAAAGTAAAGAAGGATTGGAGCAAATGGAAAAGACAAACCATGTAGCTTACCATCATAACCTAGAAAGTTGAGATAATGGTAGTATGAAGCCGCCACCATGAAAAGGAAGTAATGTATGACTGCCATGAATACAATACATTAGTAAGAGCCATTAATTGATGTTGAATCTAAAACTGTGGATACACCCACACATAGTAAAAGAGTTGTTACCATAAAGCAGAACAAACATTGGGAAGAAAGAGTTGCAATGAACATCCATCATCCTTGTTTTCACAAATAATGACATTCATAAATAACTCATAATGAAAAGTGCCATTATAGGCCTCATCCATCATCCCTATTTTCATACTGTTATGTCCAAATCAGGTAAGGTCATTATGCCTAATAAAAGTACAGTATATATCCCATTTGGTCTAGATAAACTGCTAGCTAGAATTGCAATTGTTTTTTTAATGCTAAGTAAAATTCTTGCTCTAGATATCCCATTAGCTCAAATCTGCTCAATACAATGATTTATGTTCACTCAGCAAAAGCAACAAAAGCCCCCAAGTGTTAATAAGAAAACTTATTTTATTCTCCGTTCTTGTAAGCAATGGTATCATTTTTTTTTCACAGATCACCTAGCATGTATCCTTTAAACGCATGTATAGAAATCTCTTGAACCTAATATACATACAGTTTATATATAGCAATAGCTATATATATAGTATAGTTTCAAATAAATAATATAGTATAATGTAACTCCCCAAAGAAAGCTGGGCTACAGCTCGTGTGAGTCTTTTAAGTGCTCTCAAGACATTGGCATGCATAGTTCTCCTGAACTTCTTTCTCTGTCTGCCCTGGTTTTTCCTTCATTGATTTCAAACTTCCACCAGTTTGCTGACCACCTGTTTGAGGACTAGTTGCCTTATAAGGAAACAAGATACGCATAATGAGCAAGGCATGGGAAGACCAAAATGACTTCATTAACAAGATATACAGTTCAGGAAAATAAAACAAAATAAACCCAATGTAATTGTTCTACAACAAACATTGGAGGAAATATCCTACTCTGTTTAGTGTTGCCTGCTCTGCCTCTTGCCCCTTTTTTGAAGATCGAGTTTTCAGCTCCTCCTCTCGGCTCTGTCTCTCCATCCTAAGATTTTTTATCACGTAATTGAAGAATTTATTAAAAAAAAAAAAGGTAAAAGCCTGAGAAAAAAATTAACAGATCATCCTAATAAGCTCCAGATAAATATTGCAAAAGAAAACATATAATTTCAAACCACTAATAATGACACAACACACTCAGGAACAAGACACTTTTTTTCCCACAGGAGGGGGGAGGGGGATAAAAGAAACTTCATCAATCTATGTAGCAATGACATGGAAGTTAAAGCATCTTCCATTTGTAATTAGGCAAGGCATGCCATTCTGTTACAAATGTTTACAGTTTAATTTTGCAAATTTAAAATACCTTCTTACTTATAAAAAAAACACACTCACAAATTTAAAAGAATAACAAGGAAGTTAATTTTAAACCACGCAGACTTGTAGTCATACTATTAAACATGGTAAAATTTATAAGAAAAACAACAAAAATGAATATTTTGACAAGGCACCATACCTCTCTCTTGAATGGAGGGTATCTTCCAAGACCTGGTGTAGCATTTGCTACAGCAGAAACTATTTCAACCAGAACGCGATGTACCTAATTTATAAGTCAGAAATCAATGTATAAGGAATTGATTAGAGCATTTGCACAGATTGATCCCAGTAAATAATATAATGCCTTGCTAGAGCTAGGTGTACCTCTTGTATAAAATGCTTATGCCTCAGTTGCCTCATCTGCCTTACTCCCCGCGCCTCCTCCTCATTTGGTAGCAATGGGCTGCAAACAGAGCAAGGGAGGGCCTCGGGCTGCTGGGCTAGGCGTAGAGGAGAAGGGGCTCCGACGGTGGACTGGCAACGGCATCGAGGTGTGGGTGGTTGCGAACGGCGCCCCCAGCGACGGCGACATAGAGAAATCTGAGAGAGAGAGAGAGAGAGGTGAGGCCAGAAAGAGATTAGTGTGGGGGCTGGGGGAGAAGGAGGGGGTGGCCGTCGAGGTGAGGTCGTGGTGGCATGCTGGGGCCGTTGGCGACGGGCTGTGCGCGGCGGAGGCTTGAGGGAGAAGAGGGACTGGGTAGAGAGAGGGTGAAGGGCGAGAGACGGCTGGAGGGAGTGAAATGAGGGGAAAACCTAACGCGGGGGTTTTAAATTTATTAAGCTTTTCCGGCGCTTTTGACTCGCCACTAATAACTTTAAATGGGTGCATTTGTTTTTACAGCGACAATGTTCGCCGCAAATAGTACATATTGTGGCGATTTTATTTAATCGACGGAAATTTAATGACGCTATAGTTAATACAACATTGTTGTGACGACACAAATAGCCGTAACAGGTACAAATGTCGCCGCAAAAAGTAATTTGTACATTTTTCATCCATGATTTCCCATCATCGGACCGAAATTAAGCGGCGACATAAAAATCGCTAGAAATAACCTATATTTGCGGCGATTTTTTTTTGCGACGAATTTAAAATCACTGGAAAAGACCAGAAATAATCGAGAATTAATATTTTCATAATCAAAGTATATTATGAAAATATTAATTCTCGATAACTGTAAAAGAATATTCTTAAGATATTTTTCGATATATTCCATGAATATCCATTTTTTTTATAATTATGGAAGAATATTCTTCGGTATATTCTGTGAATATCTATTTTCGATAATTGTGGTCTTAAGATATTCGTCTGTATATTCTGTGACTATATATTTTTGATAATTGTGAAAAAATATTCTTAGTATATTCTTTAGTATATTAAGAGAATATACCTTTAGTCTTCTCAAAACTTCAACTATAAATAACACAATTTGTTTATAAAGTTTCACCAACATCTTCATTTCTATTTTTTTACACAATTCTTCTAGTTCTTATTTCTATATAGTTCTTATGGATTCCGTCTTTGAAATTTTTGACTCTTCGTCATCTGACGAGGAGTTGGAATTAAATTTAGTTCTTGTTGTGGAAGAAGAATGTTTGGATAATGAAAGAGGCTTGACATCGCGTTGTAATTCTATTCAACGTCGTATATTCATTCGAAGAAATTCGTTTGAAGGCCACCAATGTCTCTTTGTAAATTATTTTGCTGAATCACCTATATATCATTTGAAGTTATTTTGTAGGAGGTTTTGAATGCAACGTCATCTTTTCTTGCGCATTCAAGTTGCAATCGAAGCATGTGAACTATATTTAGTCCAAAGAAGAGATGCTGCTAGAAGAATTGGGTATTCCTCCCTTTAAAATAATTGTTGCGATGAGAATAATAGCTTATGGAGTATTTGGTGGTTTTGTAGACAAATATATAATGATTGCAAAAAATACAGCAACGAGTGTTTGCAGAAATTTGTTAAAGCTGTCATTTGCAACAAATTTGATATCGCCGCTCACTTTTAACCTTAACTAGCACCCGGTCTATTTATTTTGTTTTTTGCAGCGAATTTACCACATATGGCGACGAAATACATCGTTGCAATAGTAAATAATGTGTTGCGACGGTGGGTTTTGCATCTGGAAAAAATCTTCTTCACACTCTACTATTTATCACACACTCCACACACTTAGTGTATTTGAGTTTAAAAAAAAAAAAAATTAGTGCATAGTGTGTGGAGAGTGTAGGTAGATATGTAGAATTGCTCTTTAGAATCCCGATTGCAAAACCCTTCGAAATTTCCTTCTTCAACCTCCATTTTCGTCTACCTGTACGACACCCCTCCCAATTTGCACATGGCGATTTAGGAGCTCTAGATTCCATACTGTTGCAGCCTCGTCGGCCACTTGGTTCTCCTTTCGCAGAACCCAAGCCCCTCATTCCATACTCGAAGTGAACCAAAGTCTGTGCCTCCACGTCCGTTTCTGAGTGATTGTTTTGGGAAGTCCAATATCGGCGGTCGAGATCTTCGATCGACATAGTGGGGACTCTCTTTCATGCACCGCAGGTATCTATGGTTCCCTTTAAGAAATATCTCTCCCCCTTCATCCTCGCATGAGTTGCTTATTGCAAAAATTGTGCATTTTGTTGGTTTTGATTAAGTGTGTGTCTGAAAGTATGTCCTTTCTGGGCGTATGGTAAGCGTCCTTGTTTCTGTGTGAACCCCCCTTTTTTTTATCTGTAGCTTATGGATTTTTCCCCTTCGTTTGGTTTATTCATGGCCCCTTCACTAGTTCATTGTTTGTATTTGTCTCCTTTGACTGTCTTTGAAGTTCCAAACTATCACCCATTCAAAAGTAGTGAAAATGTTGGGTAATTGAAGTTCCAAACTGTTGTTGATCATCCAAACTGATGCATTTAAAGGAAAGGGAATACCTTTTATGTTTTCTGCTATATTCAAGTGCTAAACTTTAGTTAGAAATCGCTGGTACTAGCTTAGCTATCATTGTATTATGTTATATTTGTCTTTGTCTATTTTAATGAAGCCCCTTTTGTCCATACATCTGAATAATGCTTCTCCTTTTCATTTTAGTTAAGTTTCGCAATTGAATACAATCTTTATTGCGTCGGGGGGAAAGTATATAGTTTGCCTCAAGACCTGTGATTGGTTCCGAGTTTCATTATCTACATTAGTTGAACTGATTATAGTTATAAAACATTTATATATTTAATTGTTTACTCACTTCAAATGTTAGTTTCTTGGGTGCTGAAAGAATCTTTGGTATGCATACCATATTACAACTAACATTGTTTTTCTGCAGCAGATGGTATAAATATGTTATTCTGCAGAAGAAATTGAAAGTATGCCAAGTAGCATATGGGTATCTGTTAAGAACGAGTGCTTGTACCTATAGTCTTCAAGTCATTGTTTTCAAGCTCAAATCCATCTCAAAAGTTATTTCCTTCTTGTAAAGAATATATCTTGAAAAGGAAAGTTGAAAATTTGAAAAATGAAATTTTGGAAATGAAATTTGAAATTGTTTGTAGAGGCGAATGTTATTGTTTGTCTAGGAATTCAAACAATTTATAACCATGTGCAATTATGCTCCTGGGTGCGTGTGGTTCACTTAAACAATACATTTTGACATAAATTATAGACTTATTGGTCCTGAAAATGCTCGAGTGGAATGAATGTATTTTCTGACTTGTGTTGAGTCATTGCAGCAGAACGTGCTGCCTAAATAGTTTGAGATTTATATTGTGATGTTTTATGTATTATGTTCTGTATTTCCTTAGATTTTTCTTTCATGCCAAGTTGATGATTGTGCCTTTATTGGTGGGCTAGTTTAACTTAGTTTCTGCTCCTGTCATTGAATGAGTTCATGTGTTGTTGTAGGTGCAGAAGCAATGTTTGTTGATTTAGGTCACTTCTCTGTATGTGCCATACAAGTTTATTTCAGCAGTACATCAAAACATTTGTTTCTTGGAGAATACATTCATGTATTTGCTTTACAAGAGGCTCCTTATAAATAATCCATACTATGTATCTAGATTGCCTTTACTTGTGTTGTATTTCCCTGTCTTCTTGCTTACAGGGGCCAAATTGCTTATCTGATGAGATACCCAAATTCTGTAGAAAGAATATTCTATGACTCTGTGCCAGGTATTGATGTGGCTGCATACATATGTCAAACAGACCCAATATTGGGAATCCAATGCTTAAATAATTTCTTTTAATAAGAAAAACATTGGATTATTTGCTACCCTCATGACTAGCTAATCAAAAACCATGGCATCTAAATCAGTCATTTCTATATTTAAAAAGCTCTAGATAAAGTCACTTTTTTATGGAGTTAAGTGTAGTGGATTAGAATATAAACACTATAGTTGATTGCAAATGCAAACTATTTCTATCTTCCAGGTAAGCTTTGATGAGGTTTGGATCCAGTAGATTCCTATGAACTATAGTCAATGGGTTTTTCTTTTTCTTTTTCTTTTTCATGTTAATGGTTTAAAGTTTGGCACTTTCTTACCAGATTTTATACTTTGGTCTACTGTTTTTATTAAAGCTTCCAGGTGACTCCATGTTTTTTATTTTTGACATCAATGATTTATTTTGATCATTGCCATTAGATCTCTTTTTAAGTTATTTATTTGATAGCTTATTATTTAACTAAAAACTCGCATATTCACAAGTCCTTGAACTTATTTTGAATCGTTTGGTAGTTTCTATCTATAAATCTCTTGCTGCTTAAGATCTTATCTGCCTTTGCTGGTTTAGGTGCATCACACTTTTCCAATTATGGGGTAAGACGGTGCTTTTAATTTCTGGGACAAAGACAGTTATAAACAGAGACTCAAGGTATGTACAGATCTCATATAAAACTTCAAATCATATTTCAACCATATTTATTGCTTTTACTGCATTTCAATGAAGTATAGGTTCTATTCTTCAGTAACTAATTCATTAGGTAGTATACAACAGAGAACGTCAACTATTGCTTCTTATCCTAATTGCAGGTAAGTGACCTTTGTCTTTTAATATTGACATAAAGTACAGTTTTTTTTTTTTTGGTATCATTATATATATATATATATATATATATATATATATATATATCTGTTGAAGCTAATGGCAAAACCATAATCTCAAACTAAAATATGATTTTTATGGCTATATGGTTCGCTTCATGGAAGAAGAATTTGAAATGATAGTTGGTGTAAGGTAATAAATAATTTAAACTCTACTACTTTTACTGCCATACTATAGTCCTTTCATTTGAGTTAAGGAGATCATAATATGGTCATATTAGGAGTAGGGATTTTTTTTGAGAATGTCAAAAGAACTATAAACCAATCTCTAAGGTAAAATTCTGTTGGCGATGATTTTTTTTTTTTTATAATTTTGTCAAAACCCTTTTCTAGCAAGTAAAACTTGCCAGAAATAATTTTTTCGTAAATTAAACTTATTTTCGGTGATCGCATATTGTTGGAAATATTTTTTACCTGCAATTTTTATAGTATTTGTGCCAACTATTATTCGTCCCAAAAAGTTCCCCAAGCAATTTAATTAGGCTGTTGGAATAGATCTCATCATTAGCGGCAATTTATTAAATTTTTGCGACGATTATAATTCACTGCAAAAAGTTTTTCCGGCAATTTAATAGGCAAATCGAATGGGTATTTGCAGCTTTTTATTTGGAATTTACGGTGAAAAAAAATCGCCGGAAAATGTAACCTTTTAGCAATGATTTTTTGCTTCCGTTGGGGTAGATCAAAAGTGAAGAAATAATACCGACGAACATGCAACAAGGTGTAAATCGCTAGAAAAAGTCAATGGCAGCGATTTATAGGACTTTTCCCAGCGAAGACGAACATGCAGCGAGGTGTAAATCGCTGGAAAAAGTCAATGGCGACGATTTATAGGACTTTTCCTAGCGAAAATAATCGCTGGGAAAAGTCACTTCCCTTGTGGTGTGTACTCTAGCCCAAAATAAATGTTTAGATTGATCAACCCCATTGATTGGATCCAAACTAGTATTAAGCCAAGCTGACACTAGTAAGTTGTCCTCTTATGGACTAAAGTTTCATTGTCTAGATTTTTTTTTTTTTTCTAGCAGTCGTTTGTTTTGGGTTGGGAGGAGTAACTTGAGATTTTAAGTCATTCAAAGATATGAGGAGGTAGTCATTACAACTTTCTTCCACCTCCTGTAAGAGGGTAGTGAAGGAATGAATTCTATAGAGTTGCAAATCCATCCTTCAAAGGAAAAGGAAAAAAAAATAGGATCATGGAACTCAATCAAACTCAATTAAAAAGTTTGTGAAATTCTAAATTTTGATAAGTACCACTTGTTTGGATAAAAACTCAAACAAAGTCAGACATTCTTTATTACCTATCTTAGCAAATGGGGATAGTAACAAGGCAAGCTAGTGGTGGGCAAAAAAAAAAAAAAAGTAGTTGATTACACGAATGCTGCTAGTACTTGGATATATAAACCTTGTTTCAGGAAAAACTTAGGCTTTAGCTTAGGTATATTTCCTTCTATGTTAGTAAATGGCGTCACCAAAATATAAATTGATTCAACAAATAATATGAGTATATTGAGTAATGTTAAGCATCTATATGTGTTATTTAACTTCAATAAATTTCATTAAGCCAACCATTTTTGTTAAGACAGTGCGACATGCCTTGGATATATTCTATCCATTTTTTTTAAATAACATACAATCATGTTGAACCAACCACTTCCATTGCCATAAAAGAGCAAAAATGGCACAACAACAGATCATCCTACAAGACATGGATCGCTTTATATATGCATGTGTGATGTGTGAGCATTGTCAATATGACACTTCCACAATCATGTTAAAATATAGGTAATTCCACAACATTCATACATCAAGTAGATGAGAGTTCTGAGAAACTTTTGTGATGCTAAATTAGCTTTATAATCACAAAAATAAAAATACCTTAAATTAGCCCACCCCTTACATTACCTAAATGAGCTCTTAACGACAAAATATAAATTCTGAAAACTCCTTTCTGATCTTTATTTATATAAAAGGATTAAAAAGGAATTATTCGACACACACCTATGCTTAATTTTATTGCCCTGAACAAATTAAGCAATACCAGGGTCAAAGCTTGACTACAAACAAACTCCAATCAATTTGCAAACTGAATTTCAGGTTAGCAGTCAAATTTGCAAGTGCAGAAGGAATTGGTATTCCTGCTATGACCACATAAACTTTGCTAAATTTAAGTGGTGATAAACATCTTGACAGGAATGACCTAAATTAAAGTGGTGATAAACAACTTCAATGAACTCCATTGTAACTTTTTTTAAGGTTATGGCAACCAGACCATGAGCATTTGATGACAAATACGATTAATTTGAGTGTATTTTGATAGCAAACTTGATGCACTAAATTTCCTAACACTGGTTCTGTCACTATAAATTAGCCATTGAAAATTCAGTCAAGTACTGCTCCAATTTCTTCTGTAATCGATTAGTCAGTTGACTCTATTTCCTCCAATCATTATAAATGGGCAATAGCCAATGAACCCTTGTTTTTAGAACTGTTCATCAAAACTCATTTTTCTTTCACTAGCCAGAATTTTGAATTACTTGCAGATTAATGACAACTAAAGTACTTCATCCTAATGATTACTGTTTGGAATCATGATCTGTATTGTTGCAATTATTCAACTAAGATTTATTTGAATTTCATCAACAGTTCTTCTACATGCAGTCGAAAGTTGCAACGGCAGGGGAGTGCTCGCCATATCAGCCTGCCAATTAAACAAAAAAAAGGGAAAACAGACAAAAATAGAAGAAAAATGCTAGGGATCTGAAAGAAAAAAGTTACAGATGACAAGTGCACGAGCTCTTTGCCGGGGTCTCTTGATGTGGGTAGATTAACTTCAAGAGAGTATTTTGGTGATCTTCGTGGGTCTCGTCTTCGTGTTCGTGGGTTCTAGTCTTCGTGGGTTTTGGTTTGTGGCGATAGCAGATAAAGTAGCAACAACCAACAACAAAAACAAACAGAAGCAACTGAGAGAGTAGTATAAGAAATCAAAAAGTTCCTGGAAATTGCAAAATCAGAAGGTCCAGGAATCTAGATTTCCAGAGGAAATTTCAGTTTCCCCTGACGTCTATCCACAAAGTTACAACCCCAATAAGAGAAGAACCACAAGAACAAGGCCTTGGCCAATACTCCCAACACCTTCAACCACATGGGGAATGCATAAACGTCCCACCAAATAGAAGCACTCAACAAAGAGATTTTTGACCAAACCAGTGGCTATGCAAAGCATAGAAACAATGGGTATGAAGAGCACCTTCGGAGAGATTATCCAAGTCCAAGTCCACGACATCTTCGACTCTCTCGAAAGCTCTAAGATTTACACACTTACGATGGTAGGACAAGTGGTTGTTCGGGATTTACACATCGTTGTGGTTTTCAAGTGGATCTGTGCTCACCCATTTGCGTGGGTCATCTTCCTCGTGTGGGTCTTCGACTTCGTATCAGTGCAGACTCCCATGAAACCTTCAAATCAGTGCGGTTATTTGTTCCTTGAGTTTGATAGTAGTCTTCACGTCGAAACAACTAAACACTTCATCCCATCTATTGTTCTTCATCTTGTTTTTTCCTTAATTTCCTAGGAACTAAACAAAAAATGCAAGCTTTTCCAAAAAACACAATAAAATTCTTTCTTTCATCTTCTTTCTCAGTTTCTATGGAAACAGATGAGAACCAAGAATTGTTAAAAACTAAAGCATATCACGGGTGAAAAAACTATTTCCTTTTTTTGCAATTCACAAAACGGAAGCAAATTTAAAAGCTGCTCCAAACAACAATGAAAAAGAAAAAGAAAGAAAGAAGAAGGGTGATCGAGGAGAGGGAAATTGAGGGAAGCCTTTAGCAGTTTAAACCGCGCGCTCCATTTTTTTGAAGCGGTGCGTTTGGTTTTTTTCCACATCAGCAGTCGTTTACTCACCATTTACACGAGGTGACTGTATTGAGCATTTTTCTTTCATCCAAATCCTAAACCCAAAAATAAAGGATCATATATAAGCTCTGTTTTTAATAAACAATCGATATAGAACTTAAACTAAGCATTCATACAAGTGTTATTCCTTAAAAAAAAAAAAAAAAAAAAAAGTGAAACATCCCTACATGCAAACTCTAGGATTTTGTACCACAATGGATTTTGTATTGCAAACTCTCTCCCTAGACGCAAACATCCGTAGATGCAAACTCTCTCCACATGTTGTAAAATCTCACAATTATGTACCCACGCAAACTCCTAAACCTATATTCTGAAAAGAAAAAAATTATGTGCTTTCATGAGTTTGAGAGAGAGAGAGAGAGAGAGAGAGAGAGAGAGAGAGAGAGAGAGAGAGAGAGAGATTCCCCGAAAGCTAGCGTATTTGACCCATAGATTACTTTGAATTGGTACATTTTAAGAAAAAAATTTCTAATGTTTACCACAGCCGTGGGTTTCCAAGCTTGCTGAACCTTAGAGAGCAGAGCTTGAAGCAGAAGAACGACCTTGATCGGTGATGGAGTCGACGAGCAAAGTCGAAGGATGATGGTGCCTCAGCTTCTAGTTCTGTCTTTGGCGCCAAGCAGAGAAGAAAGTGTAGGAACGCGAGAGAGGGGGTCTAAAATGAGAATAAAGGTAATTTGAAAAAACGAGGAAAATCAGCACGAGGAGATAGAAATTAATTTAAAACATTTACAATGATGAACAACTTCCTCCATATCTAGCGGGTTCCCTGTAGCAAAATATAAAGTGCATTTAAAATAAAAATACAAGATCCATTGGAGGGCACTTTTAAGAGAATTTCTTTACATTTTAAAGAAAAATATATTATAGAGCATCCATTGAGAATGCTCTAAGAGTCAAGTTGTCATATTTATTTAATTGTATTTATAAATAATAGTAAGTAATTTCAATTGTAAAAATACGTTTATATGTAATTGTATATTGTGAATTTGTGAGTAGAAATATTTTGATATTTCCTTTTTTATTTTCTTTTCTTAAATTTATCTTTTTAAAAAATGATAAACGAGTAGACGCTCGTCGAGCGCTCGATTGAGTACTCAACTTGATTTTTAGTTTTAGTGTCAAGTCCATTTTAAACATAATAAAAAAAAGTTCAATTCGAGTTCAAATAAGATTTTTTAATAATCAGTTGAGTTTGACTGTACACTATTTATTCAAACTCGACTCGATTACAGCCGTAATCGCAGGAAAGAGATTAAAAAATGAGTTCTGCTACACAGTCAATTTTGCGTACTCCTTTCGCACTTCACTGATTTGATTGGCCAAAATAATTATTTTATATTAAAAAAAAAGTGATGCAACCAATCACACTAGTGGTAGTGCACAAATAGTACGCAAAAGTGAATTTACATAGAGTTTTTGTTAGAAAATATTATTGATATAGTCTTTGGAGTTGCTATTATGTCCTAATCGACAATATCATTTCTTAATATATATATAAATTGAGAATAGAGGTAGCTCACATAACTAAGATTATGTTGAAATTCAGAATTAATTAACTTTATTAAAAAAACCCCATGTGCAGAATATATATAATTATATATATATATATATATATATAAAGAGTAAAAAATACATCCTGCACATGCATGCATCATGCTAAATTTAGTTGAACTGCCATTCCAATAAGCTCGATCGATCCTTTGCATGCGCTCATGTCTTATAGTAACTACCATCGTCCCAATGCATGGTATCTTTTTACCTACATTTTGTAGAGGAGATAATATACTTTACCTGAATTTTATAAAACTGAACGAATAAACTTATGTAAGTTAACGTGATAAGTTAGATTATAAAATTTATTTTATTGTAAAGTAAATCTGATTGGCTTATCATACCAATTACTTCAATTTATTATAAGATATTTTTATAAATCTGATACTTCTCTTTATAAATATAAGACTTCTCTGTCTAATGATTCTTCCATTTTTTATATAAAGGTGATGTAATTTATAGGTACAAACCAAGTCAATGTACACGCCTGTGCGGCGCCAAACAATATATATATATATATATATATATATATATATATATATATATATATATATATATATATATATATATATATACACACACACACACACTAGGTCAAAGTAACGTGTAAAGCACGTTTGCCTAGTTAGATTAAACAGTTATTTTACAAAAATAATATGTTTTTTTACAAAATTTATAAAAATAGTTGATGACATATATAGCTTAAAAGACATTGCTTCAACTTTTATACAAGTAATATAATTAATAGAATATTACAAAGGAACTTTAACAAACAAATTAACTACTACAATTAGTACTATAACAAGATGATTGAGTTTGCATTATCAAGATGATGGTATTTAATGGCGTGTTTTGGGTCAAATAAGATTTACTTCTCATTTTTCCTATATATTTTAGTTTTGTATTATATTTTGCTGGATAACTATATAATCTCGTTGAGGATATTTTACTGTTGTGGTTCTATTTATAAAATTCTGGTAATTATGATTACTAAGTTGTGAAATTTATGATTTCATCTCAATTTCTCTTAATATCTAAATGTAAACAGTTTTTAATTTCAAAATTTTAATTTTTTCATCTAATCATTATTTAATCATTACAACTTTGTCAAACTTTCAAATAAAACACAAAAAACTAATTTAAATTTTTTAAATACCAAAACAAAAATTATATTCTAACAATATTTTAACTCTATAATATTTTTATTCAATTTTTTTCTCTCATTTTTCAAAATTCAATAAACATCTTAACTAAAACCATTTTATTACAATTCGCAAATCAATTTACTACTATTTACAGATCATCTCATCTCATCTCACTATCCAAATCAGGCCTAACTACTCCACATTAAAAATGAAAATTTTCACTATGAAAATATTGCCAAAAAATAAAAAAAAAACTAATTATTAAATAATATCAAGTTTTAAGTCACTACCCAAATAATATAAGATAGATTGTGCTGAAGAGGTCATAAAACAATTTAAATTTCGGATTTGAATGAGGAGACCTTAATTTAAGGCTCGAAAAAAATATCACAACATACTTGCCAGAAAAGACCTTAATTTTTAAATTACTCGGGTGTACAATTACAACGCACATATGCGTAGTTCTACAGATACTTTTGAATATTTTCAAGGTATTAATTTTAGACCATCTTCTAAGAATCTGACAACTCAGCGTCTTTAAGTTGACAATTTCTTCTCGAAAATACAGGTCGGTCCATGTTGCAGCTCATAACTTTTAACAACAAATATCAAGATTTTGAATACCGTATCAAACCGGATGGTATATATTGTGTTGGAATTGTAACCGGTGTGAGAAAGATAGGCGTTTCATACCAGATTAAATATCAATCATTTCAATGTGTTTCGGTCAATACTGGCCAGTTCTCGATGTACAGGTCGAAATTTTGTATTTTTAGTGTATTTTCATAATTTTCACTCTATTTCTCATATCTTAAGATTATTTTCTTAACTTTTTTTTAATTATCTTTTCTCGAGAATTAAAAATTAAACTCTACTCCCATTTTCGTGATAAAAATAAGTGATTATTATTTTTAATTATTGGATTGAGAACTTAGAAGTATTATTAAGTTTTATAAATATGTGTTTTAATTTTTCAAGACTTGCATTGATGTTATTTTGAAATATAATTTATACATATATAATTAATTTATCTATATATAAGCTATATCAAAATAGTATTGATACCAAAATATTTTATTGTAGTACTTTTACCATACGATCTTCAAAACGATATTAAAAACTTTGAAAAGATATAAATATATATTAAAGTGTTTAAAACTTTAATTAATATTATTTCATTCTAAATGTCCAAACAAATATATACATTCTACACCTTGGGATTATCATTTTTTTTTAATAAAGTTATTTTTTTTTATTCTTCCCCTGCAAGGCCATTATGCACACGCACGGTCAAAAAGTTAGAGAGAGAGAAAGGAACAAAAGGCGGGGTTGTTGCCGTTAACTTTAACAAAGAAAAAAAAATGTTAAAACAATAATTTACGTCCAGTAAGAGTAATGCTACATACAGTTGTGGAATGTACAAACGTTGTACAGTCGCTTTGAAAAAAAGTAAGGTCTACTATTAAAAAATTAATTTCTTTTCAAATGGGTCTCATATTCATTTCTCTATATATAAAGATATATATCAAGCAAAGGCACATATCACCCAATTTGGTATATTTTCGTTAATTAAGAAAAGGCACAGATCACCCAATTCTTTAAACAACTTGTCGATTGGTTTTATTTATGTGTAATTCTATATACAACTGTGAAATGTGTAACCGTCGCGTAATCGCTTTGAAAAAGTGTGGAGTCCACTATTAAAAAATTAATTTTTTTCATGTGGGTCTCATGTTTTATTTAATTTTTTCAAAGCGATTACGCGACAGTTACACAATTCACGGTTGCAAATATCTTTTCTCTTTACATTTGGTCGACAAGTACAGCATGATAGTGGCGTACGTGGAGATAAATAATATCAACAATAAGAACAAGTGGTTGGTCTTAATCAGAACAAGTGGTTGGTTTTGTAGATGATCAATACTTAACTCATAAGTTGCAAATTCGTCAAACCATACCCATCAACAACTTAATTTCACAAAAGAAAAATAGGGATTTAAGCACGTTTTTATTTGCATTATATGCTTGGAAAAATACATCATGATCACATGGAGGAAGAACATGTGGTGGATGAAAACATATATTAAACCATCACGCAACAAGGACAACTCATGCAATGGGATATTCTTCAGAAATTTTGGACACTTGTTCTTACTTTTGGCCTTAATTTGGGATAGGCATTAGGCAAAGAAAATTAATTTAGATATGAGTGATCTTGGTCCGTGACTTGACTAAAGTACATCTTTATTAATTCATTATTTCCCCACGTGATGAAATAGCTCCAACTGCAATTCCAAATTAAGGGAGTTCGAAACATACAAAATAATGAAATATATGTATTTAAAATGTTAAAATTATAATATAAATAAATAACTAATCTATATTTTCTCATAAGTTTAAATTTTTGAGATAAATGGTTATTATTTCAGATATATAGTATAGAACATGTGTTCTGAGTTCGAATCTTTACTTTATACTTTATCAATTTAATTAAGTATTCTACATGTTGAATCCACTCATTGAAGAAGAGTCTGACCCCACATGCAAGAGCTAGGAGGTGTTAATATTATAATATAAATAATTAAATCTACCTCTTTATATGATTTCGGATCCGTATATATATTTAAACTTTTGAAACAAGTGATGATTTTACAAAAAATACTCTTCCTCAATAAAGAGGAGAAAATATTAATATTTTAAGTTTTTATAATTATATAGGTCTCATATATAATAAATACATTGTATATATTGACATACGATATATGCTTGCAAATAGCAAAACTGGTGTATAATTAACTGAATAATGTATTAGTTTTACGTTGAAACTAATTTGTCTTAAAAACGAAGAAGGAGAGAAAAATTGGTAACCCTAGCACCCTAGCAGCTAATTATTTCTCCCTGGTCATTGAATTAATGAACTAGTCTTATCGCCTATTGATGAAATTAGTACTACATCCATCAATATATTTTCTTTTAGATTATACAAGCGGTGGGTGACCCACCCGTTCGTACCCGCGTGCATGTAGTTGTGGGAGTGTCGAAGATTCACGATAGTGGCGTGCTGACATGTGGACCATGTGATCTTAAACGCATGCCTAGTTCGTGTCCGATGGGACCAATATCCTTACATTTTTATTATTATTAAGTTATTTTTTTCCATTTACTCTTTAAATTTTTTGCTTTTTTCATTTCAATTAAAAATTTAAGGAAATGACCGTGTAACAAAATTTAAAAAAAAAAAATAAATTCAATCAACCAGTATAATTATGTAATCTAAATAAAAATAAATTCAATTTTATAAAAATTGACATTCTTTTATTTTTTAGGTAAATTTTTATGAAATTTAATTTATTTTTAATTAAATTACATGATTATGTTAGTTAATTAAATTTATTTTCTTTAAATTTAATTGAAAATGTTAGAGCTCTCGCTGGAAGCTCCCGTTGGAGCTCTAGTGTGTTTTATTATGTATATTTTTTAGTTTTTTTAATATAGTTTTTTTAATAATTTTAAATATTTTTAAAAAATAAAAAAATTCATAATATTATTAAAAGTATTATGATTTTTTATTTTACTTCGTGATTAAGGAAGTATTTTTTAATTATTTTTTTTAACTTTTTGATTAAGAAAGTGTTTTTAATGATGTTCTAAATTTATTTTATTTTTTAAAAATATTAAAAAATATTAAAAAAATTTATATAAAAAATAACTTAAAAAAAACATATATAAATACATGTTACAGCTCCCGCGGGAGTCCCAACGGGAACTCTAGCATCATCCTACTCTTAAACATTAAAAAAAATTCGTAATATTATTAAAAAAATACTTTCTTAAGTATTTGTTCCACATGTTCCATGTGGTTGAAGTAAAAGCTCACAGCTTGACTTTGGTTTCATCATGTTTGTCTCTTGATGTTCCATCACTGACTTTGTTCGGGGAGATATTGTTTGGGCAATTACGTTATTATTATGATGTTTATGTAATGTTAGGCAGTAGTTTTAAATAGATAAGTCATGTATAGATCCTTTATAAAGGCCTGAGCAGGATTTATCTATTTGAGATTTATATAAAATATTTCTCTTATGAAACAACTTGTATTTATGTGTATATATGGTTACTTTTGGTTCTTCTGATGATTCATGTGCTATGAGCTAGGTAGGTCACTTACAACTAGGGGTGTACTTGGTTCAATTCAGTCCAGTTTTGGACATTCGAACCAGTATATATTCGTTTTGAAAATTTAAGAATCAATACTGGACTGATTCAATACTTAAACCATAACTTTCAATTTTTCCGAATTCGGTCCGGTCCGATTTTTTCGATTTTACATATAAACGTCAAAATTATACTCCAATAAAACTTTAACAAGTGATTGACCCGAAGTAATTTTATATTAATAACTTAATATTAATTTTTATGTTTAAGATTAAAATTTCATGTTATATTAATTTTATGTTATAAAACTAAATTTCTATGTTATATCAAAATTCAAATGTTATATTAAAAATCATAAGATTAATTTATATATGTTATATCGTAGTCAAAATATTAATTTTATGTTATAAGATTTATATACATGAATAATAAAATTATAAAATTTCAGAATATATTAATCAGCAATTTAGCATATAATATAATATAAAAAATTATATAATATAAAAAAATCATATAAAAATATCTTATATATAATATATAAAATTAAAAAAATAATATATATGTAGTACCGGTCTGATCCGGTTTGAATCGGTCCCAACAGAATTGCATGGGGTTTAGGTTATGACTCAAACCCGACTTAATAGATCAGCGCAAGCCCTTGATTATAGTTAGGGTGTTATTATGGTCATGTCCGGAATCCGGATACGAAAATCGACTCTCGGTTATCCTCCTACCCTTTTTAGCAGAGAAAAAAATATTCCCTAGGCCGTTCTCGTGCTATATAAGAACCAACCATCCCCGAAGAACCAACGTACCATCCCCCAAGCTAATTAAACTGATCATCACCTACTTGGTTATAACAAGCTGGTGCACCTAGCTAGGTTAAGCAATGGCAACACTGGATGCAGTTGACTTTTTGAGCACAAATTCAGTTCTCAGCGTTATGGAGCTCACCAAAAAGCCACTTACAACAATCCCTCAGAACTATATTTGTCCAGATCAAGAGCCAGTACTACTTGGTCTCTCTGATCATGACTGCAATACTACCACCTTGCCTACGCTTCCAACAATTGACATGGAAAAATTGATCATCGGGGAGACCACAGACTTAGAACTAGACAAGTTGCATTCTGTTTGCAAAGCTTGGGGCCTTTTTCAGGTTTTTTCTCTAATTTTCTTCAACAATTAGAGTTTATTCATTAACACGATTTCCCTTCACCAATCTCAATGTCTATTTAGTTTTATGTACATAACTAGGAAGGTATATATATAGTTTATGTTGCGGCCTTCATTTCCCTTCGATGCATGAGTACTCATCGATCGATCCCTCTTGCATGAATTGGACCAAAGCACAGTGTCTATTTTTCCTTATTTTTTCTTGTTTTTTTTCCTCTTCTTGACAAAACTTAAAAAAACGAAAAACAATTGAAACAATAATATCATAATCCTCAAGAAGTCGTCGTTGTTTGATTGTTTTACAGTTGGTGAATCATGGAGTAAGTTCTTCACTACTAAACAAGCTGAACAAGGAGATTGAAGAATTCTTCAAGCTTCCCTTGGAAGAGAAAATGAAATACAAGGTAAGGCCAGGTGATGTTGAAGGCTATGGAACAGTCATCCGACCCAAAGCTCGAAACCTTGATTGGGGTTATAGGTTCTACATGACAATCAACCCTATTCAAAGGAGAAAACCATATTTATTCCCAGAGCTACCTCCATCCTTGAGGTTCTCTCTCTCTCTCTCTCTCTCTCTCTCTCATGTAAACATTGTCATATTTTTTTTGCTTTCTGCAGGAACACCTTAGAGTCATACTTCTCAGAGCTGAAGAAACTTGGCATGACACTTTTGGAGTTGATGGGAAAAGCTCTGAAGATAGACAAGAGAGAGATGGAGGAGTTATTTGAAGATGGGATGAGATCAGTGAGGATGACATGCTATCCGCCATGCCCACAACCAGAGCTTGTTGTTGGCTTTCCTCCTCACTCTGACGCTACTGGTATCACCATCCTTCATCAAGTCAATGGAGTTGAGGGTCTCCAGATTAAGAAAGATGGGGTTTGGATTCCTGTGAACTTCCTTCCACATGCCTTTGTTGTCAACGTAGGAGACATCATGGAGGTTTGTCATATCGTATTTTTCTAGATCATCTGCCTCTGATTCCCCCGTCTCTTTTGGAAAGAACGTCTTTTAAAATAAAAGCACGTGGTATATTGAACGCATGCACACAAGTACTCTATCATGTGTGTGCGCATATATTTAATTATATAGATTATACTTACTATTAAAAAGGAGAAAAGATATTTACAACCGTAAATTATATAACTGCTGTGTAATCACTTTGAAAAAAGTGACTAAAATAGGAGATTCATATAAAAAAAATTAATTTTTTAATAGTGAACTTCACTATTTTTCAAAGCGATTACGCAACGTTTACACACTTCACGGTTATATGTAAAATTACTCATTAAAAAAGTGTATGGGCCTAATTACACACTCTAATTAGCTAGCTAGTAGCGCGCGCACAGATACACACAAACTCTTGCATGCGCACGATGGAGTTGCACGACAAAGAGAGGATCCTTTTCATTCCGACTGCCTAGCTTGCCCCTTTTCTTTGTTGGTGCAAGAGGTGGCGCATGTAGTAGTAAGGCGAAGGGAAGGGTACTCCCTTTCATCCTCATTTTTTTGAGTTTTTATATATGATTAATGCTTAATTAATGTAAAAAAATTATATAAATTTTTCTTTAAATTAACGTGAGTTTCTATATATAATATGTTATATCTATTATATATATATATATATATATATATATATATATTTATAAATATAAGGATCGATCATATTAAATGAATTTTCTTTGTATAAAACTTTTACATAGACCAAACACTTAAAATATTTTTTAAATTTTACTATTATTATTTTTATTATCCAAGTACTTGAGGATCATATCGTACCGAAGGTGTTGACCTAGTACTGTATTAATGTTGGGATTATAAACGACAGATATTGGACAAAGATATATACCATCTAATTTTGTACGTACTAATTATTAAAACAATTTCGGACTGAAATAACTTTTGGTTCGTGACCAAGCTTGCCCAAGTGGGAACATTGTGGGTATCTAAAATCATTATCAAACCAGAACTTACTTATTGTTAACTCTTTTTATTAATTATATTCATTAGCTAGCTAGGATATAATATTAAATTGACACTAAAGTACAGACACTTCACAACTACATGATGTTGTCACCTATTAATTGGCATTTATAAATAAATATATTGGTAAGAAGCTGAAATCAGACATGAGCTAAAGCATGTACTACAGTTGCGCGTAGTGTATATATATATATATATATATATATATATATGTTGTCACGTATTGCATGTGCCATTTTGCAGATCTTGAGCAATGGAGCCTATACCAGCGCTGAGCACAGGGTAGCAGTCAATTTAGAGAGAGAGAGGATATCGATCGCTGTGTTCTTCAACCCCAAATCCGAGGCAGAGATTGCGCCTTTGAAAAGTCTGTTGAACACTACAAAAAGCCCACCTTTATTTAGAAGGGTTTCCATTGAAGATTTTCACAAAGATTTCTTCTCCCGTGATCTCAAAGGAAAGACAAATTTGGAGTATTTAAGGATAAAAACTGGGGAAGGTAATACTCATGATTAAATGAGAACTATATATATATATATATATATATGTATATATAAATGCACCCATGAATTACCAAATTGTCAATGCCCAAAATTGATAGTTTACACACCCTAAACTATTGAATTGTTAGCAATTTGCATCGATCCCAGTTAATTAAGAATCAGTGAAAAGCAAGGCTCGAACGTGACATGATTAATCTTAATGGTCATAATTTTAACTGAGGGTGCAAATTGCTAAAACTTGATAGTTTAAGGTATGCATAAATTACCAATTTTGATATATAGTTTATAGTATAAATTATAAGAAAAAAGAAATATGGCAATTCATGGGTACGTAGTCATGTGGTGTGTCAAATAATTAGAAGTAGTAGCAGTACTACTACTCTTATGTCTATGATCATGTAGTGGTCAAAGGGACCGTAATATTATTATTCCTGTCGTCTTTGCCACTGTTGTAACATTATATACAGGCTCCATCCAGCTTGGTTAAGTATGAATGAACTGTGTTATTAATTATTGTGATTCTTCTGAGATTTATGCATTTATCATCACAAGTTTAATTAAAGAGAGGCTTGGCTTTTAACATTTCACAATAGAAAAATGAATATTTGTAACGAAAATAATTATTTATTATAGGAACAGACTCATTTAACAGAAAATAATTATTTTTATCACATATAATTTTTCACATATAAGTGTTTTTCTTGTAGTAATTATTTTACCACTTTTAAGAAAAGCTAGAGGAATTGTATGCCAAAGTTGTTATTTTGAAGATGATAAATGCTACAAGGAAGCCTTACACCACACACCTCTACTTAACCAACATGTGATTTGTCATTTTTTTCCTTTTATTTCAACACACACATGGAGTTAAGCACACATCTGCTAAAGGAAAAAACATAAAAAAAAAAAAAGTAGGTGTGCGATGCAGGACTCCTGAACAAAATTCTTCTTTAAGCATTAAGATAGAAAGGCAAAATTAAAAAATCATATGTTGATTAGGTGAATATGTGTGGTGTAAAACTTCCATGCAGAATTTTTCTTTGAAGATAGTTGAGATGGTTAAAACAAATGCAATCTTGAGAAAAAGGAATATGGATAGTGTGAAATTATCACTTGTCTCAAAAGTTTAAGCTAATGAAAAAATCTAGATTTAATTATTTGTATTATATTCTTAATATACCCTCACACATGTTGGCCAAACTCTTTCACAATGAGTGACTCTAACACGTAAAAATATTTTATTAAATTTGGTTGAGTATAGATTCAGATTTCGAATTCAGGACCTCTGCTATGATGTCATGTAAAATCACCATTTATCCTAAAAAACTTAATCAAATCAGGATAATAATCAAATCAAACAATTTTCTTCGAGTGAGCACATGCATGCATTCACTTTTGCAATTTTTTCTTTTCACCCCAAGTTTGTCAAACAACTGTTTTTTTTTTTTGGAAAGTTTGTCAAACAATTATTCGAGCACACGGTAAAAACTTTTCTTGCCATTATGGAAAGGTTTTTGCATTCTCTCTTAGAAAAGTCCTTAGATTTCAAAGAATATCATATCTAGGAAAAATACTGATCTATCGGGTATCGTATTTTAATAAAAAAGAATGATTGATCTTCCATCCATATATATATAATCATAATTAATGTTCACCATGTAAACACTAAAGAATCATGATAACATGTCTTGTTTTCACCACAAATCTGTTGGTAACGTCCGTGCATATAATTTATTATTAGGATGAAACGTTATTTTGTTTTTTTGAAAAGAATAATAAGATCTCTTATTTATAAATAATCACATAGGATGAATACAATCAGGAAGACCCTCCAAAGCAATGCTCTCCTCAGAGAGTTTCAATGCATCCCTTGCAAGATTTTGAGGCAAAAAATTATAAGTTCTAGGAATAAAATTGATAAACCAACTAGACATCTCAGTAAGTAGCTCTTTGATGTCTCTAACAATCATGCCAGATAAGGTCCAATTCTCGTAAGTGCTTTGGATATCCTTGACCACTTGTTGGGCATCCCCTTCCAATATCATGTGTGTTAGGCCAAGAAAGGTTTATAACTTTGAGGGCTGCAATTGTCTCTGCCAGGTGAGCATCTGGAAAAGAGTCCCTCTGAGACCTTAAGCTTGCAATAATATGTCCACTCGAGTCTCTAAGCACAACTCTAATACCAATCCTGCAATGAACCTTATCCACAGTTGCATCCCAGTTTGCTTTGATGAAGTTTAAAGGACGGGCTTTCCATTAGCATTCTTGTGTTGTGGTCAGTGCTGATCCAATTGCAGGTTTCAAATTTGCTTCCTTAAATTCACTTACTAACCGCTTAGCTAACTTGACTACTGCTTCTGGAGACCAAAAGCCTTCCTCAAATACCAGCTTATTCCTTCTTTTTCAAACTTGATAAATTGTTGTAACAACCTCATCCATAGTCTCTTCATCTAAGACAGTAAACATATTGCATAAGAGATCTATAAAAGAAAATCCGTCAGCTTAAATTTATGTAGCCTTTTGGAACAAACCCCCTAGACATCTCGTACTGATATACATGACCAAAGAGCATGTGTGACAGTTTCAACCTTAGTAAAACATACTGGACAGAAATGAGAGTTCACAATTTTCTTTTTGAACAGATTATGTTTTGTGGGCAGAGCCTCATGACATGCTCTCCAAAGCAGCATCTTTGTAGAATTAGGCACTCCCAATTTCCATATTTTAGGCCAAAGCTCTTGCTTAAAGGAACCAGTTGAAGTCTGCCCCATTGCCTTGCCTTCGACCTTATTAATAAGAGAGTAAGCACTCTTAATAGAAAATTCTCCATCCTTAGTGCATCTCCAAATAAGCTTGTCAGGAGTATTATGAATACTCAAAGGAATCCTACAAATCAGTATAGCTTCCTCAGGTTCAAAGTTATCCAAAATCAATGCAGTCTTCCATGAACAACTTTGTTTGTCAATAAAGCAGCTAACCAATGCATTTTCATCCAACCCTCTCCTTGCTGACTGAACTTTAAATGAGCTTGGTTTTGGTAACTACTTATCCTGCCAAACTTTGACATTCTCTCTATTCCCAATATTCCAAAACAGACCCTTCACTAGAGCAGGCCTTGCTGCCATAAAGCTCTTCCAGAGATATGAAGGGTTGCTACCCATCTTGCTATGTAAATGTTGGACCTGTGATAGTATTTTACCTTGAGTACTTGAGCTGCTAAGCTGTGAGGCTGTTGCACCAATCTCTGTAGCCTAGTCCCCCTTCCTTTATTTTTCCAAGTTGTTTCCAAGGTAACCAGTGTGTTTTGGACTTGTCACCCTTTGAGCTCCACCAAAATTGATGCATCAATCTGTTAATGGCTTTCAAAATAGCTTTTGGTAATTTGAAGATGCTCATACAGTATGTTGCGATTGCTTGCAATATGGATTTGAGGAGCACCTCATTCCCAACTTGTGACAAAAACTTCACAGTCCAGTTTGGCATCCAAGATTTGATACTTTCTATAATAGGTCTGAAGGTTTCTAGTTTATTCTTGTCTACATAAGCTGGTAGGTCCAAGTACTTCTCATAGCACCTTGCTTCCCTTAAGCCAACATAATGGAGAATAGCTTCTTTGATGTCCATTCCTGTGTTGCTGCTAAAAAACATGGAAGTCTTGTTTAAGTTCAACCTTTGGTCTGATGTTGTTTCATATAAATTAATCAACTTGAAAAGTCTGTTGCATTCAAGAACATTAACCTTACAAAAAAGTAAGCTATTATCTGCAAAAAAGAAGTGGTTGATTAATAAGGATCCTCTTGCAAAAGGAAAACCTAAGATGAGATCCTTTCGATTTGCTTTGTCCAGTATGTTCCTCAGCACTTCTTTACATAAAGAAAAAGATAAGGGATAGAGGATCGATCCCCTTGTCTCAAACCATTTCTTCTCCTGGAGGCTCAATGGAAAGACGTACTTAGAACATATGAGAATCAAAGCCAGAGAGGGCAATATGAACTAATGACGGCCAAACTGACCATATGTATGATCTATAGCAAGTACTTTGTTTATCACTATAAGAAAACTGTTTATTTATAATCAGTTATTTCCAACGAAATGACTATTTCCTGTTAAAATAAGTCTATTTTCGTCACAAATAATCATTCTCGTTGCAAATAATTGATCACAAATACTCATTTTTCTTGTAGTGTATACTTATAGTTATTATGTATCGTTGTGTATATGCCATATGTCACTAATCTCTTATATATACGCATGTAGTGTGCTTTTCAAATGGTGGACGACACAAATCTTGTATATGATCATCATAAGTGATAAAGAATATAAAATACACACGTATGCACACGCACATAGCTGAAGAATTTTGGGCACCTTTCTTGCATTGAAATTGAATCTAGTTGCAGTTGTTCCATGAGATATGGCACAATGATCACCGTTAATATTGTATCTTCCCGAAGATGGAGTACTATGCTCCGAGAGAAACACTCATGCATTCATTCAGCCTAACGTGCACCCAGTTCAAAAGTATATATAAAACATTAAGATTTTCTTTTGGTTTTGGTGGCTAGCTAGTATCAGCAGCGGAAAAGGAGGTAAAATAAAAATTAAAAAAAAAAAAAAAAGTTCAACAGAGGAAAAGGGATTACAAGAATGGTTCCAATGTGACCGTGTCCAAATGCGGATTTTGAAGAAGTGAAAGCTACAAAACTGTAGCTAGCTAGGAATTGAGAATTAAAGAGTACTCATGAATCATGATGGAAAATTTCGCAAACATGTGATTCAAATAATAGGACGTACGTCACCAATGACTTGATGGTACTATATATATATATATATATATATATATGATAGACTTATTTAATATCTAAAGGTATAACAAACTTAAATATTATTCTCATATATATATATATATACATGATTTGGATGGATAAAAGTTTGACATTAAGAGATTAGAGATTAAGAGATTAAGAGATTAGGATTTTAAAGCAAAAATCATTAAATTTTGGAGATTGAACTCATTTGATGAGTCCAATACCAGTGCTCTAAGGGGTGCCTTGCAAATTGTCCACAAACTTTTAATAGGTTTTTCATCTGATTAGAATTTGGTCTCATTTAAACTTTTATGGTAACTACAATTTTTTTCTTTTCCTATTTTATTTCAAGAAACACGATTAGAAAATAATATTCACATTATATTATTTCTTTTTTAAAGTTTGTAATTATCTTGATAAAACATATTTAATAAAAAGCCCACATTCATTGGATAGCTAGCTATGGGTTATGTAATTGAGCTGCAAAAGCAACTAGCGGTCAAAGTGAGAACTGTTACAAGCAAAATATATTATTTAAAAATAAATTTACATATTGAAATGATTTCATGCATGTAATCCGTTAGATCTACTTTACACTAAAAGTATCTTTACAATCTGACGCACTACATTAAGCCACGTGAAAAGTATAAAAACACAAATACTTCCTTGACATCTGAATATAGAACATTGAGCATTGAGCATTTCCTACACTTATCCATTTAAGATTATTTATGTGGAAAATTAAAGATTGGAAAACAGTTTGTACACTTGCAGAGCTAATCTATTCTGTAAGATTCCTATATATGTTTCTTCCCCTCCAAATCGAGTGGACTGCCGCTATATATGGTATGCATATCCCTGTCTCTTTATACAAATAACTAACTTCACTATTGAGGAAAAAATTAATCCTATACCACCTATCCTTCCCATCGAACTCTTTTCGAGTCCAAAGCACTTATAACCCCTTCACATCATCACCAACAACATTCCAATACTCAGCATAAGTGATGATGAAAACAGTCACCCTACCAATATCAGAATCCACATCTGACTTGCTCACTTGGGATACTGACGTTCTTTTTGCCTGACAGTCCTAAATTCAAATGGAAGTTTTAACTCATCTCATCGCAAGAGATCGAAGCTCTAACTCCAAGACGTATTCATAATATCAATGAAAAATATGCCAAGAATATATACCTGTCTGGAAACATCAACAGTACTGCATACATGATGATCTCTATCCAATGATCTTTCCGAGGATAAATCTGAACAATAATAGAATATCCATGAGCTAAATAGGTATTGGATAAGCAAGACATTAGCACAAGAAAAGATCGAGTAACCACTTGAGGACGCATGGGTTAGGTCACATGGTAGGCTGCAGTGGCAAATTATACTGCCACATCCACTGCATTTGCGAGCAATCAATGGAAGCTTGGCATTGGCAGAGACACAAGCATTTCTCCTATGACTGTCAATTCCTGTAAGCCACATTGTCGATTAGCTCTGATAAAGAGACATAAAGCAGAAAGTACATTATGCACTTCATACCATTTTGGAAATCTTCTCCTGATGACTTCCTTGTGCAGTTGTGACTTGTCTTTGCGAGCTATACAGGTGAACGACACATACAACTCAGAAAGTGCAGAAAACGTCTATCAGAATAAAAAAAATGGACAAAATATAAAGTATATGAATGTATATTAAAAGAATGCAGCATAATGTCGACAACCCACGCAACAAAAGCTACATAAGGACTCAAATTAGCCACATTAAAAATTCATTGTTAGCTTATTCATTATCACTACATAGATAGAACCAAATAACAGCAATGCATTACTTACTTCGAGAGGATCCCATCTTTTCTCAAAAATTTTGGTTAATTTCACTGCCATTTTGTAGACGCTATTATCAGCAGGATTAAAGAGCATGGCATTAGAAAAGGTCAGTCTAATATCAGCTGCAAACTCTTCGGTGCTAAAATACATGTTGTGCTCCAGTTTGGACTTTACTGTTCCCAGATCCAAGGGTTTAGATGTAATCGAAAGATAGTCCGGAATATTTAACGCCACATGAGGATCCACTGGTTGGTCATCCGTTGCCTCTTCTCCAACTTCTTTCCACCATCAGAACTACTGCTTTGAGTCCCTTAAACAGTAAATGACACCAGTTTCCCTGGCTTACATGATGGCTTGTCAGAAGTGGTTTGTTTTCTTTTCCTGGAGACTTGGACCTCGGACTTCTTGCTTGATACAGGAGTTTCAGTCGCAATCATACTTAAAAACTGCAAGAATTAGAGAAGGTTAGTTCTCATACACCCATAAATGCAGGCATACAAGCACAGTTAAGCATCTCTTGATAATTGGATTGCATGCAGACACTTCTTGTGGCTATATATTGAGCATAAAAGTAATGCACTCAGAATTATGAGGTAAAAAGCTCGTCGTGACACGTAGAAAGCATGTACAATATGCGGATGACTCTTTGCATGCACCGCAAGTGTTTTATAGTTCAACCATAAATATCTCACACAATAATACTCCGTGCAAGCATGCAACAATTAGCGATCTCTAGATAATTGGACTGTAGGTAGACACTTCTCGTGTATCTATACAAAAAGTAATATAAATTACTCAGAATGATAAGGTAAATGCTCCTCATGACACATGCTGACAGAAACTATAGTTGATACAATTCCTTCTACGTTAGGAAAGTGATATACACTTTAAACTACCGACTGGAAGGTCATGAAGTTCATAAGAAACTTACAGAACAAGTCAAAATGCATACAGAAAAGAGCAAAAACAAACTTAATAATGTCTAAGAAGCTGATAAATCGTTGGGTTGCACACCTATAAGTTCAATAATAGAGAGCTTATACATACGAAACCAATGGTTGCACATAAGGCACAGAGATCACACTTGTACTATCGTACAAACAACAATAACATTGTTCTAACTTGAACATGATTGACTTGAATATGGTGTCCTTTGCACAGCCTATAATCCATTCAAGTGTGTATCAGGGTGAAAGTAATAGGTCAAGGCATGAGTCTAATGGTCGAGGAACAAATGGATCTTAGATACAAGCAACAAAACGCAAATCTGTATCAAAGTAATTCATTATACAAATACATAAATGGTGAAACTATTATAATGGACTTAAAAGTACTTTAAGTTAAAGACAAGAATTGAGGGTGCGTTTGGATGTTGAGTTGAGTTGAGCTGAGTTCTTATGAATAGTAGTGAGTTGAGATGGTATAGTGAGTCTTGTGGGGTCCATCTAAGATGAGTTTAAATGTGTTTGGATCGATGTTAAGATGAGTTTAGATGTATTTATGGGAAGTGAAAAAAGGTTGTGGGTCCCACGTGTAAAGAAGTGTTAAATTGAAAAAGGCTATGGGTCGCACGTGTAAAGAGGTTTTGAGTTAAGATGAGTTTAGTAATTTGAGAGTTAGATGTTTGGATGTTAAACTTAGCTTAAAATTATACTGAATTGAGTTGAACTCAGATGAGTTTAACAACCAAACGGGACTTGAGTCTACATAAAATATGGCAATACCCGCCTAGACAATGGATCTCAAGTATTAGACAACAATAATTCAAAAATTTTAAACGCAAGGACAGAGGAACCTGATGAGCGAAATAAAGAATGAAAGCGAAATACCCATAATTTAATATCAAAAGTCTCTCAATATGGCTGTCTTCTGATACAGGGGGATCATAAAATTTACAAGTTAAATAAATGAATCATAGTAGTTCATGTTTCGGTCATGCTTGTACTCTGGTGAGATGATAGGATATTTCACAATGAGGCGCACACATAAAGAAGAAATTTTGTATTGGTAAATGGGGCATGTTTTTGTTGGGTCAGAAAGTTTTGATAATCGTCATGGAAACGGTAATACCTTGATTGCTAGGTTAAAGTATTACGGCAAGGTTGATCAGAACTGCGATTCTAACCCTAATCCAAACAGAAAACATGGCTCTGATCCAAACCTTACCCTAAACCTGTCTTTAATTCGAACCAACATCTTAACGGAAACAATACTCCGAAAACTAACCCCAAACTCGAATTCTAAGGGAGATGGTGGCAATGAGAAAAAAGATGGATTCGAAGGACCCGTCTGATCATAAAGTCTCGAGACCGTATTGAAAAAAAAAACAAGGAGAAGACAACCAAGCCAAAGAATCAACAAGAATAAAAAGAGAAAACCAAAAATACCATAGAAACTTAACGCATTGGTGCAGTATACTATCAAAGAATAAACGAGAACTTACCAAAAAATTGTAACCTCAAAACGAATCAACAAGCGAAATAGAGAAGCAGGGAGATGAGTATTCGCTAGGAGTGGAAGGAAGAGCAGAAGGAAATGATTGCGAAGTTGCGAGGTGGGTAGTGTGATTTTCTTGGACAATCTTGGTTTTGTACCGCACGCTTCTTTATTTCTACCACGTGTCAAACAACAATTGGATTGTAACTTTCAGAGCTCCGTAACGCAGGTTGGATCTTGTCTAGCCATTGCCAAGTCCAAATCTAAATTTTAAAGTCCATTGAGATAAAATCCCTGCATTGGAATAGGCAAAGCTATATTTTTCTAATTTAAGCTACAGTAAATCTCCTTCTCTCATCATTGTTGGCGAGCTCCTGAAGAGTGATCGAATAAATATTTTATGAGTATCCATCAACTGCCCCTCTCTTTTTCCCTCGTGTTTTCCATTTCCCTCGTCTCTCGTCTCTCCCTCTTTCTCTCCCTATTTCTTTTCCTGAAACCCTTCTCCCTTTTCTCTCCCTCACTCCATCGCTCGTCTCTCCCTCTTCTCTCCATCCACCATTTTTCTTTTCTGAAAACCTTCTCCCTCTTCTCTCCCTTGCCCCGTCGCTCGTCTCTCCCTCTTCTCTCCGTCCACCATTTTTATTTTCTGAAACTCCTCTCCCTCTTCTCTCCCTCACTCGTCTCTCACTCTTCTCTCTTTCTCAATCGATTTTATCTCTGTTCCTGGGTCGATCTTCCAAGATTGTGCAATTTCCTCTCTCTCTCTATTGGCTTGGCTCAACAACGCAGAACTCTCTCTCGATTTGGGTAAACTTTATTTGGGTAAGGTTTGTATTGAGTACGAATTTGTGAATTTCTGAAATGGGTATGAATTTGTTTGGGTAAGCTGGTTATTATCGTTGCTGATTTTTCTATAGTTGGTGTTGTTGATTTTTCTGAAGTTTGTGTTGCTGATTTTTCTTCAGTTGTTTATTATCGCGTCCAGCCAAACCTCCTCTCAAAGTCTTAGAGTTGAGCCCCATATTTTTTTTTTGTTTTCTGTTTTCAGTAACTACAATCCATTGTTTCTGATTTGTTGTTTTTGGGTTTGTTTGCTTTTCGTGTATAGCCATTTTCTTGTGTCTCACTTTGTTTGCTAGTCATTTTGGTGGTAGAAAAGCTCATTCGGTCATTTGATCCCGTTTACTTTGCACAACTTTGTTTTTCATAGGATAAATCCAAACTAACAGGGTCTTTTACTGCATGTGCTCCATTGCCTATTTGAAGGCAAATGGTTTCTGGTGGATAAGGGATTATGCATTTTAAGTTGTTCTTTTGGGTTAGTTTCAACATACATTCTCAAATTTGTTAAGTGTTAGAAATAGGACCATATACCCAAATTGAGTTGAAGATAAAATGCTCTTTCCATAAGCTTTTTATCACGCTGAGTTTTTTTCGGTTCTTATTATTTTTTTTTTATTTTTTTTTCTGTTTGCTATAGAAAGGAACCTTCTGAATTTCTCAAATTTGAGTTTTGTTAAAAAAAATTAATAGCTTCTAAAACACAGAAGGGAAATAGCAAAGTGTTATTTAATGAGCCCACAAAGTTTTGCTTGTCTACAATTACTGAAAGGGAAAAAAAACAACAGAAGAAATGCACCAATTGGTGCAAGCCATTGGTCCCTGTAGAAGGTCCCATTACTGAAAGAGCTTAACTAAGTGCATCTAAAGTTGCAAAGGGAAAACATGTGATGTTCAATGTGTTACTTCGTTGAGTTTTTCTCATTTAATATAATTTTTTTATAAATATTTTTCTCATTTAATATATTCAAGGATATGTATCAAAAAACAAATTCATAGCAGTAGGAAAAAAGTATAGAATTAGATCAGTATTTGAGGATAGAATTCATCAATAACAGGTTTTAAACATAAATATAAACAGCTCTAATTGCGTAAACTTTCACTTTAGGTGCATTAGAAAACCTTAAAAACAGATGTCAAAGCACATGAGCCAATCTAAATATCCCCATTCCTTAATTTGAAAAAAAAAATTATAAAAGCTGATGAAATGAGTTCAATACTTTTTTTGAGTGGTAAAAGGAGTTCCATTAATGTACAAGTTAGGTTTCTAATTCCATATATTGTTTTTATTGCATTTGTAAATCTTCCCCAAACAAAGTCAAGCCACATGGTCCAAGAACGAATCAACTCCCGTAGATAGGAACATTGTAATGCACCTATATTGACTGATGAAGTGAAAAGAGTCCATGAACATAAAAACACAACAATCTTTGCTAAATAATAATGATCAGAATAGGAACTTAACCTTATTAAACCCTGCCCTAAATGCTTCCATTTGCTGCATTATTCCAGTCTTGACAGTTGCATCAACTACCAAGGAAATATACTCCTCCAAGTTATAAATATCAACCTAGGAATTAGAGTAAGAATATCATGCAAATCAAGCTCCTGCAATGGATTAGAAGGCTAAATGTCTTGACATATTACATACCGTATACAGTTAAGAATGTGGTGATCCAAAAGCTCTTTCCATAAGTTTTTTTTATCTTGCTTAGTTTTTTTCTATTTTTTTTTTCTGTTTGCTATACAATACTTGTTTTTCTATCACTTTGCTGTTATTGTTTGCTCTCTCCTTTCATGTAAGCATACTTTAGGGTGTATTTATGTGTGTATGTAATAGTATATGTATGTGGGTAATGGTTTGGACGCTACATATAACGTTTGTGGCTATCCCGATCGATGGTTTCTTTCAATGCCATTTGATCCCGGAAACACCACATATAATATTTGTTAAGACACCTTTCTGACTCCACAACCAAAAACAGAGTTTACTTTGATGTTTTTTACAAAACAGTTGAGGAATAAAATGTGTTTGTTGTTCTTCTTTGCAAAACAGAACAAGAGGTTTATTTTTGTTGCTGTTTTGCAAAGTTGTTGTTTTTCTTTGCAAAACAGAACAAGAAGTTGATTTCTTTGCTATTTTTCTGCATATTTTTCTACATATTTCTTTGCATACCAGCTTATTCAAACAAATTGATGATGTAAATTTTGTTGTTTTGTGGGACTTGAAATTTCTAAACTTTTCTTACTCCTTGAAAATGTAATATTTTTTAAGGATGGGCACACAAATTGATGATGATCCCTTCTTCACCGCTCTATTACAAAGTGGAGGAGAGGGTTGTAATAGCACCCCAACGCAACATTATAATGTTTTGCTCCAAGCAACATTCAATGACAGTGAAAAAAGGCCTCTTCCAAAAAAAGTTCAAAAGGGTGCATCTTTCACTGCAGAGGAGGATACCTCCTCGGCTCAGTTTGGCTCAACATTAGTATCGATGCAATAAAGGGTACTGATCAAAAGTCCACTCAAATGTGGGAAATAATTTCAGAATTTTATCATGAATATAAAAAACAGAACAATGTGAACCGTTCTATAGTTTCTTTGATGAATCGGTGGTCCTCAATTCAGAAATGCACAATTAAGTTTTGTGCATTTTTAGCACAAGTAGAGTCATTGCATCCGAGTGGTGCAACGGAGTAAGACAAGGTATGTAACATTTTCCTTTAATTTTCACAAACATGTAGGACTGATTTATGAACTAACAATATTCCTATATATGTATTTGTAGATTGAGAAGGCAAAAATTTTGTATAAAGAGATGGAGAAGAGTAACTTTACAATGGAGCACTGTTGGTGTCTTCTGAGACACCAACCAAAATGGCAACAACACATCTCCACCCTTGGGACGAGGAGAAGGCCACAAGGTGAAGCTGCTATTGACACGATGGAGGAGAACATGGAGGTTTTTGCGGAGAGACCTCTAGGCAAAAAAGCTGAGAAAGAAAGAGGGAGGAAGCGGAAGTCGATGGAAGGCAAAGAGTCTGAGATCATCATTTCGTTAGCTAAAATGACCGAGGATAGAGCCACGACCATGGAAGAGCGGAGAAATGCTGCGTTGAAGGTAAACCAAAAAAGCGAGAAAATATTTGAACTAAAGAAGAAGAAGTTTGAACTAGAGAAGAAGAAATTTGAAGGCAAGATGATGATGTTAGATCTACGTGGCATGAATGCCATGCAACAATAATATTTCCGTAATATTCAACTAGTAATTTTTGAGGATTCGAAGTCCCATTCCGGAGGTAGATCTAACTCTCCTTCGACACCTTATTATGTAGATATCTAACTTCTAATATTTATAAAACTAATTTTTTTTTTTAGAATTTAGTGGCTGCCCAGCCACATGTGGGCTAGATAAATATGTGGCTGGGTAGCAACTAAATTCGTGGACTGTGGATATTATCTTTGTTGGTAATTTGTGGACTGTTTTGGTAACTTTTCTGACTCTTTTGGTATATAATTTGTGGACTGTTGGTAATTTCTGACTTGAATGAGACTGTGTTGTTGGACTTCAACGGGACTGTGTTGGTATTTATTTGTGGGACTCTTTTGTATGGGCCTATTTTGTATTTGCACTTAGTTTGGGACTGTGTTGCTACTATTTATGGGACTGTGTTGCTAAATTTGGTTGGGACTCTTTCGTATTTGAACTAAGTTAATTTTCTGGTTTGTGTATAGTTTGTGTATGGCTTGTGTATGGTTATGTTTTAGCATAGAAGGACACACATACTCCACTGATGTAGTATTATGGAGATGCATAATATGGTAATGTTTTGGACTGAGTTTGGACTCTGCCATGACAATCTTGTTGGTTTTTTTTTTTACTTCACAATTCTCTCATTAGTTTAATAATATCAGGTTCTTCTATATATGATAATTTGAACTTCTATATTTTTTGTAGATGAAAAATAATAGGTTGAGGAAAAAGATTAGTTAGGAAATAATAATTGAAGTATCAAATTAAATTATTAATTAACGTATATTTAGTATAATTGTAAAATATGAAAAAAAAAGATTAAAAATAATATTATTAATAAAATAATATTATATTATTATTTTGACTAATCTAATGACTAGTCCAATGTGAATTCTCCTAGCCAAAGATAAATGTTATAACTAAAACTTCAAATTCTAGCTAAAATTTGGACTTGGCTAGGACATTGCCAATGCCCAGTAGAAATATCCCCAAAAAAACTGAAAAGTGCGGGAAAGATGGAGTACAGATATAAACTACACGTAGTTTTGGACTAATAGGGACTGAACGACATATGTAACAGTATAAGGCAATGTCGGTCTCTCCGGCTCAATCCAGAAGCCCAGAAGTTTTAAGGTCTAGGTCAATGGTAGGTCTGGGCTAAAATGGGCTTGATATTTGGGCCTAAGCCGGGAACTAAGGTCCATGATTTCAATTTATTTTCGTGTGCATGTTGCAGAAATACCTCGAAAATCTTAGCTACCGCTTTGAAGATGGATGATGCCTAATGAAATGAGAGAGTTGTTTAGAAATGGAGTTTGAAAAATCAACCATTAGTAACCTTAAGAATTATTTTATTTGAAAAATCTTACACTATATACCATCCATGTGACATAATTTGATTTGGAAGATAAGTTTTTAAAATTTAAATCTTATAAATCAAATTATGCTATATAAATGGTGTGTGATGTAAAAGTTTTCAAATAATACTAGTCATTAAGGTCTTAATTCCTCTAACCTTAACTCCACTACTAAAGGTCTTGTGATGAAGCGACAAAGGTCATTGATCGGTTGAGAAATAATATATGTGATCAACTTTTTAACTATTTTTACTTCGTCAACTTATGATACGTCATCAAATGATTTATAGAAAACACCTCATGAATAGGAAAATAATCTTTGGTGACAAATGGTTAGTCTAGCAAGGGAGAAGATAGAATGTGAGAATACAAGTAAATATATATAGAGAGTAATGCTAGATACAATTCTAAAGTGTGTAAACCTTGCACATTTTTAATTTTAAACCATGCGTAAAATCCAACAAGAAGTACTAACCCGTGAAATCCCACGCCTAAAGTGGACTTCAATCATAAGAGACACAACATGATTAAATACAACTACATTGTAATGCCCCGTCCTCGATGGGTCCGGAGAGTTAACTCATGTCACCTAAAAATCATTTTCCAACCACATAGTACATACTTCAATTTTTTTCTCTATCACACAAAATACTCACTAATCTACATCAATTACTCTAGCAATTATTCTAAGACAATACAAAGTTTTAATATAAACATCAACCTCCCAACAAATCACATCATCCTAGCACAACAAGCTTACTGAATAAAAATCTCCAATACTTGTATAAACCTTTTATGCTTAATCCATTATTCTTAATTCATCTCACCCATGCTCTATATTCTTGATCCTTAGCTGAAATATTCAAATCATTTGAAAAATATTGCAGAGATAAGGAGTGAGTTATAAACAACTCAATAAACAAAGAACATATACTAGTATGCAAACATGAGCATTTACAGAGTTCAGACTGCATAACAAAATTTTTACTGCAAAATCAGAAATATTTACTTTCAGAATGTAAAATCACATGTTACCAAAATATTAGAGCGAAACTTTCAGAGAATATTCTTATTCAAAATTCTTTTAACATAGCATAACTGAACACATCATATCAGAACATAATTCTATATTTAACCCCCGTGGTAGGGTTGTGCAAATCCCGGCGGCCAACTGAGTAGAAACATAATGTGAATCTTCCTCTTATTATTCTCGGAGTCCCGAGTGTGCACATAGGAAAGACCACGTAGAAAATCACTTTGTTTCCAAAGTGGGTGCACCAGAAACAGAAAAGTTGGTACCAACTTGAATAGAGGCCACAGTTTTACACTCATGGTATGGTCAGAACGGAACAAAAACAGAAACAAAATGTTATGCCAAAGGTTTCTTGTTGCTTTTACAGAACATTAAACAGAATACAGAACATCTTTAGAATAGAACGGAACAGAATCAGACCATAAAAACATAATTTATGCACAAAATTTCATATTCGCTCTCTTTTGCACAGTTCAGAAACAAAATGTCAAAATATCTCATTTCTACACCATTCATGCTAGAAAATACTTTATTCTTAAACAGAATCTCATAAGTAATGCAGAACAAATAATTAAGGTAGTTCAAATTTCTTTCCGTAACCAAACATATATATTTTTCAAAAATCAACCTCAACCCATTTTATTTTTATACAAGTCTAGCATAGGAACCCTGCTTACCTGAACTTCTTAACTTATCAGAATTTCTCCACAACAGTATTGGACAAAAATCAATCGTCACTATAAAAATAATCATGTAACCTCTGTTAATATTAAATCGAACATGTATTTCGATATGTAAACCTGAAATGTTGAAATATCCAATTTTAATACCTTAAAACCTAAAATTTCTCTTAACTCTAAAATTCCATCACTTTCTAAATGAATCAATATTCACTTAATTTCTCCGACTACAACAATAAATTCTGAATTATGTACTACTGAAATCTAACTATAAAAAGTTAATACGAACTAATATAATTTAAAAATCTTAAATATTTTCTGTTAAACAACTTTTAGACTGTTTAAAAAGAACTGAAATCGACTTAAAATAACACAATAATTTTCTATACAACTTCTTATACTTCCCACAAAGACCACACAAAACAGGTTTAATATAAAACTTTTCCAATCTGAAACCATCCTAATGATAAGGGCGTTTTGGGAAATAAAATATAAACATGCATGGGCTCTTTGGGAAAGCCATGGAACCAAAAAGAATTATGAGATTATACAACCTTCCAATACAAACCGAGAGAGAAGGAGAGGCTCAATGGACAGCGAGCTAGGCGTTGGTCTACGGTGGTGCGCGCGGCGACTGGGTACTGAGAGAGAGAGAGCACGGAGAGTGAGGGATGAGAGAGAGAGAGCAATCGTGAGGGAAAAAATACGGAGGAGAGTCAGTGGACTCACCGATCGGCACAGGGTGATGGGGATGTCACGACTGGCTGTTTTTGTTGCTTTTACGGTGGTTTTCGGTGTGAAAGGTGGTGGTTTGCAGTGGCTCACTGTGGAGATCAGTAAGTGCTCTATGTTTGGTGTGGGAAATAGGGGCTTTCCGTGAGGTGGGAGTAGCTCTTGGTTTCGTGAGATTGAGCATTGGCTAAGCAAAGGTGTTATGGCGCAAACGTTGGACGTGGGTGGGTTGTGGCTTTCTCTCGTTCTATACGTCAAACTGTAGCGGTGGAAGGCTGAAAGGTTCATGACAGTTTACGGAGGTGCAGGCCAGGTGCGTTGGGAGGTGGCTGGGTCGTTTTCCAGTGGTTGCAACGCTGGTCTGGCTTGGAGGAGCTTGGCAGCGGCGTGAAGCTTTGCGGCACAAGAGGGTCGACGGCAATGAGGAAATATTCTGCTTGCATGGGACGTGTGCATGAGGGAGTTGAGGTGGAAAGAGACGGCAACTCTATTCTTGAGTTTTCTTCATGCTCGAAGGATTATATATATAGGCGAACGAAGAACAAAAACAAACCCTAGAGGAATGAGGGAGACGTGTATGTGCGTGAGTGGAAACGTGCATGGCGGCAAAATTGTGATAGTTGGTTTTCATGTTTAAAACAAATGGGTGTGGCTTGGGTCTCGGGCTTTTTCTTGAGTCATGGGTGTCAACTCAATTTCTAAAATCAATATGGATTTCGATTCAATTTTTAAAAATAATCCAACTTGTCCTAGAATATTCTCATATCAATTCTCAAATGGCCCTTTAGAAAAATTTAAGGTAATTATCAGGTCCAAAAAATCATAATCCGCCAAAACAAAGATTTTAGGTCCGTAGTCTAAAAAAAAATATTTGAAAAAAATTAACTAGCTTCTACATATGTATAAATTAAAAAATAAAACTTTTATAAAACGACTTATTGCTGGACCCGAGTGTTACATACACTCCCCTTCCAAACTTGAGAAGTAACCAACCACCTGTATATAATAGATTATAATTGGCATGTACTTATTTCGTTCTTCAGCATTTACAATCCTAGACTAAACTAGCATAAGATTTTCATGGAAATTGGGTTTTTGAAAGTGTTAGTGTAAAAATAATATGGAAATTGGGTTCTTATGATATAACTGATCTCTAAGAAAAAATGTGCATTAATTATTTTGCAGTTTCGAAGATGAAAATCAGATCTAGAACCACTTTGGCTGCGCTTCTACTTTTGTTCCTTCCATCCCCAATAGTGTTCTCCACGCCCAAAGATCGATCCAAATTGGACTTAAAAAGAAGAAATTGGATGAAAGCAACTAGCCGCTTGCTGGACAAACTGACTCTAAGGAACAGGCCGGTAATAGTTCGAGCTCCTGTCAGAAAATATCATCTCCATGGTAACTCTTGAGGACACCAGAAGTATTTTCGCATTAAAGAACTACATGGATGCTCATGATCAGTATTTTGGTGAGATTGGAATTGGTAATCCGGGTGGATAACCAGATTCAATCCGGATATTCGGATTGTAACTAGATATCCAGATTTTTCCTTAACATCCAGATTAAATCCGGTTATAACCGGATTTATAACTGGATTTTTGACTTATAATGATATTTGTTTATATTACCATGTTTAGCATGACAAATCAATAACCAAATTCTCAATCACATTTAACTAAAACTCATAGAATTCTGTATCAGATAAAGGAAATGAAACAAGCTTTCTACATCCTAGATTCTCCTCTACAAAAAATAATTTAAGCACTTTTTAAATTAAAATAATTTATAAAAAAAAAAATTGAAGAACAAAATAAATAAAAAAGTAAAATAGATAATATTATTGTTACATCACAATGCAAAACATATATTTACAAAAAGTAAAATAAATAATAATATATCACCGTACAATTAATTAAACTAATAATAATGAAGCCGCGCAAAACACTATAAACTCCATATGGGTCATAATCCTTGGAGTCATCTTCCAGTAACTCAGGGAATGCTCCTTTCTTCCAACACCAATGGTCGAGCCTGCCAAATATAGAGAAACGTAATCATACAAACATGTTGAATTCAACACACTAGTTGTGAAAACATTCTGCTAAATACATAATCCCAAATCTAATACTTTAAAATATGCCCCCAATTAGTTGGACCAAAGTCTTTGATTGTTACCCCCACAGCACAGAGGCCTGCAAACGACTTGGATCTATTTTACTTTTAGTACTCACTACTCATTTTTTGCCACGAGTACTCTTTCCCACTGAGATTTTCCATTAATACCTCATAAACCAAACCCAAAAGCTGCCAAAAAGAGAAGAGAAAATCAATAAAACCTTAAATTCAGCCGCCAAAAGATAAAAATGAAGATACAAATAAAATAAAGACCTGCTTGCATTTACACAGATTTTAAAACACTCCAATTTTGAAGCGGTTCCTTCATTGTAGTTTCTCCAATCCTCATGAAGGATAGAAATATATATATATGATTTTAGTTACTGTTTTTTACAGTCAACAAACAACAATTATGTATCACGATTCACCAACTACCCTTACTCCAAAAAAGAAAGATAGAAAGAAAGAAAGAAAGAAACAATCCAATGAGAAACATTAAGGTGTTTTCACTTTTCAGCTGGAATCTCAGGCAACAGTAGAACTAAATGCTTCACTCACTGAAAAGCTGAAACTTCTGCCAACTTCACTCATCACTTAAATATATAGTTAAATTCCGAGAATCTTATTTCAAATCTGAAAACTGATCCTCCAAATTGTCAAATACTTACTTGATCCTCCAAATTTCAGTTTTTTTAAAATATAACTTTCACAATTTGTCATTAAAAATTTATTTATAAAAAAAAATTGATTTAAAAAAAAGTGTTTTATATTTTTATTAATATATTAGACTATATAATAGTATTAATATTAGACTATTGGTATAGTTATAAGTTATATATTAGTATTAGTTATAAACTTTTAATGATTTAGTGTTAACATTTTATGTAATAATTTATAAATTATAATAAGAAATTATTTCATATATGAATATATATAATTGTATATATTATATATAAAACTTTCACATAAAAATTTATAATTATACATTATATATAAAACTTATATATATTAATATTTAATATATAAAAAATATTTTGTATAAAACTTATATATAAAAATATTTTTTTTTATTTTTTTTAATCAACCAGTCCGGTCCGGTCCAAAAAATCTCGGAACCGGAACCGGCCGGTTTTTAGATTTTAAAAACCGGTTCCGGTCTGGTCCGGTCCGGACCGGTTTTCTAGTTTGCATTTACACCCCTAGTTGTATGACAATGGATAAGGAGAGTTTTCAATGCATAGGTTGGGAATCCATATGCTTAAGTTGCTGAAGTTGAAGGAAGAGAGTTACCTTAAGTAGAAAAAAAATGTAGAGGTTAAGTTAAATGGATAAATTAGTAATAAAAATTAAAAATTAACAAATAAAAGTATTTACCTTCGATGTCAACTTCTCCTACATGCTCCTCCACCTCCCAAGAACTAAGTGCTTTACAAGTCAACCAATTTTGCATGCAGATTAGTGCTTGGACAGTCTCCGGCGCTAATGAGCTTCAGTATGGGTCTATTACACGTCCATCGATGTTGAATGCAAACTCGGATACGACGGTGGAAATAGGAATGACCAATACATCACGTGCGATCTCTGCAAGGATGAGGTATCTATATGAGTTCTTGTACCACCAATCCAAAATATCAAACTCAGGTACTTTTGGATCAATCAAATCTGACAAATACATATCCATGTCCGAACTAAGTACCGAACTGTTTTGCTTTTCAAGATATTGGTCTAAAGCTGTATCAAAATCATCACAGTTCAAGTCATCACCAATAATACTTGAGGAACTTCTATGGGCCATATTTGATCTTCACTACCTATCCCATGAAACTTGTGGTATTGCTCAATTAAACGATTCATGAGCAATCTTATGTTGGCCTCAATTCTATCTCCACATTCATCCCCTTTGCACAGTTGAGAGAAAGGGGCTCCCAGCCTTCGAGGACTCGAGTGAAATGAGAGGCGTTCGAGGGGTGCAAACCAGTGATGACAGGGCTAGGGTTTCACTATTTCAGAAAGGGCCTTCAACACCATTTGCCAAAAACTCAGAGACAGAGGAAGGAGTATGAGACGAGAATGAAAGTTGAGGGAATGATGATTAAATCTCAGGGGTGCAAAACGACGTCATTTTCCATTAGCAAAAACGACGCTGTTTTAAATCAAAATTAGTGTTTTTTTTAAAAAAAGCTGGTTACGGAAACCAGGTTAAAAATCGCGAATAGGTACGAATTTTTTTTTTACCCACCTGGCCGGGTTTAATCTAGGCAGATAACCGCTCAGATCCACTCGGATTCTGGGGTTTCGGACCGGACCGAAAAAAAAAATTCCGACCCGGTTCCACACCCTTAGCAACAGGGGGAGGTTAGATTTTTTTTTTTTCATGGAGCTACGACATGGCAATTTTGTATTGGATGGTGCAAAAATGAGTTTTACACTCTACGGCTTGGGTCCCAGCGTCTCTATTTCCATCCCAAACATCACTCAAATACAAACACCTTACAATTTAAAATTCTCAAATTTTTGATCTAATTATTACCTACTCATTATAATTTTTCCAGACTTCCAAACAAAAAAAAAAAGAAAAACTTTTTCAATTTTTTTTAAAAAAATTATATTCAAACAATTTGTTAATTTTTGAAGAAATTCATGAACTTAATTCATTTCATAAAACCGGTTCGACAATAAATGATTTCTCATTCCTTATAAAATTATCCAAGACCTTGTCCACAGACAATGTGAGAGTATTCTTCAACACCCTCCCTCACATGTAGGCAAATATTTTTCCTGGTCTTTGTCACGGGGTAAGTAGTATGGGCCCCCATTCGTCCTGTAGCAAGCTCTGATACCACAAAGAAATTCATGAGCTTAACTCATCTCATAAAATTGGTTATACAAGAGATAATTGTTCATTCCTTATAAATATGCCAAAGTCCTTGTCTACAGGTAATATGAGATTATTTCTCAACAATTTTATAATATTTTTATTTAATTTTTTTCTCTCATTTTCTAAAACTCAATAAAATATCTTAATTCAAATACTTTAATTACTATTCACTAAGATATTCTAAGTATCCCATCGGAGTCGAATTCGAATTAGGCAAATAATAAGATCAACCACCATGGTCTAAAAGGGCAAAAGCCAACCAAACAAATTAAATCTATGATTGAAAAAATTATGGTGTGGAATATAAGGGGTTGGGCACATCGAAAAGAAGAATACGAAAGTTAGTGAGAAAATATGATGTTTCAATTTGGGTTGTATCAGAACCTTTCCAAGAGGTATCAAAATTACATAAGTGGACGACTAGTTTACAATTCAAAAATTTTTGTTCTAATGTGGAAGCTGGAGGAAAAATATGGGTATGTTGGAAAGATGAAATAAAAATGGATGTTGTGGTTGTGAACAGGCAGTCGTTGTCGGTAATGTTCATGGACTCAGGTGGTCCATTGTTAGCAACTTTTGTCTATGCAAAGTGTTTACAAACTAATAGAAAAGAGCTTTGGGAACATTTGGTAAACATCTCGAGTACTGCTAGGGCTTGGGTGGTAATGGGAAGTTTTAACATCATTTGATCTGATGAGGAAAGAGTTGGGGGTAGACCTAGACCCCCTCTGGCAATGGAGGAATTTAATGAATGCATAGACAGTTGTGGGCTAATGGATTTACAGGTGGAAGGAAGACAAATGTCATGGTGCAATGGGCAACAAGGTTTGTTTAGAAGTTGGGTGAAGCTGGATAGAGTGTTAATTAACTCGGATTTTGGCCAAACTCATGGTGAAGCTACGGCGAGTTTGTTAAGTAGGTGAATGTCGGATCACTCGCCAATTCTACTAAAGCTTGAGTCGGAGGGAGGAAGGTATGGGCCGGCCCCTTTCAGATTTCAGAACATGTGTATTTCACATGACATATTTTTAGAAGTAGTGAAGAAATCTTGGAATGAACTGATGGGTTGGAATTCAGGGCTATGTAGGCTGGCTGGAAAATTAAAAAGGCTCAAACAAAGACTGAGGCAGTGGAATAAAAAGGTGTTTGGTCGTGTAGGTAGAGTGATCAAGGAGCTAGAAGAGAGGTTGGAACAATATGAGACAGCTTTGCAAGCTTCCTATGATAAGGATATTGAGGTGGAGTTCCTTTTTACCAAAGCGGAACTAGATATTGGGTATAAAAGGGAAGACACGAGACTCGCTCAACAAGCAAAAAAATCATGGCTAGTAAAGGGAGACCAAAATACTAAATATTTTCACGCAATCATTGCCCATAAAAGAAGTAATTCCTATGTAAAAAGCACGACATTACCTAATGGTTCGGTTTTGGAGTCCACGAAAATGGTACATGATGGAGCCGTACGGTATTTTGAAGATTTCCTCACCCAGGAAGATTCAGTAGAATTACAGGATTTGAGAAACTTGATCCAACCAGTTGTGTCGGAGAGCATGAAGTCTAAGCTGAGGGAAGAACCAACAGAAAAGGAAATATATGAGGCAATCTCATCAATAAGAGCTGACAATAGCCCGGGACCAGATGGGCTCAGATCGACATTTTATTTGTCGTGTTGGAGTATTATTAAGGAAGATGTGAAGGAGATAGTCAAGGTTCCACAAAGGCCAGGTACTTCCGAGATTTTATTCCTCTACTTTCTTATTCCTCATTCCGAAAATTAAAAAGCCTCAGAGTTACAACAAGTTCCACCCTATAAGTCTATGTAATGTGATTTACAAAGTGTTCTCCAAAATACTAGTGGATAAAATGTCCACGACACTTGAAAATATAATATCTCTGGAACAATGGGCCTTTGTGAAAGGAAGAAACATTTTGGAGAACATCACACACACGAAAGAGATGATAAAGCTAATACATCAGAAGAATAGAGGCGAAAACATAATGTTAAAAATAGACATGAGCAATGCATACGACAGGGTGAATTGGAGATTTTTGGAGCATACTCTACGGACGTTTGGCTTCCCAAAGTCCTTTTGTAGATTGATTAAAATTTGTGTGACAACACTGTGGTTCTCAGTTATGATGCATGGCACTTACAAAGGATACTTCAAGTCGAAAAGGGGTCTTCGACAGGGCAACCCACTATTCCCGTATTTATTTATTATCATGGAAGATGTACTCTCAAGATTGATAAAAAAGAAGCTGTCAGAGAAGAAGATCATGACTTTCTCTCACAGCTTTGGACACCTTCTATATCCCATTTATTATACGCTGACGACATTGTTATATTCACTAATGCTAGCAAGGGCTCTATTCGATGCCTAAAGAAGGTGGTAAAGACATATGAGAGATGGACAGGGCAAAGAGTAAACCAGGAAAAATCTGCTATATTTTGCTCAAAGCAACTGAACTGTCGAAGGAGAAGAGAATTGTTGATGGAAACGAGATTTACGGAAGGTCACCTTCCATTTACCTATTTGGGAGTGCCGATTGTGAAGGACAAATTGAAGGTGAGACATTTTGAAACACTGATTATGAGGATTGGCAAGAAGTTACCGGGGTGGAAGAGTAGGTTTTTTTCACAAGGGGGTCACTTAATCCTATTACGACATGTACTCTCAAGCATGCCGCTTTATCTGATATCGGCCCTACATGCTCCAAAAATCCTGATACAAAAGATTCATAGTTTGTTTTCAAACTTTTTATGGGGTGAACAGGGGGGCAAAGGAAAAAGAAAGTGGAGGACTTGGAGGAAACTATGTGTCCCAATGGAGGAGGGAGGTATAGGGGTGCGGGATATGTCAGAAGTGCAGAGGTCTCTCTTCATGAAATTTGGATGGCAGATATTGACCCAAGAGTCCCTGTGGGCAAAGTTTTTCCTGGCCAATTACATGAAATGGGCATCTTGTGAGAAGCCTAGATAACAAGTCGGGGTCGATGTTTTGGAAGAAAATAATGGAGGGAATACTAGATTTATTGACTAACTCAAGGTAGAAGGTTAGAGAAGGAAATCTCTCATTATGGTATGATAATTTCTTAAAAGAGGGCCCCCTATTTGAAACAGTGACGAAGGTGGAGGAGCCAAACATAAAATTGAAGGAATTGGTTACTAATGAGAGATGGGAGGCTAAAAAACTACTGATGCTACTGGGGAGACAAAATGTGAGCAAGGTAATGGAGACAGTAGGATCTTTGAGAAATACTAAGTGTAACACCCCTTATTTTAGTATATTCTTACTGAAAGATTATTTTTATTTATTCAAAAATTTATTCTCTTGTTTTAAAGTTGTTGGATTTTTAGTTGGGCTATTTTTATGATTTTTTAATTTTGTGAAAATTAATTTGATGTGCTTTCTTAATATTAATTATTGTTATGCATTTAAATTGATTTTCATATTTAATTAACTTGTTGTTGGATTTAATTATTTTATTTTCATTTAATCACTACGTTTGAATTATTTTATTTTACTTGTTGTTTTGAAATCGTTTCCGTTGGATCTTTTTTGTAACCCAAGAGGTGAGGATTGGACCTCATTTATTTCCCTCACTTTTTCTTTTTTCCTTTTTCTTTTCTTCTTCTGTTCTTTTTCTCCTCTCTCTCTCTCCTCTCCCACACGCTGCGTGACATCCCTCTCTCCCTCTCTCTCTCCCCGTGCGATTCCTTCTCCTCCCTAGCCCAGCGCCGTGCGCCACCGTCCAGCGACACGACCTTCCCTACCCTCCGGCGACCTCCCCTCTGGTTTTCAGCTCCTCACTCGTCGGCGTTCTCCTCCACACACGGCTTGAAGCCGCAGAGTTCTCTTCGCTCTAGCGCCGCTGTCGCGCCACCTCCAGCCACCACTTCTTCACCACTTCATCCTCGACCTCATAGCAACCTAATGCACCCATTCTTAGCTCCGATCCTTCACCGGTGAAACCCCACCATCAACAATTCGGATTTGAGCTTTTTGCACTCCAACCGCCCTCTACGCCGCCTCTCACGGCTAACCACCACCATCACTAGCTTCACCGACATCCCTAAGTCATTCCCCATCAATCTCGGGTCTTTGTTTGTACCCGTTCGAAAGTGGGTTTTTGAGACCCACGGCCACAGTGCATTTGGCACTGTTTTGTTGCTGCGTTGCCACTTCTTGCAGCTCTGTGATCATTTGAAAATTATAAAATAGTACTGTAAGTATTTTTTAAAGAACTTTCGTGATTTAAATGTATTTTTACACTAACTCATTATACTGTGAACTATTTGATTTTGCCGGACTAAGTTCGAGGAGTACGAGGGTCGGATGTATTAGTGGATGAAGTTTGATTGTGTATTTGGGTTGTGTTGAATTGTTGGCTGGGAATTATGTTGTTCATGTACATTGCATATTTGCACGCATGATCATGTTTGTAAAGAAAACTGGGTTTTTGTGTAATTGCATTCATGTTTATGTATTTATTGAAACTGAGTTTTCATGTGAAAGGATTTTTGGGTGTGTGTGTATCACAACCCCAAGCTGAGATGGGGCATTATCTCGGTGGAGCTCTTCTGGTCACTCGGGAGCGGAATATACTGAGTGACGTCCCCTGGATTGTCGCTGGGCGACAATGGGATCGGACGAGATGGTCTTGTGCCGACTTTGTGGTCCTTCTGCTGGCAGGGACTAGAGAATGCTTGGCCATATACGCGCTGGGCGCGGAACCGGGCATCGCTCGTTACTTCGCATGGTGAAGGGAGCCAGAATGTGCAGATGATCCCTAGGGGGAGATCATGGTGCATACGGTAAAATGGAATAATGGACTATTTTCTGAGAAAATAGCGTGTGTTGGTTATGTATTTTGTGTGATTCATTTTCTGGAAAAATGTTTTACGAATATGTTTGGGCCAAAATGAGATTTTGGCATGTGTTGGAAAATATTAATTTTCGGGGAAAATAACGTTTTGGGCATATTGCATATTTCATCATATGCATGCATTATTGTTGGTTGCATTAAATGCATTTTTATTCTCAAGGGTTGTTTGGTTTTTACTTACCTGTGGTACCGTTTTATGGTAACGCATATTTCGATACAGATGAGGCTGAGGGTGAGCCTGAGGATTTGGCTCCGCCTAAGGAGTGATTTGGGATCACTCATTTTATTTGGGATTTGTAATATATTTATTTTGGATGACTGTATAACTTTTTTAAAATCGATTTTTCTTGTTGTTAAATTATGTTAACAATTCTGGTATTTAGTTGACTTTTTTAATTTATCCGCTGCGTTGTTGTTGTACACAGTTGCATATACACATACTTGGCACTATTGTTGAGATGCGTGACCGTATTGTGATCGTTCGGGTGTCTCGATTCTCGTATTTCCGTACATGGAGGTCGGGGGCACCACACTAAGGATATACTAGTCTGGCTACCTGAGAAGAGTGGGGATTTTGCAACAAAGTTGGCATGGGAGGTTGTAAGAGCGAGGAGGCCGAAGTTTGAATGGGCTAAATGGGAGTGACACAAGTTATTACCATAAAAGATTCCAATGTGTATATGGAGGGTAGTATTTAATTGTTGGAAAACACTACTATGCCCACTCTATTTAACATCTCTATTTGATCGCTAATCTTTTTTTATTTTTTTATTATTATTTTTTTTACTTAGTGATTAAGGAAGTGATTTTAAATGTATTGATGTATTTTTTATTTTTTAAATGTATTTAAATATATTAAAAAAATGTGAAAAGAAAAAAAAAACTATTTTACCGCCCAGCGGTCAAGATGGGGGAGGCAGAGTAGCCGCATCCTTTCAGGTTGTAACTGTTGCAAGGAGAGAAAAAGTAAGGAGAGCATTAGTATTGATCTATGCATATGCATATGCAAAGTCATATTTGCATAATATGGCCTTAAAACCCTCTACATTGGCTTATGCATATCCAAATATTTAGCTACCTATGAATAGTGCTTATCCAAATTTGGATAACCACTATTCACCCTACAAATCATATTTTAATCATTATTTCTCTCTCCTCCCACTCTCTCTCTCACAATCCTTTCATTTTCTCCCTCCTTCAACAACACAACAAACATTCACTTGCACATTCATTTTATTATTATAATATATTATATATATTTTTCATTTTATTATATTTTTAATATATTATTATTAAAAAATTATATTTTTTATTATTACATTTGTATTATTAATGTCAAATGTATGTAGTGGATTTAATTGCAAAATATATATAAAAAAGATTGATTTTAGCAAAAAAGTAATAATAATAAAATAATAATATTTTATTATTATTTTGCTTCAAATATGCATAAGCCAATGTGGGAATTTTGTTTGAATGGTAAAGTGGCTATGCAAAAGAGGTAATTTTGCATATGCATATGCATAAACCAATGCTAGAGCATTAGCATTGGTCTATACATATGCATATGCAAAGTCATATTTGCATAATATGACTTTAAAATCTTCCACATTGGCTTATGCATATCCAAATATTTAGCTATCTATGAACAGTGCTTATCCAAATTTGGATAACCACTATTCACCCTACAAATCATATTTTAATCATTATTTCTCTCTCCTCACACTCTCTCTCACAATCCTTTCATTTTCTCTCTCTTTCAACAACACAACAAACCTTCACTTACACATTCATTTTAATATTATAATATATTATATATATATTTTTTCATTTTATTATATTTTTAATATAATATAAAAAAATTATATTTTTTATTATTGCATTTGTATTATTAATGTCAAATGTATGTAGTGGATGTTAATCGTAAAATATATATAAAAAAATTGATTTTAACAAAAAATTAATAATAATAAAATAATAAAAATTAATGACATTAATAATAAAAATTAATAATAAAATAATAATAAAAATTTTACTTAAATGACAAAATAGATATGCAAAAGAAATGATTTTGCATATGCATATAGATAGACCAATACTAATGCTATTAGAACGCCTATTTAGCTAGGGAGAGTTTGCGGCAAGTGTTTGGCGAAAATCTCGGCAGAGTTTGGAATCTCATTCTTCACTCGACAAAGTTGGAGGAAAAGGATAAAAGTATGGTTTAACAGGGCATCTCGCACATCCCAACTGGGAATTCTGGTGGGTTTAACTCCACGTATAGTAATCTGGAGACTATGGCGTCGGCAATGTGCAGCTATGATGGAGGGGAAAACCAAAAGGTATATGGGAGTATGGGCTTCGATTAAATACTGGGTAGGTACTCTTGCGGCTAGAAATAACGAAGTAAAAAATTTATCTTGCTGGGAAGCTCGGATGCTGAGGAATTTGGAGGTACCGATAATGGAAATAAAGAAAACAAAGTTGCAAGTAGTGAGATGGAGGAAGCCACGGCAAGGACGTTCGAAGCTGAACCTGGATGGAAGTAGTTTCGGCAACCCAGGGCCTGCTGGAGGAGGAGGTATTATGAGGGATGATGATGGGAAATTAGTTTTTGGTTTCTCAAATTTCTTTGCTTCTTGCACAAACATGGAAGCTGAACTAATTAGGGTGGTGCTAGAAGGAGTAAAACATTGTCAGAATATGGGGTACACAGAAATAGACATAGAGTGCGATTCTTTAGTTGTAGTAAATTGGATCTTGACTCACAAATGCACAGTATGGTATCTCTGGGACTTTTGGGTTCAACTACAGATTATTTTGCAAGATTTGAATTTTTCTATAACACAGTACTATAGAGGAGGAAATCAAGTGGCGGACTCTCTGGCTAGACGGGGTGCTTTGGGCAAGACCAATTTGTACTCGGATTGGTCGTAGCTACCGAAGAAGACTAGAGGATTAGTTAGATTAGATAAAATGGGTACAGCATATGTTAGAAGCAATCACTAATGTATAGGTTATTTTCTTTTGGGAAGGGAATGATAGTTTTATTTTTAGCCGTAAGTGATATTGTAAATGTTTTAGAAGGAAAAGCATTTTGTGTTATGTGTTAGAAAGTTTTTCTCTGCAAGTGAGGGTTTTAATATAGTGGTTGGAGGTTCTGTCCTCCTTTCATAAAATAAAATAAATTAAATTAAAAAAAATGATATCTCCAATATTGACTACAAAAGCATTTTGAAGAGGTTTTACTTGAACCCATAGTCCATCCTTTCGGATTTGGAGGCCTTCGGTTTCAGTGAGCTGAGAGAGAATTGTTAGAGCATCTGCATCAGAATGTGGAGTAAACCCAATGGCTTTATCTGGTTCAGGGCATGGAGGATAGTAGTTCATCCTCATAGACAGAACTCTATCACTAAACAGCTCCCTCATTTCCTCAGCATCCATCTTTAAAGATTTGGCCATGTGACCAAAGATTTCCATGCCAGATTTTTCACTTCTATAGAGTAAGCTTGCAAGGTGTTTCTGCAACACAAATATGAAGTTGAATTCAAATCATGTCTGTGCGTTATAACTCTAATTACTGCATTTAAAACCACACTGAAGGTACAAAGAAACCTGAGCTTTGGGGGAAGCTTTTCAAATAGGTCACTCTTTCTCAGATTGAGTGGAAGAGTAGTTATATAGAACTTGTCAGACCAGTCCAGCTTCTGATCCTCTGAAACTACAAAGAGCTGCCCAAAGCCCTCATGATTGTCAGCCTGTTGCCAAAGCTTCTTCTTCTCTTCATAGGGAAGTTTGAAAAAATTCTCAATTTCTGTTCTGAATTCTTCCAGCAAGGAAGTACTGACTCCATGGTTTACAACCTGCTCTTAACAATATAAGAACAATAGTGCTAATAAGTCAAAGTAGTGATGCTAGTCTTGAATACGAGAGAGAGAGAGAGAGAGAGAGAGAGAGAGAGAGAGAGGTAAAGGGCAGGGCAGGGCAGGGCAAGTGTTGGCCAAGTTATTGCAGCACTCATAATCTATGGCAGGGTTCATGTGTTTTTGGCCTGGGAGGCATGTTATTCACATCAAGTTGTGTATGGTTGGTAAGATTGGTGCACTGCCTTTATTCATGTATTCCTGAGTAGCTACAGTAATAAGGAATAAGATCGATCTTCCTTGCCATGTGTTGCCACAATATTGATAATTGGATCTTAACAGAGGATTCATGTTGGTTGGAGGATGCAATGTTCATGTTTGGTAGCTTGAGATATAAGATGGATATTCCTTGGCAGTCTAAGGTTGCTAAGTGCACGCAAATTCGGCTCGAATTTCTTCTGCTTGGGGTGAATATATCTTCATCTAAAACTGATATGGATTAGAATCAGATGCTCGAAATCCTGAAAACAGAAGTTCTCTAGGAAAAGAAAAGTAGATGAGCCTATTTTGGCTCTTGTTTGGCCTGGCCTGGAAGAATACAGAGCATACCTGGAAGAATCCCCAGTCCTTACAAGCAGAGTGCAGCCCCTCCAATTCAGAACTGGAGGAATCCTCAATAACCAACCTCTCGAGATCGATGACCGGCACCGATGGAAGTGATGACTCAGAGGAGAGGAACGAAAGGTCCTGATCATCTCGGACGTAGCTAGGTGGGATGTTGGAGATGGGTTCCTTGGCCAGCTCCTGATCACTAGGTACTATGATGGATTTTCCGAAGCTAACTTGTACTTCTGTTTCTGTCTCCATGGAGGCCATCTGAGGAAGAGCAAAACCAGGCCTTCGTTATTTCTAGCTTCCCAAATAGCTTCCCAAACACGATGTGAGAATATGATATGTACTTACGAAGATATTCATTTTTTTTTTTTATATAAATTTAACGAATCTTAATATTTTGTTTTAAAAAAAGACTGTATAAATAACCCATCTAATAAATTTATAAATAGTATAATTCATTTTAAAAATATATAAAGCATTACTATTTACAAATAGATTTATGAATATTTTATTAATTATAAATTTATTAATTAATGGGTGGCTCTATAACCTTTTAAGTTCTGTTAAAGACAAAACGTTTACGTTCGCAAAATGGCAACAAACGCAATGGAGAGTAAACGACGGAAGTTGAAAGAGCAGTGATTAGCTAAAGTTCTATTGATTTAATATTTATTCGAATATGAGTTTCATCGCACCAATCTCGCAATCACATACAGTTCTTATACCCACGCTTTCTTCCACGTTCTTCCTTCCTAATGCAACCATAAAAAAATAAAAATAAATAATAATAATAATAATAATAATAATAATAATAATAATAATAATAATAATAATAATAATAATAATAATAATTTATTACGGTTAGATAAGATCATTCACAATGGATTCTTCATCCTATTCTTTAAAATATATCACCAAAACCTACTTCTTCTATTTTACATATTAACTTTTACAATATACCATACATCAGCTTATCTATTTTTTTCATATCATTTAAATATTATACTGTTTAATATTTTTTATTCATTTCAAATATTTTCTTTAACAACTAATAATATCCTAATATATTTGATATTTACAATGTCTCCTCGTATACAATGTCATATAATTATGTTCTATTTTAAATTAATCCAAATTTATAAGCTAAACCCAAATATGAATTAATTTAAAAAATAAAAAAAAAAGAGATTATATAATATACAAGAAATCTGGCATTTTCCAGCGCTCAAAATCGTCGCAAATACCTTTCAGAATCGCTGCATTTGATCATTTTCGACGATTTATAAATCGTTGTAGGTTCGCCGAAATCCTAAAGCCATTTTTGATCAATTTCGGCGATTGGCAAAAATCGTCACAAAAAACTACTATTTCCGACGATTTTAGTCTGCCGAAAATGTTCAAAAAATCGACAGAAATGACCTTCCGGTTGAGCTTTAAAATCGTTGAGAACTACTATTTGCGGCGATATGTGTCGTCACAAAAACTTAATAAATCGCTGCAAATAACTTATTATTTTTTTCAGCGATGTAAGATTATCGCCGTTATGAAGTATTTCCAGCGGGTAAGTTTCGCAGCAAAAAACTATTTCTGGCGATTTTATGTCCCTGTAAATATATTTCTGCTATAAAAAATTATTTGCGACGAGTAAAACTCGCCGGAAAATATGTTTTAGAAAATAAAAAAAAAATGCACAAAACAATATAGAGAAAATATTATACACTTTCAAGTTTTGCAGGCTTCACAAAAAAGATATTACACTATAGATTGCCCTAATATTCTTTTTACATACTCAAAAAAGATCCAAAGTATGAGCTAGTAATATGACCAAAATTGACATGAAGCCTAAAAAAAACCTATTGATCTAAAATGCCACTGCACAAAAAAAGAACCACAATTGTCTTCTACACTAAAATGAAAAACATGGTTGCACTAAAATAGAAGCACATAACAAATGACATGAACCACATTTACATGCTCTACCTATCACTGCACTAAAATCACCTACATGTTAAACACATGTAGAGCTCTACCTATCAGCAAAAGCAGGTTCTACCTGCAAGCAAGAAAAGTGTAAGATTAGGATATGTCTTTTTTTTTATAAGTAACTACTTATAACCATATGATAAAACTTTTTCCATTTTTCAAATTATATATAACTCTTCATACATTAATTAGCACAATTTTATACTTGAATATTATATAGAAAACATATTGATAACTATATATTCCTAAAACATTGAGTTTGAGTATGAGAAGGCAATGTTCATGAGTATGAGAAGGCAATGTTCAACCACCAACTTGTTTTTTTCCCTATAATTATATTAAATGTTGCAAATAAAGATTAAAAAAATCGAAGAAGACAAACAAAATATTAAATACCACTACACCAAAACATCACTGCACTAAAACAGAACCACATAACAAATGAAGTTTGTAGGTAGTCACAAAGGCTAGTAGAATGCACAAAACACAAGCTAAACAAAGTTCCAATAAATTAGTTGTCAGCAGGGAAATAAATGACAGCACACAACTTATGTTAATTCACAAAGTAAACGGGATACCTTTTTCAGAAAATATGGTAGGGATGCAACATGATCCAAGTGAAAGCTGAAAGCAGAAGCATCACTTTAGGTTAAACAAAGAGGCAAAACTATACATTACATTAGCATTTGGTGGTAGTGGTTTTGAGTTGTCTGACATATGTACTAATGACCATATGAAGGCAAAAAGGGAAACCACTTGAACAGAGGAAGAGAAAAAAATCAAATGCTACTTGTCTTTACCAAATTCATCCTGCAAAGAGGCAAAACCACTTCGCCCCTACATAGAAGCCAAGATATCAGAATATTATTCCAAAATCCCCATTAAAAGCTATTAAAAGATCTCACTTAGAAATTTATGCAAAACCAGCCACTTAATAAAGTGTTGAACATAAAGATAAATATTGCAATTTTTATGGATCACCATCTAAGTAGTTCCTCCAGAATCAGTGATTCTACCTCACTATTCTGTTGCACACAGTCACCATACGACTTTTATCTCGATGCTATTCAAGGTGATAGCCTATGAGTTTTAGATATTACTTCCTATATCTCTAGATAGATTGAGCTGCTTAAAGTACTAACATTAATATGATATCCTTGTTTATAAAAAATAAAAACAAAAAGATGCCTTACATTACTGCAAAAGACAACTTTGTGAAATTGTAAACTATATCAGGAAAGAAATACCTGCAATATATCAGCAACACCTGGAGATCTGCATATCTTGTGGCTATATCAGGAAAGCAATATCTGCAATATCCAATTCTGCAGCAATGGCACATTTACAAGCCCATGAGAAAGCATTAGTAGTGTAATCAAAACAAATAAGAATCTGATTTTGGGGTAAAATAAAGTGGCTTCATTGTAGCTTCTTGCTTGGACAAGATGCTATACAACTGATGTTCATGCCCAGTTTGTGCTTTCCCAAGTCTTCTGAATGAAGAAGGGGCAAGGGGAGGTGTTTTTTTTATCCAAAAGCATGTAAACTAAAATAGTTTTCTTGTTCAAGGATTTAAGTACCTGGAAAATGTTTAGCCAAGCTCCAATTGTGGTGGCAGCACGAGGGATAGGCCTTTTAAACATGGTAAGCAGCTTTAATGCATCAGTTTTGATTTCTGTAATGTTGTTCTACGTTGCATGGAACTTAATCACTCACTTACTAAGAACCAAAACCAACTTAAAAAGGGAAAAAATGGTGTGGGTACCACCATAGCAGCAAAGGCAAATGCGAGAGGGAATGCACAAGCAAACATCATGATCATTCCAAACTGCAATGCCAACTCCAAAAAAATCTGCAGGTAGATTTTGAGTTTAATCAGTCAAAGAAATGGACAATCTCTAAAATCTCATGGTTGTTTAAAAGAAAAACAAGAAAATGAACCTATACAGTTCTAATTTCCAAGTGTACCAACCACATAAGTTATTCTGTTAACATCAAATCAACAAGCCAGCATTATCATTGAGAAAATTAAGGAAAAAGAAAAGGAAAGACCCAAAATATCTAGCACATGAAGTAAATGTTTCATCAACCCTATCCAATTTGACCCAAAATATTCTGAATTTAGTCCCCTGACCCTTCCTTTCTCATAAGAAATAAAAAGTAAAGAAGGATTGGAGCAAATGGAAAAGACAAACCATGTAGCTTACCATCATAACCTAGAAAGTTGAGATAATGGTAGTATGAAGCCGCCACCATGAAAAGGAAGTAATGTATGACTGCCATGAATACAATACATTGGTAAGGGCCATTAATTGATGTTGAATCTAAAACTGTGGATACACCCACACATAGTAAAAGAGCTGTTACCATAAAGCAGAACAAACATTGGGAAGAAAGAGTTGCAATGAACATCCATCATCCCTGTTTTCACAAATAATGACATTCACAAATAACTCATAATGAAAAGTGCCATTATAGGCCTCATCCATCATCCCTGTTTTCATACTGTTATGTCCAAATCAGGTAAGGTCATTATGCCTAATAAAAGTACAGTATATATCCCATTTGGTCTAGATAAACTGCTAGCTAGAATTGCAACTGTTTTTTTAATGCTAAGTAAAATTCTTGCTCTAGATATCCCATTAGCTCAAATCTGCTCAATACAATGATTTATGTTCACTCAGCAAAAGCAACAAAAGCCCCCAAGTGTTAATAAGAAAACTTATTTTATTCTCCGTTCTTGTAAGCAATGGTATCATTTTTTTTTCACAGATCACCTAGCATGTATCCTTTAAACGCATGTATAGAAATCTCTTGAACCTAATATACATACAGTTTATATATAGCACTACCTATATATATAGTATAGTTTCAAATAAATAATATTCTATAATGTAACTCCCCAAAGAAAGCTGGGCTACAGCTCGTGTGAGTCTTTTAAGTGCTCTCAAGACATTGGCATGCATAGTTCTCCTGAACTTCTTTCTCTGTCTGCCCTGGTTTTTCCTTCATTGATTTCAAGCTTCCACCAGTTTGCTGACCACCTGTTTGAGGACTAGTTGCCTGATAAGGAAACAAGATACGCATAATGAGCAAGGCATGGGAAGACCAAAATGACTTCATTAACAAGATATACAGTTCAGGAAAATAAAACAAAATAAACTCAATGTAATTGTTCTACAACAAACATTGGAGGAAATATCCTACTCTGTTTAGTGTTGCCTGCTCTGCCTCTTGCCCCTTTTTTGAAGATCGAGTTTTCAGCTCCTCCTCTCAGCTCTGTCTCTCCATCCTAAGATTTTTTATCATGTAATTGAAGAATTTATTAAAAAAAAAAAGGTAAAAGCCTGAGAAAAAAATTAACAGATCATCCTAATAAGCTCCAGATAAATATTGCAAAAGAAAACATATAATTTCAAACCACTAATAATGACACAACACACTCAGGAACAAGACACTTTTTTTCCCACAGGAGGGGGGAGGGGGATAAAAGAAACTTCATCAATCTATGTAGCAATGACATGGAAGTTAAAGCATCTTCCATTTGTAATTATGCAAGGCATGCCATTCTGTTACAAATGTTTACAGTTTAATTTCGCAAATTTAAAATACCTTCTTACTTATAAAAAAAAACACACACACAAATTTAAAAGAATAACAAGGAAGTTAATTTTAAACCACGCAGACTTGTAGTCATACTATTAAACATGGTAAAATTTATAAGAAAAACAACAAAAATGAATATTTTGACAAGGCACCATACCTCTCTCTTGAATGGAGGGTATCTTCCAAGACCTGGTGTAGCATTTGCTGCAGCAGAAACTATTTCAACCAGAATGCGATGTACCTAATTTATAAATCAGAAATCAATGTATAAGGAATTGATTAGAGCATTTGCACATATTGATCCCAGTAAATAATATAATGCCTTGCTAGAGCTAGGTGTACCTCTTGTATAAAATGCTTATGCCTTAGTTGCCTCATCTGCCCTACTCCCCGCGCCTCCTCCTCATTTGGTAGCAATGGGCTGCAAACAGAGCAAGGGAGGGCCTCGGGCTGCTGGGCTAGGCGTAGAGGAGAAGGGGCTCCGACGGTGGACTGGCAACGACATCGAGGTGTGGGTGGTTGCGAACGGCGCCCCCAGCGACGGCGACATAGAGAAATCTGAGAGAGAGAGAGAGAGAGAGAGAGAGAGAGAGAGAGAGAGAGAGAGAGAGAGGTGAGGCCAGAAAGAGATTAGTGTGGGGGCTGGGGGAGAAGGAGGGGGTGGCCGTCGAGGTGAGGTCGTGGTGGCATGTTGGGGCCGTTGGCGACGGGCTGTGCGCGGCGGAGGCTTGAGGGAGAAGAGGGACTGGGTAGAGAGAGGGTGAAGGGCGAGAGACGGCTGGAGGGATCGAAATGAGGGGAAAACCTAACGCGAGGGTTTTAAATTTATTAAGTTTTTCCGGCGCTTTTGACTCGCCGCTAATAACTTTAAATGGGCGCATTTGTTTTTACAGCGACAATGTTCGCCGCAAATAGTACATATTGTGGCGATTTTATTTAATCGACGGAAATTTAATGAGGCTACAGTTAATACAACATTGTTTTGACGACACAAATAGCCGTAACAGGTACAAATGTCGCCGCAAAAAGTAATTTGTACATTTTTCATCCATGATTTCCCATCATCGGACCGAAATTAAGCGGCGACATAAAAATTGCCAGAAATAACCTATATTTGCGGCGATTTTTTTTGCGACGAATTTAAAATCGCTGGAAAAGACCAGAAATAATCGAGAATTAATATTTTCATAATCAAAGTATATTATGAAAATATTAATTCTCGATAACTGTAAAAGAATATTCTTAAGATATTTTTCGATATATTCCATGAATATCCTTTTTTTTTATAATTATGGAGGAATATTCTTCGGTATATTCTGTGAATATCTATTTTCGATAATTGTGGTCTTAAGATATTCGTCTGTATATTCTGTGACTATATATTTTTTATAATTGTGAAAAAATATTCTTAGTATATTCTTTAGTATATTAAGAGAATATACCTTTAGTCTTCTCAAAACTTCAACTATAAATAACACAATTTGTTTATAAAGTTTCACCAACATCTTCATTTCTATTTTTTTACACAATTCTTCTAGTTCTTATTTCTATATAGTTCTTATGGATTCCGTCTTTGAAATATTTGACTCTTCGTCATCTGACGAGGAGTTGGAATTAAATTTAGTTCTTGTTGTGGAAGAAGAATGTTTGGATAATGAAAGAGGCTCGGCATCGCGTTGTAATTCTATTCCACGTCGTATATTCATTCGAAGAAATTCGTTTGAAGGCCACCAATGTCTCTTTGTAAATTATTTTACTGAATCACCTATATATCACTTGAAGTTATTTCGTAGGAGGTTTTGAATGCAACGTCATCTTTTCTTGCGCATTCAAGTTGCAATCGAAGCATGTGAACTATATTTAGTCCAAAGAAGAGATGTTGTTAGAAGAATTGGGTATTCCTCCCTTTAAAATAATTGTTGCGATGAGAATAGTAGCTTATGGAGTATTTGGTGGTTTTGTAGACAAATATATAATGATTGCAGAAAATACAGCAACCGAGTGTTTGCAGAAATTTGTTAAAGCTGTCATTTGCAACAAATTTGATATCGCCGCTCACTTTTAACCTTAACTAGCACCCGGTCTATTTATTTTGTTTTTTGCAGCGAATTTGCCACATATGGCGACGAAATACATTGTTGCAATAGTAAATAATGTGTTGCGACGGTGGGTTTTGCATCTAGAAAAAATCTTCTTCACACTCTACTATTTATCACACACTCCACACACTTGGTGTATTTGAGTTTAAAAAAAAAAAAATTTAGTGCATGGTGTGTGGAGAGTGTAGGTAGATATGTAGAATTGCTCTTTAGAATCCCGATTGCCAAACCCTTCGAAATTTCCTTCTTCAACCTCCATTTTCGTCTACCTGTATGACACCCCTCCCAATTTGCACACGGCGATTTAGGAGCTCTAGATTCCATACTGTTGCAGCCTCGTCGGCCACTTGGTTCTCCTTTCGCAGAACCCAAGCCCCTCATTCCATACTTGAAGTGAACCAAAGTCTGTGCCTCCACGTCCGTTTCTGAGTGATTGTTTTGGGAAGTCCAATATCGGCGGTCGAGATCTTCGATCGACACAGTGGGGACTCTCTTTCATGCACCGCAGGTATCTATGGTTCCCTTTAAGAAATATCTCTCCCCCTTCATCCTCGCATGAGTTGCTTATTGTAAAAATTGTGCATTTTGTTGGTTTTGATTAAGTGTGTGTCTGAAAGTATGTTCTTTCTGGGCGTATGGTAAGCGTCCTTGTTTCTGTGTGAACCCCCCTTTTTTTTATCTGTAGCTTATGGATTTTTCCCCTTCGTTTGGTTTATTCATGGCCCCTTCACCAGTTCATTTTTTGTATTTGTCTCCTTTGACTGTCTTTGAAGTTCCAAACTATCACCCATTCAAAAGTAGTGAAAATGTTGGGTAATTGAAGTTCCAAACTGTTGTTGATCATCCAAACTGATGCATTTAAAGGAAAGGGAATACCTTTTATGTTTTCTGCTATATTCAAGTGCTAAACTTTAGTTAGAAATCGCTGGTACTAGCTTAGCTATCATTGTATTATGTTATAGTTGTCTTTGTCTATTTTAATGAAGCCCCTTTTGTCCATACATCTGAATAATGCTTCTCCTTTTCATTTTAGTTAAGTTTCGCAATTGAATACAATCTTTATTGCGTCGGGGGGAAAGTACATAGTTTGCCTCAAGACCTGTGATTGGTTCCGAGTTTCATTATCTACATTAGTTGAACTGATTATAGTTATAAAACATTTATATATTTAATTGTTTACTCACTTCAAATGTTAGTTTCTTGGGTGCCGAAAGAATCTTTGGTATGCATACCATATTACAACTAACACTGTTTTTCTGCAGCAGATGGTATAAATATGTTATTCTGCAGAAGAAATTGAAAGTATGCCAAGTAGCATATGGGTATCTGTTAAGAACGAGTGCTTGTACCTATAGTCTTCAAGTCATTGTTTTCAAGCTCAAATCCATCTCAAAAGTTATTTCCTTCTTGTAAAGAATATATCTTGAAAAGGAAAGTTGAAAATTTGAAAAATGAAATTTTGGAAATGAAATTTAAAATTGTTTGTAGAGGCGAATGTTATTGTTTGTCTAGGAATTCAAACAATTTATAACCATGTGCAATTATGCTCCTGGGTACGTGTGGTTCACTTAAACAATACATTTTGACATAAATTATAGACTTATTGGTCCTAAAAATGCTCGAGTGGAATGAATGTATTTTCTGACTTGTGTTGAGTCATTACAGCAGAACGTGCTGCCTAAATAGTTTGAGATTTATATTGTGATGTTTTATGTATTATGTTCTGTATTTCCTTAGATTTTTCTTTCATGCCAAGTTGATGATTGTGCCTTTATTGGTGGGCTAGTTTAACTTAGTTTCTGCTCCTGTCATTGAATGAGTTCATGTGTTGTTGTAGGTGCAGAAGCAATGTTTGTTGATTTAGGTCACTTCTCTGTATGTGCCATACAGGTTTATTCCAGCACTACATCAAAACATTTTTTTCTTGGAGAATACATTCATGTATTTGCTTTACAAGAGGCTCCTTATAAATAATCCATACTATGTATCTAGATTGCCTTTACTTGTGTTGTATTTCCCTGTCTTCTTGCTTACAGGGGCCAAATTGCTTATCTGATGAGATATCCAAATTCTGTAGAAAGAATATTCTATGACTCTGTGCCAGGTATTGATGTGGCTGCATACATATGTCAAACAGACCCAATATTGGGAATCCAATGCTTAAATAATTTCTTTTAATAAGAAAAACATTGGATTATTTGCTACCCTCACTAGCTAATCAAAAACCATGGCATCTAAATCAGTCATTTCTATATTTAAAAAGCTCTAGATAAAGTCACTTTTTTATGGAGTTAAGTGTAGTGGATTAGAATATGAACACTATAGTTGATTGCAAATGCAAACTATTTCTATCTTCCAGGTAAGCTTTGATGAGGTTTGGATCTAGTAGATTCCTATGAACTATAGTCAATGGGTTTTTCTTTTTCTTTTTCTTTTTCATGTTAATGGTTTAAAGTTTGGCACTTTCTTACCAGATTTTATACTTTGGTCTACTGTTTTTATTAAAGCTTCCAGGTGACTCCATGTTTTTTATTTTTGACATCAATGGATTATTTTGATCATTGCCATTAGATCTCTTTTTAAGTTTTTTATTTGATAGCTTATTATTTTACTAAAAACTCGCATATTCACAAGTCCTTGAACTTATTTTGAATCGTTTGGTAGTTTCTATCTATAAATCTCTTGCTGCTTAAGATCTTATCTGCCTTTGCTGGTTTAGGTGCATCACACTTTTCCAATTATGGGGTAAGACGGTGCTTTTAATTTCTGGGACAAAGACAGTAAACAGAGACTCAAGGTATGTACAGATCTCATATAAAACTTCAAATCATATTTCAACCATATTTATTGCTTTTACTGCATTTCAATGAAGTATAGGTTCTATTCTTCAGTAACTAATTCATTAGGTAGTATACAACAGAGAACGTCAACTATAGCTTCTTATCCTAATTGCAGGTAAGTGACCTTTGTCTTTTAATATTGACATAAAGTACAGTTTTTTTTTTTTTGGTATCATTATATATATATATATATATATATATATATATATATATCTGTTGAAGCTAATGGCAAAACCATAATCTCAAACTAAAATATGATTTTTATGGCTATATGGTTCGCTTCATGGAAGAAGAATTTGAAATGATAGTTGGTGTAAGGTAATAAATAATTTAAACTCTACTACATTTACTGCCATACTATAGTCCTTTCATTTGAGTTAAGGAGATCATAATATGGTCATATTAGGAGTAGGGATTTTTTTTGAGAATGTCAAAAGAACTATAAACCAATCTCTAAGGTAAAATTCTGTTGGCGGTGATTTTATTTTTTTTTATAATTTTGTCAAAACCCTTTTCTAGCAAGTAAAACTTGCCAGAAATAATTTTTTCGTAAATTAAACTTATTTTCGGTGATCGCATATTGTTGGAAATATTTTTTACCTGCAATTTTTATAGTATTTGTGCCAACTATTATTTGTCCCAAAAAGTTCCCCCAGCAATTTAATTAGGCTGTTGGAATAGATCTCATCATTAGCGGCAATTTATTAAATTTTTGCGACGATTATAATTCACTGCAAAAAGTTTTTCCGGCAATTTAATAGGCAAATCGAATGGGTATTTGCAGCTTTTTATTTGGAATTTACGGTGAAAAAAAATCACCGGAAAATGTAACCTTTTAGCAATGATTTTTTGCTTCCGTTGGGGTAGATCAAAAGTGAAGAAATAATACAGACGAACATGCAACAAGGTGTAAATCGCTAGAAAAAGTCAATGGCAGCGATTTATAGGACTTTTCCCAGAGAAGACGAACATGCAGCGAGGTGTAAATCGCTGGAAAAAGTCAATGGCGACGATTTATAGGACTTTTCCTAGCGAAAATAATCGCTGGGAAAAGTCACTTCCCTTGTGGTGTGTACTCTAGCCCAAAATAAATGTTTAGATTGATCAACCCCATTGATTGGATCCAAACTAGTATTAAGCCAAGCTGACACTAGTAAGTTGTCCTCTTATGGACTAAAGTTTCATTGTCTAGATTTTTTTTTTTTTCTAGCAGTCGTTTGTTTTGGGTTGGGAGGAGTAACTTGAGATTTTAAGTCATTCAAAGATATGAGGAGGTAGTCATTACAACTTTCTTCCTCCTCCTGTAAGAGGGTAGTGAAGGAATGAATTCTATAGAGTTGCAAATCCATCCTTCAAAGGAAATGGAAAAAAAAATAGGATCATGGAACTCAATCAAACTCAATTAAAAAGTTTGTGAAATTCTAAATTTTGATAAGTACCACTTGTTTGGATAAAAACTCAAACAAAGTCAGACATTCTTTATTACCTATCTTAGCAAATGGGGATAGTAACAAGGCAGGTTAGTGGTGGGCAAAAAAAAAAAAAAAGTAGTTGATTACACGAATGCTGCTAGTACTTGGATATATAAACCTTGTTTCAGGAAAAACTTAGGCTTTAGCTTAGGTATATTTCCTTCTATGTTAGTAAATGGCGTCACCAAAATATAAATTGATTCAACAAATAATATGAGTATATTGAGTAATGTTAAGCATCTATATGTGTTATTTAACTTCAATAAATTTCATTAAGCCAACCATTTTTGTTAAGACAGTGCGACATGCCTTGGATATATTCTATCCATTTTTTTTAAATAACATACAATCATGTTGAACCAACCACTTCCATTGCCATAAAAGAGCAAAAATGGCACAACAACAGATCATCCTACAAGACATGGATCGCTTTATATATGCATGTGTGATGTGTGAGCATTGTCAATATGACACTTCCACAATCATGTTAAAATATAGGTAATTCCACAACATTCATACATCAAGTAGATGAGAGTTCTGAGAAACTTTTGTGATGCTAAATTAGCTTTATAATCACAAAAATAAAAATACCTTAAATTAGCCCACCCCTTACATTACCTAAATGAGCTCTTAACGACAAAATATAAATTCTGAAAACTCCTTTCTGATCTTTATTTATATAAAAGGATTAAAAAGGAATTATTCGACACACACCTATGCTTAATTTTATTGCCCTGAACAAATTAAGCAATACCAGGGTCAAAGCTTGACTACAAACAAACTCCAATCAATTTGTAAACTGAATTTCAGGTTAGCAGTCAAATTTGCAAGTGCAGAAGGAATTGGTATTCCTGCTATGACCACATAAACTTTGCTAAATTTAAGTGGTGATAAACATCTTGACAGGAATGACCTAAATTAAAGTGGTGATAAACAACTTCAATGAACTCCATTGTAACTTTTTTTAAGGTTATGGCAACCAGACCATGAGCATTTGATGACAAATACGATTAATTTGAGTGTATTTTGATAGCAAACTTGATGCACTAAATTTCCTAACACTGGTTCTGTCACTATAAATTAGCCATTGAAAATTCAGTCAAGTACTGCTCCAATTTCTTCTGTAATCGATTAGTCAGTTGACTCTATTTCCTCCAATCATTATAAATGGGCAATAGCCAATGAACCCTTGTTTTTAGAACTGTTCATCAAAACTCATTTTTCTTTCACTAGCCAGAATTTTGAATTACTTGCAGATTAATGACAACTAAAGTACTTCATCCTAATGATTACTGTTTGGAATCATGATCTGTATTGTTGCAATTATTCAACTAAGATTTATTTGAATTTCATCAACAGTTCTTCTACATGCAGTCGAAAGTTGCAACGGCAGGGGAGTTGCTCGCCATATCAGCCTGCCAATTAAACAAAAAAAAGGGAAAACAGACAAAAATAGAAGAAAAATGCTAGGGATCTGAAAGAAAAAAGTTACAGATGACAAGTGCACGAGCTCTTTGCCGGGGTCTCTTGATGTGGGTAGATTAACTTCAAGAGAGTATTTTGGTGATCTTCGTGGGTCTCGTCTTCGTGTTCGTGGGTTCTAGTCTTCGTGGGTTTTGGTTTGTGGCGATAGCAGATAAAGTAGCAACAACCAACAACAAAAACAAACAGAAGCAACTGAGAGAGTAGTATAAGAAATCAAAAAGTTCCTGGAAATTGCAAAATCAGAAGGTCCAGGAATCTAGATTTCCAGAGGAAATTTCAGTTTCCCCTGACGTCTATCCACAAAGTTACAACCCCAATAAAAGAAGAACCACAAGAACAAGGCCTTGGCCAATACTCCCAACACCTTCAACCACATGGGGAATGCATAAACGTCCCACCAAATAGAAGCACTCAACAAAGAGATTTTTTACCAAACCAGTGGCTATGCAAAGCATAGAAACAATGGGTATGAAGAGCACCTTCGGAGAGATTATCCAAGTCCAAGTCCACGACATCTTCGACTCTCTCGAAAGCTCTAAGATTTACACACTTACGATGGTAGGACAAGTGGTTGTTCGGGATTTACACATCGTTGTGGTTTTCAAGTGGATCTGTGCTCACCCATTTGCGTGGGTCATCTTCCTCGTGTGGGTCTTCGACTTCGTATCAGTGCAGACTCCCATGAAACCTTCAAATCAGTGCGGTTATTTGTTCCTTGAGTTTGATAGTAGTCTTCACGTCGAAACAACTAAACACTTCATCCCATCTATTGTTCTTCATCTTGTTTTTTCCTTAATTTCCTAGGAACTAAACAAAAAATGCAAGCTTTTCCAAAAAACACAATAAAATTCTTTCTTTCATCTTCTTTCTCAGTTTCTATGGAAACAGATGAGAACCAAGAATTGTTAAAAACTAAAGCATATCACGGGTGAAAAAACTATTTCCTTTTTTTGCAATTCACAAAACGGAAGCAAATTTAAAAGCTGCTCCAAACAACAATGAAAAAGAAAAAGAAAGAAAGAAGAAGGGTGATCGAGGAGAGGGAAATTGAGGGAAGCCTTTAGCAGTTTAAACCGCGCGCTCCATTTTTTTGAAGCGGTGCGTTTGGTTTTTTTCCACATCAGCAGTCGTTTACTCACCATTTACACGAGGTGACTGTATTGAGCATTTTTCTTTCATCAAAATCCTAAACCCAAAAATAAAGGATCATATATAAGCTCTGTTTTTAATAAACAATCGATATAGAACTTAAACTAAGCATTCATACAAGTGTTATTCCTTAAAAAAAAAAAAAAAAAAGTGAAACATCCCTACATGCAAACTCTAGGATTTTGTACCACAATGGATTTTGTATTGCAAACTCTCTCCCTAGACGCAAACATCCGTAGATGCAAACTCTCTCCACATGTTGTAAAATCTCACAATTATGTACCCACGCAAACTCCTAAACCTATATTCTGAAAAGAAAAAAATTATGTGCTTTCATGAGTTTGAGAGAGAGAGAGAGAGAGAGAGAGAGAGAGAGAGATTCCCCGAAAGCTAGCGTATTTGACCCATAGATTACTTTGAATTGGTACATTTTAAGAAAAAAATTTCTAATGTTTACCACAGCCGTGGGTTTCCAAGCTTGCTGAACCTTAGAGAGCAGAGCTTGAAGCAGAAGAACGACCTTGATCGGTGATGGAGTCGACGAGCAAAGTCGAAGGATGATGGTGCCTCAGCTTCTAGTTCTGTCTTTGGCGCCAAGCAGAGAAGAAAGTGTAGGAACGCGAGAGAGGGGGTCTAAAATGAGAATAAAGGTAATTTGAAAAAACGAGGAAAATCAGCACGAGGAGATAGAAATTAATTTAAAACATTTACAATGATGAACAACTTCCTCCATATCTAGCGGGTTCCCTGTAGCAAAATATAAAGTGCATTTAAAATAAAAATACAAGATCCATTGGAGGGCACTTTTGAGAGAATTTCTTTACATTTTAAAGAAAAATATATTATAGAGCATCCATTGAGAATGCTCTAAGAGTCAAGTTGTCATATTTATTTAATTGTATTTATAAATAATAGTAAGTAATTTCAATTGTAAAAATACGTTTATATGTAATTGTATATTGTGAATTTGTGAGTAGAAATATTTTGATATTTCCTTTTTTATTTTCTTTTCTTAAATTTATCTTTTTAAAAAATGATAAACGAGTAGACGCTCGTCGAGCGCTCGATTGAGTACTCAACTTGATTTTTAGTTTTAGTGTCAAGTCCATTTTAAACATAATAAAAAAAAGTTCAATTCGAGTTCAAATAAGATTTTTTAATAATCAGTTGAGTTTGACTGTACACTATTTATTCAAACTCGACTCGATTACAACCGTAATCGCAGGAAAGAGATTAAAAAATGAGTTCTGCTACACACAGTCAATTTTGCGTACTCCTTTCGCACTTCACTGATTTGATTGGCCAAAATAATTATTTTATATTAAAAAAAAAGTGATGCAACCAATCACACTAGTGGCAGTGCACAAATAGTACGCAAAAGTGAATTTACATAGAGTTTTTGTTAGAAAATATTATTGATATAGTCTTTGGAGTTGCTATTATGTCCTAATCGACAATATCATTTCTTAATATATATATAAATTGAGAATAGAGGTAGCTCACATAACTAAGATTATGTTGAAATTCAGAATTAATTAACTTTATTAAAAAAACCGCATGTGCAGAATATATATAATTATATATATATATATAAAGAGTAAAAAATACATCCTGCACATGCATGCATCATGCTAAATTTAGTTGAACTGCCATTCCAATAAGCTCGATCGATCCTTTGCATGCGCTCATGTCTTATAGTAACTACGTACCGTCGTGCCAATGCATGGTATCTTTTTACCTACATTTTGTAGAGGAGATAATATACTTTACCTGAATTTTATAAAACTGAACGAATAAACTTATGTAAGTTAACGTGATAAGTTAGATTATAAAATTTATTTTATTGTAAAGTAAATCTGATTGGCTTATCATACCAATTACTTCAATTTATTATAAGATATTTTTATAAATCTGATACTTCTCTTTATAAATATAAGACTTCTCTGTCTAATGATTCTTCCATTTTTTATATAAAGGTGATGTAATTTATAGGTACAAACCAAGTCAATGTACACGCCTGTGCGGCGCCAAACAATATATATATATATATATATATATATATATATATATATATATATATATATATATATACACACACACTAGGTCAAAGTAACGTGTAAAGCACGTTTGCCTAGTTAGATTAAACAGTTATTTTACAAAAATAATATGTTTTTTTACAAAATTTATAAAAATAGTTGATGACATATATAGCTTAAAAGACATTGCTTCAACTTTTATACAAGTAATATAATTAATAGAATATTACAAAGGAACTTTAACAAACAAATTAACTACTACAATTAGTACTATAACAAGATGATTGAGTTTGCATTATCAAGATGATGGTATTTAATGGCGTGTTTTGGGTCAAATAAGATTTACTTCTCATTTTTCCTATATATTTTAGTTTTGTATTATATTTTGCTGGATAACTGTATAATCTCGTTGAGGATATTTTACTGTTGTGGTTCTATTTATAAAATTCTGGTAATTATGATTACTAAGTTGTGAAATTTATGATTTCATCTCAATTTCTCTTAATATCTAAATGTAAACAGTTTTTAATTTCAAAATTTTAATTTTTTCATCTAATCATTATTTAATCATTACAACTTTGTCAAACTTTCAAATAAAACACAAAAAACTAATTTAAATTTTTTAAATACCAAAACAAAAATTATATTCTAACAATATTTTAACTCTATAATATTTTTATTCAATTTTTTTCTCTCATTTTTCAAAATTCAATAAACATCTTAACTAAAACCATTTTATTACAATTCGCAAATCAATTTACTACTATTTACAGATCATCTCATCTCATCTCACTATCCAAATCAGGCCTAACTACTCCACATTAAAAATGAAAATTTTCACTATGAAAATATTGCCAAAAAATAAAAAAAAACTAATTATTAAATAATATCAAGTTTTAAGTCACTACCCAAATAATATAAGATAGATTGTGCTGAAGAGGTCATAAAACAATTTAAATTTCGGATTTGAATGAGGAGACCTTAATTTAAGGCTCGAAAAAAATATCACAACATACTTGCCAGAAAAGACCTTAATTTTTAAATTACTCGGGTGTACAATTACAACGCACATATGCGTAGTTCTACAGATACTTTTGAATATTTTCAAGGTATTAATTTTAGACCATCTTCTAAGAATCTGACAACTCAGCGTCTTTAAGTTGACAATTTCTTCTCGAAAATACAAGTCGGTCCATGTTGCAGCTCGTAACTTTTAACAACAAATATCAAGATTTTGAATACCGTATCAAACCGGACGGTATATATTGTGTTGGAATTGTAACCGGTGTGAGAAAGATAGGCGTTTCATACCGGATTAAATATCAATCATTTCAATGTGTTTCGGTCAATACTGGCCAGTTCTCGATGTACTGGTCGAAATTTTGTATTTTTAGTGTATTTTCATAATTTTCACTCTATTTCTCATATCTTAAGATTCTTTTCTTAACTTTTTTTTAATTATCTTTTCTCGAGAATTAAAAATTAAACTCTACTCCCATTTTCGTGATAAAAATAAGTGATTATTATTTTTAATTATTGGATTGAGAACTTAGAAGTATTATTAAGTTTTATAAATATGTGTTTTAATTTTTCAAGACTTGCATTGATGTTATTTTGAAATATAATTTATACATATATAATTAATTTATCTATATATAAGCTATATCAAAATAGTATTGATACCAAAATATTTTATTGTAGTACTTTAACCAGACGATCTTCAAAACGATATTAAAAACTTTGAAAAGATATAAATATATATTAAAGTGTTTAAAAACTTTAATTAATAGTATTTCATTCTAAATGTCCAAACAAATACATTCTACACCTTGGGATTATCATTTTTTTTAATAAAGTTATTTTTTTTTATTCTTCCCCTGCAAGGCCATTATGCACACGCACGGTCAAAAAGTTGGAGAGAGAGAAAGGAACAAAAGGCGGGGTTGTTGCCGTTAACTTTAACAAAGAAAAAAAAATGTTAAAACAAGAATTTACATCCAGTAAGAGTAATGCTACATACAGTTGTGGAATGCACAAATGTTGTGCAGTCGCTTTGAAAAAAAGTAAGGTCTACTATTAAAAAATTAATTTATTTTCAAATGGGTCTCATATTCATTTCTCTATATATAAAGATATATATCAAGCAAAGGCACATATCACCCAATTTGGTATATTTTCGTTAATTAAGAAAAGGCACAGATCACCCAATTCTTTAAACAACTTGTCGATTGGTTTTATTATGTGTAATTCTATATACAACTGTGAAATGTGTAATCGTCGCGTAATCGCTTTGAAAAAGTGTGGAGTCCACTATTAAAAAATTAATTTTTTTCATGTGGGTCTCATGTTTTATTTAATTTTTTCAAAGCGATTACGCGACAGTTACACAATTCACGGTTGCAAATATCTTTTCTCTTTACATTTGGTCGACAAGTACAGCATGATAGTGGCGTACGTGGAGATAAATAATATCAACAATAAGAACAAGTGGTTGGTGTTAATCAGAACAAGTGGTTGGTTTTGAAGATCATGATCAATACTTAACTCATAAGTTGCAAATTCGTCAAACCATACCCATCAACAACTTAATTTCACAAAAGAAAAATAGGGATTTAAGCACGTTTTTATTTGCATTATATGCTTGGAAAAATACATCATGATCACATGGAGGAAGAACATGTGGTGGATGAAAACATATATTAAACCATCACGCAACAAGGACAACTCATGCAATGGGATATTCTTCAGAAATTTTGGACACTTGTTCTTACTTTTGGCCTTAATTTGGGATAGGCATTAGGCAAAGAAAATTAATTTAGATATGAGTGATCTTGGTCCGTGACTTGACTAAAGTACATCTTTATTAATTCATTATTTCCCCACGTGATGAAATAGCTCCAACTGCAATTCCAAATTAAGGGAGTTCGAAACATACAAAATAATGAAATATATGTATTTAAAATGTTAAAATTATAATATAAATAAATAACTAATCTATATTTTCTCATAAGTTTAAATTTTTGGGATAAATGGTTATTGTTTCAGATATATAGTATAGAACATGTGTTCTGAGTTCGAATCTTTACTTTACACTTTATCAATTTAATTAAGTATTCTACATGTTGAATCCACTCATTGAAGAAGAGTCTGACCCCACATGCAAGAGCTAGGAGGTGTTAATATTATAATATAAATAATTAAATCTACCTCTTTATATGATTTCGGATCCGTATATATATTTAAACTTTTGAAACAAGTGATGATTTTACAAAAAATACTCTTCCTCAATAAAGAGGAGAAAATATTAATATTTTAAGTTTTTATAATTATATAGGTCTCATATATAATAAATACATTGTATATATTGACATATGATATATGCTTGCAAATAGCAAAACTGGTGTATAATTAACTGAATAATGTATTAGTTTTACGTTGAAACTAATTTGTCTTAAAAACGAAGAAGGAGAGAAAAATTGGTAACCCTAGCAGCTAATTATTTCTCCCTGGTCATTGAATTAATGAACTAGTCTTATCGCCTATTGATGAAATTAGTACTACATCCATCAATATATATATATAAAGAACAATAATTTTATCTATTGATGAACTAGTCATGTATAGATCCTTTATAAGTGCCTGTGCAGGATTTATCTATTTGAGATTTGTATAAAATATTTCTCTTATGAAACAACTTGTACTTATGTGTATATATGGTTACTTTTGGTTCTTCAGATGATTCATGTGCTATGAGCTAGGTAGGTCACTTACAACTAGGGGTGTAGTTGGTTCAATTCAGTTCAGTTTTGGACATTCGAACCAGTATATATTCGTTTTGAAAATTTAAGAATCAATACTGGATTGATTCACCACTTAAACCAGAACTTCCGATTTTTCTGGATTCGGTCTGGTCCGATTTTTCCGATTTTACATATAAACGTCAAAATTATACTCCAATGAAACTTTAGCAAGTGATTGACCCGAAGTAATTTTATATTAATAACTTAATATTAATCTTCATGTTTAAGATTAAAATTTCATGTTATATTAATTTTATGTTATAAAACTAAATTTCTATGTTATATCAAAATTCAAATGTTATATTAAAAATCATAAGATTAATTTATATATGTTATATCGTAGTCAAATGTTATATTAATTTTATGTTATAAGATTTATATACATGAATAATAAGATTATAAAATTTCAGAATATATTAATCAGCAATTTAGCATATAATATAATATAAAAAATTATATAATATAAAAAAATCATATAAAAATATTTATATATAATATATAAAATTAAAAAAATAATATATATGTAGTACCGGTCTGATCCGGTTTGAATCGGTCCCAACAGAATTGCATGGGGTTTAGGTTATGACTCAAACCCGACTTAATAGATCAGCGCAAGCCCTCGATTATAGTTAGGGTGTTATTATGGTCACGTCCGGAATCCGGATACGAAAATCGACTCTCGGTTATCCTCCTACCCTTTTTAGCAGAGAAAAAATATTCCCTACGCCGTTCTCGTGCTATAAAAGAACCAACCATCCCCGAAGAACCAACGTACCATCCCCCAAGCTAATTAAACTGATCATCACCTACTTGGTTATAGCAAGCTGGTGCACCTAGCTAGGTTAAGCAATGGCAACACTGGATGCAGTTGACTTTTTGAGCACAAATTCAGTTCTCAGCGTTATGGAGCTCACCAAAAAGCCACTTACAACAATCCCTCAGAACTATATTTGTCCAGATCAAGAGCCAGTACTACTTGGTCTCTCTGATCATGACTGCAATACTACCACCTTGCCTACGCTTCCAACAATTGACATGGAAAAATTGATCATCGGGGAGACCACAGACTTAGAACTAGACAAGTTGCATTCTGTTTGCAAAGCTTGGGGCCTTTTTCAGGTTTTTTCTCTAATTTTCTTCAACAATTAGAGTTTATTCATTAACACGATTTCCCTTCACCAATCTCAATGTCTATTTAGTTTTGTGTACATAACTAGGAAAGTATATATATAGTTTATGTTGTGGCCTTCATTTCCCTTCGATGCATGAGTACTCATCGATCGATCCCTCTTGCATGAATTGGACCAAAGCACAGTGTCTATTTTTCCTTATTTTTTCTTGTTTTTTTTTTCCTCTTCTTGACAAAACTTAAAAAAACGAAAAACAATTGAAACAATAATATCATAATCCTCAAGAAGTCGTCGTTGTTTGATTGTTTTACAGTTGGTGAATCATGGAGTAAGTTCTTCACTACTAAACAAGCTGAACAAGGAGATTGAAGAATTCTTCAAGCTTCCCTTGGAAGAGAAAATGAAATACAAGGTAAGGCCAGGCGATGTTGAAGGCTATGGAACAGTCCTCCGACCCAAAGCTCAAAACCTTGATTGGGGTGATAGGTTCTACATGACAATCAACCCTATTCATAAAAGAAAGCCATATTTATTCCCAGAGCTACCTTCATCCTTGAGGTTCTCTCTCTCTCTCCTCTCTTTCTCTCTCTCTCTCTCTCTCTCATGTAAACATTTTGTCATATTTTTTTTGCTTTCTGCAGGAACACCTTAGAGTCATATTTCTCAGAGCTGCAGAACCTTGCCATGATACTTATGGAGTTGATGGGAAAAGCTCTGAAGATAGACAAGAGAGAGATGGAGGAGTTATTTGAAGATGGGATGAGATCAGTGAGGATGACATACTATCCACCATGCCCACAACCAGAGCTTGTTGTTGGCTTTCCTCCTCACTCTGACGCTACTGGTATCACCATCCTTCATCAAGTCAATGGAGTTGAGGGTCTCCAGATTAAGAAAGATGGGGTTTGGATTCCTGTGAACTTCCTTCCACATGCCTTTGTTGTCAACGTAGGAGACATCATGGAGGTTTGTCATATCGTATTTTTCTAGATCGTCTGCCTCTGATTCTCCCGTCTCTTTTGGAAAGAACGTCTTTTAAAATAAAAGCACGTGGTATATTGAACGCATGCATACATGTACTCTATCATGTGTGTGCGCATATATTTAATTATATATGTTATACTGAAATCACATTTTCACTATTAAGATAGGCAATTTACGTGAATTATTTTTAAAAAAATTGGATAAATTTGAAATTCACACTCTTAATTAGCTAGTATATTACTGATCATCATACTCTTAATTAGCTAGCTACATATATATATATATATATATATACACACACACACACACACACACCCTCTTGCATGCGCACGATGGAGTTGCACGACAAAGAGGGGATCCTTTTCATTCCGACTTTCATCCTCATTTTTTTGAGTTTCTATATATGATGAATTCTTAATTTACGTAAAAAAAATTATATAAATTTTTCTTTAAATTAACGTGAATTTCTATAATATGTTATATCTATTTTATATACATATATATATTTTATAAATATAAGGATCGATCATATTAAATCACATTAGTTCGAATAAAACTTTTGAAAAATTCTATTTGCAGTCCTCAAGTGGGAACTGTATGTGCAGGTACATTATTAAATGAGAGAAAACATAATTTTATGAGGGATAATTTTGTAATTTTAAAAAATTTTAAAGTTAAAATAATTTAGGCTTGCATTACAGTCTCCATTTATGGACTATACCTAGCATTGCTCAAAAGTACTTTTACATAGACTAAACACTTCAATATTTTTTAAATTTTACTATTATTATTTTTATTATCCAAGTACTTGAGGATCATATCGTACCGAAGGTGTTGACCTAGTACTGTATTGTTGGGATTATAAACGACAGATATTGGACAAAGATATATACCATCTAATTTTGTACTGTCAAAGTACATAAAAGATCAACTCCATTACTAATTATTAAAACAACTTCGGACTGAAATAACTTTTGGTTCGTGACCAAGCTTGCCCAAGTGGGAACATTGTGGGTATCTAAAATCATTATCAAACCAGAACTTACTTATTGTTAACTCTTTTTATTAATTATATTCATTAGCTAGCTAGGATATAATATTAAATTGACACTAAAGTACAGACACTTCACAACTACATGATGTTGTCACCTATTAATTGGCATTTATAAATAAATATATTGGTAAGAAGCTGAAATCAGACATGAGCTAAAGCATGTACTACAGTTGCGCGTAGTATATATATATATGTTGTCACGTATTGCATGTGCCATTTTGCAGATCTTGAGCAATGGAGCCTATACCAGCGCTGAGCACAGGGTAGCAGTCAATTTAGAGAGAGAGAGGATATCGATCGCTGTGTTCTTCAACCCCAAATCCGAGGCAGAGATTGAGCCTTTGAAAAGTCTGTTGAACACTACAAAAAGCCCACCTTTATTTAGAAGGGTTTCCATTGAAGATTTTCACAAAGATTTCTTCTCCCGTGATCTCAAAGGAAAGACAAATTTGGAGTATTTAAGGATAAAAACTGGGGAAGGTAATACTCATGATTAAATGAGAACTATATATATATATATATATGTATATATAAATGCACCCATGAATTACCAAATTTTCAATGCCCAAAATTGATAGTTTACACACCCTAAACTATTGAATTGTTAGCAATTTGCATCGATCCCAGTTAATTAAGAATCAGTGAAAAACAAGGCTCGAACGTGACATGATTAATCTTAATGGTCATAATTTTAACTGAGGGTGCAAATTGCTAAAACTTGATAGTTTAAGGTATGCATAAATTACCAATTTTGATATATAGTTTATAGTATAAATTATAATAAAAAAGAAATATGGCAATTCATGGGTACGTAGTCATGTGGTGTGTCAAACAATTAGAAGTAGTAGCAGTACTACTACTCTTATGTCTATGATCATGTAGTGGTCAAAGGGACCGTAATATTATTATTCCTGTCGTCTTTGCCACTGTTGTAACATTATATACAGGCTCGATCCAGCTTGGTTAAGTATGAATGAACTGTGTTCTGTACATGTACAAAGCTTTTGAAAATTGGAAAATTAGCAGAGTTATTAATTATTGTGATTCTTCTGAGATTTATGCATTTATCATCACAAGTTTAATTAAAGAGAGGCTTGGCTTTTAACATTTCACAATAGAAAAATGAATATTTGTAACGAAAATAATTATTTATTATAGGAACAGACTCATTTTAACAGAAAATAATTATTTTTATCACATATAATTGTTCGCATATAAGTGTTTTTCTTGTAGTAATTATTTTACCACTTTTAAGAAAAACTAGAGGAATTGTATGCCAAAGTTGTTATTTTGAAGATGATAAGTGCTATAAGGAAGCCTTACACCACATACCTTCACCTAACGGCCAACATGTGATTTGTCATTTTTTTCCTTTTATTTAAACACACACATAGAATTGTTATACTCAGCAACTCTACAGCACACATGATCTGCTAAAGGAAAAAACATTAAAAAATAACAACATAAAAGTAGGTGTGCGGTGTTGGACTGCTGAACAGATTTCTTCAAAAGCATTAAGATAAAAAGACAAAAATAAAAAGTCACATGTTGATCAGGTGAAGGCATGTGGTGTAAAACTTTCATGCAGACTTTTTCTTTGAAGATAGTTGAGATGGTTCAAACAAATGCAATCTTGAGAAAAAGGAATATGGATAGTGTGAAATTATCACTTGTCCCAAAAGCTTAAATTAATAAAAAAGTCTAGATTTAATTATTTGTATTATATTCTTAACACATCCTCACACGTGTTGGCCAGACTATCTCTCAATGAGTAACTTAACACGTGAAATATTTTATTAAATTTGGTTGAGTGTAGATTCAGGATTCGAATTCAGAACCTCTGCTATGATCATATCATGTAAAATTATCACTTATCCCAAAAAAATTAATCAAATCAGGATAATAATCAAATTAAATAATTTTCTTCGAGTGAGCACATGCATGCATTCACTTGTGCATTTTTTTTTATCTTCACCCCAAGTTTGTCAAACAATTGGTTTTTTTTTTTTTTTTTTATGATAGAAAAGTTTGTCAAACAATTAAATTCGAGCACACGGTTACAAATTTTGTCGCCATTATGGAAAGGCTTTTGCATTCTCTTAGAAGTCCTTAGATTTCAAAGAGTTATATCATATCTAGGAAAAGTACCGATCGATCGGGTTTCGTATTTTAATAAAAAAGAATGGTTATTCCATCCACACACACATATAATCATAATTAATGTTCCCATGTAAACACTAAAATTAAGAATCATGATATATAACATGCCTTGTTTTCACCATAAATTTATTATTAGGCCGATGAAACGTTAAATTAGACTTAGAAATTAACTATGACTTTTACAACTTACCTATCAAATCAAACTCTTTAATTAAAGTCCTAATATTGTTATTTTTCATCCTAAATTCATCATCCCACTAACGTACACCGCCGGCCTGGTTAATAAGTCACATTTTAAATAATTTTAAAATTAATTATTTAAATAGAAAGCTACTTAAAATGTAATCATGATAATTTAAATTGAATCACTAGTACTAGCTGATAATTGAAAAATATAAAGACGAGCAATTCTCATTAATTCTTTATTGGGAGTTGATACATGTGAGATCAAGTATTAATTGATCATAGATAATTGAAAAAATTAATGAAGATAATCTAAAAGGGACATAAATAAATAATTTCTTTATTAATCTCAACACATGCTCACTACAAGAAATAACTTTATTTCAGGCTATTTATTGTTTGTCACTAATAAAATCGCCACAATAGTTTATAATCTCGGCGATCTGTTTGTCGATGCGGCCTCCAAACCCAATCGACTTTGGATATATCTTTTGCAGCGATTTTAACTTAAATTGCAATGAAAAAAATCGCCAAAAAAGGAAAAAAAATTTGTTGCAACGGACAGTTTCGTTGAAATTCCATCTTTAATGAAAAGGCGCCAAAACGCACTAAAATCACATTTTCCCCACTCCCCGTTGGCCGTTGCTTTGCTCCCGTAAAGTCCCAAATCTTGAGTTCACCTTCTTCCCCAAAAGCAGCTCTTGAATTTCATCGAACTTGCAGCGATTTATAAATTGCCAAAAATGATTAAATGCAGCAATTATTATTGGTATTTGTGACGATTTTGAACGATGGAAAATGTTTGATTTCTTGTAGTGGCTTATATATTGTTCCCAATATATTAATCCACCCCTACAATTAATCAATAATACGATCCAATTCCAATAGTAATATATTATTGAATCAACTAGGGAAATCTGAGTGCATGGCCTGGCCTTCTCCTAAAATTGTCCGTCCATAGGGTTTAATTGACAAAACTCAAAAGTAAAAGCGAGCTGCCTGCTGATTGAAGTGCATGCCCTAATAATGGGTTAGTTAAAGTGCCATTACAATGAAAAATCTTAAGGTGCTTTAGTAATACGAGTGACATGATTTTATTACAACATATTATATAACTTATAAAAGTAATATATTTGGCATATATACACACAAATTCTAATTAATGAAAATGACATCATCATCTCATAATAAGAAAAAAGTACTACTATATTATAATATCCTGCATATATACTCATGTAAGACTATTTAATAATTAATTTAACATAATAACCTTCATGCATGCGTGTTCGTTATGTTCATAAACATTACTATCACTACAACAGAATGTGTCTTTTGTGACAGAGGAAACTGTCACAAAAAAATGGCAAACCGTCACTAAACATATTTGGTGACGGTTTGAAACCGTCACCACGACCGTCACCTAAAGTGCGTCACAAAAAACATTTGGTGACGGTTTACTGTTTAACCGTCACAAAAAATATTTTTAGTGACGGATGGAAGTGTTCTGTTCGGTACAACGTTTGAACGTTCTTTTTCTTGTGACGGTTGAGAATTGTCACAGAAAATCACCTTCGGACGTAAAATCAAACGTTTGGACGTTAACCCGACCGATTGGCGTTCGAATGAGAGAATTTGACGTTCGTTGAATATCGTTCGAACGTATCATATTTACATTCGGACGTTAACCCGACCGATTAGCGTTCGAATGAGAGAATTTGACGTTCGTTGATTATCGTTCGAACGTATCATATTTACGTTCGAATGTTAATGCGTCCGAACGTTAATTACAATAAACGTTCGAATATTTGTTCGAACGTAAACGTAAATGTTCAAACGTAACGCGTTTAAAGTTCGGACGTTATTTCGAATGTAAACGAAGGAGCGTTCGAATGCAAGTTCTTTGTTCGAACGTTAATCGCTTTATCGTTCGAACGTAGAGTTTGACATTCGAACAATCCAATTGTATTTACGTTCGAACATTTGTTAGAATGTGAACCAACGTTCGAACGATTTTTATTTACATTCGAACGTACAGATCAGAAATACTAATTTCATAAAATTTAAAAACATAATACCAATTGTATTATATTACATAATCTCAATTAACAAGTAACAATGTCTTATAAAAGTACAAAATTAGATATTAAAACTAGCCAGAAATACTGATAAAATTTACTTCTTCTTTTTCTCTCGCCCACTGCGATTCTGTTGCAACGACATAACACGCTCCATTTGCACCATCATCTCTCGTTGCACTTGCTCTTGCACTTCACTGCGTATTCTTTCCTCCTGATCTCTCTGTTGGTCCTGCAAACGCGTCTCTAAATGAGACTATCGTTCTAAGAAAGACTTTAACTCTTGTTGTCTTGACCTCATATACTCATTCTCACGCCGTGCAGTTTCTAAATCTGCTGTAAGATTATTAATTTGTGAAGCCGATAAGGTTGAGGAGGATGAACATCTATGCTTGATAGATCGTTCCAAACCTCTTGCCATACTAGACTGCGGCCCGAGCACTTGCGTGAATATGTCTATGTCACTAGGAGAGGATTCCTTAGAAGCCGACTACATCTCCATCATTTTTCTCTGCAATTTAAAAGGTAATGATCGTAAATAATTAGTAACGTATTAAAAGAAATAGAAATAAGAAATAAACTATTCAAATGTTATATAAATAGTTTATTTAACAAAATTAACACTGCTTACATAATTATCTGCAGCGACAGGATCCATCCACTCACTATGCTCATTAGTGTGAGCAGTAGCATAGATATGAATGAGGGAAAAATTTTCAGGATCATCACGTTTCTAACAAAGCGACATTAGCAATTTTAAAAAGATAATGTTAGTACTTCTCAGAAAGAATATCAGGAAAATAAATGAATTCTATAAATTTTTAATTACCATTTTCTCAGTAAGACGGTGGAATGACATTGAACCGGCACGATGGTGGACAGTCAGAGCGAATCTATTCTGTGCATTTGTAGAACTCAAGTGCAACAAAATATATTAAAAATGTTAATTGTAATATGTATATATATAATATATAGAACGAATATGAATGTAAATAATTAAAAGATATAAATGTAAAATACCTGATAATCTGGAGATGCGAAAATGTCACAACACTTTCTCCAATCATCTAACTTCATCTGCTGAAAGGGAGACTGCGCAGCCTCTTCCAACATCTCAAACTTCTTGAAGTGGTCATGACATCGTCTTTTGTGACGTTGGAATAGTGTAGCCATCAACTCATTCACGGTTCTCAAATCCTCGCTACGGCTAAAGTCGAGGTTGAATTCATACTAACAAGGGAATCAGGTCAAAAATATAATATACTAATCTAGGTGAAAAAAATGTACTGAAAAGTAAACTCACCAGCACACGACTTCGAATGTGCTCCTTAATCTCATTCGAAACATCTCGCCATGAGCGCACATAAAATGGAGCATAAGCTTGAACTACTGTGCCAATATAGGAGGAAAGCGCTGCTGCACTATCATCCACTCTTCTAGTGGAATTATCAGGAATTGTGATATTCAGTTTTCCGTGCCTTCTATTTTTTTCAAAAGAGATTCCACGTGTATAGCTACGATCGCGACGTGTAGATGCATCAACTACATAATAATATATATACTATAATTATAATTATTGAGACAAAAGTATTAACTATATATATAATTATCAACGATAATATTTCCTTATTGGTAGGTGTCGACTGACTGTTATTCTCTTCTATGTTAGCTTGATCTTCAGGAACGGATTCCTTGAGTAGGGAGTCCTCAATGGATTCAGGAGTTGGACTTGGCGAAGGCACATTTCTTCGTTGTCGTTTTGGCAGCATTCTTGAAAATAATTAATTATATCAAAGAAAATTAATAAGAAGAAATTATGAAAATTCAAGATATTTTATAATCACCTATATGAATAAAATATTTAGTACTTTTATTCTTCATCTTCAGATGAATTTTTCATGCTTGTTTCAGAATCTCCATCAATAACATCTTCATCTTCATCATCATCATCATGCACCTCTCCTTCATCGTCCTTATCCACCTCCTGCCCGGATTCTGATTCGTCTTCATCTTCTGACTCGTCTTCTTCTTCTTCATCCTTACTTGAATTGAATGATTATTTAATACAGACGGGTCGAGATGGACAGGTGGGACATCATCTCTACACAAGGGGAGCAACTCGAGTGCATCGAGGTCAACAAACAAGTTAATACCCTCTCCATCTTCCTGGTATGCCTCAACAATCGGAGTGTCATCTTCATCTCCACTATTCTCGTAATCTGCACTCGTTCCTGCTTCATATATATTTCGAGGAATAAATTTTTATACGACTCGCCAAGTTATCTCTCCACTATCTTCATCAGTACTTTTCATTAGATCAATCAAGTAATGGACTTGGGTAGCTTGACAAGCCAATACGAATGGATCATCTTCGTACCATTTAGATGCAGTATTGACACTCGTAAAGTGATTATCCCTATGTATCGAAACCCGACCACCGCCAAGATCCCACCAATCACATTTAAAGACATATGTTACAGACCCACCCAGATATTTCAATCTAATAATATCACGTATGACACCATAATAGTCAATATCATCTGTTCCATGACTCCCCTCGACCAACACACCATAGTTTTGAGTTTTTCTATTATGTTCACGGTCCAAAGTGTGGAATCTATAACCTCGAACCGTGCATGCAGTATATCGAAGTGCTCTATTTGAGGGACCACGGGCCAATGCATACAATTCAGAAGAAATTGATCCGGGATCACGAGCACGTTGTTCCAAAATCTAACAATTGAAATAGTATATATTTATTATTTCATTATCCAGAGTTAAAAATTTCACAATATAACATATATATAATTTTAGTTCATACACGTTTTTCAAACCATCCGGGAAATTCTTCCTCGTGTCTTGCCTCTATATTTTCTACGCCTTTCGTCCTAACTTTGTCCATGTGGTCACTGTTATAACATGTTGCAAAATAAGTATATTTTGAGCACAACAATTATAATTAATTTTAAGAAAACTATAATTATTCAAAGTAATGAAATGACATACCTGAGATAATCATCAATCTCTCGGCAATTATTTAGCACATACTACCAAACTTTACCCAACTCTCCATCAATTAAATCGTAATCTGTTTGTGCACCCAAGGGTCGTACATTCTGGGAAAACACTGATAGCTCACGAGGAAGCGGAGCAGCAAGATCAGCATTTCGCTCTTGATGATTAAATCGTGTCTCAACACCACGAAGATATAGAGAGCAAAATGTTAACCATTCATCGTGTATTTAGGCCTCTGCTATTGAACCCTCAGCTTTGGCTTTATTCCCAACAGTGCACTTCAGTCGACTCAAAATCTTTCAACTGGATACATCCAACAGAACTGCACCGGTCCACCCAGAAGTACCTCTCGCGGTAAATGTATTGCTAAATGGACCATGACATCAAAAAATGATGGTGGAAAGATCTGCTTGAATTTACATAGTATAGTAGCAATGTCTTCTTCCAATTTCGACAACACATCTCGATTTACTACCCGAGCGCACAAATCTTTGAAAAACATACAGAGTTCAGATATGGCGACACGTACATTAGATGTCAGCTTCCCACGAATTCCCACAGGTAATAACTTATGCAAAAGTACGTGACAATCATGACTTTTCAATCCATTGATTTTCCAATCATCAGGACTCATGCATCTACCAATATTTGAAGTATAACCATCTGGCAACTTCACACCTTGCAACCATTTGCAGAAATCCATCATCTCCTCCCCCGTCATCGTAAAACATGCATGCGGCATGACCACCCTATTGTCTTCCACCCGCAAATGCAGATTATGTTTAATTCTCATTCTCTCAAGATCTTTCCTCGTCTTGATCGTGTCTTTTGTCTTTTTGTTAATACTCATCAATGTATCCAATATATTATCACAAATATTCTTCTCTATGTGCATTACATCCAAACTATGTCGCAACTTGCATGACGACCAATAAAACAAGTCAAAAAAAATACTACGCTTTATCCAATTAAATTTTGCTGCGCCTCGTTTTCTCTTGTTCTTTCCCCGACCTTTGCCAAAATTGTTCGCTCTAACATGTTGCAGTTGTTCCACTATCTCTTCTCCAGACAACTCTTTTGGTACAATCCTATCCTCTACTCTCCCATTAAACTTGGCACATTCACTTCTCCATGCATGATTTGCTGGTAAATAACGTCGATGACCCATGAAACACAACTTCTGAGAATATTTTAGCCACTCACTAGCAGTTTCTTTATTACACGTTGGACACGCTAACTTTCCTTTCGTACTCCAGCCGGAAATATTCCCATATGCCGGAAAATCATTTATGATCCACATTACCACAGCATGCATCTGAAAAGATGTCAACGTAGATGCATCATAAGTTCTAACGCCTGTTTCTCATAACTCTTTCAGCTCTTCAATCAACAGCCGCATGAATACGTCAATATTATTCCCAGGTGATCTAGGGCCAGGGATGAGTAAAGTTAACAAAAAGTTTGGCGCCTTCATGCACCTCCATGGTGGAAGATTGTACGGAATCAATACCACGGGCCAAGTGCTATAACTTGTACTCATATTCTCAAAATGGTTGAATCCATCGGTTGTGAGTCCTAGGCGCACGTTGCGAGCTTCTATCCCGAACTCTGGATACTGATTATCGAAAGACTGTCACGCAAGTGAATCAGCTGGATGCCTCATATATGAGTCATTCTTAACTCTTTTATCCTCGTGCTATCTCATATCATGAGCTGTTGTTTTACACATAGATACTCTTTGTAACCTAAGTTTCAAGGGAAAATACCGCAACACCTTAACCGGCACGTTTTTCTTACCCTTCCACCTGGACTCTTCACATATAGGACATGTTTGTTTCTCCTCATTCTCCTTCCAGAACAATACACAATCATTCTTGCATGCATGTATGGACTTGTACTCAAATCCTAATCCCTTTCTCAACTGTTTCGCTTCATAAAAGTTCTTGGGCAATGCAGACCCTTCGGGAAGCACCTCGATAAATAAGTCCAATACCATGTTTATTGCTTTCGTCGACTTCCCACGCAATGACTTAATGTGAAGCAACCGCACAATAAACGATATTTTGGAATGTTTTGTACAACCTGGGTAAAGCTCACGCTTTGCATCTTCCGATAGTGAAGGAAAATTTTCACAATCAGTCCCTCCACCACTTGAGGCATTGTCGTTAACCTCATCCATAAACATCCCAGCTCCAATGTCACCCAACATCTCCTCCATCTCATCCTGCTCATAATCATCATCCATGTGCCGCAAATAATTGTGATGATTGACCAATACATCTGCTGACCCTTCATACGGCTCACCATGCAGTACCCATCGTGTATACCCCAGATCCATACCGTTCACAAATATATGACTTTCTACTTTATCTAATCCTATCGCACACAAATTTTTACACCCTCGACATGGACACTTAATGTAACCACGACTATCAGCAGAGGCCCGTGCAAAATCAATGAAAGTTCTTACTCCACGTGCATAGGGTACGTAATCCTTTCCATGTCTATCGCCCAAACGCATCCAATTTTTGTCTATTTCTAAAAACATCTATATATTAATAACACGTACATTGAAAATTCACATGCATGTCATGCTCCAATTCTCATTGCTTTTTTGATAAGGTAGTTGGCCCTATCCCATTCGAGATTATATTCTCTATATTGCACAAATCTCGTCACTCTATTACTTTCCACGTTAGTAAAAATTTTGGCAGCACCTCTCCATAGTTCTCCAAGTATACATGTTCAAATATCGGGATTGTGACCCTACGAACAGTATACCCGAAGAACAATAGAGGAAGACACCGAAACTTCATATTAAACGTGGAAAGTAGCGAGTAACAAAAATGTGCAATACAGATAATATAATCTCAAACTGTCCATACTGGACAATTCAGGAATCAGTGTACACAAGCATCTATCAAACAATATCACAAGCATATAAGGGTATTTATGCAATGTCACAAGCATCTATCAAAAAATCATACAAACAATATCTCCATGTTGCTTAAATTAACAATGTCACCTTCAAGTAGTGTTATATTGTTAAATTAAAGAGAGATGGAAGATTATGTGACCCTAAGTTTCGTGTCTTGTACACAACGAGGGAGAATGATCTTGAAAAATGTTTAAATTTTAGTCTAATTACTTAACCGTCACAAACTGTCCGACCTTGACAACTCTCAAGGCTGAAGAGACTATGACAGTCAAGCAATTAGACTAAAATTCTAACATTTCTTCAAGATCATATTCCCTCGTTGTGTACAAGATCATCATTCTTAAAGTATAATTTTAATTGTTATACTTAATTTCAGAGATTATACTATAATTTTAATTATTATAATTCGTAAAGAGTTATTTTAATTGTTATACTTAATTTCAAATATTATTATCACATTTTAATTATTACTATTCGTAGAGTTGAATTTTAATTATCATACTTATGCTCAAAGGTTATAATATAATTTTAAATATTATAATTCTTAAAGAGTTACTTTTATTTGTTATTACTTAATTTCAAATATTATTATCAATATTTAATTATTACTATTCTTAAAGTTGATTTTTAATTATTATACTTAAATTTCAAAGGTTATGATATAATTTTAATTATTATAATTCTTAAAGAGTTACTTTTATTTGTTATTACTTAATTTCAAATATTATTATCACAATATTTCAAATCCATATCACAACATATTCACAATAACTTACAAACTATTTACAAACTATACAAACAATAATCATAATATTTCAATTGTAAGCATAAAATAACATGCCACATGTATTAACATATTCTATAACTTGATTAAGCAATAAACATGTATTAACAAAGTTTATGCTTAAACATGTATTAACAAAGTTTAAGGACAATATATTTGTAACAATGTAAACATATTCAAACGTCATTCACAAATAATAATTTAAATATTTCAAGTCCATATCACAATATATTCACAAAATAATATGCCACATGTATTAACATATTCCTAAACTTGAGTAAGCAATAAACATGTATTAACAAAGCCTAATGACAATATATTTCTAATAATGTTTCTTCAAAACGTCATTCACAAATAATAAACACAATATTTCAAATCCATATCACAACATATTTACAATAACTCACAAACTATTTACAAACTATACAAATAATAATCACAATATTTCAAGAGTAAGCATAAAATCACAACAACATATTGATAAAGTTTACAAATATACCTAGCACTCACAATATCCTCTTACAAATCAAAATCTTCCAACTTTCTAAAACAACCAATCCTTCAAAAAAATATAACACTAATTTATTAAAATATTCTATAACAAAAACACAATATAAATATCATAAAATTAAAAAAAAGACAAGAAATCAAAAATTTTTCTTACCAAAACTCAACTCTCTCTCACTCTATAAATCTTGTATTACCTAACTCACATCACTCTCTAACTCAACTCTCTCTCACTCTAACCCCCTCTCTCTCTCTCTCTCTCCTGCAGGAGCTAGCTCGGGCCGACCTTTACCCAACTCTCTATCTCTCTCTCTGTTGAGCGCACGGGAGAAGAAGAAATGATGCGTTTCCTCCCGTGCGCGTACTAATTAAGTTCTAAAATTATTAATTTAAATGTTCGAACGTTTAAGTTGTATGTCCAAACGTTATATTTTAAGTTAACGTTCGAACGTAATGAAAAACATCAATGTATTCCCGCCCACAACGTTCGGACGTTTTCAATACACGTTCGAACGTACCCTTCTTATGATATAACATAAAATCTAGCGGGAAAGTTCCCGCACTTTCCTCATATATGTTCGAACATATCATAATTTTTCGTTCGAACGTTCGTAGATTTACAGATTAACGTTCGAACATTTAACTTAAACGTCCGAATGTACATTTCATCAAAGTGCGACCATATTTGAACGGGAAATTTCCCGCACTAATTATTCTGCTCGTTCGGACGTTAACAGATTTGGCGTTCGGACATTCATAATTTTCTAGTGATTTTCATCAAATAACATTCGAACGTATAGTATAAAAGTCCGAACGTCTGAATAATCACACAGATATCTTAATCGAGTGGGAAAATTTCCGCCTCTTAGTTTAACGTTCGAACGTTAACTTGAAACGTTCGAACGTACGATTCCTAATATACTAACTTATTACATTGTATAGTATGATAGCATAATGCTTTAAATGAGAATATAATAATATAGTATATAAACTATATCATATATATAAATCAATAATATATATTAAATTGTTACTTATTAAATACTTTATTATATACTAACTTATAATATAATATATATACCACATTTTATATATCTATAACTATATACTACATTGTATAGTATGATAGCATAATGCTTTAAATGAGAACATAATAATATAGTATATAAACTATACCATATATATAAATCAATAATATATATTAAATTGTTACTTATTAAATTCTTTATTATATACTAACTTATAATATAATATATATACCACATTTTATATATCTATAACTATATACTACATTGTATAGTATGATAGCATAATGCTTTAAATGAGAACATAATAATATAGTATATAAACTATACCATATATATAAATCAATAATATATATATAATTGTTACTTATTAAATTCTTTATTATATACTAACTTATAATATAATATATATACCACATTTTATATATTTATAACTATATACTATATTATATAGTATGATAGCATAATATTTTAAATGAGAACATAATAATATAGTATATAAACTATACCATATATATAAATCAATAATATATATAAAATTGTTACTTATTAAATTCTTTATTATATACTAACTTATAAGAGTAATTCTACATACAACCGTGAAGTGCGTAACTGTCGCGTAATCGCTTTGAAAAAAAATGGGGTCCACTATTAAAAAATTAATTTTTTTCAAGTGGGTCCCATGTTTTATTCATTTTTTCAAAGCGATTACGCGGCGGTTACACAATTCACGGTTGTAAGTATATTTTCTCTTAAATAAAACATGAGACCCACATGAAAAAAATTAAGTTTTTAATAGTGGACCCCATTTTTTTTCAAAGCGATTACGCGACGGTTACACACTTTACGGTTGTATGTAGAATTACTCTATAGTATATAAACTATACCATATATATAAATCAATAATATATATTAAATTGTTACTTATTAAATTCTTTATTATATACTAATTATAATATAATATAAATACCACTTCATAGCCACAAACGCAACAAATGAAGGTAAGCAACTACAACGTGATCACCAAGCTAGCTAACTAGTCGGTCCTGTATTTTTTATTTTTCTTATGACATAATTTATATTATACTTATAATTTAAATAATAATCATATTCTAACTAAATTAGTATGAATATATTATATATACTTACTCCATGTTATATATTAAACTTCATATTATCTGTATATTAAATGTTTTTAATTTTTACTTAAAATTAAGATCATAAACTTATAATTTTCTTGTTAAACATATTCAATAAAAATTTAAAAATAATAATCACAATATTTTAAATCCATATCACAGAATATTCACAATATTCTCATAACAATATTTATACATATATTAATTCATCAATGAACACCATAAACTCACAAACTATTCACAAAATTCACAAACAATAATCACAATTATTTCAAGAGTAAGCATAAAATCACAACAACATGTATAAAATATTGCTAAACTTTAGAAATATAACAAGCACTCACAAATTCAAAGAAACCAATTAATCTAATTGTCAATAATATTATATAACATCCTAATATATAACATAAACATTTATAATATAATATATTATAGATAATATTTTGGAAATTAAATTGACAAACGTTCGAACGTAATAATAATTACGTTCGAACGTTATGTGTATATACGACCAAAACCGAACGTCGAAACGACATTACAGACCCATCGTCTACTCCGTTGCACGCCAACACGCCTCCGTCACCGCCGCCGTCAACTGCGCCACAACCGTCACTAAAAGGTAAGCATTCATCTTTTATTCAAATAACATGTATTTTATTGAGATTTGGATTAAGTTTTGTTTAAATCCGGATAAGTGGTGGCCGAATTTTCAACTCCATTTTCCGGCCACCACGGCCAGCCATTAGCCGAATAGTCATCGTAGAAATGTTTCTTGAAGTGTATACTTCATTTATACGGTGACATTTCCGCATTTAGAACCATGTACAGAAATTTTTGAGATTTCAATAATGGCTGAGTCGACTCAGCCATTCTGCATCGTAACGTTCGAACGTTTCACCAAGACGTTCGAACGTACGACGTTTAAATTATAAAGTCGTTACGGCTTCTATGTTCGAACATTCATTGTCTTACATTCGGACGTCATTTTCATCAATTTTACGTCTAAACGTTTAATGTATACGTCCGGACGTACTACTTTTTAAGTATTATTAAACGACATACGTTCGAACGTGAGTATTTTACTTTCGCACGTAAATCACATACGGTCGAACGTTTAATTATAACGTCCGAACGTAGTGATTTTCTAGTTTATTCATGCTTCGACGTTCGGACGTTCATATTTACGTTCGAACGTAAAACAAATACGTTCAAATGTATACATATAAACGTTTGAACGTATATGTTTTATGTTCGAACGTAAATTTATTTACATTATTTTACTTGCGAACGTATAAATAAACGTCAGAACGTTTTATCTTTAACATTCGAACATTTATTTTGCTATGTTCGAACGTTAATGCAGAGTAGCTTAAAATTAACACAAAAAAATGCATTAATGTAAATAATTTTTTTCCTTCTCTATTTTCAGGATATGACTCTTCCACTGCATACTAGGAAACGAGTGAGGGAAAGAGCCACGTCAGACACTGCTCGTATCAGAGCCCGTATTGTTATGGTAGAGCGAGAGGTCTTGATTAATGAGTTTGATGAACTCTGTTGGCAGTAGAAAAACCTGAGAGATATTTTCGTCAGTAGAGGCTGGGAAAATATATGCACATTGAGGGGAAGGTATACCCCTCAATGGTTCAGGAATTCTATATGGGGATGTGTGACATGCCGCATGATGCATCCTCTCACACCGTGACTGTACGTGGTGTTTCCATTGAGGTATCACCAGATGTCATCAGCGAGCAACTCGGGATTCATCGAGGAGTTGAGACATTTGCACACTCAACACCCCGTGAGGATGTAGGCACTTCTACATCATCTACTGGCCGCCCATTTGAGCCAACATCAGCCAGAGATGCAGGCCAGTCAGAGGCTGAGATACTGGCGTCGAGGCTCGGGATGATGACCGAAACGAGGATTTCTACATCCTCACCAGGAGGGACCGCATGCAGATCGAGCGGAAGAACGCCTTCAACCAGAATCTTCTGCTGCATTTCTTCCGCATGTTGCATCTTATTGTTGCAACAAATGTTGATCTCGTGGCACATAAAACCATATTTAGTCGGCTTCGGGCACAATTTTTTATACGAGTGGCACGTGGAGATCCTATAGATTTGCCATTACACATCTCTGAGAGGATCCGTTACGAGGTGAGCATCGTCTCCACGGATAATCTCCCATACGGTGTCCTAATCAGCCGACTATTACTTGCACGGGGAGTGCCGACCCAGCCAGAGGAGCGGGTCAAAGATCAGATAAGCCCCCTCGACATGACCACGCATTGACGTAGTATTGGACAGGAGAGGGGACGTCAGCACCCCCTGTAGAGGATCTAGTTCCTTCGACGCAGCCTGAGCCAGGTCATGTCGAGAGTAGTAATCAGCATACGCCGAGTACATCTGCAGGAGATGTGCGGCCTGCTTGGGTTGATGCGGTCATCTCACAGCTGACTGCACATATCGATCATAAGATCGATCGATCGCTTGAGGCTATATCGGCGTTTGTTACCGAACTCACCCATCGTGTAACTATCCTCAACGACAAGGTTGATACCTTGACTGAGGAGGTACGGATTTCGACTTTTGCGGATAACGTTATCATCTGACTGTTGTTTACTACATTCTATCAAATTTTGTATTTTATTTTTAATATTTGTAAGGAAAAATATTATTGAATATTTCTATCGTATTTTAATTTCAATTTTTAATCTTCTTTGATGTTAGATTTTCTAACTTTAATACTAAATCACTGCATTTCAAATATATATAAACATAAATATATATTTATATATTACAAGTTGTGTATATATAAATATATACAATTCAATTTTTTAGACTTGTTCACAAATTATGCACAATAAAAATCACATAATTTTTAAATTAAAGTAATTTAATTTAAATTTACAATGAACGTTCGAACGTTATACTTAACGTTCGAACATTGGCGCAAACATTTTACGTTAATAACGTTCGAACGGTTGCGCCAAAACATTTTACGTTCAAACGTAAACAGACATAACGTTCGAACGTATATGTGACGTTCGAACGTATATTTCCCATACGTTGGAGCGTAAAAAAAATCTCATCTATCTTTAGTGACGGTTTCAAGAAACTGTTACAGAAAATGCCTTTTAGTGACGGTTTAGAGACTGTCATAATTTTTCAACCGTCACTAAAAAGTAATTGTATTGTAGTGTATGTAGATCATATATTATCATTGACTCTGAGCAACATGATTTTATATCTAGTAATTAAATAGCAATTGATTAAATATCTGGGCCAACAGTAGTGTTCTTGAAGTCTTAATTTGCAAATATCTATGAAGTGATAAAAACATAAAAGAAAATTGTAATATTAATGACATTTTAAAGTAGTGATTACGTACTAAGAATTGATCGCTAGCTAGAGAAGTACTACATGCTATAAATGCAAAGAGATTACATAATATATAGTAAACTCATAATTAATTTACGTAATTTTATGTGATCTGTTAGATTTATTTTATAATAAAAATAATTTTACATACAATCTGACGTATCAAAAATTAATCAAACCACGTTAATTTATAAATAAATTTTGTATAAGTCCTTTGTGACTAACGTAGCAGTCACAAAGTTGTCTATATATATATAATTGATGCATATAATGGTGGGTTCCATGCAAACAGCTTGTCTATATTGACTACAATTATGCTCATGTCATTATATGGGAATATGTCATAATCGTTCGTAAGTAAAGATATTTCGTTTCTGATCAGTAAATCCTAATGAAAGGTTATGAGAAAAAGCATTAATATGCATGAACTTAATTGTCAATACACTAGTCATCGACTTTATGTAGAACTAATATTAATTGTCCACGTTTCTATCCTGTATAAAGCCATGTGCAGCTAGCTAGCTGCTCATGTAGAAATAACGCCTACGTAGTAGGTGCAAACATGCAACATTCATTACGCAACCTCCACTGTTGAAGATCGATGTTGCAGTGGGGTAGGTTACGATCGATGTTGATGGCCGCCGTATGAGAATAGTATTAACTGATGTTAACTAATAGTTGTACGGTATACGGATATATACATTTCCAATCAAAATCCAGCTTGTTAATCATGCAAACACATCATTTAATTTAGAAAAATATTTTGATCATAAAAGGATCATATAAAAGTAATTTTATAAATTAACGTTGATTTTCCTTTCTCTTGATCATTAATTTCCAGTTTCCCATGCATACATGTATAGTACTCTTCGATCCGTTCGAATACATGATGGTTTCATTATTAATAACGAGAATTCTAATGGCAGACAGGAGATCGCGATAGTTCAATTGACACACGTTTGTTGATCTCTTTCTTTTTTAGAAAATTCGAACTGATCCAATTAATGATTTAATAATTACTTTTCTGGCTGTATATATAAATGCAGCACTACCCGGCCATGATTTTATATGCAAGTGCTATATTTCGGCAGGCAAATGGCATCGTCAAAGCAAGAGAGTACTTTGGCTACTACTTCTCATTTACTTGTGAGCATCGAGGAGGAGCTCTCCAAAGACCCTAATATCAACGTCCCAGAACGCTATACTCGCATTGATCATCATCAGGACTCTCCAGCTTTAGCAACCCCCAGCTTCCAATATCCGATCTCCACAATTGACATGAAACAACTTGTTTCTCCGGAGACCGAGGACTTTGAACTTGAGAAGTTGCACTCAATTTGCATGGAATGCGGACTCTTTCAGGTCTGGCCTTACTCCTGAATTATCTTTCAGTTCTCGTTTGAAATTAACGACGACAGATATATATGATAGCACTGACAGATATGATAGTGCATGAATATCTGGACAAGCATGCTGACATGCATATTTCAACTGTACCTTGCATAAGTTAGTTTTTGTTTAATAAATTAACAATTGTTATTTTGTTGTACGTTGGGCAGTTGGTAAACCACGGAGTTAGCTCTTCACTCATGGAGAAGCTGAATGATGAGATTGAAGGATTCTTCAAGCTTCCCTTGGAAGAAAAAATGAAGGTCAAGGTAAGACCAGGTGATGTTGAAGGCTTTGGAACCGTGGTCCGTTCCAATGACCAAAAGCTTGACTGGGGTGATAAGATCTATTTTATTGTAAACCCTATTCATCGAAGAAAGACATATCTTTTCCCAGAACTCCCTTCATCTCTGAGGTTCTCTCTCTCTCTCTCTCTCTCTCTCTCTCTCTCTCTCTCTGTGTGACACAGAAAGCACATGACATTTATCTTTCTTTCTGATCTCCTGCCCCGCCCCTCTTTTGGTGGTTTTTGGTGGAACATGATCGATCATGACCTACTCTATTTTCCTGTTTTAACCAGAGAAACATTGGAGTCTTACTTATTGGAGTTGCAAAAACTTTCCATGACACTGTTCCGATATCTGGGAAAGGCCCTCATGATAGAAACGGGAGAGATGGAGGAACTGTTTGAAGATGGAATGCAGTCTGTGAGAATTACTCGCTATCCTCCCTGCCCACAACCGGAGCTGGTTTTGGGTCTCACGCCTCATTCAGATGCAACTGGCATTACAATCCTTCACCAAATTAATGGAGTCGAAGGTCTTCAAATGAAGAGAGATGGGGTTTGGATTCCTGTAAGCTTCCTCCCAGATGCCTTCGTCGTGAATGTAGGAGACATTCTTGAGGTTTGGCGTCCTTCTTTTTCTCTCCTGTTCTCTTTTTAAGCTTAAAAAAAGGGAAAAAAGAGGTGATATATTGAATCTATTCTCCTTTTGGGAAACCTTAGCATTCGTGTTCAAACTTGTTATCTTTTTCAAACATGGCGCGCATTAGGAATGTATAATCTATGGATGCTGGCACTGTGGCTGCATGGTGTCTTCCAGTACTTACGTAACATGGTTTTACTCTTTCAGTTAATTAGATATTTTAATTAACTTTTGAGTAATTATAAATTGTGTAAACACTGCACAGAGTGTGATTTATTAATTATTAAAAAATTAATTTTTCATGTAAAATCTATATTTACCTATCTTTTTAAAATAAATATACGGAACTTACACACTACAAATATCATTTATCATTTATAATTATGTACATATGAAAAACTGCACGGACATATCATCTGGCGGCCACCAGAACAGCACAGAATGCAGCACAACATGATGGTACTGTTATGTATCACACACAAATAACGAATGTTTGAATGACAAACAAAACCTATATTTCTGGCATTAAGGACTGGTTCGGATACTAAGAATATTTTATGATAAGAATTGTAAATAGTAGTGAAATATTTTATGAATAATAGTAAAATAGTTTTAATTAAGATGTTTCATTGAATTGGGGAAGGAGAGATAAAAAAAATTTGAATAAAAATACTATAAATTTTAAAAATTGTTTGAATATAACTTTTTAATATAATATTTGTTTTGAAATTTAAAAATGATGTATTGTTTTTTGTGTTTTAATTTGTTTGGAAGTTTGTAAAAATTGTAATGAATAGATAATGATTAGATGAAAAATTTAAAAATTTGAAATTAAAAAGTATTTTGTATTTGAGTGATATTTGGAAAGTAAATATGTGAGAATACCTAAACGGGCCCTAAATCTGTCAAAAGTCAAAGCTCACTCTTTTTGTGCTTTTGGTTTTTGAGTTTTTTGGTTAAGTTTATATCAATAATAAAAATCTGTACAAAACCAAATATGCACATCACAATGATCAAAAGTACTACCCAAGTTCGGTGCATGCATGAGTAGACCAAATCATTAATTGTTAAAGTCTCCTTGCCGCCAGCTATTTAAGGAAACACAACATTGAAACTAATCAGGCCTAAACATTTCCTCCCATGATCTTTGAATATTTGAGATCATAAATAAAGGGTATCGGATCTACTTCTGACGAAAAACATGATCTAATCATGTATGGCATTCCAAAAGTGCTGAGACCAAGTCAGAGATTGATCTTTATAAGATGCCAATTACTTGTATCGATCTGTTTAATACATATAAGTTTTATGATCATGTCATCATGTAGCATTAATTTGTTAACTTGTATATATCTGTTTAACATGTATGCACGCTTTTGCAGATTTTGAGCAATGGGGTCTATAAAAGCGTTGAGCACAGGGTAACTGTGAACTCAATGAAAGAGAGGATGTCGATTGGTGTGTTCTTCAACCCAAAATTTGAAGCAGAGATTGGACCATCGTCTGCTTTATTGAACTCAAATAACCCACCATTGTTTCGAAGGGTTGGAATGGAAAAGTATGTTAAGGATTTCTTCTCCCGGAGGCTCAATGGAAAGGCGTACTTAGAGCATATGAGAATCAAAGCTGGAGAGGGCAACATGAACTAATGACGGCCAAACTGACCATATGTATCTATATACAGCTAGTATTTTGTTTATTACTATAAGAAAACTGCTTATTTGTAATCAGTTATTTCCAACAAAATGACTATTTCTTGCTAAAATAAGTTTGTTTTCTTCGCAAATAGTCATTTTCGTTGCAAATAATTGATCACATATATTACCTATTTTTCTTGTAGTGTATACTTATAGTTATTATGTATCGTTGTGTACGTATATGCCATATGGCAATAATCTCTTATATATACACGCACGTAGTGTGCTTTTCAAATGGTGGACGAGACAAATCTTGTATATGATCATCATCAGTACTGATAGAGAACATAAACTAATACACACGTATGAACACGCACATAGCCAAAGAATGTTGGGCACCTTTCTTGCATCGAAATTGAATCTTCCACGAGACATGACACAATGATCACCCTTAATATTGTATCTTCGTGAAGATGGAGTACTATGCTCCGAGAGAAACACTCATGGATTCATTCAGCCTAACATGCACCCGGCCAGTTCAAAAGTACATATAAAACATTAAGATTTTATTTTGGTTTTGGTGGCTAGCTAGAGTATCAGCAGCGGAAAAGGAGGCAAAGTCAAAAAAATTAAAAAAAGTTCAGAGGAAAAGGGATTACAAGAATGGTTCCAATGTGACCGAGTCCAAATGTGGATTTTGAAGAAGTGATGAAAGCTACAAAACTGTAGCTAGCTAGGAATTGAGAATTAAAGAGTACTCATGAATCATGATGGAAAATTTCGCAAACATGTGATTCAAATAATAGGACGTACGTCACCAATGACTTGACGGTACTATATATATACATGATTTGGATGGATAAAAGTTTGACATTAAGAGATTAGGGTTTCAAATGCATGCATGCCTACAAATGGGCAAGATAAACCTAAATTAAGAAGTCATCACTAGGAACAAAAAAGTGGGGTGGAGACCGCACTCCTGTTGAGAGGGATGCATTGAATCTACTTTAGATTAAGATTTTGTATTTCTCCTTTAGCTTTTGACACTTTTGCTCTTGTTCTTGTCCACAATTTATCACTACCCTTGGCCAATGCTCTTAAATTGTCTACAAACTTTTAAGACGTTTTTCATCCGATTACAATTTGGTCTTTTTTAAACTTCAGAAATGCTAAATGCCTTGAAAATGTCTCCCGAAACCTTTTTTTTTTTTTTTTACTTAATGATTAAGGAAGTGTTTTTTAATGATGTTGTAAATTTTTTATTTTTTTATAAATGTTTATGATGATTAAAAAAATACTTTTTACGGCATGTTCGGTAGACTTTCGGGATACATCTCTCGGGAGATGTAGCACTACTTTTTAAACTTTCATGGTAACTACAATTTTTTTTCTTTTCCTATTTTATTTCAAGAAACACAATTAGAATATAATATTCACATTATATTATTTCTTTTTCAAAGTTTGTAATTATCTTGATAAAACATATTTAATAAAAAGCCCACGTTCATTGGATAGCTAGCTACGATTATGTAATTGAGCTGCTTAAAAACTTTTATAATATATGCTATACATTATTCAGTAAAATACAAAACTTAGTTTATGGTTGACATATAATTACATTTTTTTTTTATAATTCCTATATACATATAGATTGTTTTCGGAAGAATGCAAATTTAAAATTTAGTTTTTCTTTCTTATTTTTTTCTTTTTTTTATTTTATCAAATCGTTTCGGTATTACAAATAAATCTCAATTCCAACTATTTATTCAAGACCAAAATGTAGGTAAAGGTAAACCCTCCAAACTTATAATCCAAGCTTATCCCCTGAATGTGTTGAACTACTTATCCACATCCTCAATTAGTTGGAGGAAGATGAGCTAAAAGTGGCTTATGGAAAAACAGAGAAGAAAAGAAGGTGGAAGATCAGATCAGCTAGCTGTTGTATGCAATGACGTGATATCCATGTGGACCTAAGCTACTGTACGTGGCACATGTGACAAAGTGAGAATTTTATGGTACTAGATGAGCGGAGAACGACGAATTGAATCATGGGATCGGGGAGGCATGCATGGTCCACCTGTTTCCATATTGGAAAAACATAAAAAACAAAAAAACAAAAAAACAAATACTTCCTTGACATCTGAATATAGAAAATTGAACATTGAGCATTTCCTACACTTATCCATTTAAGATTATTTAAGTGGAAAATTAAAAATTGGACAACACTTTGTACAGTTGCAGAGCTAATCTATTCTGTAAATCGAGTGGACTGCCGCTATGGTATGCATATCTCTGTCACTTTATACAAATAACTAACTTAGTTACTGTACCACCTATCCTTCCCATATTCAAAATTAGATGGTAATATTTACTGTCTAACAAGAGATCCATGATAAGGCGCAGAAGATCCAATTAAGGCATCGAACTCTTTTTGAGTCCACAAGCCGTCTCCGAAATCAACCGTCTTTTTCATCTGGCATTCAGGAGAACAGTATCAGACACTACTACTATGCAGTCAAAGGCAAAATTTAATTTCATGTTCTGAAAATAACAAAATGTTATATAAGAGTAACCTTCTGAAGCGCAGCACGCATAGCTTCCCTTTCTCTTTCCCGTTGTTGTTTCAGTGATTCTTCTTTGATTTGTGTGACAGTTTCAGCAGCTCGAATCTGGGCTTTGATCATACCAATCTCTGCAAAAAATAAATAATAAATAATAATAATCATAATAATTATCTATTTAAATGCTAGATGGACGATGACTGGAATCCAAAGATGACATTCAACACTCCATTTATAAGTTCAAAATAGGAAAGTCAGTTCAATAAGCTCTTAACATACCATGTACCTTAATCCCTACCCATCAAAGAGCCATAAAAAGGCAGTACCATTACCATGGGAGTACCAGGAAAACCGTCCATTTACGTCCCAGTGGCTAGGTGTGTTGCCTGATAAGCAGGGAGTATTCTGAAGTGTCTTTAATCTAACCATGTTTTCAATTTAAAAGCATTTCTCTAACTACAGATCTGGATGTGACTTAGAATGGATCGCCGGAGAGAACAAAAATAACTTAAGCGTCTAGGAAGCTAAGAAATTGTGGCAGTGCACCCCTATTACACCAAGAATGCAATGCTAGTATAATAATACAACCAAGGGATAAATACAACAAGCTGAAGAGATTATACACAATACTGTACAAACAACAATAATCATTCCAACTTGAAGCTATCTTGAGGAAATGGTTTGTTCTCCCGAACCTAAATTGTAATTGCACAGTTTTTCTCCTAAGCAAGAAAATATAAATATTATGTCAAAATTATTTACAAAGGGACAAAAGGAGATGGTAGGCAACCCCAACAAATCTATGTAGAGTCAGCACAATGCCTAAAGAAACATAAAAGAATAGAAATGGACCAAAATATTGGTCCAGTCTAATGTTTTCTTGGTCAATAGGCCTAGGAAAATTGTGTTATAATTATCTGGACTGAAGTTACTGACGAAGAATTCCAACCTAAAATACTTAGTAGACCCTCTTAAAAGGGAGATCCATCCTCATGCTTATTCTCACAATCACAAAAGAGGAAGAAGTCACAGTTAGAAAACTCACCTAGATTTTGTAGCATTGCCATGGGAGGATGAAGATGTAACTGAGTAGGTAGGTAAGAAAAGAGGAAAAAAAATACTAGGAGAAGAAAGGGGATTTTTTTTTTAAAAGAAAAGAAAGGGGGAGAGTAGGGGTGGTAAGGAAGAGGGCAGCATCCCTCCATGAAGAACTAGGGATGGAACTAGGTGGAAGCTTTGAGAGGAAAGCGGATAGCAACATAAGTGACAGCCTCTGACTCTAGAAACTAGAAAGGGAGAAAAATAGTGGACAGCCTCTTGGTGGTGTGTATTGAGCAGTTAATGTAATGCGCCCGCTCCTCATGACCCCTACAAACAGATTTACCATAGTGCACAACATTCTTTGTACAAAAGGCAGATATCAAGCTGCTTAATTCACCTTCTTGCTGCCTCCTTCCCAATCTTTCCTTTTCCTGCGGAATCCTTAACAAATCAGCTTTATTACCCTGATCATAAATCAGAAAATTGTAACATATATGAGCAGCTATGAAAAAATTAGAACAGCAGCATATCCAAATTGCATGCAGCAATATCTAAATTTGGCATTCCCGTGTTTTTTTATAATAAGAATTGTATTCACCTGGTCAAGCAGTGTCTTCTGTTGTGCTTTTAAAATGGTTTCTGCAAAGCGACTTTTCATCATTGCTACACGGAGAGCCTTCTTTGGTGACAGCTGTACATCAACAATTGGAGGATACCCTTCTATACCAAACAAAAGCAAATAACAAAACTTAGTCTGTTAGCATGCCATGTCAAACGGCAACAAGCAACACTTTTACTTCAGATATTACTGACCTTCTTTGGGAACAGCATCTGTGGAAGGAACTGTAGACTGTGAAATGTGACAAGCGTTTTCATAGTCCAAAGCACTTACAGCCCCTTCACATCATCACCAACAGCATTCCAATACTCAGATCATCAATTAAAACCATAAAATATCAGGTGATTAATTCAAATGAGAACAGTCAACCTACCATCAGAATCGACATCTGACTTGCTCACTTGGGATACTGATGTTCTTTTTGCCTGACAGTCCTAAATTCAAATGGAAGTTTTAACTCATCTCATCACAAGAGAATCTCTAACTCCCAGACATATTCATACTACCAATGAAAAATATGCCAAGAATATATACCTGTCTGGAAACATCAACACTGCATACATGATGATCTCTATCCAATGATCTTTCTGAGGATAAATCTGAACAATAATAGAATATCCATGAGCTAAATAGGTACTGGATAACCAAAACAATAGCACAAGAAAAGATCAACTAACCACTTGAGGACGCATGGGTTAGGTCAAATGGTAGGCTGCAGTGGCAGATTATACTGCCACATCCACTGCATTTGTGAGCAATCAATGGAAACTTGGAATTGGCAGAGCCACAAGCATTTCTCCTATGACTGTCAATTCCTGTAAGCCACACTGTCGATTAGCTCTGATAAAGAGACATAAAGCAGAAATTACATTATGCACTTCATACCATTTTGGAAATCTTCTCCTGATGACTTCCTTGTGCAGTTGTGACCTGTCTTTGCGAGCTGTACAGGTGACCGCTGTACAGGTGAACGACACATACACAACTCAGAAAGTGCAGAAAACGTCTATCACAATAAAAAAAAATGGACAAATATAAAGCATATGAAAGTAAATTAAAAGAATGCAGCATAATGTCGACAACCCACACAACAAAAGTTACATAAGGACTCAAATTAGCCACATTAAAAATTCACTGTAAGCTTATTCATTATCACTACATAGATAGAAGCAAATAACAGCAATGTATTACTTACTTCGAGTGGATCCCATCTTTTCTCAAAAATTTTGTTTAATTTCACTGCCATTTTGTAGACCCTATCATCAGCAGGATTATAGAGCATGGCATTAGAAAAGGTCAGTCTAATATCAGCTGCAAACTCTTCAGTGCTAAAATACATGTTGTGCTCCAGTTTGGACTTTACTGTTCCCAGATCCATGGGATTAGATATAATCGAAAGATAATCCGGAATGTTTAGCACCACAGGATCCACTGGTTGGTTGAAAACCCAACCAACTGGATGAGTCATCAGTGTTTTCAGAATCATTGAACAGCGTGAAGTCACACTAGGATCCATCCGTTGCCTCTTCTCCAACTTCTTTCCGCCATCAGAACTACTGCTTTGAGTCCCTTCAACAGTAAATGATACCGGTTGCCCTGGCTTACATGATGGCTTGTCAGAAGTGGTTTGTTTTCTTTTCCTGGAGACTTGGACCCCGGACTTATTGCTTGATACAAGAGTTTCAGTCGCAATCATAATTAAAAACTGCAAGAATTAGAGAAGATTAGTGCTCATACACCCATATATGCAGGCATACAAGCACAGTTAAGCATCTCTTGATAATTGGATTGCATGCAGACACTTCTTGTGGTTATATATTGAGCATAAAAGTAATGCACTCAGAATTATGAGGCAAAAAGCTCGTCATGCCACGTAGAAAGCATATACAATATGCGGATGACTCTTTGCATGCACCATAAGTGTTTCATAGTTCAACCATAAATATCTCACACAATAATACTCCGCGCAAGCATGCAACAATTAGGGATCTCTGGATAATTGGACTGTAGGTAGACACTTCTCGTGTATCTATGCAAAAAGTAATATAAATTACTCAGAATGATAAGGTAAATGCTCCTCATGACACATGCTGACAGAAACTATGGTTGATAAAATTCCTTCTATGTTAGGAAAGTGATATACACTTTAAACTACAGACTGGGAGGTGAAGTTCATAAGAAACTTACAGAACAGGTCAAAATGCATACAGAAAAGAGCAAAAACAAACTTAATAATGTCTAAGAAGCTGATAAATCGTTGGGTTGCACACCTATAAGTTCAATAATGGAGAGCTTATATCTACGAAACCAATGGTTGCACACAAGGCACAAAGATCAAACTTGTACTATCATACAAACAACAATAACATCGTTCTAACTTGAACATGACTGACTTGAATATGGGAAAGATAACGTGTCCTTTGCACAGCCTATAATCCATTCGAGTGTGTATCAGGGTCAAAGTAATAGGTCAAGGCATGAGTCTAATGGTCGAGGAACAAATGGATCTTATATAAAAGCAACAAAATGCTAATCTATGTCAAAGTAATTCATTATACAAATACATAAATGGTGAAACTATTATAATGGCTTAAAAGTATTTTAAGTAAAAGACAAGGACTCCACATAAAATATGACAATACCCGCCTAGACAACGGATCTCACGTATTAAAAACAATAATTCAAAAATTTTAAACGCAATGACAGAGGAACCTGATGAGCGAAATAAAGAATGAAAGAGAAATACCCATAATTTAAGATCAAAAGTCTCTCAATATGGCTAGGTCTTCTGATACAGGGGGATCATAAAATTTACAAGTTAAATAAATGAATCATAGTAGTTCATGTTTCGGCCATGCTTGTACTCTGGTGAGAGGATAGGATATTTCACAATGACGCGGCGCATAAAGCAGAAATTTCGTGTTGGCGTATGGGGCATGTTTTTGTTGGGTCAGAAAGTTTTGATAAATCGTCACGGAAACTGTAATACCTTGATTGTTGGGTCGAAATATTACAGCAAGGTTGATCAGAACTGCGATTCCAACCCTAATCCAAACAGAAAACATGGCTCTAATCCAAACACTACCCTAAACCCGTCTTTAACTCGAACCCACGTCTTAACGGAAACAATACCCGAAAACTAACCCCAAACTCGAATTCTAAGGGAGATGGTGGCAATGAGAAAAGAGATGGATCCGAAGGACCCGTCTGATCGCAAAGTTTCGAGGCCGTATTGAAAAAGAAGAAGAACAAGGAGAGACAACCAAGCCAAAGAATGAACGAGAATAAAAAGAGAGAACTAAAAACACCACAGAAACAAGGTATTGAGGTGCAGTGTACTATCAAAGAAGAACTTACCAAGAATCGTAACTCCAAAAGGAAACAACGAGTGAAATACAGAAGCAGGGAGATGAGTATTCGCTTGGAGCGGAAGGAAGAGCAGAGGAAGGATTGCGAAGTTGCGAGGTGAGTAGAGTGATTTTATTGGACAATCTAGGTTTTCTACCGCACGTTTCTTTATTTTCTACCACGCGTCATACAGCGATTGGATTAACGATCAGAGCTCCGTAACGCAGGTTGAATCTCGTTAACCCGGTAGAAATATCCCGGAAAAAACTGAAAAGCGCGCGGGAAAGATGGAGTACAGATTTAAACTACACGTAGTTCTGGGCTGATAGAGATTGAACGACATATGTAACAGTATAAGGCAGTATCGGACCTCGGGCTCTCCTGCCCAATCCAGAGGCTAGAAACTCATCTCAACTCATTTCATCTCATCATTACAACTTTCTCAAATTTCTATAGAAAATATAATAAACAATTCAACTTTTTCAAATCCCAAAATAACTTTCCCAAATTCTCACACAAAATATAATAAATAATTCAACTTCTATTTTACTATTCATAAACCATCTCAACTCATCTCTGAATCCAAACCACTCCTTAAAGTCTAGGTCTGGGCTAAAATGGGCTTGATATTTCGGCCTAAGCCGGGAACTAAAGGTCCATGATTTCAATTTATTTTCGGGCGCGTGTTGCAGAAATACCTCGACAATCTTAGCTACCGCTTTGAAGATGGATGATGCATGCATGATGGAATCAACCATTAGTAACCTTAAGAATAATTTTATTTGAAAAATTTTACATTAACACTACAAGAAAAATGGACTTTTGTGGTCATTTAATTGCGGCGAAAATGCTATTTGTGACCAAAACAGACTCATTTTAACTGTAAATAGTCATTTCGCTGGAATTAAATAGCCACAAATAAACAGTTTTCTTGTAGTGTAAACACCATCCACGTGACATAATTTGATTCGGAAAATAAGTTTTTAAAATTTAAATCTTATAAATCAAATTATACTATATGAATGGTGTGTGGTATGTAGTGTAAAAGTTTTCAAATATCACTACTCATTAATGTCTTAATTCCTCTAACCCTAACTCACTAAAAGGTCTTGTGATGAAGTGACCTAGGTCATCGATCGATTGAGAAATAATATATGTGAACTTTTTAACTATTTTTATTTCGTCAACTTATGATACGACATCAAATGATTTATAGAAAACACCTCATGAATAGGAAAATAATCCATGGTGACAAATGGTGACAACTTTGCAATGTAAGCCTCTTTAAACTTTTGATATTCGGTCTTTGCATATGTGGATTTTTTGGCTTTCATACCTTGTTATCAGAATTCTATCAACTTTAAATTTCAAGGGGGTCCGTTTTTAGTAAGTCTTGCTTATCAAGCACTTTATATATTGTTTTTGTGCTTAAAATCGGCATCATGTATATTTCCAAACCAGTTATTGCTTGCAAATGGGATCCATTTTTTGGCAAGTGCTTGTATGTCACACATTATATATATATATATATATATATATATATATATATATATATATCGTTTTTGTGCTTAAAATCAACATCATGATATATATCCAATAACCAGGAATTATTGTTTGCTTTGTTTTGTTTGCATGCTCTAGTGTTTGCATTCTATATTTTATGATAGCATGAAGTTATTGTTCTATCTTTTGTAATTGCGTGATGGCATCAGCAACTCGTCTGATTTGAACTACTATTAACTGCACAGGCTGTGGAATGAAAATAAGGAGTGATGATCCTTCTGCAATGAAAAATTTTATTCTCAGTATTCAGAATAGGGTGAATGAGTTGAAAGCTTCTTCTGGAGATTGCCAACAAAATATAAATAGCAAGAGAGTAAGTTTATTAAACGTTTTAGCATTGTTATGAATTCTTCACCTTTTTTTTTTTTTTGTTTCATAATTGCAGAGATTGTAATTGGTGTTGCTTGCAGATGGAATTCATGCTTGAAACCATATGTGACATCAAGAACAACAAGAAAAGGCCTGAAGAGGATCCCGCTTATCACACCCGGATAAAGAAATGGCTACAAAAGGTCTTTCTAGTTAATAGTTTCATTCTTTTAACATTTAGTTCGGCATATTTTTTCTAGAATGTTTTATTACTCTTTGTTATTTTTGTAATGGGACTTGGGAGGATAGGTTTTGGTTTGAGGAGGCTTGACTTTTAACTTTTAAGGGGCTACCACTGGTGTCGCGGTGGGAGATTGTCTCTGAGATCAAATCATAGATCCAATTACAATGTTAAGACTGTAAAAATCAGTTCAAATAGTACCTGTTAATTTTCTTGAAATGATAAATATTATTCCTAGTAATAGCAAGTTGCAGTAAAAAAGGCACAATAAGGGGTGCATCCTATTTATTACTCATTTTAAGATAGATTGTTTTTAAGAGAAGCACCCAAGTAATATACATTGAACATGTTGTTGTTCATATTGTAGTTTCAAGACAACAGTGAACATGTTTTGGTTCATACATTGACTATAATAGCTTGGTACCGAAACCTTATAAATTAATGATTATGAACTTCATTGTGTACATAATTTGGGGGAAAAAATGTGTTGGGATCTACCAAAGAAATTGTGGTGGGTTCTCCTTTTGATTCATGGAATGCTTGGTAAGATGGAAGTTTGTATGCGTTGGGTATTTTGAAATCTTTTGTTTTTCCTCTACTTAAATACACATCTTATCATAAAATTTCTTTGCGCTAATGGTGTCATTTTGTCTCAATTTAGCTAGGAGTTTTAATTTATAATTCTTTCTTTTTTTGTTTCTTGTACTTTGCTTCTTTTTTTTTTTTTTTTTTTTGGCTTGTGATTAATATTTAACATTGACCACTTTGTCATTACATTAGTCATAGCTGCCATGTTTTACTTGGTACATAAAAATGTTTTTGCTCCTTCCCCATGATTATTGTCTCTCCTTAAAATCCATGAGGTTGCTCTCTCTTTGAAACTTCGTTTTTGCATGCCAATGTAAAATTGTGAGTTATATGGTCTCATCTTGAAGTTTACCTCTTCCTGACAAAAAAAAAAACTACTCTCCCAGTGCCAATAAAAAAAAAAATCAAAGTTGTAAAAAAGAGTTGTAAATGGGTTGTTAGTGTATCATTACTCAACCCTTAGAGGTTAGCTCAAGTGGTACGAACCTTGGTTATGGTGGTATGCTTCCTCCAAGTCTAAGGTTTGAACCCTTGGGTTCAAACAATTTCTAGAGACCATCGAATAGAATTCTAATTGCCCGGGGTGCACTTGCAGTAAACTCCTCATCAGGAGCCTGTGCACCCCTGGGATTAGTTGGGGCTTTGTTCCCGGATGCCCAGAACCAAAAAGAAGTGTATCATTACTCTAGGCGTATCATTACTCTAGGCGTGAAAGTATGACTAGGAATAGGGATAGCTCATGGAAACTCAAGATAATCTAAATTTATTTTAACATTTTGCTTTTCGAAATAATAAGTGTCAGATTTGATTTAGGAAGACAATTCAATTTTTCATTATCTTTTTGTATGACATTGAGTCCTTGGTTACTCTTTATTTTCAGTTAAGGGTAGAAGATGTTTTAATTAGATGGCTCAAATGGAGCAAGCTTGTTGATCCTGAGAAGAAGGGTCAATGGTGGTTGTCTGGTGTCATGGCTTCCACAGTGGACAATGTTAAAGAAGTTGCCAACAATATAGACAAAGAGATTCTTGAAGCCCAAAATATGCTGCAGCTTGCTGCTACACAGAGGATGAACATAGATGCCAGAAGAGCGATCTCTTGTATAGTAATGAGTGGGTTGGACTACATTGATACATTTGAGAAGCTTCTGAGTTTGAATTTACATGGAAAGCAGGTGGGTGCCTTGTGGTTTTCTCCTTATTTTGACAACTGTATATAATTTTCTGATTGTTAATTTTCACTTATATTCACAGGACAGAGAGATCATGTGTGTTCTTGTAGAATGTTGTTTACAGGAGAAAGTATTTAATAAGTATTACACTGTTCTCGCTTCCAAGTTGCGTGAGCATGACAAAAACCACAAGTTCACTTTACAGGTGTTCTCTCTCTCCTTTTTTTATTTATTTTTTTATTTTGGTGACTTTAGAATGAGATTTTTGGTAAAGCATGGCCAGAAATTTTGTTTTTTAAATTCAGACACATGGTTTGTCATGTAAATTCACATGTTCCATACCTTAGGTATGCTTTCTTTCTGATTTTTTGATAATTAATTGAAAAATATTATATCAACTGATTTTGACAATTACATAATCTTGTGAAAATATCAGGGGCCATTCATTTGACCTTTTGTTTTTTCTTATTTTTGTTTCGTTGCTAAATCGCAGTTTGTTATAAATTTTGCGAGCTTCTAAAGACTACCATTGTTTTTATTCAGTGATTTTATTTGAGTAATAGTTCTTGGGAGACTTTGCCTGGTTGTGGCATCAACCCTGGAATTTGAGTTTGAACTAGGTTTGAATTGGAGATTGCTGGCCAAATAGCTTCTGGCTACTTGTAGAGATGATGAGATACTGCAGAACTTTTGGTTGTGGTTATAGCATGTTTAAGTGATTTTTGGTCCTTGCTTTAAGTGACAATCATCTTATAGACTCAACGGTTATTATGTGCAATGCAATTGTAAAAGACAATGAATACTTATATTATTTTGGTATATATATATTTCTGAGCAATGCAACCGAGGTCGGAAAATGCTTCCTAGGACTGAAGTAGGTGGATCTATTACCTTGTTGAACACTCTGATTATGTTACTGGAAGCTCATGCCTATGGTCAACCACATTTACACACCACATAGATATCTATGGAGAAATGTTGGTGATAGTCCTTGTATATTTCTTATGCCTTGGATGAAGGATTGAGTATTATTGTCAATAAGGATGCAGAAATTTTTTATTGGTAGTAGATAATTAAATCGTCAGCTTGAATTTACATGGCAGTACAGGAGGGGCTTTTTAAGACAGGGCAAGGCAAGTTTTATCAATCAATTTGGTTTTATTGCATCTGAATCTGGCTTCAACTTTTATCACACACAAATGGAGAGTGGCTTAGTGGATATTTGGATATTATTTGTTTATATTTCATTTAATTTGTTAATTTTAGCTGAATAACGAGTAGATAGATGTCAATACCATTCTCTTCCATTAGGACTTCTTCATTACTTTGATTTATTGCATACATCATCGAAGTAAATGATGTAGCTGGAATTGTTATTTCTAAATCACAAGAAAAGCTTGCATTTTTTTTTTTATAAGTAGAAAACCTTGCATTTTAAAAGAGTGATGTTATTGGCCTTCCTTTTAGTGTTGATATGTTGGATACAGCAAACTGGACACTAAGTTGGTTCTTTAAGTTGGTTCTTTTCTTAGAGGACTTTGGAGGAACATCGACTAAGGTTTCCTTATTTCTCCTGGGGAGAAGGACAAGTTTTTAAAGGGTGAGAAATATTACTTATAACCTAGGGCACGTTTGGCCTGCAGAGTAGAGCCTAGAAGCAAATAGGTATTCATGTGAAATAACAACAAAGTAGAAGCAATAGATATTCCTTTCCTGTTGGGGGACCCCTTACTTTGCGGTAGAGGCCCCACTTAGGAGGGTGGAGGTGGATCCCTTGCTTTTCTCTTTTATTTTTCATTTCCACCCTTCACTATAAGAAATTATTATTATTATTATTATTATAGATTGTAAAACTTGTCTTCTAAGAGCATTGGTAGTGGTTTATGCATCTTCATATGTAAAATTATATCTTTTGAAGATTGATTTTGCATATGAAGAACTTTTCCCACATTGAATTATGCATCTTAAAATCAAATAATAATAAAATATTCATTATTTTATAATCTTTTTTTATAATTTTTTTTCCTATAAATATGGTTTGTGCATCTAGATGGTATGGTCTAATAAATTCAAGTCAAATTACACTACGTGAAGGCAAAAAAACTCAATATACCATCCAGCTCAAATAAATCCAACTCCAAGTCCAATAAATTTCATACAAATTCATAACTTAATATAATGTAATTCTATACAAATTCAACTGTCCAAATAAATTACATACAAATTCAACTGCCCCAAAATAAATTCCATACACATTCAACTTCCAACCAAAAGAAATTTCATACACATTTATCCTTAAACCTCATGTATCAAAATCAACTTAATAGAAAATCCACAAAGTTGATTTTAATACAATTTGAACTACTTCAAGTTGGACTTGGCAGCTCCATATTTCAACCAGCAGCACCTCCACAGCAGCTCAGCTCCTTCCCACAGCAACTCCACAAAAAAATGATGCAATTTGGTGCAACCACAGTACAAAAATTACCCAAAATATGTCACCACAATCAAAACAATTACAAAATATCATTGTACAAACATACTACTATGTACGAGATATAGCCTTATTCCTTTATTCCTCAATGATCTCCATTTGAAGATTATGGAAATATTCTTGCTGCAAACCTTTCATGGAATCAATATCCAAGTTCATAATTTCCATATTAGTTTTTCTCTTTTTAAGAGCTACCAAGTCAGATCCCTCTCTTTCAGTCTTAATTTCCAACTCAAGTTTTCTCTTGTTAAGAAGTAGTAACTCAGATCTTTCATTCTCATACTTCAATTGCGATTCTCTTCTCTCCATCATAGAAGTCCTCCTATCATCTTTCATTTGGTTTAAGGCCTCATTAATTACTATATTTAGTCTTTCGTTACACTTTATTTCTTTTTCTCTTGCTTTTTCAACCTTCTTGCCCATAGGTCTCTCACAATCGACAGACACATTTTCCATGTCTTCCCCTAAAGGTATTGAGTTTGGAGTAATACCTGAAACTTGTCCTTTTTTTTTTCTTTTTATGAGGTCCATGTGTGTTTGCCATTTCGGTTGGTGCCTCAATAAATTCCAACAATGATCCATGTTAAAGTTAAGTTTTTGGTTCTCTTTGTACAAGATTTTTGTCTTATCAATCTACAAAATAGTGGAACAAGATACAACTAAAAACATTGCAAATACGTAATAATTAGAACCACAAAACATAAGAAAAAATATTATACCTTGTCTTGCTCGGTTGCACCGCTTGGATGCATTCCTTCAACTTGGGCCAAGCTACTACATAATTAATTGACGCATTTTTGAATGATTGACCACCGATTGGTCAACGAGGGTATAGACCGGTCTTGACAATTAAGTTTTTTAAATGTGTGGTAGTAGTCATAAATTCTACTCCACATTTGTGTAGATGATTGATCAGTCCCCCGTATAGAGTCCATACTAATGTTAAGCCAAGCTGAAACGAGGAGAATATCTTCCTCTATAGTAAATGATACACCCCGTTGTGATTTTTGTTTCCTTTTTTCCTATTGGGGTTGTGTCGCTTGGACATCAACACTTACACTGCCCATAGGGGTTCTTATTATGACCTTCACCACTTTCCAACAGTGTGGTGAAGAAGGGATCATCATCAATTAAACAGTTCATCCTTCAACAAAATATTGAAGGATAAAATGTTACTAAAACTACCTCAATAGACGAAGTATGTATGCAACATGGAAAAAAAAATACATGGAAAAACTATATATGTATGCAGTGCACATGGGAAAAACAAATCTGTCTAAAGGCATACATACCAGCTGACTTAATGGTTTGATAAATATACAATCCAAATCAAGAAAAAGGGTAGAGACCATAAGCACTGTTTTAAGCAAAATCAATCTTTTAAGCAAAACCACAAGTCTACAAGTGAATATGTATTTCAAACCCACAAGTCTACAAGCAAAACCACATGTCTACATTTCAATTTTTGAGATTTTGAAAATAAACCCAGTATCATAATTGCTGCTCCTCTTATCTTCCTTTTTAATGTGGATATGTATTCTATTGAAAATGAGACAGATTTTCATGAGCTAACTTAATCTTTGGGCAGATACAAGATAAAAAAGAGACCTAACTATTCACGAGCTTGAGATTACCAAACTGAGATTAAAAAAGAGACCTAAGATAAAAAAGACAGATTACCAAACTGACTCACTTCTGCATGACAGCTTGAGATTTTTGTTCTGTTCATGAGATATTCTTTGGTAGAATATATGTTCATGCAATATCAATTGATACCTTTCTATTAATATTGCATTTCAGAAGATATATTCTACTTTCAATTTCAATGATTAGAGAATGGCACGAGTGCCGTGTTAGAATCTGTCATGTTTGAACTCAACTTGGTATTATACAGAGTAGTTTTCTTCATTTTGGCAATAAAAGGGTAGAGAACATAAGCAAATCATACCAATCTCGGTTCAATATAAGGAAAAATCACACAAAAAACCCTAAAAAAATTTCTAATCAGGGGAAATCACACAAAACAATTTGTGAAATCAAAACAAGTGGCTTGCACGAAATTACCTTTTCTAGGGTTTCCAAACAGCCGCACGAAATCGAGTATTGGGCGAGATAAGAGGTCGTCGTTGATGAAGGAACAGTCTCGTGGTGCACTTGAGCTGAGCTTTGGGCAATGGTGTAGCAGAGCAGAGAGAAGAGAGAGGAAGGGGGAAGACAGTGCAGCAGAAATGGGTTTGTCGAAGAGAAGAGAGCAAAGAGAGCAAGAGAGAGACTATTCTTCGGTAAATCTGGCTTGTCGAAGAGAAGAGAGCAGAGAGAGCAAGAGAGAAGAAGGAATCATACCAATCGTAGAGGGGATTGGGTCTGTCGAAGAGAAGAGAGCGAGAGAGAGGATGGAGGGTGACTTTTTGCGCGAGAGAGATGAGTCGTTCAGATAGAGAGAGAAAATATTATTTTTAATGTTTGAAGACTAAAACAATGCTTCATCAAATTTGAAGAAGCACTGTTTATAGTTATGGATAAAAATGAAGATAGATACACCAATGTAGACGATTTTATAGATATATTCTTCAAATTTAAAAATAAAGATGAAGATAAAGAAGCCACTGCCAGTGCTCTAAGTTGTTAAAAACCCGTTCTTCAAAGTGTCATTTTATACATGTCTCTTTCTCTCTCTCTCACACACACACGGAAATCTCAGGTGATTCTCATAGGAGATAGTCTCTTCATCTGTCTTTTCTAACTGTTAGTTTCTTGACACTAGTACTTCAAATTGGGTTATCCAAAATTCATCTTATGTATGTAAGTTTCGTTGGTGGATTGCATACAGTATTGGTTTTTTGATCAGTCTTTGTTGAGGCAAAGCTTTTTGCGTTTGGGATAGAGGATGGGATAACGGTCGTTTGTCGAAGTAGTGGTGGATGTCGTTCAATGTCACTAGGAAGGATGAGTGTTGCATACTAAATTTCCTTGGTGGAGATTGTCTTAGGTAGAGGGAAGAAGGGGGGTTGCGAAATCTCTTTGGGTGGGAAACACTGCTTGTGCTACGATGTTCCAATACCTCCAGTCGATTTCTGGCCTTGAAGAGTATGGGGGGAAGAAGCCAGATTGGTATGTTGATCATTCCAGCTTGGAAGGCATTGAAGTCTTTTTACCGTGGAGCTTTGAATGGTTGAAAATCTCTTCCATAAGTTTATTGGCCACGGAAACTACAAAATGCATGTATGCAGGTTTGTAGTGAAGACTGGTAGAGTAGGGGAAATATTGGTCAAAGCTCTTAAGAATGGGAATGTTAAGATGGGAAGAGTGTCGTATGTGGAGGCGGCTAAAGGCTGCTGACTATTGCTATCTCTAACAAGCGCAATCTGGGCAACTCGAAAACTTTGTTGGTATAGCATGCAAGCAACAAAATAGGAATATTTCTAATTACTAGAAAGTGCATGGTGCCGGAAAGTGCATAGGGCAATATTGTGAACACCTTGGTTTCAGTGAGAAGACAACTGGCTCTTTTAAATGAAAAAGGTGCAGTGTGCTTTAGACAAGATGGATATGGGTTTGAAGCTTAATGAGCTAAATCTAAATGCAGGCCACAATTTATTGCAAAAGGCCACAATTTATTAAGTTGTTCATTTACGAGATATGTGAAAATTGGAAAAGTTTCTTTTCATTGTACCTAGGTGTGTACCGTCTAGTGAATTGAAAGGCCATAAATGTCATTAATTTAATTTTCAGAATTTTCTTTTGGTTTTATATGTTGATGTACTGAAACAATATTTGATGAATTGAGAAAAACAGAGTATCGACGTGTGGAGTGCTTCTTTCCTCTTCTATTGTTTTGTCTCTATCTTCCAACAGAGTGGTATCAGAGCTTAGGTTCAAGAAAATGTTTTCTAAAGGAACCTCTCTTTCTTTCCAATATCCACAACTCACCAAGCTCAATTATGAAAATTGGGCAATCCAGATGAAGGCTATCCTTGGCTCCCAAGGACTATGGGAGATTGTTGAGAAAGGTTTTGTTCAACCTCAAAATGAGGAGTCTTTGAATCAAGCCCAAAAGGAAGCCTTGGAGAAAGAAAGGAAGAAAGATCAAACTGCGCTCACAGTCATTTATCAAGGTTTAGATGATGAAATGTTAGAGAAAGTGGCCAACGAAACAAACTCCAAGCAAGCATGGGAGACTCTTCGAAATTCCGTCATGGGAGTTGAAAGAGTGAAGAAAGTGCGTCTTCAAACTCTAAGGGCTGAGTTTGAATCTCTTTTGATGAAAGAGAGTGAATCCATCTCAGATTACTTCACAAGATTTCTGATGGTGGTGAATCAATTGAAGAGGCTTGGAGAAAAATTAGAAGATGTTCGTGTTGTTGAGAAAATTCTCCGCTCTCTCAACTTCAAATTTGACCATATAGTTGTAGCCATTGAAGAATCTAAAGATTTGGAGATCATGTCCATTGATGAATTAAATGGGTCCTTACGGGCTCATGAAGAAAGGATGAACCGAGGCAAGCAAGAGCAAGTGGAGCAAGCCTTGCAAGCAAAGCTTTCCTTGAAAGATAAAGGAGAAGCTTGTGAAAATGGTAGAAGAGGCCAAGGATGTGGAAGCGGTCGAGGCCGTGGACGAGCACGTGGTCGTGGAAGAGGAAAAGCAGAGCAAAGTTTTTCTCAAGAGGGAAGAAATCAAAATTTTTCAAGAGGTCGTGGAAGAGGAAGAAGAAGAGGCAATCATGAGGTAAAGAATGACAAAAGTAAAATTGAATGTTATTCTTGTGGAAAATATGGGTATTATTCTGGGAGTGTCAAACCAAGAAAGTAGAAGAGGAGACAAAGTTCATTTTGCACAAGGAAGATGTTGAGGAGCCCGTATTATTCCTCACGCTTAATGAAGAGCACAATTGTGAGAAGAATACGTGGTATCTAGATAATGGAGCTAGCAACCTCCACTTGACACCAAAGTGACGGGCCATGTGCGCTTCGGTGATGAATCAAAGGTGGAGATTAAAGGCAAAGGTACAATTTTGTTTGAGGCAAAGAATGGGAGCCATAAGATTCTTCCTAATGTTTATTACATTCCTAAGATGAAAAATAATATTTTGAGTATTGGGCAACTCATGGAGAATGGTTGCAAAATAAACATGGAAGATCGTTTTCTTTGGCTTAGAGATAAAGAAGGGAACCTTATTGCTAAGTCTTCTATGACAAGAAATCGCATGTTTTTGTTGAATATGAAGACTAATGAAGCCATGTGCTTAAAGACGTGTATTAAAGATACATCATGGATTTGGCATATGAGATATGGGCATCTTAATTTTGGAGGGCTTAGAGATTTGGGAGCAAAGAGGATGGTGAAAGGTATTCCATTGATTGATCATCCTGATCATTTATGTGAAGCTTGTTTACTAGGGAAGCATTCAAGAAAGAGCTTTCCCAAGCAATCCAATTCAAGAGCCATCGAGCCACTTCAACTTATACATGCAGATGTTTGTGGTCCAATAAAGCCTCCATCTCTTGGTAAAAGTTCTTATTTCTTGCTCTTTATTGATGATTATTCACGAAAAACACGGGTTTATTTTTTGAAGAAAAAAAGTGAGGCTTTTGAGGCATTCAAAAGATTCAAAGCTCGTGTAGAAAAAGAATATGGCTATGAAATCAAATCTCTAAGAACCGATAGAGGTGGTGAGTTCACTTCCAATGAATTCAAGGTTTTTTGTGAGACACAAGGAATTTGTCGTCCCTTGACCGTTCCTAGATCGCCACAACAAAATGGAGTTGTTGAAATGAAGAATCGAACAATTCTCAATATGGCGAGGACCATGTTGAAAAGCAAGTCGATGTCAAAAGAATTTTGGGCTGAAGCGGTTGCATGTGCAGTTTATATCTCTAATCGCTCACCTACCAAAAGTTTGAAGAATGTGACGCCACAAGAAGCATGGAATGGATGGAAGCCAAATGTGTCACACTTGCGAGTTTTTGGGTCTATTGCCTATGTTCAAGTTCCAGAGCAAGAGAGATCAAAGCTTGATGATCGGAGTAAGAAGGTTGTGTTTATCGGCTACGATGAGAACTCAAAAGGCTACAAGTTCTTCAATCCAAGCAACAATAAAGTCATTATTAGTAGAGATGTTGAATTTGAAGAAGATGCAACATGGGATTGGTGTACAAAAAATGAAAATGCTTATGATTTTCTCCCCTATTTTGATGAAGAAACGTCAACACAAGAAGTCCAAGATGAAATTGTATCTCCAATGATGCCAACATCATCCTCAATAGCATCATCATCATCTTCATCTAGCTCAAGTGAAGGTCCTCAAAAATATCGAAGCATTGAGGATCTCTATGAAGAAACTGAAAGGTTAGAAAATGAGAATTTGTTATGCTTATACTCTAGTGATGAGCCTTTGAATTTTGAAGAAGCTATGAAAGATAAAAAAAAAATGGATACAAGCCATGGAGGAGGAAATTCAAGCCATTAAAAAGAACGACACTTGGGAGCTAGCCTCACTTCCAAGTGGTAATCAAGTAATTGGAGTCAAATGGGTGTATAAAGTCAAGAAAAATTCCAAGGGTGAAGTGGAAAGATACAAAGCAAGACTTGTTGTAAAGGGCTACAAGCAAAAATATGGCATTAACTATGAAGAAGTTTTTGCTCCCGTTGCTCGTTTAGAGACAATCCGACTACTACTTTCACTTGCAGCTCAAAATCAATGGAAGATCCATCAAATGGATGTTAAGTCCGCTTTTTTGAATGGTTATCTTGAGGAAGAAGTTTATATTGAACAACCTCCTAGTTTTGTTATTGAAGGTTATGAAGATAAAGTGCTTAGGCTTAAAAACGCCTTATATGGATTAAAGCAAGCTCCAAGAGCTTGGAATAGCCGTCTTGATAAGTATTTTAAAGAGAATGGTTTAACTAGATGCATTCATGAATATGCACTCTATGTGAAAAATGAACATGAAGATTTATTATTTGTTTGTGTCTATGTGGATGATCTTATATTCACAGGAAACAATCAAAAGATGTTTGAAGGTTTTAAGAAGGTTATGGCTCAAGAGTTTGAGATGAGTGATATGGGACTCATGTCTTATTATTTGGGAATTGAAGTTAAGCAAATGAAGGATGGGATTTTCATTTCGCAAGAAGCCTATACAAAGGAAGTGCTAAAGAAGTTCAAGATGTTGGATTGCAATCTTGTCAATACGCCTATGGAGTGTGGAGTTAAACTTTCAAAACAGGAGAAAGGGCTACAAAAGGTTGATCCAACGTTGTTCAGAAGTCTTGTGGGAAGCTTAAGATACTTGACTTGTACTAGACCTGAAATTGTTTTTTCAGTTGGACTTGTGAGTCGCTTTATGGAAAATCCATCTGAAACACACATGAAGGCAGCCAAGAGGATCCTTCGTTATCTTAAAGGTACTCTTGATTATGAAATTTTTTACTCTGCTTCAAATAAGTTCAAGTTAATGGGTTATTGTGATAGTGATATGAACCCGCGGGAATGAAATCCTTTGAACCCACAGTCAATTTGAAAACTCCCCAAGAAAGCCAAAATCAAGTCAGTGAATGGAGAACCTAGACCCGATGGGAACTCGTTTCAAGAACCTAGATTATATTAAAATCTAGACCCGTTGAAGAACCCGTCTCAAGAACCCAGATTACAAAGGAGGAACGCCACAAAGGTTGTGATTTACCTTTGATAAGTTCAAAAGTTCAATTAAGAACAAGAGGAGATAAACTCATCTCACAATGAATAAATTCATCAAATTTCATAAACTTCATAAAACTGATTAGAATGAGGCTACATAGAGTATTTAAAGCAAAACCTAATGAAACCCTAGCCAAAATAAACCCCCACCTTCCAAAAGTGCCCCTGGATGAACAGTGTCGCGGCTACAATGCCGCGCTACAGTAACTCTCGGCTACAGTAACCCTAGTTCAATAAAATAATAACTTTCCCAACATGCCCTTGCATAGGCCCCCTTCAATACTTCCCATAATAAACTCAATTATTCTAAACTAATAACATAAGTTCTTTAAATGAATTAAATAAGTTGAAACCCTTCAAGAGCTCAAAGCCTTTAAGTCTTGTCGTTGCCCTCTTCCGTAGCTAATCAAATGAATTAAAACTGGATCTTCATCCTTCAAGCCCCATCTTGAATGTTGGGCTCTTGCAAAACATGTCTCAAGTGGATTGCATCAATCCTTGCATTGTCTCCTTGATCTTCTTGGCCCATCTGGAAGTTGCAAATGATCTTTAAGACTAGGCCCATCTTGGTTCCCATCATTCCCCCTCTCCTCAAAAGGATTCGACCTCGAATCTCCACCTGGATCAAAGGGAAAGTGGTTAGTAACATTGAAAATAGTAGAAACATGATACTTACATTGAAGATCCATTAGATATGCATTTTCATTAATTTGTTCAAGAAGTTGGAATAGTCCATCCAAGCTACCCTTATCATCACCTGGTGAAGACTTTAAATCTAAAGGAGGAAATTGATTAAGTCTATAAACAATTTCAATTGGTGAAAATTTAGTAGTGGCATGAACATTCCAATCATATGTAAACTCAATGAATGGCAAACAATACTCCCACAAATGTTCATGAAGCACATCTAAAGTCTTCCTCGAACCAAAATGACCACTCCAATATGCAAACTCAATGAATGACAAATGATACTCCCATAAACGTTCATGCAACAAGTCAATGAATGGCAAATGATACTCCCATAAACGTTCATGCAACATGTCTAAAATCTTATTTTCACCAGAATGACCACTCCAATTATATGCAAACTCAATGAAATACAAATGATACTCCCGCAAACGATCGTGCAACACATCAATGTATGGCAAATGATACTCCCACAAGCGTTCGTGCAATACATCAATGAATGACAAATTATACTTCCACAAACGTTCATGTAACACTTCAATGAATGACAATTGATACTTCCACAAACGTTCATGCAACACGTCATTGAAAGGCAAATGATATTCCCACAAACGTTCATGCAACACAACAAAAGTCTTCCTTACACCATGGTTATCCAACAAACCACCATGTCCATCACACACAAGCAAGTTACGCATAAAACTAGTAGGTATACAAAATCTATTCTTTCTATACAAGTATCAATCTAGTTTATAGAACTTACCAAACGATACTTTCTCACATGTTCCATACACACTAGCAAAGTCATAATCATTAGCATGCAATTCCTTTTCATATTCAAGTTTCAACAATTTTGCATCTAAAATGAAGATAAGTACATACCTTCTTGCTAAAGCACCAACCACAAAAGTTTCCATACCTTGCGTGTATTTGAATACATGAGGAAAAGTCTCAATACAATCCTCCCGCTTAGCACGCATTATAGTTAACAACTTACCTTGTCTCTTCAAGTGTGTCAAGGACTCATGTTCTTCAAAGAAAGGTTGGGTAGGGATTGTCGCACCTAGCACAAAATCCATGTAGTGCTCTATCTCCCTAATAGGTGGTAATCCACTAAACACACCGCTAGGAAACACGACCTCATATCCCTGCAACAAAGAGACAATAATACTAGGCAAACATACGTCAAGTTCGTTAGGATTAAGACTTGCCTTAGCATAAAAACTCACTTTTCTCTTTGTTTTTCTCTCACTTTCTTCACACTCTCTTTTCTTTCTACTCTCTTTTTCTTTTTCACTCTCTTTTTTCTTTTCACCCTCTTTTTTTCTGTCACTCTCTTTTTCTTCATCTTTTTTTGTACTCTCAACCTCACAATTATTTTTCAACTCATTCTCTCTTGTGCTTGAGGTCTTATTCTCACCCTCTTCTTTTTTCTCTCTCATTTTTCTTTCTTTCTCCATTTCGGTCTCACTATTTCTTTTCTTCTCAATCTCATCTTCACTCTTACTTTTCAGCTCAATCTCACTTTCACTCTTGCTTTTCAGCTCATTCTCACTTTCACTCTTGCTTGTTTGCTCAATCTCCTTTTCACTTTTTCTTTTTTGATCACTCTCATTTTCACTCTTTCTTTTTTGAGTAACCTCACTTTTCAATTTCAATTGGTCCCCATGGACATGTGTTGGAGTTAAAGGAGCAAGTTTGATTGTTTTTCCATCCTTTTCAAAACTGTACATGTTCCTTAACCCATCATGAATCACCTTCCTATCAAACTCTCATGGCTTCCCTAACAAAATATGACCAGCATGCATAGGCACAACATCACAAAGGACCATATCCTGATATTTTCCAATTGAAAAAGAAACTAGCACTTGCTTATTTACCCTAACCTCCCCACAATCACTCAACCACTGCAACATGTATGGTTTAGGGTGTTTCAAGGTACGTAAATTCAATTTCTCAACTAAAGTAGTGCTAGCCAAATTAATAGAACTCCTCAAATCAATGACCATACTACATACCTTGTTGTTGATGTGGCATCTAGTATGAAAAACGTTCTCACTCTGTTGCTCTGTATCATTCATCTTAATTTGTGTATTGAGTGCACGCCTAGCAACAAGAGACTCACCATAGTCTTGTTTCTTATACGCATTCTCAATACTAGGCTCATGTCGCCTCCTACCTCTCTCACCTTGCAGATTTCTAATCACTTCTTCTTGATTATCCATCATATCCCTCACTTCACCCAACACCAAGTTCAACCGCTCAAACTGCTGTTGCATGGCTTGCAACACAAAAGATGAGTTATCTGCCACACCGTTTGGTGATGAGTCACTTCTATGAGACATCATAATATGCTGCACAAAAACAATGTTAGTAGAAAACCTTACACACTCTCTTACGTGTTTACACTCGAATAATGGCACTCCCCTCGTATTTCACTTTTAATTGACTTTTTCCCGATAATAGTCTCACACTCTCTTGCCTTTTACCTCAAAAGTTTTCTCACTCAAGTTCTTTCAGAACTAGTTGAACTAAATCAAGATAATACAACCTTGTATTATTCCAACCAGTAATATAGATGAAAGAAATAAGGAATGAATAAAATGACACGAGACTCAAGAAATTTATACGAGGGAAAGAGTAATTATAAAACAAGACACCAACTAGCAAGTTGTATTCAGCTCCTATAATGATAATAACTCAATCAACAGATACTTTCTTTCTCTTTGTTGTAACTATGTAGCAACTTTGAATATTCTACCTTCTCTTTTCTTCTTCTTCTTCTTTCTGTTTTTTTTTTTTTTTTTTCGAATTTTCTTTTCTTTTCCTTTCCTTTCCTTTCTTTTTCTTTTCTCTAATTCAACCACAAACAGCAATATTCAATTGTGAAAATCAAGCAATTGAATTCAAGCACGAAAATGAAGTAGAAGAAAATCAATGGAACGGCACTCCAAGCAACAGATAAACTTAGAGATGCAGCAAACCCTAGAATTTTGAAACCCGAGGTGATGCAAATTTCAGCCAAACCCAAAATCCTAAGAATTTCGGCAGCCTACTTTTTGTTTCTATTTTTTGTTTTTGGGCAACCCTAGAACAATGAAGCCTTAGAATTAAATTAAAGGATGCTAAAATTAAAAGATAGAATCAGACCTGATTGGAAACCTTGCTCTGAATACCAAATGATATGAACCCGCGGGAATGAAATCCCTTGAACCCACAGTCAATTTGAAAACTCCCCAAGAAAGCCAAAATCCAGTGAATGGAGAACCTAGACCCGATGAGAACTCGTTTCAAGAACCTAGATTATATTAAAATCTAGACCCGTTGAAGAACCCGTCTCAAGAACCCAGATTACAAAGGAGGAACGCCACAAAGGTTGTGATTTACCTTTGATAAATTCAAAAGTTCAATTAAGAACAAGAGGAGATAAACTCAACTCACAATGAATAAATTCATCAAATTTCATAAACTTCATAAAACTGATTAGAATGAGGCTACATAGAGTATTTAAAGCAAAACCTAATGAAACCCTAGCCAAAATAAACCCCCGCCTTCCAAAAGTGCCCCTGGATGAACAGTGTCGCGGCTATAATGCCGCGCTACAGTAACTCTCGGCTACAGTAACTCTAACCCTAGTTCAATAAAATAATAACTTTCTCAACATGCCCTTGCATAGGCCCCCTTCAATACTTCCCATAATAAACTCAATTATTCTAAACTAATAACATAAGTTCTTTAAATGAATTAAATAAGTTGAAACCCTTCAAGAGCTCAAAGCCTTTAAGTCTTGTCGTTGCCCTCTTCCGTAGCTAATCAAATGAATTAAAATTGGATCTTCATCCTTCAAGCCCCATCTTGAATGTTGGGCTCTTGCAAAACATGTCTAAAGTGGATTGCATCAATCCTTGCATTGTCTCCTTGATCTTCTTGGCCCATCTGGAAGTTGCAAATGATCTTTAAGACTAGGCCCATCTTCGTTCCCATCAGATAGTGATTATGGTGGAGATATTGATGATAGGAAGAGTACTACTGGGTTTGTTTTTTTCTTGGGAAATAATGCAATTTCCTGGTGTTTTAAGAAACAACCCATAATCACTCTTTCAACTTGTGAAGCTGAGTACGTTGCTGCTACTACTTGTGCTTGTCATGCAATTTGGTTAAAGATATTGCTGAAAGAACTCCATTTTGAGCAAAGTGAAGCTACCAAGATCATGATGGATAATAAGTCAGCTATTGCTCTAGCAAAGAACCCAGTGTTTCATGATCGAAGCAAGCATATTGAAACAAAGTATCATTTTATTCGACAATGCATTGAGAGCAGGTACGTGGAGGTAGAGTATGTGAAGTCACTTGACCAAGCTGCTGATATATTCACAAAGCCTCTCAAATATGATACATTTTAGAAGTTGAGGATGATGATCGGTGTTGGAAAGATGTCAAGTTTAAGGGGGAGTGTTGAAGATTAAACTTGATTTATTGCAAAAGGCCACAATTTATTAAGTTGTTCATTTACAAGATATGTGAAAACTGGAAAAGTTTCTTTTCATTGTACCTAGGTGTGTACCGTCTAGTGAATTGAATGGCCATAAATGTCATTAATTTAATTTCCAGAATTTTCTTTTGGTTTTATATGTTGATGTACTGAAACAATATTTGATGAATTGAGAAAAACAGAGTATCGACGTGTGGAGTGCTTCTTTCCTCTTCTATTGTTTTGTCTCTATCTTCCAACATTTTCATTGTTAGCTTTGATTTGAATTGAAGGATGGGTCTAAGATCGGATTTTGGCATAATATATGGTGTGGAGACCAGCCCTTGAAGATAGTTTTCATGGCATGGTATGGTATCTTTTGTTGTAAAGAGGTGCCGATAGCAGAAATTTTGCAGTTTTCTGCGAATATGGAGTATTACCTTTATTAGAGCAGCACTAGATTGGAAAGTAAATCTGATCTTTTCTCTCTTTGAGTGTACTATGTAGAGTAGAGGTGGAGTGGGTAAGATTTGTTGGAGGAATGTAGTGCCCTTTCTATGTTCTTTTTCCTAAAATAATTTTTTTAATCTTGCTTTTACTTGCTGTAATATATTTCTCAGTTTTGCCTTTGGGACCACTTCAAAGAGCTGGAGTCGATGCAGCATACTAGGTCATTGCACCTAGCAAAATTTGCAGCAGAGATGCTTGCTTCTCTCACCCTCTCCCTAGCAGTTTTGAAGTCTGTAGAATTGGGTGATATCAGGCAGCTCACCCCAAGACGGATTATGCACTTCCGAATGCTATTTGAGGCCCTTTTTGAGTATCCTGATAAAGCTCATATGGAACATATTCACCCGTGTGGCTGTCACCCCCGAGCTCGAAAGTCTTAGAGATGGCATTGAGATTTTCATTAAGGAGTAAGTTGTGAAAACCAATAAAGCCATCACAGAAAAATTTAGGGTTGTAAAGAGAGCCCTTAATAATGATGAAGGAATCCTCATGTGAGTCTCCATTCTCACCTTACCAATTTTGTAGGGTTTTTTTTTTTAATAATAATAATAAATAAAAAAATCGAGGTCACCTATCCAATAATGATCATTTCCCAATTTTATTAAAAAAATATTCACCTATAGCGGAGGAATACCGTAGTAACAATAAACCAATTTTGTAGGTTAGAGTGTACTACATTCTAATTTTATCACCACAGCAAATTTTTGAATATACCGACCTTTTTGTGTACGACAGTTGAATTATTTAGAAGGATAGGAGTATTATGCATATGGTTTTTTTTCCTTTTTCTTTGGCAAAGCATGGTATATAAATTTTTTAGTATTTACTCCATTCTCAAAGATGCTTATGCTCATTCTCATATGTTGAGTGAGCTCTCCAGCTGCCACCCAATTGAATCTTGTGTGTCAAATTTAATATTATACTCTGATAAACTTTAATGATGAATTGTGTAATGGTGTGATTACACTGATTCCAGGGAGGAATTGTGCATTAGGTTAAGACCCATTTCTCACTAACGAAAAAAATAACAAAAAGGCATTATAGCGGAATTACCTAGAACGGTTTGAATCCATGCATATTACAACAATTAGGGTCCGAGAAATCACACTCTCTATTGCAGGGCCGATGCTCCTTGCTCTTTCTAATTCCATTTTGTATTTCTCTCAACTTTTTTTAATAATAAAGTAGAATAAAGCAAGGGTATCCTAGCAAAAAACATACAAAAGAGGAGGAAAAGAAAACAAGATGAAAAACAACAAAAGCTGCCCAACCCACGCTACTCTCTATCCCTCCTCATCCTCTTCCTCTCATCATGTGAGTCTCTCTCTCCTCTCTGAATGAGACTTATCATGATGTTTACGAATGTCAAGGGATGATGCCTAATAAAACAGGTCGGAACTTAAGAATACAAAAATCTTCTGTTAAAATGAAAACAAAGTTAGATATGAGTTATCATGTCTACATCCTAGGACAATAAGTTGGAACGTTGACTCAGCCACGTTAAATTTCTAGATGCTAGCCACAAGCATTCGGATGTTGACACTAAATAGGTTGTGTTGCAAAAATGTAATACTCGTGGTTGTAGTAGGATTTAAGGGGTTTAAAAGGTAGTTTTAGAATATGAAATGAGAATTATTGACATTTATAAAATGTTTCTTTACCTTCTCAGGGTAAAAGATCTTAAAATTAAAACTAGGGATATAATTGGTCTGGTCCAGTCTGGGAGGGGTCAAGGACCGAAAACTTTGGTCTATCAGTTTTGCCGAATCAAATCATTAGTTATTGGTCCGGTGGGTTCATTTGGTCTATGAACATTTTTTTTCCTCTTTTCTTTTTTTTTAACAAAAAAATTAATACACAAAATTAATTAAATTAGTAAAATTAAAATTAAGTGATCTATTTAACATTTTATATATGGTTAATGAATATTAAATAATTAACTTACACAAATACTATATAAAATAATATATAATATATAATATTAATATATATATATATACATTCGGTCGGTTTCAGTCCGGTCTAGTCCAAAAAAACCATACCCCAAAACCAACCAATAAGATTATCGGTTTTGGATTAATAGTCTTACACCCCTAATTAAAAGTCAAGCATATTTTGAAAATTAAAAGAGTGTTTGCAGTTGTAATCATTTAAATAAAATTATAAAGTCCTTTTACCATACATAAGTTCATATATTACATAAAAACATGCCTAGACTTCGATCTATTTTCCTTGAGCCATGTCCAACCCAGCCCGAGCAATAGGCGAGTAGGCCTATTTTTTATTGTAGGACTTGACTGCCTATGGAAATTGTACTTGTAAATAGTAGTCAGACGACAAACTGTATTCGATCGACCTTATTTGGGGTTTACAAATCAAGCAATTAGACATGTGTATAATTATTTAAGGAATGAAGTATCATGTGGATATTGTGGAAATACATGTATGAGTTTTATTAAATTAATGGTACTATAATATTTAGCCTTTAGACTAAACCTTTACTTTTCCGCTACAAACCATATATCTTTTCTTTCCACGTGCACTTCCTAGCGAACGTTGAACGCCTAATTACCCGATTCAAATCTTGGGTGTTGTCATATGGTTGGCACCCAAGGCACCACAGATCCCGGCCCACTAAGTCTTTTACAGAGGGACGGGGTACCAAACATTTCTTGTTTCAACCTTTCATCCTCTTGCATACAATGAGCAATGAGCTTATTAAGAGTTCATTTCTCCCTTTTGAGTATTGTAATTAATCTTAAAGGGACAAAAATGTACAGGAAGGGGAATCATAATGAGATGCACAAGAATTTGATAAGAAAACTCTAATTTTAGTGCTCTCAATCTAGTAACAAGATTTGACATTTCATAATATACTTTCTTATATTCCCTTTGCCATTATACCGCACTGAGACAAGTTTGCTAGGAAGCGTATGTCTCTACCTTTTCCATTGTAACGAATTAGTCTGCTAATTGACTTAGGTACTTCTTGGAATTTTTCTTTCCAGGCATTGCACGTCGAATAGAATGATTTATTATCATAAGACTCATGCAATAATAGCACTCCCATTTCTCATAAGTTGTCTTCTAATCAGTATAACTCTGATCAGTAGGTTTGGGAGGCTCATAACCTGGAGCGCATAGTCCAAATTCATACACTCAAGAACAATAGTAACATGCTCTTCCTATTTTGCCAGATTAAATTCGTTAAAAATTTGAATGTTATTCAAATTGACAGATATCATATATACATTCACTAGAAGTGAAACAAAATAAACTCACAATAAATAAATATCTCACAATTTTAATGTATTGACCCATAATTATCATCATGCAAGCTTTAGTTTAATTGAACAACAAAATCAATTAGACAACATGACATAAAATTAAAAGAAAATTTTATGATTTTATAAAAATGAGCCCTTATGAGATACCTAGTGCATCATTGCAATCAAGTTTTTGGACAGGATAATCCCAAAAATCACACAATTTACAATTAACTACCTTATATCATCTATGACACGACTAAATAAAAATCTTCCTTTGGACTGATTGTTATTCACATGGATTTAGATGTAACTATATGCAATTCACTAAATTTCACCTTTTTAGGCCAAGGAGAAAATTTCAATGATAGAAGTCACTTAAGCGACATATCACATTAATTTCTCTAAACCATATGTATGAATTGGAATTGAATATTTTAAAAAAAAAATTATGTCTATAAATAAGAAAATATTAAATGACGTCTATTATAGAGATATTAAGAGATAAATTTCTTAAATTCTTTTTTTTTTTTGAAAAAAAATATTATTATATTTTATGATCTGAATCAAGTCAGATTGGGTGGGTTTAGATGTTGAAGTGAGTTGAGTTGAGTTGAGTTGAGATGATAAAATATTATTAGAATATTATTGTTTATTATTATTATTATTTTGGGATTTGAAAAAGTTGAATTATTTATTATATTTTATGTTGAGATTTGAAAAAGTTGTAATGATGAGTTGAGATGATCTCAACTTCCAAACGAAGCCTTAGACCCTATCAACCAAGTCATTCAAACAGGTCGGGTCAACTGGTCAAGCAAGTCAAGGTCAATGGTCAAACCGTTCTGGGTCAACCCATGGATATGGGTCTTGTGATATGATTCAGCCTAATGGACTTAAATCCAAAGGTTTGAAAGGTTGGACCCAACATATGGGTCAGACCATTACTTCAAGCCCAATTCTTATATAAACCCAATTCACCTTAATTCCTTATTAATTCTTAACCCAGAACTGGGCCTTACAATAAGGCTTAAGACCAATTCAAATAAAATTATGAAGAGTAGCGCTAGCATCGTATTCGCTTGTGTAAAGGTCAGATCCGGTAGATCACTGTAATAAAGCGGCGGGAAGTGTTGATCTCCAACCGCATGTAAAAGTAAAAAAAAAAAAAAAAAAATGTAGTAATTCTTTTAGGATATATAATTAGTGATAATTGTGAAATCAGTAATTGGTTTTAACATAGTCATTGATTGATTAAAATAGTCTGATATCATGTGTTAGCCAATCGACAATTGACATGTGTTATTCCTATTTGCAACGAAGAAACGAGAGTTCTCTAAACTAAAGTTCTCCAATAAAAATGGAAAATGTTGTTTAATAATATTGTAAATTTTTTTAAAAATATTTAAAAGAGTTAAAAAAATTATGTGAAAAAAAAAACTTAAGTTATTTCACATCATTTTTTGAACACTTAAATATTTTTTAAAAAAAGAAGAAAATATCCAATATTATTTAATAACAATTTCTTAATCACGAAGGGGAAAAAAAAGGTAGGAAGCTCCCACCGAGATCCCTAGCATTGTCCATAAAGATATAATTATACAAAAGCCCCATTAGAATAATTATATTGTTCGGAGGGAGGGAGATGATAAAACTTAAAAAAGAAAAACTTAAGTGAATTGAAAGATCTAATAACTAAATCATTTGGTTAATTATGGCATTAGGAGTGAAATATATAGTTGCAGCTTTTAATTTCATTGTTTATTTTGAGATAGAAATGCTTATAGCACGCAGATGGAATAGGGTAAATTTGGTTTTTCGAATTAGACAAATAAAATTTGGTTTTGAATCTATAGATTTACTCCAAATTAGTAAGATGCCACAATCTATAGATCTTCATACAAAAGATACTAACCAATTGAGCAGTACATTCGAATTTCAATGGAAATTGGGATTTTTTAAAGAAATAATAATAAAATATCAATCTCTGCAGTAGTACTCATTCCAATACATTATTATTCCCCACATGCATTTACGAAACCAACAGTACAAGTGAAGCATGCTATACATTGAAAAAAGATAGATTTAGGTACCGAAGCAAATACATTATTATTTACCAATCCAAAAACATATATATATATAGGTACCGATCAAACCTACGTCAGTTCAGGCTGGCACTGGCTTGGACTCGTGGCTCGTGGAATTAAGGCCAATTAAAGCTGCAAAAAGCTGCAAATCCATGCGTATAGATATATAAAATTTAACGGGAGTGTAATAAAACCTAACATATATAATATGTGATTATAAATTAATCAATTAATCTTTCATACAAAAGTTACTAACCAATTGAGCAGTACATTCGAATTTCAATGGAAATTGGGATTTTTTAAACAAATAATAATAAAATATCCATCTCTGCAGTAGTACTCATTCCAAATTTCCAATACATTATTATTCCCCACATGCATTTACGAAACCAACAGTACAAGTGAAGCATGTTACACATTGAAAAAAGATAGATTTAGGTACCGAAGCAAATACATTATTAATAAAACCTAACATATATAATATGTGATTATAAAAATAATTTACGATTGAAATTAATTGTTATATCGATATTTATTACATCATGCATTTATTAGACAATAAGATTTCTATTCCCTTCATACAATTTAAATTAATAAGAAGACAAAATCACATTACCTCATCATCTTCAGCACTTTTAGAATCAAGTTCGAGCTCTAGTGTGTTGGACCAGTCTTCTAAACGAGTAACGAGCTCAGGACAATCTTTAATCTTCACTTTTCTTAATGTTTTCATATGATGAATCCCCACCGGTAGAGACGATAGCTCATTGCATTCAGTGATCTCTAACGTCTGAAGTGATTTTAGAGTTGGCAACCACTCTGGCAATGCCTTGAGATTTTCACACTCCTTGATACGAAGCACCTTTAACGTGTTTGCAGATCCTAGGAGCCATTCGGGTAAAATCTCCAACTTTGGTAAATTTTCTATATACAAGATTTGGAGTCTCAAATTGAGGTCCTGTGCATCTCCTCCTCCTCCTCCCGTCAAATCTATCTCTTCACAATCACAAATGTACAATGACTCTAAGGCTTTTAGGTGCTTGATAATAGGTGGCAAAGAGGTCAAACTTTCACAATCCACAAAAACCAATATACGAAGGTTGGTGAGGCACCTGTCCATCTGTGGAAACAAGCATTCGAGTCTTGGACATTCCATCACATATAAAATCTGAAGAGAATTAAAGCAACATACTCCATTCACGAACAAGCATGTATCTTTTGTTGAAATTGTAAGAAACCTAAGGTTGATCATGTTCCTCATATCTTTGGGCAGTCGTTCAAGGTTTCCACATCCACCAAGTAACAAGGTTTGCAAATTGTGTAACTTGCAAATGGAATTAGGAAGCTTCTTGATTGACTCATTATTAGATAGGTCAAGATATCTCAAATGCTTTTGAGTACCAATGGAACTTGGCAAATTCTCAAAATCTGAATCAGGTATAACTAGCACACGTAAAGACTTGAATCTTGAGATGCATGCTTCAACTGAGGACACGTGTGGTTCGGTTCGGTACATGATGCTCCTCACATTAGTTAACTTGTTCGAGAACTTCCAAACTTGTTGGTCACTAGATGAAATTGACAAATGACGAACTGTCGAGGCCATGTCTTTATTTTCAGAGTCTATTTCCAACCACTCTTCATGGCCAATAGAGAGCACAAGATCATGGACAAGATCATGCATTTTGAAGGAATACATGCGAAAATTTTTTTCATCAAGATCTTGGAAGAAACATATCGACATTAACTCTTTAATGTATAAGTCTCCAATATCTTCCAACTCTTGTTTTTTGTTAGTAGACCTTTGGAGGATTAATCCATGTGCCACCCAATGTTCAATTAAATCGATATTCTCAAATTTATGATCCTTTGGAAAATTAACGCAATAGGCAAAGCATCGCTTCAAATGAATTGGCAATTGATTATAGCTCAATTGCAATGCAGGTAAGATGCCTCCCTCATTTTCTTCCAATTCCCAGATCTCGTTACCTCTCACCAATTCCCACTCACTTTCATCGACTTTCGAATAAAGTAGACCACCTAAACTCTTCACGGCCAATGGAACCCCTTTACTCTTTTTCACTATTTCTTCCGCAATTGGTAAAAGGTTTGGATATAATTTGTCTTCCCCTTCCTTGAATGCACATTTCACAAACAAAGACAAAGATTCTTCTTTTGATAGACCTTCTACAGAATGTGTATAAATAGGGTCTAAAACGGAAGAAACCCTGCGACTACGTGTCGTTACAACAATGACACTTCCATGCAACCCTCCATTAAGCAAATCTCTCAGTTCAATCCATTTATTTCTATTTTCATTCCAGACATCATCTAAAACCAGTAGAAACCTTTTATCCTTTAAAAGTTCTCTCAAACTAGTCTGCAATGTATCTTCATTACTTGAATTTTTATCAACTCTACCACCAGTAGATTTAAGGATTTCTTCCACCAATCTTGTAACATTAAAATTCTCAGATACACAAACCCACATTCTCAACTGAAAATGATTCACTACGGATTCGTCATTGTAAACTGCCTTGGCAAGTGTGGTCTTTCCTATACCTCCTAATCCAACTATGGCAAGTATATCAAGATTTCTAGTGGGATTTGGGTGCATCAAACTCTTTTTTATTTCTTCTTTGTCACCATGCCTACCGATGACCGTTGAAAGATCAATAAAGGAATGTGTCTTCTCCCTCCACAGGGTATTGACATGCACCTCTTCATGCCGCTCAGTGAGATTAAACTGAACCTTCTCAGCATTAATCTCATCTAACCTCTCTCTAATGTTCTTGATTTTGTAAGCCAGTTTTAAACGGGATGAAAGTGCCATGGGGGACGAAAAGAAATGGCGTACCTTTGCCATAGCGCTTCCATATGTCGTAATCGCTTGCTTCCTTAAAGCTTCGTACTCAAGTTCATCTACCACATCCTCTGCGACATATAAGATATTTTTAAGCCGTCCAAGCCAGTTGCTCAGCATGGGGTTGTTTGCTTGCTTGTCTTCAGCATCCAAGAGCACGATCTTAAGGATAGAAATTGTGCTCTCAAGCTTTTGCACGTCGCTCTGGACACCCCATGCCAAGAAGAGCTCTCGATAAACTAAAGAGCCTAATTTCTCAAGGAAACTACCAGCGAGGACAGAGGCAAGATCAGCCATATTTTTCTTAGGAAGGAAGTGGATAAGCTGAGACCGTATTTCTAGCCTCTTGGTCGATATAGTTGACTTGACTCCAGTAGGTCGAGTAGGTAGGAATTATTAAGGCATTGGTTGATATATTAGTGCTTTTGCATTGGTGAATGGTACAGACAACTTGACAAGACAATCATTTATGGTTTTGGGCATAGAGTAGTATGCCAATATAGGTGGAGGGTTTTGGTCAGGGCTGGAGTTCACACAGTAGTTTTTATTCTATATATAGTCTATCGTAAGATTCACTTGAAGTACGTTGATATGTAGGAGGATTTGGGTTGAGCCTCCCAAAAGCACCACTGGGCACAGCTACATTTTATTTCAAAGAAACAAATTGTGGATTCGAATACAGGATATATGTTGCATTCTCATTGCTTGTTTGATGTTCCTGAAAATCCTAGAGAGCATTCTGTTGTTGGCTCCATCCTGCAATTTCATTGCAATAATAAAGTTAATGTTCATTTCTCAGCATACGTACCATGTCACCATAACCATCACATATGCCTTCATCGGTCAATTATTTTTTTAACCCACTAAAATGAAGTCTAGATTGTAAGAGTAGTCCGCTCTTCACTTTGTTTTTTTGTTTTTTTTTACGCTTTTCTTTTAAATTTTTATAATATATTTAAATATTTCAAAAAAATATTTTAATATATTTAAAATTACTACTTTAATTACTAAATAAATAAATAATGACACAGAGATCAAATTGAGCGGTAACTTGGGAGGATAAAGTAGTTTTTTCCCGATTGTGAAGTCTCGGCTGAGCTTATGTCGACTGAGTCGACTCACTAAAATGAAGAACCTGTATTGTGATTAAATAATACTTTTTCGTTCAGCGCGCCGTAGATTTCTTTGGAGAAATGACATCTGTCATTCAATCATGCACTCCTCTTGCTTTTTCGAATTGGACTCGTCCACGCTCGCCTATCTGTCATTCAATCATTCACTCAATTTTTTTTAAATCTTTTCGCTATTAATTTTTTATTTTTTTAATCAAGATGAGTACTACTATTATATAAAGGATTATATTGCAGCTCCGCTAGGAGCTTCAAGCTACCGTCGGAGCTGTAAAATGTGTTTATATATATATATATATATTAAGATTTTTTTTATATAAATTTTTTTAATATATTTTTATATTTTTAAAAATTAAAATAAATTTAAAACGTCATTAAAAATATTTTTTAAACTAAAAGGTAAAAAACAAAATTATTAAAAAATAATTCTTTAATCATGAAGTAAAATAAAAAATAATAAAAATATTATTTTTTATTTTACTTTGTGATTAAGAAAGTATTCTTTAATAATTTTATAATTTCTTTTTATTTTTTAAAATTATTTAAAAAATCTATATAAAAAAGAATTAAAAAATACAAATAATAAAACACACTATAGCTCTAGCAGGAGCTCTAATATTTTCCTTATATAAAAAACCAAATACACTGGTGTCTGAGAAAATTTGGATTCGTTTGATTTCACAGATAATATAAAATGAGTTAAAATTAAAGTCAACAAGTTAAAAAAAGTATTATTAGAATATATATTTTAATATTATTTTTATTTTAAGATTTGAAAAAATTAAATTATTTATTTTATTTTTTATAAAAAATTAAAAAAATTATAATAATTAAATGAGATGCGATATTTTTTAAAAATAAATGAGACTTTAATTATACATTAGTAAATAGTGGATCCTTTTCCCTTTGAAAATTTAAAAGTGAATAGAGTAATTGGATTAAAGGAATATTATAATTATTGATGATCGGGGATAAAGTCCAATCCTATATCACTAAAGGATTAGAAATTGCTTCAATAGTAATTTTTGAGTATTTGTTGCACGTTTTAAAGTACGAGTGCGGGGTGTGTATTGTAATTTCTGAGCGTTTCAATAGTAATCTGTGTAATTTAAGGGTACGTTTGGATAGTGAGAATATTTGAGAAGTGTTGAAAATATTTATGAATAGTTATGAATAGAGATTAGAGTGATTTATAGATCCTATTGAGAATATTTTGAGTTGTTTGGATGTGTGAAATATGTTGAGTTGTTGACTTTTGAGTAAGTAGTTGAAAAATATGTGGGTCCCATAAATATTATAGTGATTTTATTTTTAGTAATAAATATTATAATGATTTTATTATAGTGATTTTATTTTACTTTATATATAATAATGATAAATATTATAATGATTTTATTTTTAATTTATATATAATAGTGATAAATATTATAATGATTTTATTTATATATATATAATAGGGATAAATATTACAATAATGTTATTTTTTATTTATATATTATAGTGATTTTATTTCTAATTTATATATAATAGTGATAAATATTATAGTATTTTTTATTTATTTATATATAATAGTGATTTTATTTTTTATTTATATGTAATAGAGATAAATATTATAATGATTTTATTTTTTATTTATATATTATAGTGATTTTATTTTTTATTTATATATATTATAATGATTTTATTTTTTATTTATATTTAATTGTGATTTTATTTTTTATTTATATATTATAGTGATTTTATTTTTTTATATATTATAGAGATTTTTATTTATTTATATATTACAGCGATTTTATTTTTTATTTATATATTATAGCGATTTTATTTTTTATTTATATATTATAGCGATTTATTTTTTTATTTATATATAATAGTGATAAATATTTTTTATTTATATATTATATTGATTTTTTTTATTTATTTATATATTATAATGATTTTTTTTATATATTTAATAGTGATAATATTATAGTGATTTTATTTTTTATTTATATATAATAGTGATAAGTATTATAGAATGTTTGTGAATAGTTATGAGTAGAGATTGAAGTGAGTTTGTGGGTCCCATTGAAAATATTCTAAGTTGTTTGGCATGTGAAGTATTTTCAAAAGTACGAGAATACTTGGAAAGTGTTGAGGATACTCTAGTACCCAAACACAGCCAGTCTTCTGAGCGTTTGTAAGGATATGACTTTTATTGTATCTGCTTCTTAGAGCATTGGCATTGGACTAGCCAAATACCAATGCAAAGCTAAACTTTAGCTAGATGTTAAAAAAAACCTTCACATTGGACTAGCCAAAGATGAAAAACTCAAGACTTGAGCTACAGTAAAAACACAAGCCTCGCCAATGTTGGCGAGTCACTGTTTACCTGCCAAATATTATTTTATCATTTCCTGTACGCTCGTTCCCTCGTTCTTTTCTCTCTCTTCAACCCGCGTATATCCTTGTCGTCCCTCCTCTTCCTCTGTTTTTCTTCCTTTCGCTGATTCTCTCCCCCTTCTCTTCGTTTTCTTCCTCGATCGAGATTATCAAATCTGCTTCTACCAAATATTATCACTCTCCGTTTTCTTCCTCGATCGAGATTATCGAATGTCGCAGACTCTAAGCTGATATGTGTTTGTTTTATTCTGTTTTCTCCTTGTTATCGAGATTACCCGTTTTCTCCATGTTATTTCATTCATATATTGTTTGATTGAAAAGCCGAATCGTCTGGAAAACAGAGGGGGAGAGAGATGAGCATGTTCGGAGGAGATAGCTGGGCGAGAGAGGCGTAGCGGAGGAAGCGAAGGGTGCAGGATCTGGCTCTTGAAGCACTCGATGATGTGTCTTCCTACAAGAAGCTGCTCAGCAGCAAATACATATGCCTCCTTTGTCCCCACTCGTCCATCCTCGATTCCCCTCTCATGCTCTCTGTACGTATCCCCTCTCAACTTTATACCCTTAGATTTGTATGAATTCCTTTCAATAGTCAGATTTCCTGAGACTTGACCTTTAATATATTGGTCTCATGGAGATCTTTGAATTTGTTTCTCATGACACTTTTACATTTTGCAGCTTGTAGGAACCGATCATTGTTCCTTTAATTCTACACAGAAAGCACTAGGACTTGTCTTCTCATTTTTTTTTTTTTTTTTTTGCTTGATCACAGACAGTATCATTTATTTCATAGGGATGAGTTTTGAGACTTCCTAATCGTTCCCCTTGCAAGCTATACTTTATCATCACATCAGAGTAAAATGAACATTGTGATGCTTATCTTCTTGAGTTGATTCCCTGCTTGCTGCAATTTATGGGTGGTGGAGAGAAGCTATTATGGACTGTTTTTGTAATGGCAATGAACTGTTTTGTAATTATTGGACTGTTTTGATAGATTAGTGGACTGTTTTGTAATTTTAGTGGACTGTTTTTATGGATTAGTGGACTATTTTGTAATTAGTGGACTGTTTTAATGGATTAGTGGACTATTTTTGTAATTTTAGTGGACTATTTTGTAATTATTGGACTGTTTTCATAGAATAATGAACTGTTTTTATAATTTTAATGGACTGTTTTTATGAGTAGAAGAAATGTTGATATGTTTGTATATGTGATTGTTGTGTAAATGGTTTACAAAATATATTTATTGAATAATTAGGTTGAGGGAAATAATAATTGAAAAATAATAATTTTATTTTTTAATAAAATTATTAATTAAATTTGTAAAATATTAAAAAATATATATTATTAAAATATTTAATATTTTATTATTATTTAGACTTTAAAATAGCTAGTCCAATGTGGACTACTTTAGTTATAAATTCATGTTATAGCTAAAATACAACATTCTAGTTAAACTCATTTAAAATTCTATCTAAATTTTTTAATTACAAACCAAATAGTATTTTTGCTTGGAGTGAGAAATTAATATTTTAATATTTATTTGGAGTGAGAAATTAATATTTTAATATTTGGTGAATCAATTGTGATTCACTATATTTGCTCAACCACAGTAGTAAAATTTTAAATTATTTTAGGTTTATCCAATTCAAGTTAAAATATTTTTATATCAATTATTATAAATTTTAACTAATTTTTCTATAAGCCAATGAAGATGCTCTAAGGGAGAGGAGTCTGAGGAGGAGCCGTAGATTGTAATGCACGACCGAATAATATTGAGTGACCCAATCCAAACGATTCATCCTTCGACCAAACGGAACACCATAATAATGGTTTTGACTTTGGGAGATGCTTCCTCCTTCTCGTTATTCCAACTTTCTACATACAATTGTGAAATACGTAAATATTGTATAATCGTTTTGAAAAAGAGTGAGGTCCATTATTAAAAAATTAATTTTTTTCATGTAGGTCCCATATTTTTTCACTTTTTTCAAAGCGATTATGCAACGGTTAAACAATTCACGGTTGCAAATATCTTTTCTCTTTTTCCTATTTATTTATATTTTTTTTTCAAGTCTTCTACTAACTAATTTATTAGTTTGAATTAGTTTTGTTAGGAAGTACACGGCTGAGTGCACTACACGGTTGATTTAGTCCATTTTGAGTGAAATGCATTATCTGATCTCTCAATCTTGTCATTTACTAAACTCTGCTATCAAACATCCCTAGTAAGCAATCCACTTGTTTTAAGCAAAATGTTCTCACTTTAATGTTAAAGCCATCTCAAAATTCTTTGGGATCATTACAAGGATTGAAGTTTTGTTGTATAAATTTCCAAGCATACATTTTATATATGAAGTTCAGATGAAATATAGAATCATCGATGCCATGTTTAGAGGAGAAATCGTAGTCCACAATGCGGGATGGGCAAATTCTCATATCAAGAGACAATATGCGATCAGCATAATAAGGATGAATAATTCGTGAAAAAATGGATGACATCATCTGATAAGGTAGAAACTTTGGAAGGGCAAGGAGGGGTCTTAACTCGAAATGGGTTCGACTATAAGGCTCATACTTTCAAAGTGGGGGGCTATGTTGGATTGGGCTAATTAGGAAATTGAATATCACATTAGACATTTGAATTGAGCAATAAAAGCCCCAATTTACTAAGCCTATTCATCTGCTTATTCAAAGTTCAAATCAGAAAATAACAAATTATATTGGATTTTTTCCTCAACAAAGAATTGTAAATTGGTGTCCTTGGTCTACAAGTAATGATCGTAAAATCTTGTACATTTAAAATTGTGAAACCTCTTGGATAAATCGGTTCAATTTTAAATTTGCTGATGGGTAAAATCAAATTAAACAACTTTGTTATAGTCAATCAAAATCTGGTATCAATGATAAAGTGATAATCTCTTCAATAACATGTGCTAGAGCCCTAAGTGATGTGCTTATTTCTCATTTCCACTTTTTTGATGTGCTTCATGTCGGCCGTCAAGAAAATGTGGTAGTGCATACTTTGGCCCAAAATTCACGTTTTGTGGGCAATACCCTTCAATGGTGGTTCACTCCACTTGACTTTATTCTAACTTGTTTAGCAATAGATGCGGAGAGATGTTCTGCTGTGTAATTTTAAGTCTTGCCAGCGTTTGATTCTGAAAAAAAAAAAAAAAAAATTGACCATGCCTTGTGAAAGACAATATGCCAACAAATTTACTGAAGTAATTAGTGGGTAAGGAATTGGGTAACAAATTTTCAACTCACAGTTCCCTACCTCAGTCACCAATATATAGACATCAACGCCTACATGGCTTAATCCAAATTAAAATAATAGAAATATTTGAAATTTAAGAATGGAACATATAACTTCTAAGGGAAGAGGGTAAATTTGGTTTTTCAAATTAGCTAGGCAAATAAAATTTGGTTTATAATCTTTAGATTTACTCGAAATTAGTAAGATGCCAAAATCACAAAACTACCGTTAATTAACTCGTCATGATTCTCCTCGATCATCTTCTTCCTTTTATATAATCAAGATCGACCTCCAATTCATCTTTCAGAGAAAAGTTACTAACCAATTGAGCAGCACATGATTCTTCAATAGAAATTGGGATCTTTTAAAGAAATAATAATAAAATATCAATCTCTGCAGTAGTACTCATTCCTTTTTTTTTTTTGATGACCAAACTTGTTTCTCATTTCTACAGCAAATATTGGATACATGGAGGGGCTTCCTCCAGAGTGATGCTCTCCTCAGAGAGTTTTACAGCATCCTTTGCTAAGCTATGAGCCATACCATTTGATAAGTCACAATTCAGTCCTCTAAGCTATGAGCAGTAGTACTCATTCCAATACATTATTATTCCCCACATGCATTTACGAATCCAACAGTACAAGTGAAGCATGTTATACAGTTGAAAAAAGATAGATACAGGTACCCTAGCAAATACATTATATATTGAACACCGATCCAAATAATATATATATATATATATGGGTACCGAAGCTATGTGCGTTCAGGCTGGCATTCGCTTCGACTCGTGGCTCGTCGAATTAGGGCCGAAGCTGCAAATGATTAGACGCAAATAAATTGTTATAAAAACGATTTACACTTAGAAAAAAATTGTTAGATGATAAGATTTTTATTCTGTTCATACCAATTAAATAAAAAGATAAAATCATATTACCTCATCATCTTCAGAATCAAATTCGAGCTCTGGTATGTTGGACCAGTCTTGTAAACGAGTAACAACTTGAGGACAACCTTTAATCTTCAATTTTCTTAATGTTTTCATATGATGAATCTCCTCCGGTAGAGATGATAACTCATGGGATCCAGTGATCTCTAACGTCTGAAGTGATTTCAGAGTTGGCAACCACTCTGGCAACGCCTTGAGATTTTCACACTCATTTATATGTAGGTGCCTTAAAGTGTTTGCAAATCCTATGAGCCATTCGGGTAAAACCTTCAACTTCGGTAAACTTCGTATATCCAAGATTTGGAGTCTCAAATTGAGATCTTGTGCATCTCCTCCTCCTCCAATCAAATCCATCTTTTCACAATCATCAATGTACAATAACTCTAAGGCGGTTAGGTGCTTAATAATAAGTGGCAAAGAGGTCAAACTTTCACATTCCAAAAAAATCAATGTACGAAGATTGGTGAGGCACCTGTCCATATGTGGAAACAAACATTCGAGTTTTGGACAACTTCGCATAGATAAAATTTGAAGAGAATTAAAGCAACATACTCCATTCTCCAGCAAACATGTATCTTTTGTTGTTACTGCAAGAGCCCTAAGGTTGACCATGTTCCTCATATCTTTGGGCAGTCGTTCAATGTTTTCACATCCACCAAACAGCAAGGTTTGCAAATTGTGTAACTTGCAAATGGAATTAGGAAGCTTCTTGATTGACTGATTACCAGATAGGTCGAGATATCTCAAATGCTTTTGAGTACCAATGGAACTTGGCAAATTCTCAAAATCTGAATCAGGTATAGCTAGCACACGTAAAGACTTGAATCTTGAGATGCATGCTTCAACTGAGGACACGTGTGGTTCGGTTCGGTACATGATGCTCCTCACATTAGTTAACTTGTTCGAGAACTTCGAAACTTGTTGGTCACCAGATGAAATTGACAAATGACGAACTGTCGAGGCCACGTCTTTATTTTCAGAGTCTATTTCCAACCACTCTTCAAGGCCAATAGAGAGCACAAGATCATGGACGAGATCATGCATTTTGAAGGAATACATGCGAAAATTAAGTTCTTCAAGATCTTGGAAGAAACATGATATCGACATTAACTCTTTAATGTACAAGTCTCCAATATCTTCCAACTCTTGTTTTTTGTTAGCAGACATTTGGAAGATTAATCCATGTGCCACCCATTGTTCAATTAAAACGAAATTCTGGAATTCATGATCCTTTGGAAAATTAACGCAATAGGCAAAGCATCGCTTCAAATGAATTGGCATTTGATTATAGCTCAATTGCAATGCAGGTAAGATGCCTCCCTCATTTTCTTCCAATTCCCAGATCTCGTTACCTCTCACTAATTCCCACTCACTTTCATCGACTTTCGAATAAAGTAGACCACCTAAACTCTTCACGGCCAATGGAACCCCTTTACACTTTTTCACTATTTCATCCGCAATTGATAAGAGGTTTGGATATAATTTGTCTTCTCCTTCCTTGAATGCACATTTCACAAACAAAGACAAACATTCTTCTTTTGATAGACCATCTACAGAATGTGTATAAATAGGGTCTAAAACGGAAGAAACCCTGCGACTACGTGTCGTTACAACAATGACACTTCCATGCGACCCTCCATTAAGCAAATCTCTCAGTTCAGTCCATTTATTTCTATTTTCATTCCAGACATCATCTAAACCAGTAGAAACCTTTTATCGTTTAAAAGTTCTCTCAAACTAGTCTGCAATGTATCTTCATTACTTGAATTCTTATCAACTTTACCACCAGCAGATTTAAGGATTTCTTCCACCAATCTTGTAACATTAAAATTCTCAGATACACAAACCCACATTCTCAACTCAAAATGCTTAACTACGGATTCGTCATTGAAAACAGCCTTGGCAAGTGTGGTCTTTCCCATACCTCCTAATCCAACTATGGCAATTATATTAAGATTTCTAGTGGGATTTGGGTGCATCAAACTCTTTTTTATTTCTTCTTTGTCACCATGCCTACCGATGACCGTTGAAGGATCAATAAAGGAATGTGTCTTCTCCCTCCACAAGGGATTGACATGCACCTCTTCATGCCGTTCAGTGAGATTAAACTGAACCTTCTTAGCATTAATCTCATCTAACCTCTCTCTAATGTCCTTGATTTTGTGAGCCAGTTTAAAACGGGATGAAAGTGCCATGAATGAACAAAAGAAATGGCATACCTTTGCCATAGCGCTTCCATATGTTGTAATCGCTTGCTTCCTTAAAGCTTCGTACTCAATTTCATCTACCACATCCTCTGCGACATATAAGATATTTTTAAGCCGTCCAAGCCAGATGCTCAGCATGGGGTTGTTTGTTTGCTTGTCTTCAGCATCCAAGAGCACGATCTTAAGGATAGAAATTGTGCTCTCAAGTTTATGCAGGTCGCTCTGGACGTCCCATGCCAAGCTGAGCTCTTGATAAACTAGAGAGCCTAATTTCTTTGAGAGACTACTAGCGAGGCTAGAGGCAAGATCAGCCATATTTTTCTTCAGGAAGGAAGTGGATAAACTGAAAACGTATTTCTGGTCTCTTGGTTGATATAGACTATATCATATAGTTGACTTAACTCCCAGAAAAACTACGTAGATAGGAATTATTTTAAGTGAAAAATGATAAAAATAATGACAACTAAGAGTAAAAAATTAATATTTTTCGTATGATTTGAGTTATAATTTAAAAAATTAAGGAAGTTAATTTCAACATGACGATCAAAGACAGGCTGTATGTCATATTGTTGTGCATTGGTACAGACAAGACAATCACTCTTGCATGTGCAAATATGTAAAGTAATCACTTCATTGTTGATAAACGTGAGATTGAAGATTATAAAATTTTCTCATTAATTTTATTTGAATATATTAAAATTTTCAACATAAAAGTTTCTCTGAGCTTGGGAATATTGCGTGCCTGCTTGTATTTGGCATCCAAGAGCACGATCTTAACGGTAGATCTAAATCGTGCGCCCCGGGCTTTCCCAGCCCATTGCCAAGCAGAGCACTTGATAAACTTAAGAGTGCCTTTATTTATTTTTAAATATGTTAAAGATTATAAAATTTAAAATTCAGAATTTGAATTTAAAATAAAAATAAATTAATAAAATAAGTTTTATAAGTAGCATGGATAGGTTGGAGAAAAAGTTATCATTTCAACTAACACTCGCTCATCTGTCATTCAGTTTGTTTAGTTAGTGGGTGTTTTGTTGGCACTCTCTCTTTTGCTTAATTTCAGTCCTACCGGTCTAAATAAAACTTTTTTTAGCTGTCATCTCTCATTTATTAACCTTTTGTTTTGAATTTTTTTTTTGGGCGTCATTTACTAAATTTTCTTTTAGTAGTTGAATTCATTTTTATTGATATTGTTAAAACATGCATGTTAGAATGGCACCCCGTGGAAGAAGACCACGCGTACCCCCCTCTAAGAGCAATATTGTACAAGATGATAATTCAGAAGTACTTGCTGCTGCAGCGACATTTCTTTCAAAGGATGGTCAATGGTGATATGGTGGTAGGTAGAACCACGCAAGTAGGATGCACATTAGAACAGTTCTCCCACCAGCACCCACCTACTTTCGATGGCAGATTGAATTCTTTAGATGCGGAAAGCTGGATTGAATGTATGGAGTAGATTTTCTAAGTGCTCTACTGCACGGATGATCAGAAGGTGAAATATGCCACTTACCATTTGACTGACATGGCAAACAAATGGTGGAAGTCGACTCGGGCTTTGGTTCAGTTGGAATTAGGGGAAGCAGTCCCCATTTCTTGGGAGCATTTCAAGAAAATCTTTCTAGATCACTTTTTCCCACGAACTCTTCAAGAGTCGAGAGCTCCCCAATTTATAGACCTTACTCAAGGATCAATTACGGTAGCACAGTATGCTACGACATTCATGGAGCTTTCCCGTTTTGCCAGTTACTTAATTCCAGATGAGGAAAAGAAAGCTGAAAAATTTGAGCGCGGTCTGAATCGCAGGATTGGGGAGCGTGTACGTACTCTCGGGATTCGGAGTTTCACGGAATTAGTTACCCGTGCTACTATTGCTGAAGAAGACATCCAAGAAAGTATCGATTACAATAATCAAAGAAAGCGACAGCAGCAACAGCAACTCCAACCAGCATCACATAGGGATAAGAGGCATTGTCAGGATAATGGACAACGGCCACGACAGGGCGAGACAGGATGGCTCCCCCTGTGTGGAAAGTGTAGTAAGAGGCATGCAGGGAAATGTTTGATGGGAACCGGATCATGTTTCAAGTGTGGGAAGGAAGGACATCATCTTCGAGACTGTCCTGGGAAGAACATAGTTACTACTCAAGCTACAAGAGACGGACAGAAGAATATGGCACCAGCTCGAGTTTTCTCCTTGGCACAGTTGCGTGGCACCGATGCGCCCGCCAATGAGAACACAGGTAACTAATTTCCTCAATTAGAAATATTGATTATTGTTGGAATATTAGTTATGTAAGTTGTAGTATTCATGATGACTATTGGAAATATTATAGGTGTCATAGGTAACGAAATTCTATCTTAGAATGAATTATAGGAGTTAGGATCTGAACTTTGGAGAGTCTCAGATAACGATTTATTTGAGATTATTATTGCATGTGAAGAGTTTTATTATTCTATGTGGAGAGTCTTAATTACTTTTCTGTGGAGTTCAGATAATCGTCTAATCAAATTATTTTAGGCTTATAATCGAACCCAGTATCGACGTTTACAATTTTGGAGATCAATAAGTGAGATTTAAGAATAAATCTCGAAGGATTAAAAGTCTGGGAATAATAGGCTCGACATATTGATCAAGAATTTAGAATAAAGACAACGAAAGAATGTGGAAAATAAGTACGTTGGTTGTTGAGGTCTAGCAAATTCCGAGGACGGAATTTTTATAAGGAGGGGAGATTGTAACGACCCGATCTTGTATTTAGAAATAAGATTACAGATAAAATTTTTATGAGTTAAAGCAAATTATCAGATGATTTTTTTTTAAAACCTAGAGTTAAGTCTCCATTATTATTATTATTATTTTTCCCTCCAAGCACGTGTGTGTTAGAGTCCACACATTATTCCTATTCTTATTTCCTCTTCATAGTCAAACTCCTAGCTACTGGTTTTCGATTCTTTAAAATTCAAACACTCACAAAATTTAATCCACTTCCATGCACGTACGTTTCTTCTCCTTCGTCACTAGGGTTTTCATTGGTCTATATATAGAGGCTTATTTGTGTCCAGTCCGAGCGTCTATTTCCAGCCTGAACAACCAACCTCAAGCCGAAAACAAACCCAACGATCCACGCCTTCGTCCTCACGTCGTACTCTGGTCTCCTCCACGCCAACCCAGCAACAAGCCCTCGTCGCTGCCCTCCACCACCATCGCTCAGCCAAGCCTTCACTTGCGCCATTCCGCCGCAACCCCTTCCAGTTGCTCAGCCACCGTGTGATAGCCACTGCACACGCACGTCAACCACTTTCGGCACCCCTGTTTTCCACACCCAAAAACAGAGCACTGAGCTCTCCGACCGTGAGCCACAACCCAGCCACCCTCAGACACAGAAACTGCCGACCAGCACAACCTAGTGGCACCCACTCCGTCCCGGCAAGCCACGACCGTCGTCGTCCCCCTCTTTCTCTCGGTTGTTTTCGGTTTGACAGAACTCCTTCTCTTTCATCCCGTAAACTCTCCCTCTCTCATAACTCTCTCTCACTTTTCGTCTCTCTCTCTCTCTCTCTCTCTCTCTCACAGCTTTGCCGCCTCACTCACCACCCTCTCTCCTCAGCCTCCGCTTTGTCGCGTGTTTCCTCTCTTGGTAAGGATATCGCACGACTTAGATTTCCCCTCAAGAAAAATACCTGTCTACAAGTTGAAATGAATTCTTAAGTTTCTGTCGGTTTCAATTACAGGATGATAGATTCTTGTTAATTACATTTTTATCCCTTAGTTATACACCGAACAACATGCATATTGAACTTATAGTTTATATTGAGCTTTAATTTTATTTTTACGGGCTTTAAATCTTTTGTTATAAAGATTAACAGTTTAGAGTAATTAGGATTTTAGGTTTAGAAAATATAGGATATTTTTTATAGTTTAGATTTTCAATAAAATCTCTTGTTTAATTAGAAATTTATGTAAATTACGTGTTTATTTTTATAGGCGACCGTTTCCGTGCCGATAATAGTGGTTTAGCGTTGCAAGGTAAGTAGCATGATCATATCCTTACGCGTATGTACAGTGAGCTGTTTGTCTTTTTATAAAAGATATTATGCATGTATGCCCTTTATTGGAAGCCCCTTTTTACGTACCCAAAACATGATAAAATTATGAAAAAGTCATGATTTTATATGAAAGATTATTTACGAAATTATTTATTAAATGCATGATTTTATGTGAAAGATTATTCATGAAATTATTTATTAAATGCATGATTTTATGTGAAAGATTATTCATAAAATTATTTAGGAAATGCATGATTTTATGAGAGAGTTATTTCGTAAAATATTTATGAAAAATCATGATTTTATGCGATGAAACATGTATCACGACGTTTGTGAAAGAATGCGATTTCTTTTGAAATCTATGACACGATATGACAAGTATGTATATGATTTCTTCTGAAATCTATGATATGATATGTATGTGATTTCTTTTGAAATCTATGAAATGACAAGTATGCAAGTATGATTTGATAAAATATGTAACGGCCTATGTTATGATATGAAAACGGTACCTATGTTATGGGCATATTGCATTGCCAGGTCATGCATGCTGGTAGTGCATCCAGTATTATCTTCCTTATATATGGATTCCACAACCCGCGGCCACGGGCGGAATCAGAATCCATTTAGATTCGCTAACCCTAACTCACGGGGGTCAACAGTGGGTAACGACCTATGATAAGTGAAAGATAAGTTAATGTTCATGTTATTTATGAATGTATTTATGAATATGCACGCTTTTTAAGAAACCTTATGTTTATTATGTTTACTGTATGATGTGTTGCTTATTGAGTATTCGACTCATTTTAGTTTGTTTTTATGTTTTTAAACCACCCCAGGTAATGACATTTATGAAGACGAGACTGCAGGACAGAACTTGACTCAGGGAGGCGAGGCAGAGGCCTAGACAGATTATGCTATGGTTTTAAGTTTTAAATAAATTATTTTTGATAAGCACATGAGAATTCTGTATTTTTAATAAGTGTTTCCGCAGACTTTATTTTTTTTTTAGTATTTATTGAAGTTTGTTATTTTTATGGAAATCTTTCACATCTGGCGCGTTGTTTAAGAGAAAAAGTTTTAAAGTTCAAGTTTAGTAGTAGCACACTGGCTCATCGAAAATTCTAAAATGTCTTTTCGGGAACGGGGTGTTATAATAAATAAAAAATAAAATCGCTATAATATATAAATAAAAAATAAAATCAATATAATATATAAATAAAAAATAAAATCACTATAATATATAAAAAATAAAAAATAAAATTACTATAATATTTATCACTATAATATATAAATAAAAAATAAAATCACTAAAATATATAAATAAAAATAAAATCACTATTATATATAAATAAAAAATAAAATACTATAATATTTATCACTATTATATATAAATTAAAAATAAAATCACTATAATATATAAATAAAAAATAACATTACTATAATATTTATCACTATTATATATATATATATAAATAAAATCATTATAATATTTATCACTGTTATATATAAATTAATAATAAAATCATTATAATATTTATCATTATTATATATAAATTAAAAATAAAATCATTATAATATTTATCATTATTATATATAAAAGTAAAATAAAATCACTACAATATTTATTAATATTAAAAAATCACTGTAATAAAATCATTATAATATTTATTATTAAAAATCAAATCACCATAATATTTTTGGGACCCACATATTTTTTAACTACTTATTCAAAAGTCAACAACTCAACATACTTCACACATCCAAACAATTCAAAATACTCTCAATGAGATTCACAAACTTACTCAAATCTCTACTCATAACTATTCACAAACATTCTCAACACTCAAACGTACCTTAGTCAAAACCTGTAAGTCGATTAGACTTTTGCCTTTATTCGATGACAACCTCATTAATCTGGACAATGTCACAATAATTGAGGGCTTCAGCTTTCAGATGATACCGATTAGGGGAAAAAAAACAAAAAAATCCACGCAAGATTTTATAATATATTTCATTTTACAGATATTTTTGTAAAGGGATATTATTTTTATAAAATATTTTATCAAAATATTTTTTATTTTAAAATATAATTATTTAATGAATTGTGAAAAATAATATATGTTTATAACTTTTAAAGAAAAATACTATGCTACCGAGACATTCCACCAAGAGTGGGTCCCAATAATATTTTTTTACTTAATAATTAAGTAATTATTTTTTAATATCTTTTTTATTTTTTTTAAATATTTAAGGAGATTAAACAAATTATGAAAAATAAACTTTTGACGAGATTTCTTCGGAAGGAATCTCAATCGCTGTAGTGCTGCCCAGTACCCCCTAGGAAAATGCTATAAGCCACTAATAAATTATCTCGAAAGTTTGTACCAATTTGATTTTTTTTTTACTTAATAGTTAAGTAATGTATTTTAATAAATTTGTGAATCTGTTTTATAAATATTTAAAATGATTTAAAAAATACTTGAAAAAAAACACACAAAATAAAAAGTGCATTTTACACTTATCGGTAGGACTGTTCAACTGGGCCGGGTTTTTTCCCGGCCCGGTCCGGAACCCGGAAAACCGGGATCCGGTTCCGGGTTTCGACCTGGATTAAATCCGGGCCGAAATCCGGGTTGAAAAACCCGGATCTATCCGGCCCGGATACGGATTACAAATCCGGGTACCGGGTCTAAACGAAAACCATCACCCCCCCCCGAGTCCGTCTCTCTCGCTATCTCTCTCTCTCTCGTTACGCTTGCTGCTTGCGAAAGGAGAAACCCTAAATCCGTGCCTCCTCGCCGCGACCCCATTGCCGCTACCGCATCTTCGTCACCGCATCTCTGTCGTCGTGACCCCGTGAGTCTGTCTCTCTCTCACTCTCTCTCTCTCTCTCTCTATCTCCCTCTCTCTCTCTCTCCATTGGATTTCTGGGTTTGGATTTCTTTGTGTATAATGAAGTTTTTTAGTTTTATGTGTAGTCATTCTTATTTTTTGTCTTGTATTCTGTTTGAGTTTCTTTAACTTTTTCCTGTACACGGTTCATTTTCTATTGCCTTAGGAGCGGCTCAGGCATTTGTTATCAATGACTGGGGCTGTTCATACCTACAATGGTTAATATGAGCGGCTTCCTGAAGCTCAGTCCCTTGCTTGTTGCTTTACCAATATGCTAGAAAGGGCTTTTCTCGCTTGTTTAGTAAAGTCACGTTTTAATAGAAAATTTATACACATCATTATAAAGTCAGTCATCTGAACTTGAAATTTTTTGGGGTTTTTACATCAGATATTGTAATTAAGTTTTAGGACAAGGGTAGGAGAAAAATCCACTTGTGATGCATGGCATGTTTGATTGTCAAATTTGCTGCTGTAAAGTAACTAGTATGACTGCTGATGATAATGCTCTGAATAGAAATGCCCCTTATGATTCTTTCAATCCATTGATAGTTGTGGGTGGTTGACATGCTGGAACATTGTAATTAGAGGTGTAGGCAGTGCTTCTTGGAGTAACAAAGCTAGACAAGATGTTTGGTTGAGAAAACCATTTAATTGAATCCATTCTAGAATGGGAAAAAAAAAGAAAGGATAATATATAGATGAGGGATTCTAAGTAGGGTTAAAAGAACTTTTGGGAACAATGCTTTAGAATTAGGAATTAGGTAGAGATGATGGAATAGTTGATCACCTTAAAATGCAGAGTGAGAGGATTCACATCTGACTGAAAATGGAGCAGTGGAAACAATGACTTATATACTACTGGTCTGGGGAGGCTGGCCTGGGGGAAGATATTTTGGTAGAGTCCAGGCAGGCTCTCTACTTTATAAATTATTGTTGTAATGCATGAGAGGGGTTTGCTTTTTGAAAAGCCATGGCAGGTACTAGAGATTAATCATGTATGCGTTTGTTTATAAGCTAGCTAGCTAGTTGCTTCTTCTATCTCATGTTTATATTAGCCTCCATTAATTTGCTTTCATGTACTGTTACTGTTGATGGTTTTTCATTTACCATGATAAGTTGAAAAATGCTACACACTGCATTTTCTTCCCACCCTATTGAGGTGCGTGGTGTGTGTATATATATATTATCAGTCAAATTTTAATTTTTCTTTTCAAATGTAAGAGATGTTTAAAAAGTTGTGGAAAGTACTGTCATGAATCTATCTACACACATGATGAGGTGAAAGTGTGATAATTAAAAGGTATATATATATATATGAATGTATGTATATATGTATATATATATACAACATTAGTACTAGTGCTGCCTCAGTAGTACTCTAGCTGCATGCATTATAAGTACTTTCTTCTTTCATAATCAATCTTTTTTAACAAACTAGTTGCTTTATTGTGACGCTCAGGATCTTTCTCTCACTTTTCTTGTGTTTTCACCTATTTGTGGGGGTGCATGCGGCTGTATTTGTGTATGTTTCATGATATGTAGTGTAGGGTGCTTGATCTTATGATCATTGACTTGTCTTTTGTAAACTTGTCATTACAATATTCCCATTTGTGCAGACTCTATTTTCTTAATATCACCAAAAAATTTTCTTGTAATTTATGATTATTGAGTTGAACCTGTCTTGAATGCTCAGCAATGGTTAACCTTATTTATTTGAAATCACATTCCTCATTGTAGCAAATTCACAAAGACACCACTTTTAGCTGTCATTGCATTTCAGATATTGGGAAGTTTGTGCACCATTTTGTGTTGGAGTTTGGAACAGGAAGTAACTTTTCCTTTAATAACATACAATTTCTTCCAAATTTGCAATTTTTCAAATGATGCCTTGAACCGAAGGTTTTAGAAGCTTCCAAGTTGTTTAAAGAGCTAAGCCTCTTGAGTTTGACTGATCTACTTGTGTATTGAAATTCCATGGAAAGGTTTGCGAAATCCTATCCCAATTCCCTCAGCCACTGCACCCTTAAGACCATGTCACAACTTGCAAAGACCAACACATGCATGACAAAAGTAAACACAATGCCCTGCACCTTAAATTGCATCCCATTACATTTCCAATCACAATAGTTGCTGTAATAATTCCCAATCACAGTAGTTGTGGTTCCTCACTTAGTTTGGCAGGTTTGTTCACTTAACTGGGCTTTGTATTAGGAAATGCTTAATGCAAGCCAATGCAGTTGTTTCAGGCTTGCAGCAATAGTCTTAACAGCTACAATAACATGCACACTTACACATCTATATTTGCGTATATTTGTGTATGTGAATACATGTACTATGCATAAGTGTTTTGTTGTTTCCAAAAATTTTGAGATTTGGCTTACTTCTCATCTCATTCAGAATGACACTCTCTTTGTCATTGGCTGGGGAACATCCATAAAAATTGCATCCATTAGAACGAATCAGCCAAGTATGAACCAGATGGATATTGTGGCATCTTTCCAAACCAGCTATTTCATTTCTGGAGTTGCTCCCTTTGGTGACACTTTGGTTGTTTGACCCAAAATGGTGCTGCCTATGTTGTGGTATTGAAAAGTAATCCTGGAAAATTTTTTGATTTTTATGTATTAGAGTTTAATTAAAGTAATGTATGTGTTTTGTAATATTCTTAGCAAATTAGTTCAAACAATGTAATATGTAGTTTATTGCATCTTGTATGTCGCATGCATTTTACATGATGAATACTGATTTTTTTATTTTTACATGTATTTAGTTAAAAAGTTTAATTATTTATAGGCTCATGAAATATTATAGGCTTATCTTGTTTTGAGAATATGATTTGAAATTCTAAATGGAGACAAAATATCAAAATTATTTGAAGTCTAATTAATAATAAAAAAGCTTTTCTGCAAAAAATATAAAATAAAATCCGGGTTCAACCCGGAATCCGGAATTCGGGTTTTGAAAAATCCGGATTTACCCGGGTTTCGGCCCGGGTCTGACCCGGATCAACCCGGTCCGGATTCCGGCCCGGGTTTGAAACCCGGGTTCCGGGTCGGGTATACCCGGGTTCCCGGGTTGGAACCCGGATGAACAGTCCTACTTATCGGTGAGAACTCTCAATACCCCTTTTAAGTTCTCTAATGATTAAGCTTGGTTTGGATAGAGATATTCTATCTCATCTTATCTTATATCATCTCATAATATCTAATCTCAATATTTAAATATTACAAATATAAATATTTTTCAATTTCAAATTTTATCTCATCTAATTATTATCTAATCATTAAAATTTTCTAAACTTTTAAACAAAATATAAAAGAAATTCAATTTTTTCAAATTCTAAAATATAAATAATATGAAAATAAATTATGTTCTAATAATATTTTAATTTTATAATATTTTTATTCAACTTTTTGTCTTTTATTTTCTAAAACCTCATAAAACATTTCAACTCAAATAATTTTACTACAACTCACAGACCATTTCAACTCACTATCGAAACCAGCCCCAAAGCTTTGTAAAAGTTCAAATCGAAAAAAAAAAAAAAAATCTTCTTCATGCTTAAATTTGGAAGATGTCTTTGTACCACACAATATTTATATACTCTAATTTAATCTTTAAATCTAAAATTTATTTTTTAATCAAATTATTTTACGATAATAAAGTGTGATATAAAATTCTTCAAATATAATTAGGTTCCATTTAGATTCGAAAAGTGTTTCATCTCATCTCATCATTAAATCTTTATCAAATTTACACATAAAATATAATAAATAATTCAACTTTTTCAAATCTCAAAATAAAAATAATATTAAAAAGTAATATTATAATAATATTTTATTTCAACTTTTTAATTTTAATCTCAACTTATCTCATCTCATATCTTAAAACAAACAAGCCATTTGAATAGATTTTCATCGAAAGTCATCTAGAATTATTTGTTTTTTAAAGAAATTAACTCATTATAAAAAGGGTAAAAGATTTTTAATTAGTTCTCACGTTTATTAAAAAGAATTAGCTGTATAAATTATCTAGCATAGAATAGACTGCATTCGTACCCAAATTAATTTGGGAGTGCGTACAATATGTGGACTTGGAGAGACCAACGATTCATTTTCGTTTCATGTGTTGTAAACACTAGCTGTCGCTGATACAATGAGTACTGAGTTTGAGTAGCCAACACAAATGTATAATTTGTTTTTTATTTTTATTTTATAAATGTTTATTTAACATATTTAATCATTAAAAATTTAAAAAATATATTAATTTTTTAATCTTAATTTATCAATCATTAACTAAAATAAATAAATTAATTAATTAAATTATTCAAACAGTAACTTCGAAAAGGCTACATTTTCCTTAAAAACTCAGCGGTAAACTCAAGGATAAGTGTTGGCGGCCCGCTATCAGAAAATCTAGTTAAACTGCTAAAAATGATCGGTTAAATTTTTAATTTTTGATGTTTTTAATTTAAATGATTAAAAATGTGAATATTAATGAATTAATTATTTTTTATTTTTTAAAATAGTATTGAAAACTGTGTAAAAAATAATAAAAAAATATATTTGCCTCGTACACTTCCTTCAATTAAATGTCGATCCCAGTACTGTCCGTAAGTTAATGCAGATGTCAGTTTGGTCGCTGTTACTCTACAAATAATGAACGTGGGGAAAGGTACTTTTCGGAATCAACTACAGCAAAGGATAGGGACGGTGCGCAGGTTCTCTATACTTTTTTTTTTCTTTATTTTAAATGTATACTTTTTTTAAAAAAAATAATTTTATGTATAATTATAAAGTCCGTGAATTTTATATAATTAATTTAAAAAATAATAAAATTTATTATTAAAAAATTATTTTTTTTATGAAAGTCTTATATTTTATTTATTTTTTTAAAAATAATTATGTTGTAGTTGCATAATTCACAATTATAAATATATATTTTTTTAAAACATTATTAAAGAATATTTTTTATATAAATTTTAGAAAAATGATAATTGGTATGTGAATTTGCCCCCGCTGGGTTAAGCCAGTTCCTGTATATTTTATTTAGTGAATGATATATATAATTCTAGATCTGTAGTGATCTTAATGCTATCCTGGTTCTACCGATTATAGATCCAGTCAACCAGGAATTGAAGTTTAGCGCCACTACAAGAAAACTGCTCATTTGTGATTAGTTATTTTCTGTCAAAATGAGTTTATTTTGGTCACAAATAGTCATTCTCGTTACATATAATCCATCATAAATGATCATTTTTCTTGTAATGAGCATTTACACAGTACTATTTTCAGTCTCCTCTAACAAGGAATTACATGCAATGGTTTTTTTTTGTTTTTTGAATTAATTTAGAATACCTGCTTGAGCATTAATATAGATTTGGGTATCTTACTGTGAATACAATCTTAAGAAGATCTTTTTTAATGATGGTGTGGGAATTCAATTTGGTCCCGCGCTCCAATATGACTAGTCAAAATTTATAAAAAAAATGATAAATTTTTTTATGTGTGTTTCTTAGTACGGATCGTGCTATAGCCCCCGCTGGGGCTCCCGCTGGAACTGTAGCATGTATTTATATGTATTTTTTTTAAGTTATTTTTTATATAATATTTTTTAATATTTTTAAAAAGTAAAATAAATTTAAAATATTATTAAAAACACTTAGTAAAAAAAATTATTAAAAAATACTTCCTTAATCACGAAATAAAATAAAAAATTATAAAAAAATATTTTATTGGTTCCACCATTGAATGAACCAAAGTGGAAGAGTTCCTTTGAATTTGATATCAAATTTGATGAACCAAGAGTGGCTCATGTCAGGAGTCTGGAAGAACATGAACCTCTTCCAAGCATCAATATAATCAAAATAAGAAACAGGAGTGTCTATTTGAGCAAGTCGTTTGGAAGAAGATGGGTTTCCCCATTCTGCTTGAGTTATGACTTGATGGATATAGGCACTGTGAAAGATTATATTTTTTATTTTATTTCGTGATTAAGAAAGTATTATTTAATAATATTATGAATTTTTTTATTTTTTAAAAATATTTAAAATTATTAAAAATATCTATATAAAAAAATTAAAAATATATATATAATAAAATATATTAAAACTCCAACGGAAGCTTCCAGCAAGCCCAGCGAGAGCTCCAGTATTTTCCTTAAAAATATAATACACATGCATTAAAAAAACACAAAATACACTATTAGCACATTTTGGTACCTTTTGTCGGTGGGAGTAGCAATCTCCTTTCAAATTTATCAATTTTTTTTAAAGAAAATACGGAGAGTTGCATGCTTTAAATAATTTTATATATGACATAGTTTAAATATAAAGATTAGATCTATTTTATAATAATATATTTTTTTTTATAACATAATGAGTGACATTTTACCTAGTTAATTTGTGAGCAATGCTAGATACAGTCCCTATTTAGAGACTACAATATAAGCCTAGGTAATTTTATCCTTAAATTTTTTTAAAATTACAAAACCATCCCTCCTAAAATGATATTTTTTCTCATTTAATAAAAGGCCTGCACATACAATCCCCACTTCCCACTTGAGGATTGCAAATAGAATTTCTCTTAATATGTAAACGTTATTTTACAGATTAGCCATCCGTTTGACAACACAACTATTTTAAAATGTTTTCAGATTTTTCCTTCTCAAATATAGAACACTTTTAAATCTCAAATTTTCAACATTTTCGTCTGATCATTAAAACTTTTCAAAACTCTTAGATCCGGTTTGATTAGTCAATATATATGAAAACATATCATCTGAAGTTGTACCGTATAGTAGTTTTGGCTATGTAGTAACAATATTTTATCTCTTAAATTTTGAAAACATCCACTTAAATCATTAGTAAATAAACAGTATAAAATATTATAAATTGACATGAACAGTGTACAATTCGGTTACTCAATAAAACAGTAGGATCCACACATTTTTCAAATCCCAAAAATTAAAAACTATATCATCTCCTCTCACTATCCAAACATAATTTTTTTATAAATTATTTCATCTCATCTTAACTCAAAAAATTTCACTATTATTAAAAAATTTCACCATTAATTTCTTTGGAGAAAAAGTTATCACTTCAACTAACACTCGCCCATCTGTCATTCAGTTTGGTTGGTTAGTGGGTGTTTGTTGGCACTCGCCCATCTACCGGTCCAAATTAAACTTTTTTAGCTGTCATCTCTCGTTTATTAATCTTTTGTTTTGAATTTTTTTTTTTTTTTTTTTTGGCATCAATTTGGCCTAATGGGTGTATATTAATAAATCTTGTTTTGCTTGATTTTGAACTCCTATAGTTGGAGACCAGTGGTTTGAATTTAGAGATGAATTGAGATGAGTTAAGATAATTTATAAATAATAAAATAAAAATTAAATTATTTATTATATTTTGTGTGGAAATTTAAGAAAATTATTATAAAATTTAAAAAAGTTAAATTGTTTATTATATTTTATGTAAGAATTTAATAAGATTATAATTATAAGATGAGATGAATTGAAGTGGATTTTAAATGCAAATGACTTATTCCTCGCCCCCTAAATCATGCTACATTTATTGTTATTTTTTAAAATTGAAAAATGTCAAATATTATATAATTATGTCAAAGAAGGAAGAAGGTATTTATTTGGTGGAGTAATTGTACATATAATTATGAAATGCATTATCTTATAATTTCTTGATACTTTTCCACAACCTCCGAAAAACTTACAGGCAATTGAAATTTCTATTTTCTCATTCTTTTTTTATTCTCTTGGTTGATATAATTGACTTGACTCCCAGTCAAACTGAGTAGGTAGTAACTATTAAGGCAACTACCATTGCAACATGATCACGATTAGAGAAAAATGTCAAATATTATATCATTTTGTATTTTCATGTCAAGGAAGGAAGAAGACATTTATTTGGTGGTCCAATTTTATATATAATTGTAAAATACGTAAATGCTATATAATCGTTTTGAAAAAAATGAAATTTATTATTAAAAAATTAATTTTTTTCATGTGAGTTTCATATTTTATTCACTTTTTTTTTAAAATGATTACACGACGGTTGCACAATTCACGATTACAAATATTTGACATAGATTACTGATGTTGATCTCTTGCAATATAGGGGAGAAGGTCGCGTGCATAGCTAAAGCAATGTTTGCGTTTTGAGAAAAACAAAATCTCTGACACAAAAATACAATATAATCGGTTGTATGGGATGGAAAATATGGAGTCCATGAGTTCACTTCTACCAACCTTTGTTCATCCTATTGTAAGGTCAATCGGTTGTTCGAAGGTGATGGTTATGCTAATGTCTCTCTGATAAGATCAATGGCGATGGGAATCTTGCTATGTACTGTTCAGTATAGCAAAAGTCTGCTACTTTAATTGCAAAATGCGCAACAACTTAATGAGTCGTCCAAGATATATTTTTCCCTGGGCATCATAAATGCAACCAAATGTCCTGGGAAAAGGAAAAACAAAAAGAAAAAAAGTGCAAATTAAAGACTCGTTGCATTATACTGAAACATGACAGAAATCCAGAATGATGTACATTGTCCTTCATGCTGAAGAATCTAAAGAAAGCATGTCAATTTTAATCTAAAATGAAGTACCCTGAGTCTACTGAATGAAACCAGCCAACTTGTTACCTAATTACCTCTTCCAATGGTTAGCAACAGTTAATGCAAGCCAAAGCATAAAACATACGAGTGTTAAAATTCACACAACACAACTTCCATCTTTCACATTAGTTTCTTCATGACTATGAACATACAGTTGCAATTACTTGTCACCACTAGACAACATTTTAGCAGCTAGAATGCTCCTATTGTCTTGCCTAGAGATGTAGTCTAGATAACATTTTAGCTTTAAACTGCCTTCCGTTCTCTGATGACCTCTTCACCTACCGATTTCACATCGCTGTCGGGTTCCATTTTTGTCTTGTGCTCCTGTTCTGCTGCATGCTTTAAATTCTATCTCCAGCAGTCCATATCCTGCAACCTATCTTGAACAGTGTATGCACTGGTTGAGGATGTTACATGAATCGTTACAATTTTTTTCAACTCACGAAAAATATAATAAACAATTTAACTTTTTCAAATCTCAAAACAAAAATTATATTAAAAAACTACATTCTAACAATATATTTTATTCATTTTTCAACTTTCATCTCATATGCATAACCAAATGAGTAAATTTTTGCATATCCCATGCAGAACCTGTGTATGAGTCCCTGTTTGCCAATCATTTTCCTGAAAGAATTCCACCTCATTTAATTGCCTTTCTTAAGAATTCAATGCTACTTTCGTACCACTTATTAACCTAGTGAATTTTGAAGCATTGGAGCTCACAAAAAACAGTTTTTCTACTGACCGTTCGCGTATAACATCACCAGAAGCAGCTTTGCTTGCAGAGCTCCTTATGGAATTGACAAGGCTCTGAGAACTCCCATTTTATGCCAAAACCATCACCAGCAATCACACGTCCCTTTAATTGATGTAAAGGAATATGGAAAAGAGTTTTCCTGCTAAAAGTACCACTGGGTATAAAGACTGTTTCTTGGAGACCAGATTACTTCTCTGCTCAAGTTTGGACCAGCTATCACTTAATGCCTCAGTATCTACATTTGAGGAACCTTAAAATTATCAACACCTGGGGCACCTTAAACAAGCCAAACTGGTGTGTTTCCGAACCACATATAAGATAGCCATGGGGACTCTTAATGATCTCGCCAATCTTTAAACAGTATTGCTGATTCAATGGGTATGATATGATATGCATAGACATGCTCTACTGCAAATCATTTCCAATATTGTAAAGCCCTCAAAACAATTCCACAGAAGTGCATCCTACAAATACAAGACCAGAACTACCAATTATCCCCGCAAGAACAAAGACCATCCCTGAAGTGATGGAAGCGGCTAGAATCTCTTACAACGATCTCCTGCCCAACAATCTTAGCTATGAGCTTAATGGCAGAATGGCAGTCGCCACACACACGAAGATTCTTCATTACTATTATTGTACTCCCCTCTACGGTACTAATCAACCCAAATCCAATGGCTAGCCTTTCGCTATGATAAGACAGCATCTCTTCCTTTTGTTCAACCTCAACATCATGCAAAGCAAACTGTTGATCAGGAACATAACCAAATTCCTTCATCTTTCCTCCCAACCAGTCAAGCTTTTCATATATTTTTTTGCCGAGTGGGTGGGACCTATCTCCAGAAAGAAATTTATGCCTCAGTCCCTTAAGAATAACCCAACTGGATCCTGGTACTTTTATGATCCCACTATGTTTCATCTTCCCCCGTATCCTGGAGACATCACCCCATCTATTTGCAGATGCATATAAATTAGATAATAACACATATGCTGCACTACAATTTGGTTCTAAATCAAAAAGGCATTTTGCAGCTCTTTCAGCCACATTCAAGTTAGAATGCATCCTACAAGCACTAAGCAAAGCTAGCCATACCATGGAATTCGCCTTCATAGGCATGCGTCTTATTAACTCCTCTGCTTCTTCCAATTCACCACATCGACCTAGGACATCAACCATACATGCATAGTGTTCAAGCTTCATCTCAATATGTTTACCTTCACTGAAATATTTGAAAACACATCTCCCTTTCTGTAACATCCTGGAATGGCTACATGCAGAAAGCAAACCTGTGAATGTGATTTCATCCGGGTCCACCCCCATACGTATCATTTGGCTAAAGAGAGTCAGAGCCCAGAAGCCACACCCATGTTGTGCACAACCAACAATAATTGAGTTCCATGAGACAGTATTCTTGTTACGAATTCTTTTGAATACAGCTAAGCCATCATTTATATTTCCACATTTACTATACATGACAATGTTAGAATTACCCACGAAGACATCAGTCTCTAAACCTAGCTTAACAGCTACTGCATGGACCTCTTTTCCCCTATCAAGAGCCTCTAATCCACAACAAGAATTCAAAGCACTGGTGAAAGAAGATTGATTAGGAAGGACACCCATCTTTATCATGTCCCCAAAAGCCGTCAATGCATCCTGATACTTACCATTTGAACCATATCCGGTTACAAGAGCTGTCCATACAACTACATTTTTATGCATTACCTCATCGAAAGCCTTACCAGCATTCTCTGTTTGCTTGCAATTTGCATAAAATGTTATAAGTGAAGCAGATATAAATTCATCAAAGCAGTACCCTAACTTAATATTATGTCCATGAATCTGAACACCTAGATGTAGAGCTAGTATATTTGCACAAGCTGATAACACACAAACCAACGTGGTCACAGTGGGCTCAACACCAGAACCTACCATCTGCCTAAAAAGACACAAAGCTTCAATGCCCTTCCCATTCTGATCAAGCCCACTAATCATCGAAGTCCATGATATCACATTACGAAAAGGCATCTTGTCAAACAATCTCATAGCATCGTCAAGTCTGCCGCTACCACAATACCCATAATGCATTGAATTCCACGCTGCCACATCCCTCACCGGCATCTCCCAAAAAAAGCGCTCAGCCATCTCAACTCTCCCGAACTGACAGAACCCATTCACCATCGTGGTCCAAGAAACGACATTCCTTTCAGGCATTTCACCAAAAAGCTTCACGGCCATACTCAAATCCCCACAATCCAAACACCCTTTAACTATCGAATTCCAACAAACAATGTCTTTATCCGGGATTTCGTAAAACAGCTTCAAGGCATCGCGGAGTCTATCATTTCTGGCATAACCGTTGATCATCATGGTGCATAGAGTCGCATCGAGAACGGGGATGTTATCGAGGAGCGCTCGAGCTGCGTCTAATCTGTGGTTCTTTAGGTGACCAGACAACAATGATTTGTAAGAGGGAGTGCTTGAGTTGGCATAATCGACCATGCCCAGGAAGCATCCGGATAAATTAGAGCGTGAAGGAGAGGACGAAAAGGAAGCGAGGGGAAATAAAAATTTACGAAAAGTAGGGCGAAACATTAGCATCGTATTCGCTTGTGTAAAGGTCAGATCCGGTAGATCATTGTAATAAAGCAGCGGGAAGTGTTGTCTCCAACCGCATGTAAAAAAAAAAAATTATAACGAGAATACTTATATTGTTAGGAAGGAGATGGTGTAAAAAAAAAAAAAAAAAAACAATAAACCATAGGTTTGAGCACATATTCTTAGCTTAGCTAAGAGAGGACCACGTAAAGTGGTTTGAAATGATCTAACTATTAGATCAATTGGTTGTGGCATTAAAGATTTAAACCACTACTAGTAAAAAGACACTACAATTAGCAAGGGGGCCTATTTTCATCCTTGCTACCTGTGAGCGGCCTCGTCCTTCTAGATTGACAGGCAGATTGGCCAACAGGCCGTCCAGCCACCCAAGATAGGAGTAATGCTACATACAGTCGTGGAATGTGCAAACGCCGTGCAGTCACTTTAAAAAAAATAGGATCTACTATTAAAAAATTATTTTTTTTTCATATGAATCTCATATTTATTCACTTTTTTCAAAGTGACTGCACGGTGCTTGCACACTTGCGACTGCAAGTATCAATTTTCTTTAAAAATTTGAGGCCAATAAATCCGTCGATGACACGTTTAACAGTCGGGATTCTGAAGAAGCGATAGCTCATATGACTTATGTTCAGCATGGGCCGCGCATGTACAAATTAGGTGGCCAAAAGGCAGTAGATAAGGTATTTTCAAACCCAATAGAGAAAATAAAATGCAAAACAAAAAAAATGAAGAAGAAAAAACACTATAAACATAAACCGAAAAATAATAGAAGGAGATAAATAGGAGAGGAGGGAGGAAGTACTGACTCCCCTAAATCGGAGAGAGAGCTTTGAGTATTTAGAAAGGTGGAGAAAACATTTTTTTAGAGAGAGGGAACCTTTTGATACGAGATCAAATTGTTATAACTTTGGACACTTAAATCAAACGTTCTATAATTGTCATTGCATTACCTAATCAATCCAACAAGCCATCCGACCACTTAAGATGGAGACCGAGAGAGTGACTGTGAGCAAGACAGAGATGGAGGTCCAAACTACTAACCCAAATCCAACAAAACACCGCACTAATCTAACAAAGTCAAATCATCCAACAAAAATCAAACCAAATGAAAGCAACAAATAAATCAACCAACCAAAATCAAACGAAAATCCCTAAAAAAATTGGACGAAAATCGATTCGATACTAGAGAACATTGTAGGTCATGAGTCTCTTGTTCGCAACCACGTCGTGTGGTCATGGATCTCTGATTTGTCAAAAGAAGAAGAAGATTGGATGAGAAGTGGCAGGGGCAACTAGGGTTAGAAACATAAATTCGGGTTTTTTATTTTTATATATATATGTGTGTAGGTGTGGTAGGTGGACATGTGGATATCCTTGGTTAAATTATTTTTCCTACTATGTTCACCTGCCTGTTAAATCGGGCGAATTATCTGCCCGCTACCACACGAGCCAAGAGGGATGCACGATTTGGCCGGGGACGGGCCCCCATTGCCCAGTCCTAGCTACAATAAACTATTTTAGTGCATTTTGTAAGAGAGTTTCACTTACAATGCCTGCATTATCTCATCCAGAAAAAGTAGGAATACAATAGAATATCTATAGATAAAAAAACACTAATGTCGATAACTCCAAATGAGGGTCAGCCCTTGTAGTTGCACTTGGCCCATGCACTGACATGAAAGCCGTTTGGTTGGGCACATTTTGGAAATTTGAGGCCGATAAATCCACCGATGCCACATGCGTAATAGGCAAGGTTTCGAAGCAGCAACGACTCGTAGGGATCATGATTAGCATGGGCAGTGCATGTACAGATTTGGTGACCAAAAGGTAATAGATAAGGTATTTTCAAACCCAATAGAGAAAAAAAAGTGCAAAAAAAAATAAAGAAGAAAAAATACTACAAACATAAACTGAAAAATAAGAGATGGAGATAAATAGGGGAGGAGGGAGGAAGTCCTCACTACCCTAAACCGGAGAGAGAGGTTCGAGTATTTAGAAAGGTGGAGAAAATAATTTTTTGATAGAGGGAACCTTTTGATACAAGTTCAAATTGTTATAACTTTGGACACTTCAATCAAACGTTCTATAGTTGTCATTGTATTACCTAATCAATCCAAGAAACTTGGAATCAAAATATTCATTTGCTTCCGTTCTTCAATCCTCCCCTCGTTTAATTTATGCTGCTATAATAACTTTAATGTTGGGAGTCTTGGGACCATTCCTCATCTCCACAATTTTTAAGGGATTTGTTAACACGTGTCCTTTTGGCTAAAATCCAAAAAATATGACAAGGCTTGTACATTTAAAACTTGAACCTAACATTACTCATTTAAGAATCTCAAATGATAAAAAGACAATCACATGAAGTATATCTTATAATAATATTCATTCATTTTGGAACTGCAATTTTTAACTTTTATGCACCAAAACAATGAAGCCAAAGTGACCAATCCATCATAATGAATGTACACAATTCCTTTTGAATAATAAATATTTGGCAAATTCCACGCCACTCAAACTTCCCCTAACCTTATCTCATATCCCGTCTCTCCCCTCCATTTTCATCCAAAAATAAATTGTGCATGAAAATTTTCACTTCCAACGTTAGTTTAAAAGTGTTTATATTTAAATGATATTTTAAAAGAAAATGAGGCGAAATGTGATCAAAATTATTTCCAAACGGTGAAAACATCACCCATTATTTTTTCAACAACATTATTACAGTAGAAAGTTGAGAGAGAGAGAGTGTGTGTGAGAGGGGCACTCAAGTACGCGATAACAAAGACAAGCCACTTTCTACGAGAACCCCATTGCAGGATTTACCCACGAGAGCAGCCCCCAATTCAACCATGCCATATGGTTCCAAGAAGAGAAAGGCTGCAAAGAAAAAGAAAGATAAGGAAATTCACAACAGCACCAACCCCTTTGCCCCCTCTTGCTTTTTCGAGTCGGACTCATCCACCCTCGCCTATCTGTCATTCAATCATGCACTCAACTTTGTCAACTTTTGTTTTTGATAATGTCCCTTGTTTTGCTTATTTTGAACTCCGATGATTGGAGATTACTTATTCTTCAGCCCCTAAATCATGTCATGTTTATTGTTATTTTTTAAAATTGAAAAATGTCAAATATTATATCCTTTTTATATTTTTTTGTTTGCATAATTTTCCTTTTCCACCTGCATGTATTTTAAGTATGTTGATGTCATATCTTACAGCCTAAACAGTTTCACAAAGCTCAAGCTCCTTGGTTTCTGCAACTAAGAAGGAAGAGAGTGCCTCCTTGGTGTTTGCATAACCCTCCCGTAGGAGGGTTATCCCTTATTTATACATGCCCTTCAGTTGAGGGAGATTGTGGCTTGTCAGATGCCAGACCTGCCACCACCCACTTTATGTCGCCTTAGTGGGGGCCAGACTGCGGCCTGGCGAGAGATCGTAGCGTGCCTGTCGTCCTACACCTGCACGGCCGCCACTTCTCTGTCATGCCTCCCGTTCTGCCGTCCTGTTCGGGAATTCTTGAACTTCCTTGGGTTGGCCCTAGCGTAGCTGCATCCGAATGCGTGGCGCCTCTTCATTTCCAATAGCATCATCTACAGAATGGTGCTGAGCAAGACCCCCCATGAATATCTTGACCTGACGTCGCGGGAATTCTTCTATGCGTATCGGCTCATCTACTGCCTGGGCAACATTGTCAGCTTCCAAGCCTGATCCTCCGCTCTCAAGATAGCGTCGCTCGAGCAACGTCACTCGAGTATCAAAGAATTGTCGCGCAAATTCTTTTTTATGTCCGGCTCAGGCTAGGAGTACCCTAAAGGGGAGGCCCCTTGTAACACCTGTCCTTGTGGTGGGACTTTTTCCACAATATTTTTATAAAAAGGACGACGGGAATTACCGTCCTGTTTAAAACTTTTCACTTGCATACCCAGGGTGCGAGACTCCACGTTATAAATTAAAATGTGCTTTGGAATAAAAGAGGTTTACAACGAAAAACATAAATCTTATAATAAAATGCCTCTCGTACGTTTAAACTCGTGCCTAGACTTCCGTGCTCTTCCCCATGAGCCGTGTCCGTCCTGATCGTATAGTTCCTGTGGGGCGAGGGACATGCATAAAAACTAAAATGAATCGAAGACTCGTAAGCATTACTTCATACAGTTAAAAATATAGCAACATAGGTTTTCATTCATGCATTCATTATTCATACATACTATTACGTGCGTGCCTATTTGTCTTGCGTGCGTACAATTGAAAACGTCACTGGATGGGACTTTTCTTTCAAAAGGCTTTCCTTTATTTAAAACGTGTCCCCCGTCAGTGCCTTCATTTCTTCAAGAGCCGTTGTACGGGGTTTTACTTTTAAAAAGGCTTTCTTGTCGTAAAACGTTTCCCCGTTAGTGCCTTCATTTCTTAAAGAGTCGTTGCTCTCGTGCTCTTGTGCATACATGTGCATTCGTGCGTTCGTGCATACATCCATTCTTTCTTATCACTTTCATAGGCCAGTACACACTGTTACGCCCCTTGTATATGGGGTTAACGGTCTTCCTTTGAACCCAGATTCCGCCCGTGGCCACGGGTTGGGAATCCCTTTTCATAGGGGGCAGCACTGGGTGCACTTCCAGCACTACTTACCCGACATTGCAATCTGCCCATTCATTGGTACCATTTCCATTCAGTCATGTGGCCGTTACGTATCTTCATACATTTATGTGTCGAGCGGCTCCTCAAGCGAAGCTCTCTGACTTCCCTCCGCTCGAGCTGAGTGTCGAGCGGTTATCGAGCGAAGCTCTTTGAATTGCTTTTGCTTGAGCGGTCTGTCGAGCTCTCTTCGAGCGAAGCTCTCTAACTTGTATTCGCTCGAGCGGCTAGACACTCCGCTCGAGCGGAGTGAACCAGACTCCAGATACTCAACAGTGATTACACTGATTCCAGGGAGGGATTGTAGACCCATTTCTCACTAACGAAAAAAATAACTGATTTTGTTAGATATCTTCTCTCTTTTCTAATTTGGTGCGAAGCCACAATGAAAAAGGGGGAAAAATAACAAAAAGCCATTTTAGCGGAATTACCCAAAACGGTTTGAACCCATGCATATTACAACAATTAGGGTCCGAGAAATCACACTCTCTATTGCAGGGCCGAGGCTCCTTGCTCTTTCGAATTCCATTTTGTATTTCTCTATACTCTTTTTAATGACACAATAAAGTAGAATAAAGCAAGGGTATCCTATCAAAAAACATACAAAAAAGGAGGAAAAGAAAACAAGATGAAAAACAACAAAAGCTGCCCAACCCACGCTACTCTCTATCCCTCCTCATCCTCTTCCTCTCCCTCTCATCTTGTGAGTCTCTCTCTCCTCTCTGAATGAGACTTATCATGATGTTTACGAATGTCAAGGGATGAGGCATCGCGTAAGTAGGCTAATAAAACAGGTCGGAACTTAAGAATACAAAAATCTTCTGTTAAAATGAAAACTAAGTTACATATGAGTTATCATGTCTACATCCTAGGACAATAAGTTGGAACGTTGACTCAGCCACGTCAAATTTCTGGATGCTAGCCACAAGCATTCGGATGTTGACACTAAATAGGTTGTGTTGCAAAAATGTAATACTCGTGGTTGTAGTGGGATTTAAGGGGTTTAAAAGGTAGTTTTAGAATATGAAATGAGAATTACTGACATTTATAAAAACTCAAGCATATTTTGAAAATTAAAAGAGTGTTTGCAGTTGTAATCATTTAAATAAAATTACAAAGTCCTTTTACCATACATAAGTTCATATATTACATAAAAACATGCCTAGACGTCGATCTATTTTCCTTGTGCCATGTCCAACCTAGCCAGAGCAATAGGCGAGTAGGCCTATGTTTTATTGTAGGACTTGTTTGCCTATGGAAATTGTACTTGTAAATAGTAGTCAGACGACAAAGTGTATTTGATCGACCTTATTTGGAGTTTACAAATCAAGTAATTAGACATGTGTATAATTATTTAAGGAATGAAGTATCATGTGGATATTGTGGAAATACATTTATGAGTTTTATTAAATTAATAGAACTATAATATTTAGCGTTTAGACTAAACCTTTATTTTTCCGCTACAAAAGTTACTAACCAATTGAGCAGTACATTCGAATTTCAATAGAAATTGGGATTTTTCAAAGAAATAATAATAAAATATCAATCTCTGCAATAGTACTCATGCCAATACATTATTATTCCACACATGCATTTACGAAACCAACAGTACAAGTGAAGCATTTTATACATTGAAAAAAAGATAGATTTAGGTACCGAAGCAAATACATTATTATTCACCAATCCAAATAATATATATATATATATATATATATATATATATAGGTACCCAAGCTATGTCAGTTCAGGCTGGCACTGGCTTGGACTCGTGGCTGGTGGAAGGCCGAAGCTGCAAATCCATCCGTATAGATATATATAAAATTTAAGGGGAGAGTAATAAAATCTATCAAATATAATATGTGATTATAAATTAATCAATTAATCTTTCAGACAAAAGGTACTAAGCAATTGAGCAGTACATGATTCTTCAATGGAAATTGGGATTTTTTAAAGAAATAATAATAAAATATCAATCTCTGCAGTAGTAGTACTCATTCCAATACATTATTATTCCCCACATGCATTTACGAAACCAACAGTACAAGTGAAGCATGTTATACATTCAAAAAAGATAGATTTAGGTACCGAAGCATTTATTAATATTTACGATTATAAAAATAATTTACGATTGAAATAAATTGTTATATCGATATTTATTACATCATGCATTTATTAGACAATAAGATTTCTATTCCCTTCATACAATTTAAATTAATAAGAAGACAAAATCACATTACCTCGTCATCTTCAGCATTTTTAGAATCAAGTTCGAGCTCTAGTATGTTGGACCAGTCTTCTAAACGAGTAACGAGCTCAGGACAATCTTTAATCTTCACTTTTCTTAATGTTTTCATATGATGAATCCCCACCGGTAGAGATGATAGCTCATTGCATTCAGTGATCTCCAATGTCTGAAGTGATTTCAGAGTTGGTAACCACTCTGGCAACGCCTTCAGATTTTCACACTCCTTGATACGAAGGTCCTTTAAAGTGTTTGCAGATCCTAGGAGCCATTCGGGTAAAATCTCCAACTTTGGTAAATTTTCTATATACAAGATTTGGAGTCTCAAATTGAGGTCCTGTGCATCTCCTCCTCCTCCTCCCGTCAAATCTATCTCTTCACAATCACAAATGTACAATGACTCTAAGGCTTTTAGGTGCTTGATAATAGGTGGCAAAGAGGTCAAACTTTCACAATCCTCAAAAATCAATGTACGAAGATTGGTGAGGCACCTGTCCATATGTGGAAACAAACATTCGAGTTTTGGACAACTTCGCATAGATAAAATTTGAAGAGAATTAAAGCAACATACTCCATTCTCCAGCAAACATGTATCTTTTGTTGTTACTGCAAGAGCCCTAAGGTTGACCATGTTCCTCATATCTTTGGGCAGTCGTTCAATGTTTTCACATCCACCAAACAGCAAGGTTTGCAAATTGTGTAACTTGCAAATGGAATTAGGAAGCTTCTTGATTGACTGATTACCAGATAGGTCGAGATATCTCAAATGCTTTTGAGTACCAATGGAACTTGGCAAATTCTCAAAATCTGAATTAGGTATAGCTAGCACACGTAAAGACTTGAATCTTGAGATGCATGCTTCAACTGAGGACACGTGTGGTTCGGTTCGGAATATAATGCTCCTCACATTAGTTAACTTGTTCGAGAACTTTGAAACTTGTTGGTCACTAGATGAAATTGACAAATGACGAACTGTCGAGGCCACGTCTTTATTGTCAGAGTCTATTTGCAACCACTCTTCATGGCCAATAGAGAGCACAAGATCATGGACGAGATCATGCATTTTGAAGGAATAGAAGCGAAGATTATGTTCATTAAGATCTTGGAAGAAACATATCGACATTAACTCTTTAATGTACAAGTCTCCAATATCTTCCAACTCTTTTTTTTTGTTAGCAGACGTTTGGAGTATTAATCCATGTGCCACCCAATGCTCAATTAAAACAATATTCTCGAATTCATGATCCTTTGGAAAATTAACGCAATAGGCAAAGCATCGCTTCAAATGAATTGGCAATTGATTATAGCTCAATTGCAATGCAGGTAAGATGCCTCCCTCATTTTCTTCCAATTCCCAGATCTCGTTACCTCTCACCAATTCCCACTCACTTTCATCGACTTTCGAATAAAGTAGACCACCTAAACTCTTCACGGCCAATGGAACCCCTTTACACTTTTTCACTATTTCATCCGCAATTGGTAAGAGGTTTGGATATAATTTGTCTTCTCCTTCCTTGAATGCACATTTCACAAACAAAGACAAAGATTCTTCTTTTGATAGACCTTCTAAAGAATGTGTGTAAATAGGGTCTAAAACCGAAGAAACCCAGCGACTACGTGTTGTTACAACAATGACACTTCCATGCGACCCTCCATTAAGCAAATCTATCAATTCAACCCATTTATTTCTATTATCATTCCAGACATCGTCTAAGACCATTAGAAACCTTTTATCCTTTAAAAGTTCTCTCAATCTAGTCTGCAATGTATCTTCAGTACTTGAATTCTTATTAACTTCACAACCAGCAGATTTAAGGACTTCTTCCATCAATCTTGTAACTCTAAAATCCGTGGAGACACAAACCCACATTTTCAATTGAAAATGATTAACTACGGTCTCATCATTGTAGACCAACTTGGCAAGTGTGGTCTTCCCCATACCTCCTAATCCAACTATAGAAATTACATTAACATTTCTGTTGGCCTTCATCAGAGGCTTTACGATTTTTTCTTTGTCCCCTTGCCTACCTATGACCAATGATTGAACACTGGAATGAGTCATTTCCCTCCACATGGGCATTAGATGCTCATCTTCACGTCGTTCAATGAGATTAAACTGATTCTTATTAGCTTTAATCTCATCTAACCTCTCTCTAATGTCCTTGATTTTGTGAGCCAGTTTTAAACGGGATGGAAGTGCCATGGAGGAAGAAAAGAAATGTCGTACCTTTGTACTAGTGCTTCCGTATGCTGTAATCGCTTGCTTCCTTAAAGCGTTGTACTCAATTTCATCTATCACATCATCTGCATCATATAAGATATCTTTGAGCTGCCACAGCCAGTCCCTCAGCACGAGATTGCTTGCTTGCTTGTCTTCAGCATCCAAGAGCACGATTTTGATGGTGGAAATAGTGCGCTCAATCTTTTTCAGGTCACTTTGGAGGCCCCAGGCCAAGCAAAGCTCTTGATATGCAAAGGACCCTAGTTTCTCCAAGACCTTTCCTGCGAGGCCAAAGGCAAGATCAACCATGTTTGCCAATGAAATTTGCAAAACTGGAATGGGGGTTGTGCTTACAGAAATTAAGCTTGTGAGGCTTCTCTTTCATACAGCTAACTCTTATATATATAGTTAATTCATAAAAATTATATGCAAAAAGGTATTTCAACTATTGTGAGGTAAAATGTAAGTGAAGATAATGCAAATTTCTTAACCTGCAGACACAAGTATCATTTAAATGCTTTTCTTTTGTTTTATTCTTCTTTGGCTTTTTTATTTTTCCCCAACTTTAGAAATAAAAGGAGTTTTTCTTAATTCGTCTATTAATTTGGGCTAATACAAATCATTTTGGATTCTTCGGTCAAGATGTGGCCATTAGTTTTAGTCTAATTACTGCCATATATTCTCAACAGATTTCCATATTATTCTTTAAGTCGAATATATTCTATAATTACTACTCCAATGTCATCAATGTTTGGGTTCATATTGCTTATATTGGACAACATTTAAAAATGAGGTCGACAAGTTATGCTTATCTCTATCCGCATTACATAAAAGTATTGTTTGTAGAGCATCTTGTCATATTTGGGAGGCTTCGGTTGGCATAAAGGACCTTGCCTCTCCCTTTTTCCGGAAGAAATTCCAAGTTAGATGTCCATGGGAAACATATCGAAGTTTGCTTTTTCTTTTTCCTTTCTTCCCTTTTAGGGAAGGCATATATAAATGGGTGGCAAGTGCGAAATAGACTTGGGAAAGTCATGCAGGTATCGGGATTTGGCCAAGCGACAAGCGTATGTGTTGGCAAGGGTACGTAAGGTACAAATGACCTTGGCAATTTATGACATTATTGCCGTATGCAAAAAAGGAAAAAAAAAACATGTTTTTGTCATATAAAATAGAGAACTATTTTATTTGCTGTTTGGTATATTATTTGCTGTTTTGCCAAGTCTTGGTTTGAGAACAAATTAACTCAAAAATTCAACTCAAAAGAAAAAATGACAGTCAGTTTATAAAATCACTTTTGTACAATTAATTCCTGTATGGGTGAAAATATTTTGGGGCAAAAAAGTTAGAATTTCATTGCAAAAAGGTTTTGACAAAGCAGATTACACATGTATGGAAGTGAATTTATTATGCATGCATATGTATATATATAATTATATATATTTTCTTCAGATTATGGATAACTACGTACGTTAGTGTGCGTTATTATTCTAGATTAAAATAAAAGATTGCGTGATATTGGAAATTTATTCAGCCTCGACTAAAGATACCTCCAACTCAGTGTCGTCATCATCTTTCAAGTTTTGTTAGCATAATTTCAGAAATCATACTAATAATAGTAGAAAATGTCATAAATGAACTTTCATCCACAAATGTTGAAATGAAATTTTCAAAATTTGAGCTGTCACTCAGTATGATATTAAGTGTTTTCCTTTGTTATTTTAAAGTTTGGACATTCAATCTTCATGTGACCATAGCCTGAGCAGTCATGACACTTAACCTGAGCAATAGACTTCCCTATTCTTGTTTGAGGAAGTGAAGACTCATAGATTTGCAAGGAACCTACTATTTCTCCAACCTTAATTGCACCCAACTCTTTACTTTCCTCTATGACAGTAACTTTTGGGCAAAATCTTTCAGGCAAAGATCTTAGGACCTTCCTCACCTCTCGAGTCCTCCACCTTCTCGCCGAGATTGAACCTAAAATTTACAATATCGTTAAGTTTAACATAATAATCATTAAAGCTCTCATCTTTCAGCATTTTAATCTCCTCAAACTTTGAGGTTAGTAATTGCAATTTAGATTTTTTTTTTTTTTAACAATTCTTGTTCCCTCATGCGTGACTTCCAAGATATCACATGCTTCTTTAGTCACCTCACACATAGAAATTCTTTTAAATTCTTCATAAGACACTACCATAAAATCTGAATTAAGTCCCTTGATATTCCAATTACAATTGCAAATCTCATCTATAGTCCATGTATCAATGGTTGTCTTGGGTTTAGTCCATTCTCGCTCAACTGTATACCACACACGTTCATCCAACGATTTAAGGAAATCTCTCATACGTACTTTCCAATATGCATAATTTTTCCCATCAAGGTATGGTGGGGCTGTTAATCACAACATGATTAACGACGGCACAAATCATACTCGAATGAGTGAACCATACTTTAATGCCAATCGAAATTACCCAGTACCCCTGTTTTGTATTACCATGTTCTACCAATTCAATCAACAAATTGGTTAGTGATCAATAATGAAATAATTTTATAATCAATCAAATACATAAATAAATAAAGTGCGTTACACCAAATTTGGTTACGAAGGAAAATCCTTTAAAGAACTCTCCAAATGTAAAACCCTATGGGGCAGCCAAACCCCGAAAAGTTAATTTTATTATTTGAAAACTGCTTATAAGTAATTCTCAATTACAAAACCTTTGCTAATTGACTCTCTTACTTGACTAGACAAACGACCCGTGCAAAAGCAGCCAGAACCTCTGGCAATTTTCAAACTAGTGACTTCTCTCCTGGTAGTCCAGTGGCTGAATTCAATCAATCAGACTTCAACATGAAGTAAGCACACACTCAATGAGACAAAAAGGGAAAAAATAACTAATTTTCTCAGACTCAAGCACTTGGATCACTTTCCGATCTCTCCAAGTTCTCAAAATAAACGATCAAGATCACCATCCAATTGAAATCTCAGTCATAAATATTCTGATTAGTATTTGATTTGTAGTAGGACCTTGTTGACAGATTGAGTCTTGTAGGAATTTGATCTACAGTAAGACTGTTGACGGAAGGAATTTGTTGGGAACAACTTTGTTGACGAGTTTGTTGACACCTGGTGCTAAATCTTCTTAGTAGATACAAATTTCTTCAACTAGATAATTCCTGACTTTTCGAACTACAGTCGTACACACTCTTGACTTATCCAAAACATTATCTCATAACTTCTTGATATAATTCAAATGTTTATAGATAAAGATAAAATATTTTATATTCATCCAACTAACTTAACAACAAATCTATATCCATCTAGTCTCCTAGTTCTAGCCGAAAACTTGCATTTAAAGTTTCTTTTGAGATAGAAATGCTTACAATCATGCAAGCATGCAGATCAGAGAGGGTAAATGGGATCGATGAGAAATTTCGATTTCGGGCCCGTTTGGTAACTAAGGTATTCTACGTAATCTTAGATGCTCTTTGGATAGTGAGATGAGATAAAATGATTTTAGATAAAAGTTGAAAGTTGAATAAAATATTGTTATAATATTATTTTTTAATGTTATTATTGTTTTGATATTTGAAAAAATTGAATTGTTTATTATATTTTGTGTGGGAATATGAAAAAATTGTAATGATGAGATGAGATGAAACAATTTTAATATCATTTCCACGATATTAACTTCAAACAAGCAAGAGTGTAAAACTCCTTTTTACATCATCCAATATAAAACTGCCACGTCATAGCTCCATGAAAAAAACTTTGCATGTACTTATTGTAATTCTTTGCTTGGATTATGAGAATATGGAGTGAGATTTATATTTCAAAAAACCTGTCTACTAGTCTTATTTGTGAGAGAGAGAGAGAGAGTTGGCTTCATGTATTTTTCTTTCTTATCTACATGATTATAGTGATTGATAATATTTAATCTCATTATTTCAGAATCGGTGTAAGTTTTGGGTTGCCTTAGTTAGCTGATCTCTAAGAAAATATGTGCATTAATTATTTTGCAATTTCCAAGATGAAAACCAGATGATCTCGAACCACTTTGGCTGCTCTTCTACTTTTGCTCCCCAACGGTGTTCTCCACGACCTAAGATCGGTTGATCTGAATTGGACTTAAAAGAAGAAATTTGATGAAAGCAGCCGGCTTGTTGGACAAACTGACTCTAAGAAACAGGCCAATAACCGCTCGAGCTCCTGTCAGAAAATATTATCTCCATGGTGGTAACTCTTCATGAGGACACTAGTAGTATTATATTGTCGCACTAAAGAACTACATGGATGCTCAAGATTAGTATTTTGGTGAGATTGGAATTGGTACTCAATCCTTCTCAAAAGTTCATTGTGGTATTCGACACTCATGGGAGTTCTAATCTTTCGGTGCCCTCTTCCAAGTGTTATTTCTCAGTAAGACCTGGTTTGGATAGTGAGTTGATTATTTACGGATATGGAAATCTCGATTTCCTAAGATTGGATTAAATTGGTGCAGGAAGTACTCTGCAAGAGGGGAGGTAAGGTTTCTTTTTCATGGAGCTATGACGTGGCAATTCTGTATTGGATGGTGTAAAAATGAGTTTTACACTCTTGCCCGTTTGAAGTTAATATCCTGGAAATACCTATTGCCCATGAAGAGTGGTTGGAAATAGACTCTGACAACAAACACATGGCCTCGATAGTTTGTCATTTGTCAATTACCTACAGTGACCAACAAGTTTCAAAGTTCTTGAACAAGTTAACTAATGTGCGGACCATCATGTACGACGAACTGAACCACACGTGTCCTCAGTTAAAGATTGCATCTCAAGATTCAAGTCTTTGCGGGTGCTAGCTATACCTGGTTCAGATTGTGAGAATTTGCCAAGTTCTATTGGTACTCAAAAGATTTGAGATATCTCAACCTATATGATAATGAATCAATCAAGATACTTTCTAATTCCATTTGCAAGCTACACAATTTGCAAACCTTGTTTCTTCATGGATGTTTTAACCTTGAACGACTGCCCAAAGATATGAGGAACAGGAATAATATCAATCTTAGGCTTCTTTCAGTAACAACAAAAGACACATGCCTGCTCAAAAATGGAGTATATTGCTTTAATTCTTTTCAAATTTTATCTGTGATTGGTTGTCCAAAACTCGAATGCTTGTTTCCACATATGGACTGGTGCTTCCTCAACCTTCTTTCATTGTCATTTTAGGAATGTGAAAGTTTGACCTCTTTGCCACCTATTATCAAGAACCTAACCGCCTTAGAGTCATTGTACATTGGTCGTTTTCAAGAGATGGATTTGACTGGAGGAGGAGGAGATGCATAGGATCTCAATTTGAGACTCCAAATCTTGGATATAGGATGGTAACCAAAGCTGGAGGTTTTACCTGAATGGCTCCTACAATCTACACACATTCAAGGAGCTTTGTATAAAAAATTGTATAAATTTCAAGGCATTGCTAGAGTGGTTGCCAACTCCGAAATCACTTCAGACGTTGGAGATAATTGGATTCCATCATCTCTATCGGAGGGGATCCAACATATGAAAACATTAAGGCTACGTTTGGTTGCAAGACTCAACTGAGCTCAGCTAAGCTTAGTCTAATTTTAAACTGAGTCTAGCATCCAAACACCCAACTCTCAAATTACTAAACTGATATCAACTTAAAACCTCCTTACACGTGAGACCCACAACCTTTTTGAACTTAACACATCTTTATACGTGTGACCTACAATCCTTTTTCAACTTCTCATAAAAAGTATTAAATTCATTTTAACATCCAAACACACTTTAAACTCAGTTTAGATAAGCTCCACATAACCCCCTCCACTACTCAACTCACTACTATTCATAAAGAACTGAGCTTAGTTCAGCTCAACTCAACATTCAAGCGGAGTCTAAGAAAACTGAATTTTGAAGACTTTTCCAAAATACTAGAAGTCTATATGTGATTATAAAAATGCTAAAGATGATGAGGTAATGTGATTTTGTCTTCTTATTTAATTGGTATGAACGGAAATAAAATCTTATCATCTAGTAAATGCATAATCTAATAAATAAATCAATATAACCAAATTTTATTTACGTCTAACCATAAAAGAGTAATTCTACATACAGTCGTGGAATGCACAAGCGTTATGCAATCGCTTTGAAAAAAAGTGAGGTCCACTATTAAAATTTTTTTTATGTGGATCTCGTATTTATTCATTTTTTTTAAAATGATTATGTGTCGCTTGCACACTCACGACTGCGACTATTATTTCCCTTTCAAGTTTATTTGAGAGAGAGAGCGAGAATTAACTGATCTCTAAGAAAATATGTGCATTAATTATTTTGCAATAGTTTCCAAGATGAAAACAAGATCTAGAACCACTTTGGCTGCACTTCTACTTTTGTTTCTAGATTGGTTGATCCAAATTGGACTTAAAAAGAAGAAATTGGATGAAAGCAACTACTTGCTGGACAAATTGACTCTAAGGAACGGGCCGATAATAGTTCCAGCTCCTGTCAGAAACTTTTTCATCTAAGTCATCTAAGTATTACCTACTCATTATAATTTTTCTAAACTTCTAAATATAACACAAAAAAATAATATTTTTTCAAAATTTAAAACAAAAATTATATTCAAAGAATATGTTAATTTTTGAAGAAATTCATGGCCTAACTCATATCATAAAATCGATTCTACAAGAGATGATTATTCATTCTTTATAAACATGCCCAAGACATTGTCTACAGACAATGTGAGATTATTCATCAACACCTTCCCTTGCGTGCAGGTTAGTATTTTTTCTAGTCCTTGTCACAAGGGAAGTCGTGTGGGCCCTCATTTGTCCTATGGCAGGTTTTGATACCATAAAAAAATTCATGGACCTAACTCATCTCATAAAATTGGTTTTATAAGAGATGATTGTTCATTCCTTATAAGCATGCCCAAGACTTTGTCCACAGGTAGTGTGTGATTATTCTCAACAATTTTATAATATTTTTATTTAGTTTTTTCTCTCTCATTTTCTAGAACTCAATAAAATATCTTGATTCAAATAATTTAATTACTATTCACTAAGAATATATTCTAAGTATTCCATCAGAGTCGAATTCGATTTAGGCGAATAATAAGATCAACCATCATGGTGTTGGACCAATTAATTACTCTTTCAGACAAAAAGTTAATAAGCACTTTGACCACATTCTTCAATGGAAATGGAAATGTTTTTAAAGAAATAATAAAGTTATGATTGAAATAGTTTTGGTTAGAGATAAGGGTGATAATATGTGACACGACCCGTTAACTCAACACGAACACAACATTACAAAAGCGGGTTAGGGTTTAACCTTAACGGATTCGGATCAAAACTGATTGATCCACTAAGACACAATTGCTTAACAGGTCCCTAACGGGTAAACCCATTTTGACCCTTTAAAAAAATTAAATTTACCTATATATCCTTAAACTTAAAATTCAAAAACCCTAAACCTAAACCACGCCACCCCTCAGTTTTTACTTTTCTTTTTCTCAACTTCTAAGTTTAGTTCTCATGCTGCCCCCTACGCCGCCCTTAGTTTTCTTTTTCTCCTTTACTTTTTCAACCTTAACTAATTAGTTCGTGTGGCTGTTCATGAATCATTTGCCCAAAAACTGAAAGGTTGGAAGATAAGAGCAATTGATCCAACGTCGCCCATGGTGCCAGGCCCATGCCCTGTCGCCCACGACTCACGAGTACCTCCATAGGACCGTAACCCATGAAGGAGTGCAGCCTTGGCCTAGAGCTCAGGTCTTTCTCAGACTCTCATAGTGGCCCATCGGTGTCGTCCTCACACAGAGCACAGATTCGCAACGTCCCAGCCTCCAGGCCATCAGTCTCCCCCTCAACCAAGGGTTTAATAAGTTTAATTCCTATATATAGAAAATGCTATTTTGACACCTAAATTTCACACCTCATTTTCACATTTCCTATATTTTAATTGTTTTAAAAAAAATTTTACTATTTTTTTAAAACTTTTAAAAAAGAAAAAAAAATTATTTCAAAAAACAATATAGTACTACTCCATGTATATATGCATGTTTAATTCCCATGCCTCTAGAGAAAACTTACCACTGCTGCTGTGCCCCTGCAAACATAAGCACAAACTGTCCAGCCCTCGAGAAACTGCTACCACCTTGTTCCCTTCCAAAAATAGCAACGCCGCCCCCATCTCGCAGCACAACAACTCCGGATGGAAACAAATGTGCCGAGATTACCCTGCACGATAGAAATCGAACCCTCAGCCTAAAACCTTAGGCCTACACCACCGAGACCAGCCACTACATTTGAGTGGTTCCCGTTGTTCAGTCCGTCGCGAAACACCTCATCCTCACTGCCAACAACCAGTAGCACCGAACCAATCGGAAAACCACCTAGTTACTCGAGTCCACAGCCACCAGTTGCACCTCTGCAGCCACTTCTCCTCCACGTTTTCAACCCACACGGCAACCCAGTGACGGCAATAACCTTCATCCGTCTAACAATGCCACAGATGGTCTTCTAACAACCACCCGTCCAGCAAGCAAACCGAAACCGAGCACTTCCTCCTCCGCAGCACAACCCTTCCACTGCCCGTGTACCACTGCTGTAAACCAAAAGAAAAAGTCCATATTTTACTATACTTGAAACAGAGTAATACCCACCACTTGAACCAGCCACCACCTATCTCGGGAAAGCCTACGCACGCCGCCATCCCCCACTCCGTTGTCTCCTCCTGCACAGACGGTGCTGCCGAGCACCTCGCACCACCCCCAAGCCATCGATATCTCTCTGTAAGCCCACGCCGAACTCCCCACTGTCACTCTCCGTCGTTTCCCTTAATGCCATGTTTTCTCTCTCTTTCTCTCATTATATTCACTCTCCCTCTCCGTGCCCAGCCTCCCAGATCGCTGGCGTCTCCACCTCAGCCTCCTAACTTCGTCGCAATGTTATGAACCCAATTAAAGGGGCTGGGCTTAACGTCCAACTTAGTTGTTATCCTGTCATCTTAATTAGTTGTTGAGTTGTTAGTGGCCCATGGGCCTAGTTAAGGTAAATAAGAATCAACCCAGGGTTTGAGTTTGGTCGTCATTGATTAGGGGCATGGTTTCTGAGTATATAGAGGGGGAGGAACTTCTGTTACAGGGATCTGGAAAATTATTGCTGAAACTTGTATTTTCATTTGGGAGGAATTGGAGACCTCGAATACTCCAAGGTGTAGCCATTATCTTTATCTTCTTGTTCTTTGTTCTCTTGTATTGCTTATATTACTATTTTTTCCACTGGGTTCATTACAATTGGTGTCTAGAGCCGACGATCCCTAGAGAACGAACTGTAATACCTCGTATTTTAGTGTATTTTTACTGAAGGAATTATTTTTATGGATTCAAAATTTATTCTCTTATTTTAAAATTATTGGATTTTAATTGGGTTATTTTTAGGATTTTTAATTTGGTGAAAATTATTTTATGTGCTTTCTTAATATTTATTTATTGTTATGCATTTAAATTTCTTTAATATTTAATTAATTACTGTGGGATTTAAATTATTTTAAATTGACTTTACCATTACGTTCAAATTATTTCATTTAACTTGTGGTTTTAAAATCGTTTCCGTTGGATCATTTTTGTGACCCAAGATGTAAGGATTGAACCTCATTTCTTTCCCTACATTTTTTTCTTTTCTCTTTTTTCTTTTTCCTTCTTCTTCTTCTTTTCTTTTCTTTTCTTTTTTTCTTTTTTCTCCCCTGCACTCCTCTCTCCCGCGCGAACTCTCTCTTTCCTCTCCTCCGCCCGTTTTCTTCTCTTCCACCCAGCGCCGCCGTGCGCCGCTCGTGGCCGACACCGCCCTTCCCATCAGCTTCCCCACCGGCCGGCGATCACCTCCCTCCATTTCCAGCTCCTCCATCGCTGCCGTTAGCCGCCACGCACCACTACAAGCCGCGGCGCATTTTGAGCTCCAGCGCCGCCGTCGCGCCACCACCGGCCACCATCTTCCTACCACTTCATCCCCGACCTCTTGGCAACCCAATGGACCCAACCCCAGCTCTGATCCGTCACCGGTGAAGCCCCACCAAGTCCATTTCCGATTTGCACATTTTTGGCCTAAAACCACCCCTTGCGCCGCCACCCACGGCAAACCACCACCACCACCATTGGCTTCACCGACCTCTCTAGGCCCTACCCTATCATTTTTTGGTCTTCGTTTGTCTTCGTTGAAAAGTGAGTATCTGTGACCCACGGCCACAGTGTATTTTACACTGTGGTGTTGCTCAGACGATGCCTTTTTCAACTCCGTGATCCTTCGGAAATTGCTATATTGCACTGTAAGTATTTCTCCAAAGAATTCTTGTGAATTTAATGTATTTTTGCACTAACACATTTCACTGTATATAATCTGATGATTGGTTTTGCCGGACTGAGTCCGAGGAGTACGGAAGTCAGATGGTTTGGTGATTGTTTTGGTTTGGTTGGATTTGATTGGTTTGAATATTGATGGTTGTGAATTTGTGTTGGTACATATACATCTCATTATTTCATGCATGATCATGTTTGTAAAGAAAATTGGGTTTTCGTATGGTGCATTCATGCTCATGTGTGATTTGGAAAATTGTGATTTTATGTGAGAGTATTTTTGGGTGCGTGTGTATCACGACCTCAAGCCGAGATGAGACATTATCTCGGTGGAGCTCCTCTGGTTACTCGGGAGCGGAATAAACTGAGTAACGTCCCCTGGATTGTCGCTGGGCGACGATGGGATCGGACGAGAGATTCGTGCCGACTCCGTGGTCCTTCTGCTGGCGGGGACTAGAGGATGTCTGGCCATGTACGCGCTGGGCGCGGAACTGGACATCGCTTGTGCGTAGTGGGTGCTCGGCCATGTACGCGCTGGGCGCGGAACTGAGCATCGCTACGAAGCCAGGACGTGCGGATGGTCCCTAGGGGAGGCCATGATGCATAGGTTAACAAATGATTAAATTGACTATTTTCTGGGAAAATAGTGTGCGTGGATTTTGTGTAAACCATTTTCTGAGAAAATATTTTACGGATATTTGGGCCAATGAGATTTTGGCGTATGTTGGAAATTGTCATTTTCGGAGAAAATGATGTTTTGAGAAAAATGCATATTTCATCATATGCATGCATGTTGGTTGTATTAAATGCATTTTATTTCTTGAGGATTATTTGGGTCATACTTACCTGCGGTACCATTTGTGGTAACACATATTTTGATGCAAATGAGGAGGAGGAGGGCGAGCCTGAGGAGACGGCTCTGCCCGATGAGTGATCTGGGATCACTGGTTTTATCATTTTATTTTGCTTATTATATTTTTCGGGACATGTGTTAAACTTTATTTTGGAAGACTGTATAACTACTTTTAAACCTCTACTGATGTTTAGTTGTATTTAAATTCTGGTACTTAGAAGACTTAACTATCCGCTGCTTTATTTTATTTGTACACCGTTGCATGTACACACACTGGCACTTCGATGGGATGTGTGACCGTGTTGTCACCATCCTGGTGTCTCGATCCCCGTGTATTTCTATAAGGGGATTGGGGGCGCCACACGAACTATTTTTCAAGCAGCAACTAGAGGCCTTACAGCGGCGGGTAGACGCTAATGAAAAGAGTCTTCAGGGGTTTAATAACAGCTTTGACAACTTGATAGATATGATGCTTCATTGGGTGTTGAGGCAGAACAATATTACTAATCGGTATGATGTTATGGAAAAATTAGTAAGATTAAAGGTTAGGAAACAGAGGTCAGTAGTTGTTGAATACCAAGAGGATAAAGAAGAATCTAAGTCTGTTGTTAGAGTGTCCTGGAGTAAATGTCGCAGTTAGTGAAGACTTCGGCTCAAAAAAGTTAGCAGAAGAGAAGGAAGCAGTTATGACTTTAATCGACGATTCACAACCATTGATAGTGCAGGAAGAAAATGGAATCGTAAAAAAAAAATGGTGTAGATATGGTCGTAACTCCTGATGGTGCGAAAAAGGGAGTGAAGGATGAAAAGAAGATTCATCTGCAGGACTAGGTTAGTGTGAAGCAAAATGAAGAACCAGCAGCAAAGGATGATTCCAATGAGTTACCTCTCTCATCAGATATGAAAAATTCTGTTAGAAATTTCATTTTCTCGTATCAAATTTCATCTGTCCTTAGCAATCCAAATCTGAAATTAATTTCTAAACAGCCAAATTTTCCTCTTCGAATTTGGTCTCCTTCATCTCATCTCAAAAATGAATTCCTTCATCTCTTGTCTCTTCTCGTTTCCCCATCAACACCCCGTCTTAGATTAACCTCACAAAGATAGAGCACTGGATCGATGTTAGGAGGCTGATGGGCTGTAGATTCAACGGTGTTTGTGTACGTCTCGTATGGCACCCTCCATGGCCAGGAGGCATTCCCCACCCACTTTCGGGCCTACGAACCCTTACATTAAAAATTGATGAGAACAAAACTCAGATTGTTGATTGCATGGATCCTCTCTCAAAAGGACTTGATTTACAAGATGTGATCGTCAAGCTCGTGAAGTAGTGAAGCTAGCTGTAGATGGATGATCTCGTTGTTATCGGTAAGAAACTTTTTGTTCATTATTTGTTTGATATATTACCACTTAAAGTGGTGTTTAAGCCATTTGATAGAGGAGGGAAAATAAATCCTAAACGAACAAATGGTGAAGAGGATGTCACGACACAGATACTTTACTACAGGGTTGGCCACTCTGAATTGCCTACTGTTAAAAATGAGTGAGTGTTCACGTGGGTTCCTGTTGATTCCAGGAATGAAATTGTTGGTTTTTTGACCAAAACCGGGAAGAATGTGAAGAAACTCAAAAGGGATGATAATGAAATGAGTGAAATTGAAGAGGTTGCTAACTCAAAGTCTTCGAAGCAGGCTCGAGACCACGCGGCTTTGGTCGTAAATGCTTTAGTTAGTTCACTGATCAATGGTCAGCTAGAGAAACTAAAAGTGGACCAATGTAAAGTATATCTGGGGAAGAATGGATTGAAACTGACTGACAATAAGGGCACACTCATTCAGCGCATTAAGGAGCATCTAGAGATTTTTAATGGTGGAGGGGAGAAGAAATATCCAGTCTCTAGCTTTGCATTGGATTGTAAATGGGATGCATGCACTGGTGATATTGTTATGTTTGAACAAAATGTTTCTGAAATGTTCAACATAGCATTTCGTAGTGTCAGTTGTCCTCCTTGTGGCACAAGGATTGTTGTGAGCTGCATTGTGAAAGAAAGTTATGGAGCGGCCAAGCAAACATACTTTCACGATAGAAGTACTCTGGAGCAAGGGGGAGAAACCACTTCCTCCACTTCATTCCCTGCTAATTAAGGGTCGAAACCTTTACCGTTTGAAAACTTTGAGACAGAGATGGGAAAATGAATGGGAAGGGCAGAAAGTTTTGATGGAAAAGCACTCCAGGGGGTCTATTGGAAAGTTTGATAGTGAAGTATGTATCCAAGGGAAGGAAAAGAGGAAAATGATCAAGGCAACTAGGATCTCTGGAAATGAGTCAAGACAAGCAGCTTTCCATCAACAGTTTGGTGTTTGCATTGATCCTGAGAAACTAACAACGAGATATCAGAAGATGGGCATATTCACTCAACAAGCAGGTTTCTACTGTGAAGCAAGGCAGACTATAACTCAACCACGATTTTTTTAGTTGTTGAGTTGTTAGTGGCCCATGGGCCTAGTTAAGGTAAATAAGAATCAACCCAAGGCCTGAGTTTGGTCGTCATTGATTAGGGGCATGGTTTCTGAGTATATAGAGGGGGAGGAACTTCTGTTAGAGGGATCTGGAAAATTATTTCTGAAACTTGTATTTTTATTTGGGAGGAATTGGAGACCTTGAATACTCCAAGGTGTAGCCATTATCTTTATCTTCTTGTTCTTTGTTCTCTTGTATTGCTTATATTACTATTCTTTCCACTGGGTTCACTACAGGCAGCTCCTTCCCCACGGTGAGCATGCCAGCCGCATTGTTAGGTCTGGAAGTGTAAAACTTTATTTCTTTGTTTCCGTATGCTCCGTTAGAGGCCATGCACTTGATATGTTATACGTATTTACTAAAACGCAGAGTTTACATTTAGTCTAAACTATAGTTTTGAAAGGGTTTTAATTGTGTGTATATATATATATATATATATATATTTACATCTACTTATATTTGTATTAAATAAATAAAGATTTGAAATATATTATTTAGCAAATATATATATATATATTTAAAATATGAATTTTAGAAGTATATCGTATGAGCGAAATTGTATTTTCAGCCTTTTAAAAAGAAACTAATTAAATCTTTTTGGTGTTTTAATTAAAGAAAATCTTTCTATTTTACTTTAATAATTTTGCGCGCTATAATTATGTAATTAAGAGAATTTTTTAATTTGGAAAAGTATTTTTATGGGCATTAATGTCGATGGATATTAATGGATTTTGGAAGCAATATATATTAGGATTATGAGAGTTTAATTAGGTGATGAGGAATTAAATTAGGTTAATGTTGGCATTTTGGGTTTAAGTATCGATATATTTATTTGACCAGGATTTAATAAAGTTAAGCTTGACTATTTTATAGGTGATGATCGGATTTCTATTGGCACTGTTATGAGGAAGATTCATAAAAATTAAGAAATTCAGGTAAGCAAGGTTCATATACTAGTTTTGTACAAAAGAAATGACATGAGGTTGGATTTGAAAATATGCACATTTGTTTTTGAAAAGAAAACTAAAAACCACCTCAAATATTTGTTCTACATATGCATAAAAAATTGTATAAGAAAAAGTATTTTTTAATATAACTGGTACAAACATGAGTTTATTTTTGTGTATTTTGTTTTTTAATTGAAAAATAGCGAATATGAGTCTTTTTGAAAAGCTTTGTTTTTTATGAAATAAAGATGTTCTAATCGTCAATCGTGGTTTTGATTTTTTGTTTCCATATTAATTTCTCTTCCAAAAGGAACTTTCTTTCTATTTAAGCAAACACTACTCCCTGGTACCCATGCGCCGCCGATGCAGGTAAAACACCATCACCATGCATGCACGCACCAACTTTTCTCAAAAAAATACCACTCGTCAAGGACTCTCCTCCTTCGCCACCCCGAACTTATCTTCGTCGTCAGCCCTTGGAGCGGTACAAGAATTGGCTAGATCTCCCCTCGAAAGTGACTGAGTCGATCCTCGAAAGGCTTTCCTTCGTTGACATCCTGGCCAAAGCACAAAAGGTGTGCTTGCTTTGGCGTAACATCTGCAAGAATCCTTCCATGTGGGGCACCCTCAACATGGGCCACCTATGGTACTTCTCTGGTTCCTGGGATTTCATGATGCCCTACGATATCAAGAAGATCATGTGTCGCCGCGCTGTCGATCTCAGTTGCGGGCCTGCGGCCAGTTGGTGGGAATAGAAGTCGGCACCTTTTGTGACGGGAATCTCCTCAAATACATTACTGAGTGGTATTATAATTTCGTTTTCATCTTTTTCGTTATGCATGTTTTAATTCATATGTTATTTAATTTATGATACTATTGTTTGGGATTGATGTGAAAACTCAAGCTTTTGAATTATATTTGTACTGAGGCTAATGGCTTGGATCTGTTAATGGCTTGATCCAGTGCGTGCTTGCGTGCGGAAAGTATTGTGCGTTGTTGATGAATTAAATTAGGTCATATTTGGTGTACTAGACATTACTCCCCATTCACTACAAGAAAATAGGTCATTTCCAGCAATTTTAAGATCGCCACAAAAAGATCATCGTAAAAGGTCATTATTTGTGGCAATTTCTAAGCCGCTATAGAATTCCATCGCAAAAAGTGAGAAATCTTGAGGGAGAATTACTGTCCATTTTTTTGCGGCAACTTTTATACCTATTGCGGTGATTTGTTTCGTCATAATACAATATTGTAACTGTAGCGTCTTCTTATTTCTGTCAAATTTTAGAATCGCCGCAATATATGCTTTTTGTAGCGAATATTATCGCCATCAAAGTCATATTTGCCCAATTTATACTTATTAGCGGTGAATGAAAAGCGCCGGAAAAACAAATAAAATTTAAAACCCTCGCATTTTCCCTTAAGTCCTTTAATTCCCTCCAGCTGTCTCCTCTCCCCTCCTATCTCTCCCCAGTCCCTCTTCTCCCCCAATCCCCACTCTTCATGCCTCCACACAGTAGCCATTTCACATTGCCATTGACCCACCGTTACCATCCACCTCCACCGTCGCCGGCCAACCCAGCCAAGCCCCTCCCTCGCGCCTTCTCTCTCTCTCTCCAACAAATCTCCTTCTCTTGGATTCTCAGTGATTATAACAAATCTCCTTACATTCAAAAAAGATAGATTTAGGTACCGAAGCAAATACATTATTAATAAAACCTAACATATATAATATGTGATTATAAAAATAATTTACGATTGAAATAAATTGTTATATCGATATTTATTACATCATGCATTTATTAGACAATAAGATTTCTATTCCCTTCATACAATTTAAATTAATAAGAAGACAAAATCACATTACCTCGTCATCTTCAGCATTTTTAGAATCAAGTTCGAGCTCTAGTATGTTGGACCAGTCTTCTAAACGAGTAACGAGCTCAGGACAATCTTCAATCTTCACTTTTCTTAATGTTTTCATATGATGAATCTCCACCGGTAGAGATGATAGCTCATTGCATCTACTGATCTCCAATGTCTGAAGTGATTTCAGAGTTGGTAACCACTCTGGCAACGCCTTCAGATTTTCACACTCCTTGATACGAAGGTCCTTTAAAGTGTCTGCAGATCCTAGGAGCCATTCGGGTAAAATCTCCAACTTTGGTAAATTTTCTATATTCAAGATTTGGAGTCTCAAATTGAGATCCTGTGCATCTCCTTCTCCTCCTCCTGCTGTCAAATCCATCTCTTTACATTCACCAATGTACAATGACTCTAAGGCTTTTAGGTGCTTGATAATAAGTGGGAAAGTGGTCAAACTTTCACATTCCCAAAAAATCAATGTACGAAGGTTGGTGAGGCTCCTATCCATATGTGGAAACAAGCATTCGAGTCTTGGACTACTTTGCACAGATAAAATTTGAAGAGAATTAAAACAACATACTCCATTCTCGAGCAAACATGTATCTTTTGTTGTTACTGTAAGAACCCTAAGGTTGACCATGTTCCTCATATCTTTAGACAATCGTTCAAGATTTTCACATCCATGAAGCAACAAGGTTTGCAAATTGTGTAACTTGCAAATGGAATTAGGAAGTATCTTGATTGACTCATTATCAGATAGGTCGAGATATCTCAAATGCTTTTGAGTACCAATGGAACTTGGCAAATTCTCAAAATCTGAATCAGGTATAGCTAGCACACGTAAAGACTTGAATCTTGAGATGCATGCTTCAACTGAGGACACGTGTGGTTTGTTTCGGTACATGATGCTCCTCACATTAGTTAACTTGTTCGAGAACTTCAAAACTTGTTGGTCACTAGATGAAATTGACAAATGACGAACTGTCGAGGCTATCTCTTTATTGTCAGAATCTATTTCCAACCACTCTTCATGGCCAATAGAGAGCACAAGATCATGAACGAGATCATGCATTTTGAAGGAATACAAACGAGAACTTTGTTCATCAAGATCTTGAAAGAAACATCTCGACACTAACTCCTTAATGTACAAGTCTCCAACATCTTCCAACTCTTGTTTTTTGTTAGCAGAAATTTGGAGGATTAATCCATGTGCCACCCATTGTTCAATTAAAATGATATTAATGAATAGATGATCCTTTGGAAAATTAACGCAATAGGCAAAGCATCGCTTCAAATGAATTGGCAATTGATTATAGCTCAATTGCAATGCAGGTAAGATGCCTTCCTCATTTTCTTCCAATTCCCAGATCTCGTTACCTCTCACCAATTCCCACTCACTTTCATCGACTTTCGAATAAAGTAGACCACCTAAACTCTTCACGGCCAATGGAACCCCTTTACACTTTTTCACTATTTCATCCGCAATTGATAAGAGGTTTGGATATCGTTCGCCTTCTCCTTCCTTGAAAGCACATTTCACAAACAAAGACAAACATTCTTCTTTTGATAGACCTTCTACAGAATGTGTATAAATAGGGTCCAAAACGGAAGAAACCCTACGACTACGTGTCGTTACAACAATGACACTTCCATGCGACCCTCCAGTAAGCAAATCTCTCAGTTTAGTCCATTTATTTCTATTTTCATTCCAGACATCGTCTAAGACCAGTAAAAACCTTTTATCCTTTAAAAATTCTCTCAAACTAGTCTGCAATGTATCTTCATTACTTGAATTCTTATCAACTTTACCACCAGCAGATTTAAGGATTTCTTCCACCAATCTTGTAACATTAAAATTCTCAGATACACAAACCCACATTCTCAACTGAAAATGATTCACTACGGATTCGTCATTGTAAACAGCCTTGGCAAGTGTGGTCTTTCCCATACCTCCTAATCCAACTATGGCAATTATATTAAGATTTCTAGTGGGATTTGGGAGCATCAAACTCTTTTTTATTTCTTCTTTGTCACCATGCCTACCGATGACTGTTGAAGGATCAATAAAGGAATGGGTCTTCTCCCTCCACAGGGGATTGAGATGCACCTCTTCATGCCGCTCAGTGAGATTAAACTGAACCTTCTCAGCATTAATCTCATCTAACCTCTCTCTAATGTCCTTGATTTTGTGAGCCAGTTTAAAACGGGATGAAAGTGCCATGAATGAACAAAAGAAATGGCATACCTTTGCCATAGCGCTTCCATATGTTGTAATCGCTTGCTTCCTTAAAGCTTCGTACTCAATTTCATCTACCACATCCTCTGCGACATATAAGATATTTTTAAGCAGTCCAAGCCAGATGCTCAGCATGGGGTTGTTTGTTTGCTTGTCTTCAGCATCCAAGAGCACGATCTTAAGGATAGAAATTGTGCTCTCAAGTTTATGCAGGTCGCTCTGGACGTCCCATGCCAAGCTGAGCTCTTGATAAACTAGAGAGCCTAATTTCTTTGAGAGACTACTAGCGAGGCTAGAGGCAAGATCAGCCATATTTTTCTTCAGGAAGGAAGTGGATAAACTGAAAACGTATTTCTGGTCTCTTGGTTGATATAGACTATATCATATAGTTGACTTAACTCCCAGAAAAACTAAGTAGATAGGAATTATTTTAAGTGAAAAATGATAAAAATAATGACAACTATACTGCAACTAAGAGTAAAAAATTAATATTTTTCGTATGATTTGAGTTATAATTTAAAAAATTAAGGAAGTTAATTTCAACATGACGATCAAAGACAGGCTGTATGTCATATTGTTGTGCATTGGTACAGACAAGACAATCACTCTTGCATGTGCAAATATGTAAAGTAATCACTTCATTGTTGATAAACGTGAGATTGAAGATTATAAAATTTTCTCATTAATTTTATTTGAATATATTAAAATTTTCAACATAAAAGTTTCTCTGAGCTTGGGAATATTGCGTGCCTGCTTGTATTTGGCATCCAAGAGCACGATCTTAACGGTAGATCTAAATCGTGCGCCCCGGCTTTCCCAGCCCATTGCCAAGCAGAGCACTTGATAAACTTAAGAGTGCCTTTATTTATTTTTAAATATGTTAAAGATTATAAAATTTAAAATTCAGAATTTGAATTTAAAATAAAAATAAATTAATAAAATAAGTTTTATAAGTAGCATGGATAGGTTGGAGAAAAAGTTATCATTTCAACTAACACTCGCTCATCTGTCATTCAGTTTGTTTAGTTAGTGGGTGTTTTGTTGGCACTCTCTCTTTTGCTTAATTTCAGTCCTACCGGTCTAAATAAAACTTTTTTTAGCTGTCATCTCTCATTTATTAACCTTTTGTTTTGAATTTTTTTTTTGGGCGTCATTTACTAAATTTTCTTTTAGTAGTTGAATTCATTTTTATTGATATTGTTAAAACATGCATGTTAGCACTACAAGAAACAGCACCTTTCCCGGCGCCTAAAATCGCTGCTAATAATGCCTAACATCGCTGCAAATAAGTATATGCAGCGATTTCTGCTCCGTCGGCAGTCCGTCGCAGTTGTTGCGCCTTTTAAAAAATTCAACAGCGAAATGAAAAATTCGCTGCCAAAAATTTTTATTTGCAGCGATTTTGTCCCCCGCAAATATACTTAATTTCGCCGCAACTAATGATTAGTGTTAACTCTTCTATCGCTGCGAAAAAGTATTTGCAGTACTTAAGATTGTTGCGTATACCAAAAAAATCGCCGTAATTAGAGCATTTTAATTGCAGCGATTTTAGAAACGTTGCAAATAGTAGCCCCAATCTTATTCTCGGCGACTTTGTCTCGCCGCAATCAGTTGTAGCGGCGACTTTTAAGCGCCGCTACAAACCTTGATATATGACTTTATTTTTTGCCGTCCAACTATGTTCGCCGCAAATGAATTACATTTCTTATCGCGTCGACTTTGTCTCGCCGCTAAAACTAATTGCGGCGACTACTATGCGCCGCAAAAAATTTCGTTATATGAATTTATTTCTTGCGTCCAACTATGTTCGCTGCAAATGAGTTATATTTCTTTTTGCGACGAGGTATTAATCGCCGCAAAAAACAACATGCTGGTCTGATTATTTTGGCGTCTACGTTTTTTCGCCGCAAACGAATTTTCATAGTTATAAGCGGCGAATTTTAAATCGCCGCAAAAATGTTTTTGAACCTAAAATATACAGTATACGTACAGAATGCAAAATTTGTAGTGGGTACCTAATTCCCTGCTCCAACTGATTCACAACATTACCAACTGATTCACAATATGCATAAAATGTTGTACATTAATATAAATTCAAATTCATCCACATTCATCATCAATACATCATACCCTTTAAGGTTACTATAAACTGGCATATGGTGCATTAATGGAAGGCAATAAAGTCTTACAAATGGGAGCAGCTAATGCATGTCTCTTACAACTTTAAAGTTCAGATCAAACATCCACAATCCAGGTGATACAAGTATAAACAAATATCAAAAATATGCTTGCTTGGGTGGTGTTCATCCGCAACTTTGAGATATCGATGGTTGATGATTTGCAATTACTTGTATATTGAGGGGCAAAGATCGATGAAAATGTCTGGAACAATAACGAAGCAAATTTTTACACTACTGCCTTCTACATTCGCTGCACAAAAGAAATATCCATAAATGAAAATCTGCTATTAATATAAAGGATTTAGGTTTACATGAACAAATAATGGGGCAATTAATAGGAAATCTGCAGTGGAGTACACTGCCTTGTACATTATATAATTTTTTTAAAGCATAAAAGTCACACGATTTCTTGCTAGAAATTATGTAAAACCTATTAATACATTCTAAACCAAAAGAGACATGCATGAACCATGATTTCTTTTCTACCTAGCTAGCTACCTAATAGTAATATATATTCTTAATCTAATTAAAAAAGGTATTAAAATGGAAGTATATATATGTATTCAAGATCCACATGATCTGTATTAGATCATGTGGTACATTATATTTGCATATACCACATGCATCAAAAAAAATATGATTCCAAATGTATATATGGCTAGCTCATGTTGACTTTGTACGTATTAGCTCTAGCAGCTAGATATATAGATATTTCAGCTAAACACGACATTCGTTCTCTACTGATCACAAGCTGCATGTTTTTTTTTGTTTTTTTTCAGTTTTTTTGTTTTTTTTTTCAGTTTTTTTGTTTTTTTTCAGTTTTTTTCTTTGTTTTGAATCTTTGTGAACCTAATCTCTCACTGTTGTTCTGGAAATTCTTGCACTTGTTCTGATTCATGTTGTGTATTAATTTTTTTCTATTTTCGAAGTTTTCCTTTGCCTAACTTTTGACCTTCCCAATCATAGAGATATCAAAACATATTGCCTAGAGTTTTCCATATTTATAAGATCAGTAGCTCAAAACATTTTGCTGTTTGTAATTTGTTGTCATATATATATTATATATATATATATATGGTGGTTTGCGGAAAAGAAAATCATATAAGCATCATGCATTTTGTCATTTTTATTAGTTAAAGATTAAAGAAAGACATCTCATCCATTTAATTCCATTAAATAACTGGCCTCTAATGTTTCATTCCACGGTTTGTTTTCTTCTAAAAATGTGTGAACATCAACTATCAAGCTGCTGAGAGTAATAAAACTATCAAGCTCTACTCTAAAACAAGCTATCAACATAACTAAATTTAACAAGAAAAGACTATACTTAGTCTTTTTTTACCTGTCCAGAAGCCTCGTATGATCTGAAGTTACTTCATGCTTTTGAAGGAATTTCTCCATCAATTCTACGAACATCCTATTAAACATAAAGAAAGTTAAGTTTGACACCCACCACACTTATACATCTATCATAAAGTTCCAAACTCTTGAAAACTATAACATAATTTAAAGACAAAGTTTGCAATCAAATGGACATATCAATAATCATCCCAAGCATCCTGAGTAAAAACAATCCCAGACTCAGAGTCTAAGTCAAAACCTCTATATGCTGACTAATTGTCTAGGCTCAACAGGTACGCAATGGGATCGATGAAGTAAACATATAAGACACAAACTGCTAATCAAATGTTAAAGAATCAATAATCATAAAAGTTTAAACTTTTATGAACTCTGCCCCTCAAGGTCTATCAAGTTAAGACACAAACCGAACATCAAAATGATTCATTTTCCATAATTGCATAATCCAGTTTGCAAAACCAAACTATGGTCAATGTACATAATGTTTAGAAAGAAACGCATTCAAAAAGTAGAAACCATAGTAGAAGTAAATCGCATAGGGGAATGAAGACATCACCTGCTTGTAGACCTTCCGTGAATTTGGGCAAGATGTTTTTGTCCAGTCAAGCATCAGACAAAACATTTGTGCTTTCCCAACCCATGCTTGCTCCCACAAAATATATATATATATAACCTCCCATTGGATAGATATTCTATATATATATAATGCTTGTCAACCCAGCATCAATGTCCAAAAATGCACCACAAAATACCACAAAAAACCTTCCCATATTTTCCAGCAATAAGGCAGCTCAGTGAGTCTCTCGAAGAGACTCAGTGAGCGACGGGTTCGCAGCTAAGATGGCCCTCAACATACGATCGGTTTCATTTTGTTTCTCCATCATAACCTCCATGTTTGCCTTCATTGACTCCATCTCACTTTTGGATGCTTCAGCCTCTTTTTTATGTTTTTCAATCAAAGCAATATACTCTTTCTCTCGTGCCAATGACCGCTGTCTTGTAGACTCGGGGATCACCATCTCTCCCAAGCCTCTTGCATATCCCGGTCGATGCCCAAGCACCTCTTTGAAGACACCCGCTGCTGCTTCGTCAGTTCGTTTAGCTGGTTCTAGATTATCCAGCTTTCCTACCATATCCTTCTGCAATAGGACATAATGAACCGATTATGGCCTTTTATGTCCTAATAATGCATTTTTAAGATAGTAGTCACATAAATTGAACCATCATTGCATTTAACATACAAATCATTTTGGTAGAATATACTCACATAAATGTCTTCGGTGGCAGGTGTAACAAATTTGGCTTTCTTCTTGGACCAGTGGGTCTCCTTGTAGAAGTCCACCAAATTTGCATTTTCAGCACGCTACATGTGTGTCGTAAGTGTGCATGTAACATATTCAATCAAAGCAATATATTACATATTGCATGGATACCTTAATCACTAATAACATGACTAACCAAACAAATGCTAAACAAAATGCAAATTGATCATATATCAGAGAAAGCATGGGGATATATATATATATATATATATATATATATATATATTTCGCGAACATCTACGTCCTATATTAAACATTATGTTAGTGTGTGGTTGCCATGATTGCCATGATATGAGCTTTCAAATTTTATACCTTTTGTTCTAGCATCCTCACAAAGGATTTCCGACCAGTTGTATGGTTAATTTTCAGCATCCTTCTATTGTCCCGATTTTGACTTGATATTTTCTGTCATGAAAAATAGGATGCTAGAACAAAAGGTATAAAATTTGAAAGCTCATATCATGGCAATCATTGGCAACCACACACCTAGCATAATGTTAATGATAGGCCTCGCTACCCCATCGTTCACAGAGCTTAAACCATACTAGGGGGGTGACCAAACTAGTCCCAGTCGCCAATGCCTCGTCATGGCTGCCATATGACATATATATCTGATGCAGTTGGTGGTGGAAGGCATTAAAGCGCTTACGAAGCTGTTTAGTCACAGCCAATTGATGGTTCTCTAAGTCCCAATCCAATTCAAAATCACCCTACATTGCCCATTAAAATTTAGGGTCATATGACGTGAATTAGATCCATGGTATAAATCTTTAATGATCAACATCAAAGTGTATAAAAGTCTTACCCGAACACGATCGATTAATTCATCCTTATGCTCTTGGGGTACATCACTCCATCTTGGGTAACTCATGTTGCAGTGATGTTTAATGATCCAGCTTAAACGTGTTGTAAACATGTTTGCATTCTCGCAACATGGTGCTGTTTCTCCACAATTTATCTTCAATAGCACTTTCCCATGCTTACGTAATTTTGCAAATTCAGTACACTTCGCTGGCCCGCGACCACGTCTTGTCTGTGACTGCTGATCTCCAGGCACAGACGAGACATCCTCACCTGTATAACATGAAAACAATTTCCGTGAATTAGGGGTCTCATTTGTTTAAAGCAAGTGTAGATGACAATGATATAGTATCATAAAATCACCTTGTACATCATTGTCAACTAGACCGATCTGAATATGTTAAACAGAATCCGCTTCTCCCCTCGGGGAGGGTTCTCTGTTTGCCTCGGTCTCTACACATGGGTTCACACAAGGAGTCTCCAATGGATGGCTTGGAGGTTGCGTTTCATCATCTGAACTAGCGTCTCCAATGCGGACTCCACGTGGCCTACGTGCACTACATCTATACGGCACATATTTCCGGGTACGGGTTCCTCGTACACTAGGCAAGGATCTACCTGGACCGTTTATGATTCTCGTTAACTCCATGGGTTGAGATGAGATTAATATGGATTTTCCCTTCAACACTCTAACCAAATGTCTACTATTTACGTCCACCTGAGATTAAACAATAGCAAACGTTAAACATGAAGTTATTTAGAGGAAACATAACCACGACAACCATGCAATAACACAATGCATTAAAATAAATAGCAATAACACTATATTTAATGGTTTGTGTACCCTCATTAATACTTCTATTTTAGGGTCCATGAAAAAAACCAACATCTTGGATTAAGAATATGAATTTATAAGAAAAAAAAGATCGCAGCCCCGCATGCGATCCAAGGCCATGAAGGTTGACTCTTTTGTTATGATACGGTGTTCACCTGCTTTCCAATGGTTGGCAGATGCCTATTCTGACTCCGATTCTTCATCGGTGGAAAGGTCCTCTTCATCCGAATATTCCCAATCACCATAATCATCTCCGGAACAAGATGGAATCATTCCATCATCAATAAAGTCTGTTGAATTGATGCATTCACCACCAACCGCCATATGGCCTCGTGCATCAATGTGGATAGGTTCTATATCAGTTCTACTAAGTGGAGTTGATACTGGATATGCATCACAATGTAAAAGTGGATAATCAAATGATGGCTCATTTTCTTGATATACATCACCCTCACTTGATTCATCATCAATATCGTCCGGAACCCTTGGCACTGGTGGAATGTCATACACATTCCTATTCTTATACTTCTGCACAACATACCAGTTTCCCTTCGACCTTATATCTCTAATGTAAAAACACTGGGAAGCCTGACATGCCAACACAAATGGTTCGTTCTTATACCAAGTTCTGTCCATGTTGACACTAGTTATATGATCGTCTACTCGTACCCCACGCTTCTTATCACCAACATCAAACCAATCACAACTGAACAAGTACACTCGACGACCTCCCATGTAGTGTAACTCCACAACATCATTAAGAACACCATAAAAGTCTAAGTTATTAGTATCTTCGTCACCAGTTACCAACACCCCTGAATTTTGTGATCGCCGGCGAAGTTCAAGCTGCTTCGTATGGAATCGTTTACCATTTATAATGCAGGCAGCATATGATGCAACCCAAGGGTCTGGACCACAAGCTAACGCATACAAATCAGCAGACACCCGTGGTGGGTTTCCCGTACGTTGGTCTTGAACCTACACAAATATCGGGCTAAGTTTTGAACTTATACTTTGAAATACATACGCAAAAGCAAGGTCGGGTTAATTATAAGTAGATAGAATATACGCAATTGCTAACTTACACGTTGCTTGAACCAAGTTGGAAACTCATTTTGATGCGTGCGATCAACAGAATTTGGGTTTGACTCCCTACATTTGTCATAGTGCTCCCTGCATTTGGAGAACACAATCGGCCAATCAATATTAACCCCAGTTACGTAAAGTCTACAAGATAGTAGTAGGTCGTTTCGAAAAAGCACAAAGGAAGTCATGATTGCTTACTCGAGATAAGGTCCAATCTCGATACAGTTGTTAAGCACATACCATATGGCCGAGGTGCGGAGTTTATCTTGTAATTGCACATTACGAGCTATACCCAATGGACGAAGTCTTTGGTTGAAAACTTTGAAACCATCTATAGTATCATCTTCTCCACCATCAATGTTGCGGTCCGCTCGATTAAACTTCGTCTCAACATCTTGGAGATACATGGAGCAAAATGTCAAACACTCGATGTGAATGTAGGCTTCCGCTATTGAACCTTCTGGACGAGCTTTATTCTTAACATACCGCTTGAATTTCCCGAGATACCTTTCGAACGGATACATCCACCGATATTGAACTGGACCTCCGAGTATGGCCTCACCCGGTAAATGGACAGCTAGGTGGACCATAATATCGAAAAAAGAGGGAGGAAATATCATCTCTAATTTACATAGAATGGTGACGATATCAAGTTGAAGCTGGGATAAACGATTCACATCCAGGGTTCGGGCGCACAACTCTTTGAAGAAACTGCTAAGTTCAGTCAACGCCAATGCAATATCACTCCTTAAGAACCCCCCAACAGCAATAGGAAGCAGTCGTTGCAAGAAAACATGATGGTCATGGCTTTTGAGGCCAGTGATTTTGCAATCACGTACAGATACACAATGCGTGACATTCGAGGCAAACCCATCTGGAAATTTAACCCCAGCAAGCCACTCACAGAATTTATTCCTTTCACCTCCATGTAATGTGTACAATGCACGTGGCATTGTAACATGTCCACCTTCAAACTTAAGATGCAATTCTTTTCTGAAGCCCAAGTTCTCCAGATCACGCCGAGAGTTTATATTATCTTTTGTTTTGCCAGGCATGTCCATTAAAGTGCCCAATATGCTATCGGAAATGTTCTTCTCAATATGCATAACATCTAGATTATGTCGAAGCCGCAACATTGACCAATAAGGTAGTTTGAAGAATATGCTTTTCTTTGTCCAGTTCAACTGTTCTGCAGTGCGTTTTCTCTTCCTACAAGATTTTCCAAATTGGACATCTCCAAGCACTTGTAGTTGAGTTAAGAGACCATGTCCTTCAACCCAATTTGGTGGCATGCGATGATCTTCTTTACCGTTGAACAACCCTTTTCTTGTCCGCCACACGTGACCTGCCGGTAATAGACGTCGATGTCCCATATAACACTGTTTTCTGCCATACTTCAACCAATTAGAATCTGTGCTTGCATTGCAAGAAGGACATGCCAATTTCCCTTTTGTTGACCACCCAGAAAGATTTCCATAAGCAGGGAAGTCATTACTTGTCCACAATAAGGCAGCATGCAACATGAACATTTCCTTTGTGGAAGCATCATATGTAGGTACCCCATGTTCCCAGAGTTCAAGCAACTCATCAATTAACGGTTGCAAATACACATCAATGTCATTACCTGGTGATTTTGGGCCAGGGATAATGAGCGATGTCATGAAGAACTGGTCTTTCATGCATAACCACGGCGGCAAGTTATACGGGACTAGAATCACTGGCCAAATGCTATACGGTTTTGCTAGGTTGTTGAAGGGATTGAAGCCGTCGCTTGCCAGACCGAGCCTAACATTGCGAGCATCCCTAGCAAACCAACAATGGGCTTGATCAAATGTCTGCCAGGACTGAGAGTCAGCAGGATGTCTCATACTACCCTCATCGGGTACCCGCTGCTCTTTATGCCATCTCATATCACATGCTATCTTGTCTGTCACAAAGAGACGCTGCAATCTTGGCTTCAAAGGAAAATGCCGAAGCACTTTTTGTGGGATCACTCGTGACCCATGTGTATTTGGCATCCAACGCGAAGCCTTACATATAGGGCACTCATTAAGATTAGCATATTCCTTCCAAAATAAAATGCAGTCGTTGGGGCATGCGTGTATTTTGTGGTACTTGAAATCCAACCCTCGCTCCAATGACCTTGCCTCCTCATATGAACTAGGCAATTTAGCATCAGGAAAGGCAGACCGCAGAAGGCTTATGAGCATATCGAAAGACTTGATTGACCACCCACCGAGCGTTTTAATATGTAACAACTTCACAACGAATGAGAGTTTTGAGAATTTAGTGCAGCCGTCGAATAGAGGACGTCGAGCATCCTCTAATAGTTGGTCAAAAGTTGAGTTTGGGGAGGGATGTGGCATTGATGGCTGAGTTGGCGATGTAGTGTTGTCTTCAGGAGCATCTCCGAATGTGCCTGCCCGGATGTCATCTAACATACGATCCATGTCATCAATGTAGTTGTCTTCAACTCCAACCCCGGGGAGTGTTTCCTCCTCCCCATGAAATATCCACTGAGTGTAATTTGGATTGATCCCTTTTATGAACAAGTGAGACTCCACCTCAAATATAGGCAAGAAGAGGTTATTACAACATATACGGCAGGGACACCGAATGCGATCACTCCCCTCACAATGGTTTCGTGCCATTGTGAGGAAATTTTTAACCCCTTCAGCATATGCAGGTGATACAAGTCTATCACCCAAATTCATCCAGCTTTTGTCCATCTAAAAAAAAAGTCAAGACTCGTCAAATTCTTTATTTGTCTCGGTGAACGATGATATGGCAAAGGTTATTACGATGTTCTATATACATACGGAATAAGATCGTGCTAAAGAGGGATTTATGAGGTGAGAAAAAATCACCTCATAAATCCCTCTTTAGCACGAGGAAGTGATCATGCATGTGGATTTCAACCATAATATCAATACATATTAATAATAATTTATGATATGCCACAAATATCAAAATCATATAATTTGTTTAACAGTCTTGTAACCTAACATGATCATGAGCGTTGATAAAAAAAAAATGAAGGCACCCAAGCGATGAGATTTGGTGGCGTACTTGAAAGGCAAGGTCATCAATTATCAGTAACAGGTGATATGTACTTGAAGTTCTGGGAGTTCAAAAGATCCATCCTCTATAGAATAAAGGAAAAAACTGCTATAAACTTGATTCTTGATGACCTTTGGAGAATATAACGATGAAAAAAAGGGACTTGTAACCCTTTAAAATCGAAACCAACTAGTGAATTACACTAACCTATGATTTTTTTTTAATTCAATTCTTGTATTAAAAAAAAAAAGTATAAACAAAAGATTTAAAGCACCCAAAAAAAACTTATAGAGAAAGGACAAATTCAAACGTGAGGAAGGAAGAAAAGCATTACACTTGTTAGATATTAAGGCAGCAATTTTGGGGAGTACTTTTTTATCCAGAATTCAAACGGACCGCGGGGAGGCACTGACTCCGCTGCTGCTTCAAGTCTGGAATGAGGGCGTGGGATGAATTTTTTATCCAGAATCACCGGGCGCGAACAGGGGCGAGAGAAGTTGGTAGGCCAAAATGGGGACGAAGGAAATCGGGATTTGGGGGGAAATAGGGATTTGGGGGGAAGGCTGAAAATCGATGGAGGTATTGGCGCGTTTACATTAAAATCAGATTCGCAGCGAACTTATGCGTCGGCAAAAGATTTTGATATTTTGCGGCGGTTTAAGTCGCCGTAATTAACGTTAAAATTGTTGTAAAAGTAAAAATCTTAGTTGCGGCGAAACTTTTCGCCGTAAATAATCATAAAATCGCCGCAAAAAAACCACAATTATATGAACCGGTTGGAAGCTGCGTCGACCAAACCTATCGCCGTAAATAGTGACTTATTGCGGCGACATTTATTGCAGCAGACCAAAAGTCGCCGCAATAGAGCCATTTTCTTGTAGTGCGTGTTTGGGGGAAGATCATGAAGAAATAAATAAATAATTAGTGAAAAACATTAGAAGAAAACAGAAAACCCAAATGCGTTAAGGGAAATTTTGAGGATTATGGTGCTTACGTGTTTGAGACGAAGGAAAAAAAAAAAAAAAAGGACAAGACATGATCGATTCTTTGGTTTGCCCTCCTCCCCCCGCAAAGTAAAAAAAAATCAACTTTCTCAGAGAAATATAACGCATATAAATCAAAACCAAAAAGAAAAAAAAAATAAAACGTATAATAATGCTATCAATACAACCTTTTTTCCTACATATTACACCTTTATAATTAATCTGAATGCATGCAGTACTTCTAAATACTGAAAAATCTTATCTGAAAATTTTCCTACCCTGCTTAAGTTTGATGAAAAGCAGTTGAGTTATGAATTTCTCGCTGAATTTCTTGGACCATTTGCTCCTGCAATTCATGCACAAAAACTTTCACTTGAGCTCATCAAACCCTATAAATAACAAGGAAAAATTATAATGATGCCAAGCATTCACCAGAGAGAGAGAGAGAGAACCGGTTCTTGGAGTATATAACAATAGAAAAAGGCCTCAATTATAACCTAGTCTAGTCCAAAGTTGTCACAACTTTGCTTTTCAATAAAATTCTTCAGGGATGGGATCCTTTTCTGAGTTCACAAAGAAAATTTGTAAAAACAGAAATTGTTGGACCAACAAATTATATGGTTGCAGATAATGTGCTTGTATGCTCTCCCTCTCATGAACAATACATTTTAAAGGGCAGTATATGGTCTAACCTATAGCTTTCTGAAAATTCAGTATCTCAAACTGGTTTTAGTGAGCACAAGTCTCGAATCATAGGATAAGTTTAAAAATGACATGCTTATTTGGGACTAACTTTTGTTGTTTTGTTTTTATTGGTTTTCAAAATTTTGAATGGGGAATGAAAAGAAGGAGTTACATTTGGATGTATTCATGCACTAATTTTTTTCAGATTTTCTTATAGCCCAGAAATGAAGACTGCAATTCTTAGGTCTTTGCAAGCATTCCCACTACTCACAGATAGAATAATCTACAGTTCATATGCTTACTTATACACATTTAGATCAAGACAAACTCACATATGGTCAAGTAGAAATCAACTGTGAACCCATAAAGAAAACAATCGGTATAGGCCTAAACATGTACGCTTATTATTAGTACCCTTCTACACCATAAAAAAAATTTTAATCTCATTCCCACAAAATTAGAAAGTCACTAAAGACACTATATAACAATGTCTAACACGAAATTATAAAGAAATCGAAGTCCAAATTAGGGTGAAATTAGGGACACAGGGGCTCGATTCCGGAATGGCTCTGTGAATGGATAAAAATTCTCATGACCTAATGCACCCAAATCATAGTAATCAAAAACGAAAATAGAGAAAGAGAAACTCAATAGGGTTGGCGAGAAGACGGCAGCACTGGGCAATCGGAAACCACTTTGCGAAGACGAGAGAGAGAGAGAGAGAGAGAGAGAGAGAGAGAGAGAGAGAGAGAGAGATGGATGGAGACCAATAATATGAAATACAAGCTCACCGGCGTTGGCGAGGCGGCGAGATGGTGGCAACAATATTCCCGGAGTCGACAATCGCAGTCGAGAACAGCAGAGAGAGTGAGAGAAAGGGGGCGGGAACTGGGAAGTATTGCGAAGGGGGGAAAGTTTTGGGAAGGGTGGGAGAAATAAGGCGCCCGCGGCGGAACATTAATTTTACAATATTTCTGGCGCTTCCATGTCGCTGCAAATAACAAATAATTGGCCGCAATTAAATGGGCCATCTATTTTACGCTGACAACGTCGATTATTGCGACGATAATCTACGCCGCAAAAAAGGGCTATTAGTATTTGCGTCATAAAAAGTTAAAAATCGCTGCAAATGATCATATTAGTATTCGCGTCGAATATATCCGCTGCAAAAAGTTAAAAAATCGCCGTAAAAGACCAATTTTAAAATTTTATATAAAAAGCTTCTGACGATCTAAAAATCGTTGCAATTAAAGGATTTTTGCGGCGATTTTATTTCCAACAGTCATAAAATCGCCGCAAAAAGCCTTTTTTCTTGTAGTGTAGAATGGCACCCCGTGGAAGAAGACCACGCGTACCCCCCTCTAAGAGCAATACTGTACAAGATGATAATTCAGAAGTACTCGCTGCTGCAGCGACACGTTTCTTTCAAAGGATGGTCAATGGTGATATGGTGGTAGGTAGAACCACGCAAGTAGGATGCACATTAGAACAGTTCTCCCACCAGCGCCCACCTACTTTCGATGGCAGATTGAATTCCTTAGATGCGGAAAGCTGGATTGAATGTATGGAGCAGATTTTCGAAGAGCTCTACTGCACGGATGATCAGAAGGTGAAATATGCCACTTACCATTTGACTGACATGGCAAACAAATGGTGGAAGTCGACTCGGGCTTTGGTTTAGTTGGAATTAGGGGAAGCAGTCCCCATTTCTTGGGAGCATTTCAAGAAAATCTTTCTAGATCACTTTTTCCCACGAACTCTTCAAGAGTCGAGAGCTCGCCAATTTATAGACCTTACTTAAGGATCAATTACGGTAGCACAGTATGCTACGACATTCATGGAGCTTTCCCGTTTTGCCAGTTACTTAATTCCAGATGAGGAAAAGAAAGCTGAAAAATTTGAGCGCAGTCTGAATCGCAGGATTAGGGAGCGTGTACGTACTCTCGGGATTCGGAGTTTCACGGAATTAGTTACCCGTGCTACTATTGCTGAAGAAGACATCCAAGAAAGTATCGATTACAATAATCAAAGAAAGCGACAGCAGCAACAGCAACTCCAACCAGCATCACATAGGGATAAGAGGCATTGTCAGGATAATGGACAACGGCCACGACAGGGCGAGACAGGATGGCTCCCCCTGTGTGGAAAGTGTAGTAAGAGGCATGCAGGGAAATGTTTGATGGGAACCGGATCATGTTTCAAGTGTGGGAAGGAAGGACATCATCTTCGAGACTGTCCTGGGAAGAACATAGTTACTACTCAAGCTACAAGAGACGGACAGAAGAATATGGCACCAGCTCGAGTTTTCTCCTTGGCACAGTTGCGTGGCACCGATGCGCCCGCCAATGAGAACACAGGTAACTAATTTCCTCAATTAGAAATATTGATTATTGTTGGAATATTAGTTATGTAAGTTGTAGTATTCATGATGACTATTGGAAATATTATAGGTGTCATAGGTAACGAAATTCTATCTTAGAATGAATTATAGGAGTTAGGATCTGAACTTTGGAGAGTCTCAGGTTACGATTTATTTGAGATTATTATTGCATGTGAAGAGTTTTATTATTCTATGTGGAGAGTCTTAATTACTTTTCTGTGGAGTTCAGATAATCGTCTAATCAAATTATTTTAGGCTTATAATCAAACCCAGTATCGACGTTTACAATTTTGGAGATCAATGAGTGAGATTTAAGAATAAATCTCGAAGGATTAAAAGTCTGGGAATAATAGGCTCGACATATTGATCAAGAATTTAGAATAAAGACAACGAAAGAATGTGGAAAATAAGTACGTTGGTTGTTGAGGTCTAGCAAATTCCGAGGACGGAATTTTTATAAGGAGGGGAGATTGTAACGACCCGATCTTGTATTTAGAAATAAGATTACAGATAAAATTTTTATGAGTTAAAGCAAATTATCAGATGATTTTTTTTTAAAACCTAGAGTTAAGTCTCCATTATTATTATTATTATTTTTCCCTCCAAGCACGTGTGTGTTAGAGTCCACACATTATTCCTATTCTTATTTCCTCTTCATAGTCAAACTCCTAGCTACTGGTTTTCGATTCTTTAAAATTCAAACACTCACAAAATTTAATCCACTTCCATGCACGTACGTTTCTTCTCCTTCGTCACTGGGGTTTTCATTGGTCTATATATAGAGGCTTATTTGTGTCCAGTCCGAGCGTCTATTTCCAGCCTGAACAACCAACCTCAAGCCGAAAACAAACCCAACGATCCACGCCTTCGTCCTCACGTTGTACTCTGGTCTCCTCCACGCCAACCCAGCAACAAGCCCTCGTCGCTGCCCTCCACCACCATCGCTCAGCCAAGCCTTCACTTGCGCCATTCCGCCGCAACCCCTTCCAGTTGCTCAGCCACCGTGTGATAGCCACTGCACACGCACGTCAACCACTTTCGGCACCCCTGTTTTCCACACCCAAAAACAGAGCACTGAGCTCTCCGACCGTGAGCCACAACCCAGCCACCCTCAGACACAGAAACTGCCGACCAGCACAACCTAGTGGCACCCACTCCGTCCCGGCAAGCCACGACCGTCGTCGTCCCCCTCTTTCTCTCGGTTGTTTTCGGTTTGACAGAACTCCTTCTCTTTCATCCCGTAAACTCTCCCTCTCTCATAACTCTCTCTCACTTTTCGTCTCTCTCTCTCTCTCTCACACACAGCTTTGCCGCCTCACTCACCACCCTCTCCTCAGCCTCCGCTTTGTCGCATGTTTCCTCTCTTGGTAAGGATATCGCACGACTTAGATTTCCCCTCAAGAAAAATACCTGTCTTCAAGTTGAAATGAATTCTTAAGTTTATGTCGGTTGCATAAATTTCAAGAGACAATATGCGATCAACATAATAAGGATGAATAATTCGTGAAAAAATGGATGACAATAATTCGTGAAAATTTCTCAAACAAATTCGCATATCAAACAAATTTGCATATTCAAGGAAATTGTTAAGCCACCGACAATTTTTCTCAAGAGTTTCTGCCGATTTGGGTTTTTTTTTTTTTTTTTCTTTTCTTTTTTGGGTTAAGGAATTGTTTTGTAATGAGTTTGTAATTTTTTTTTAAATGTTTAAAATGATTTAATAATACTTGAAAAAAAAACACACAAAATAAAAAAGTGAATTTTACAATTATGGGTGGAAACTCTCGAGACCATCCCTGGGTCCTAACAGTTCCCTATATTCAAATTCAAGTCAGAAGTTTAAAATTGTAATCTCTCTTCTTTTAATTTTACATAGAAAATGTGAGGAAAAAAAAAGACCCTTCAAGCAAATTGGCCATTGTACATAAAATTTATATTTTCTAAATTCTTAAACGGACCTTAGGGTATTTATAGCTATTCGAATAAATTTCTCGGACAATCTTAAATGCTCAATATATCTAAATCTCTTTCATAAGAATAACCATACAAATTACCCACAATACAATGATTCTTAGAATATTTTTCAATGTTCACGCCATGTTCACCCCACCTGTGATTGATTCTAAAGCAAATTTGGAAGGGCAATGAGGGGTCTTAACTCGAAAATTCGAAATGGGTTCGACTATAAGGCTCATACTTTCAAAGTGGGGCCATGTTAGATTGGGCTAATTAGGAAATTGAATCTCACATTAGACATTTGAATTGAGCAATAAAAGCCAAATTCACCAAGCCTATTCATCTGCTTACTACTCAAAGTTCAAATCAGAGAATAACAAATTATATTGGATTTTTTCCTCAAAAAAGAATTTTAAATTGGTTATAAGGTAGTGGTTGGTGTCCTTGATCTACAAGTAATGATCGTCAAATCTTGTACATTTAAAATTGTGAAATCTCTTGGATCAATCGGTTCAATTTTAAATTTGCTGATGGGTGAAATCAAATTAAACAAATTTGTTATAGTCAATCAAAATCTGGTATCAATGATAAAGTGATAATCTCTTCAATAACATGTTCATTGAGATTCCAAGTTTTGATATCCCATCTTCAATTTCATATAACAGTACTCACAAAACATCCTTGACAATGTCTAAATTTGCTAGCAAATTAAGCATTATAAAATAAAAATTATATTGGTCTAAGGTATATACATGAGTTATTTTATATTTTAATTTTTGTATCACTTTTATCTTATCTTTAAAATTGGTTCATCTTAAGGTTTAGAGCGGTGCTACTCTGCTGCCCGAGCAGCACCGCTCGGTGTTACCGCTACTTGCAAAAGCAACTTTTTTTTTTCATTTTCTATTCATATTTTCAATGTATTTAAATATTTTTAAAAAATAAAAAAATATACTAATACACTTAAAATCACTTCTATCATCATTTGGTCAAGAAAAAAAAATTCAAAAAAAAAAAATTTCACCAACCGGTACGTTTGAGGCTCCAGAGTGGCATTTTTCTAAGGTTTATTTTGTGAAATGAATAAGGGAAGTAGGTAACGTAGTGTAAGAGCATCCTCATTGGCTTGGCAAATTCATCTTCAAAATTTAGCCAATATCACACTTTTTTATATTTATTTATTCCATTTAAATTCAACCCTCATATTGGATTATCCATTCACTCTCTACATAATAATAAATATTATTAATTTAATAATTTTTTTATTTAATTTATTTTTATCACATTTTGTATCTCTATCAATTAAAAGTTAATAATAATTATATTCTAATTAAATCAATATTAAAAAAAATCATATTTTCAAAAGTCATTTAATGCTAATAAAAAAAATATTTGATTAAACTCATTTAAAATTCTATCTAAATTTTTGAATTACAAACCAAATAGTATTTTTACTCGGAGTGAGAAATTAATATTTTAATATTTGGTGAATCAATTGTGGTTCTTCATATTTGCTCAACCACAATAGTAAAAGTCTAAATTATTTTAGATTTGTCCAATTCAATTTAAAATATTTTTTATATCAATTATTATAAATTTTAACCAATTTTTCTATAAGCGAATGAAGATGCTGTAAGGGAGAGGAGGAGCCGTAGAGTGATGCACGAATTATGAGGGAAGTAGGCAAGAGAGATGGAGAGATGCTTTTGGGTACCCGAGGCTTAAGTTTGGTTTGAAAACGAAACACAGACCTTCTGTCTTATAAACGGAAAAACAAAAACAACGAACACACAAAAGAAAAACTCTCACTGCGTCTTTGTCGTCCCAGGTTTGAAGTTATGAATTTTAACTCTCTTCCTTGCACGTTGTTCTACACCTCCCAACCAGAACGGACTGCCTCTTAAAAGCTCTGCATTTATGCATGCATCTGCATTTAGAGCAATGTATTTATTTTAGGACTTTTTATGTTTTTTTTTTTCAAATAATGGATTAAAATGAATTATAATCGCATTACATAAATCCAGTTGAAACTGGGTACTTAGCTTTAATTTTGATTTTTTTTTTTTTGTTCACCACAAATGACAGAAATGTTTTATACTCTGAAAAACTCACATTTGCATATGAATCAAGCTCATAACGCATTTATATTAACATGATTACAAATATTAGTTGTTAGTAAAAAGGTTAAAAGAGATTAGATATACGCTCTACTTTCTACCATTCTGGTGTTGGTAGAGTTAAAGATTAGAATCATTAGACCATGATACATCCATCCTGAAAGAGCAATTCTGGAATCAATGCCTGATCCTGCATACCAGACAATTAACGGGTCTATCTAGATCCCTTTTTAACATATTTTCAAACAAATTTGCATATTCAAGGAAATGCTTAAGCCAACGACAATTTCTCTCAAGAGTTTCTGCCGATTTGGGTTTTTTTTCTTTATCTTTTTTGGGTTAAGGAATTGTTTTGTAATGAGTTTGTAACTTTTTTTTAAATGTTTAAAATGATTTAAAAATACTTGAAAAAAAAACACAAAAAATAAAAAAGTAAATTTTACAATTATAGGTAGAAACTCTCGAGATCATCTCTCAGTGGCCCTAATAGTTCCCTATATTCTTTTTTTTTTTTTTTGATAATAACAGTTCCCTATATTCAAACTCAAGTTAGAAGTTTAAAACTATAATCTCTCTTCTTTTAATTTTACATAGAAAATGTGAGGGAAAAAAAAAAACCCTTCAAGTAAATTGGCCATTGTACATAAAATTTATATTTTCTAAATTCTTGATCGAATCCTAAGACATTTATAGCTATTCGAATAAACTTTCGGGCAATCTTAAATGCTCAATATCCCAATACATTGATGAGACTGACTTTATATGTCTTGAATCTTTCTCACTCAGTCCCAAGGTTCACTCAAGAATTTTAAGGCTTCATTTATTTTCACAACACACTCATCTCCTCTCATTCATTTCATTTCATCTTATCTAATTCTAATCATAACAACTTTTTCAAATTTCCATATAAAATAAAATAAACAATTTGATAAATATATTTTTATTACTCTTTTTCTTATGAAAAGTGTCAGTTTTCCTTTAATTCTATTGATTTTTTGTTATTTCTATATATTTTTCGTAATTTTCATAGATTTGAAGGAGTAAAAAGATTTAGTGCAAAATGAGAATTTTTTTTAACAAAATAAGAGACTACGGAGCCAGACCGACGAGAGGTGACGAGATCTGAAAATGCGAGAAGACTTACCCCTCGATAGGTGAATAGTATTTCCTCTCGGTAGGCGAGGAAACCCAACCACAGCCAGTCTAAACGACCAACTTAAGCAACTAACCTAAACGACATCGTGGGCAACAACTAGAAAATACGAGCAGTTTTACCACTCAGTAGGTTGGCGAGAGGGTTCTATCATCCCAGTTGGGAGTCTTCCCACTCGGTAGACGAGGAGACAAATTATATTCAGCACACACAACACTCTCCAATGGGACCCTTCCAAGTTTCATAATCAATCTGCTGACCACCAAATCCTCCCAAACTCCACAAATCAAGTCGTCTATCACTGAACCTTTCATTTTAGATAATTTCGTTATTCTTGAGATAATTTTCTTTTATGTTAACATTTATCTTTAAAAACTATTTTTTAGATCTTTAGGCTAGATTGTAGCAACATTTATCGTATTTTCGGATTTAAATTTTTACATCTATTTAATCCCGACTTGTGGAATGAATAGGATCGAGAGAGCCTGAGTCTTAGAGTGCAATAGTCCAAAGTCCAGTTTTTGAGTTTAGTTTTTATTCTTTAAGTTTCTTTCAAAGAGATGGATCTGGATAGCAGAAGCAAAAGTTGCATACTTCATCAACCGACTCCAACGAAGAACACTAGTTTTATTTTTTTCTTCTCAATTTCATTATGAGCTAATTTTATTTTCTAGAACTTTGATGTAGTCTAGCATTGACCACACAATTTACATTCCAAGTCATTTTATTTTCAATATTTCCATGATTGAGTGGTTATTCCTTACTCTTAATGCTTGCAATTTTCTAACTAATTATTGTTCGAGATATTGAATCCCAATGAGACCGAGAGGTGATTTGTGATTAGAGCTTTAGGATTAAACATCATTAGTTGAGCGAAAGTAGAGATACTTTTATCGCGATTAATGTGATTTTCAGGAAAAATTCAAAGAATTTAATGAGTTTCCAATTAATTAAATTCACATAAAGATATAAAGTTATTAGTCGGAGATATTTTTAATATTATTCGAGATAAGATATTGAATAGTTAAATGGTTTTTATCATCAACTTGGAATAATTGGAATTCTATAACAAGGAAGAATAAATTGTGTGGGGTATATTAGGTGAAATCAAACGCTCTAGATTTATTCTTATTATATTTACAATCTTAGCTTTTATGATCTTTTATTCTTAAATTTATTTTTGTTAAGTATTTCAATTTAATTTAGATAATCTATTCTTTAAATTTTGGTTTTTCAAATAGTAATTAATTTACTAAATTTCAGTACTCAATAGCATAATTAATCTATGTGGATTTGACATCTATTTTCTTTAAAAACAATTTGCTACTTGTTACGATTCTGTGCACTAGCAGATATTTTCAAGTGATCACAATTCAATTTTTTCAAATATCAAAATAATAATAGTATTAAAAAAAATATATTCAAATAATATTTTATTCAATTTTTAATATGTATCTCAACTCATTTAAGTCATCTCATCTACGGAAACAAACATGCCTAAGAGATCTATTTTGTCCTAAATGACTGGATTTTAAGGGCAATTTATTAGTTACAAATTGCAAGGGCAAACCAAGTTTTACCCACAGGCTTTCTCGGTAGATAAGATGGATATTGATCCCAAAAAATCTGATATCAGGCAAGCCCCCAAGTACTTGTCCTTTTTTGGACAATAATTCTTAGAATTTTCACAAGAAAGGCCAGACAAATTACTCAAAATACCTGTGATTGAATCATTAAGATTTGGTGACACTTATTTTTCTGTCACTTCGAGCTCTAAAGCAAATTTGGAAGAGCTAGGAGGGTCATGGGTTCGACTATAAGGCTCATACTTTCAAAGTGGGGCTATGTTGGATTGGGCTAATTAGGAAATTGAACCATTGAATCTCACATTAGACATTTGAATTGAGCAATAAAAGCCCCAATTCACCAAGCCTATTCATCTTCTTACTACTCAAACTTCAAATCAGAGAATAACAAATTATATTGGATTTTTTTCTCAACAAAGAATTGTAAATTGGTTATAAGGTAGTGGTTGGTGTCCTTGGTCTACAAGTAATGATCTTAAAATCTTGTACATTTAAAATTGTGAAACCTCTTGGATAATGCAGCAATCGGTTCGATTCGGTTCAATTTTAAATTTGCTGACGGGTAAAATCAAATTAAACAACTTTGTTATAGTCAACCAAAATCTGGTATCAATGATAAAGTGATAAGCTCTTCAATATCATGTTCATGATTGAGATTCCAAGTTTTGATATCCCATCTTCCATTTCATATAACAGTCACAAAACATCCTTGACAATGTCTAAATTTGCATTATAAAAATAAAAATTATATTGGTCTAAGGTATATACATGAGTTATTTTATTTTTTAATTTTTGTATCACTTTTTTCTGAACTTTAAAATTTGGTTCATCTTATGGTTTATTTTGTGAAATGAATTAGGGAGGGGGGGAGTCGTAGATTGTAATGCACGACCGAATAATTTTGAATGACCCAAATCCAAACGATTCATCCTTTGACCAAACCAAACACTATAATAATGGTTTTGACTTTGGGAGATGCTCCCTCCTTCTCGTTATTCCAACTTCCACTCCCCAACTATAAGCATTAATGAAAGTAGTCAAGTTAAGGTGACAATTTCAAACAAATCCAACTCTCTCTCACTCTGTTCTTCGATCTTCGATCTTCGTCTTCTAGATTGCAATGACCTTTCATGACGTCTCTGTTCAACCACAGTAATTTCCCATACTCTGGGTTTCTTTATCTCTATATACCTTTTTAGGTATATATATACCCCTCCTCCACTCTCTGGGTATCTTTATCTCTATGTGCCAGAGTCTGCGTCGGTATGATATATTCCGAAACAGTGACTCATTAGTAATCCCAAGTGAGAGAAAGAATAAGAGGAATGTGGGATTGTTTTGAGCAGCGTGCTTCTGGACCTTCTTATCAGGAGTTCCTCAAGGTTCTCGAGACTGATATTCAGCATGCTAATGTGCTGTGAGTTCTCTCTCTCTCTCGGTGTTTTGTTTTAATCAGCTGTTTAAGTTTAATGATGAAATTGTGGTTTTTTGACGTGCGAATTTAATTGTGTTTCTGCAAAATTTAGTAATGGGCTTCTGGGAATTTTTTAATTTGGCTCTTTTTTGTATTTCAGTCTTAGTTTAAATGCTTGGTAGTGAGATGAACAGTAGTGAAAAATGGTGAAAAAATAATTAAAAAATATTAAATAATTAAAAATAATAATAAATTATTAAATAGTACTCAATCACTCAAAATACAAGTTAACCAAAGTCGGTTTTACTTTAATGACAGTAATTGGAAATGCCGTTTAGAGAAAGGCTACAACTCCAACTGATTTTTTAACGCGAACTATAGGATTGGCTGTGATTTTGTTGTTGGTTTAGATGGCTTGAATTGAGTGGTGTGTGGTAACTATAAATTCTCTCTTATCTTACTATGTTTTGGAGTAGACATTTCAGGGAGATGTTGTCAAGCATGATGAAATTTAAATCAAGTTGCAGCTGTGATGACAAAGTTGAAAGACTTTATGGGTGTAGATTTGTTGAATGCTAACTCAAATTCATATTTGGATGAGAATTATACTCGAGTATCCTTGAAGGAATGGATTTCTGCACTCAAATAATTCGATATACATTGCAAGCATTAAAGACGAACAATTTGACATTCCATGCTCTATTAGTTATAGGAATTTGGATTCTATGAGTAATTATTTAGAGACTTGGTAGCTTTAATACATGCCATAAGAGGGGCTTCAGCTCAAGATGGTGACACTCACGATTCTAGCCTCACCAAAAGCATTACACACAAGATTAGCTTCTGTGAGAATGTGAGGCACTGGGTTTTGAGTGATTTCAACCACTTGTTTATACTCCAAGCTATTTTTATTGAATTTGTTCATGATCATTTCTATTACTGGTTGGAAGCTTTCAAAGAGAGCCGTGTTGAGTCTTGGTGGTTTGGAGGATTGTATTATTTCTTTTCATTGTGGTCCTTAAGAAATTAAGACTGTAATGTTGAAAGTTGGAACAAATTCTTGTTTGGATTCATCTACTAATTGAGGTTCCCTAGTAAAGGAATATGAATTGAAAACTTGAGTCTTAGGTATTCCATGCCCAAAAATGAACAAAAAATTTGAAGTCTAAGTAAAACAATTTGGGGTATGCATGAAATATGCAATGTCAGTTATGATTGTCTTGTTAGACCATACCCACTTCAAATTTAAGTTTATACTATAATTTATAAATGCATGGTTTGACCTCATCTTGATAAAGTTATCTTAGTTTATTACAGCTGAGCTGGGGAGCACTAGCGAGGTCATCTAATTGGTGGACCAAGATATATATGTAGATAAGAGGATATTTATATCAGTCTGAATTAATATGTATGCAGGGCTGCTTCAGTTCCAAGAGGCAAGGGTGGTGCTTGTTTTCATCTGAAATGGGCTTACGATCACTTGGAACCCATTTTTCTGTTTTTGCTTCAATGGATTGATTGCTCGTGTACATGTCTACTTTCAAGTTATTTAAACCTTTTTCACATAGTTGTATATAAGGTTAGTTTCTACTTGTGTACTTATGAGATACAATGCAAGTCTGAATATAAGATGGTTCCCATTTTTTTTAAGTTTGTCATGCTTGTTAATTTCTTTCCTATTTAGGTGTGCACAGATGGGAAGCCAAATCTCTCTTCATTCGGAAGGAAAGCTACAATTGGAGAATTCTATTGTATGTAAACAATGTTAAACTTCATCGAAAGGATATAATTAGACCATGATGAGTATAATTAGCTTACTATGATTATAATTTTATTCACCGAAATGATACATTCAGTTTTTCAAAAATTTAAAAAATAGAAATATTTGAGTAGAATGATATAATATTCATGTGTTGTGCTGATTCTTCACTTACTGATTATACTCGTTACTGCAGCTGTTATATTACCCTCTCTTCAGTGTCTCCACAATGACTCATTAGACTTGAAAACTACTGGAGGTGAATTTCATGGCTTGGGGATGGCAGTCGGAAAGATATCAGAGGATAGGTGGAAGAAGCTTTCAGATGTAGATTTGGAGAGAGAAGATGAGTGTGGGATCTGTTTGGAGCCATGCACCAAAATAGTTTTGCCCAACTGTTGTCATGCCATGTGCATCAATTGCTACCATGACTGGTATTCTCCCATCTCATTTTCCTCCTTTGCTTGCCATTGTATTTCACTGTCAATTTGTAATGATGGAGAGTAGCTGTGATTCTTAAGTTTTAGTCTTCATTTGCTTTTGTATTTCAAAGGAACACAAGGTCAGGATCTTGCCCATTTTGCCGAGGAACTTTAAAGAGAGTGAATTCAGGAGACTTGTGGGTTCTAATGATGTGGTAGACACTCACACATTACTGAAGGAGGATTTATTACGGTTCCATCTCTTCATAAACAGCCTGCCTATGGATATCCCAGATACTCTGTTTTTAATGTATTATGAATTTTTATTTTAATCTAACAGAATAATGATGTACAGGAAGAAGGAAGAGTAGCATTGCTCTTTCCATGTGTTGCGATGTATTTTACTCTGTTGATCTCTTGCAATATAGGGAGAAGGTCGCGTGCATAGCTAAAACAATGTTTGCGTTTTGAGAAATACAAAATCTCTGACACAAAAATACAACATAATCGGTTGTATGGGATGGAAAATATGGAGTCCATGACCTCTACCAACCTTTTATCATCCTATTGTATCGAATCATTGATAAATAAGTGGAAAATAACAGATTCTTTTAATCATTGGACGTTATGTCATGATAAGTAAGAGATGATAAAATGATGCAGAACGGATAGCATATCTTTGTTTAAATGATGTATTGTTCGAAGGTGATGGTTATACTAATGCATCCCTGATAAGGTCAATGGCGATGGGAATCTTGCTATGTACTGTTCAGTATAGCAAAAGTCTGCTACTTTAATTGCAAAATGCGCAACAACTTGATGAGGAGTCCAAGATATATTTTTCCCTGGGCATCATAAATGCAACCAAATGTCCTGCGAAAAGGGAAAAAAAAGTGCAAATTAAGGACTCGTTGCATCAATAATCATAATCATTTCCTATTAGGGTTGATTTTTGGAAGCATATTTTCTTATAGTAAGCATGTCAATTTTAATCTAAAATGAAGTACCCTGAGTCTACCGAATGAAACCAGCCAACTTGTTACCTAATTACCTCTTCCAATGGTTAGCAACAGTTAATGCAAGCCAAAGCATAAAACATATGAGTCTTAAAATTCACAGAACACAACTTCCATCTTTCACATTTGCTAGCACCAGTTTCTTCATGACTATGAACGTACAGTACTTGGTCATCACTAGACAACATTTTAGCAGCTAGAATGCTCCTATTGTCTTGCCTAGAGATGTAGCCTAGATAACATTTTAGCTAAACTGCCTTCCGTTCTCTGATGACCTCTTCACCAACCGATTTCACATCGCTGTCAGGTTCCATTTTTGTCTTGTGCTCCTGTTCTGCTGCATGCTTTAAATTCTATATCCAGCAGTCCAGACTCCATATCCTGCAACCTATCTTGAACAGTATATGCACTGGTTGTTACCATAACTTATCTAATTCTTACAGCACTCCCAATAAATTCTTCTTTCTTATTCTTTAAAATAAATCACCAAAACTTACTTTTTCTATTTTACGTTCTAACTTTTACAATACACCATACATCAATTTATTTATTTTTTCTTCATATCATTTAAATATTATACTTTTTAATATTTTTTATTCATTTCAAATATTTTCTCTAACTATTAATAATATCCTCATATCTTTTTATATTTACAATATTTTCCCTATACAATATCATATAATTATTTTTTAATTTAAATGAATCTAAATTTATAAACTAAATCAAACTATAAATTAATTCAAAAAATAAAAATAAAAGATTATATAATAAAAAATATTCTCAAAACATTTTTAGGTCCCTTCCACGACAAAACATTTATGAGAAGGATCCATAAGCGAAACCCTTCCGCAACAAAACGTTGAGTAAAGATCCATATCTCCTCTCTTATCAAACCCACAAAAAGTTCAAAAATTAAACCCCTCCGAAATTTTGGGTTTTCAAATTTATGTCCCTCACCTTCTTCTAACTTACAAAACCTTCAATTTCTTGTCTTGTGCTGCTATCTGGTTGCAAAGTGGAGGACAAAGAAAAGCAGAAGCTGAAGAAGACAACGCTTTGGAAGAAAGTGTAGACATATCTTTCCTCGACTCTTTGTTCAACTTTTTGTGCATTTTTTTTTTTTTTTTTTTTGAACTGTCTGGATTAAAAACTAAAGAGTTAGGCGCACAAATTGCGGTATGAGAAGGAAGTGGGAACAAACATTTGGAATTGTAGTTTGGTTTATTTGCAGAAGGAAGCGTGAAGTGGACTAGGAACGAGAGAGGGAGTCTGAAATGAGAATAAAGAGAAATGGATCAGCACGAGGAAAGGAAAGAGAAATGAATTAAAAACGTTTACAGTGACGAACAGGTTCCTCTACATGTAGCGGGTTACCTGTAGCTGCATTTTTAAAAGCATTTCTTTATATTTTAGAGAAAATTGTATAATAAAACATCCATTGTGAGTGCTCTTATAAGTTTTTCAATCTCTCACAAAAAATATAATAAATAATTTAATTTTTTCAAATTTTAAAACAAAAATTATATTGAAAAATTATATTATTACAATATTTTTTATACAACTTTCATCTCATCTGTGTAACCAAACGAGGAAATTTTTGCATATCCCATGCAGAACCTGTGTATGAGTCCCTGTTTGCCAATCATTTTCCAGAAATAATTCCACCTCATTTAATTGCCTTTCTTAAGCATTCAATACTACTTTCGTACCACTTATTGAACCTAGTGAATTTTGAAGCATGGGAGCTCACAGAAAACAGTTTTTCTACTGACCGTTCGCGTATAACATCACCAGAAGCAGCTTTGCTTGCAGAGCTCCTTATGGGATTGCCAAGGCTCTGAGAACTCCCATTTTATGCCAAAACCATCACCAGCAATCACATGTCCCTTTAATTGATGTAAAGGAATATGGAAGAGAGTTTTCCTGCTAAAAGTACCACTGGGTATAAAGACTGTTTCTTGGAGACCAGATTACTTCTCTGCTCAAGTTTGGACCAGCTATTACTTAATGCCTCAGTATCTACATTTGAGGAACCTTAAAATTATCTACACCTGAGGCACCTTAAACTAGCCAAACTGGTGTGTTTCCGAACCACATATAAGATAGCCAAGGAGACTCTTAATGATCTCACCAATCTTTAAACAGTATTGCTGATTCAATGGGTATGATATGATATGCATAGACATGCTCTACTGCAAATCATTTCAAATATTATAAAGCCCCTCAAAACAATTCCTCAGAAGTGCATCCTACAAATACAAGACCAGAACTACCAATTATTCCCGCAAGAACAAAGACCATCCCTGAAGTGATGGAAGCGGCTAGAATCTCTTACAACGATCTCCCGCCCAACAATCTTAGCTATGAGCTTAATGGCAGAATGGCAGTCACCACACACACGAAGATTCTTCATTACCATTATTGTACTCCCCTCTACAGTACTAATCAACCCAAATCCAATGGCTAGCCTTTCGCTATGATAAGACAGCATCTCTTCCTTTTGTTCAACCTCAACATCATGCAAAGCAAACTGTTGATCGGGAACATAACCAAATTCCTTCATCTTTCCTCCCAACCAGTCAAGCTTTTCATATATTTTTTTGCTGAGTGGGTGGGACCTATCTCCAGAAAGAAATTTATGCCTCAGTCCCTTAAGAATAACCCAACTGGATCCTGGTTCTTTTATGATCCCACTAAGTTTCATCTTCCCCCGTATCCTGGAGACATCACCCCATCTATTTGCAGACGCATATAAATTAGATAATAACACATATGCTGCACTACAATTTGGTTCTAAATCAAAAAGGCATTTTGCAGCTCTTTCAGCCACATTCAAGTTAGAATGCATCCTACAAGCACTAAGCAAAGCTAGCCATACCATGTAATTCGCCTTCATAGGCATGCGTCTTATTAACTCCTCTGCTTCTTCCAACTCGCCACATCGACCTAGGACATCAACCATACATGCATAGTGTTCAAGCTTCATCTCAATATGTTTACCTTCACTGAAAAATTTGAAAACACATCTCCCTTTCTGTAACATCCTGGAATGGCTACATGCAGAAAGCAAACCTGTGAATGTGATTTCATCCGGGTCCACCCCCATACGTATCATTTGGCTAAAGAGAGTCAGAGCCCAGAAGCCACACCCATGTTGTGCACAACCAACAATAATTGAGTTCCATGAGACAGTATTCTTGTTACGAATTCTTTTGAATACAGCTAAGCCATCATTTATATTTCCACATTTAGTATACATGACAATGTTAGAATTACCCACGAAGACATCAGTCTCTAAACCTAGCTTAACAGCTACTGCATGGACCTCTTTGCCCCTATCAAGAGCCTCTAATCCACAACAAGAATTCAAAGCACTGGTGAAAGAAGATTGATTAGGAAGGACACCCATCTTTATCATGTCCCCAAAAACCGTCAATGCATCCTGATACTTACCATTTGAACCATATCCGGTTACAAGAGCTGTCCATACAACTACATTTTTATGCATTACCTCATCAAAAGCCTTACCAGCATTCTCTGTTTGCTTGCAATTTGCATAAAATGTTATAAGTGAAGCAGATATAAATTCATCAAAGCAGTACCCTAACTTAATATTATGTCCATGAATCTGAACACCTAGATGTAGAGCTAGTATATTTGCACAAGCTGATAACACACAAACCAACGTGGTCACGGTGGGCTCAACACCAGAACCTACCATCTGCCTAAAAAGACACAAAGCTTCAATGCCCTTCCCATTCTGATCAAGCCCACTAATCATCGAAGTCCATGATATCACATTACGAAAAGGCATCTTGTCAAACAATCTCATAGCATCGTCAAGTCTACCGCTACCACAATACCCATAAAGCATTGAATTCCACGCTGCCACATCCCTCACCGGCATCTCCCAAAAAAAGCGCTCAGCCATCTCAACTCTCCCGAACTGACAGAACCCATTCACCATCGTGGTCCAAGAAACGACATTCCTTTCAGGCATTTCACCAAAAAGCTTCACGGCCATACTCAAATCCCCACAATCCAAACACCCCTTAACTATCGAATTCCAACAAACAACGTCTTTATCCGGGATTTCGTAAAACAGCTTCAAGGCATCGCGGAGTCTATCATTTCTGGCATAACCGTTGATCATCATGGTGCATAGAGTCGCATCGAGAACGGGGATGTTATCGAGGAGCGCTCGAGCTGCGTCTAATCTGTGGTTCTTTAGGTGAGCAGACAACAATGATTTGTGAGAGGGAGTGCTTGAGTTGGCGTAATCGACCATGCCCAGGAAGCATCCGGAGAAATTAGAGCGTGAAACAGAGGACGAAAAGGAAGCGAGGGGAAATACAGAATTACGAAAAGTAGGGCGAAACATTAGCATCGCATTCGCCTGTGTAAGGGTCAGATCCGGTAGATCATTGTAATAAAGCGGCGGGAAGTGTTGTCTCCAATGAGTCCAACCTCATGTAAAAAAAAAAAAATATTATAACGAGAATACTTATATTGTTATAGGAGGGAGATGGGATAAAAATAAATAAATAAATATAGATAGAAATCACTATTGAGAACATCTATTTTGTATACATGATGTGGCATCATTTAGATCACACATCTTCCCAAGTGAGTGTTGGGAACAATCAACTAAAAACAGTCACACAATAAATGTAAAGTATGCATTGCTATAGTGACTTCTATCTAACATTACTATAAAAAAAAAAAAAAAAAAATGTCATAGGTTTTAGCACATATTCTTAGCTTAGCTAAGAGAGGACCACATAAAGTGGTTTGAAATGATCTAACTATTAGATCAATTGGTTGTGGCATTAAAGATTTAAACCACTACAAGTAAAAAGACACTACAATTAGCAAGGGGGCCTATTTTCGTCCCTGCTACCTGACCCCGTCTTATGTGGATAAGCAACCTTGTCCGGCTAGACTGACATGCAGATTGGGCAACAGGCCGTCCAGCCACCCGAGAGAGTGACTGAGAGCAAGACAGAGATGAGGTCCAAACTAGTAACCCAAATCCAACAAAACAACGCACAAATCTAACAATATCAAATCATTTAACAAAAATCATACTAAATGAAAGCAACAAATAATCAACCAACCAAAATCAAATGAAAATCCAACAAAAAATAAAACGAAAATCGATTCGAAACCCGAGAACATCGTGAGGTCATGAGTCTCTAGTTCGCAACCACGTCGTGTGGTTGTGGATCTCTGATTCGTCGTCACAAGAAGAAGAAGATGGGACGTGGATATCCTTGGTTAAAAAAAAATTTTAGAGAGAGGGAACCTTTTGACACAAGATCAAATTGTTATAACTTTGGACACTTGAATCAAACGTTCTATACCTGTCATAAATCTTTACAGCCTCCTAACACTCCACACTCTATATTATTTTTAATTTTTATTATTTTTTTTATCAAATATTTATTATATGAATAATGAATAGAAAATTTGAAATAATTTAAAAAGAATAAACTCAAAAAAAAATTTTAAAATATTAAAAATTTAAAAAAATGTGGAGCATGAAGTGTGGTGAAGATTATGTAGGAAAACTCTTTATTTATCATTAAATACTATTTAAAATATTTATATAAACAACAATAAATATTGATCTGTCTCCTTTCTCCCTTAGAAATTTCCCATTGCGTCCTGTTGTATTGCAAACATTCATTTTGGAAGTGCAACTCTTTAACTTTTATGCACCAAAACAATGAAGTGAATGTGACCAATCCATCGTAATGAATGTACATAATTCCTTTGAATAATAAATATTTGCAAACATCATCAATTTCTATTCCATGGCACAAATAATAGAAACAAAACTTGGCAAATTCCAAGCCACTCAAAACTTCCCCTAACCTATCTCATATCCCCTCCCTCCCCCTCCATCATTTTCATCCGAAAATACCATTTATATTGTAATTAAGTACTTTCGTCAAATTCTAAGTAGAAAATTAATAGAAAAATTATCACGTATTAGCTTTCGATTAACTGAATTAGATATTGATGTTACAAGTGATTAACAGAAGTACTTAATTACAATTTTGTTGAATTTCATGTATGAATTTTACAAAGAAGGTCTTTAGTTAAACGTAAAAATCTAAATAATCTAAATAAATTAAGAAGTTAAATAAAAAATATTTAAGATGCGAATGGTGAAAAGCTTCACTTCCGACATTTGTTCAGCAGACAAGCAGTCTATAATTATTCCCTGAGAGAGAGAATCTACGCATCCTCCATTCCACATGCGACGTTTCAACATTTTGCTTCGGAATTCCCAATAAATCATCTCTGTTTCAGACCTTTCTACTTCGCCAGTCTACCTTGCTAAGTTAATATATCCAATTTTGAAACGTAAACATAAATACAACATTATTATTACAGTAGAAAGTTAAGAGAGAGAGAGAGAGAGGGAGGGAGACAGAGAGAGTGTGTGTGGGGGGGCACTCAGGTTCGCGATATCAGAGACAAGCCACTTTCTGGAGAACCCCATAGTACGATTCACCCACGAGAGCAGCCCCCCAATTCAATCATGCCATCCGGTCCCAAGAAGAGAAAGGCTGCAAAGAAAAAGAAAAATAAGGAAATCCATAATCCCTCAACCAAAAACCCTCAAGGTACAGACTTTTGCCCTCCTCTTGCTTTTTCGAATCGGACTCATCCACGCTCGCCTATCTGTAATTCAATCATGCACTCAACTTTTTCAACTTTGTTTTTGATTTATTACTTTGCCAACTTTGGGTCATTGGGTCTTTGATAATGTTTTCTGTTTCGCTTGATTTCAACTCTATCAGACCAGTCTACACTCGCGCATCTGTCATTCAGTTGTACACTTCCCTATATTTCAGTCTGTTTTTTCCTTTTCCTTTTGTAAAGTTTGGTTGGTGGGTGTTTGTTGGTACTCTCTTTTTTGCTTAATTTCAGTCCTACCGGACCAAAGAAAAACTTTTTTAGCTGTCATCTCTCAATTATCAATCTTTTGTTTTGAGTTTTTTTTGGGCGTCAATTTGGCCTATGGCTGTATATTAATATCCCTTGTTTTGCTTGATTTTCAACTCCTATGATTGGAGACTAACTTATTCCTCGGCCCCTAAATCATGTCATGTTTATTGTTATTTTTTAAAATTTAGGTTGAATTGAAAAAATAGGTGTTTGCTAAACAGTTGTTTTACTTGAAGTTTTTTATTGTATTGATTGGATTGAATCAACTTACCCTCTGTAACTCAGTCATAATTTATTTATTTACTTTTATTTTCATTTATGGTCGAGTTGGCTTAAAAGGTATGTGTTAAGGTGACTCGTTGAGATTGATTTTGATTGTAAATCTTCTGATTGAATCAAACTATGGTAGGAAATGACGATTTGAAATCTCAAGATGGGAAGGAAAGTGATGATGGTGAGGTTAGTAGCCCGGTATCTCGGGACCAGGATAGCGATCAGAATCCATTTAATGAGGGGAGTGAGGAATTGGGGGAGAGAGATTCATCATCCATTCGACCATATGTTGCTGAGGAAAGGACTATGTTGGGAGTCCATAGTGATGTAGAGGGTGCCCAGAAAATAGGCTTAGAGGATGATGGTGTCGTTGTAATCAAAAGGGAAATGAAATCTGAGGAGAATTCCGAGAGCAAAAATGTTAGCATAGAGCATGTTGAGTTTGCCAAGGAATCACATGATGGGGATGAGCGGAGCTTTAGCAGTAGTAGTCCAGGTGATGAGCCCCAAATCACTGAGGAGAAACCTAAGGAGGTGGCTTACAATTCAGTTTTGGAAGCAAGATCATATGATGATTTGGATAAGCCGGTTGACTCATCCCGGGTGGAAGTGACGTGGGTTGCTGATGATGGACTGGCTGGGGAGACTTTTAATTCAATTCCAGAAAGTGCTACTCTTGTTGATTCTCTACAGTCAGTGGTACCTGTGTCCCAAGAGACAATTGGAATTGCCCTAAGTGCTCCAGTTGAGAATCCAATGATTATGAATGTGGTTGAAGTAAGCAAGGAATCAAGGGAGGGTCCAGCAGCTGTGACGGATTTTTCATTGAAGAAAAGTGAGGAAGTATTTCCTTTATCTTATGAAAATGTACAGGCATCTTCAAACATGGTGGAATCTGTTTCAAATGGATATGAGGGTAAAATATTGCCATCATCAAGTGCTCCTGTTGCTGCAACTAGTAACGATGCAGCACATGTCAAAGATTCTGTGATTCCTGAATGTTCTGAAAGCCAGGTATTGCCCCCATACTTTTCTTGATTGCAATTTGATTATGGATTCATGGGATAATGCATTGAAGATAAATCTGGTTATCTTTTTCTGAGTTGATATTTAGCCTATAGAAGCGCCAGCCCCAAAAGTGGTGCAAAGAACCTCCTGGTTGTGTTGCTGTGGATTATTTGAGGTGCTAGCAGGCTTCAGGAGATAAGTTCAGGTTGGGATTATTTAACCCAGTTTATATATATTAGTTTGGCCCTTTTTTTTCTAAAATAATTATGCGGTGATATACTGGGATTTGCTCAAATTTTTCTTTTTCTGTGCATTTCTTCCTCCCCCTCCTGGCTGGAGTGTGGCAAGCTTGGCTGTTATTAGGATGTTGTTACTATTTATGGGAGATTTTGGAGGTATAGGCTATTGATTGATTATGTCAGACTATCTGATAGATGACAATTTTTACATAGTCAGTCTTATATGACAAACATTAGGATTAGAACAAAGTTCTTATTGCTGTAGAGACCAGTCTTATGGCAGCCAAATGTAGTTTGCCTATCTAGTATGCGTATGGAAGAAATAAAATATGTTTCCATGGAATTTCTTTCTATCATTTGCCTTGTAATTCATTTGTCCGTTCTTCTTTAGCAAGAATTGGACAAAGGGCCTCATGGTATATATCAATTTCTTGATGATGTAAATTTCACATTTATGACACATGGTCTGTGAGATATAAATGGGGTTATATGCTATCTTAGAAGTTTGGACAAGTGCTTAAGAATCAAAGGGTAGGCAAGATATGTTGGTGAAAATCCAATTTTAAGGAAATTAGGATATAATTTTAAAAAATTGTGAATTGTGATGATTGATGGGCGCGAGATGCCTTAGTTGCTACGTTCATGCAAAGGGATGGTATATTTGTTGTTGTGTAGCCTGCATAATAAAAAAGTTGGTGCATTCTCTCATCGGTCTACTTGTGCCAGAAACCCAAATAAACGGCTTCAAGGACAGCCACATTATGAAGTAAAAGAAGTGTTGGGTGTTCAAGAACAAGCATTTCTGCTTTTTGGATTTCATTGTTAATGGATATATTCCCAAGGAGATTGAGGTTACTACTCAGTTGGGATGCTAGGGTAATGAAGTCAAACAGAGGTAAATAGATTAAAAATGGGTATACTCTTGTGTAATACTGAATTGAGATGATAATTTGAACCACATTTGTTTAATATGAAGTTTCTACGAATGGGAAGGACAGAAAAGACTTGAGAATTCAGATAAAGGATGAAAGGAAAGAAAAAAATTTTAGATGCCGTCGTGATCAGGCAATGGCTAAACCTTTTAAGTTGAATTGAAGCCTCTGAAAGGATGGAGAAGGTAAGTATTAGAATTGTGAGATAAGATGATGGCTTCCCTGCAACTTGTTCTTTTGGTCTTGATGAAGTGAAATGAGAAAGTCGGATCTATGGTTTTTGATTTAAAAAGGTGGCTACTGAAAAAAGCAAAATTAGGTGGCACATTGAGCTAGTTGCATATTTTGATGCGCTTTTGAAAGATTTAGCTCTGCCAAGACTTCTGCACTTCATAAATATTTCACTCAACCAAAAAGAGCCCAAATCGTAAATTCATGGTGTTGCCGTTGGAATTATTTTTAATCATTTAGAGATTTTTAGAGCCTTATACTGCATCATTCAATGGCATTTTTTCAGTTTCTTTCTTCTCTGTTTTAGAAAATATAAAGATTTTCTGTCATATGTCAACTAATCTTGCTTTCAGCTTTAGTTTCTTTTTTTGGTGAAATCGATTCATGAACCCAACAGCTTTTTATGATTGCATGGTGTTCTGTATACCGAATAAAATTGTCTAGGCACACTTTCTATAATGAATTCGGTGACCTGCATCAGTCATTCTTTGTAGCTATTTATTTTTCTTTCGTCTCTCATAGTTATAATGTAGTGTAGTTTATCCTTTATTGACTCTCTCTCTCTCTCTCTCTCTCACACACACATGCACAGACAATTCAAATTAAGGATTGTAAATCATTCATTTCAAGTTACTTCTTTTTCCTTTTTCTTGTTCTTCTCTCTCTCTCTTGAGATTGTTCTTTTGACAGACGAATTTATTAGTAGTTTGTCGAAATTTTGTTTCTCTATTATGATGAAATAAGCTTAGTTTGAATAAACTATTGAGGCACTCGTATAGGAGCAAAAGTTTCCCTCGAAGGGAGAACAAAAGTGATTTTCATTTGAGCTTTGCTACACAACCTCCACCACACTCCACACTCCACATTTTTTTAAATTTTTAATATTTTTTTTTAAATTTTTTTTTGAGTTTATTCTTTTTAAATTATTTCAAATTTTTTATTCATTATTCATATAATAAATATTTAATAAAAGAAAAAAAATTAAAAATTAAAAATAATGTGGAGTGTGGAGCGTTAGGAGGTTGTGAAGATTTTTTGTTTTCATTTATCGTCGAAATATGTTATGCCATCTGAAATTCTGATAAGATCATCGGGCCCATGTTCTTGTTTCTTTTAGTCTCTCTAACCTCAAATCTGATATATTCCTTGGACTTTCTTACTAAAATTGACTGGAAAGACTTTTGAGTCACACCCAACAAAGCTCCAACATTCCACAAGCTTCTTAGTAGGTCTCAGGTTTTGACAGTAAGCTATGTTTTTTGGCAAGCAATTTGTGGAGCAGATGTCTTAGCAAGTCTGATAATATTGCACAAGTAATGCACATTTGAGATAGAGACTTCAATTGGCATTGGAAAAATCATTGCAGAAGGTCTTGGATTTTGCAATGTCTGTTTCATTTTCTGCTTGTACACCATTTTCATCCCTGTTGAAGGTCCCAGTGAGCCCCACATCACCTTCTGACTGTATCCTAAGCCTTTTGTTTTTTTTCTCTTTAGCCTCTTGTATTATGCCTCATGCTGCTTTTGCCTTCAAAGACCTTTAAGTTGTGCATGTGATACAAGCAGTACATCCCGTTCACATTCCTCTTTTTTTCTTATATTTTTTTTAACTTATGATGTTTCTTGTGCCTCTGATATTCTGCATCATGTGGTGCTTAACCTTTAAAGGACCTTGGGGATTTGATTTTGGAGACTGGATATGGTAGTCTCTAATTCCTCGCAAATTTGTTTTCGGGTTGTATTTGCCTTGCTAATTGGGTTGCTCGATGGTGATCTGAAACATCGAAAGAGGCAATTTTTTCCTGCTTGATTGGATCACAATTACCTGCAGAACTTGCTCTTAGGCCTTGTGATTTGAACAGCTCTTTTATGGCTCTTCAAATTTTTGTTCCTTTTCATTTTTCGTTAGATTTAAGACCATGTATTGCTTAATAGTTGTACAATTGTTTAAGACTTTCTAAATATTTGGTGAATTTATCTCATGCCTTGGACTTGCTAAGAAAGTAAAAAGATTGACATAATCTTCCCCCCTCCCCTCCCAAATGAAATTGTAATTGAGTGTTGCCATGGTTTCCTTTTTGGTGCAGAAACAGAGCATGTATGGGCCATGGTTTCCTTCTGATGCAGACACAGGGCACACATGGGCTTCAGTGAACTGGTGAAGCTTGTGAAACTTAAGAAGGATTTTGTCTAGAGAAATTTTTTTTATTTCCTACTATAATTGTTATTGGTTTTTCCCAATAAATATCAGGCAAGAGGCTTGATCAGATAAACGCTTGAGGTTTGTGGTGGTAGTATCAATATTTGTTGGCGGCATAGTGTCCCTAGTTTTCAGTACATGTCTTGTTAATTTTATAGTGCTTTGCATTGGTATGGTGGTGTTGCAATGTGGATTTGCAAATTCTTCTATGATATTAATATTCCCTTGATTGCTTTCATGGTGTTTTCTAGTGGATATGAACTCACTCTCTTTTCAAGAAATTTGTGTTTTGCTTTTACTGCATATGGGTTTCTATTAATGATACAGCCATTCTTTTCATTTCATGCTTGCTGGCTTCTTTTTATTGATGCTGTGTTTTTAGGAGTGGATTTGTCCTTTTTAAATGTTATAAGAGAACCATTGAACAAGGTCTGGTGTGGTTTATTTTTTTTTGCAAGACATGTATCTAAATGATCCAGTGATTCTTTTAACAGATAAAATAAATTTTCTTTTGGCCCAAGTGGTGAAGGCCTTGGTTTTGGGGTATCACTTCAAGGTTCAACACCTCATGGATGCAAACAATCATTTAGGCCACACTCCCTAGTGAAAAGCTAGCGATTTAACCAGTTCTTCTGAGGGTGCGGTGCACGGGACCGGGGTTTACTCTGTGGGGTGAGTCCGAAAAGTCCTGCCTTGGAGAGGTTCCCCAATAAAAAAGGGGCATGAACAATTAGTTAGTACTGATTTTTTAACTGTTTCAGATGTGTTGGATGTATAGTTGTCAATGCAAAGAACAATTAGTTTTTCCTGCTGCTTATGATTGAGAAAGCTATGCATTCATCATAAATTATTTAGAACAAAGGCTACCTCCAAATTGGGTTAGAGGAAGTCTATAAATTTTGAAGTGTCTATTAAATAAGTGAGAAACACATGATTTTTTTAATTTCATTTAAAAAACATTTGCTTCTCTCATGCTCAAGGCATACGTGCCAATTTCTTTAAATTATTTGTTTTTAAATGTGTTTTTAATATGCTCAATGGATACTTGTCGAATCTTTAAAGTAGGTTGAAGTAAAAACTCCACCCAATTAAGTACTTGGGTGGAGTTTTTAGTCGTAGTTTTTTATAGAGGTGAAAACCGACGCTCACCTATAGTTTATTTTTTAGGGAGGAAATCGGCCGAAACCGATCGATGGGGAAAAGAAACACCAGCTGTCTCGACACCGGCAATTCTCTGGCAGTTCACGATCGGTTCATCGGTGAGTTTCGTCTGAGAGAGTAGAGAGAGAGAGTGTGTGTCGCAGAGGAGAGAGAGGGGATGAAAAATGCAATCGCGTCACTGGGAAGAAGATGCCCAAGGAAGAAGACGACCCAATTTCAAATGATGCCGTTTGGTTTAGATCAAACGGCGTCGTTCTACTTAATTTTTTTTTAATACGTTATGAATAAAACGACGCCGTTTGGTTTAATTTCAGTTATGTTAAAACACAACTACAGACCTAAAACGACGCCATTCCACTTAAACTTAAGTGGAACGGTGTCGTTTTGAATACAGAATATATAAAAAAAAATAACATTTCTTTAATCGGCCGGTTCAGCAGTTTGAACCAGGTTCGAACCGAAGCCGAACCGGCCGATATCGGTTTACACTATTTTCTACCGCACGCCGACCGGTTCTTCACCGGTTTCGGTCGGTTCGGAGCTCCGGCGGCCGGTCTGAGTCGGTTTAGGTCGGTTTCTCGGTTTGTTGTACAGCCCTAGTTTTTTAGTCTATATATCAGACAATATAACCGCTTTACGCGGCATCCCATTTGCAGGACATGGGTTAGAGTCAATCTTTTGATTAGAAAACCCGCTTTTTTATTTCTATTTGCTAGTGTTGCTTTTGCTTGTTGTGGGATGATTGTTGGGGACTCACACCCCATTGAATCTTGTATCTTTGTAATCACTTAGTTTAATCTATGATTTTCTTGAGAAAAAAAAAAAGTACTTGTTCTCAATTCGATCAGGATGCATTGCAATGCATTATTTGTGTATCTATCACATTAAATAAGCTCTTGATTGCAACAGAAACAAAGATAGACTTCTCTGCCTAATACTCGTCGATTGTTTGAACTATAAAGTCGGACCTTTTCTGTTTGTCAAGCTTTCAGTATAATGAAATTGTGCTGCTGTTTCACTTGAAGAAAATCACTCAAGTTGGTGGGACATTGTTGTACAGAAATATAGCATTTTTTTTTCCAAACCATTTCTTACTGTTTTTCCATACAAATCACAACTGCTAATTACACCAATCACACAATAGCCTGCCAATTCTTTGCCTAGGTTCTTATACAGTCAAGTGGTAAAAAAAGGGAACAAAAAAAAAAAAAATGAAAATGAACACAAGGCACACGAAAAACCATTTCTCTGTACTTTTCAAATTTATCTTCATGCTGCGCCATGAATGGCCGCAATGTATAGAAGCTGTGTTGCTGAAAGGATGATTAGGAATGACTCCATCGTTCTCTGCAAGAAAACATCACTTAGTTTTTTGTCTGATAAAATGGTTTTCGGACTTGATATGAAAGTGCAGTTGATTGTATCCTGTTCTTTTCAGAAAAATGAAAATGGAAAACTGGTTTCTGGTCCCTTACCAGACGAGCATTTCTGATGTGGAGCTCAATCTCTTTGCAGGCAAACCTGCACAAATGTTTAGCTGATTAGGATCAACAACAAAAAAACTTTTGTGATGCTTTTTGTCATTACCGTTTGGATATACATAGTAAAATTGGAGAGTGGTAATGCTTACCCCATGGCAAGGACAGTAAGAGTCCAAGCAATAAGGGCTGCTGTAGCAGCAGATGGCAAGCTTTGAGCATTCCAAGTACGAAGATGGTTTAATCCAGATAATGCTGATGCGACACCAACAACTCCGGCTAGCAAAGCAAACATGACGAAGAATCCAGTGGCAGCATTTCCCATTGGGAAATATATGGGGGAAAAATGCGCCGGAAGATCGAATCCAGGACCAATGATGAAGCCATGATCAATTGCTCTATTCATAGCCCAACCGCCTATGCCCAGAATTATGACATACATGCAGAAATTGAGGACCAAAAGGAGCCCGGCGACGGGTTTCATTTGCTGATTAGCCATCCTTGAACAATATGGTTGAGGTCTAGGGTGAGAAGCTGTTGAAAGAGGACAGAACTAGTACACTTGATACATGTGTTCCATGCAAGAGGGGGTCTTATACATAGCATGGCATAAAGGGTTTTTGGTTCTTTTCTTGCTGAGGTTGTTGGCTACAAAAAGCTCTGTGGTGGTGTAAAGAGGATGCTTGGTATTCAAGGCAAGCCAAAAACGTAATGGATTCTTGCTTGGCTTACATTGCTTTCTAAGGTACATTCTTATTCAGGCTTTGTGCCGATAGTGTTCAAGGGAAGAAAGTTATATTCTTTGCCAGTCTCAAAGGTGCAGCTTTCACTGTCCAACTCATATGCTTTGCCAGTCCCAGAAAACAAACCTAATTGATCTTGTTAACGATTTAGGTTGAAACTTTCTAACTGACCAAGATTATTCTCTTTGCATATGTTGCATGTCATGGCAATGTGTCTTTAAAAGAGAAAATATATTTACAATTGTGAATTGTGCAACCGTCATATAACTGTTTTGAAAAAAGTGAATAAAATATGGAACTTACATGAAAAAAATTAATTTTTTAATAATGGACCTCACTCTTTTTCAAAGCGATTACGCGACGTTTACGCACTTCATGATTATATGTATATATATATATTTGAAGGAAGTCACCTTAATTTCTCCCAACTCGTAAATTTTGGAAATTAAGGTGCTGTTTGGATAGTGAGTTTAGATAAGATGAAATGTGAAAGTTTAATAAAATATTGTTAAAATATTATTTTTTTAATATTACTATTATTTTAAAATTTAAAAAAATAAATTATTTATTATATTTTTTGTAAAAATTTAAAAAAATTATAATGATAAGATAAAATGGATTAAAATGAGCTATAAACCCAAAACTTTTGCACGATAATTTATCTTATTTGCATAGAAGCACAAGAATCTACGGGATTCTTCGTTCAGTACAGTACAGTTTTTTACCTCCCTCGACTTTCTTTATATTAATAGAAATGATATTTGCGTTTAGAGTAAGTTTTACGTACTCCTTTTTAAAAAATTAAATAAATATTAAATTTATATAAAATTATTTAATTTTTAATGATAAATTTCACTTTTTTTTAAGTGAGTCTGTGGGACTTGACAACTTGTACATTTTAAAATTGAATCTAGCATTAACTTATGTAATTATATATATATATCGGTACTTTGGTAACAATAATATTTAAAAAAACTCGTATTTTCACAAATGGTCAATTATTTTTTAAGAAAAAATGGATCATCTCAATGATGACATTCTTTTAAATTTTAACTATACTAAATATAAGTAAGAGAAAAAGTATAGATGATAGGATTTTTTACCAATTAAAATAAAATATTTATAAAAAATGATTTAATGATAAACAGTAACTTTCCGAGTCACTGCTCAGACCCCAAAACTTTCACTTAAAATAGTCAATTGGGATAGAGAGATTTTTTCAAGAATAAATATAGATAGAATTCACTATTGGTAGCATCTATTTTGCACACATGATGTGGCATCATCTAGACCCACATCTCCCCAAGTGAGTGTTGGGAACAATCAACTAGAAGCAGCCACGCAGTGAGTGGCTAGTATGTACTGCTAAAGTAGTTTCTCTCTAGCATTACTCGAAAGAGACTTATTATTGGGTTTTCAAAAAAGAAACTCTCTTCTCTTTAAAAACACTGGAGTCCTCCTCTCCGTTTCCTTTTCAATACCACTTTGTGTATATGATTTGGCTTTCATGGTAGTATTTTATTCTCTCCCCTCCACCGGTTTAGTTTTGGTCAGGTTTACCACACTCCGGCGACCAACAACCGCCGATCTACTAGGATGATGCAGAACCGCGACAAGAATCCCAGCGAGTGACCATCATGCACGGTTTGTTTCCGCGCCCCAACGAACGTACCGGCTACACGCGCCGCACCAGCAGATCCCCCACCTCAAGATCTTTCAAATCTACCCCACCTCATCTCTCAACCATTGGCACATAGTCTCCACAGGCCACCACAAGTGCGCGGGAAGACAGATGCTCTGCCACAAATCAATTCATCTGATACTGTGTTTTCTACTATATTATTGATTTCTCTAACCGATGATCTTGAAAAAGGAAATACGGATCTCTCCAAGAAATACCTCAAGACAACAAACTTCAGTACACCCATAGCTTCTACCGCATTCAACGGTGGTTCTACAATTCGCATGGCTATACAAAATGTTAAAAATCGTCTTTTAAGGCGACGCCCTCTTTGTAGGGCATGGGTAGGGACCAAGAAATTGGTCTAAAAATCTTCTCTTTTTTTTCTTTTTTTCCTCCACATATTCATTGTGGTTATTGTACTTTAGCATTTGTTGGGAACCCTACCCCCTCCACATGTATCATCTTTTCGTTATCTAAATGAAAACTTGCTTGCTTAGAAAAAAAAAATGCCAAAAGAAATATCTCAAAATAGAAAAGAGAACAACAAATTATTGTTAGAATATATTTTTTACTTGCTTAGAATATATTATTTTGTTTAGAATATATGTTTTGACAGACAATGTCACAATAGCATAGTACAAAAAGTTTAAAAATAGAATTGTAAAAGAGTTGTACATAATGGTTGTTCTTTATTACTACTTTTCATACAATATTTTTATAAATTTTTTACAGGAAAAAAAAAACTAATATAATAGTTTTATTTTATTAAAAATATTTAAATTTCAAATTTTACATGAGACTTCTCTATTTAATAAAAATTTACTCTGCTAATTGGCGCCAAACCCATGCCATTCTCCCATCCTTATAAACTCATACAAATTACAAACTCTCTCTCTCTCTCTCTCTCTCTCTAGCAAGAAAACAAGCAGGTCCAACACTAACAGATTTCGTAAGGGTTTCTTTCTCACCTTGAACTCCAATTATAAACTCTCATATTCTTCTTTACAAATTTTTAAGTCCTGGGTAATCTTTCTTCTGGTTGTGTGATTAGTTTTCTTTGTAGTTATACACTTCTTCATCTTCTTCTTCTTCAGAGGAGAATCTATGGGGAGTCGGGAATCCGCTGCTCAGACAGACAGGGATGGAACTAAAAACCAAGATCATAATGGACTTCATGATCTTGAAGATGTTGAGGATATCTCAGAACTGAACCAGGGCACCAAAGGCCAAACGGCAATGGGTTCATGGGTTCTTGTAGATGAAAAGGATGAACATCTTATAGTAAAAACTGATCGAGGGATCAAGAAGGAAGAAGAAAAGAAGAGTGTAACGAACTCGAATGGAAGAGCCGTGGATTGTTACCAAGATTATTTTATAGTAGAAGTGTATGAAGATTTTTTTAATATTGGATCCGTGCAGAAAGAAGAAAATATTGAAAATGAGAATGAAGTTTCTGTTGGGCAGTTCGATAAAGGAGTACACTACGAAATGGAATCCGCATCTTTGTTTGGAAATGGTGGAAATGATCCCTTTGAAGAGTATCGTCGATACTATGAAGAAAGAAGGTTTCTTGAGAGTCGAGTAGCTCAACTCAAACAAGAGGTTACCCTCTTGGAGGAGAAGACATCAAGGAGGACAGTGCCGAAAAAATCAATGGAAATTGGGCATCAGTTGAAGCAAGATTACATTAAATTCCTGATGAAGTGCTGTCGTGGGAGTATCAAGATGATTATGGAACTTCTGAAAAATGATGCTCCGACTGAACAGATAGAGAGACAAATTCGCCAATTGGAGAAGCAAGTGGAACATGTCAGATCAACAACAGATCCTGAGCTTTGGGCAACATGAAGTGAAGAAGTGACAGAACCAGTCAGTATCTGGCATAGCCAGTCATCCTTCTAACATGTGGTTAGTTTGTTCTTAAAGATTTTGGATTAGCAAAAATAGATACAGAATTACATAATAACTGTAGTAGAAACAAGGACCAACTCGAAAGATCATTGGTTTTACCTCACTAAGTTTGTAGAGAAATAAGGTTGATGCAATTCAGTTAATGTGCTTTGGCTAATAGTTTCATACCAGAACCATATACAACTGAGTGACCAATCTATAGTCTAAGCACTAACTACTTGTTTACAACTTTCAAGCCACGTGTTATGCCCAGATATGCTTCTGAATAGTGTGCCCTTGGTTTCACCTCCACCCTCCCCACTCTCCTACTTTTGATCCGGGAGCCTCTTGGTTTTCACCTCGATCATTCAATTTCTTCAGTAACTTTATCAGATTTTGGCATGTGACTGAAGGGGAAGGGGAAGGTGAATCAATGGTGCTTCATTTCGTTATCTTGACTGAGACCATCTCTATAGGTGAAGAATTTATTCATATATTGGGAGTGCGTACGATCGATTCATATATTCGTATGCGTTTTACGGAAAGATTTTAAAACAACAAAACCACAAAAATAGAATAGATTGCAAAAAATCTTGTCAGTATGAAACACAAATGTGCAAGTCAGCTAGCATGGATTGAACAAGAAGTATCGACCCACTTGAGGCTCACTACTAAAACAAAAAGGGTTTCAAACTCATTCATCTTCCTGGCTGCGCAACCTAGCAAGCTTGTTGGTCACAACAACATCAAGTTGGGCAGCTCTCTCCACAATCTCTTTCCTCTTCCTTGTGGAGACATTGTGTGCAATCTCAGCACAATACGTCCTGAAAAAGCGTAAAAACACAAAAAATAAGCACAATCTCACAAAAACTGAGCAAGTTGAAGTGAGGGCTGCAGCTTTCATCTACCTGTTGTGCATCATCAGCAGCTCTAGCTCCTTGACATTGTGCACAACAAATTTCTTGAAGCCATTGGGAAGATAATGACGAGTCTTCTTGTCTGAACCGTAACCGACATTGGGCATCAGCGTGCATCCTTTAAACTTCCTTCTCACACGAGAATCAATACCCTTTGGCCTGCGCCAGTTTGTCTGTCAAAGATGTGTTCGACCAAAAACATTCATATAAAGAAGTTTGAATCAAAACCGAATGGAGCTCTACTTTGTTTTTAATAATATCAAGGCAAAAATGTAAACAGGGAAATAGTAACAGGAAGCCAATGAGAAATTTCCCGGGCTCACTGTGTCGCAAGACCTGTAAGTAATTCAATCTATGCCCCGTTAAACGAAATGACCAGCCACAACAATGTATAAAGTCTGGACATCAGATACCATGGGCAAAATAACAATTGCTTTACTTTGGAACAATCAATTTACCAGATTTATAATAAAATAACAATAAACCTTAAGATTATTTATAAAAAAACTGCAATCTCAGCCGAAAGATGGTGATATTTTACATGATCATCACAGATAAGTCAGAAACGATGAACATTTTTGCATCATTGTTTGCAGAAATACATTCACAGAACCAGAACAAAAACATTTAGAAAAAAATCAATTCAATACTACATAGTTAACAAATATTCAATTGAAGAAATAAATGCATCCAAAATATGCAATAGAGCTCAGATGGTAGTGCACGTTGTTATTCATCATAAAACTGCAGAAATAATGTAACCATTATATCTCGTTGCATAAATTGGACCTTTATTCCAAAGAAGTTTCAAATAAGGATTAAAAACATATGTAAACCGAACCAATAAAAAAAACATATGTAAACAGAGGGATCAGATTATATAATTTAAATCACCAGCCTGCACCAATGGATGCAAGTAAGACTGGGTGTCAAAAAGTAGCATCACATCCCTTGAGCTTTTCAAGGCCTGTGAGAAGGCTTGACTCTAATAATTTTTTTGACAAGTGTGAACTTTTTTAAACGCCAGACTCAAATAATATACGAAAAACAGAATCATAACATAAACATAAGCACAATGGGGTCCGTGAGTTGAAAACGGATTCAACACAGCGTAAAAATAAAGCATGGAACACTGGTGTGAAAACTCATCACCGAATCCCGGTGATTCCATTTAAAAAAATAATAAGTTTGTTGGAGATGTAAGAAATAAAAAACAATGAACATTTTGCATCATTGGTTGCAGAAATACTTTCAGATGCGGCTTGGATAGTGAATTGTTTATTATATTTTATGTGAAAATTTAGGAAAGTTGTTATCATGAGATGAGATGAAACACTTTCACTATCCAAATGGCACCTCATAGAACCAGAACAAAAACATTTTAAATAAAAAATCAATTCAATACTTCACAATTAACAAATATTTGATTGAAGAAACAAATGCATCCAAAATATGCAATAGAGATCAGATGGTAGTGCATGTTGTTATTCATCATAAAACTGCAGAAATGATGGTTAGGCATCATCATATCTCGTTGCATAAATCAGACCTTTATTCCAAAGAAGTTTCAAATAAGGATTAAAAACATATATAAACAGAACCTATTAAAAAAAAACATGTAAACAGAGGGATCAGATTATATAATTTAAATCACCAGCCTGCACCAATGGATGCAAGTAAGACTGGGTGTCAAAAGGTAGCATCATATCCCTTGAGCTTTTCAAGGCCTGTGAGAAGGCTGGACTCTTAACAATTTCATTGATAAGCGTGAACTTTAAACGCCAAACTCTAATAATATATGAAAAACAGTATCATAACATAACATAAACACCATGGGGTCCGTGAGTTGAAAACGGATTCACCACATAGTATAAAAATAAAGCGTGGAACACTGGTGTCAAAACTCATCATCGAATCCAGGTGATTCCATTTAAAAAAAACAATAGCAGAGAAGAAAAAAATAAAAGGTTTGTTTGAGATGTAAGAAAAATAGAAAAGGATACTTGTGCATAGAGTGCAGACAAGATAACATTAATTAAAAAAGGGTTACTAGAATCAGATAAAATGTCCATCACCATCTTGCATCATGAGATGCAAGTAAGACTGGGGCGACAAAAACTATCATCATTTTCACCCAATACAACATTAATAAAACATATGTACCAAATCAGTCCAAAAAACCAAAACTTCAAAGGGAATAAGTTTGAAATGACTGAACAAACAAAAAAGCTATAAAGAAGTGACTCTGATATGAGTATTTCTTACATACCTTGACAGAGATCTTGCGGTCGCTCTGCGGCCTCTTAAACTTCTTGACCCGCTTCTTCACGATCTTCTTCGTAAGCAACGGCACCGCCATTTTCTCTTACCTTCTGAAACAAGTATCACGAAGAAAAAACATTTGTTAGCTGGGACTTGAATAAATCGTAATAGATCTGAAACCCTAAACACAAAGAATATCTAAAGTCATATACGTCGAAGAATCGAAACAGCTTAACGTATACAAATGCTGAAGAACTAGGCTGAAGAACTATGAGAGAATGGGAGAGAGGCTTACAGAGAATAGGCTTTGCTTAGCGGCCGAGCTTAACGTACTGGTGCATTTCTCCAGTATATATAAGCGATAAGGCTGTCGAATTAGGGTTTTAGAATTGGCGTCAGACTTTAGGGGTCTGTTTGGGAATCAGGATAATGGGTTGAACCGGCTCTAGTTGTAGTTTGGAGCTACTCCACTTTCCATTTCAGACGGGTCCAGTAGGCCTCAACTTAGGCCCGTTTTGGATAAAAATGGCCCCCAACTCTTTTCATTTAATTATTATCATTTTTTAAAATTTTATTACAAAATATAATAAACAATTTAATTTTTTCAAATCTTAAAAAAATAATAATATTAAAAAATAATATTCTAAAAATATTTTATTTAATTTTTAACTTTTATTTTAACTCATTATCGAAACCTCACCTTAGACATCAGTTGTGTTTGGTTGTTGAACCAAACTCAATTCATCTCAAACTAATTATTGATGAGACTCACTACTTTTTTAACTTTCCATAAAAAATAAATTAAACTCATCTCAATCTACTTTATATATTTTAATCTAAAAAGTTAAACTCGTCTCAATCTAAAAAAATAAACTCATCTCAATGAAACTTATAAAATATAATTATTCACAACTTAACTCAACTCATCTCAACATCTAAAAGTAACTTTAAATGAACTTTCTGAATTTGTCCTTCATAGCCTCAATCGTGCCTAGACATACACATATGACTCTTTTATAATTATTTTATAATCAAGTAATTTAATAGTGCCACTCAATTTTATGTAACAACCTTTTATTTAAAATAGAGTTATAAAATAGTTATAAAAGAGTGTAAATTCGTTATTTTTTTTTTTTGAATAAATTAGTTACAATGTCTGATCGAATACAAACCATTGAAGGTGAATTAACAATATTATGTTTGACTCGATACCAGACATGTATTGAAACTATATGATTCACATTCACTACACTTCAAGAGTGATGTTAGTAACCCCCACATACCATTAATGATGTGGCAGACACATGTTGAGGTTATTGTTAAGGACTCATTCGGATAGTGAGATGAGATGAGATGAGATTATTTATGAATAGTAATAAAATAGTTTAAGATAATATATTATTTTGAGATAGTAGTGAAATGGCTTAAGGTAATATATTATCTATGAATAGTAGTAAAATGCTTATGGGATTTTGGGACATGAGAGGAAAAAAGTTGAGTAAAATTATTATAAAGTTAAAATATTATTTTTTAATATTATTTTTATTTTGAGATTTAAAAAAATTAAATTATTTTTTGTGTTTTGTTTAAAAGTTTGAAAAAATTGTAATGATTAGGTAACGATTAAATGAAAAATTTAAATTTTAAAATTAAAAATTAAAAAAATATTTGTATTTATGGTATTTGAATATTGAGATGAGATTGAATGAGATGACAAGATTTTTCAGATTTCTTATTCTTTATCTAGAAATAAGGATGTTTGGTCAATGAGATTACAATAAGAATTAGGGTGAGTTTGGATCACAAACTCATCTCAACTCATCATTACAACTTTTTCAAATCCCAACACAAAATATAATAAATAATTCAACTTTTTTAAATCTCAAAATAATAATAATATTAAAAAATAATATTCTAACAATATTTTATTATCACAATTCAACTCACTTCAACATCCAAACATACCCTTACTATTTCAATATTTTCGAATCAATGTACATTAGCACTGTTACGGCAGTGTTAGCCGATAGTGTTACAAGTTGGAAGTAGCGTTATTCTAATTTCACTGTCAAATTTTCCAAGAAACAATCATGTAAGATGGACCATTTAGAATCGATTCCTCGTTTGTTATCGAAAAACATCTCATCTCATCTCATTTCATCTCATCTCAATTTTTTCAACTTCTAATACAAAATAAAATAAACAATTCAACTTTTTCAAATCCCAAAATAAAAATAATATTAAAAAATATATTTTAACAATACTTTATTTAATTTTTTAACTTTAATCTCAATTCATTTCATCTCATCTCCAAAAATAAACAGACCTGGGTTGCTCCTCGTCCGGCAGCGGGCAAGCTTTTCTTGAAAAAGTAAGAAGAGGATGCAAGAGGTGGGTGGGACTACCTACCTGCCTTGGTTTCACTCGCTCGCCCTGCATAAGGGACAATACATAAGGAAAAAAAAAAAAAGAATAAATAATATTTTTTCATTTCGTCCATGCTCTCTTCTCTCTCAATCCCTCTTGCTATCCAACTCTCAATTGCCTTCATCGCCGACCCTCCTCCTCCTCATCCACTTTTTCTTTCTCAAAGTAGTGGGTCTAAGCAAAAAAACCATGACCACATATGCCCGTAAATTTGCAGAGATCCACGGCCGAGTTGAAAAAATCTTTGTGGCAATTTTATATGGGTTTGGAGAAAATTGTCCTTTACTTTCCATATGTGCAATAGCTTTTGCAATTCTAATAGCAATCCCAATGGAAGATGTAAAATATTGTTATCTGTAAATGTTGTATTTCATCTTAATTTTCCCTTTTACTACAGTGATCCCGCTACATCTAGAGGACATTGTTCATACATGTAAAACATTTTTAATTCGTTTCTCTTTCTTGTGAATGCTTATTTCTCCACTGTTGAACTTTAGCATAATTTCATTTAACTCATGTTGTTTGTTTGGCTCAAGCTTTTCCTTTGTGTTGCCTTTGCACTTGCAGAGCAAAGTTCATTACCAATCTTTGTTGGTTCTCGATTCGGGCTGCTTCAATTTTGACAAAAAGCACTCTCTTTACGGTTTCTATTTGACCAAAAGCCTTGAAACATTAAGAAAAGTTTAGGACGTCGGGGCCTCAAGATTTCGTGGAGAAATAAAATCAAAGTTTGCTCTTTTTGGGTGTCAAATGTGTGTGCTTTAGTTTTCTTTCTCTCTTTTGTCTTTTTGGTCCCTGGGTTATGTGATTAGAATAAATTGATATATATTCGCTTTGCTAGTCTTACTTAGGCTTTGTTTGGTTGCTGAAAAAGGCTTGGAAGATTTCATTTGGGTGGAGAAAAAAAAAAAAAAACAAGTATTTTTTTTACTAAAACTATTTTTTAGAGTCCATTACCATTAATGATTTTTGGTTTGATGTTTAAAATTGTAAAGTAGTCAGAGAAAATATTTAAAATAAATAGTAAATAAAAAAATGATATAGATGAAAAATAGATAAACGATGTATGATATATTATAAAAATTAATATATATATATATATATATATAAAAAGAAATAGGTTTTAACGATGTATTTTAAAAAATAAAATCGAGAAACTATTGAGAGAGAGTGTTCTAACCCTTGCTCTTGTCCCCTAATAATTGCAATGTAAGACTTATTTGCTACATTTCTATTTATTGAATTATTGAAATAAGTACCCCTTGTCAACGTGCCTTTGACACCCTTTTTTGTATTGTTTTTCTTGCTCTTTTTAGTATAGTTTGTTTTTTTTTTTAAGGGAAATTGTCGTCATGTATGAGTAATTCTACATACAACCGTGAAGTACGTAACCACCGCGTAATCGCTTTGAAAAATAGTAGAGTCTACTATTAAAAAATTAATTTTTTTTCATGTGGATCCTATGTTTTATTCATTTTTTTCAAAGCGATTACGCAGCGGTTACACAATTCACGGTTGTAAGTATCTTTTCTCTAAATCAAAATAATATATTTGAAGCTCCACTAACATACTATTTTTTTTTTTTTTTTGTGATTGGTCTGGTCTTTCCTATTGATGATTCTGTACAGACAAATGTCCAAGAGACAATACTCTCTACCTAAACAGAGACTCAACATTACCCTTCATAGAAAGAGATTACTCAACCTCTACAAACAAACATACGAGAAACAAACTCTTTTTTTTTTTAATTAATAATAAAGAAACAAAAAAAAACAACAATAAGATAAATGTAAAAAATGACAGATTACAGTTTGAACCAATTTATGTAGACTTCAAAATTTGTGACGACCCGTGAAGGCAACACACTTGTTTGGTAATAGCGAGTCTGGTGATCTAGCGCGTGTCGAGAAGAGTTGTCGGAAGGAGTGGCATGTGAAGACCACGCACGGATGTGGGCGACGAGAGAACCACGCACAATGATTTTCACCAAAGCCACAACTTTCCTCCGAACGATTTTCGACCTATGAATCTACTTATACCGTACATGTCTCTCAACAGTTGCCAAAAAACTATAGATCTGTCTTTTTCAACTTTGAAGAAAGCAAAAATAAAACTAAATAAAAGAAACTTTGATAGACAATGTGTGAATGAAGACAAAAGGAGGAAGATGAGCAAGCCTCCTCTCCCTCCGGCAAAAATCAGATCTGGAACCCTTGTTGAAGTCCACTGCACACCTCATTTACTGTTTGTTCCATGATCGATTATCTAAGTAAATAGTTAAAAACATTCAAGTTCAAAAATAAAATTACCATACTAGCAGCAATCAGCATCCTCAACATTTTCCTTCTCCTTCTGTACTTGGAAATTTCTACTCAATCTGAGGAAAATATGAGCTCCAACACGAGAAAACTGAAGGTAACAATGCTATACTTCCGCGGAAACGCGAAAACATATAAACAAGTAGATTTTCAAACAAAACAAAGCACCAAAAGCTGAATATATTACGTAAAAATCTCATTAGTATCGAAACGAAAGTGTGCGCTAGCAGCCTAGCATGGCATGAACTAGAAAGTATCAACCCACATTAGGCACATAATGAAAACCATGTCTAACTTCTTAGTACATACTGCTAAAAGCTCACTACAAAAACATATCAAGATTAAGGGTTTCAAACTCATTCGTCTTCCTGGCTGCGCAGCCTGGCAAGCTTGTTGGTCACAACAACATCAAGTTGGGCGGCTCTTTCCACAATCTCTTTCCTCTTCCTCGTGGAGACATTGTGTGCAATCTCAGCACAATACGTCCTGAAGAAGCATAAAATCACAAAAAATAAGCACAAATTGACAAAAACTGAGCAAGTTGCAGTGAGGGCTGCAGCTTTCATCTACCTGTTGTGCATCATCAGCAGCTCTAGCTCCTTGACATTGTGCACAACAAATTTCTTGAAGCCATTGGGAAGATAATGACGGGTCTTCTTGTCTGAGCCATAGCCGACATTGGGCATCAGCGTGCATCCTTTAAACTTTCTTCTCACGCGAGAATCAATACCCTTTGGCCTGCGCCAGTTTGTCTGTCAAAGATGCATACCACCAAAATCATTGATAGAAAGAAGTTTGGATCAAAACCGAATGGAGCTCTACTTTGCTTTAATAATATCAAAGCAAAAATGTAAACAGGGAAATAGTAACAGGAAGCCAATGAGAAATTTCTCGGGCTCACTGTGTCGCAAGACCTGTAAGTAATTCTATCTATGCCCTTTAAACGAAATGACCAGCCACAACAATGTATAAAGTCTGGACATCAGATACAATGGGCAAAATAACAATTGGTTTATATTGGAACAACCAATTTACCAGAGTTATAATAAAATCACAATAAAGCTTGGGATTATTAATAAAAATACTGCAATCTCAGCCGAAAGATGGTGATATTTTACATGATCATCACAGATAAGTCAGAACCAATGAACATTTTGCATCATTGATTGCAGAAATACATTCACAGAACCAGAACAAAAATATTTTAAAAAAATCAATTCAATACTTCACAATTAACAAATATTTGATTGAAGAAACAAATGCATCCAAAATATGCAATAGAGATCAGATGGTAGTGCATGTTGTTATTCATCATAAAACTGCAGAAATGATGGTTAGGCATCATCATATCTCATTGCATAAATTAGACCTTTATTCCAAAGAAGTTTCAAATAACGATTAAAAACATATGTAAACGGAACCAATCAAAAAAGGAATAAAAAACAAAAAAATATGTAAACAGAGGGATCAGATTATATAATTTAAATCACCAGCCTGCACCAATGAATGCAAGTAAGACTGGGTGTCAAAAGGTAGCGTCATATCCCTTGAGCTTTTCAAGGCCTGTGAGAAGGCTTGACTCTAATAATTTTTTTGATAAGCGTGAACTTTAAACGCCAAACTCTAATAATATATAAAAAAACAGTATCATAACATAGACATAAACACCATGGGGTCCGTGAATTGAAAACGGATTCACCACATAGCATAAAAATAAAACCTGGAACACTGGTGTCAAAACTCATCATCGAATCCCGGTGATTCCATTTTAAAAAAACAATAGCAGGGAAGAAAAAAATAAAAGGTTTGTTAGAAATGTAAGGAAAAAAAAAAGGATACCTGTGCATATTGCCATATAGTGCAGACAAGATAACATTAATTAAAAAGGGTTACTAGAATCAGATAAAACGTCCATCACCATCTTGCATCATGAGATGCAAGTAAGACTGGGGCGACAAAAACTATCATCATTTTCACCCAATACACCCCTAATCAAATAGTTATACGTACTCAATCTGAAGAAGGAAAAACTCCACAGGCATAATTTGGACATGTCCCAGAAAAACAATAGCAATAAAGAAGGGACTTTGATCTGAGTATTTCGCACGTACCTTGACAGAGATCTTGCGGTCGCTCTGCGGTCTCTTAAACTTCTTGACCCGCTTCTTCACGATCTTCTTCGTCAGCAACGGCACCGCCATTTTCTCTTACCTTCTGAGACAATTATGAACACGGACAAATATTCGTTAGCTCAGAATTGAAGAAATCGGAATAGATCCGAAACTCCAAACACAAAAAATAAAAAAATCTTCGACGCTGAAGAATCGAAACAGGTTAACGTAAACAGACGCTGTAATACTATACTAAGAGAGGGTGGGAAAGGGGATTACAGAGAAGCAGGGTTTGCTTAGCCGCCGAGCTGACGATACTGGTGAAGCTTTTCTCCAGTATATATAAGCGACGGGCTATCGGATTAGGGTTTTTGGAGCTGGCGAATTTGGCATCAGATTTTACGGGTCTGTTTGGGAATCCGGATAGCCAGCTCTAGATGTAGTTTGGAGCTTATTTTCTTTTTCGATTATATATTTTATAAGTGGGAAATTACTTATCAAACATCATTTTGTGACACTCTCATCTTATCACAAAATTCATATCATTAAAATTCTCTATACAAGTAATAATTTTTAATAATTTCACGTATCAAGATTCAGTACTCTTAAATTTAAGAATTGATACATGTTATCTTCTGTGTGAAACTTTAAAAATAATAAAAAGGTTAGTATCTTTTTTATTTCTCAAAAAAGACTTTCCTCGTTCTAAATCAAATGCTATAATTACTCATCCAATTCGTCAGACTTAGGTTGTGTTTGAATATCATTACTTTTTATCTATTTTTTACACTACTATTTAATATTTTATTATTAATTTTTCACCACTATTTTCAGATCGTCTGAAATCACCTCGCTGCCTAAACATAGCCTTAAATTACTTGTAGAAAGAGTGTTTGGCTTACATCAAGTTAAAACACATAAAACCATAGCATAATTTACTTTCAATGTTGTGTGTCCAGATTGAATGCCACAAAGTATTAGGAGTTCCTGATGTTTTTGTTCTATTTTTTTTTTTCCCATTACCTTGTTTTGGGTTCCAACTTCTTAGTTGAGGACATTACTAATTTGAACATCAATCTTTCAGGAAAATGGTGAACATTTACCACAAGAATGATGGAAAAGCTACAAGATTTACCGCATTAGAATAGTTATGTTGTTTTCCTCGCTACTGATTTATTATGAACACAATCAATTTATCTAAAACCAATACATGTTTTAACTCAATTGCTTTGCCAAAGATTTCAGAGTTTGTATTTGCGTTTGTTAATGAAAGTGATGAAGTTTGTACATATATGTAACCGATAATGATATTACTCTGTGACCTGCATTACACAAACCTTGTCAAAAGAACAGGCATTTAGGGAACCGTAAATTGAAGAGCAAAGCTCATATGAGTTAGGAGATGAGGGGACAACATCAACCCACTCTTTGTCAACCTTCTCAACATGTGAATTTGGCTTTGGCATCGCAAAGAACTGGAGCTTATCAATCCGTCTTGTTAACTTCTCCATAAAGTTGACCGAGAAAATCATGTCAAAACTTTCCTCAAAATCTTCTACATCTCTTGGTATTTGGATCCCAAGATCTGCTCCACGCGAACTAAGAAACCCAAGGAGAAGCGTGTTCACGCCAAGGTTTCTTTGATTGGTGCTGCATACCTGCAGCAACATGAAGCATCGAGAAATAAATTGATGGACCGAACATGTGGTTAAGGGAAGACTAAGGTCTCATTCACTTTCACAAAACTTTTCACCTCATCTTTATCTAATCATTACAACTTTTTTAAATTTCTACACAAAATAAAATAAACAATTCAACATTTTCAAATCTTAAAATAAAAATAATATTAAAAAAATATATTCTAACAATATTTTATTTAACTTTCAACTTTTATCTCAAATCATCTCATCTACGAAAACAAACGAGACCTAAATGTAACCTAACGTGAACATGTGAGTTCACGCCACATTGAAGAAACATTGTATGATATGCATCTACGCCACGAATTTCAGATTAAGACTCAAGGCAACATGTAGAGCAGGACATTCTAATTAAGGCTGGTTTGGATAGTGAGATGAGATGAGATGATTTTAGATGAAAGTTGAATAAATTATTGTTAGAATATTATTATTATTTTGGAATTTGAAAAGGCTGAATTATTTATTATATTTTGTATGGAAATTTGGAAAAGTTGTAACAATGAGATAAGATGAGATGAAATACTCTCACGAGCCCTTAGTGAATTGATATCCCCACAGCACAAAGTTCCACATTAATTTTCCGGTTCATAATGCCAGTCACCAGCCAACATGACCGAAGTTATAGATTTGACAAGGAAAAAACCAATTATTCCATCAGAGTGACAAGATTATTTTCTCAACTGTTCAAATATTTCCTAATTAGACGAACAATAATGTGCACAGCAGTTTCAAACAACCACATGGGTTTATAATGGATCACACTCATGCCTATTTCATTATAGGGCGAGACATCATTTCAAATGGTGCATATTCTTCTCAAGAATCATTTTGTGTTGCATTAGTGACCTATAAAACCCTACACTTCACTGCAACTCAAAAGCAAAGTTAGAGGCATATGTGACACTTTTTAAATCTAAATTATTTCTACGTATGTTTCAGCAACCGAAGGTGAAAGGACAGGAAAGAAAAAAGGTTACTCCACAAAAAGCAACCTGTAGAAACTGTGTCACTCTACGATAACTACCCTCTTCAGCTACTCAAATGAAGGTGGGAATTAGTCTTAGAGCCCCTCAAGCACAATCCCCTAGAGACCTTAACAACAGACTAGGCTTGGACCTTCAACACTTTCAGATTGATCACAACTTAAATTCTGAACAATATAATAAATGTCTGACCTCGATGTATTCCACACCAATTTTGCTAAGATTATCTGGAATGCTGTGTGATGAAAGCAAGCTAATAACACCACCAGAACCAACAGGTGATTGGAGTATTTCCCATGGAGATTTCATCAATATCTTATGCCTGTTCTGTTCTTCCAGTGAACTGCTAACAATTGGTAGCTTCTCTTCTTCCAGATACCAGACCTATGAGGAGGATTAAAATATATGAGAGAAAAGTAAGCAGCACAAAGATAATGATGGGAACTGCTAATATTGTGCCACGATTATAAGACAATTCAAATTTCCTATGTCAACACAAAAATGATACTTCTACAATTGAGTTCATTCCTAACCAGCACATCTCAAATTATAATGAAGAGGTATTCTTAATGTGATGGTGTAAATGCTGACCTTTTGGGGTTCAAAGCCAAAATAATCATTATCTGAGAAAAGCCTTCTTAAAGATTCAATTCCACGGGCTGAGGAAATAAAAATCACAGGCACGGATGCACGTTCTTCTATCTGCAAAGGACACCGATCATCAGTGCCAGGATGCAGATTAGTCCATTTAAAATAGCTTTTGCCACCCATCCCCCCCACCCAAAAACAAATTAACAGCCTTCTGATTATTTAATCGAGATGGTGAAAATTGCACCTCTTATTCAGAAGCACAAGGTTAAAATTTTAAACTGGAGAACAAAAGCAAAACACAAGTCCCCCATCACATGCAATAAAGAACAAAACAGATAGGACCTAAAGTGATCACGAATTGGTAGCAAACTCTATAATGAGAAGTATCACATGCAGGGACAAAGTCAAGGATTATAAGTTTGGAGGGGCCAAATACTTTTAGGTCTAGAATTAATAGTTGAATTGAAAATTTGTAGGAACACATTTAACAAGTTGATAAAAAAAAAAAAAAAAAGAAGTAAAAAGTACGAAAAAATAAATAAATTTCAAATTTGCATTCATCCATGAATACCAGTAATTTTATATCTAAGTTTTTCATATCTTGCAATTAAGAGAAGATGTTGAATTATGGAAACGATCTATACAGGAATTATAAATTTTTTTTGTATATATGTAAACCATAAACTAAGTTTTGTATTTTACTGAATAATTTATAGCAGTAACGTCATATATTTAATAGTTTTTAAGTAGCGCAATTGTATACTGCATAGCCAGCTAGCTATATAATGAATGTGGGGTTTTTTTTGTTAAATATGTTTCACCCAGATAATTAAAAACTTTAAAAGATAAATAATTTAGTGTATATATTATATTCTAATTTAGTTTCTTGAAATAAAACATTAAAACAAAATGTAATTACCACAAAATTTTAAATGAGACCAAATTCTAATTTGATGATATATAAGAAAGATCTATTAAAATATTATTGACAATTTGCAAGGCACCCCTTAAAACTGGCCATCCATTTAAGAGCATTGGCCAGTGCCAATTATGAATTGTGGACAAGAACAAGCATAAGAGTATCAAAAACTAAGGGAGGTATACAAATTAGACAAGATTATAATATATATGCATTATTTTTTTATTAATTTTCTATTCATAAAAAAATATATGTATTTTATTTTTGGTCCGAGCCTTGGGGTGGCCAAGGCCCCCCCTTGGCCTTGTCCCCGATCACATGAATCATAGATAGTTCATTAAAGACCACATCAATTATAGATTATTCAATTTGCAAAATTTGACTAAGAATAACTCTAACAAGTGAAATCTAAAATGAGTATCACCTCTACAAATCTCTGGTCATCACAAAGAAATTTCTGGAGGAGGGAACATGGTGACGTCTCGTTGCTTTGAGAGTCAACAAGATCATGGTCACTGCTGCATGCTTGTTCCTCACTTTCATTCACAACTAAAACAATGGCCAATTTCCCTTTAGACATGAGATGGAGGCCCCTTTCTTGAAAAGCCCAATTCGCACCCAGCTTATCTTTACTTGCAGAAGAAGTGAGGCACTCCTCTGATATTTTCAGAGTACTTGTTTTCTTGGTTTCTGAGGATCTGACCAACTCAGCTACATTCCATCTGGTTCAAAAAGTCAGGTAAAAGTAATAGGTTCAACACTACTGGCGAAGTCAGACAAAGGAGACACTCCTGGTCCCACAAATTGTAATGGACAAGCAGAAATATGTACAATTTTCAAATAAGAATACATAACAACAGAATCAACCATGTGTAAAAAACAGAGGATGAATGTAATGCCCCAAGGGAAGGCTCAAGCCACATCTAGGTCATACTCCAAAAAGACTAGTCAATGATACCATTGGAGACCTATTGGATTCATTATAAAGAGCAGGAACTTCTCCCTCCCAATCAATGTGGGATCACCACCTACACTCATCACTCAATATGGGGTACCACAATGAACTAGCAGAAATATGTACAATTTTCAAATAAGTATACATAAACGACAGAATCAACCATTACAAAAGAGAGGATGAATGTGGATGCCCCAAGGGAAGGCCTAAGCTATATTTGGGCCGTACTCCAAAATGACTAGTCAATGGTACAACTTGAGCCCCACTGGAATCATTATAAAGAGCAATAACTACTCCCTCCCAAATAATGTTGGATCCTATACACCACCTACACTCATCACTCAGTATGGGGTATCAAAATGAACTAGCATAAACATGTATTATTTTCAAATAAGAAAACATAAACAACAGAATCAACCAAGTGTACAAAAGAGAGGATGAACTAGCAGAAATATGTATACTTCTCAAATAAGAATACAGAAACGACAGAATCAACCATGTATACAAAAGAGGGGATGAACTAGCAGAAATATGTGTTATTTTCAAATAAGATACAGAAACAACAGAATCAACCATGTGTACAAGAGAGGATAACTGGCTCTATTCAATCAAAAGCATTACATTGGTAACAGATTATCAACTAGACCCATAAAAACATTGCTCAGTTTGAGAACGATTACCATGATGTCAGTGCCACGTACAACAACCTAATTCCTATAAATTCCCAAAACGCATCAAATTTGAAAGATATTCTATATCCTTCAAAACTCCTAAACAAATCTAATGATCTAGTAACAAATTGTAGTTGGTTCCTATTAACTTCACCTCTTGGAAGGTATCTCAATATTTTGCAATGCATGTTGAAGCAACTTGGAATTCACACCAACAATTTGATCAGCAAGCAACCTCCCTTGGGCTTTCTCCCCAGATCTAAAGCCATGAAATACATGTTGTTGCTCCATTTCACATAGTTTCTTTTTTGCTGCTATGAGGCGCTTTTGGAACTTTTTCCTCTCCTTCCATTCCTGAATTGCATCAGAACATGCTTAACTCTAAAAACACAATATGTGCAAATATGAGGGGGCAAAAAAAAAATATATATATATATATATATATAATGGTCTAAATTGAATAGCACTATAGTGACCTCCATTGTAAAAATTCTAGAAGGCATATATCTAGTTCCCATTTTTTTTATAAGAGATTTTTATTAATGAGTATCAACTAACTACTTTAATTAACAAATAGTATAGTACAAATGAGTATGCCTCACAAGCTGCCGCCTTTCTTTCTTCGACCTCTCATCAAAGCGCAAATTTAACTCAAGGAGTCCCTTTGGAGGCGTAATCTGGATTTCTCTTCTATTCATATCAACATGTGGAACAATTGCTTCAACAAATGGTACCCATACAAGGTGATCAGACACCACTGTTTCAGTTGGCCTTGGCTTTCCGGTTTTATCCAGTATATTTAATGATGAATCAAGCTTGACATGTAAAAGATCACTTGCCCCATTGTTGTAAACATTAGCAACAGTTCCCACAAATTCACCAGTTTCCTGAAAGGAGAAGTACAATTGATTGATGCTTGAAAAAATTCATAGCTTCCCAAAAGATGACCAAAAAAAGGCAAGACACACCAACAAACAAGAGAAAAAAAAAAGGGAGCTGAAGCATAGAAGAGTAAACAATATGGCAAAAAATAGAACCGCCGGACTACAAACAAAGTTTTTGACCCATAGGAATCTATCATTATATCATCATAATAATCACAAACCTTAAGGATAACTCTGACGCCAACAAGATCACGAGTATAATATTCGCCTTCGTCCAATTCCGGCCTATCATCTTCCCTCACCAGTAAAGTTGACCCAACAAGCTGCTTAGCCTGAACACATTCCAATTTTTTTTTTTTTTTTTAAAAAAAGGAAAGAACAATAGGTGTGCTTTTTATATGATAAAACATGTAATTACTACAGAACAAACATTCTAATTTTCCATCAGAAAGGGAAGAGCTATGGTTATCATGGTTCACCTTTCTGATGGTATGGCTCAACTAAAGAACAATACAAAAGTTAATGATTGAAAAGGATTCAGTAATTCTGAGAATACACTAATAATTGAAGTAGCCTTTTCTTTTTCCTTTTTCTCTTTCCACAATTACCATCATAGATTTATCATTCCTGAAAGCAAACAAGTTGGTTGATGAAGAAATGCATAAAGGGAAGACTACAAAGAAAACTCAACCATATAGCATGTTCTGAGAAGAACGCTCAAACTTGTATTCCTTCTCCTTCCCAAACATATGACAAAATTTCATCAAGAGACGTCCATGAAAAAGACACAAGCAACATTTAGAAAGGTCATCCAGCTACTTTTTATACATACTCAATAAAAAAAGAAGCAGATGCACTGAGAGAGTAATCTAAAGGATAAATTAAGACACAAGCAACATTTAAAAAAAGATACTATGGTAAAGCTCACTTGATCAACTGTGTCAATCCCACTGAATCTAAGTATCCAACTCTTCTGACCAGGGTGTCCTCTTCCCTCTACCAGTTCCACTTCTTGAACTGTTTCTCGACCCAAAACTTGTTGCTTCAACCATCTTCTACCAGGCTAAGATTAAAACAATAATTAGTCCCTATGTAGTAAAGAGTCCTCAACGAATGGTGTTAACATCATAAGTTTCTGAAGCAATTTAAAAAGTATTGTTTGTATACCTCAGAAAATCGCAATTCTGGAAAATCAGTGCTTGTTTTTACACGAATCTCTCCTTGAAGTCCATGAACACTAGATATGTACCCAATCTCAATAAACCCCGATTCAGTCTTAGAGGTTTCAACTGCCTCTTGAGTAGCTAAAGGGGCAAACAGAAAATAAAAAAGAACCCATTATACCATGAATATCAAACACATCAGGGAATAATAATGTTGATCAAACAAGTTTTTAGCATTTCAAGCCTTTTTTTTTTATCTGATAGGTAATCAATAAGTCTTCTTTATAAGAAGAGAAGGCATAGCCCAAGTACAGCATTTCAAGCCTAATTGCACATAATAACATGATCGCGCTAAAATTACATTCGGAAAAAAATGGCTCAATGATATTTTCAAAAAGGTTACATATGCAAGATGACCACATTATACATCAAATTTACTCACTTGAACAATCCCTTGCGAGTTGAGATGCTCAAGTGAAATACACCGAATTCACAAAATCAACACATACAAAATTGGTGCAGTCATAGAACGATTCTTCTCTGCCGTCTACAAAGTCATGCAATTAGCAAAAATCATAAGAAAATTAAATTTAATAATTCTAGAAATCCATGACATGGATAACAATACATAAAACATATTTTTTGAATTTGATAGGATCGTGAACAATCTGGGCACAAACTACTTGTTCGACTAAACTCAAGCCAGAGCCAATTCACAAAAAATTATGCGTGCCATCATACACAAAACTATTTAGTCCAAAACAAATACAGTAAAAAAAGCAGTATGTAATTAGTATAAAACTTCGACAATTTTTGGGTTTATTTTTGTCTACTCTCTATGTGTAAGCAGCACTTCTCTTCTAATTAAGCTCACAATTCACTAATCTCCCGAGTTTCCAGGCAACACAAACGAAAAAAAGACGTAAACCCACCGCACAAAAGACAACAACAAAACAAAAAGAAAAGAGAAATTGTTCAAAAGAATTTGAATTTACCGGTGCTATGCAGAGTAGGGAGAGCAAGTCTGAAATTTTGCAGACGGTTCAAGGGAAATCGAAACGAGTAGGAAGCTGTGGACGTTGTGGTGGTTCGGTTACGAATTGGGACTCCGATTAGATGACGGCTCGGAAGAGTGGTGGGAAACGAAGGAAGTGAGTTTGAAGCACAGAGAGGTGAAGCTCTCTGCATCATTTTGCTTGGCTCACTGATATTCAGTTGTCATCACCAGGGAAGAGTAGCGGCTATATTTGATTCTAATTTCTAAAAGAAAAAAAAAGTACTACCTGTACTAGTACTGCGGAGAAGAGTTATCCGGTGATATTCTTTCTATTTTTCAGATTGATATCCGGTGATTTTTGAAATAAATAATATTTAAAATTTTAGATTGCCAGAAAAAACATTTAGCCAAAATATTTATATTATTATCTGAATCTCCCATCGAGTAATAATATACACATAACACATTGTACAATATATTACACAATAATATTATAAAATAAGGATATTTTTGTAAAATTATGTTACTTTTATAATATATTTTATAAAAGAGTAATGTTAGAGAGAAGTCACTATAGCAGTGCACATTTTACATTCACTGTGTGACTGCTTCTAATTGATTGTTTTCAACACTCACTTGGGGAGATGTGTGGTCTAGATGATGCCACATTATGTGTACAAAATGGATGCTCCTAATAGTGACTTCTATCTATATTTATTCTTTATAAAAATACTCCCATTTAAAATATAATTGTATAAAGTGTTGTAAAAAATATTGTGTATAAATTATTTTCCTATCGGATATATATACACACATACTAGTTAAGGTGTTATGTGCAAGCTACCCTTGCATATAGCACTTATTAGAAGGAAAAAAGATAGGCACGTGTGAAATGAATTTTGGTATAGAATGTGATTAGTAGAAAAAAAAAATTGTGGACATTTCTATTTTGTTTTAAATTTGCAAATAGGTTTTTAATATTTCAAGTATAAAATGTGACATAAATGATTTTTAATTTTTAGTGAAGGAATCCCAAAACTTGAGCTTTTGTAAAGGTCCTACTCTCTTATTTACCTCTTATTTTCTAGAAGGGTAAAAATTCTAAACATGCGAAAAGAAAGGAGGAACAGAAATTGGAAGGAAAAATGGTTAAGAAATTTAAAAATAATGTTTGAAAAAAATACAAAAAAATAAAAATATTTATATATAGTTGGCAGAAGTGTTGATGGATTTCATATGTTGCTCTAGCATGGCCAAAAGCCGAAAATTTGTTTGATTGGAAGAAATGTTGCATTCTACCAATTTTTTTTTTTAAAAAAGAAAATGATACTATGCATTTTCACATATAATATTTTTAGTGTACGTGAGAATAATAGGTACTATTTAAATTAGAGAAAATACGTGAAAGGATTCTGTTTATAAAAAAAAAACCTAGGCCTAACCCGTATGGAATCCCCCAGTCCAATTGCCCTTAGAGATTGTTTGCAGTCAAGGGTATTTAAACCTTAGACCTAAAGGAAGCATACTCCCAAGCCCAAGGCTTTTATCAGTTGAGCCAATTCGGGTTCAGAGGCAAATTGCATATACTTTAAATAAAAATTATCTTCCTTATCTTAGATATTATCATTTTATATATACTAATGGGCTTTATCTTAAATCACTTGGACCTCTACCTCCACATTATCTCTTTTATTTCCAACCATTTCTATACTTCAGCTTGAACTTCTTTGTGTTCTTTGATCCTTACGCGAGGGTCATTGTTTTGCAATTTCTAAAGTTGTGTTCTTGAGTTCTATATATTCTTCCTATTTTTTCCAAAACTGCTCATGTTCCATACTTATAATTTCTCACTGCATCTTTAAATTTTTTCCATTACAGTGCTTAAATTTTTGTTTCTTGAAACCCCCTGACAGTCCTCATTGATGACTCTTTTACAATCTATTGACTCCACCTACATGGCTTCAAATCTAAAAAGTCTGATACATCTTCCTTGATAACTATCACCATGCAAACTCAAAGCCCTTTGGCTCAAAGAAGGGGACCTAAACACAAATCTTTTTCACAGTAAAGCTTCTCAGAGAAAAAGAAAAATCCCGATAAAAGGGACCAGAGATGGAGAAGGAAATTGGAAAGTAGAGGAAGATAGAGACAATGTGATCCTGGATTTTTTCAGTAAGCTCTTCACTGCATCAGATCAGATAGGGAACATAGATTTCTTGGAGGGCCTTACTGGAAGAATCACTACAGATATGAATGAGACTCTTACACAGGTGTTCACAGAAGAAGAAGTATATGTAGCATTGCATCAAATAAACCCTACAAAAGCAACTGAACCTGATGGGATGATGCCAATTTTCTTCCAAAAATATTTGGACATTATTGGCAAAGATGTAACCTCAGCAGTGTTGAATGCTTTAAACAGTGGTAAATTCTCAAATGCCATTAATCATACTTTTATTACTTTGATTCTCAAGAAGAAAAACCCTGAGTTAGTTGCTGATTATAGACCCATAAGTCTCAATAATGTGATTTATAGGTTGCTTTCCAAGGTTCAACAAACAGACTTAAAGCTATCCTCCCTAAAATTATTTCTTATTCACAAATTGCTTTTGTTCTAGGAAGACTCATCACTAATAATATTCTTATAGCTTAAGAGCTGATGTTAAGGCGGAAGAGAGTTGGTAAATCTGGCTATATGTCTATGAAGCTTGACATAAGCAAAGCGTATGATAGATTGGAATGCAGCTTTCTAGAATAGGTAATGCACAAGTTGGACTTTCATGATAAGTGGGTGAAGTTGATCATGTTATGTGTTAAAACTCTCTTTTTCTATACTAATTAATGGATAAAACCATCTAGAGGCTTGAGACAAGGGGATACATTATCCACTTACCTATTCTTGTTGCGTACTGAAGGTTTGATAACTCTTTTATGACAAACAGAAGTTGATAAATCGATGGAAGGGATTAAAATTTGCAAAGGGGCCTCAAGAATAAATCACATAACTATTTACAGATGATAGTATTTTATTTTGTAAGGCAAACTTGGAAGAGAACCTGAGAATTCAACAGTTATTAGAGACTTATGAAAGAGCATTTGGTCAGAAGATCAATAGAGAGAAAACTTCTATGGTTTTCAGCAAGAATGTTAACACTATGCAACAAGAGGAAATCATGAATTTTTGGGGTGTTTACAATTTTCAGCAGTATGATAAATATTTGGAACTACCTCTTGCAATTGGTCGAGCAAAAAACCATGCTTTCTCTAATTTGAAACACAAAGTATGGAAAAAACTTCAAAATTGGAAGGAAATGCTACTATCATAAGGGAGAGGGAAATTCTTATCAAAGCAGTAGCTATGTTAATACCAATATACACTATGAGCTGTTTTAAGTTACCTAGGAATTTTTGCTTTGATCTCGAAAATATGATGGCAAAGTTTTGGTGGAGACAAAGATAGAATGAAAACAAAATCCATTGGGTTAGCTGGAAAAATATGTGTGATCCTAAAGCAGAAGGGGATATGGGGTTCAAAGACCTTAAGACTTTTAGCATGACATTGCTGGCAAAACAGGGGTGAAGAATTATGAATGAAGAGTCAACTCTGTTGCACAAAGTATTTAAAGCTAAGTATTTCCTTTGGACTAGTTTTATTTATTTATTTATTCCAAGCTAGGTATATTACCATCCAATACTTGGAGAGGAATTTGGGAGGCAAAGCAAGGTTTATTTCAAGGCTGCAAATGGAGGGTGGGGAATGGAAGATCTATTAATATATGGACAGACTATTGGATACTAGAAAATAAAATTATCCCAGAAAGTATGAATGAAAGATCAAGATAAGGAAGCAAAAGTGGCAAGCCTTATTGATCAAACTACTTCATGATGGAATGTGGAGAAAGTTAGATGTCTTCTTCCACCAAGAGCAGCCATAGAAGTTCTAAAAATCATTATAACCTAGGAGATCGAGAAGATAGACTTATATCGGAACATGAAAAGAATGGTCAATATAGTGTGAGAAGTGGATAAAGATTGTTTCATGCACTTGGAAAATCCTTACAAGAAGGAGAGTGTTCTAATGCAGAAAACCAGAAGAGTATCTGGAAGAGACTTTGGAAGTTACAACTACCAAGTAAAGTGAAAGTATTTGCATAGAGAGCTTGCAAAAATGGATTGCCAACCCTGCATAACTTAAAAACCAGAAAGATTCTTATGGAGAAATGTTGTAAATTCTATAGGGAGGATGTTGGCCATGCTCTTTATTACTGCCCATCAATAAGGAAATGCTGGATAAAACAGTTAAGTTGTCTGCCACCATTTGAATATAGAGAAGATTTTGTGGATATAGCTAGGAAAGTTGAGTAAGGGCAGCAAAGAGGATCTAGAAAAATTATCTCTCATTGCATGGGGCTATGGACCTATGGTATAGACGTAATCAGAAAGTTTATAAAGAGAAAGTCTTACAATCGGAACAAGTGGTGGACATGCCTTATCTATGCAAAAGGAATATAATAAAGCTCAAGGAAAACCAAAGAAGCCGAATCAAATGCACTACCGTTGGAATCTTCCTTCTCTAGGAGTAATGAAACTGAATGTAGATGGGACAATTTTTCATGATCAGCACAAAGCAGGTGTGGGTATTATTCTTCGAGATGTGATGAGAATGCAAAGTGTCATATTTTTCTCCCTTAATGTTTAGTCTTTTATATTTATTTGGTGCCTAAATATACTCATTATTCTTATATTTTTATTTAGGATGCAAATGGAGTCGTTTAATGCAAAACGAAGCTAATTGGGCGGTTCTGGATAGTTTCAACATTGCTTTGTAAATTGATCATAACTCTCTCATATGAGCTCCAATTGAGATAATTCAGAATTCTATAGAACACCAAGAAAGAGATCTACAACTTTCATGTTTTGAGTTTTGAGAGATACTAGCTGCATCAAGGTCGAAATTGGGTTTGAAGTTGACGCACCTGCACTGCTAACATTCCGGAACATTCGGCCTTATCGTGCAATTCAAATACATGATTTAAATGTGGACGTTTTGAGATCTGGTGCACGAAAGTTTACTGCTGGAAACACCACTTTCCTAGATATATTAGGACACTATTTTATTTTTAATATTTTCCTTAATTAATCAGATTTGGATATTGTTATTTGAAGATAATACCTATAATATTTTTAGGAGATTTTTTAGGCTTGAGAAAAACTGATTTGAACGTGTGAAGATGGGGGAGAAATCAGGAGACTAGGAGATACCTCTCCCTTCCCTCTTCTCCAACTTCTCCTTCCAGTTTTCATGATGGTCTCGTGTGGCTAAACTTTCATAATTGGTCGAAGGAAACGGAAGCCTTGGAATAAATAAAACTATAAGATCTAATTTGTTTTTAGTGTTCAATTTATGCTTTGAGTATCGGATATTCTTTTGTGTCTATTTTCATGATTGTCTCGTTTAATTACTAGAAGGTCTACTAGTTTATTACTCGTTGCAATCTACTGCTAGATTAGATATCAAATCCGTAATTGTTTGATTCCTCTAATTTGTGAAGCAATTAAGATTTAATGATTTGTTGCTTCATAAATTATTAGATCTTAGGAAGAATGTTCGACGAAATTAAATGCAACCATTTGTACTTATGTTGTTTAGCTTCATCGATCTCTCTAATTCTTAAGGCTGCTATTAGATTAAACCTTTAGCACTTGTCTTGGGTTGTTTAGTAGTTAAAGTTAATTAGATCGCTTGTTTTCTAATTAACTACGACTAAGGAGAGATAGGAAAATAATTCCAACGGTGAATATTCAAAGTATGAATTAATATATACTCGCATTGATGATCAGTTGTAAAATTTCGATAGTGGATGTTGACTTAGACCAATGTTTGTTCATTTTAGGGGTGGGCAGCGGGGCCCCGCCCCCGCATGGCGGGACGGGCAACCCCGCTCCGCCCATGCGGGGGCGGGTGACAGGGAGGGTCCAACCCCACCCCGCATTTCCCCCGCCCCTATTTATATATATATATATATTATATACATATATTTAAACATAAATATATATTTATATTTTACAAATTGTGTATATATAAATATATATTACAATTTGTTAGACTTGTTCACAAAATATGCATTGGTAAATTTAAAAACTACATAGTTTAAAAACTAATACACTACAATTTGAACAAAATATGTATTAGTAAATTTAAAAATTACATAGTTTTTAAATTATAGTCATATTTACAAAATTTAAATTTATAATTTAGATTTTAAAATGTATTTTTAATTACTTTTACATTTATAAATAATTTTTAAATAAAATAAATGTAGTATTTTTTTTTAAGTGAAAAGAGGCGTGGGAATCCGCCCCGCACCCAGCCCACCGGGGCAGGATACCCCGCCCCCGCATCCCGGGGGCGGGGTGCGGGGAAAGGGTGCTCCTGCCCCGTAGGGGCGAGTAGCACCCCTAGTTCTTTTGATTGATTTCGATACTTTAATTTGAATTGTTCCTTAGTTGTTCTTCTTAAAATTATTTTCGTTATACTCAAACCCTCCATCCTTGTTCACGTAGTATAAAACTAAGCTAAATACTCTCTGTGAGAATGATCCTTACTTGCACCACTTTATGTATTTTTAGGAGTATAGATTTTATTTTTGGTTGTCTGCGACAACACACCAAGATGCTAAAGGTAATGTCATCATGTCTGCTTGTAAAAAGGAAGATGAAGTCAATGGCCCTATAGAGATTGAACTTTAAGCAATTTTTAGAGGGTTGCAGCAGCTGCGTATTCATTTGGGCCTACATGAACTTATAATAGAAAGAGATTCTTTGCTAATGGCGAAGGAGTTACAAGCTGAAGAGGAAATTTTGTCTTTATTGGGCAACCTCATACAATAAATTAAAGGGTTGATGAAGAAGATCCAGATCTGCACAGCTGCAGAGTGCAACATACAGGGAGACTGGAGAATGAAGCAGCACATCGATTAGCAAAACATGCTTGAAATGTAGATGAAATTACAGTATGGTAGAATTAATTTCTAGATAGTATTTCACAAGTAATTTGGGCTGATAACCACTTCTATTGTTTCTTTGTTTTGAATGACATGACTTTGCTATAAAAAAAAAAAAATCACTTGGACATCTCCCCAAATTAATGATATTTTAAAAAAGAATACATTTTTAGAAGAAAATGATGTAAATAGATTTGTAAAACCTCAAACTCCTGCCTCTAAGCTAGAAAACCACATCAGGGCACACCGTTTGGATGTGAGATGGTCTTATTTCATCTTACCTCAACATCCATGCCACTCAAATATAAATATTTTCCAATTTCAAATATTCAAAATTTTCCTCTAAATATTATCTAATCGTTACAATTTTTTTAAATTTTTAAATAAAACACAACAAATAATTCAACTTTTTCAAATCTCAAAACAAAAATTATATTAAAAAATTAGACAATGCTAGGGGCCGTCGAGCATGTACCATTGGGAGTGCCCCTAGTGCATTTGCTTTTTTTTTTTCTTTCAAATATTTTTTTAACATTTTTAACCATTGAGAAAAAAATACACAACTTTACTAATGTTCAATTCCTTAACCATTAAAAAAAAAAAAACTTAAATACTAAAGTGGTAACTTGGAGCGATTCAAGTATTATTTTTCTAAGAAATTATATCATAATAATATTTTAACTTTATAAAATTTCTATTTAACTTATTCTCTTTTATTTTTCAAAATTTCATAAAACATTTTAATTCAAATCATTTTATTATTATTTATAAACTATTTCATTTCTATTCAAGAGTTTCTGATCATACGGTGGAGACAAACAAGAACTAAAACAAGTAAAGTTTTCTAACTACAGAAGGATAGCAGCATTTATACTGACATCTTTATATTCAAAAAGGTTGATCCAACTTTTTTTTGTAGTTTCGAAAGATTAGATTATTAAATATGATCGACTGGGGCACAATAGGGAATCGAGTCCTCAATCATTGTGCAGTAAAGCCTTAAAAAAAAATATTAAAGAACAGAATGAATATGAAAAAAAAGAAGAAGGGTTGATTCAGTCAAATGATTTCGTGACCCGCTGGTTGTTAAAAAAGGTGGCATTGATTTAAGTCTCCTTGTCCAAATTGGCATCTAGGTTTATAATATGGTTTGAGTATTTGTTTGGGCTATCCCAATTATAGTTTGGACAGGTATTCAATCATATCTCGATTATTTGGGTTGTAACTAAATTTATTAAACAGTCGTAGAGTGTATAAATGTCGTACAGTCGCTTTGAAAAATAGTAGGATTTACTACTCAAAAATTATTATTTTTCTATAAGGGTCTCGTATTTATTTATTTTTTTCAAACTGACTGCGCGGCGCTTACGCACTTACGATAGCAATTATCATTTCTTTATAAATATTACAGTATATACTTACTCGACAAAAGTGAAAATACTTCAAAAAATGGTAAGAAATCCTGTTCCTTTCTTCAGTAAGTCATTTTGATTGAATTCCAAAGTCTGATATTGCCCTAGTGTTGGCTAATTAGGAAACCATGAAAGCAAGCTCACAGAAAAAATGAGTGCTATGAACACACCTCTTTGAACTGATTGCCTGTTCTGATCTTAGATACCACAAGTGTTCATTTTGGCCTTTGGTTTTCATGTTGAAATCATGCAGACATCGACCCTTATTAAACTATTTTCATCATTTTTCTACACTTAGCTTGATTTTACCAGGAGGAGGCAGTAACCATTTCTCCAAAACAAGCTCCTTCAATTCAAGAGGAATAACCAGAATGCAAAGAATCTCTACAGGAGAAATGAGCAGATTTTCACATGGACATTGGGTTGTTTTCTTAACCATTTGGAAATCTTAAAATGATAGACTCAGATGTCATATTCAAATGATTAAAATGGCTGTGTTTTCTAGCAATCAAAAGCTTCCAGGGAAAAAGAAATGGAACCTGTTTAGCCAAAGGTAAGAGCTGATGTAAGGAGGCATCAAACAGGAACACCAAGAAACAAGCTTAGCTCTCCAACTCAAAAGGGAATTACCAAAAAGTCAAAAAAGTGGGGGAAAATGATCTCAGATCTCAAACTGCAATAGCCACTTTACCCTGGCAAAATAAGTGATTTCCAGATTCATACTTGCTGACTCTGCAACAGCTGCATTTCCACACCCCATTCCACCATGTGTTCCAATAGAGAAGATTGAAACCTTAGGTGGAGATTTCTTATTCCAAAAGAAAGAATTCAAAGGGAAATGGAGCAACAAGCTTTCTGAAAAAAATGAATTATTAGGCTGTGTTTGGATGTTGAAGTGAGTTGAGTTGAGATGATAAAATATTGTTAGAATATTATTTTTTAATATTATTATTATTTTGAAATTTGAAAAAGTTAAATTATTTATTATATTTTATGTTGAAATTTGAAAAAATTGTAATGATGAATTGAGATGGATTTAGTAACCAAACGAAGCCCTAGTGGAAAGATTCCTAGATAATGAATGCTTTCGAATTCGAATATCTTCACCTTCCTTCAAAATCACAGAAAATGGTAGTTGAAATTTGCCTTTTGTTGTTACAATTGAAAGTTATGGTGATATGGGATGCCTTCAGATTGAGGCTGAGATATGAAAGAATCTTGACTTTTACAAACTTAGAAAGCTCACACTTGACCAATCTTTGAACCAAACACTCACTTTACCAACTTGCCTCGTTTGTTTTCACAATTCCTCTTAACTCATATAATTTAATCATTACATTTTTTTTTAAATTTTCACATAAAATAAAATAAACAATTCAACTTTTTCAAATCTCAAAATAAAAATAATATTAAAAAAATATATACTAATAATATTTTATTCAATTTTTAACTTTTATCTTAACTCATCTTATATTATCTACAAAAACAAACGATTTTCCATAAAAACTCGGAAACTATAACGGGAGCAAATGAACAATGAACTTCCATGGGCAGAATGGTAGTCTTTTATAATTGGACAAGAAAAATCTGGCATATTATGAAGATACTTTTGGTGTATAAAACTACTCTGTCCAAGGGGATCGAAATTTGAATAGATAAAAGTCACCATGCTAAATTTAGAGGTAAAACTTTGAGAACATATATTTATATTTGAAATAAATGGATGTATCATCATGCCAAAATTTCAAATGATATCAGGCAATAGATTTTATTTAAGAGTAATTTTATATACAACTGTAAAGTGCGTAAACGCCGCGTAGCCGCTTTGAAAAAGAACGGGTTCTACTATTAAAAAATTAATTAAAAAATTAATTTTTTTTATGTGGGTCACATATTTTATTCATTTTTTTCAAAGCGATTACGCGGCGGTTGGACAATTCACGGTTGCAAATATATTTTCTCTTTATTTAATATATTTTTATTTTGAATAAATATAGATATCAAAGGAATTGAGTTTTACTAGGCATCCTAAAACTAACAACTTTGTATTAAAAGTTAATAATTTCAGCAATTTGACTTTCCTAATAAATTAGAATCCCTTGCATACTTAGGCTTAGTTGGGTCCTTAATAACTCCTTATTATTTATTATTTTATTTTATTTTTTCTTATTATTTATTATTATTTAATATTTTATTATTATTTACAAAAAATCTAAAAATACTCTAAACGCAACTTTATAAAAGGAGATAATGAGAGGGATATTCCTTTTTTCACGAGAATGAATGGAATATTCCTATCATCTTTAAAATAATTATTATTAACATTATTATTCTAAGCATCTTTGAAAATTAATTGAACCCCAAAACCCCCAAAATACCCTTTTCCCTTGAAAAAAAAAAAAAAAAAAACCAAAAAACCGCCTATTACAATTTATATCGTACTATCTTTGCCGTAGATACAGGGAACAACAACATCATCGGACGTCATCCATGACATCAGTTTTTCCAACTTCCCAAGTGTAAAGAAGCAACTAGGAAGGTATTTCACTTTTCCATATAATTGAGGTTTGACTTTAATGGTTGTTATACTTGGTTTTACACTTTTATTTATTTTAATTTCTCGCATATATTGAATTTGATAAATTTTCAATAAATGTTATTTAAGTAATTGATAGAATGAATCCATCATCGTCTATGATTCAAGACGATAAAATTTAAAATAAGGAAAATGATAAGATTATTCTTCATTTACTATTAATTTACTCTTATTTTTATATTTGATTTTTTTTAATTTTCTTTTTATTTAATGATTAAGAAAGTAATTATTAGTAAAATTATATATATTTTTAATTTTTTTAATGATTAAGAATATTAAAAAATACTTAAAAAAATGATAAAAAAATTAAAATATAGTATAAGTAGTAAAAGAGGAGTAAACCGATTGGAAGAGCATCATTACCCTTAAAATAAAAGGTAATACTTTTCTTATATATCATATATAATTAATCAAATTTATAAATTTGCGTGATTTTATATAATATATTAAATTAATCTAACGTATCATATGAAATTATTTTAATTTATAATTTATTTTTATGAGTTTTTTTATAATTGCATCATTCTTATTTTTAATTAAAACTAAATAGTTTAATTTGAGAGAGACAAATATAAAATGTATCTTTGAAATTAAATTATATTACATAGATGATATTGGTGTAAAGACTTTTAAATAAAATTATATTATTTTTTTTAGATTTAAATTGGAGAAAGATTTAAAAACACGACAAAAGTCCTGTTTTATTTTGTTAAGCTACGAAACCACGTTCCTGTTGCGTAGAAACGGAGAATGTGTCGTGTAAGTGTTCTGTAAAATCCTTTAAAAAAAAAAAAAAAACTCCTTGTTTTAGCTGACGTGGCTAATCATTATCGCTTTTTTTTTTAGCTGGTTTCATAACTAAATTTCCATCGAAATTCTTTCGTTTAGGATGAAATTACCAGATAAATAAAGGCAAAACGTGGTTGTTTGTATAAAAATCAGGGACATAATTGGGTTTGTGTTTATTTTAAAAAAGGAACAAAAACAATATAGGTAAGTTTCCAAATATTCAGAATATATACGAGAAAATATAATTTTATTTTATAAAATTTTGGACACCAAAAACATATTAAATAGAGTTGAATCGCCCATTACATTTTCAGAAACCAATCTCTCTCTCTCTCTCTCTCAATCATTCTCTGCTGCTTTTCACTCCTATCGTCCAATCATCGTCACCCTTCCTCTCCCTCTCTCTCTATAAAATATCCAATTGTGCTAGAGAGAGAAACCAGCAGCAGTGCTTACAAATTTACAATTGCAAAGAGTAGCATCTCTCTGGGATTGGGAAGAGTTTTTTTTCTTTTTATACGTCTTTCTCTTCTGTTAAGCTCTAGGGTTCGTTGACTTGGTATATCTTTCTGGTAATTACTCTCCCTATTTATGTTTGTTTTTTTTTTTTGGGTTTTGGTTAATCTCAAATTTTAGTGCTTTGAATGGTTTTGTGGTTTGATCGAATTGGTTTGTGAGGTGTTCTTTATTTGTTTTTTTTTTAATATGTTTTTGTTTTTCTTTTCCTGAATTATTGTTAGGATAGTGATTTTGCTCAGATTTGTTTGGGGTTCTGCTTTAACTTTGTGTTCGAATTGAAAGTTGGGGTATTGTGTTTGTTTGGTAGTTTCCTGAGAACTTACTGTGCTATAGCTGTAGTTTGTGAAACTGTTAACTTTGGTGCTTCTCCCTTTCTCTGTTGCCTTGCGATGATTTGGTACATGATTCCTACATTCCTGCATGCACTTATATGCAGACCCACCGAGGTATACGCGCATAGTCTAGGCAAATATTTATTTCTTTCCTGTGTTTGATTTCCATTTGTCGGTAAGTATGGGTTTTTTTAACCTTTTCTGTTCAGAGTAGAGTACTTATTTATTTTGACAAGTAAGCAAACGGTTAAATTGTATTTATTATGCATGGGTTAATGCTATTTGAGTGAATCTGGATTTGACATAGCTGCAATAATCTTTTTAGATGCACACCCAACTCCTGAACTAGTTACTTGTATGCATTTAATGCTTGAATTTGATACATTGTTTGTATTTGGAACAACATACTTATTTGCCATTTGACTATATGAAATGTTACTTCCTGGTTGCTTTAAAATAGATAAGACTTGGAGTGTTACATTATTGTTACAGACCCTGATCAATGAAATTAACTCTCCAGTGGAAACAAAATATTTTGTATTGGAGCTAGAATCCTTAATTCAGTTTGATACGCTGAATATAAGTAATTTGGTTCATCGGGTTTCTAAGAAAAAATTTGAAGTTATAAAAAGTTTGAAAGTCGTGTTTGGATTCCAAATAAAGTGACATTGCTTTGTACTGCACAGCATGGACGTGTCTTTGGGATCCTTTAAGATAGAGAACTGTTTTCACACACTTTCAGTTGCGGTGATTTTGATTATTAGGGTTTAGAATGTGCACTGTGATCTTTTTTTGGGGAAAGTGCAAGGTATAAAATGAAATTATTTAACCAACTTGTTCAAAATTTACAAAATCCATAAATTATCTATGATTCCCAAGATATTTTTAACTTATTTTTATCAATATAATTTCTCTGGTAAAAAAAAAAAAGTATCAACTTATTCTTTTTATTTGGTCGTAATCCGTAGCATATTTGCCAAGTTTTCTGGTTCTTCAAGTTTGTTGCTAATTATCATTTTGCTCAAGCACACCAAGAGTTCATCATGCATGTGGCGGCTTCTTGTACTATTCTTTTCGTTTTGCAAGGAATTTATGATCTTGTCTTCTATCCAGTTTCAGTGATAGTTTAGTCATCGATTTTAAGTTCTGAGGATTATTTGTTTATCTCAAACATTTCAGATGTTGATGCACACTTGACTTAAATCTTTTTACTTAAGCGGAAAGGTGATGCAATGAAGCAGTTTTCAAACCATTTATCTTCAGGTAACTTTCTAAAATTTTCCATTCTGTTATGTGGAGAGTAGATGGAGTACAATTTCTGAGTACAGGTCTTCTGAATTATTTTTGATAGGTACTACTAGGATACCGACTATAAATATCCCAAAAGAGGCAGGAGGTGATGCATGGGGGATTTTGTCTGGATCCAACACTTACTATGGCTCAAGTGATGCTAGCCTTTTTTCAAGCTCACTGCCTGTTCTTCCTCACGAAAAATGTAGGTGTTGGCGAGTGGTTACAGATTTTATATGCTTTTTATTATGTGAATTCTTACTCGATTTTTCCGACATGCAGTTAATTTGAATGAATCAGAACATGGTTTTCAATCTGTGGAATACGCCCCGTCTGACCTAGAGAAACTACAACAAGATGTGGAGGGTATTGATTCACTTGAAGATCTTGAAACTCATGCAATTGGAAGCTTGCTTCCTGATGATGAGGAGGAGCTTTTAGCTGGCATAATGGAAGACTTTGACCTAAACGGATTGCCTGGTTCACTGGAGGACTTGGAGTTGGAAGAGTATGATATCTTTGACAGTGGAGGAGGTATGGAATTGGAAACTGATCCACAAGAGAGCTTGAGCATGGGTATGTCAAAGCTTTTATCTGATGGTGTTGTTGGGAATGGGATGCCCCACTATGCTATTCCGAATGGCGTGGGAACTGTTGCTGGAGAACACCCTTATGGTGAACATCCTTCCAGAACATTATTTGTTCGAAATATTAACAGTAATGTTGAGGATTCAGAGTTAAGTGCCCTCTTTGAGGTAATTTAAGTTAGGATCTGCTCCTTTTTTGTTTTTTGAATGATTTGAGATACTTTCTTTCTTTCTATCTTCTTCTTCTTCATTTAAAAAAAAAAGTAGTCAAAGAATTTATTAGGAATTGCAAAAGGCATAGCGCAAGTACCCACAAAGTATACTTGTTTCTTTCTTTGATTTACAGCAGCATCTTCACAGTTGGATATGCTTTACAAATAAAATTCAATGTTTTGATTGAAACATTGCCAATTTCGTTACTGTGCCAATTTTATATGGTTTCATTGCTTGAAGCTGTTTTGTATGATTTTTTTTTGGCATCTACAGTTCTTAAGGTTTGAACTGTTTTCAACATGAGCTGCTTCATCTACCCTGCCCCTGCACCTTCTCCAATTATGAAGTAAAATTCAGTTTGTTCTGTCATCAAATATATTTAGTGTTTTAGCTTTTTTTATTTATTTGTTTTTAATTTCTGTGTGTTCTTACTGATCTAGTTATTCATTTGCTTCACCGATATCCATGTTTCACACCAGTTTCCTGTGATTTTGTTGAAGTGGAAGATGCACATCCTGCTTTTGTAGTGCAAAAGAGTTCAATGCGTCGGTATTATTTTTTATAACATGAAGTAAACATTCATCTCTGGCTTATAGCATACATTCTTACGAATAAAGTACTAGCTGAGCTCTTGATATGCCAGGGACTTGGGTAAAGGTTGTTGGGTGCAGATATTGATAACTTTAAGAGTTGCTTGCTTTTTAAAATATTTTGAATATTTAAAGTTCGCAGTTCTAATACCCTATGTCTTGTGTTGACATGGTTTCATGTCATTAGATGTTAGTTTTCCTGCTCTATCACACATGGCCATCAATATTACTGGTAACTTCCCTTTGTGGGGTATATGGCTCCTATCTACCTCTTATCTCCACTGTGCATGGCATGCTTTTGGAAAGCATTTAGGACATGTGGACCATGACACATTTACAGTGGTACCAGACCTTGCTTTTGGTTGCCTTGTTTGAAATGTCATTTATAAGGAATTCAGCTTGATCGGCTGCATCACCTCTGAAACAAAGGGAAAAAAGCACAATTGTTGGACTAGCAGTAATCTAATTCAAAGTTTTGGCTTCTTTAACTTTATCATTGGTTGATCAAAGACTATATTCTTCATTACTTGTTAACATTTAAACTTACAAGGGGTTTTATCAAATTGTTAGACCCTTTCATAAAATTTATGAGCTGTATTATTGAGTGCAGAAGTAGCTGGTCAGGCCTGAGTGTATATTAAAGTCATTTTTATTCTTGATTAGCTCAATTCTAATATTTTTATATTTGGCTAGATTAATTATGGTACTAAATTATGTTGCTTTTATTTCTTACTTACGATCATTGTTTTATTTTATTTTATTTGTAGCAATATATACTTATCAATTTTTTTTTTTTTTTGTAGCAATATGGTGATATCAGAACTCTGTATACTGCATGTAAACATAGGGGTTTTGTAATGATATCGTATTATGATATCCGTGCCGCTCGAACTGCTATGCGTGCCTTACAAAACAAGCCGCTAAGACGGAGGAAACTTGACATTCACTTCTCAATTCCAAAGGTTGTAGCCCTTTTTCCATTTGATAGTTAGTTGGACTCTATGTATACACTGTGTACTGATGCATCACCCCTTTTAATCGTTAATGAAATCCATAGCTTACTCATCAGAAAAAAATATTCTGAAGGTTGTAAGACAAATTTCCAAGTCCTAATCATATACTTCCCTATTATTGATACTTTTCCGACGTCCTGTTGTTCTTTGTTGTCTTTTTCGGTGTGTCACACCAGGATAATCCATCAGACAAGGATATTAATCAAGGAACCTTGGTAGTTTTTAATTTGGATCCTTCTGTTTCAAATGAAGATCTCCGTCAAATATTTGGGGCTTACGGCGAGGTCAAAGAGGTTGATATATCTTTTTAAATCATTCCTTTCCCTGTTTTCCATCAGGCATTTTTTTGCATATATGGTTAACATCTGTTTACTTGTACAAAGCAGATAAGGGAAACACCACACAAGAGGCATCATAAATTTATTGAATTTTATGATGTCAGAGCTGCAGAAGCAGCACTTAAGTCATTAAATAGGAGTGACATAGCTGGTAAACGCATAAAGCTTGAACCTAGTCGTCCTGGTGGAGCTCGTAGAAAGTGCGTATTCCGATATGCTTGACTTTACATTTTAAATGTTATACCTGTAAAAATTTATAATAATCATTATTCTATTTTTTTTTACTTAAAAATAAGAATAATATGATCAGGGACTTTTTCTTTCATACTTTGTTACTTTGGGCTTCAACTATTGTATTGACTGGGATTAGTTTTTGGGGAGGTTTAGATAGTGAGTTGAGATGAGATGAAAGTTGAAAATTGAATAAAATATTGTTAGAATATTATTTTTGTTTTGGGATTTGAAAAAGTTGAATTTTTTATTATATTGTGTGGGATTTTGAAAAGGTTGTAATGATTAGATGAGATGAGATGAATTGAGATGCTTTTTCAATCCAAACAAAGCCTTAATGATTTTTATGCTGTTTTTCACAGCGCAGCTTGTAAGTAGGTTCATCTCTTGTATACTTCTTGTGTACCTGGGCCATGCCTAATTATGTGGATTAATAAATTCTTCTTACTTATAAAAAAAAAAAAAAAAAACTTTAACTTCCTTTTTCTGTAACAATTTTCTATGTTAAAAAACAATGCCTTTATTTTGCCATCAAACTCTGGTATGACATCAATCTTATTTGATGGGGGCCGAGGAGATCATGCAGTTATGTTCCTTCTCTTTATGCGTAGTGAGAGTCTTCCATCAAGCTCTATATTTGACTTGCAGCTACGCTTATTTTTTACAAGATAACTCATGCAGTATTTGGTTTTTTGTTTGTTGTTTTTGTATGTAAGAACTCACTCCTTGTTTGCATTAAACATACCTTTAAAAAAAAATGAGTAAATAGACTTATGAACAAAAAGACAAATAGTAGTTCAACGGTAATCAACTACGATGCTAAGGGTGGTAGTTCAACTAGAGGGAAGTCTAAATGGAGGCATTGTGAAGACGGGGGAATCAAGGTGTTGGGGTTGGTGTTCGGGTAAAGTTTTAGTTCTACGGGAAACAAAGGATTGGGGTTGGGTCTGATGTACTTTGGGTTGGTTTTTTTATGGGCTTTTTGGGTCATTAGGGGCTTGTTGGGTCATTTTGGGCAATGTGTTTTCTTGTATACATTCAGTGTACTTGGTTTCTCCTTTTGATGTATACAATATTTTTACTTATAAAAAAAAAACAAAAAGACAAATAGTAACTGTAGACTGTTGGAAATGTGAGACAGTTTATAGCTTTGTTATTATTGAACTATGTTTATGATTGATATTATCATTTGTTGTATTTTTAGCTTGATGTTGCAACTGAATCAAGAGCTTGAACAAGATGAATCTCGAAGTTTTAGAGCTCCAGTGGGTTCACCAATTGCCAACTCTCCGCCAGGTCGGGTCCTTTGTGATGTTCTTTTGAGATAAGAGTAGTCTTAATAAATTGTTTTTAAGTTATTGACTTCTCAATCCCTTTTCTTTTATAACTGCTGTTTCCCTAACAAGCTAATGGTCGTGACAGGTAACTGGGGGCAGTTTAATGGCTCTATTGAACATAATTCTATGCAAACAGCCAGTAAATCCCCTGTTTATAGCAACCTGAGCCCAACAGCAGGCAATCATTTGCCTGGATTGGCTTCAATTCTGCACCCACAACTATCAACCTCTGTGAAGGTTGCTCCCATTGGCAAGGACCAAGGAAGGGGTAGCCATGTCGAACACATGCTAAGCAGTACAAATTCAGCTTATGGGGCTACTTTGCAACAGTCACATTCATTTCCAGAGCCCAAGTCGACCCAGTACCATCAAACAATGTCCTCTTTTGGCCCTTCAACTTCAAATGGATCTGGCATTGAAACATTATCTGGGCAGCAGTTTCTTTGGGGAAGTCCGAATCCATACTCAGAGCACACCAGTTCTTTAGCTTGGTCAAGACCAACTATGGGACTTCCCTTTACATCTACTGGAAAGGGCCCTGCCTTTCAATACTCAGGTCGGCATTCCTCTTTGCTCGGCTCATCCCAGCCACATCACCATCATCACGTTGGGTCTGCTCCATCTGGTGCTCCTTTTGAGAGGCATTTTGGTTTCTTCCCAGAGTCACCAGAAACATCATTAATGAGTACTGTTGCTTATGGAGGTTTGGGTTTGGGCCCTAGTGATGGAAATTTTATGGTGAATATGGGTGCTCGTGCTGCAATTAACCCCGGTATTAATATACCTGGGAGCATGTCTGAAAATGGCTCATCAAGTTTCAGGATTCGGTCCTCCCAAAGGCTTAGCCCCGTGTTCTTAGGTAATGGCCCATACCCAGGAATGCCACCTTCCAGCATGGATAGTTTGGCTGAGCGTGGGCGGAGCAGAAGGGTTGAGAACCAGGTTGATAGCAAGAAACAATTTCAGCTTGACCTAGATAAGATTAAAAGTGGGGAAGATACCCGAACAACTTTAATGATAAAAAATATCCCAAATAAGTAAGAGTTACCTCTATGATTGTCATTTGTGAATAGACAGCCATATTTTTACATTGTTGGTTGCCTATTTATGACAACTTCTAAATTATTATTGTGCTTCAGATACACCTCGAAAATGTTGCTAGCTGCTATTGATGAAAATCACAGGGGTACTTATGATTTCCTCTATCTGCCGATTGATTTCAAGGTAATTAAATTGTGTGCTTCTGAAGGAGTAGTTTCAACAGGTCTTTTAGTTTTCATTCTGTATTTATATGCATTAATGCTTCTTAAATTGAAACTGATTGCAATTCCTTTTTTTGGTGCAGAATAAATGTAACGTGGGCTATGCATTTATCAATATGCTATCTCCTTCTCACATAATTCCGTTCTATGAGGTTTTATATTTTATCCTCTTTTAAGGGTTTTTGGATTAGTTTCTTTCTCTTTAAATTCCCTACTATTTCAAGTCAAAAGCCCTTTTCTTTTACCTCATAAATCTTAGTTTGGCTTCACAATTGATGTGCTCCTTGAGTGGTATAATATAAAGAGGACTTTTTGGAAAATGTAGTGAAAAAAGTTGTAGATCTTTTTAATGTTTCTAGTTTTATGCAGGCATTTAATGGAAAGAAGTGGGAGAAGTTTAATAGTGAGAAAGTTGCTTCCTTGGCATATGCTCGAATCCAGGGAAAGGTGGCCCTTGTGACCCACTTCCAGAATTCAAGCTTGATGAATGAAGATAAGCGGTGCCGACCAATTCTCTTTCACTCAGAGGGTTCAGATGTTGGTGATCAGGTAATAAAATGATTAACTCCATAAAAGTCAATTGAACTATGCTTAATTATAGTGATATTAATCTCAGCGATGGACTCTTGAAGTTACAAAGTTTTGCAGCATGCTGGAGTTTCCTTTAATGAGCATTGGCTGTGGTGTAATTGTTCAAGGTAGTTCATGGCTTTTGCTGATCAGTCGTCCATATTTTACTATGCAGATCATCCAGGAACATCTTCCCTCCAACAGTTTGAACATCCAGGTCCCCAAAACAAATGATTCCTACTTGGTCAATTCTTCAGGAAGCCCGACGAAGGATGGCTCCGGGGAGGAGCCAGAAAGTTGTTGACAGTTTCCTGTGCAGTTTGCACTTGGCCACACTGATGGTGGCTGTGAATGCTAACTTTTGCGTATATAATAAAGTGTATAAAGTTCTAGGAAGAAATGAATCCCAGACAAGAAGAAAAAGAAAAGAGGCAAGGAGGTTTTGTATGGAAGTACTTCCCTAATTTTGTTAGAGAGCTTTGGAAGAAGCTGTAGCTTGTAGGAGCATTTTGGTGATGTGCGATGCAGATCACTGGCTTGATATTAAAAGGGAGGAGCAAAGGGGAAGCATGAGCGAACTCAATTATCTGAGCTGGCAAATGCAAGTACCAGTTTGTGCCGTGACGATTTCTCCTAAGACCTCTGCTCTTTTCATTTTGTTGACATTTGTTGCCGGATAACTTATTCATCTGCAAATATGATGTTTATATGGGTAAATGTGCAGGAGTTTTTTTTTTTTTTCTAATGGTTGGCAATTTAGCATGGGCTGCAAAATTGTATAGTTGGGGAGGGAGTTCAATCTTTTTATGTATTTGGTTTTCTTGAAGTGGAAATCCGGATGTTGTATCAGTAGGTGGAACATGACATTGTACAGACTGCTGCTTCTCTCTCTCTCTCTCTCTCTCTCTCTCCCTGGTTGTAGTTGTGTAGAGGGATGCGTGCTTATATAATTGTAAAAACATTTGCTAAATCTTTCGAATAAACAGAAGAAACCCGAACTGATCCTTCAAATTCTTGATGCTATCTAAAAGAACCATTCCAGACAGACATTAATGAAGAGCTCTTGGGTATTGGCTTTTAAGCTGATTGACAAGTAAAATAGTCCTTAAGTCGTGGAGTGCAGCTATAGAGAGCAATTCCTTTATTTCATCATCCGGTACGTTTGCTCTTAAATGGAAGGCTGTAAAATTCAACTGTAAATCCTAAATCGTGAAACTTAAAACAGCCATTTATGCTTACACTCAGGATGGTAGGGTTAAGACGTTCCTTCCAGTAAATATATTTATACAGGTGAATGCATACATATATACATAAATCCACACAGCCGTTCTACACAAATTGGCAGCATACACTTAATAGTGGCAGAGGATAGGCTTAGAAGTCAAAAATAATCACCTGGGAACAAGCAAGTTTTGATAAACCATCAAGGGTTTGCCAGAATTTTCATGACATAACATAACCATAATTCAGGTGCCCTACAGACAATCTCCTCGATCTCCTTTTATAACAACAGTGGTTCTGGACAGTTAAGTCATCCGGCTTTTATCTGCCTGTGGGCTCTCCTTCCCTTAATTCCCTCGTTTTAAGTTCTAGGTCAATGAGGAAATAGCATTTCTTGTGCTCTCTAACATAGTGGACTTGACCATTCATCCTGCTGAGAAGTTTCCGAGACAGGTTGAGCCCTAAGCCTTCCTGTGTTGTCCACTGGTTTCCTTCTTCAAATATATCTTGGATAAGAGCAGAAGGAATACCTTCACCAGGGTGTGTCATTCTACATGCAGAAGAAATGGATTTGTTTAGTCTGTGCATGTGTATCTTATTTCTTTCAAAGGAGATAGAGAAGCACAGATACAAGGTTATCTGCATGAAATGGTCTAAAAGATAATGAGTTATGGATTTTGTAATGTTAGGAAGGTTTTTTTATTGCTTTCCTGCTCAGAGAAAAATTGTGTCATCTACAGGATGGATTTCAGTTTGAAGCTTTAGCAAAGAGAGAAGGTGAGCTTCAAAGTTTTAAACCGGAACTTGGAGATATCAGAAGATTGGTGAAAGTGAAACAAGTAAAAAATTATGTCCAAGGCCTCAAAGCAGATCCAAAACTGAATGAATAGAACTGACCTGAACAGAACAACAAAGAGGACAGCCAAGTTTAAAAGAGAAAAAAAAAAAAAAACCAAACAGGACAAGCTAAATAAGGAAAAACTAAACCCACGAAAGAAATTAAAAGTCTGAAGCTGATCATAATTGGAAAAGGCAAGGTAATGGAAACACAACCTAATGCAAAACAAAGTACACTTCGGAGTATATTATGGTGCCCATGCAATGTTCTAATGTACAAATAAGTAACAAATTAAAAGTGGAGTTATTGCAGTGGAATTGGTGCTGAAGAGAATCAAAAGGGTGTTTTCAATACATGTTTTTTGGTAATTACCCTTGATGACATTCAGTTATTGCAGGACAATCATGCAGCTTTTCTACAAGGCAAAAAACCCTTTTTGTTTGATTTCTCACACCTCCATTCAATCTATATTACGTATCCAAACTATTTTTTACTTACCCCAAAATAAAAAGAAAAGAAAAACCCTTTTCGACTTTCTTGGATTTTCTTGCATCACCATAATGTCCTTTAATTTTCAATATGACAGCAACATTCTAGGTTTCCAATATATTCAAACGAATACCGAATGTGTTTATGCAATCCCGGATTTCATGGAGTTTCTCAACATGGCACACTGAACTGAAAGACACTGATGCCATGCCACAACAACTAAGTGATATCAATTCTCGCGTGTAACCACAGTCAATGCGTGCAACAGCTAGAAGGGACTCTAGGACGAGCAAACTCAAGGCCCCCAAAGGATAGGATTAATCATAAATTAAATGAGTGTTATAATCCCTGATCTGTGTAGATGGGAATCACAAGACTTCCATTCTGAGAATGGTAAGATACATACTTTTTTGGAGGGAGATATCTAGAAACGTGTGAGTGACACCTCCACTCCCTTCCTGTTCTTACAACAAAAAACTTTTAACGAAGAAATACAAAAAAAAATTTAAAAATGGAGAAATTGGATAATGGGATGAGAGGTGAAACTCCTTCAAAGGTCATATATTAACTCAAAAAGTGGTTGTTATGTAATGAACATAGCAATCAAAGGAAATACGGGATTTTTAGTATAGTATGTGAATATTCGTAAATGAAATAAGTCATGGTTTGGGTACCTGAATTGTATGCGGATAAATTCACTGCCATCCTGTATCAGCTTCAGACCAGGTGAAACTTTGATTTCCACCCAGCCAGCTGGATATGGTGCATGGTGCACCACATTAAGCAAGAAATCTGACAAGACCAGCTGAAGTCGAATTTGATCCCCATACAGAGATAGTGTTTTTATTTCTTCTGGAATCTCATGAAAAAGCTTCAAGTTTCTTTCTTTCAGCAAGATCATGACTTGACTGACAATGGCATCCAAAACATTTCCCAATAGAAATTCTTCCATTTTTAGCTGCAGGCCACTGCTGTAACCAGGATTAGATATTAGAAACTAGGGATGTTTTGCTGCATAGGTTCATTTTCGGTTCAAAGAATGACTAATGTGAGATGTCTATGGAGAGATGTATAGATGTATGATTACTATGATAATACTTTGAGGGGAAAAAAAAGTGAAAATAATCTACAAATAATAAGGTGAATGACCTTTCTTTACCTATAAAAAATAATAATAAGGTGAATGACCAACATTTATCATTTATAATCGAAGGAGCAAGAACATATTGCCAAAGATAACAACACTAGTAGAAAGAAAATAGCAATGTGCATCACAAAAGAAATTATAGTTAACGATAAGACAATCTCAACCTCAAAGGACACATAAATGAAGAAAGAATGAATTCGATTATATATTCTTTAGTTGAATATCCAGTTGGATTTATTCAAGGCATGTGAGCCTCAAATGAAATGAGTCAAATCTGGTCCAAAGGGGGCTGAAGAAATATAATGATAATTTCATCTCGCTGACCTTTCCATCAGGGTTCTTATTTTCTGTTCTTTTTTTTTTTTTTTGGGGGGGGGGGGGGGGAGGGGGGTGATTGATTCATGAAAGTCAAGAGTAAACAATTTAAATTCAAGTATGTGTTCTTCTAACTTCTTCATCGAACATGTGCACATTCCCCAAGAACCATTGAAACATTTTATTTGCTTTTTCACTGGGCATGCTGCATTTAAGAAGCAAAGTCACTCTTGCAATAAAACTTCAAAAGCATAAAAAGCATGTGTGGCGTGCCTAAGCATATGTACCATGCCTAAGTGAGAGGTCCTTCTATAAGATCTAAGATTTCCTTCTATTGTAAGTAATCAACATTGATACAAAATATTCAGTTAATTTGTATGGCTTATGGGTTGCAGATGAACTCAAACATCCTGTTAAATATAGTACAGAATATAAAACTTAAATTATGCATTTCATGGGCCTACAACAAAGACTCACCCTTCCTCGATCCTCCTGAAATCCATATCCTCGATGATTGTCATGATCTGTCTTTCACATGCATCACTGGTGTCGAGAAATTGCTTCTGATGTTCTGAAACAGCTGTATTTTTTAGAAGTCTGTGGGTAAAGCGAATACCATTCAGAGGATTTTTCATTCCTTGTCGTACATAAGCCAACTCCTTCAATTTTGAAAAGTATTCTCTATCCTCTTTCCCGCTCGCTTCTAAAGGCTGCTGCAGGTCAGGCATAACAATCTGCAGGAAGAAGAAACAACCAATTACGTTCCCAGCTGCATCACTCCTCTTGTTTGCTGTTAAGAATACCTCCACAAATTTCCCATTTTTATCAAAAAACCCAAAAGGGGACTTCTCGGTATCTTGACCAGTAATTCCTTGGTACAATAAAATCATAAATTTAGTTAGTGTATCTTGACCTTTCAGCCGACAGAATCCTCCAAAGATTTCCCCAGGAAGCATTTTACCCATGACTTCATCTCTCTTCCAACCAGTTAGCTTTTCCATGGCTGCATTCCATTCAGAGCAGCAGGCATTCTCATCAGAAGCAAATATGGGAGGAATCAACGGATTAAGACTTTGTATGATGGCTTTATAATCCCCTTGCAAGCGGATGAATTTATCGGTAACAACTTTCTCACGTGTAACATCCTGACCCACAAAGCACACCCCAACAAGTTTGTTTGCGTAATCCCTACTTGTGCAGGCACTGGCCACAATATATACAACTGACTTTTGCTCATCAAGCCCAAAGTTTCTCAACTTTAACTCAATGTTTTTGTCCTCCTCACCTGGATGATTTTGAGGGACTGAAAATTATACCACTTGGAAAATTTTGAGAAAAGAAAAGAAAGTGGTATAAGCTGAAGGCTCTATAAGGCAATGAATATAGAAATAAGATGCACCACCCATATCTTTGCAAATTTCGCAAGAAATAATAATTACAAGTGACTATAACAACTTTATTTGTATATTCATATAATTTAATAAACATTTGGGCAGTAACCCCTTGTGCCAGTGCTACATTCAGATTGAGATTCGCTCCTCGTGCTTTTTTCTTTAGGAATAGTCCCTCATGCGATGACAACTTTTGAATCAAGCCCCTATGTTAGAAATCCCATTCACCCTAATTAACGGAAAACACATGGCAGACCAAATTCTCAAACATCACAATGTGGAAAAGATTATTTTTTTCATTTAAAAAATAAATGAAAATACAAAAACAAAATTATAATAATATATTTTAAAAAAAAGAAAAATAAATTGGTGGTGTTGGAAGGTTTCTCCTCCCTGCCGCTAAAGCAAGGTCCACCACCAAGGTGGCCAATGCAAGTCTAGCGGGCAGTCTTACTAACTGCCAAGTTTTTTTTTCCTGTTTTTATAATTATTTTTAAAAGATAAACTATTGTACTTTTATTTTTGTACTTTTATTTGTTTTTTTATAAGTGTTTTTGTACTTTAATTTGTTTTTTAAATATTTTTTTTATAGCTAATCAAGAAATTTTATTCATAAGAGACAAAGCCCAAGTACAATTTGTTTTTAAATATAAGAAAATAGAATTTTCCACATGGCAGTATTACTGTTTTCCATGTGTTTTCGCTACCTAGGATGGACAAAATTTCTTATGAAGGGGCTTGATTCAAAATTTGTCATAGCATGGGTGGCTATTCCTAAAAAGCAAGCGAGAGAAATCTTAATTAGGCAAAGTATAGGGGATTCCTGACCAAATTTTTCTTTATGTATATTCATGAGAAAAAAAAATGTTATTTTATGAGATTTTCAATCCAGATTCAAAGAGCAAAAGGAAAAAAAAAAAAAAAACTGGATAGTAAAGTAATGGTAAAGGAAATGTAAGGCTATCATTACCCTTCAATTAATTGGAATTTAAGAAAAGCCATAATGGTCAAGTTGAAAAGATGCCTCAATTTAATAAAAAATGGACAAAATGATTCATGCAACCACACCATCTAAGGACAAAACTCTGTGGAAATCAATTATATTGTTTAGATTTTGAATGTACCAAATGCCAATATATGTCTTAGCAGTTACATCTTCAGAAAGCTCTTTGAATCATACAAAAGTTACGAATGCGATGCAGTTTACTATGATGTTTGAGCAATGTGGTAATTAAAGAGTTCAGCGTTTATCAATGCTAAAAGATTTATACCTAGCAAAGCTCTGCATAGAAGATTTTCAACAGTTCCACGTGAGTCCTCATGAACAACTTCATTGACCAGGGACTTCCCTGTAGCTTCGCTAGCCTCTAAGCCTGTCAATTCAGCAATTTTAGCATTCCATCCATTGATGAGACCATCTGAATCAACGCCAAAAATTGGAACTGTAGCTGTTTCAATCAATCTAACCATTTCACAAGCCACTGAACTGAGTTCATCTATCCACTGGATCTCAGTATCATTCTGCTGAATGTTATTCAATGATGTAGAACCACTGTCCTCCATAGCCTCGAATGAGTCTCTCAGAATAAGTTGCAAAGAATGAATAGCATTAATTTCTGAAACCTCCCAAGGCATACTTCTACTTTTTACCACTTCAAGAAAAGCTTTAAATGACGATCTAGGGTGCATTTTACTGCCATCATCTTTATCCTCTGGATGATGCTTGGCTCCTCCCCATTTTACTTCCTTCGCAGTGTGAGACCTAAACCAGAACAAGAAATCCCTTGAAGTGATTCTTGCAGTAGCCATGCCGCAAACTTCATCACCCAACAGAGCAGCACCAGGGTAACCAGCAGCAGCTAAACTATCTGTACTCAGTCCTGTGGAATCTCCATGATTATTGAGCAGCCACTCCACAATATCTTTCACCTGCAACTCAGTTGGAGTTACACCCACATGCCAACATTTCCCAGCATAAAACAATGCAGCCCCATCACACTTAACAAGATCCATGATACTAGGAAATTGAGTGATGATACCAGATGGGGCATCCCGGAGGAGCATGTCACATAGTAAGGTTTGTGTCCTAAGAATGTTCTTCTCTGCCAATTGTGATGCCAGTTGAAGCTCCATGTATAGCTGAACTCCAAATGCCTGCGCAAGGAACTCACATGCGTAGCGAAGGGGGAAAGAGACATAGCGGGAGGAAGTGTGGTGGCACACTACCAACCCCCAAAGCTTTGACGAATTGTTATCATTGACAATAACTGCCATCACCAATGAGGCAATGGAGCCCATATTGGCCATGTACTGTGCGTGGCAGCCATGTGGTGAACGAAGCGTTGAGTTGACCAAACAAAGAGGCTGCTTTAGTTCTTCACTTTGAATGACACTTACAGGAGTTGCATGGCAATCACAAATCATTCGCACTCGATTCTGCTTGAATAAGAAGCGAGTAGCTTGAGGGATATCCGTGGCAGGATAATGTAAGCCCAAATAGGGTTCTAAGTCTGACCTTCTGATTTCAGACACAACTTCACCATGATCATCATCATGGAACTTATAAACCATAACCCTGTCATACCCAGTGAGCTTCTGAACATCCTCCACAACTGTATCACATAACACCCCAATATCTCCCCCAGGGAGTGACTGCAGCCTAGAAATCGCCCGAACAGCCAGTTTCTGTGAATGCACTGCCCCCGCCAGGGAAAATGCAGGATCACCTGACCCTGCGGGCTCCAAATCAATCACAATTCCCACATCAATTCGATGTAGTATAGCGTAAAATGGCTTCTGGATACTCCTAGAGTAGACCCAAACGGGATTTAGCAGCGAAATCTCCCTAGAAGAGGCAGCTTTCGCCAATGAAGCCCCCGAAGAAGGCGTAAACAAGGTTCTAGCATCGATTCCAATCAGACCCTCAAACTCTTTGGACTCAAATTCCCCGTCTAAACCCAACAATTCCAAGCAGTTCTCACTATGACCGATAATTCTGAAAGTGGGTTCCTCGATTGCAAGCATACAACCAAAGGGCTGAACTAGACCACCCCTTTGGATTCTAGACAGATACGCATTCATTTGTTCTTCAGGCACAGATTGTGGAGCATCCAATACTGACCTTGAGTAGTCAAAGGACTTACCCCAAACACCAGACTGCTCAAACTCAGCCATGAGCCTAGCATCAGCATTGTACTGAACAATTGCTTTGCCCCTTCTGTCGTTGATGTTGGTGGTACTGGCGTTGTTGTTGGGCTTCATGATGTTGCTTGCCGCTGAAGATGATAAGGCTGTGCCTCCTTCTCTGCTTCCCGGCTCCATTTTGAGGGCTCCGGTTGATGCGTTTTTCTCAGGAACTCAGGTGGGCATAGGAGGAGGAGTGAAAGTAGCTGGGTCTTTATCATCGCTGTAACTTGCGGCTTCTATCATCCGTACGCACTTGTTCTTGTTGCTTCCTCTCCACACGTCTTTTCTTTCTTTTAACTTTGCGGTTTGGGTTGTTATCTTCTTCCCAAAACTGCTGTAACCGACTCCTAATCCTGTCTTTATCTCGCACTCACTTTCTACTCTCCTTTTGTTTTCATGCATTTTTTTTTAATTTATATTTATAAATATAACATAAGTCTTCTAGTTAATTAAATTTTAATTTTTTTTAAATTCTGTTTATAAATCTAACAATTTTATATTTATTATTAGAAATCTAGTTAAGGACAAACGATGATTTTACATAATATCAAAAGAGATATTGAGTTAAAATTCTAACTCTACACTTAAAAAATTTAAATATCATAAATTACACTTGCATAAAAATAGAATAAATATTTTTTAAAAAACTTTTAGGCCGTGTTTATTGTTCGAACAAAACTCAACTCATTTTAAATCAATCATTGATAAGATTTACTATTTTTTTAACTTTCAATAAAAAAAATTAAATTCATCGTAACATAATTCATATATTTCAATTTAAAAAAATTAAATTCATTTCAATTTAAAAAAATTATACTCATCTCAATAAAATGTACCAAATATAATTACTCAAAACTCAATTAAATGAGGAGATTCTAGGATGAGAGGGTGAACATCATTTATGGGAAAACATGTTAAACTGTAGTTGAAGACGACATGATTGATTTGACAGGCTTTGTGGCCCAAAAATTATTTAGATTCTTGCAACAATTAAAGCATCCAAACGAATGTTCAAAAAAAAAAAAAAATGTTGCATGGTTCTTAATTTTCGCATTTAATTTTCCTTTGAATTATATAGCTGTATATGGTCGACATGTTGCTTTCTATCGACGGAATCATGAATTTGTGGCCACTTTGCATGCCCACCTGCATTTTTTTTTTTTTTTTTTTTTTGTGTATGAGATTTTTTTCAACTTTAATATTTAAAAAATAAGTTAATTAAGTAATGAAAATTTCTATTAGTTAATTTATAAGTTTGTCGATAAAATGTGTTATTTCTTTTAATTAGCTTCACAAATGACTATTCAATTCCGGAACAAACTGAGGAAAATTTAAATTTTATGAGATGGATATGTCAATGATCATTTACCATAATTAAATAAAGAGAAGTATTTTAGTAACAAAGGGAAATATTTTATAATATTATTTTTTATTTTGAGATTTAAAAAATTTGAATTATTTTTTATGTTTTGTTTGAAAGTTTTAAAAAGTTGTAATGATTATGTAAAATAGTGAAAAAATTATAAAAATATTTATATTTAAATAGTGTTTAGATGTTGAAATGAGATGAGATTGATTGAAACCATAAATAAAACCAAACAAGGCCTTAGTTTTGAGTCTTTAGTGATGGATATGTGTCGACATGTAATTAGTCATAACGTAAGATTCGCTGACAAGACATGAGTTTTGTTAGTTAGAGTAATAAGATGATGACAAAAGTACTAAAACTAATTAGAAAAAAGGTTTAAAATAAATTATAGAAATTAATTTGTCCAAAAATCAAATCGATGTATGTATTAAAATATATTTTGCATATCAAAACTACAACTCTTTCTTTTTTTCGATTTACAAATAAACTATCATAGCTATCAATTTTCGTACCAAAATATCTTTTTTTTTTTTCTTTATTTCATTTTTTTTTATAAAAGTAATGATAGTTGCAGTCGTGAGTGTGCAAGGGCCGCGCAATTACTTTATAAAAAGTGAATAAATATAGGATCCACATGGAAAAAAAACTAATTTTTTAATAATAGATTCCACTCTTTTTTAAGATGACTGTAAGGTATTTGTGCCCTTCACGACGACGGTATATAAAAACTAAAAACTCACTTCAAGTATACCAATTTATTCAATTACTTAGATGCATGCACCAATCACATAAAATTATGTGATGCATAATCTCTTAAAAAATGTACTTCTAATATATTTTCTAGATATAAAATTACTGCATGTTCCGTAAACAACTCTATCATGTGTATTGTGTATCATGTGTATTGGTAGGAATCCCTCGTGCAGTAGCAACTTGGTCTGCTTTGCTTTTAAGGCTAAAATTTAAAATTTTGAAAACTTTGAAAACCTCAAATCTCATCATTACAATTTTTTCAAATTTTCACACAAAATAAAATAAACAATTCAACTTTTTCAAATCTCAAAACAAAAATAATATTAAAAAATATATTCTAACAATATTTTATTCAACTTTTTTAACTTTAATTTCAACTCATCTCATCTCATCACAGAAAACAAACAAGGCCTTAATCATATTGTTCTTGTAATCTTGGACGTAAGGCATAAGGCAAACTGGGTAACAAGCGAACAACATGTAAAACGATACAAGTTTGAGCAAGTAATCAGAACACGTTTCCCTCCCTACTTTGAATCCGAGCTAAAGCTTGGAGCTAAAGTTTGAACAAGTACTCGGAAAGAGTTTGAGCAAGTGCTTGGAAGTAGCTTGGGAGTGCTCGAAAGTGACTCTTCTAACCAGGTGTCCTCACGAAATCCTTATTTCATCAATAAAACATCGTTATGAGAAAGTTCACAGACTCACTTAATTTTTGCCAAACCATGCGCAAAGACTTTATTAACACATGCTAGGGGTGTAAAAAAATTGAAAAACCGGTTGGAACAGACCAGTGAGTTCGGTCTAATTTTTAAGTGGTCTGGTACGGTACTAGTCTTAAGAATCAAAACATGTGCTATACTAGTTTTTATATTTTAAAAACCTATTTAAACCGCGTGAACGGACCGGTATATATATTTATAATTTTTTTATTATATTATATATATTATATGCTAAATTGTTATTTAATATAACATTAAATTCTAATCTTACTATTCAAATCTATTAATCTTATAAAGTAAAATTAATATAACATGTGATACAACATAAAATTAATCTTATAATTTTTAATATAACATTTGATATAACATATAAATTTTAATATTATAATAGAAAATTAATATAACATAAGATTTTAATTTTAAACATAAAAATTAATATGAAGTTATTAATATATTTATCATTGATATATATATATCAATGATAAATATATTTTTGGCATAATAAATTATAATATATATATATTCTTTTTGTAAATACATTTTTATACATTTAATCATATATACTCATATAAAAAGTTAAAAACTTATATAGACTATAGTTAAATTCATTACCATACTAGTATGTGTTAATTATTATAAAATAATATACCTATACTATAATATAAATAGACTAATAGTTTAGTATATATAAACATCATATTATTATTAACATAAATAATCAGAAAAATCAGACCGAAATTGAAAACATCGGAAGTTTCAATTCCTGAAGTGAATTTGTTAGGTATTGATTCTTAAATTTTCAAAATCGGTGTATACCGATTCGGTTTTAAAAAATGTACAAAACCAGACCGAACCGGACCGATTACACCTCTATGTACAACGTTCAAAACCCTGCTTGAAGAGCTTGACACTCATTGGCTGAGCTTCTGGGATGCGACAGAACACATCATTGCAGTCTTTACCACCCTCTCAATCTGGTGTATACCTAGACAGCTAGATGCTTGCTAGTCAACGAACCAATCTCGCGTCGAGTGATAGGGGACCTATGGCACCATTTCATCTTTTATTTCCTCGTCGACCATCACTTTCTTTCACTCTCTGTTATCGAATCTCTCTTTAGCTAGTACTAAAGCTCTCTCTGTCTCTCTGCCTTCCTCTCTTTTCACTCTCTATCTCTCTTGTTTGTTTTAACTTCCCCTCCAAAAAAGAAAACCATGCTCTTGCTCGCACACACTTGGATGCCCAAGGTCACCATCAGACTACTTGAAGCCAACCAACCAACGACCAAACTCAATGAATATCATTGCTTGAGATAAATGTATTCCTTGACAATATTTTCAATGCATGCTTGATGGGCTTATGATATCGTATGTTTAGATTAAGTTTATCGTTCTCATATTGTTAAGAAAAAATGGGTAATGAGATATCATCTTGACCTTACTCTCTCATTGTTTGCCTTGCAAGTTGTCTAGTGGTTTTTATTGCCCATAAAAAACCATATAAAGATTATTCATGTGATTTCATGATTTTACCTCACATTTTGTCTTGAAAGTTTTTTTTTTCATATTGTACATGGATTTGTAAACCTTTATAATATTATATTTCAGCTTTGAGATAATATTTTAAGGGGATTTTGGCTGTTTGTTTTGTGTGTCTCATGACCCCAAGCCATGATGTTGTATTATTTTGATAGAGTTCCCATGATCACTTAGGAGCGTGTAACAATGGAATGACATCTCCTTGGTTGATGTTAGGCTATCAATGAGCTCGGACAAAACAATAACGCTCTCAGATTGAGTTGTTATCTCTTGGCTGATGAAGACTAGAGAATGCTTCTGGTGAAGTGATTCTTGAGATGAAGTCATATGCGTGATCGTTACTTGCGGTATGGTGAAGAGAGCTAGGGTGTGTGTACGACCATTTGAGGAGAGACCGTGGTGCACACGTTAAAAATGGTGAAAAGGTCTAAGTTGGTTTTAAGAAAGGGAGAACCTGTGGTTCTCAGATGATTTATGGTTATTGGGGAACCTGAGGTTCTCGGATGATGATCTTTGTACTTGATGTTGAGCATTGGATGCTCGGAATGTTTACTGTGTTGAAGGAAATATTTATTTTGATGCTTGGGATGCTGCAATTTTAAGTTTGTAGATATTATTTACGTTGCTTAGGATCTTCATGACTTGATTATATATGTTAAATTTATCATGAAACATTAATAATTGGATTTTCGATTTTCTATGATTCACAATAATAAATAATAATAGTTAGAAAACGTACCTCCCTCCATTACAGTTTGATAAATAATCTGATCTGACTATGAGAGAAGGATCACCCTAGCAACTTTACCTTCGAGTATCTCCCGATGGCTAGAGGCACAAATTATGTTGTAGGTGAGAACCTTAAACCCCTTAGTACTATTTATAGACTTCTGGCCATCATGAAATCTAGAGACATTCATGTCCCACTATGACTAGAATAGAGGTATTCTTGTCCCACTGTGACTCATTAATTAAGTGATAATATTTGAATTAGTCTAAACCCATTAAGATATGGGTATGTGGGGACATAAAATTTTAATAAAACTCTTAAAATATATCGATATTTGGGTTTCTGATTGTATAAAGGTTTTAAGGTTATGAATATCTATTGCTCAATGATTATAAATACCATTATATTATTGATGCTCCAGTGCTGCATTCTCGTGGAGAAAATTATTGTTTGCTCGGATTCTCTTATCTTTGTAAGTATGTATCATTGCTTGGGTTTCTTATGTTTCATACTTGTATTCATTTATGTTACATGCATTGAACATATTGTCGTGGTAAACTTATTGAAATTTTTCTAAATTTTATCATAGTAGCCTCATTACGGTTTCACTCATCAAAACTAGAGACTTTGATGCAAGTATAGGTGATGAGATCATGTACGAGCAAGAAGACCCAACACAGCCCAAAGAGTGAGACATGGATCTATCCCCATTTGGGCTATTGTTCTATTATTAATTAATGTTATAATGTGAGTGATTTTGATAGACATAATTATGGTTGTAAAAACCTTGTGATGGTATTGTGATGTTGAGATAATATGGCTTATCGATGACACTTATGATGCTGTATTTAGAGGTGGGCAGCGGGGCCCTGCATGTTGTGAAATGTTGTGCAAACACACACACCAATGATAGCAAATAAAGTAAAAGCAACACAATCAAGCACACGACACACAATATACGTGGTTCAGCAAATTGTCTTTGTCCACAGAGCTGCATAAATTTTATTAATAGAGGAGATTGCAATTACTCAATCTCAACTCACACTCTCTAAGACTTTTTGCTCTCTCACACAATATGCATTCACTTGACAATTGTTTACTCTCAAAATATGTTGAAAGTAGTCTAACACTAGTCAAATATGACAAATATATAACAAAAGGCGCTGGAAACCCTAATTGGCAAAATCTGCATTTTTCGCTTGAGCGGCGTGTTGAGCACGTCTTGAGCGAACGACTAAATCAACATTGGCTCTAGCGGGGTGTCGAGCGGGCCTCAAGCGAACATTAAGATTTGTATCTCGCTCGAGCTCACTGTCGAGCGAGACTCGAGCGAACTCACGGGTTGAGCTTTGTTCGAGCCCACTGTCGAGCTCACGTTGAGCAAACTCATGGGTTGAGTTTCGTTTGAGCGCACGTCAAGCACACATCCAACAAACACCTTTTTTAGCTGCAAAACCAATCTCTACATACACCCCAACAATCTCCCACTTGGAGACTGGATCTCTACAAGCTAGCCACTGTTTCCAGCTAAACCCTATCATCTTTGCAGCTCACAGCTCTTGTCTTCAAGCAAGAAGACGCACTAAAGTCAAGCCTGACTTCAGTCTTCCACGTACATCGCCCTTAGTCAGTACATCCACTGGGCGACTCACAACTCCCACTGTACCAAGAGTATCTGGTCTCGAACCGATCTTAGCAACTTTAACCAACTTTCTCAGGCTTTCTTTTGGAATGACAAAGCTGATTCCCTTTGGCTTCCTCACATGTTTCGTACGGTCAAGCCTGCCTTTTTATACTCATGTATTTCCCTGCACATCACTGGACCCTGATGTTAAATACAAAGAATTAGATCTCTTACCATGAACTAAGACCAGCGCACCCTTAGTGATCTTCCAAGCTCTTCCAAAGAATGCCGCTGTCATCAAGCTGTCCCACAGAGATCAAGTTTTTCTTCAGATATGGAACGTGTCTGACTTGCTGTAAAGTCCACACGCCTCTGTTTAGAAGTGTGATGTGCATATCACCCACTTCCACTACATCCATTGCCTCTCCATCAGCAGCATACATCTTCCCAAAATCACCAGCAACATAATTCTGCATGATTTCTCGACATGAGGTGCTATGAAACGAAGTCCCTGAATCCAACACCCAATCATCAATCGGACTGTGCATTGTAAGAAGTAAGGTATCATGAATTTCTTTTGCCACCACATTCATAGCATCATCTTCAGCACTTTCTTGATTCCTGCAGTTTCTCTTGATGTGGTCCGGCTTGCCATAACTCCAACACGTGATCTGCTGCTCAGATCTCGTCTTACTCTTCCCCCAGCTCTAAATACATTACCTGAGTCTAACTTATAACTCTCCACATCATCAATGACATCCGTATAATTTTGACTTAAGCATATAGGAGTTGACTTCAGCTAGTTTTGCATGCACACAAGAGCTTCTACAGTTCTAGGAGCCAAAGAACTCTTAAATGGATCCAAGACACGGCCTCTTGTACTAAATACCGACTCAGATGCAATGGTGGTGATCGGAATGGCCAAGATATCTCTTGACATTAGAGCAAGAACCGGATATTTGCTTGAGTTGACTTTCTACCATACCAAAATTTCAAAATTCCCCGTAAGAACCTCAACATCCTCCAACAAATACCGCTCTAGTTCAAACTTACAATCCATCAAGGATGCTGATTTTTGGTCTTTATGGAATCCTAACAAAAAGTCCATGGAATCATCATCATTACAAGTACTACTACTACTACTCTCCAATGTCCTCATTGATGCACTACCTTCACCACTCCGACTCCGAGTTGACTTAGACCCAGTTACGCGGCCACTACAAAACCCTATATATTGTTCATACAAATATTCCATATCCCTCTTGAGGAGTACATCAAATTCCTCACCCCTCTCATCAGCCAATGTTTTGTTGAACCAATATGCTTGAGCAACTAATTTATACCGTGGATAAAAAATGGCAACAACAAACAACAATCAATTTATTTTTCTAAGATTATCCCAATATTTATTATACTTTGTCTTCATTCTCAAAGTTATTAAACTCAAGCTTCGATTACTATTGTCAAAAAAAGCATTCAAGTTTTTATGAATATTAATAAACTCTTGGATATACAAATTTGATGTGACATATAGTGTACCAGAAATACACAGGGTGACATTATAAAACACATGACGAAACTTCGAAAAGTTTCTTATGGTCTCCCAATCATCAGCCCTAGGAGCTCCTAGACCCTTTTTCTTATTCCCATCCTCAGACAAATAAACTCGTGAGTAGGGATCCTTATCAAGCAAAAGTTGGAAGGCTTTTTGATATTTCTCAGCCACGTCCAACATAAGAAAAGTCGAGTTCCATCTAATAGGCACGTCAAGACACAATAAACTAGAACATGATACTTTTGACCTATCAACACAAGACTTGAAAGTGGCAAGTCTTTGGGGAGAAGACTTCACATACTTAATCAAATTTCTGACTCTTATGATCGAGTCATCAACATCTTTCAAACCTTCACTCACAACAAGGTTTAAGATGTTTGCCGTACACCTCATGTAAAAAAACTCATGAGCTGCAACACAATCATCACTTCCTATTTCCCTTATTTTCAACCAATCAATAGCAGAGTCGTTAGAGGTAGCATTGTCCATCATAATTGTGAGGATTTTGTCAATTTCCCAATCAAGTATGCACTCCTCCAACTCCCTCCCAGTCGTTGCCCCCTTGTGGTCGCTAATCCGAACAAATGAAATGATCCGCTTCTGCAACTTCCAATTACTATCAATAAAGTGAGCGGTCACACACATGTAATTAATATTTTAGATATAAGTCCAAGTGTCGGTGGTCAGACACACTCTTTGTTTGGTGGTCAAAAATGTTTTCTTCAAGCTATCATTCTCTCTCAAGAAGAGTCTCATACAATCACGCATTACGGTAAATCGAGAAGGAATTGGAAATCTAAGATTAAGAGATTTAGTGTATTCACGAAACCCTTGACCCTCAACAACCCTAAAGGGTAACTCATCCACTATCACCATCCTAGCAAGGGCTGCCCGGATTTTTTTCTCATTGTACTTTGTCATCCCTAAGCTCTTCTCCCTTTAGCCTTCAATTCTTGCTTCCGGGACCAAGAATGTTTGAGTCTTGTCCAACTTACTCTTATAGTTTTTGGGGCAAAGTTGGATGTATATTTTCATGGCTGAAGTGCCATGCTTTTTGGAATGGTATTTCCATTGCCTCCCACAATGGTTACAAGTAGCTATAGGCTCTTCGGGATCACAATTAGACACTTTTGTGAAGTGGACCTATACCAAAAACCTATTCTTAGGAACTCTACTACCAAGTGGAGGGCGAGGGTTAGAACATAAGGCACTAGGAGTGCCTACCGAAGATTCTGTTGGTCTGCTGGACTCTTCAACTATGAGATTGGGAGTATCAATAGGTTGTTCTGGGATGCCAAGACAAGATGTAGCTGTGGATGTAGGAGTGCTTGTGCCTTTTATATTCATGATTTAAGAACTAAAACACAACAAACAACAAAATAGTACAGTTAAGATAATCACTAAAACAACCAAACACATCCCCAAAAGCACAATACAAACTCATTAACTCAACTTGTAGATGTTTTACAATCACTAAAATAGAATATATTTTAGAAAATATATACTCATCTTAAATAGAAAAAATCAGACACAACAACATGGATGAAAACACCACTAAAACAACATAAAAAATTACATATTTTTGGGTAACGGATTCCCTAAACACAATCAATAAAATAAATCCAAATTACCAATCAGCAAATTAAAACCTAATCATTTAATCGTATAAATCACTAAATCAGTACACGACAGAGGCAATCTAGGTCCAGGAGCTTACTGTGGTGAAGGGCTGATCTGGAAGAAGCACTCTCAAAAGCCAACTCTGGAAATAATTATAGAAAAAGTCAACATTACCAACCTCAAAGATTTGATTAAAGAACATAGACATGAGTTTGGATAACTTACTGACTTCGAATCTTCAATGGGCAGTGATTAATCTATGATTGAGAGTGTAAGAGATCAATAGGCGATGGGGAGTCAAGGGACGGTGTTTGCACAGTTGCAGTACAGCTCAAGAGGCCATTGACGGCGACGACTAGACCTAGGGTTTCAAGGGAAACTCGAGAGAATGATGGCTACGTGACTCGAGGGGCTGCGCAGAGTTGTTGATGGCTGCGCGAGAGAGGGCTGCGTGAGAGAAGGGCTGCGTGAGAGGTAGTGAGAACTGAGAAGGGTTGCATGAGTCCATGAGAGGGAGTGATTGTAAGACACTGAGAGTTTGAGACGGCTGAAGAATCGAAGATTGAAGATGAAATGGGGAGGGGAGAACTCGGGAACCCTAAGCCAGGCCTAATTCGATTTATTATTCCCATTAACAAATAGAAACGGCGCCGTATAATTACTATAGTATACTAATTAGTAATTACTATGAATCTATTTTTAATTTTATATATATTATATATATATATATGAAGATTCATAAAAAAATATATGATATATATTATATATATATGAATATTAAAACAAAGGGCACCGTATACGAAATGAAGATTCACAAAATAGTATTACTATTTTATATATAATATCGTATTACTATAATTTATTATTAGTCTATTACTATATCTTATAGTATAATTACTAATACTATAGTATCATAATATTAGTGTGTTAGTAATTTAATATATATATATATATTAAATCTCTAATCTCTTATAGTTGATATATATATTAATATATATAAATATTAGTAATACACTAATAGTATTAGTATATTAGTATTAGTTATACTAGTAGTGATATTAGTTATACTAATAGTTATATTAGTATTAGTTATTATTAATACTATATATTATACTAATAGTGGTATTAATACTATTTATAGTTATAGTGATTAGTATAACTATATTAGTATAAGTTATAGTGATTTAGTATAACTATATAATATATTAGTATAAGTTATAGTGATTTAGTATAGGTATAATACTATAAGTTATAACTATAGTCTATATTAGTATTAGTATTAGTATAAATATTAGTATTAGTTATAGTGATTTAGTATAACTATATTAGTATAAGTTTCAGTGATTTAGTATAACTATATATTAGTATAACTATATTAGTATAAGTTATAGTGATTAGCATAACTATATATTAGTATTTGCTATAGTGATTTTAATTTAGTATAATTATATAATACTATTAGTATAAATATTATACTAACTATATCATTGATAGTATTAATATACTAATACTAGTATATCACTATAGTTAATAGTATCATATAGTAATATAGTATTATTAGTAATTAATATTATAGTGATTTATATAGTAATTTATATATAGAGTTAAAGTAGATTACAAATCGTATTAGTATTAGACCATAAATCTAATTAATATACTAATGTATATTAGTATTACTAATATATTTATCAAAATGAATATGTTGAGAATTTATTAGGTCAAAAAATATAATTAATGCATGATATTGTTATATAAAATTTACATGAATAATACTTTAGTTATTTTTTTTTATAACAACGGATCTCATTCCATTCATTAAAGAAGGACATACAAAGTTGACTTAAACAACGAGCTAATTACAAATGTTAGTAGTTTCTCAGTACAATTTCGTGACTGATATGGTCTAATCCAGACGGCAAATCTCTAAAGACCAAAGTCTAAGAGATAGCACAACTCTATCCACGACAGATGTTGCAGTAACTAAGTAACAAAACTCTATACTCGACTAATCAGAGTATTGAAAAAAACCAACCCCATCATCACAGCCTAAGTGGAGGGGGGACAACACCCTTCGGACCTAAGTCTAAAGGACGTTTATGGATTTTTTTTTTCTTGAAAATAAAGACAGGGTATAAAATAAACTACATTGTGAAAACACTGTAAAAAGGAAAAAACAATGCACAAAAAGGCTGCTGGAGGGAAAATCGACGATCGATCTTGGGATCCAGAGTCGCTAGTTTGGGAGCAGCAGCGCGTTGCAATGGCAGAGGGCTCCTTGGTGGCGCGTGAGGGCCACACGCCGGCGAGCTCCAAATTTTTCGTCCTGCGCGTGCGGGCTACGCTCCACTCCGGTTGGGGCCGCATTTGGTGGTCGTGTAGATCGGCGGCTGGGCAACCTCCTGGTGGGGTGCGTGTTGGCTATTGGGTGCTGAAAAGTCTCGATTGGCTATTCTCCCTTTATTTGGCCTGAAAAAAAAAATAAAGAAACAAAACCTAAACACTACACAAGAAGAAAACAGAGAGGGGGAGGGAAGGAGTGAGGGGGGAAGGAGCCTAAGCTCCCACCCCTCGATCCGATTTTGAGGTTTGGGAGAGTTTACAGAGAAGGGAGTTTTTTTATACATACTTGACAAAGTCGCCATAAGATCCACTGTGGTTCTCTCCTTACTGACATTGTGTGCCACTGTTCTGGATAAGGTCAGCCAAACGATCCTTAGAACTTGTCAATCTAACAAGGTCCATTCAACATCATCCATACTCTCCGGCTTCTCTCCCAACTTGGTAGCTGGAGCCTCTTCCCATAGAGATAATCCTCAATCTGCATCTTCTAGTACCCAAAATCAGTGCCGTCGAACTTCTCGATCTCGGGTGCGTTCACTTTATCTCCAACTATCGTTCTCTTTTAGATCCGACCTTGGCACTGATACCAGTTTTTGTGAAATGTTGTGCAAACACACACCAACGATGACAAATAAAGTAAAAACAACACAATCAAGCACACGACACTCAATATACGTGGTTCGACAAATTGCCTACGTCCACAGAGCTGCATAAATCTTATTAACATAGAATATTATAATCATTCAATCTCAACTCACACTCTCTAGGGCTTTTTGCTCTCTCACACAATATGCATTCACTTAACAATTGTTCTCTCTAAAAATATGCTGAAAGTCGTCTAACACATGTGAAATATGACAAATATATAGCAAACGGCACTAGAAACCCTAATTGGCCAAATTTGCATTTTTTGCTCGAGCGGCGTGTCGAGCTAACGGTCAAATCAACATTGGCTCAAGTGGGGTGTCGAGCGGGCTTCAAGTGAACATTAGGGTTTATATCTTGCTCAAGCTCACTGTCGAGCGAGATTTGAGCGAACTCACAGGTTAAGCTTCGCTCGAGCTCAGTGCACGTCCAGCAAACACATTTTTTAGCTCTAAAACCAGTTTCCACATACACCCTAACACCGCACCTCACTGCCTCATCCTCGTCCGCGTTGCCTCTGCATGGGCGGGGTAGACCCCCGTCCACCAGATGTAGTTGGCAGGGCCACCCGCCCCGCATCTGGCCCCTAGCCATAATACATATCGAGCATAATGCATATCTATAGTCATAATACATATCTTTATTATTTTATGCTTCAAATTTTTATACACACATATATTGAGCATACGAGCACGTAAAGTTATCACAATTGTGAGGTGTGCCATCGTTGTGGTGCAGATCCTGATGCTATGTCTCAAAACACAAGTGAGAACTGCGTGCGCCAAAATAATTCTCTCTGTTTTTTTTTAAATAAATGAGTAGAGAGCAGCTTTGCCCTTAATAGCCTTCCATGAGAATATGCCACATCAACAAGTCTATCCAAAACATAATAAAGTTTATTACACCAGATCAATTGGAGAGACTCTCAGAAAAAAAATACAAGCCATTAAAAATCTACACAACCAAATCGTAACCCCACCACCATCAGAAGTTGGTGGCGTTAAGAACCCATTTGCAGAATCAATGGGAGAACAAAGATCAACGAATTGGGCCAAACCAATAATCTGTGGGTGGGCGAAGAAACAAGTTGGGGATTAGATCTCCCCTCTCCAGATCTCTTCTTCCTGTTGAACACCTGGGCAGATCTCTTCTCCCGTGTAATTAGTTGTATTGAACAAGAAAATATTTTGCTCAGTTTGTTTTTCCCCTCAAAATACCAATCTTTTTGCAATTTTGTTTTGCTTTAAATTTGCCCCATCGAACAAAAATATTTCTTTTTCCTCATTCTTTCTTGTTTTGGCTGCCATAGATGTCAAGATAATTTAAAGGTGCTTATAAGTCCATGAGGAGACTGATTAATCATATGAAAGGAGGAGATTTTATTCTTGTGGTACTGAACAACTTTGACAATAACAAGGTGATTGCCTTCTGTGAAAAGGGGACAATCGTTAAGCGAGAAAAAAAACAGTTATATTCTTCTCTTTTTTTCTTTTGTTCATTGTCAGAATTTACTTTAATTGCTTTTATAAGATGCCGAAGATCCTCTGTTTACATTTCTCCCAGTCATGGGCTCGAAACCAGCAAGCTCAGCCTCCATGGCTTCCAAAATAGTTGCATAGTTTGGTGTCAGAATTTACTTTAATTGCTTTTATAAGATGCCGAAGATCCTCTATTTACATTTCTCCCAGTCATTGGCTCGAAACCAGCAAGCTCGGCCTCCATGGCTTCCAAAAAAGTTGCATAGTTCAGTGACGAATGGACAATTAATCTGGTGCTTGATGAAAAGATCTAAGTGTGAGAGGGGGAGATCTAAGCGTGAGAGGGGAGTGTGATTTCCTGAAATGCAGTTCTATTGTAATTTAAATGAAAAGCTTACGTGTTACTATATTATTGATGGATTGTTATTTAGATAATATAAGCTTGACCGGTCTGCAGAATTTCTCAAATAAGTATTATCTTTTTTGAAAGACAAAAAATCTAAACCAAAAAAATAAAAGGAAAAAATAATTTTAGAGACAATCTCTCTTTTAAGAAACACACTTTTCAAACACCCTCCGATGCCAAAGTTGCATGCCACTTGCAGTGCACGACCGGAGTTCCTCCTCTATTCTCTTTCCATGAAACTGCACGTGTCAACGCGTTACGCTGAGCTGGTTACCGACCACACGTGGCTCATTTTCACTGGTCCAACCCGTCTCTTAAGGTCGCATCCCAGCCGTTCGCGTGATCCAGCAGAAGCCGACATTAACTGTGTCTCTGACCATTCGTGGAAGTTAAGGACTCGAGATTTCAACAAAGAGGAGCGAGAGGGAGGGGGAGGGGGAGAGAGCGAGAGGGAGTCTCAGCTACTTTCGGGTATGCGCTTATTCAATTCTGCTATTTATTGTAATTTTTTCCCTTGTTTGGGTTCGGCAAATTGAATCTTCATTTACTGTTGGTTGAATCTTGTTTTTGGCGATTTTTCTTCCTCAACGTCATGTTTGCTTCTACCTTAACTGTGTAACTGTCATTTGAGCTTGGTCTTTCTAGGGTTTAAGTTAATGATCTGGTTTGAATTGTAGGCTCTTCTTTCTTTCATTAATCTGTTTCCTTTTTCTTGCTGTTGATTATTCAACTTTGGGTTTGGTTTTGTAAATCGGTTCGTTGACTTCGATTTTCGTGTGGTTCTCGCTTCAGAATTGTGGTGTTTTGGACCTGGATTCCTGGATTCTCCCCTTGTGAATACGTTATTTCCCTGTTTCTTGGCATAAAAAACATCACAGTTTTTCCTTTTGGTTTCCGGATTTACAATTGGATAGTACAACTTAGTTTTATTATTCTTTTATATAAGCAGGCTTGGTGCTGCAATTACTCATTAATAGTGCATCTTAATTATACGTTTAAATTTGAATGCGGGGGGATGAATTCTGTTATCTACTATCTCTTGATATAGTCGAGCTCAAAGGGAGAGTCAATTGACGTGAATTTTGAAGTTGAAGGCCCTTTTGGGTTCTTTTTGGGTGTTCTTTTCTGAATGAAGGCGATTTAATGATCTTTTCTTCTGAGGAACAGTCATGTGTCACTCGTCTTATAAATTGTCATTTTTGGTCAACTCAGGGCTCGTTTGGATAGTGAGATGAGATAATATGATATGAGATGGTTGTAGATGAGTTGAATAAAATATTGTTAGAATATTATTATTGTTTTGGGATTTGAAAAAGTTGAATTGTTTATTATATTTTGTGTGGGAATTTGGAAAAGTTGTAATGATGACATGAGATCGTTTCTCTATCCAAACAAGCTCTCAATCAAAATGCCAGTCTGGGATGCACAGAATCGGCAGAATACATTCATTGGAGTTGTGATCTGAATGATGTTGGTCGTAGTAGTAATCGGTTTGATGGTGGTGGTGGGCGGAGGTGTTTTGGCATTTTAATGTTATCCTACTGCCTGGAATCATTCCTTTATATTAGGAAAGGTCATTGAAGTGGCGTTATTGGCAAAATCCATCTTTCACGTAAAATGAGTTTGAAAGAAGAAAGTGTCATTTTCAAAATGTAGGAGGGTGGTTGTTGCCTATTCTCATAATTTTTAATACCGAGTACGTTAAACCTAAATCTTAACCTTGTCATGAATTTTTCCTTAAGAGTTGTGAGAGAATTGGAAAGTTGATCATTCGTAGCGTCTCTTGCATGGTAAGTTGTGGTGCTTCTTATCTCTGCCGTCCATGTGCATAAATCTTTTTTTTTGGGAGTGGGGAGGACTACCTTGGGAGAGCATGGGTCTTGTATGCACGGTGTTTAGTTCTAGCACTGTGTTAACCAAAAGGTTACCTTAAAAGCTTAAGCTATAGAGAAAATTTAATGTTAGTTATTCAAATGTTCTGAAAATAACATCCACAATTGACTCTTGGTGCTTTTTTTTCTCCTTGCAAACAAACATACTGAAAAAGGAGAAAGCAGATATCATTTGGTTTATCTTGATATTTTGTGGTGAATCACGTGGTCAATTACATGGTGACAGAAAAAATGATGATGTGATTGTTCTTTTCTTTTCTTTTTTCTTTTTTGTGAGTGTTTCGCAAAATTTTCCTGCAAAAGGTGTCTATCTTTGCATTGATGGAAGCCTCAGAACACGTTCTTACCACAGATAACTAAGCAAAAGGAAAATCAATACTGATTAATTGGATATGGTGGTAAATGGTTTGGAGATATGATTTATCACTTGCTATGACATTGTTTGGTGGCTTAGTGCATTTCGACATTGGTCTTCTCCTTCTTTGTGGGGCGTAATGGGCCATGCCAAATCAGTTATTGCAATTTTTGCAGCTTAAAGAGGCAATGTTGGAAGTGGGAGATTTGTTATAGTTTTTTTTATAGGTATGCTGGGCAGGTATTGACAATGATCCTTCCAAAGGATCAATTTTTTTTATAGTTTTTTTTTATTTGTTATAGTTAGAGAGTAGCAACCCCTTGTCTAATTTGGTTTAATATTGAAGCTAGAAATAATAGGACATTTAAAGGCATGGGGTCACTACACTTGAGTGCAACCATCTTTTCAGGCAATCTGGCTGGATAACCTGTACTTTGACTTGGTTAGTGATGGGTTTGGCTATGATATTTATGGTGACGAAATTATGGTTTGAGGGATAAACTTTTTGGATGCTTTCCCTTGCCCTAAACTTTCTAATTTATTACTGAATAAGTTCTTGTAGATTATTGGTCTTCAAGTTAATTGCTTATATATTGTTGACTGAAGTTCATACCGGAAACTCTAATTCTTCATATCAATCGTTTCTTTTTGCCCTAAACTTATATTTTTGTTTACATGATACAGTCCCTGCTGCTGGTTTGATTGTTTTGAGGGTTTTGTCTCCCACTGATCCTGAATCAAGTTTGTGGTACATTCTTGAAGCACAGATCAAATGCCCTCATTGAAAATGAAGAACAAATTGAGCACGAGTTATTTCAAAGAAAAAAATGGTCTTCATGTATCTCAAATGTCAAGTAAAATTTCCAAAAACTCTTGCCCACAATTCAGGATTTCTGAACAAGCATCAGAATTTGACACATTTATTCACAAATACCAGGATGGTAAGCAACTATACTTAAATCTCAGATTGTATTTTATGTACTTAGTATTAAGTTTTCAAGTTATCTCGTGTTGCCTATCCATATCTTGATACTTGGTGTGGGTTTCAGTTTGACTAATTTTCTAAGATGTTACACTACATTGCCAAGTACAGACAAAAGTTTCATTTAAAAAACAGACCACACCTTTCTAATAACGGTCTTACATTTGCTTTTTTTTATTTTACACATATATTCATATCTTTATATATTTTTTCAATTTTAAGAAGTTTATGTACAGTTGTTCTGCCTTGAATCTAAAAGATGTATATATATATATATATATATATATATATATATATATCTGAATGCGAACTTCAAGTGAGACTTAGAAAGAAATAGCCTTTTTAGAAGGACAGGAAGCCTAGCTTTGCACTTGGGGCAATGACGCAGCTGGTGAGGTTCTAACCGAGGCACACCTATTGCTGGTTGAAAACTATTTCCAAAACCCCCTCTTCGGCCTGGGTCAACCTTGGCCATCAAGAATTTCTGGAAGGGCTCCCCTTGGGGTAAAGCACTAAGGCTCTACATAAAAAAAAGGACAAGAAGCTTCATAAAAGCACTAAATTATCAAGGGAAACAATCTGGCTTTTGAATCTGCTAATTTCCACTATATTCTAATAATTTTCTTTTCAAAAATATTTATATAATCTTGAGCAAAAATGTGAATTTTTTTTAGTCATAGAATGGTCATAATTGATGTATGATGTCTTGGTGTTTCTTTCTGTATCGTGTTCCACAGAATGTAACAAAGGTCTGATTTGTACAAACAATGAGTAGTATCAGTTGTATATGTACTTATAAAAAATGTATTAGCTAAATATATGATACCCCTCACCATTCTTATTTTTAATTCTCCTTGTCATTCTTATAGTTTCTTTGAGTACACAAGCGTCCATGAAGAACATTGAAAGTGATGAATCCATTGACTGTGAAGAATTACTGGATGAAGAAATATATCAGTTCCAGCAGCAGCCAACATTTTTTGTTTGTTCTGCAAGCATTGGGAGAACGGTAAAATGTTTTATCTTTTTGTCAGATAGTATTTCTTGAGTTTGTCATTTTGGGATACCGTGACAGTAGTTACTGAATTGGATCCAGATAATTTAATTGTTTCAAGTAGGAATTTTCCTTTTTTTGCCTTTTAAACATTGGCATGGGATTAGTGCATGTCAAGTGGGCAAGATGCATGTTCATTTACAAGCTTCTCTCTCAGCTATTTGTCATGTGTGTTTGAGGGCGTGCTGTTTTCAATACTGTTTTTCTTTTTAGGGCACCTGTTGTCAGGATGTGGTGTAAAACTAGTTTTACCCCTCTAACAGGTGATTGACACATCAATGGCTTATTGATTCATAAAACACATGAATGTACTTGATTATTTCTAATAAACTATTTGAAAATCCAAAAAAAAAAAAAAAAAAATCTGCCACCACCACTGCAGAACCACCCCAAATGGGGTGGCTGGACAGCCCGGACCGCCCTTGAATGGGTGGAGCCACCCAACCTTTTTTTTTTATTTATGTTTCTTTTGTTTTTATGTTTTCAAGAATTTGATTCACTATGGGTTTACTTTTTTCAATATTTAATAAAAACCTGATGTGTTAGGACTTGTTTGGATAGTGAGATGAGATGAGATAGTCTGTGAATAGCGGTGAAATATTTTGTGAATAGTAATGAAATGGTTTTGAGTTGAGATGTTTTATGGGGTTTTGGGAAAGGAGAGAGAAAAAGTTAAATAAAAATATTATAAAGTTAAAATATTGTTAGAATATAATTTTTTAATATAATTTTTATTTTGAGATTTGAAAAAGTTGATTTATTTTTTGTGTTTTGTCTGAAAATTTGGGAAAGTTGTAATGATTAGGTAATGATTAGATGAAAAAGTTGAAGATTTGAAATTGAAAAATATTTGTGTTTGTGGTGTTTGGATATTGAGGTAAGATAGGATGAGATGAGATGAAATGAGATGGGACACTTTGCTATCCAAACTTAGTCTTTTCTTGAAGGGTGTAAACTGTAAAGGGCTTGGTTTGAACCAATTTCTGATTGAAGATAACTCATTCTTTTTTAAGTTTATTATTATTTTTTATTACTGATGAATAGTTTAATTATTCAAAATCATTCCTCTATTGAGCTTTGCGACATTTGTCCATTGTGCTTTAGCCACCTTGCCAATGGAGGCCACAAGTGTGGAAAACTTAGGTGCCCCGTTTGGTTTCACATATGGTCTCAACCCATCCCATCTCATCTCAACATTCAAACACAAACACTTTTCAATTTCAAATTTTTAACTTTTTCATCTAATCATTATCTAATTATTACAACTTTTCCAAACTTCCAAACAAAATACAAAAAACAATTCAACCTTTTCAAATCCTATAAAACATCTTAACTCAAACTATTTCACTACTATTTATAGATTTATCATCTCATCTCATCTCATCTCATTTGTGTAACCAAATGAGGCCTTAATTTTTTTGCAACCATAGAAATCATTGGTTGAAATTGGATTTCATGGGAAGCTGGCCTGTATTTCTCAACTCTCTTGAGGACCTCCTTGTGCTAGTGGGTGATGGAGATTTTCCTTGTTATAATTACCTTCTGTTGCTAGGAAAAGAGTACCTTCTGTTCTTAAAACAATTAAAAAATAAACCTAAATTAGTTATAAATATTCTCCTGAATTCTTCCTCTCTCTCATGATCTTATTTTGTCTCATTTCTTTTTGTGGTAAGGTAACAGTAGTGGTTCATTAATTTTCAGGAATCAACCCACAGTTCAGACCTAGGGACGATTTTCTCACCCACTTTGGAGCACATTGAAAGCCATACTGAACCAAAAGCTGATGATGATACAGGTTTGACTTCAATTCTATTGGTTGAGCACATAGTATCTATCTAGTATGTTTCCCATCCTTCATAAGTGTGATGGTCATGACATTCTTCTAAGTTTTCCCCAACCAAGGTTGAGCCACAGTTTTTTCTTTTCTTTTGTTTTTTTAATAATTAGGCCATAGTTCTTTTTCACTTGACACTAATATTTTTTTCTGCATAAATGATGTAACTCTAAAAATATGAATAATAGTATACAATGGATGCATTTCTGAGTGCAGACAATATTTGAAAAAGAAAAAGAAGAAACAAACAGATGTGAATCTTGTTTTGACTGCCTGTATTACCATATATTTGCATATGCATGCAGAACATTTTCTACCAATTCTGGTCACTGAAAGGGTAGATTTGTGCTTCAGTTTTTGTTGTTTTTACTACTTTTGATTGCTAGTAGAAAAAAAATATTGGTATTTTTTCCAATATGTAAACAAAATTCTGGCAGTATACATGCCTTTTCTGGAATATATGCCCCAATTTACCTTTGAACAGAAATAGTAAAGAGGATGTTTTTAGTTCCTCATTACATCCTTTGAATATGTCAAGTTAACAACTTTTATATGTTATTTTGAAGAGTTATGTCTAATACCCAACCTATTTTTTACTTTTCTCTAGGGAACATCAAAGATCCTGACATGCCAGGGTTGGGAGCTGATGACAGTGATGATAATAGAAGCTCATCTGACTACCAAACTTGTGATGTATCAGATTTCTACATATCTGACATGATTGTGGCTAGCTTTCCCTTCAGTGGGAATACGTTTGATGATGATATTAATGTGGTTAACTGCTTTCCTGATTACAACTATGCTGAGCAGAGTCTGTTGTTTGATGTCTCTGAACAATACATGACGCTGCCTTTCCTTGAGGATATGGTCAAAACCAGTGACATGAATGATACCCAATCACATGAAGAAGCCACAATGGTTTCAGATAATAGTAGCTCATATGTAGCAATTGGTCAAAGGAGATCATGCAACTCGGAAACTGATGTTAACACTGACTCAGACCCACAGATGTTCATAAAAAATTTACCGGAACTCTCAGACGTGGTATCGAACTTCCAGCCTACTATACTGCCAAAGGATACTCAGAACAGGAAACCTGTAACACTAGTACTTGACTTGGATGGTAATTCATTTATACTTATCTGTTGCTCCTTACAGTTATGTTATCCCACCTTTAACATGATATTTCTCCGGTGGATGTGGTATAAACTTGGATTTATTTGGGATCTGTTCTCCCAATTCATATAGTACTCTCCTTGTTAATATCATTTTGCTTGTCAGATATTATGAAACTTATTTATACTATTATAGGATTCCTCCTTGAGATGGTCATTAATGGTTATCAAAAGATGAAAAACTACTGCAAAAGCAAATGAAAGTGAATGTAGTGAAAAGTCAGCAGATTTATCTGCTGCCAAAATTTGGCTTCAAAAATCATTTTTCTTGGAGTCGCGGTCTCAGTTACACAATCTGGTATAGTACCATTGTTGAGATCTAGCTTTGGTGTCTCATATGCAGTGCACAAGTCACATTACCTGTCTGCATGAGGAAAACATCAGAAACCTCTCAAGATGACACCGTTCGGTGAAATGTGCTTATTCCACTGAATTTTCATTTGCTGGAAACCAAAATTTAGTTTACCACTGGGCTCAATAAGTTGAAATGTCTATATGAATTTGGGAATGCATGTATATATTTTTTAATTTTTAATCTCTCCCCCCCGGTTTTCTTGGTTGAAGACTTTCATTGAGGGACTTTTTGGAAAGTTCTTGATATTCCCAAATGAGTCATGTTAGGAGAACTGTATAGTGTGGGCCTCTGTTCTGACAGAGCTCTTAATTTGGGCTTCAACTTGGGATATGAGAGTGGCCTTGACTTTGAAATTGTTTAGGGTAATGAGATTGTCTTTTCTTTCATTTTTTGCGTAAGTGAATGTTACTGATGCTTGGTCAACCTGCTTTCTTGCTTTCTTTTATGCAGAAACACTTGTCCACTCCACATTGGAACACCGTGATGATGCTGACTTCACGTTCACAGTTTTCTTCGACATGAAGGAGCACACTGTATATGTGAAACAGAGGCCTTATCTCCATACATTCTTGGAGAGAGTTTCAGAGATGTTTGAAGTTGTTATTTTTACTGCAAGCCAAAGCATCTATGCAGAACAACTTCTTGATATAGTGGATCGAGATGGAAAGCTTATATCTCGCAGAGTTTTCCGTGAATCATGCATTTTCTCAGATGGTAGTTACACTAAAGATTTGACAGTTTTAGGTGTTGATCTTGCAAAAGTTGCGATAGTTGATAATTCTCCTCAGGTACGTCACCTGGCCAGTTTGTCATGATGGTTTGACCCTTTACTAGCTCCGATGGTGGAGCTAGGATTTGATCTCTCTCATTCTTATTTGGGCGGGGACAAACCTCATATTCTAGTAGTAACTTTTTTGCCTTGTGTACATTTTTATGTATAACAATGCAAAAAAGAGCACTATAAACATAGTTGAAGATGTCAAGAAAAAAGTTATCAACATGTATATCAACTTGAATAGGATTAACATGTGTCATGGTAGTAAAAGATCATGAATAAGAGGTTAAGATTTTCTCTTAATTGGAGAACTCCTTGTTTCCATTTGAAATTATGGTTTTGGAATAGAACACAAAAGGGTTGAAAGGACTAAGATATAAAGTGAAATTATATGTTTTGGGCTTTAGAAAAATACATTTTTGACCTTCAGAAACTTTTTGGAGTCAAACTCTTCAATATATATAATATTAAAGACTTGGACTAAATTTTTAGTTTTAGAAAAACTCTAGGCATATTTTTATCAGAGTTTTTGGGGGGACTGTGGGATGTTTAAGATTTTAGGGTTTGGGGTTATTTTAAATTTCAGGGTGCTAAAGCTTCTTCTTCTTCTTCTTCATTTTTTTTTAAATTTATTTATTTTATTTTAACGATAGAGGAGGGTTTTTGTTAGATTCTTGGGTTTTAAGGTTTATTTCAAGATTTTTTTTTTGGAGGGGGGGGGAGGGGGGGGGGGGGGGGGGGGTTGAACTTTTAAGGTCTAGGGGAGGGGTTTTTTTCTTTTAGGTTTTGTTTGTGTTTTTGGGGTTGAATGGTTGTTTTAAAATTATTTTGGGTGTCAAATTGTCAATATTTCTTTTGGTAATTTTGTAGGACAAGCATGGGGTCTTTTTGTGGGTTTTTTTTTTTTTTGGGGGGGGGGGGGGGTTGTTTGAGGGAGGGAAGGGTGGCGGCCACCTCTCGGCCCTGCCTCTGCCATTGCCTAGCTCTCTTTTTTTTTGTTAAGTTTGCCCCTTTCTCTGAAATTTTCTTCTACTGGTGTTCTGACCTGTTGCCTAGTATGTATATTGTATAGGTTGATGGAGTTTTGATATCAGTTAATATTGGGCTACCGACTTAGATTTAGTTGGACTGGGTCTACCCTTAACTAGGAAGTTGGCAGTTTCCTTAGGGATAGCTGGAAAAGAAGGGAGAGTTGCGTTGCTGGTTTAGAACTGACTGAAATCTATGTGGATCTGATTCACCAGTTAATACTTGACAAGATTTTCCCATCATCAATAGCATATTTTCACAGTTCAGCCCAGCGTTAATAAGAACTGAAGTAAATACATGAATTTTGATCTTATGGAAATGCATATATCTAGGCAGGAAAGTCATTCCAAAACTTGGCAGTATGTTGGATTAAAATCTAGGATGGAAAAGTTGCTGTGCTAGCTAGTTTAGCCTGATTCAAGATAACTCCAAAGGGAAGGACAGACTGAATAAGGTCGTTTGAACTCTGTTAATACTGATATGAAAATTCTGTGTCTATAATTATCTGCTTATTTTACCGATCAAAAAAATTATCTGCTTACTATTACATGAGATAATGATGTCTATATTAATCCAAAATAAAGTGCTGGAAGGGGAAAAGCAAAAATAAAAGAAGTCATCTCTATCGAATGGAAGTGCGATTGTTCAAGCCTTGTTCTCATTATGATTATTTCAGGTTTTCCAGTTGCAAGTCAATAATGGGATTCCTATAAGGAGTTGGTTTGACGATCCATCAGACTGCGCACTAATTTCCTTACTTCCGTTCTTAGAGACTCTGGTTGATGCTGATGATGTACGTCCAATCATTGCTGCGAGATTCGGTAACAAGGAATAAGAGCCACTTATATATCTCATTAGCTTGAATATAGCAGCTCCTTCTCCCTCTCAAGCATTTGAATGCAAAAACTGGCTTCTAGTTTAGATGCTCAATACCATTCCTCTCTGATCTCGAGGTAATTAGCTATACAATGAACTGTTGATTGCGTAATTATTGGTTCAGCTCTTGGTGCTTGTCCCTTCCTTTTCTATTCTCAGCCGACAACTCTATGGAGTGCTTTGTCTAATGTTTCTGAAAAGGTAGTAAGAGGATTTCCTCTTATATATTTATAATGTACAGTTCAAGTTGCTATTTTATTCATAAGGAGGTGTATAGAAATTGTTATCATATGGTGAAATGTGATTCTTGCAGACTGCTGCATGCTTTCCTATCTTATTGCTCAATTTTGTGCTTATAATTTTTTTTTCCAACTATCCATTTGGCAATTGCACAGTGTTATCTGGGAAAATATTAAAGATATGTTGAAGTTTGAACCATAATCGAAAAAAAGAACAAAAGAGGATTAAAGCCAGCATAAGTGAAAACGAGAGACCAGGATATTTCAATGACTGTGTCCTCATGTTTTACTTTCATATAGTTTGGTGACGTTGTAAACGTCAATTACTTGGAACAAGCTTTTCTTGGGTTCCTTTCCTGTGCTTCTTCAAAAAAATCTCTCATCACAAAAAAAAAAAAAAAAAAAGAAAAAAAGAAAAAAAGAAAAAAAAAAGAAAAAGAAAAACAAAACAAAAAGAAAGAGAGAGATAAGGTTTTGGAAGCCTGCTTTGATATGATTCACCCTCCCCCTATTTCTAGAAGTGGGATTCACTAGTTCCTATATTTTTCTTGTTCCAACTGTTATCCTCTCTTTTGGATGCTCTGTGCATGAATTTGTAATTCTTTTTGTCTTTATTGTAAGAAACTCTGTTATATTTGATTTCCACTTATATCTTCAAAAAAATTGTCCATAGCTTTCAGTCTGAATTTCCTCCCCTTTTATTAGTCCAATTCTCTCTAGCTTGCAGTTGGACATGTATGTTCATGAGGATGTAAATGCAGAGTGATTTTGATCTGATGAATATCTGGAGAGTTGGGAGGTACTGTGCATGGAGAGGGATCTTTTCAGGAAAATTAGGCTGGTTGTGACCAGAACATTATATACACATTGAACCTGTTCTATCTGCAGTGATTCTGCAGCATAAGGAGCAAGTCCGTAATTCAATGTGCCAATTCCTTAATGATAATATGCATGACAATATGTAGGCAAATCAGGTCTGCTCTTAGTGTTATTATAGGCAGATGAAGATGTATTTTATTTCAGTAATTAAACTGAACACTTGGAGTTGAGTTGAGTTGAATTGAAAAGATCAAAGTAGGCAATAAGTTAAACACTGCCTGCATATTGTGTATTTTGGTGGGAAAGGAACATCAGAAATTGAAGACTGAACGGACATTGGCGGAGCTCAAAGCTTTATTTTTCAGTACTCTCTTCCTTTGGACAGCCTCTATAGACTCTAGTGGGCTAGCTTTTCAGGATGTTTTCATATATAGATAAGTGATTCTATACATCATGTGTACTTGGGTGTGCTTTTTTAATGATTATAACTTATAAAAAGAAGTCCAACATTGAGAGGAACCCATGTTTATCTGAGAAGGTACTTCTTTGAGATGCATTATTCCCGAAGATTTTGAATTTATGCCCCCCCCCCCGTTACATTGCTCAACTGACTGACCTAGCATTCTCAACAACTCAATTATCAGTGAAAATTCTCATGAGGCTTCCTACCAAGTTATAATTTTGTCATTGGATCACGGGGAAAATTGCTCTGCTTTGATAAAAAAAACTTTTGAGATTATATATGGTCAAACGGATGATAGAGGTATGGTGCTATATTTGAATTGAAGGATAATTGTGGGTAGTGCTATAGATACGAGGCTATGTTTGAATCGATGGATCAGGAATCCTAGAACTGGGAGTAGCCTGTTGAATTGGTGGATTTTGTTGATAGTCAAGTGAAGAGAAAATTGGTCCAAAATGCTCATCACTTAAACTGAAGAATAGGAGACAGATGATGAATTAGGGGGTGTATAAATTATCTTATTATCACTCCTTGCCATGATCTTCTGCTGAATGCTGAATCTAATAGTGGACTATTACACTTTCACCATTCTGTATACCTTTTCTGCAGGTCTTTGAAGAACACTAATAGAATATCTGCTAATGGCAAAACTAGTAGGTACGTGAAGTTTTATTATGATTTATCTTCATCAGATGTTTGTAGGTATATAGGTATTTAACGAACAATGCATTTTCTTATAATTATTGAATATCTGAAGCGTCATCGAGAAAGGTACCTGTGTAATCTCATTGGTAAATAATCAGATTGTTACCATATATATAACTTTTGTATAGATTTTTCTTCTGGTAATTTCATGTTTCTTACTAACCAAATGCTTTATTATGTAATATGACGCATCCAGCAAGGAGTGTTTTATCCTCTAGAACACCTAGTAGAGGTTAAGATAGTGATTTGATTGTATGATAATCTCTAGATCCATGCTGTATTGACTTGATGTTGCCATTACCTTTATCACTCAAATCATGGTTTTACCCTGTTGAAAATTTGGTAGCTAGTTGGCTTTGTGTGTAATCATTTGTGGTAATCAAGTTTTTACCCTGTTTAATCTAAAAGTGGATGATTGCTTGCATTCCCAATCTGTAAGCGATGGTTGTAATTCTCAATGGGATTGGGGTTTCCTGAGGGCAGGATGTGTGAATGAATCTGATAGTATTTGGGTATTATTTTGTGTGAAATAATTTGTTGTAAATCTGTTTGTATGTTTCTTTTAAATTTCTAATTTTAAAAGAAGAGGGACGGCAGGCAGTTTTATTTATAACCCTAATTTTTGGTGGAGGAATACCTTTTACAAAAACAGCTTAAGGATTACAAAAAGTCCAAAACCAAGCTTTATATAACACTATCTCTATATTGGGCTAATTACAATAGAATCTATAATTAAAAGAACAGAGTTAAAAGTAGTAGGTCTTTTATAAACCCAATGGCGGCAATGGACTAGCTAAACTCATTTCATAAAATTCACCTAAACTCATTTCATCTCATAAAGTAGTAGGTCTTTTATAAAATTCACCTAAACTCATTTCATCTCATATCAATAACTTTTTTAAATTTTCACACAAAATATAATAAACAATTCAACTTTTATTCTATTATTTACAAACCATCTCAACTCATCTCTGAATCCAAACTACTCCTAAGTAGTCGAAACACCTGCACATTTTTTAGCAAGTACCCTCTCTATATGAATGTTAAATAGAAAATGATAAAACTTGTTGGAAAGCAAGAATGTCCTCCCAAATCTTATAAAACTGCCATGGTGGAGAAGGGAATTATGAAATCATTGAGCGATGATTGCTGAATCAGTTTCAAATATTACACACGTGAAATCTAGCTGCAAAACAAAATAAGAGGCTTTGTTTAAGAGCCATCAGTATTAGTTCCATGTCCCAAATGGAGAGAAAAGGCGAATTACGCCAGTTGCATTTCTCAAGATACCACCAAATCCTGCCATACCAGGATTTCCAAATGAGGAGCCATCAATATTAAACTTAACATGTCTTGAGGAGGAGGCTGCCAAGTTACTGGAAATTAGGGGTGAAAGCTGGTATGTCCGGACAGGAGAAATCGACTGGACCGTATACTAAGAAATAGAAGACCAAGACTTTTCGGTCTGGTCCCGATCAAGGGATTTCCACCTTGGACCGGACCGACCGAATTTAAAAAAAAAACATATTTTACATATATTATTTATATAATAATTATATAATTAATTATGTAATTTTCATCTAATTTATCACCATTAAAATATAAAATTTTAAATATGTTATTAACAAATTAATATTATATCAATTAACTAATTATATAGTAATTATATAAGTTAAAAATGTAATTTTCATCTAATTTATTATCATTGACCATATAAAATAATTTTTTTATTGAGTTAGTTACATAATCCATATTAATAATTCTCTTACTTAATTTTAATTTAGTATTTTAAATAAATTTTTTATTAATTTATTTAAAAAACATAAGAAAAAATAATAATAATTGGGCCAGATCAAATAGACCAACTAGACCCGGTCCGGTCCGGTCCGATCCCTAGAGATGTTCGGTTCAGTCCTGTTCGGGAAAAATGACAGAACACCCCCGGACCGATTTACACCTCTACAGTTGAATGGCTTTTTAACTTTGGCTTGAAGAGGATTAATACCCAGAATTCGTAAAGAAATCTGAGCACTAAATTGAAGATACCAACAATAGCTTCCGCGGCTACAATTGCCCAACACATCATGTTTATCCAATCCTACTAGCGAAACTTCATGTTTACCATTTACTTTCTTTTCTTAAAAGTCTTTTAATCAAAGTCCGTCCTTCATAAATACACTATCACAAGATAAAAAATAAAAAAAAGAAAGGAAAAGAAGTAAGAAATTGGCCACATGATCAGTATTTGTTATGAGAGAAAAAATACTTACAACTGTGAATTGTGTAACCGCCGCGTAATCGTTTTGAAAAAAATGAATAAAACATGGGACTCACATGAAAAAAATTAATTTTTTAATAGTGAACCTCACTCTTTTTCAAAGCAATTACGCGACGGTTACGCACTTCACGGTTGTATATAGAATTACTATTGTTATGATATATAAATATTTCATTGTACTTGCCTCTTCGATTGTAATGAAGTTATATTTATGTATGTATGTAGAACTGAATATATGTGGTTTTTATACTCTTCAAAAAAACTTGTATTTTCTTTTTATTAATCACTTTTACCATGCTGGTGATATAATGATCATTCTCCTATATAATTGAATTGTATAGAACTCATTCAAAAGCTTAATTTCTTAAAATGATTGTCACAACATATTGTTTTATGTTCTTTGCAGCAATCAATAAGCTCGGAAAAATAAGTCCCAGTTGATTTTCTTTGAGATTTAAGTTTGAATATAGCTGCAATAGCTTCGATATATAGTCACAATTAAGTACTTATGTGCAAACTATATATGAAACCAGAAAAATAATTATAAACCAAAACAAAATATGATGAATCGATCTCTTAATTAAAAATCGAAGATAATAAACTAAAACTTTGTTCTTTGCTGAATATTAAAAAACAATTTGAGTTATTAAATTATGTTCTTTTTATTAATTTGACTTGAGCATGTCAATTCCAGTAATATATAGCTAGAAAAAATACAATACAGAGAACGGGAGCCTGTTGAACTGAAATGGGTTTGAAATTATTTCGTACCGTTCTTCATGAACTGATCTATCTGTAGTAGCAAGTTAAGTTTCTCATTCTAAAACTTGAATCTCTTTCTATGCATATTTGTTAGTGATATGCTTTTTATAGCCCTAATCCTTGTTGTTCATAGACAAAGCAACCCATCAAGAAAGCTGGGAATGCCATGGGTGATGGATACATATATATATGCATGGATGGTGGTTATGAAAATTATCAAACAAAGGTTACGAGATACATAAGTATGATGCAAACCCAAATTGGTATGGGGTATTTAGGTCCAAATTCTACGTTGATTATATTAAAGTACTACATTAAGAAGATGAATCTGTACAAATATGAAAGGAAAAACTTAATATATATCTTCCTTGGACTAAGGGCAATATTAGTTATTTCCTTTCAAATCATATATTTATGATTATTCTTGCTTTATTAGTAAATATTTGGTTTCAAGTTTGGAAATAATTCTGATTTTTATTTTTGACCAAATTTTTAGTAGGATTCTTGTTTATTTATGTATTAATTTATCATACAATAATTTTGAATTTTTATAGTTATTTAAGTCTAGCTCGTGGGCTTTCAAAAATAATTTTGAATTTTATTATAAATCAATATTATTCAGAGTTGTTTTCTTTGTATTTTGGGAGAATCGTTTGTCTTCTCTGTATTGATCATCTATTGGAACTAACAGTCAAAACTAATTATCTCTATTCTGTCCGGCATCAATAAGCTAGGAAGGGGTGGGAAACCTAACAAACACCTAATGAAGCTCAAAAAGACAAATAAAAAGGGATATGAGATCATTCAAACGATGTTATTTCCAGAAGTCGTGACGATCAGAGGGGGTGTGCTATGTGGGGTTGTGGTACTACTTGCATGTATAGAACACAACATTAATTTCTGATCTGTAATCTGTAATGAAATAGAAGTTATTTATTACATGATCATAATATTGTTATATGAGTGAGTTCCTGTGTAATAATTTAAAAACAAATGGACATTTTTTTTATTGATCGTTTGAGATTTTTGAGCAATTTGGACCCACATAAGTATCTAATGTTAGCTAGCTTGAAAAATTTTGTATTCGAATTGGATACTCCAATTTGGACAAGAAGAATTAAAGAGAGATCAGGAATGATCAAGATCAGTCTCACATAGCATTCTCATTGTGCATATATATACCCAAAGTATGATATAAACGAGTATGAATGTGACAATGGGGATCATCGAACATTTATATATATTGCAAGAGCTTAATTTATTAAGAGTAATACTAGTAAAGTGTACAAGTGTTGTACAGTCATTTTAAAAAAGAGTGAAATTCATTATTAAAAAAATAATTTATTTTCATGTATATATCGTATTTATTCATTTTTTTAAAAATAATTACGCGACTCTTGCGTACCAGCTATCATTTATCATTCTTTAATAATTTATTTAAGGGCATGCAAGTGAAAACAGCATCGTCAATGACATGGGATTCTCGCAGATCACTAAAAAAGAAGGTAACTTTAGTGAAAAAAACATGAGGTGAATCACGCAGCAAGCATGAGCTCGAAGATCTGCCAAGCCCAGCTGCAGAAAATCAAATTCTTCAGAGAATCAAATCATACGATCATCTGAGCTATTGATTCCCAGCCAGCACTGACAAAGCACGCGAGAGTTTTGACCAACATATATCCATGGCAGCACTGCAGAAAATCTGTCCTGCAAGACTTGTACTCAGATCTTTTTTTTCTTTTTTTTTTTTTTTGGTCCTAGAAACTATTGTTTTGAGAATGTACAAACTGTACTTAATATGTGTATTAATATTATTATTTTTATATTCTAAATTTAATTTAAATTAATAATATTTTCAATAAAGGTAATTTTCTGACCAATCATATCGAATAAGTGCGCGTATTAATACATATAATTACTTCCAATTAAAATTTTCATTTGAGAATACTGTTTAGATGCAACTTGCAATATGTACTATAAAGGAGAATGGATAAATTACCAATTACATCATATATATATATATATATATAGGTAAATCATAAAAAATCAAGTAAATTAAACATCTAGAAATTAGATCAGTAAAACAATCACATGTAGCCTATGTGATAGATCACGTGCATATATAAAGAATTCATTAAAACCAAAGGTTAAGTGTAACCAATAACCAATCCATGATGATCATAAAAATACTGAATTTTTTCTTTACATATTTAATCTTTTGTTATTATAATAATTAGACACATTATTTATGAAGGTTTTATGGTTTCTAAGACAAAATGGTTAAATATATGTGGAGCTTTTATATATGGTAGAAAAGGTAAATTTATGTCGGGTAATTGTGGTCGCAGAAGCTATTGCGTTTATCTTTTAACTTAAAAAAGTTTGGTATATCTATTTCTAAGTTTAAAGAAGCCAACAATAACTTATGAAGCTACTATTGCCCAACATATATTTATCCAATTCTACTAAAACATGATGGGGATTTGTTATGGTATACATATAGGAAACTTTTTCACATTTAACGGTGTTTGGTCCCGATTACATATAGGAAAATGCTATGTTACTCCCTCAAAGTGACCCCCTCACTTTGGCCGCTAGGGTAAAAGTGTGTTTTTTTTTTAATATTTAAAAATAATATACTTTTGCACTAACGGTTAAAGTAAACGGTCACTTTGGAGGTAGAATAGTAGCACCCTTACACACGCATATGTATATATATATATATATATATATATATATATATATATATATATATAAAAGAATAATGGGCTTATATATAGATGAGATGAGATGAAATTATCTCTGTATCCAAATAGTACCTTAAAATGTAACCATGATATTCTTCTGTTATAAGAGAAGGCTTTTCATAAAACTACGAGATCCGTCTTCTTTGAAAACTAAAAAACCTTTGGAGTTCAAGCTTTAATGTCTTACTATTCATGTAAAGAAAAAACCCAAATCCTCAAAATCACGAGCTTGATGTTTGGTGAAACTTCAAAGCAAAATACTGTTCTTAGTGGATCGACCTTATGCAAAGATTTAATTGGTATATGTGGTTCAAGGTCAGATAAATGCAATGCTGTAAAAAATGCAGCAATGCAGATCATGATCATGTGATTATAACAGCTTCTGGCTATGATGTTTGGGGTTAGAGTTGTATCAGGCAAACAATAAACAGACCCAATTCCCCTAACATAAAAAAAAAAAAAAATCAGAATGAGATCAGTGTCACGCAGGAAGCATGAACAGCTCTGCCACGCCCAGTACCTGCAGATAATCGAATCAAATATTTCAGAGAATCAAATCATACGATCCCAGAAAACAAATGCATGCCCTGAATCAACCCATTTCCCCATTACTGAAGCCATCCGACGACCAAATATCAGTCTTAGGTCTCCCAGAATGCATCCGAGCGGTTCATTCCATGCACGCTACTGCCAATGCATGTGAGAGTTTTGACCAGCATTCATGGCAGAAATGGCTGGAAAAATAGTTTGAAATTTCATTCTGAGCAAAAGTCTGTCCTGGCTGCGTCTATAAATAAGTTCATAAACCATAACCCTACACAGCCAACAATACTACACAGCCATTTCCTTTATTCTCTCCTTTCTTGATCAATCTTCTTTGACTGCCATATATCAGGTATGAGTACTTCTGTATTCTGAGGAAGAGTTTTCTGAATTCATTTTTTCTTTTCGCTTGAAAACTTTGAGAAAGAAAATGAAAAAAAATGCAAGCTTTATAGAAAAAAGCAGTACTTTAAAGCTGAGTTTAGTGCATTTTTTTCTCCTTCCCAAACAGACTCTGTAAGTTTACATTCTTTCTTGATCATCTTCTGAACTATGAATTATTGATCTTGAAATATTGGTGTCAACTTGATACTTTAGTACATCCAGCAAAAAACAGATAAATCGTTGATGCAAGCCTTCTACTCTGTTTTTTTAACAGACATCCGACTTACATATTTTCTATATGTTGTTTAAAAAATCATATGAAATAATCAAAAGGTTTCTAAGACAAAATAAATGGTTAAACTGAAGTTTTTACAGTGGAAGAAAGTAAATGTATGTTGGGCTATAGTAGTCGCGGAAGCTAACATCTGTTTTTAAACCTCAGCCAACAGTAGTTTCCGCTGCAACTATAGCCCAACACATATTTATTCAGTCACACTAACAAAACTCCATGTTTATCCATTCATTTATTTTCTACTACCACAGTACATGATCTTACTACCACACCATATCAAAATAAAATGAAAAAGAAGTAACCCAACAACAGTGAATTAACCCATAATTTATTTTACAGTACATGATCTTTTCTGATTTGAATTGAAAAATGTGTTATAATTAACTACTAATGCTATGTAAATCGTGTGTAATCTATTCGATCTCTATAGAAAAAGATTGTTTCTTAGCACTTGGATGGACGGTCTCAGATTTTCCTGATTTCTGGTATTGACTACTCAACTTGATATTTAATTACTGCATCCAGTAAACAACAGAATTCATTACAATCAAAGGGAAAGTGTAAGCATTAATCCATAATTGATCATAAAAATACTGAATTATTTATTCTTTACTTTCATTTTTCGTGTGTAATCTAATATTCTCTATAGAAAAAGATTTTTTCAGTAGCTTAATTGATTACACACGATGCCATAAGACTGCAGCCACCAGATATATGCATATATGGCTCTGCTTTGTGGTGAAATTCTAACCCACATCATGACTGTCCATCATGTCCCACAATACTGCAGCCATAAGATATTTCTCGTGTTTTGTGGTCCATTCCAACCCACATGACCAACATATCTCTAAAGAGAAATCTCCTACACTCATAATTCAAGAAGTTATGAATGATACATCTGTTGCACTAACTTACAAGTATGCAGAGATATTAAAGTTTCTATTATTTTATCTGTTAGTTCAAGTAATATTCAAACATCTTGATGAGTGTTATCTCAAAGTTACACTTGTTGCACCTTCATTGGTTGGAAATTGCAAAATTGAAACCAAGAACTGGTGGATTAGAGAGTGAAACAAGAGCAAAATCTTGAACGACCAATGGGGTTGAAGATTTGGATATTAGAACAAGAAGCCTAGCTCAAAACCTACTATATATATGGTATTAAAGTACGATTCATTTCCACCACCAGAAGTTCAAGAACAAAGCTTTCTTTCTTCCTTTCTCATTCAACAATGGCCGCCTCAACCATGGCTCTCTCCTCCCCATCTTTCGCTGGCAAGGCAGTGCAGCTTGCTCCATCAACCCCAGAGCTCGGTGTTGCTCGTGTCAGCATGAGGAAAACCGCCTCCAAGTCTGTTTCCTCTGGAAGCCCATGGTACGGTCCAGACCGTGTCAAGTATTTGGGTCCATTCTCTGGCGAGCCCCCGTCTTACCTTACCGGAGAATTTCCAGGTGACTATGGTTGGGACACTGCTGGGTTGTCAGCTGACCCAGAAACTTTTGCCAAGAACCGTGAGCTCGAAGTCATCCACTCTAGGTGGGCAATGCTTGGAGCCCTTGGATGTGTCTTCCCTGAACTCTTGGCTCGCAATGGAGTCAAATTCGGCGAGGCTGTCTGGTTCAAGGCTGGAGCACAGATCTTCAGTGAGGGTGGACTTGACTACTTGGGCAACCCAAGCTTGGTCCATGCACAAAGCATCCTGGCCATTTGGGCTACACAGGTTATCTTGATGGGTGCCGTCGAGGGATATCGTATTGCCGGTGGGCCACTAGGTGAGGTAACCGATCCAATTTACCCAGGTGGAAGCTTTGACCCACTTGGTCTTGCTGATGACCCAGAGGCTTTTGCCGAGTTGAAGGTGAAGGAGCTCAAGAACGGTAGATTGGCTATGTTCTCCATGTTTGGATTCTTTGTGCAAGCCATCGTGACAGGGAAGGGACCCTTGGAGAACCTGGCTGACCACCTTGCAGACCCCGTGAACAACAATGCCTGGGCATATGCCACAAACTTTGTCCCTGGAAAGTGAGCTTTTGTAGAAGAAATGTCAAATTTTCCTTTTAGACTGATGTTGGAGATGTAATTATTTGTTTGTTTGAAAAAATCAATGGAGAGCTTGATCTGAATTTTGTGTTCTAGTAGTACCTATATTGATCATAAATGTTGGTGATCACATCTTTCCACATAAACTGCTAATGGTCCAGATTCTCAAGATCAGACCCAGCCATGAAAATTCATCATTTCGAGTTGTAACTTTATCCATGGAAACTTGGTTAATTTCTTGAATCTTGATCCCAGTATCTATGATGATCATGTTCTGGGTTAGCTCAACTCTCTTCGTGCTAATATAACTTGATCTTAGTGCGGAGATTTGTTATGGATAGAGAATTACTTTTGGCTCTTAACCAATAATTTTAGCAATTTAGAAAAATGTTGGATTCGTTATGTATATACATAGTTAAATACTCTTGCAATCACTATACAGAAAATAATTATAGTACATTTTTTTTTTGTGCATGTGTCGCACTTATTATCTTGATCATAACGTGGTAAGTACCATACCGGTAGGATTGAGAGTTTTAATACATAAATGCTAATCGTATTTAAGAAAAACGTACAAAAATCTTGAATCTACACGTATCATGTTGAAATTTATGAAATTGATATAATGAGTCTTATACATAAGATTTTCAGTAAAATTATAAGTACATATAATTCTACTCATTTTAATATATTGTTATTAATTCGTAAGCTAGGTAAAACTTTTTTTTTTTTTTTAAAACCAAAGACCAATTCAAAATTTTGTCAATCCCATTGTAGTAATTTTCTCTTTAAGTTTTTATTCTACTAATTCCACTTTGATTAGCTATGAAAGGAATGAAATGAGAGTGATCTTGAAACAATGTATTTTAAGTCACATATTTGATGGGGAATTATTTTCTTTGAGTTAATTATTTATACTATAGATAATATATTTAAGTATTATTGAAAAATCAATTTTCTTAAAGTTCTCTTAAGGTCGATCATCTTTTAGAGAATAAAATGGACAATGAATTCTCAAATAGAATAAAAAAACTTGCTTGCAAGACTTGCTTGGAATGTCAATGACATTAGCTTGTGGTGGGGATTTTTCCCTGATGTAATTACTCAAGTCCTTTGGACTGAGCCATAATTTCTTAAGGCTTGCTTTGGATTTTTTTTTTTTTTGAAAATAGCTTGCTTTGGACTTGATGTCTACTAATGAAGTCCGTTTTCTATATAAAAAAAATAGAATAAAAAAACAAAAGGTGAGACAAACCCACGACGGTTATGAAGGAAAAATTATGGACGCTTTACCACAGAACACGTGTAATGGGACCCATAGCATGATGCACACCCCGAATGTAACTAGACCATCAAGAATTGAAATGGACCATCCCGGACAGGACTCTAGAGAATGGGCGGCTCGGCTCACCTCCATCGGTTTACACCGGTTTTTGTAGAGATGATAGCCACGTATAAAAAATCAATCCAAAGGTCAATACATTAACACGTCAATCATTAGTCCAAAAGTCCGATCCGCTTTAACCAACCCGAAATGAAAAAACACGAAAGCAAAACAAAACCGTTTTGGTTTCAGATTAGTTCGATTTAGTTTGGTTAATAGCCAATAACCGATTAAAAAGACCCTATGCATTTGAAACAACGCCTTTTATCAATTTATTCTAATACATTCACAAATTTCAATCGATACATCAGCGGTAAACCAAGAGCGAAAAGGCAAGAATGAAAAACTTTCTCAAAGTCAAAACACGCATTCGCCCATCAAGGTCCTTTGACCAATTGGCAACACTTTGATTTCTCACTAAGAAAACCAAACCAAGTAAGGTTGTAATCGAGCCGAGTCGAGCAGGTCTTTGGCTTGTCGTGCTTGGCTCTACTCAAAATACTTGAGTTCGAGATTTTTATTTATTCTTTGTTCGAGTTCGACTTGGTAATCTAAACTCTCAACTCGAGCTCAAACTCGAATTATTTATTTATTTTTTATTTTTTGAATAATATTTAATAATTAATAAATTAGATAAATAAAAAATATAATATTGAGTTTGTACAACTAACAAGTAGAACCTCTATTGAATTATACGATTTTAAAAATTTATAAATAATTAATATCTAACTAGTTGATATTTATTCATAATAACAATATATTATATGTCTACATATATTATTAATATGTACACATAATATGATAGCATATATTTATTTCATATGTGGTTCCCACATACTAGAATATGAAATTATTAAATCTTAACAACTAATTATTGTACAAATTATAAAATGTAGCTATGAAGTATATTCAATATATATACATAAGTAATTATGTTACATATTATATATTTAATTATAAAAGTGCTATGCTAATATTATTAGCTAATACATGATATTATTATATATACATAGGTGATATGATATGATCATATTAGCTTGCCGCTTTTGTGCGACTTAAAATCTCTCCAAGTATCTGTTATATAGAAGCTGAGATACAAGGATAATTTCAATGAAAACCTCAACACACTTTTATTGATACTGACTAACATTTTTATACAGGACTCAATTCTAATTTAGGAAATATACAAACTTAATGACAACAGTTATTAATTACATAATTACAAAGAATATATTACATGATTCTCGGCAAGCATATATTACAGCAGTTGTGTCCATGATTTTTGGCTTTGAATTAGCTTCTTTGAATTTCCTGATTTGTATCAACTTCCCTTATACGCCCCCGCAAGATTGGACTTCTATCAGCAAGACCAATCTTGTTTCTCAAAAATTCAGTACGTTGCTTGGACAAGGGCTTGGTCATTAAATATGCAAGTTGATCTTGTGTGTGAACAGGACGAACATGGAGTGTTCCTTTTTGAACAAGATTACGTACAAAATGAATATCAATCTGAATATGCTTCATTCTTGAGTGTTGAACCGGATTAAAACTTAGATGAGTGGCACCGAGATTATCACAAAGAAGAGAGGGTTTCTCCTTGAGAGAAAATCCAAGTTCATGAAATAAAGCAAGAAGCCACATAGTTTCAGACGCAGCATTGGCAAGAGCTCGATATTCAGCCTTCGTAGAGGATCGTACAACTGCTCTTTGTTTTTTGGAACTCCAGGAGATGGGGTTGGAGCCTAGAAAGCTTATATAAGCTGATGTGGAAGTCCGATCATCAATGTTGCCATCCCAGTCAACATCACTATATGTTGTTAGACATGAAGCTGTTTGAGTTGAATACCATGAAAAATGGTCTGCTTAAGATACCCAAGGAGACGCTTGGTTTCTGTCCAATGTGTGACAGTTGGCTTGTGCATGAATTGAGACAACTTGTTGACCTCAAATGAAATGTCGGGATGAGTCAAAGAAAGGTATTGCAGGCTGCCTATTACTCGCCTGTATTCAATGCTGTCAATAGCAGCCGTCCCATCCACTAAAGAAAGAGACGTGGTAGTGGAAAGAGGTGTGGAAACATCCTTGGCACCAATCATGTTTGTTGTCTCCAAAATATCATAAACATATTTATGCTGTGATAAGAACAACCCTGCATTAGTGGGTATGACTTCTACTCCTAAAAAGAAGTGAAGAGAGCCCATGTCCTCCAAAGAAAATTGTTCACCAAGTTTATGAATAACAGAATTCACAAATTGGGTATCACTGCCCGTAATGACAAGATCATCAACGTAAACTAGAAAATAACAAGTAATGAGATCATGTCGATAAATGAACAAAGAAGAATCAGCTTTTGAATTTTGGAAACTGAGTACCAGGAGAGCATTCTTCAAAGCTGAGTACCATGCCCGGGGGGCTTGTTTGAGGCCATAAATGGCTTTTCTCAGCCTGCACACATGGTCAGGTTTGGACATGTCTCTAAAACCAAGAGGTTGCATCATATACACAGTTTCAGTCAACTGCCCATGCATGAAAGCATTATTAACATCCATTTGTCTTAACTCCCATCCATTTATAATAGCAATGCTTAAGACAAATCGTATAGTAGCCGGTTTAATGACGGGACTAAAAGTTTCTTTATAATCAAGCCCAGGACGTTGATTATACCCCTTGGCAACAAGCGTGGCTTTGAACCGATCTATAGATTCATCTGCTTTCCTTTTAACTCTAAACACCCATTTACATCCCACGGGAGCACAATTTTTTGGTGGAGACACTAGGTCCCAAGTACCATGGCGCATAAGGGCAGTAAGCTCACTGGACATGGCTTCACGCCACTGAGGATGTGATACAACTTAGCTCACACACGTAGGTTCAAGAGTGGGTGGAATTGGATGTTTGGTAATGGTGTGAAGTTGTTTGGGCTTGAAAATGTTGCTCATTGACCTTGTGACCATTTTATGGGTTCGGGAAGGAAGGGTTTCGGGTTGGTCAGAACTCATGGGATCGGTAACGGGATTGGTAACATGATCAGGAGCAAGTGGCAGTGATGATGGAAGATTTGTGGATATGGGATTTAAATTTGAATTTAACAAAGGTAAATTCGAATTTAAAGCAGAGGAATCTAGGGCAACATTAGAATGAGAAATTGCTTGAACTAGAGGGGTAGAGATGTTACCTGGAGATGATGCGATGGTGGCAGCAACAGTTTCCGAGATCACTGATGGCAACGACGGGCGTGGAGAGACACTCGCAGACGCTAGGGCAGAGACGACAGCAGAAGAAACAAATGGGAGATCCTGCGAAATGAAGAAGGAAGGGGACTTATCCAAAACTGAGCTCACAGTTGGTAATGGGTTGGGTTGGGTTGGGACATTGGGCTTTGGAGCTCATCGAATAGAACATGTCGGGAGATGTACAACCTGTTGGTTGTGAGGTCCATGCATTTATATGCATTTTGATTTTGAGAATATCCAAGAAATATGCACGGGTTGGACTTTGGCTGTAGTTTGCTTCTGTTGTAAGGCTTTGTGAGAGGATAACAAAGACACCCAAATTTTTGGAGTTTGAGATAGTTGGGTTTTTGTGCAAAAAAAGCCTCAAAAGGGGACTTGTTTTGGAGAAGTGGAGTGGGTTGTCGATTTATGCGATATGTGGCGGTGTGAAACGCATGAGGCCAATAAGAGAGAGGGAGAGACGCATCATGAAGTAGAGTGAGACCCGTTTCCACAAGATGACGATGACGACGTTCAGAAACACCATTTTGTTAGGGAGTGTATGGTGCAGTGGTGTAGTGACTAATGCCATGAAAGGATAAATATTTCTTTAAACTTATAAATTCACCACCATTGTCAGAATACAAACTTTTTATTTTTGAGTTGAAGCGTGTTTCCACTAAATTTTTGAATTGTGGGAAAATGCTAGACACCCTTGATTTTGCAGCCATAGGATAGAACCACATGTACTTGGTGTAATGATCAACAAGAATAAGATAATACCGAGAACCATCTAGGCCAGTATTATGAGTGGGATCCCAAACATCTGTGTAAATAATATCAAGAGGGGCATGACTTTGAAAACTAGTAGAGCGAAATGATTGTTGATGTGCTTTATTAATAGAACAAAAAGTACATAAAGAGGACAATTTATTTGTTGTGAGCAGAAGAGAAAAATGATTGACAAGATTTTGAACGATTTTAAGTGATGGATGTCCAATATGCTTGTGCCATCCGTCAATTGATATTTATTCGTGCACATTAGCAACCATTTTAGGAAATGAAGCCACCGGTGATGTCGGAAACATGTAGACGCCATTTTCACATGCACCTCTTAGTAATATCGCCCCCGTGTTGTGTTCCTTCACAAGAAAATAAGACGGATGAAATTCAATGAAAGCATTATTTTGCTTGGTAAAGTGATGAACATAAATTAAATTCTTGTGAATATTGGGAACACAGAGTGTATCACACAAGTAAAATTTTTTTTTGGATGAACGTAAGGCTAGAGAACCAATGTATGAGACTGCCAAACATGTACCATCACCAAGAACAACTTCATCAGTTCCATCATATTCAGAATGAGTAGATAAATTTTCGAGGTCACCAGTAATATTGTGGGAAGCTGTCGAATCAAGGAGCCATTTGTTTTCATTGGCATTGGAGGAGGTAGCACAATTTACCGTCACTTCATGTTGCTGCAGCTGTGGACAAGTCTTGGTTGTATGGCCCAATTGATCACAAAACTGGCATTTGGGCTGAAAATGTCGTTGATTGGAATTGGGCTTTCCCAAATTTGGGCTGAAACGGCGCTGGTCCTTGGGTTGTCCAGGAGAGTAACGATTTGAGCCCTGTTGTCGTGAGGACCCGTTCGACTTATTGAAGCCTTTCTAGTGTTGACCTCTAAACGAATCAGTCTTCCTGCTCGTGAAGTTAGCCGCAGCAACAAGCTACTGGGTCGCAGCTTCCATTCACCTCAAGTAATTTTTGTGCCCCACAAGCAGGTTGTGCAATTCTTCAAAGGCAAGAGATTTTTCCCTTGCCCGAATGGGAGCAGCAATTTCCCTAAAATCGAGACCCAAGTCGTTGAGGACATAGAGAGTGAGATCGTCGTCGGAGATCGGGTGATCTATGAGAGCGATTTCATCGGCTAGAGCTTTGACATCATGTAAATAATCTGGAACCGATCGATTGCCACGCTGGATCAAGGTGAGTTCTTCCTTGAGTTGCATAGCTCTTGTATGTGATCTACTTGCATACATGGTTGTTAATTTTTTCCATGTCTCATGAGAGGTCTTGGTAGTGGCGATGAGTGGAGTGATGGTAGGGGATGTAGAGGCAAGAACAACACTTAAATTAAGTTTTTCTTGCCGAACCCAATGATTTCTGCGAGAGATGGAAGAGGAGGTACCATCAGAGGTTGGACACAGAGAGTCACCATTAACATAGTCCAAGAGGTCATAACCAATTAGAAGAGCTTCGAATTGCGCACGCCACTGTGGAAAGGTGGAGGGTGTGAGTTCCTCATTGATTTGGGCAGTGATATTAAAAACAACAAGTGGTGTATCGGTGGAAGAGAGTGGCTAAGTGTTTGGGTTGATTGGGGTTGGGGAAGACATAGCAGGAAAAAAAAAAAAAGATCGAGGTCTCGTTAGAGTTTAGGCTCTGGATACCATATAGAAGCTGAGACACAAGGATAATTTCAATGGAAACTTCAACACACTTTTATTGATACTGACTAACATTTTTATACAGGACTCAATTCTAATTTAGGAAATATACAAACTTAATGACAGTAATGACAGCAGTTACTAATTACATAATTACAAAGAATATATTACATGATTATCAGCAAGTACATATTACAGCAGTTGTGTCCATGATTCTTGGCTTTGAATTAGCTTATTTGAATTTCCTGATTTGTATCAACTTCCCTTATATGTTACAGACAGTATCAACACCAAAGGAAATGAGAGTTTCTAGTAGGGAATAGCTTCAATGGGTTGTACACTTAGCTTTTACTTCTGTTTCTGATATGATCATATTACTTTGTTATAGTATAATTTTTGTTTATTCATTTTCCTACTTTGTTGGGTGAGTTCCCTTTTTACGCATATGGATTTAGTCCTATTTATTCAGCTTTTGTTAATATGCTCTTGGTGCTTTATCTTCATGTTGCAGTTATGTTGCATGGTGCTTTCTTAATGATGCTTGCTTTATCTTAAATTTCAGTTGAGCTTGATGGAACCTATACCTTCGTCAGATTCTGAATCAATTTCTGATGTAATTCATTTGGATAGCTCTATGCCTCTAAGTTTGGATGGCCCTCTCTGCCTATAGCTAGTCCTAGTAGTTGCCCTTCTATCACACAAAAAAGATTTCATGGGTTGTTGATATTGAGCAAACCTCTTTTTTCCTTTTCCTTTTTCCCAACCCTTTTGTCAAGATTTGGGACCTTCTACTCATTTTAAATGGTGGTTTGGTTGGATCTGCACCTAAAGGACCTTCAAAGTGCGTTTTGAATGAAATTTAGAACCTCCTTTTTATCCTCTATTTTTGTAACTGTTTCACATAGTACATATATGTAATAACTTCCCAAGTTTAAGAATAAAATTACTTTTAGAAATTCTTGGGAAAACTGGAGTGCTACTATTGAATCTGACTTAAAAACATATATATATTTTTTTTCCTAAAGGAAACACCAAGCACAAAAATTTCTTATAATAAATAGAGTCGTTTTGTATTAAAATACTAAAATTATAAATAAAAGTATGCGGAAACATTTATTAAAATTTCTCAAAATCTGTGCCATAAAAATTAAAACTTAAATATCTGTATATGATCTAAGCCACTGTCACGCCTCCCTGGACTAAATCCTGTCTTAAAGCTCTATCTTCATCATTATCCTGACCTCAGGTGGTTTAAAAATATAAAAACAAACTAAAATGAGTCGATGACTCAGTAAGAAACTAATCATAACATAAACATACTTAACATAAGATTTTTCATAAAATATTAATGATGAGAACTTAAAATCTTGTTTGATCATGCTGATGCTTATACTATGCATGACTGATTTATCTGAATTAACTCATTGATATAATTTATTTGACTGATCTTACTTATCTGGCTGGCCAACATACTTAACTTTGTGTGCAAGGTTGTGCACTAACTTTCCCTACTACAGCAAAGGAAACCGACTGTGCAGTACTCTGGTGTACTACGGTGGACCACACTTGAATCCGTGGCTTGCACTTCCACCTTGAAACTGCATTGATACCCTGCATCTGAATAACCATCTGATTAACTGTCTAGAGTTCATCTTACACTTGATCTTATAAAAGATTATGTGTTTTATGCAACGGGATATGCATGAGATGTATAATACATACATAAGTATAATATGCAGAATGAAACATGATGAATGACATGTTTGCAATGCATGGTACATAACAACTAGTTTCGAAAGAACTGGTTTTAATAATAATATATATAACTAGCTAACATATGCTAATCCTAATTTATGATCAAGTTACTTACCTTGTAGTGTTACTTCCTAAAATTTTTAACACAAAATATATCACGACACTGAACTGGGAGTTTTATGATTTTTTTCAAATAACAAGCAGAAGGAAGATATTTATAGAGAGATTTGGGAGAGAATGGTGACCAGTTTGAGTTGGACTCGGTTAAATAGTTTTAACGTGAAGATGACTTGTAAAGTTGTATCCTTATTGGAATAGGATGCCGACGAGTTTGAGTTCGAGACGGACTCGGTCACAATCATTCAAGAAGAGAGTTTGAGTGTAAAAACATGATCTAGTAGTTCATTTAATATAGGATTTGGAAGTGACAGAGATTGTGTAGGAAACTTCAATCGATGGTGAGTTTAAATTGAAATAAATTTCTAATAGCCAATCTTTAAATTCTAAAAGGAGCTAACTTGTTTAATAAATAATAAATGGCATTTAACCTGGTTATTGAGTCTAATTAAAACTCCTAATCAATCTCAATAATTTATTTCTCTTGAGCTTATCCAATATGGTCCATTAAATATAATTGAGGCCCAAAACAATTATCAATAGTTTGACCTTAGAATTATTGAGCCGGTCGTTACAATATATATATTGGGACCAAAGTCACCAAACCAAAAGGTTTTCGATTGCTCTTTAGTTCAATTTCAGCTTCTAGTGGAAATTTGGACTCGAAACAATTCGGACCAAAGTTTGTCTTAGAATTCATTCAACTACATAGTCTAGCCAGAGATCTTTTAGAAATATGATTTTTCCACGTGTTCATTTCATTATGTATTCTCTGACGTGATAAATGATGTTACATCAAAGAAAAGATGATTAAAATGTAGATGAATAACGTTTTGATTGCTGGCATAAACCATATTACATTAATATGGATCGAGCAAGTTTAATAGCCACGCATATGATGTTGGGACTTGTATAGTAAACTGTTATGTTACATTTTTTGTTAATCGTCCCATACTGATGTTGAGCAGTGAAATTACTGAAACAATCATTCATTTGGTCTTACTGATATATAATGATGTTGTGATATTTTCTTGCAGAGAGCTCTTTCATGAATATGGAACAAGGATAAAGTCTGTGATGGAGCTTCTATACAAGGCCATGGCAAAGTCATTGAAGTTGGGAGATGATTGCTTGATAGATCACAAGAAGTGGCCATTCAATTTGTAGTTGATCAACGCTCCTTTATGATGGTTGTTTGTAATTGATGCCTCTTGAATACTCGAAGTGTTCAAACAAACACTAGCAGTTCAAACAAACACTAGCATAATTTTCTTATTTTTATCTGTGTGTTTTTTAATGTTTTACACATTTGCAAAAAGTCAATTGGGTTTCTCACGTTCATCTCCTATCACTCTTTGAACGCAATATTTATCATAATTTCAAGTCAGCCTTCAATGTGGCCAATCGCACTTTTTAATTATTTATTTTATCTCGAGCCAAACTTTCTCCAAATTAATTGCAACTCAATATGCCAATACAATAATTTCCTCATTTACATCAAACTCCCATTTATGTTTTATAACGACATAGGATTGATGTGACTAAAAATAAACAAGATGAACGAAGTTATCGCGTGACGTCTTATTCAAGATTAAAAAGTTCAAGAATTAAAATACCATGCATTTTGATGGGTCCACGAGTGCACTTCGAGTCAACTTTGTACTATTAAGAAATAATCGAGAATTGGTTAGAAGGATTTTTATTTTTTGCATAGAATGGTAATCAAATTTTTTCTAGTAAAAAAAAAGAAAAGGAAAAACTGATCCTATTCTTCCGAAGTCACTTAAATCAGGTCAGGTTGGAACATGGTTTATTTGGCTAGGTCGAGTGAATAGTGCTAAGTATCATGATGGGTGATGGATAATGGTTATGAAATCAGTTGCATCGATCACAAACCCTACATCGAAAGCACTTGGCTGCCGATGGTGGTCATCCAAACAAGTTCGGGAATTTTTTCATATTTAACAGTGTTTAGTCCCGATTACATATAAGAAAATGCTATGTTGCTCCTGATGGTGTTTAGTGCAAAAGTGTGTTTTTTTTAATATTTTAAAAAAATATACTTTTGCACTAGCTGTCAAAGTGAACGGTCACTTTGGAGGCAGAGTAGTAGCACCCTTACACACACACACACACACACACACACACATATATATATATATATATAAGAGCAATGGGCTTACATATCTATCCTCCTTTTATTTTTCTACATGTAAATAGCTATATATAACCATAAAGAATGAACAACCAAAAGAATATACTGTTATACCAAATACATGAAATAGAGGAGTAATGTCTTAACTAAGTTGATTTTGGAGGTTGAAAATGACTCAATATTGTAAGACGTTGCTGCTTGTAAGTGGTGATCTCGGCTTACAAGATCTCAACTTGAGACTCCAAATCTTGGAGATAAGAATTTTTTTACCAATGTTGGAGGTTCTACCCGAATGGCTCCTAGCATCTGCAAACAGTTTAAGGAACCTACATATCAATCATTGAAAAAATTTTAAGGCCATGCCAAAATGTTTGCCGACTCTGAAATAACTTGAGACATTAGAATCACTGGTTGCGAAGAGTTATCATCTCTATTGGAGGTGATTCATCATATGAGCTAGAACATTAAGGACTGCCTAAACAATGCCAAATTAATCCTAGATGGGTACGAGCTTTTTCTCTCGGGATTGGAGCTTGCCCTAGGGTTTCGTGCATGGTGACGCCTATCGCCCCGTTGACCTCCTCCGCAAGTCTGGCCTACGATGATGCGAGAAAGAATCAGGAGAACATGTGGGTGCAGATTATGGGGTCTGGTAAGCCTGTAGCGTTTGTTGCGGGTCATTTTTATGCGGATATTGTGGTGAATAGGCCTAAGCCTTTACCAGAGATTGATCTTCTGTTTAGAGAACCACGATTTAATGATGGCGAGATGCTTTTTCTTTTCTCTAAGGCAGAGATCAATAAATCAACCGAATCTTTTCGTTTCTTGATTGTCCTGAAATTTCTACGTCGAAGACCTTCGTTGGATCATGTGAGAGGCTTCATTAAAAGTCGTTGGGGTTTACATTCTATGCCGGTGCTGGGACAGTTGAAGAATCCTTGTAATTTGCTGGTTAGATTATCGAATGAGGAAGATTTTGTGATTGTGATGGCGAGGGGTAATGTGCAAATTCAAGGTGTTCCTTTTCGAGTTTTTCATTGGACTCCTGATTTCAATGAAGAAAAGGATTCTCCCTTGGTGCCTGTTTGGATCTCTTTGCCAGAATTACCCCCAAATTGTTTTCGTGTCTCAATCTTGAAGAGCATTGGAGAAGGATTTGGCATTTTTTGAAATGTGATAATGCCACTGCATGTGTTATGAGGCCAGAAACGATGAGAATTTGTGTGGAAATGGACGTATCTAAACTTTTACGTCATCATTTCTGGTTGGGTCCCCTGGGGCTTGAGTCAAGTCATTATCAAGAGGTCGTTTATGAATCTATGCCGACGTTTTATGGGTGGTCATGTCGGAAACAAGGTCACCTTGAATCAAAGTGTGGGTTTAAAGAAAAATCTATGGAGAAAGGCAAGGCGAAGATTGTGCAGGAGGATGGTGGGAAGGGGATTTTGAAACAAGTTCTGATGGTGGTTGGGACAAAAAAAAGTTCTCGATGTAGAGAATGATCTCAGAAAGGTGGATGAGCGTAAATCTAGACGAGAGGCGATTCTAGTAGGGATTCGTGGTCGAAAAGGTGAAGGGGTTCAACGTTTGACGGAGGTTCTATTTGCAAGTCTGAATGGTGAATTGTTCACTCAACATCAATTGCACCTTGAACCTGATCGATGATCTTTTTTTAATATGCTTGTGGTTTGATTTCAAATTCTGGGAATAAAAGTATGCATCAGGATATCTCTCCTTTGAAGATGAACAAATCTAATGAAAGTTGGTTTGATCAGTCGGAAAAGGAAGCGACTATGGCAAATTTGGATGAACTGAACGATGGCTTTTTATGCCCTAGAAGCTCGTTGAAAATTATAGATGAAGTATTGAAGTATGAATTATGTAGAGAAGCGGATAGGGTAGTGGAGGAGGAGGAAGGAATGGTCGATGTATATAAATTCAGTGTTGGATAAGGAAGATGATGATGATATGGAAGAATTGGCTGCGAAATGTTATGAGTCGGACATTGATGTTAATGTTCCGATTAAGCATCTTTAGGGTGCTAAAAAATAGAAAGCAATTGTAGTTTTGGAAAGGACTACACGTTCTAATAAACCTTTTTTATGAGTATTTTTACATGGAAAATTAGGGGTATTTGTTTGTCGAAGGCTAGATTACGACGTATTATGAATAAACATAGGCCATTTGTGGTGGCTTTATTAAAGCCTTTTCTTTCCGTTAATAAGTGCAAGCGTTGGGCTAGGTGGTTTCATCTTCCAAACTTTTGTCATAACATAGAAGCTGGAGGTAAAGTGTGGTTGTTTTGGCATGATGGGATTGAATTTGAGTTGCTCTCTATTATGGATCAAGCATTAACTAGCTAGTTTTCTTGTGGACATACTCGTGTATTAGCTACTTTTGTGTATGCTAGTTGTTTCCAACAGCAGCGTCTGTTTCTTTGGCGTTATCTTTGTGATATGAATGTGGATGGTTATCCATGGTTTCTAGGAAGAGATTTTAATATAATCCGGGTGGAAAATGAAAAACTTGGTGGTATTTTCCAGTCTTCTTGGGCCATTATGGATTTCAATAATTGTATCCAAGCATGTGGTTTTCTTGATATTCCTTCGGCTGGTCAGAGGTTTTCATGGTGCAATGGGAGGTTAGGAGGTGGTAGAATTTGGGCACGACTTGATAGGGTGTTAATATATACCAAGTTCTTTGCCTCGTTTGCAAATGGGTGGATGAAATATTTATCTAGAACATCACTGGATCACTGCCCGATGGTTACTGAGTTGGTTCATGAACGACGGAGTGGGCCTCGACCTTTCGAATTTCAACGCATGTGGTGCACTCATAATAATTTTCTGGAAGTTGTACGTGAATGTTGGGAGCAGGAAGTCACTGGTTGTGCTGTGGTGAGGGTGAGTTTGAAGCTGAAAAAGTTGAAACAGGTGTTGAGGAAGTGGAATGTTGAAGTCTTTGGCAGGGTTGAGATGGATCTTAAATTCATTGAAGAAGATTTGGTTGCTTTAGAACATAACGTGATTGATAACTACTTGCAAGAAGCTGAAGCCGAGCTATTGTTATGTAAGCAAAAACATCTTCAATATTTACATCACCAATAAATTATGGGATGTCAAAAGTCGAGAATTAAATGACTCAAGGAAGGTGATTTGAATATGGCATTCTTTCATGCGTCGCTTAAGTGTAAGAGGAAGAATAAAATTATAGATCACATGTTACTTAAAGATGGTCGGGTTCTTAATACAGCGGATGATGTTCATAATGGCGCAATGACTTTTTTCCTGGAACTCCTTTCGACGTCTGTGGTTTCTGGTGATGAGGAAGCCATTAGTTTATTAACTCCTTCTATTTCAAATGAGGATCATTTTCTTTTGTGAATGGCTCCTTTGATGGAGGAGGTAAAGGAGGCTCTTTGGTTGATCCCTCAAGATAACAGCCCAAGTCCTGATGGTTTCTCGGCAAGCCTTTTCCAACATGCTTGGGATATTATTAAAGATGATTTTTTGAACATGGAATTGAATTTTTTGATGGAAAGCAGCTTTCTTCTTTCTTTGGTGCTACAAGTATAGTGTTGATACCAAAAGTTGATGCTCCAGATAGTTTTGCTAAATTTCGTCCCATAAGCTTGTGCTCAGTAGTGAATAAAGTGTTGACGAAAATAATGGTAAGCAGGTTGGTGCCGTTAATGGCGAATTTGATTTCTGAAGAGCAATCGCCATTCCTTAAAGGGTGTTCGGTATAAATTTTTTATGGTAGTTATGAGGCGATTAGGTTTCTCAGCAAAATGGAGGGACCTTGTTTTCAATTGTATCTCTTTTCCTATGTGTTCTATAATGTTGAATGGGATGGTTAAAGGTTTTTTCATGCCTCCTCGGGGTCTTCGACAAGGCGATCCTTTATCGCCATACCTTTTTATTTTATTGGAAGAGATTCTTTCTCGCATGATTTGAGAAGAGTATAACAAAGGTTTTATTAAGCTGTTCAATCCTCTTGGGGGAGCGCTAATCAGTCACTTGTTTTATGTAGATGATCTCCTTCTTTTTGCTAATGGTGGATAGCGATCAATTTAGAAGATCATGAACACATTGCACTCTTATGAAGCTATTTCGGATCAACTTGTAAGTCCTACTGAATCCTCTATTTTCTTTTCAAACAAATTTCCTCTCAGTAGGAAAGTTGAGGTGCTTTGGGTTACAAGATTTGTGGAGGGGCAGTGGCCTTGTAATTATCTCGGAGTTCCGTTACATGTGGGGAGGCTGACAATCCGTTTGTTTGATCCGTTGATTATCAAAGTGCAGAAAAGACTGGCAGGTTGGAAGAGTAAAATTTTGTCTTTTGGGGAAAAAATTATTCTTATCAAACGTGTGCTAAGTAGTATGCCCATTCATATTTTATCAGTGTTGATTCTTGAATCTTCCAAAGAGTGTGTATAAAGCTTTAACTTCCATTTTTTCCAATTTTCTTTGGGGTGCTGGTGAGGATTTAAAGAAAAGAAAATGGGTGGCTTGGCGTAAAATTTGTTTATCGGTGGAAGAGGGTAGTCTGGGCATCAGGGATCTCTCAGAAGTGCAATCTTCATTATTTATGAAATTTGCATGGAAATTGCTGTAGGAAATTCTTTATGGGCTGAATTTTTCAGAAAGAAATATGTTGGGGGAAGCACATCTGGCATCGGTCTTGAATAACCAGCGAGGCACTAGATTCTGGAAGGGTATTATGTCTGTGCTTCCTTTGGTGATTAATAATACAAAATATTTGTTCGTCGTGGGGATATCAATTTTTGGTATGATAATTGGCTGGAGGATGGAGCTTTTACAGCGTCTCTTGAGGTGAGGGGAGATCCTTGTCTGAAAGTTAATTCGGTACTTGCTAATTCTGGTTGGGATGAACACAGGTTACATGATCTTGTACCTACGGAATTTGTGAATAAAATTGTAGCATCACAGGTTTAGCTACGAACTGGTCGGGATATACTCATTTGGATGTTGAAAACTGAAGGGGTTTTTAGCACTAAATAGGCATGGGAGATTATTCGCAAGAAAGGAATTTTTTGTCCATGGCGGAAGTGGCTTTGGCATAAGTATGTTCCAAAAAAGATGTATTTTGTTTGTTGGAAAGCCCAGAAAGAAGCATTACCTGTGGATTATTTGATTATGAAGCTTGGCATTCCAATAGTTTCCAAATGTAATTGTTGTTGTTCTCCTCAGATTGAAACTATTAATCATGTATTGTGTGAAGGCGATGTGGCGCGAAAGTGTGGGACTATTTTGCTGATGTCTTTGGTATAAGGCTTCCTCAGATGCGATCTTGGCAGGGAGTTGTGAATGTTTGGTGGTTCCGTGCGTCCCTATCTTCACAAGCTGGTTTGTGTAGAGGCATTACTCCCATTTTAATTAATTGGGTCTTTGGTGCTCAAGGTGTGCAGCAAGTATGAAAGATGTAGTGTCGAATTGGGGGGTTGTGGTCCGTGTTGTGAAAGGATTTTACTAGATATTTATTATCTACTTCGACGCTTTACAAGACTGACTCTAGTAGAGATGCAAGTATACTGAAGGAGCTTAATTGTCCTATTGTGCCTATGACTGTCAAACTTCCCAGAGTAGTAGCTTGGTCAAGGCCAAGGAGTAGGTGGTTCAAGCTTAATGTAGATGGTGGTCCGAATGGTAATCCAAGCCATGCTAGTGGTGGGGGCATTATTCGGGATGATCATGGCCATAACTTGGCAGGTTTTGTGCACTCATATGGTGTCTCGACTAACACGCTTGCTGAGGGGTGTGCTTTATTGGATTGTTTGAAAATGGCGCAACAGTTTGGCATTAGAAATTTGTTGGTTGAGTCGGACTCTAAAGTAGTGGTGGGTTGGCTGAGGTCTGGTACTTGCAATTTCTGGTACATGTGAGATTTTTGGAAAGAAATTTAAACTTGGTTTCAGTTGTTGAACTGCAGTATTTGTCATATTTATAAGGAAGCCAACATGGTAGCAAAGTTTTTAGCAAATGAAGGTGCTAAAAATAAGATCATGGCTTTTGACGGCAATGACGTTGGCCCTGGGCATTTGTGGACGGATTGTTTGGAATTGCCTTATTTACGTAGATAAGTCCTTGAGTCTTGATTAGATGTATATGGTTATTCATTTTCCTCAGTGAGGGTTTTTTAATAAAGGTTCTATTCTCAAAAAAAAAAAAAAAAAAGCTAGAACATTAAGGAAACTGAAGATTAAAAATTGTCCAAATTAAACTCGTTACCCGTACTTAGAAGACTGGTCCAGCGTACAAGAGGTTGAACTTGATTTTAAAATGCCGAAGAAGAAGAAGAAGATGTTCCAGTAAGTTGATTTTGTCTTCTAATTTTGTATCATCTGATTAATGAATGATCTAAAAAATCGATATAACCAAATTTTATTATATATTCTCCCCTTAAATTTTATGTATCTATATATATGCATGAATTTGCAGCTTAATACAGCTCAAGAAGTCATGAATGATACATCTCATGTTGCACTAACTTACAAGTATCATGCAGAGATATTAAAGTTTCTATTATTTTAGGGTTAATTACATTTTGCTCCATCGAACTTTCACTCAATTCACAATGTGCATCCGAAACTAATAATTGCATCATAGTGAACCACCGAACTTTCAAAACTTCTCAATCCCCCCCGGCCCCTTTTGTCTACCAGCAGCGTTAAATCTAATGGAAATTTACTGCTAGTGCTGCTCATGTGCATAACATTTACTGCAAAGATGTAATTTTCATTTAATTTATTATCATTGACAATATAAAATATAAAATAATATATGCTATCAATTAATAATAAATCATAAATTATTAAATAATTTTTTTTAATAATTTATATACGGTTAATGAATATCAAATAATTAATTGTGTACATAAATTATTCATACTTACTTGCAACTTAGGTATAAAATAATTTTATATATGGTTAATGATTAATGATTTATTATTAATTGATAGCATATATTATTTTATATTTTATATGGTCAATGATAATAAATTAAATAGAAATTATATCTTTACAATGAATTTCCGTTAGATTTGACGCTGCTGGTAGACGAAATGGAGGGTTGAGAAGTTTTGAAAGTTCGATGATCCACTTTGATTCAATTATTAGTTTCAGAGACACATTATAAATTGACTGAAAGTTCGAAGGACAAAGTGTAATTAACCTATTATTTTATCTGTGAATTCAAATAATATTAAAATTTCTAGTGAGTGTTATCTCAAAGTTCTACTTGTTGCACCTTCATTGGTAATTATGGAGATTGGACTTCCTAATCTCACATTTCATATATTGGGATGGATCAGTACGTACGTACCACTACTAATTAATTGGGGCTTTGCAGGTAGAGTTGATATGAATATTGCTCATGTTATTTATTCTCAAACAAAAACATTGAAATATGTATATATATGGTATACAAAAAACTCCTCCACCCTTTTTTTGGGATCTCCTATTAATTTCTCGGTGGAGTAATATCCTAGAAAAATATTAAGAGAGGCATGCAAGCCGGACAAACATTAATGAATAATATTTTGTTGAATATCAATGTGGGTTTTCCGGCCCTAGTGCTCTTTGAGAGGCAAATTAATATTGCATAACACGACCTTATAAATAAATTACCAAAAGAAAGCTTGTCGCCCGCATGCATTCAGTCTCCCATGCAGAAGGCTCAAAGTCAAAGGTCAACATTTGGGATAGTCCGACGGTGGAGGTGGCAACTTCTGATTAGGGAGTTTCCCATCCTGGACAATCCAGGCCATCCTTAAACCCCAGCTGAGATGGACATCGAAGTGGCAATGCATAAACCAAACACCTGTTTTATGTCAAAAAAAAGATCATGATAAAGACAAATTCGTTACACATGACCTCCTAGATAGATTAGAAGGTTGGATTTGTGAAAGGGACAGAATGTCCATCATTAGATATACCTAATGTCGTAATCATTAATTAAGAAAAGAAATGGTTAATCTTTTTTCACCTGGGTTGTCTGCAATGAATCGAATCGCCACCCAACCACCGGCTGGCACACCAACGGTGTTCCTTTCAACCGGGTCAACGAGGTTAAAGTTGGCAGGGTCTTTGTTGGGATTAAAGTTGCCAAAACCTTGGCCAACAACAAAGAAGTTGAAGCCATGAAGATGGAGAGGATGGCTCTCGGCACCCAAAATACTAGTGTCCTGCATCACTAACTCCACACTTGTGTTATATTGCAGCACCACCACTTTGGTTCCATTGCTCACACGTGTGTTGTTGGGTGGAGTGCCGGTGTAGTTGAATGGTCGGAGAGGAGAGCTTGGAAAATCAGTGGTGTAAACCCCATTTGATCTCCCAGAAAAATGTGCTTGGAGGAGTGCTGTTGTGGGGAGAATAAAGGAGACGTTATTAACTGACGCTGCAAACTTGGAGCTGTTGTTGGGACCTTGGCAGGTTTGGTTTTTGGGGCAAGGGTTGCTTCCGAGACCTACGGTGAAGAAGAACCGCTTCTGCACAGTTTGGGGTACGTTGGCAGGGAATTTAGCATTGGCCAAGCTTCGAAATTTCCTAGTGAAATTCATGACGAAGGAAGTGGAGATAGTGGAATTCATTGGAGGGAGTTTGGGTCTGAGAAGTGGTCGTTTTTTCAAAGGGGTGGGAGGAGAAGAAGAAGTTGATGGATTCTCGTACTCAAGAATGCCGGCCACCGTGGAGTTATCGAAGGTGCCCATACCGGTGAAATATGGTCTGGCTAACATGAGGAATGTGGTATTGGGGTCATGGGGCTTTGTCTTCAGAAGAACATTAGTGGTCTGTCCTGGTGTGAGGACCAGTACATTGGTCTTGAAAGGCTTGATGTAAACTGCATCTGCTTCGACAATGGTTAGGCTGTGGTTTGCTATGCTGAAAAAGAGCTCGTCATTGAGTGCAGCGTTGATCAAACGGAGAAGATATGTCTTCCCCGGCTTTACCTTTAGCCTGTACGTATCTGCAAAGCGCAATAGCATTAATGGCCTGGTCATGGAGAAAACTAAACTGATAATTAAGTACCTTTCTTAGAACAATTGTACAAAGGTCCGGGAAGTCCATTAATGGTGTAGGCATCGGAAACATTTGGAGCGGCTCCAGTCTGAAGAGCCTGGCTAATAACTGCCTCGGGATCAACATTCCACCACTCTCCTATTATATATATATAGTTAATCAGTAAGTAATTTACAGTCAGTTATAAGTATAATTATTCATTTGGTCATATTCAATCTGAAAATTAATGATCTACCAAATATGATGGGCGGGACCTCCTTGTGTGGTTTGGCAAAAGGGTAGGATGCATTGCGCTTGGGGAGGATGATAAGGGATCCATAGACGGTAGCTCTAAGCCATGAGATGTGGGCATGCCAGAAGAGAGTTCCTCTTTGGCCAACAATGGTGAAGTTGTACACATAACTCTGCCCAGTTTGAATAGGGCATTGTGTTATATATGATGGCCCATCGAACCATCCGCTCCTGAGTTGTCTGATTCCATGCCTGTTTTAATTTTTCATCCATGCCAACATTCACCAAAAACATTACAAATTGATAAAATTATCTACACTTTTTCAAAGATCGTGCATGGAAATTATATGATAATAGTGCAGCTAGCAGTATTGAATATCTAGCAAGCAAGTTTCGATCGAGTCTAATTAGAAATATGTGGTATCGTACCAATGGATGCTGATGTTGTTTGGAACGTGATTGACCACCTTAACTACCAATCTGTCGCCTTCTCTAGCAAAAACTCGAGGCCCGGGGAACTTCCCATTAACTGTCACCATGCTCTTTGTATGGCACAATCGGGTGACATTTTGCAACCTTATCTGGGAATTAAAAAAAAGTAAGTTAAGTTTCAGATAAATATTTATTTTTCCGAATTTAGGAGCCACATCTAAACACAAAATTATCTAAGAAAGAGCCAAGGTAACTAGTCCGTACATCAAATTTGTAGTGCCTTGTAACGCCGGCATGCTTTGCAACAGCAACCTCAGGAAAGACCCAGAGAGAGTTAATGGCAAAGAGAAAAGCCACAACAAATGCCGGTGATGCTGGATGAGAAGCACCCATTTTTCTTGGTCGACCGACAAAATCTTTGACAAGCTTATTAAGACCAGACACGAAGAGAGAACCAGTACTACCTTAATTAGCTTGGCGTCCTTTAGCCCTGCAGTGGTTCACCAAAGCCTGTAAGGGTTGCTTATATAGACATGCATAACCAGTGCAGCTGCGCGCATGGGGATGTTTGGTTGATTAGGTACAGTCTAATTAATTAGTTGCGGGTTTGGGAAAGACGACAATTACCAACTGCATGTACGTGCGTTGTTGGAGTGTCATTAATTAAAGTTGATTCAGTTCATTTTTTTGTCAATTTGATTTTATTGATCAGTCGGCCATCGCTACCCTCGTTAGGTCCTTATAAGTACGGTTCGTTAGTTAATCTAAATTTACTTCTGGAAAATATGTGGTTGATCAACTAGTTTCAGGGAAAAAGAAAGTATTCAGGAAAAAAACTAGTAATCAGCTGGCTGACAGATAGAGCTTGAATTACTAATCTTAATTTTGAGCTCATCGAAACCATTTTTGGAAGATAGCCGCGTACATATATAGAGACATGGGATTCAACCAGTTATGACATAAACTGTTGGAATTAGATATTTGTTGTGTATAGTACTCTAACCAAAAGATCAAAAGAAAAAGAATTAAGAGAAGGAGATGATCAACTGAGGGCTGGACAAGATCGATCGATTTAGCAATTTTGAAAGTTATATTCTATGATTAGATATAATGAATTGTGTCGAGTATATAATGTTACTTTTCATCTTAATTTTTATCATCTTCAATGATGACATATATATATATATATATATATATATATATGTATGTTGATATATTGGCAATGTCACATGCATTTTAAGTGTATCATGCTTTTGATCTAAGTATGCAGTTAAGATGAATAAATAGCATCGTCATTTTTATCATTTGATCATGAATACTCTCATCCAAAAAACCCCTTCATTGGAGGTTGGTGAAAAAGACATTAAATATCAAAGACCCGTTACCACCTTGATCCCATGACTCCTTGTCAAACTCATGTACCCCAAATCTGCTACGGACGACCGCCATGCAGAATCGGGAGGTAATCGGCCGTACATAAACCTTACATGGAATTAAAAACAAAAAGCAAAAAGTAAAAGGCAAAGGACCCATGCCACTCCCTCTTCATTTCTTCGCCCTCGCCGCTCGATCTGAAGTAACCCAGGCCCCTACAATCCCTCAACATCCCAACCTTTGAGGACCCATGCCAAAGCAAGAACAATGCCACCCTCCTCTGTGACTCCTCCAAGCCCTTCTGCCACCTCCTTTTCCTCTCCCTCTCCAACTGCTCTACAGACGACGTCGTTCTTTCCTTCACCGCCCTCAAATCCCTCTCTTCCTTCCATTCTCTCTCCTTCCTCAACTGCCCCATCTCTCCCATTCGTTTCCTTTCAAAATGATGTTTTGCCGATAATGAGTGTAGGAGATGCAGTCAAAAGAGCAGCAACAAATTACTAATAATCAACCACGAGAGAGATTGAGAGAGAGATAAACTCAATTGTATTTTTAATTCAATAAATCATATTCATTTGCATCGGGTAAGATCTACATAAGAGAATCATGTCCCCTTAACTAGATTATATCCCTATTTTCTATGAAACTCCAATAAATCCTTTCTTTGACTCATGTATGACAAGATTTTGGCTGCGCTGAATATTATATCCCCATTTGCCATGAAACTCCACAGCATTCACCTCATGCATGCGCTGAAGATTCATTCTCTGCCTCGTCAATTTTGCTCTCTGACTGTTTATTTTCCTCATCGTTTTCATCTACCTCATTTGAAACTTTCACCTCACCAGCAACCTCTGCAACCAAAAATACAAAAATTGCAAATTATTACTCTGTGTTTGTTGACAACCCAGCAACCAAAACTCGAAGCCTCTGCTTTTTCTCCTCCCACAAAAATTCGACCCCGCGACCAAAAAAGGACTGGAAGAAATGGGGGAGGCAGAGGATCGAAGGGAGAGGCAGAGCTTTCAGCTTCGAAGGGAGTGGGAAGATTTCGGTTTCGAAGGGGAACTGAGGTTATAGATTTCGGCTTCGTGGGTCGTCTTGAATATTTCTGCCTCGTCAATTTTACTCTTCTCTTTTGCTAGTTTTACGCGACTTAAAAGATTTTTGAAGAACAGATAGAGTTGAAGAGTCATGGAGGTGAACGAAATGAAGAGAGAGAAGTAGAGAAAAATAATTTTTTTTATAAAAAGTGAGCCCGATTACGCGGGGGTTTTCACAGTCGGTTGTAAGTAGAGTTTTTCTTGATTTTACGTCATTTTAACGTTCTCTAGTATTTATTCATCATCTCGATCGATCGATCACTTTCGTGAAAGACCAGTTCGTCTCGTAGGGAAAGGGATCAATATGGATACTCCCGGTTGGTGTTTGACAGGCCTCCTAATCTCAATGTTGCCTTAAGATTATGAAAGTCTTCGAAAGAGAAGGACATTTGACCCGCCTACCTACACATTCTAATTTTAAGCAATTAAAGTAATTATTATGACGGGCCGGATCGATTTCTGTTCACGTTTCGTTATTTCTTTACCCAAGCTAGCTAACCAATTAAACTAGTGATCAGGAGTACGTAGTACTGAGGCTAGCTAGCTAGCTCCATCATGAAGTTAATTGAATCGACATGCACTACAAGAAAATTATTTATTTGTAGTTAGTTAATTTCAACAAAATGACTATTTACAGTTAAAATGAGTCTATTTTAATCACAAATAATCTTCTCGTCGCAATTAAATAGTTACAAAAGTCCATTTTCCTTGTAGTGACGCTACATGGAGCTAGGGATCAATCATGATCAACCTCTTATCGAAATAATAAGCTTCTGGATCAAGAGTACGCGTAATTGACTTTATGGCCGAACATATAATTTTCACTTAACTGATGATCATCAGTTTCGAATTAAAGTTCTGTACCATATAATACTATATATATATATTAAAATGTTGTAGTTGCACCAACTACCCTCATGTATATCTATCACTACGATTTACACCTCTTACCTACAACTTCGATATATATATAGATACTATATCAACTATATATTTTGTATATGTGTATGTATATGCAACTTTTAATAAAAACGTACGTGTGAGATTTACCACATGCATTCCTTAATTCTAAAGAAGTGCTCACTATAATACTGATGCCGATGGCTGGCCGAATATTCTCCAAAGAGAGCTAGGCTTGGGCCCACGGGCTCGAAAACCATAAGCCTGACTAAGATGGCAAACTGCAGAATATGCAATATATGGTACAGAATTCAGAAATAGTCGTCATTCATGGAGACTTGATGACGTAACAGGCGACGAGGGGGTGGAAATGACCCCCCAGCGTGATACTCGCCCACAATATACATTGAAAAACACTCCTATGCGCGTTCGATTTCACACCTTCATTTGATCGCTTATCTTTTTTTTCTTAATGATTAAGGAAGTGATTTTAAATGTATTTATATATTTTTTTTATTTTTTAAATATATTTAAATATGTTACAAAAATGTGAAAAAAAATAACTTACCGCCCAGTGGTCAAGATGGGGCGGCATAGTAGCCGCACTTATATTGAAAAACACTACTATACCCATTCTATTTGACACCCATATATATTTGCCCCCAGCATTAATGTCTCCCATATGTAACTCTCTCGTATAAGCAAAATTAAAGCCTAGCTTGACATTCTGCATCCCAGGAAGGATCACAAGGAACCACGCCGAAGGCAAGCCTAACCAAACAGGGACATTCAGGTTAAGGTACGTACCAAAATGACTGACTTGAATAAAAATTGGAAAAGCCACTTACAAATTCCAATATTGCTTATTAGGCATCGAACATGTCCCTCGCCGCCCCAAGCCACCTTTATCCTCAGGTTGCTAAAGACGTTCGTCATGAGTACAAAACAAGTCCACAACAGCCAAGAAGCAGGAAGTTGAATCTTGCCACAAATTAGCATGAGTAACAGGTGAATTATGTGTGGAATGAGAAATTACTATTTGTTCAAAAAGTTTAAGCTAATAAAAATAAATAAATTTACATTTATATTTATTTTAATATTAAGTACATCGGTTCAAGTTACTAAAACTGGTCTCGATTATGAGAAAAATATAGCAAAACACAAGGTTTAAAACGCACGATAGTAGAAATTCATACATGTCAAGCTTTTGAGGAAACAAAAACCTTATCTTTAATTAACTTCTTGTTTGTTTTCCCGTTACACAATTGAGCTTATCTTTGATTTGTAAGGAAGAGAGACTGGTAGCTCTAATTTTATTAATAGACATCACTTTTACATGAGGAATACCATGTACAAAGCAAGAACTTGGGGGTTAAAAAATCCCAAATCCAGTCCTGGACAAACTAAAACTATATCAACTATCAATACAATATTGAAATGTAAACTAAAAGTACTATAGCATGAGTTGAGATTGTTTGTAAATAGTAGTAAGATAGTTTGTGAATAGTAGTGAAATGGATTGAGTTAAAATATTTTATGGGGTTTTGGGAAATAAGAGAAAAATTTGAATAAAAATATTATAAAATTGAAATATTTTATAATATTATTTTTGTTTTGAAATTTGAAAAAGTTGAATTTTTTTTGTGTTTTGTTTGGAAGTTTGGGGAGGTTATAATAATTAGGTAATGATTAAATGAAAAAGTTAAAAATTTAAAATTGAAAAGTGCTTGAGTTTGTGGTGTTTGGATATTGAGATGAGATGGGTTGAGATGAGATTTTCTCTCTATCCAAACAACCTAAGAGCTACAACACAAGGCACTAAAATGTAAAATACTAAAGTAACCACCATCTAAAAATAGAGCACATGGAAATTAGTAGTAACTACAATCTATGCCTAAATTTTGGAAAACTAGTTGGATTCAATTTTAATTCATCCAGTACTAATATAGGCAAGAATAAATGTGATATACTGTATTTTAGTGTATTTTAATTAAATGAGTATTTTAATTAATTCAAATATTGGTTCTCTTGTTTTAAATTTATCAGATTTCTTGTTAGTTTATTTTTATGATTTTTAAGTTGTGAAATTTATTTTGATATGCTTTCTTAATATTAATTATTGTTTTACATTTAAATTGTTCTTTAATTTAAATTAGTTTGCTTGTGGGCTTTAAAATTATTGTGTTGTTGAAATTTTATTATTATTTTATTTTAGCTAGTCACTGCGTTTAAATTATTTTATTCAAATTACTGTTTTGAAATTCTTTTCATTGGATCAATTTTGTTACCCAAGTTGTGAGGACTGGACCTCATTTCTTTCCATTGCTTTTTCATTTTCCCTCATTTTATTTTCCTTTTTTTTTTCCTCTGCTTTCCTTCCTCCCACGCGAGCCACCCTCCCCTCTCTCCCGTCAGTCTTGTCAACCTCTTGTGCTCCGCCGCACGCCAGTGTGAGCCACACCGCCCCTCCCATCTTCTTCCTCTCTGGCCGGCGCACACCCCCACCCATTTTCAACCCACCTCATGCCGCCGTTAGCCCCCACACATAGCTGGAAGCCGCGCGGAGTTTTCACTCCAACATCGCCGTCCTGCCACCATTGGCAACCATCTCTTCACCACAGCACCATCGGCCCTCCAGCCACCCAAACCACCCTTCTCCAGCTCTAATCCGCCACCGATGAAGCCCATCCATTGCTGTAACGTCCCGATCCCGAAGGTCCAGAGAGTTAGCTCTTAATACTTAAAATTTACTTAAATAACACAACTATAAAATCCAGAAATTCCATAAAATATTAATCCACTTAATCAAACCAAAGATCTAAGTTCCTCTATGGCGACAATAAAGAAATCCCCAATAACATAAATTAGAAATTCTCTAAAAACTCGAAAACATCCTCAACTCATCAAAACAAATACCCGAAAAATAAATCAGTTTACTAACTACGACCCTTAAATAAGCATTTGTACCCTCAGACACTTATTCCACTACGATCATCACACCTTGCTAAACTTTCTACTCTTGTTCTCCAGCTGAATCATCAAAATTATCTGAAAAATATATGGAGATAAGGGGTGAGTTATCAACAACTCAGTAAGCAGAGGACATATACTAGTGTGTAAACATGAGCATTTACAGAAATTAGAATGCAGAACAAAATATTTTCTTTCAGAATGCAGAATCAGAATAATGTTTTCAAAATGCAGCGTCAGAACATGTTATCAAAAATATCAGAGCGATAGTTCGAAAATATTCATAATAAAAATCCCTTTGGCATAGCATAAACTGAAATATCACATCTTATCTTATCATATCAGAACAAATACCATGTTTAACCCCCGTGGTAGGGTTGTGCAAACCCCGGTAGCTAACCGAGTAGAAACAAAATGTGAATATTCCCCTTATTCATTCTCAGAGCCCCGAGTGTGCACATAGGAAAGACTACGCAGAAAACCACTTTGTTTCCAAAGTGGGTGCACCAGAAACAGAAAAGTTGGTACCAACCCGAACAGAGGCCACAGTTTTACACCCGTGGTGAGGTCAGAACGGAACAGAAACAGAAACAGAATGTTATGCCAGAGGTTTTCAGAAATCACACCAGATCATATCAAAGTACATAAAATCTTCAGAACAGAACAAAAAAAATCATATCACAACATAATTTATGCACAAATTTCATATTCGCTCTATTTTTCAAAGTTCAGAAACAGAATGTCAGAAATAAGCTCATGTCTACATCAGTCATGACAGAAAATAATTTCTTTTTAAACAGAATCTCATTAGTAATGCAGAACAAATAACTGAGGCAATTCAAATTTCTTTTCAACATCAAATATGTATATTTTTAAAAAATAACCTCAGCTCATTTTATTTCAAATGCAAAGTCTAGCATAGGAACCCCGCTTACCTGAACTTCTTAGCTTTTTTAGAATTTCTCAAAAACGTCGAACAATAATTAATCGTCACCTATAAAATAATCACGTAATTCTCATAAATTTTCAATTAATCACTTATTTTGATATTTAATCCTCAGCTTATAAAATAACCTATTTAATTCCTCAAAACCTAAAATTACAAATCATCACTTTCTAAAATCGCCAATGCTAACTTAATACTAATAACATATTCTTACTTTAAAAAAATATAATTTAGTATAATACTCGAGCTATTTTTAAAATAATTCATAAAACTTAAATTCTTAAACTAAGTTTCATTTCTTAATATAGTAATTTTATTAAATTCTACTAAATAGACAAAAGAACATTAACAAAATATTAATCCAGTTAAAGATCATTTAAAAATACAGAGTTACAGCCTAGCCCATAAAAACATAAGCCCATTGGAAACATTAAACACTGCATAAGTAAGCCCACTGGCCTGTTGTGAAACAAGAATCCTTCAAAACTAAAACACACGGGTAAAAAGCCATGGCCATTCGAGAGAAACAGAGGGCTCACCGAGCGGGGTCCATCACACACAAGCAAGTTACGCATAAAGCTAGCAGGTATACAAAATCTATTCTTTCTATACAAGTACCAATCTAGTTTATAGAACTTACCAAACGATACTTTCTCACATGTTCCATACACACTAGCAAAGTCATAATCATTAGCATGCAATTCCTTATCATATTCAAGTTTCAACAATTTTGCATCTAAAATGAAGATAAGTACATACCTTCTTGCTAAAGAATCAACCACAAAAGTTTCTATACCTTGTGTGTATTTGAATACATGAGGAAAAGTCTCAATACAATCCTCCCTCTTAGCACGCATTATAGTTAACAACTTACCTTGTCCCTTCAAGTGTGTCAAGGACTCATGCTCGTCTGTGGTGGTGCGACGCCGAAGGATGAACTATGGGGCAGTGCAACCGTGGTGTTGCTTGGGCTAGGGAGTTCTGTTACGTCGAAAAACAACCGAGAGCGAGAACAGCGGCGACGGTCTTGGGCTATCGGAAAGGAGTAGGTGCCACGGGGGAGAGCTGGTCGGTGGTTTCTGGCACCGTGGGTGGTGCTTCGACGTCCTATAATGGTCGGTGACATGGCTGTGTTCTCTGGCAAGGAGGTGCAACGCTGAGAGAGGGAGAGAGAAGGGTGGCGACGCTACTGGTTTCTGGGATGGAGTGGTGCGACGGGTTGGAGGTCGGCGTGTTCTGGGCATGGTGGTTGCGGTTTCTCTATTTCCGGTGGCTGCTGTGGCAGAGGTGACTGCATGCTCTGTTTCGGACGTGCAAAAACAGAGGTGCGTCCGTGGCTGCTATGGCGTGCCTTGGCGGCTAAGGGTGGTCCGATGTATTCTATGGTGGTCGGTGGTGGCGTTGGCGTGTTCTGGGTAGTGTGGAGTCGCCGCATAAGAAAATGGATAACGGTGGTTTGCGGCGCAATAGGTTGGAGACGTTTCGGGTTGCTCTGTATGCGTGAGTATTCCTTCTCTACCGATTTGTGTTGTGTTTATTACTAGAGGGTCTCGGGTTAGTTTTATAGGCAAGGGAAAGTGAGGTATCATGGTTCACAGGAGGGTGGATAGAGTTTGGAGTTGAGAGCCGTACGTGCATGTGCATGGAGTGGATAAAGAAAACATTAAAGACGTGTGTGATCATGCATGCCGTGGGCGAGAGGGAAACTTAAGTGGAAGAAAAAAAAATAGACGGAAAGAAATGATACGTGCAGAAGTTAACGTATTTAACGTGTGAAAAAAAAAATAAATAAAAAGAATAAACTAAAACAAAATAAATAAAAAAACTAATTGAGCTTCATTGGGTCCGGGTGTTACAATCTCCCCCACTTAAAAAAATTTCGTCCTCGAAATTTGTTAGTACTACAAGCAAGGCCTAAATATTTATCCGCCACAACCATTCATGTCTACACCGAACGTCAATCATATTGTCGGACCTAGATAATATTCCGCAATAGTCGAACCCAAAATTCCACCTTCTACCCTCCAATATTGTCGATCATATTCTCCCATATTTTCCCTAGCCATTCACGATCTCGCACACTACTATTTCAAGTCTAAAATATGAACCTCAATAATACAATTAAAGACCCAAAAATAAATTTTAAATTCTCCACCTAATTTAAAACCTTAATGAGTAACGAAATAAACTCACTATCATATCACCAAAACCATGCTTCCGCTACGCACTCTAACAACTTATAATCCTAAACACATTGTATCTCAAATCAAGTACATCTGAAAAGAACTAACAACCACAATTAACCAGTCCATACACTTTTCAGATTTAATTTTGTAAAGTCTCCCAACGTGTATGTAGACTCTAATACATCGATATCACAAGTCTAAATCTTCGGTTCCTAATCAAAACTCGTTCCACGAAGTCAACCTAAAATCTAAACCTTAAAACATGTCAGAATTATTTTCTATAGTCCACAAAATATGCCTATTGAAATTAAAAACTCAAATGTCATAAGAATTGTTTCCTTAAATTATGCGTAATCTAAAACCTCAAATTTTGTGGAACTCATTCAATAGGTCCGCAAGTGCTAAAACCATACATATCATAAAAAATCATATCCTGAAACCCGGAGAATTCTACGACCTTAAATCTCCTCAAAATCATTTTTAAAGTATGTATCATCTCTAAACCTCAAACCTCCAAATATTCAGTCCATAAAATCTGAATAATCTCAAATCTCCAAAGTTTCAAACTCGAAGACTAGCAGTCATCCTGAAATCTTAAACTCAGTTAAACGTTCTAGGGAAAAGAAAACAAAACATGTATAAACAAAATATAAATACTAGTTAAAATATTTAAAACAAGTTAAAATTAAATAAATGTATCACTAAAATCTTGAACTTGTTTTACCCATCTTTAGCCATATATTTAACCAACTCATATAATCCTTCCTACCATCTATAATTGTAAACTCGACATCGCTCTAAACTCTCATACATCTTTAGAATCTAAACTACAAAAATCTAAACCTTGAATTAATCTTATAAAAATTATCTCCTATAGTCCACAAAGTAAACTTGTCAGATCTAAAAATCCCAAAACATCAAAGTCTCAAAACTCAATCATAAAGTCTTATAAAATCTAAATCCTTAAATATCCACATAACCGTCCTTATAGTCCTCAATTTCCTATACTGAAATTTTTACATCCTATGAACCCACAGAAATCTAAACCTCCAAGGTTTATAGTATGCAGAATTCAAACATGTCTCTGATACCAACTGTAACGCCCCAAACCCGGGTGGTTTGGAGAATTACTACTTGTCACTCATAAACATGTCTCCCAACACATCCAAAGAATAGTCTCCAAAAAACTTCATAAATGAAAACAATCTCAAATCTTCTCAATAATCTTATTACAAACTCCACACAATCTTTAATGCAATAATAATAAATCAAAGGGGTCCATAACCTCCCGATAATCATAACAAACCAACTAAATATTTCATAAATCTTACTAAACTCAAGACATAAATAAACTCAAAGACATTAAGACTAAGAACACCAGAAGTCCTTCTTCTACCAACATCACTTCAGCTTAAACATAAACAGCATTCTAATCCAGGTCCTCATTTGGACTCACCCCCTATCATTATAATTATAAGGATCGATTAACTGCTTAATTTCTTCCCTTGATCTCGGGGCTTAAATTATCGAATCCCAAGATTTGAATATAGAAGGAATAAGTTACCTTGCTTAGGTAGATATCTCGTTACCAGGAGGCAGCTCCAGCTATTAGCGATAGTTACCATATTGATCCTACACCGCACGTCCCGAGGACTTCCAGCTTGTTGGACTTCCCAAATGGGCCTTACTCAGTATTGTTGGGCTCGTATGATGTGCATAAAAAAGCCTCTCCAACATACATTGTTATAAATTTGTGGTAATTAGCTCTGAGTAGTAGTGCTTGCAATTGGGAGCTACAACTAGGGAGGTACGATCATCAGAGCATCCAAATTCTTCGATCGATCGAATACTGCTAATTACGCCAAGCAAGTTATATTGAACGAGTTGTTAAATAGATAGATACTACTAAGGGTGAAAACAAAAGGGCGAACCGGACTGAACCGGTGAGTACGGTCTAGTACCCGTTTCATTTTTTTTCAAACCGGTTAAAATCGATCTGGTTCCGATTTTTCTTTTCCTAATAGCGGACCAGACCCGTTCATATAAATATATATATTTTAATTTTTTATATTATATATAATTTTTATATCAATATATATAATTATATATAAAATACTCTTGTATTATATGCTAAATTACTAATTAAAATAATATTAAATTTTGAAATCCTATATAAATAACTATGTATTATCACTATAATATATATTATTAGTAGTTATACTAATACAATATCATTATATATTATAACATATCACTATAGTCTATAATACAATTATAATATATATTATAATATACTACAATATATTATCACTATTGTTAATGTCGTGTTTCGCACATTTTTAGGTCAGGCTCTGACAACTGAGGTATTCGGAAATGAGTCTGCAAAAGATGAAGAGAAGTGCAACTTAGAGAAGGCGACCTTGGGGCCGGGTAACCTTCAATACCAAAGTCAATAAATATTCTTAGAAGTTTATAAATAAGTAAATGAGTCTAGGGATTAGAGAGTTTTTTCTTACCTGGAGTTGGCTATTTATATTGTGGGTTGGGGGTGTAAATCGTCTTTGTCTCCACAAAATCCGTGCCTTCCTTTCTGTTTCTGTTGTCAAACCTTCTTTAGTGCAACGTGGCTCTATGACGACTCCATAAATGTGGCATGTAACTCAGTAGCGATGCCATTAATGCGGCATGGTTTCTTAACTTTCACGTCTGGACTTTATGAGCCATGGATGGTCTGCTACAGATGGATCAAGGGCCCTCTGCATTTCCCGATGTGCCTTGTGTAAGTCTCTGGGTTCTGAAAGCAGTCACAGACTGTCAGACTTATTTGTCTTATCGACTATTCGGTGCCCCTGTAGATGTTCTGCCCCTTGTGCGGGCTTGGGGCCCTTAGGCCAACCATTGGGCTGAGGTCGAGTGGGCCTTGTGCAATGGGGAAAATCCCCTTACTACTATATTATAATATACTATAATACATATAGCATATCTATATATATAATATACCGGAAAAATTAGACCAGAACCGGTAAAATTAAAAGTACCGGTTTATGGGTGTAACCGATGCAGTATCGATTTTTTAAATTTCAAAACTGGTATATACCGATTCGGTTCTAAAATATGTCTAAAACTGGATCGAACCGGAGTACCGGTTACAGTACCCCTAGATACTACCTGCAAATTGTCTTATTTTATATCTACTATTATATATTTTCCTAGTTACCAATCTTAATGTCTTCAAGTTAAAGATGGAAAAACGTGATCAAGCAAATTGCTAAATGAAATAGGATGATCAATTTAACAAAAATGCTTGGAACACGCCCGCGTGTAACCTAGCTAGCAGATCATCAACTCTTTAATTAATACATGATTTATCCGTATAAGGTCAGTACATGACTATCTTCCTTCCTGATCAATTGATCATGCTATATATATATATATATATATATATATATATATATATAATTTAGATATTTATGTACATGACTAAATGCACCACCTTGATCTTCTTCCCAATTAAATCCATATATATGCATGCTTGTAACCTGAATATATAATTAAGAAATCAATTGTAGGAGTGTCAAATCGTGTTAACGGGTCGTTTTCGAGTCATGTCAAAATATGTATATTATACTATATGTGTTAATCCTAACCCGACCCGTTAAGTTTATCATGTCAAAATCTCAAACCCCAACACGAGTCACGACCCATTAACATAACGGGTCGTGTCGTGTCAACCCATTTATATAAATGAGTTAAACAGACCCTAAATTAACTCATTTGACCTAGTTAAGTTTAGCATAATTTTATATAAATGTTAAAATCACAATATTTACAAAAGATATAAAACTAATTACAAGTCCAAAATTACAATTCAAACAATAAAAATATCGAAATTAAGATATCAACAATTTTATTTTTAGGTATAAGGGTATAATTGTAACTTTAACTTTCTTAATGGGTTATAATAGGTTATAACGGGTCAAAACGGGTTGATCCGATATCAACCAATTAAGCAGTCGTGTCTTAACGGGTCAACCCGTTTTGATTCGAACCCGTTAAGGCTAAACCTTAATCCACTTTTATCGTGTCATGTTCGTGTTGGGTTAACAGGTTGTGTCAACCCGTTTTAATCCGAACCCCTAATCAACTGATCATGATCACAACGTTAATGAAAAATTATTATAGTCCTTGCCGGTCATGAATTCTTTTTTTATACTTCAAGATTTATTTCAATCAATTGCTTGCTAATTAATGTCAATATTCCTTCCATGTAATCGTACGCGCGCGCGCGCGTGCTTCTGGAACCGCGCCTTGAGAATAACGATGTCAAACCCAATATCCAGCTAGCTAGCTAGCTTCAAGATGATCACACGGCAATAACAGCCACTCCAAGAAACACAGCAAGAAATTTGAAGAAGGGGGTGTCGAAATAGCATTCAGATTGAGGTTTGAAGCCTTTGGCGATAAGATGCTTGATGGCCACATAGACGAAAATCCCACAAGCAAGCCCCATTGAGAGATGGCATAGATCCAATCTGCTGTTGATCCTTGAGTCGTGGCATCAATGGCAATGCCTATCCCTACTCCAATGGGGCTAGCTCGATAAGGCAAAGGCAACAGCATAAGCTGCAGTTGTCAGAAATGGCCTCTTTGGTAGCATTCTGAGTAGTGCTATTCCCATTGATGATCATCGCCAATATTAATAATAATAATAATATAGCAAGGTATATATAATGCAAGTAATTATCCTCAAAGTGGATCGCCAAATTCAGGTTCTAATACTGATCATCAGATCAATATATGGAATGGACCAACATTAATCGGGAGTAGTACTGTACGTTAAGTTAAACTAATTAAATGTGGATGGTACGTACTACGTACGTATTAATAGTTTTGGGAACTCAATCAGCAGGCCGCTTGTGTACTTTGTGGGGGTACACTGGAGGACTAGTGACTAGAGATGATGCGCGCAGAGGCCGGGATCGATCGAAATTCGTAGCTGGCCACTTTTTGATCTTCTCACTATTCTATGGGGTTGGCTCTAACATCGTGCATGTGGCGGAGATCAAGGTTCTCTTAAGTTGCGGCAATTACGCTTGAGAGGACATGTTTTTCCATATATATTAACCCTAAATTTATGTTATGAAAACTCAACGATATATCATCATGCATCAATGCATCAATATTAATTTTACCTGCAACTCCCACGGCAATACCCTCAAATACAGAATGAAAGCACAGGGCGAGGATGAGTAGTATGGTGTCTACAAGAGACGACGTCCTGATCAAGAACTCTGGGTTTAGTTCGTTCATATATATGCAACTCTTTAGCTCGTTCCTCCGGCCGCGTCCTTCCTTCTTCCACGACCAGGACTCTAGCTTCTCTGTTGCTAGCATTTGTAACATAAGAAATTATGCAATCCCCCAGCATGGTCAGAAGATAACCTGCGGATGCTAGCATGCATGAACGCGAAAGGGTATGTTTTTGTCGTGAGGTCGGCAAAGGTCTGTGCTGAATCGCTCAAGAAATGCATCAGAGATGCACCCAGGAAAACCCGGCCGCCTGCAAATTGCGTGCCCAGGAGAAGAAAGCTTTCGTTCCATCGGTAAAAGTAGGGGGAGACTGTGTAAACATTAATCCATAATTGATCGTAAAAATACTGAATTATTTATTTTTTACTTCATTTTTCGTGTATAATCTAATATTTTCTATAGAAAAAGATTGTTTCAGTAGCTTAATTGATTACACACGATTTATTCTTAACTAGTAATTCTATAAACGATGTGCAGATCTGTAATAATCCAGTGATCAATACAACCGTTTGAAAGATATTTTATGAATGTTTGTGGATGTGATGCCATAAGCGACTGCAGCCACCAGATATATGCATATATGTCTCTGCTTTGTGGTTAATTCTAACCCACATCATGACTGTCCATCATGTCCCACAATACTGCAGCCATAAGATATTTCTCTTTTGTTTTGTGGTCCATTCCAACTCACATGACCATCATATCTCTAAAGAAAAATCTCCTACACTCATAATACATCTGTTGCACTAACTTACAAGTATCATGCAGAGATTTAAAGTTTCTATTATTTTATTTGTGAGTTCAAATAATATTCAAACATCTTGGTGAGTGTTATCTCAAAATTACACTTGTTGCACCTTCATTGGTTGGAAATTGCAAAATTGAAACCAAGAACTGGTGGATTAGAGAGTGAAACGTACAAGAGCAAAATCTTGAACAACCAATGGGGTTGAAGATTTGGATATTAGAAGATAAGAAGCCTAGCTCAAAACCTACTATATATATGGTATTAAATAACGATTCATTTCCACCACCAGAATTAATTCAAGAACAAAGCTTTCTTTCTTTCTCATTCAACAATGGCCGCCTCAACCATGGCTCTCTCCTCCCCATCTTTCGCTGGCAAGGCAGTGCAGCTTGCTCCATCAACCCCCGAGCTCGGTGTTGCTCGTGTCAGCATGAGGAAAACCGCCTCCAAGTCTGTTTCCTCTGGAAGCCCATGGTACGGTCCAGACCGTGTCAAGTATTTGGGTCCATTCTCTGGCGAGCCCCCGTCTTACCTTACCGGAGAATTTCCAGGTGACTATGGTTGGGACACTGCTGGGTTGTCAGCTGACCCAGAAACTTTTGCCAAGAACCGTGAGCTCGAAGTCATCCACTCTAGGTGGGCAATGCTTGGAGCCCTTGGATGTGTCTTCCCTGAACTCTTGGCTCGCAATGGAGTCAAATTCGGCGAGGCTGTCTGGTTCAAGGCTGGAGCACAGATCTTCAGTGAGGGTGGACTTGACTACTTGGGCAACCCAAGCTTGGTCCATGCACAAAGCATCCTGGCCATTTGGGCTACACAGGTTATCTTGATGGGTGCCGTCGAGGGATATCGTATTGCCGGTGGGCCACTAGGTGAGGTAACCGATCCAATTTACCCAGGTGGAAGCTTTGACCCACTTGGTCTTGCTGATGACCCAGAGGCTTTTGCCGAGTTGAAGGTGAAGGAGCTCAAGAACGGTAGATTGGCTATGTTCTCCATGTTTGGATTCTTTGTGCAAGCCATCGTGACAGGGAAGGGACCCTTGGAGAACCTGGCTGACCACCTTGCAGACCCCGTGAACAACAATGCCTGGGCATATGCCACAAACTTTGTCCCTGGAAAGTGAGCTTTTGTAAAAGAAATGTCAAATTTTCCTTTTAGACTGATGTTGGCGACGTAATTATTTGTTTGTTTGAAAAAATTAATGGAGAGCTTGGTCTGAATTTTGTGTTCTAGTAGTAGCTATATTGATCATAAATGTTGGTGATCACATCTTTCCACATAAACTGCTAATGGTCCAGATTCTCAAGATCAGACCCAGCCATGAAAATTCATCATTTCGAGTTGTAACTTTATCCATGGAAACTTGGTTAATTTCTTGAATCTTGATCCCAGTGTCTATGATCATGTTCTGGGTTAGCTCACCTCGGGTGAACATTGGCATTACATAATCTTTGGACACAGATACTTGGGGAGATTTTCTTCAAGAGTGGCACTACAGCCACCACCGCTCCCAGCGGTAGCTCATGAGAGCTACAGTTAGTTATAGAATTTTTTTTTTTTTTTTTATTTTTTTTTTTCATTTATGTATTTTTTAATACTTTTAAATATTTTTTAAAAAAATAAAAAAAATTACAATATTTTTAAAAAATACTTACTTAATCACAAAATAAAAATAAATAAATAAAAAATCATAACAGTAAAAATGAATAATAAGAGTAATATTTTCTATTTTTCAATTAATATAGCTCCCTACCTGCTTATTCTCACTGTCTAAAAGTTGTTTTTCCTGATGTTGAGAAGTTTCGACTTTGAAGCAAAATCTGTGCAACAACCTCAAAGATGCGACTAAACTTTTGAATTGAAGTGATCAAGGATGCAGGAAAATGCTATATGGTACTCTGATCCTACTTATTTTTCTATTTTTCTGACGTGTCATTATGTATAACGCTCGTATCAGTTTCTACTTTAAAAAAAAAAACAATCTCACAAACTGACATAATTTCATATGATTTGTCATATCTATTTTATAATAAAAGTAACTTTATAATTTGATAAATTACATCAAACTATATGATCAGTTTGTATGATTATTTTAAAGTAATCATTTTGTGATTAAAGTATTTCTAAAAAAATAATAAACAATTCTAGTCAACACAATAATAAAATATAAATGGAATAAAAATACAGTACTATATAGTATAACTTCATGCTAATAACTTAATCTTAGAGCGGATATTTGTTATGGATAAAGATGGGCTCTTAACCAATAATTTTAGCAAGTTGTTAGAAAAAATTTGAATTTCGTTAAGTATACATAGTTAAATACTCTTGCAATCACTAAAGAAAAAAATATATACTTATGAATTTTGTTATTTTAAAAAAAAAAAATACTAATTTTACTTAAGAAAAATGTACAAAAAAAAACTCAATTCTACACGCGCGTGTCACCTATTGAAATGTTGAAAATTATAAACTTGATAAAATGATTCTTGCACTTATATTTGTAAGTAAATTGTATGCACATGTTGCACTACTCATTTTAATATATAGGTATTAATTTGAATTGTTATAAAACTTGTTTTAATACCAAAGACCGATTAAAAATTTTTTTAATCCCATTGTCCTAATTTTCTCTCAAGTTCTTGTTCTATTAATTCCACTTTGATTAGATATGAAATTAAATGAGAGTCTTGAAACATTGTATTTTAAGGGTCCGTTTGGATACAGAAACGGTTTTATCTCATCTCATTTTATCATTACAATTTTTTCAAGTTCCTATATAAAATATAATAAACAATTCAACTTTTTCAAATCTTAAAACAATAATAATATTGAAAAAATAATATTTTAACAATATTTTATTCAACTTTCAACTAAAACTATCTAATTTTATCTTATTATCCAAACGGAGCCTAAGTCACATTTTTTATGGAGAATTATTTTCTTTGAGTTGATTATTTATACTATAGATAAATGTACTTAAGTATTATTGAAAAATTAATTTTCTTTGAGGATAGTGGGTTACTACCCTATTACTACCCATTTACTACTTATAATGTATTTAAAGTTTTTTTATTTTTTTATCATTTTCTTTTAAGTATTTTTTTAACATTCTTAATTATTAAAAAATATATATATAATTTTTCTAATAATCACTTTTTTAATCATTAAATAAAATAAAGAATTAAATAAAAAATAATAATAAATGAGTAATAATATGATTATTTCCCATTCTTTAAAGTTATCGGTCGATCATTTTTTTAGAGAATAGGACAAAGAATTCTCAAATAGAACAAAAAAATGAAAAAATAAAAAGAGAGACAAACCCGCGACGGTCATGGAGGAAAAATTACGGACGTTTCACCACAGAACACCTGTAACGGGACCCAGAGCTTGATGGACACCCCGAATGTAACTGGACCAAAAATTGAAACGGACCGTCCCGGACAGGGCTCTAGAGAATGGGCGGCTCGGCTCACCTCCACCGGTTTACACCGATTTTTGCAGAGATAATAGCCACGTATATAAAATCAATCCAAAGGTCAATACGTTAACACGACATTCATTAAGGGTAATGCTACTGGCCCCACTCTAACGTCCCGTTGTGATATCCTGCTCGACGTGGTGAAATTTTAAAACACACAAAGCAACGGTACTAGATAATTTTCCTTTCTCCTGCGTGCATATGCCCCTGCTCTCCTTCTCGCCCATTGACCCCGTGAGCCCCCATTGATCATCAACCAAGCTCGATCATCTCCGACCTCATCTCCCCTCCCCTCCCCTCTATCTCCTACCTTATCTCCGTTTCAAGCGTTTCTTTTTTCCTTCTTTTTTTCCTCTCTAGCCCCAGACTTCGCCCTCCTGGACCCATCGAGTTCACCGTTTCCGTCTCAGTAATTTTTTTTCATCTCAGCTTATTTTTCCGTCGGATGCACGAGGGAGACCGAAATCTCCAAGGTAATTTTTTTATGTTTGTTCATCTCAATTTCCGTCGGATGCACTAGGGAGGCCAAAATGTTGTTTTTTTTTTTTTTTGTCTGGATTTGTTTTATGTTTGTTCACCTCAGTTTCCGTCGGATGCACTAGGGAGGCTGAAATGTTGTATTTTTTTTTTTTTTGTCTGGATTTTTTTTTTCTTTCTGAGCTATGATCTTTGCTTATTGTATTAAGGAAGGGAATGGAAATGAAATGATGGAGACATTTGTAAAAAAAGGGATTGGAGTTAACATATTTGTGAAAATGCTTGTGAGAATTGAAATTCCTGTGAAATGGAATGAAATTACTGAGACGGAAATGGCGAATTCGATGGGTTCAGGAGGGCAAAGTCTGGGGCTGGAGAGGAAAAAAGAAAAAAAACACTTGAGATATGCGCGCGATGATCGATGGGGGCTTGAGGAAAAAAAAATTACAACATTTTGGTTGAGATATGGCTCGTGAGGTCGATAGGGAAGAAGGAGGGAGAGCAGGGGCATATGCACGCGGAAGAAAGGGACCTTATCTGTACCGTTGCTTTGTTTGTTTTAAAATAAAATGAATAAAGTAGTCAGCCACGTCGAACGGGATGAAATAACGGGACGTTAGAACGGGGCAAGTAGCATTTTCCTTCATTAAAGAGCTTTGCTACACAACCTCCACCACACTCCATACTCTATACTTTTTTAAATTTTTTAAATTTTTAATATTTTTTTTAAATTTTTTTTGAATTTATTCTTTTTAAATTATTTCAAATTTTTTATTCATTATTCATATAATAAATATTTAATAAAAGAAAAAAAGAATAAAAATTAAAAATAATGTGGAGTGTGGAGTATTAAGAGGTTGTGAAGATTTTTTGTTCATTAAAACCGATGTTACGACCAGTGTTTTAAATTTCGTATTGTACCGGCTGGTACGACCGAAATTTTTCGTTTCGGCCGTTCAGCCGGTACAGGTACTATATCTGTTCCGTATTGGTTAAAATACCGGCCGTACTAGCCGATACCGGCCATTTCGGACTAAATTTCGGCATGTACTGGCTTATATTTCGGCCGGTACTGGCCGATATTTCGGCCTGTATGTTTTTTTTTTTTTTTCGTTTTTTCAAACTACAAAGTTATTTTTTAACCCCTAATTCAGACTAGACTATTTATAATTTATATATATATATATGTATTTATATATAATTTATTTATATATAGATTATTATTTTAAAATATAATTTATATATATATATATAATTTATTTATATATCGACTATCCCGAAACGGTACCGATATTGAAATATTTCGTTTCAATGCCTTGACCGGTACAACATCCAATACGGTATTTAAAAAGGAAAAATATTTGTATCTGCCTACACCGGCACACACTCAATGTATTGAGTGTTAAAAAAAAATATGATGTGAAGTGTATGCCGACTGTAGGCAGATGTATAGCATTTCTCGTTCAAAAAATTGGTTACGACGTACTCTCTCCTCCAAAGCCTTCTTGTTCGAATCTCTCTCTTGTCCTTCCTCTGCTAGGCTACATAGTTTTCTGGAAGAAAGAAAAAATGTTAAACCGGTTCACAATCACACACCACATACTCTACGTGGCAAAACCGGAGTGAACCGGTTTTGCCCAAAACACCCACTCACGCCCCGACCATCCCCCTCCCCCTCCCCTCTCTTCAGCAGGTCATCGCCCCCCTCCTCTTCAGCGGCGAGACCTTCATCTCCCCATCAGCCGGTTCTTCATCTGGTCTGAGTCCACCCTCCCTCTTCTGCAGCGACGAGACCACCCCGAAACGACGAGCAACGAGACCACCCTCCCTCTTCTGCAGCCTGCTTCATCCCTCTCGACCACCCCGCATCCAGAGATCTGCGGAAGAGAACGAAAGTCCAGAGATCTGCGGCCACAGAGGACTTTTACTCACTCGGGTAAACCTAAAAATAATATGCCAATGCTCGATTAGTTTGGGTTTGTGATGGAAAAATACCTGGTGATTGTAGTCTGGACGAAATTTTTTTTGGGTTTGTGACAAGTGCTTGTAGTCTCTCATTGTCCATTTGATCTCGATTGGTTTGTGTCGTCTGTTATTCATATAGAGAAGTTGTCAAAGTGCCGTTCATTCTTCTCCGAGATAGATGTTTTGATTGATTCTTTGTGTGATACCCTAAAAGAAGTCCACAACAAGATTATAGTGTTTTTGCAGCGTTAAAATTAATACCCATTTGTACATACACGGCAGAGGGAGCCGCGACGGCGACGAGGGGTGCTGGGCAGAGAAGGGGCGACGCTGGATTCAAATGGGTTGAAATTCGAAATTGTAAAAGTAGGTCTTCAAAACGTGCGTTTTTGAGTGAAAAAAAAAAAAAAAAAATTTATATCAGCCTACATTCTCAACACACCCTGTGTTAAGTTTAAAAATAAAAAAATAAAAAACCTATAAGGGTGTGTGGAGAGTGCCGGCTGATATATAGCCGGACTAAAAAAAAAAGGACAACCACGTCAGGTGTGGGGTGTTTGTTGATGAACAGTGGCTGATTAGTAGAAAAACTCCTTCGCATAGATCCGTTGAAATTTTCAGATTCGATGCCATAGTTTGCCATTCTCTTCAATGGATTTGAATTTCTGGTGAAGTGTGAAATTGATGCCATGGTCTAATTCGGAATTTAATCAGAATTACAAATCTGATTTTCTAATTGTTACTCTTTTTTTTGGTAGAATTCTTCTTTATTCAGAAATGGAGAAGGGCAATGGAGAAGTTGCTATTACTTTCACCATTATTAGCCTCACCTTGATGCTGTTTCGTGTCCTGTATGTTATATACCGGAGTGGCAAACCTCTTCAAACAGAAGCTCCAGGAGCACTCAGTACCCTCATTATTTTAGGTTCAGGTGAGCCATGGAGCTGGTTTCATTACTGAATCACGATGTAAGCTTGAGTAGTTATTTATTGGCTGTTATTACCATTGTAGGGGGTCACACGGCTGAGATGATTAATCTGTTGTTGGTGCTGCAAAAAGAGAGGTTTAGTCCTAGATTCTACATTGCTGCCGCTACTGATAATATGAGCCTCCAAAAAGCTCGCACGCTGGAGAACAACTTGATTGATGAGGTTAGTAGTAATAATAATATTAGGCGTTCTCTTGTATACTTCCTATGTACACGGGCTATGCTTATTCATTCATATCAATAATATTTATCTCTTACTTATCAAAAAAATATATATCGTTCTGCACTTCTGTATTTTTTAGGCCTCGTTTGAATTCAAAACACACCTCAACTCATTTAAATTCATCTCATCTTATCATTACAACTTTTCTAAATTTCTACACAATATAATAAACAATTCAACTTTTTCAAATCCCAAAATAAATTTCTCAAATTCTCACACAAAATATAATAAACAATCAACTTTTATTCTACTATTCACAAACTATCTCAACTCATCTTTGAATCCAAACCACTCCTTAGTCTTAAATGTGAGTTCTTCAATGATACATGGAAAAGGTCCAAGTTGGGGATTAGATGGAGTCCATTCTTAGATGTTAATATACAACTATATATATATATATATATATATATATATATATATTCAAGAAGTGTTATCATTGTTGAAATTAAGAGTATGTGGTAGGAGGTAAGCCATTTTTTAGTTGTACTTATAAAGTGAGAGGAGTGGGAAGCATTTTAGGTTTGATTGTTGATAATTTTTTTTGTTAAGGAGTTATGAACCCCTGGCATAGTTGAAGAGCAACGGTTAGAATATTGGTAATAGTCTTCTGTTATGGGTACCTTTTCAGCCCTATATAGCAGTTTCATAATATTTGCAGGATTTGTTGAGTGCATAGATTCCTTGTTGTTATGCACTTTTGGTTGTTTTTTTTTTTAATAAGTAATAATATTATATATATATATATATAATAAGAGTAACCAAGTACACTGGAGGTATACAAGAAAAACACCTAGCCCATACAAGAAAGCCCATAATGACCCAAAAGCCTATGAAAACCTACCCAAAATACACCAAACCTGAATTGGAAAACTATCATTACACCTCCTCGACCCCATCCCCTAGATTCCGTAAAACTAATCCTCAACCCGAACATCACAAAGCCCTCCCTCTAGCCTTCTTGACTTGAGCTACCTCCCTTACCATCGTAGTTGATTGCCCATGAAAGATTCTTTAACTCCCTGTTTTACTTAAACTTAGATTTGGTTTCAAGCGCGTGGCTCGCATCGATTGCAGTGAGTAGTGTTTTAAATTGGTCTTCATATTCTCCCTGTTCTCCATATGAAAGTTCCAGGGTTTGTAGAAACTTGTTATCTTTATTTAGAATCCAATCCAAAGTTGAACCCGCTATATTGTTAATCGGAGGAAGAGAAACCAGGGGAACAACATTATCCCCAGCCACAGTACCCGACTGCACTCCCGACTCTAAACCTTCCCCCACACGAGGCACCAATGACAAATCGATAATTTCCTTCCCGCCAAATGGTTGCTCGACATCTATATGGTTGTTGTCCCCTCCATCTGTTACCATTACAGATTCCTCCCCTCTATCAATATTGTGTGTATTTGCTCCACCCCTCAACGATTCTTGCCGTGCCACTTTGTCTGATCCTACTACTTCTTCAAGAGAGGAAGCACTATGTAACACCCCGTTCCCGTAGGATAGAGATGTTACTAACATTCATAACATGATGCCCGGTAAAGAGATTCATTTCCTGAAATACCTTATTTATTGAAAAGCATTAAAATGTTAAAACTGAATTGAATATGATTGTTTTGAAAACTGAACGTAAAACAAAAGAATATAAACTAATCCTATGAATGACATAAAATCTTGTGTGAATATCACTTATTCCTTTTCTAAGTTTTTGTACTAGATCTATTCCTGGTCATCCAGCTCTGCGTCATCATAATCACCATCTGTGAGAATTAAACATGGAAGAAAACAAGAAGACAAACAAAATGAGTTGAATACTTAGTAAGTAGCACATCACACCGTAAAATATAATTTGGCATAACATAGACTTAATTTCTTAAGACTCTTCATAACATACATACAGCTTCATAGATTTACAATCATACACGTAACATGACTTTCGGAAAGACTTTACATACATATATCGTCACAGATTCATATAGCATACGTATTCATCATTAACATGAGTGGAAACATATATAATCATGGCAAACATGTAACTTGAATGCATAATATCTTGTTTATCTTGTCTTAACATGGAGTGAAACACTTTTGAGTCCGTGTTTCACCTAACTTGCATAACATGGAGTGAGACACGCTTGGGTCCGTGTTTCACTTAACTTGTATAACATGGAGTGGAACACGCTTGGGTCCGTGTTTCACCTAACTTGTGATTTACCACGCTTGAGTCCGTGGCACCGTAACAATTCTTAATGCATGAGATTTTATTAGGCTTCATGAACATTTCTAACATGGCATATTCTTGTACATGGCATAGCATGACATGACATATTCTTGTACATGGTATAGCATGACATGGCATATTCTTTTACATGGTATAGCATGACATGGCATATTCTTGTACATGACATAGCATAACATGACATGACATAACATGCTCTAAACGTTTTATGACATTCCATGGCATACATGATCTAAGTACTACATGAACATGGCATACATAATCTAAATATTACATGGACATGGCTATTCCATTACATGGCATACTTGACTTTGAATAAACATCTCATGGCTTTCATATGATTTTAGTAACATTCAATCAATCGAACAACAAATTCATTCATTCAAGCATAATCTCATATTTCATCAAAGATCGAAAAAGGAATCTAACCTTGACTTGCCTCTTAGCGTAGCGTAGTTAACAATCATAAGCACATCATATTTTCATACATAATAATAATATTCACAGTACGCATGCATTTATATGATCATATTATTTACCTCTAAGTGCTACTTCTTGATTTCCAACTTGTAGCTAGTTACCTATACGAGGTACTAGACGTTACTAATTTTCTAGAAAAGCGTGTTGTAATACTCCAAGTAATTAAATATGTATAATGGAACTTAACTAAAATAATAGGCTTCATAGCAAACTCTAAAAAAAAAAAACATACTTTAAAATCCCTTAAATACTTTTATAAAATTTGCGCCTATGGGCTCATAATTATTCAAATAGATAAAGCCCATGGAAGAGTAATGTTTTTCTGAAAATATAACCAGCCCTATAAAATTACTAAAACAGTATAATAAAATTAAGCCCAATTAAAAACACAAGACTATTTAAAGTAAGCCCAACACTCTTGCTTATTTTACGAATAGACTTAGCCGTATGGCCTTAGGGCCGAAGGCCCGCTATGACACAAATTAATCCCACGGAAAATAAAGCATGTGGGACACAGAGGGATGGCTGCGCGAAAACGAGGGACTCACCGAGAGAGGGACCGAGTGCGACGGCAGTTCAGGGTGGCTGATCGTGACGTCGGTGCAACTGGGAGGTCCCTATGGTGGTGCGACACCGAGAGAGGGAAAAAGGAAGAGAGTTTTAGAGAGGGAGGTGGAATTAGAAACTCAAATAACCGAGTGGGAGGAAGGTGCCGTGCGACGGCAAGGGCTTACCTGAGGAAGTGGGTGTGACGGGAATAGGTTGGCCAGCGTTTTTTGTGGTGGTGTGGGAGGTGGTCCGTCAAGATGGTTGTTGGTTGCCGAGAGGGAGGCTGCGTGGTGCTTACGGGAGTGAGTTTCTTTCTCTACGTGATAGAGTCCTTTCTCCAGGGATTTCTGTGTGTATAATTCAGAGGCCTTGTGGGTTTCTTATAGGCGACGGGAGGGAAGCAACGTGAATCTTTAGGAGATTGTCTATAATTCGAAATGGCCTAAACTTTAGGAACATTATCCTACGAGGAGTCAGATTCTGAGAGGATTTTGAAGAGTCGGTTGTAGTTTCAAACTAGGAAACTAATCTAATATGGAAACTAATGGATAACTATACAAAAGTTTTGATAGGAAAAGAATCACCGTATAACAGATAGCATATTTCCTAATAAAGACAATAAAAATAAATAATAAATAAATAAATAAAAATATAAAATACTAGTTTTAAGCCCTAAAGTTGGACCCGTATGTTACACACTACCTTCTGTTGCCCCTTTTGCATCTTCTAAAAGAGGCTCAACTGTTTCTTCCAAAATACTCGAGACATTGGAGGGACCCCCGTCTTCAACTACAAATGAACCCTAGACAAAAGGACCAGCTTCATTTGCAACTGGTGCCTAAGATCCTACAGCTCCCTCAGAAGGCATAGTCACACTGGCATGAACAAAGATGTTAGCGTCCACCGACCCTATCGTTGACACACCCTTTGCCTGCACACTTGCTAGCACACTTGTACCCACAACTAGGTCCAGCCCCTTATCCACGTTAATCATTAGATCTCTTACATAATCCATAACTCCCTTCAATTGAGATTTGACCTCCCACAACTCTCTCCAACTCTTCCAATGTCACTTGAGGTCTTTTGTCTCCTACAAGTGCATTGCCCTTTCTTTCTGCCGCTGAGCTAATCTCGGCTTGACTACCCGCCAATGACCTCAACACTGCTGCGTACGAAGCACCTTTGGTTGAGGAAGGCCTTCCCACTTTTTTTCCATCAACAATCTCCCCACTTCTAGTAATGGCTTTGGATTCAGTGACACTTAGAATGGACAACAGAAAGCCTTTCCATCCAATGCCATTTGCACCCTCCAGAATTACCAACAAACATTTCCTCTTTCCATTTCGGAATTTTGAGAGCTGCAGAAAACTGTCCCTTACATTAACATGATGTTGAATGCTAAAAACTCCATTACCCATCCTTAGCTCTCTGAAGAAACCTTCATGGTATTTAAGTTCTAAACAATCCTCAATCCCTTTAGCCACCCACGAAGCTGTCGTCCCCCCTAGATACATGAACTTAGCTATCTTTTTGCTACGTTCAGAAATACGAAAGATATTTCCTTCCTCTTTTGTAAAAACGAAAGTTTTTTATTCAACTTTCAACCACCTCTCACCTACCAACTGGGACGAAACCGCATCGTGCTTCGTCATCATTGTCAAAACCCACTGCAAATCTATTCCCACTGCTCCCTACTGTTCCCGCTTCATCCTCTTAAGGTAAAAAAACGCAGATATGAAGGAGGCCCTGAGTTAACGGAGAAAACTACCAGTCGCCGGAGTCCGTCAAAACAGTCTATAGCCGTGGCTAGTGGAAAGGCTCAAATCACTGTTTGTCGAAGGAGGTAACGGAAGAGTAGCAGAAAAATCCCAGTCGCCGGAGAAGGATCGATGTTGGAGACCCCACAACGGAGTTGTCTGGGTCAGTTGATCAAATCTGTGACTGATTCAAAGTGCACGGCGACCGACGCCAGCAAAGAAGAACACATAAAGAGTTTGCTGGCGAGGAAACCGACGCCAACGGCCCTCAACGAGGACGCCGGGGCCCGTCGGCCTTGTCTGTGACTGCGGTGTACCTCTCTGATCGATGGTGGGTGGGGGGTGGCGGTGGGAGATGAGGGTTAGGGTTTCTCTCAACTCACTGTTCTCACACGGGTTAGGGCTTCGTATGGAGAGGAAATTGATCACTGTTCACACCCACAAAAGGAAGGGATTATTTGGTTGTGACCTGTATCATTTTTCATCCAATTTCTCTAGCTTTTTATTTACACTCCGTTGAAGAAGTGAAATATTATAGAAAAAAATGGAAACGGACAAAAAATAAATGAGTTAGAGAGCATAGTTTGTCAGTGTGTCCAACTTTGTTTCTATAGGAAGTAAGCAAATAATGTGCTTCTCATTGAGAGTTAGTTCTGCACTGCATTTTATTTTTATTTGATTGTTGCAGGTTTGTCAACAAAAGTTTCTTTTTTGAAATGGTTTCTACTGCAGAATGGGGTCAAGGAGGTTCAAACTGCTCGGTTCATGCAGATCTATCGAAGTAGGGAAGTTGGCCAATCATATTTCACCTCTGTGTGGACAACTTTAGTTGCTATGGCTCATGCATTCTGGTTAATGACTAAAATTAGACCCCAAGTGGTATTCTCTCTATCCATTTTTATACTTCCAGACATTTATGTTTTGTACACATTACCCACACACGGGCATATTCTGGGATAGTTAATTAATTTGTAATTAACTTTTTGCGTAACCTCAGATTCTCTGCAATGGGCCAGGGACTTGTGTTCCACTATGTGCCATTGCGTTCTTTTTCAAGGTGTGGATGGATTAAGCCTTTTTTTGCCTTTGGTCTCGTGGTCTTATGTGAGATGATGTTGGAGTTAACCTTTTAGCCTTGACTGCAGGTTGTGGGGGTTAGATGGTCATCTGTTTTCTACGTCGAGAGTATAGCAAGAGTGAGAAGGCTCTCATTAAGTGGCTTGCTTCTTTACAAGTTGAAAATAGCTGATCAGTTCTTTGTGCAGTGGCCACAACTGCAGAGACAATATCCACGAGCTCACTATGTTGGTTGTCTCATGTAGTTTATCGAATGCAGCTGTCAACATTGGTATTATCTCTTCAACCTCCAAGTTTTGCAATGCAGTCAAGATTGTCGAAGTTTATCTATAGCCTATCTATGTTCTCTTTGCCCAACTAGAGTTGCTCACTAGATGTGTATGGTAATGTGAACTTTAATTGTTTCGTGAATTGAAGCCATGAGGAAGAGGGATAACTACTTTTCTGCTGTACGTTTGATAACCCAGAGTTCAAAAAATTTATGATTTCAGTTTTAATCTCTTATCATTTTGAACAGAAAAGAATTATTCAGGCTTGCTTGGGAATTAGTCCAGAGATGTTCTTTACATAAATATACATTGATTAAAGGAGAAGGCGAGGGGAACTTTATGTCCAAAATCTATTCCAGTTGGTTGGTTGTTGCTTGTATCACGACACTTTCGTGATTCTCTTTTGTTGGGCTACCTGTGATGCCTTCCGTTTAATCTTGACTATTTATCCAAAAAAAAAAGTGATTTTATGTTACATTTTCATCTATTTTCATACAATTTATGAATGCCTTCCCAATTTTATGTTACTTTATGCATCTATCTCTCTTAACTGGTATCATCAAATTAGGACAAGAACTTGAGAGGATCATTTTCAATATAACAATTACATGGCAAAATAATTTGACCACACATTTAATAGGGATAAGGACATCTGCTCGTCTTCTACTAATAGCCATTCCATGCATAAGCCTAAAAATGTTACTTGCATTAGCCTCACATTGATCTAAGTATGTCTTTTATCCAGCACTGTAGATTGCAGCCTAAAACAAAAGGAAACTTATTCATCCATCAACCTCTCCATGTTTGGAAGCATTAATCGGAAACTTCATTGGAAGTTCTGTCTTCAGGCTTGGACTGATAATCGTCGAGGTACTGCTGAAAGACATACGAAATAAAGCCCCAAATAGCTAACACCATGGAGACCACCTTTATTCCACCAAGTTTGTCGTGGAAAAAGATCACGGCAAGAACCGGAACAATAGGCAAACCCAGAACACTTATGGCATTGGAGAAGAGGGAAGAAACCTCAAAAACCAATCCCATGCAACCAACAGAGAAAACCTGCCACAATATGGCTGCCCAAATCACAGTCATGAGATACGAGACCTTCCCCAGTTCAAACTCTTCCATCTCTCTGTTTAAACTCTTCCACTCTCCGCTGGCGAAAAGTCCCACCAAAGTAGCTGAGGTTGCAACAAGTGATTGGTAAACTATCATGTCCATGATTGCTGAAAATGTCTCCCTTTTCAGAACCCTCTTAAAGGCAAGCTGTGTGAGGGAAAGCACCAACCCATATCCAGCAGATGCTCCAAGTGTGCAAATGAACCCAATTATATACTTCCCTTTAGAGACTCCAGCTGTGGGGTCTGCAGAATGTGTTTGAAGAACAAGGAGAATGGAGGATATGGTGAGAAGGACTAGAGAATTGAGTATGAAAGGAGTGAACTTCTGGGAATTGAGGAAGAAGGAGAATAAAGCATTGAACCCCAATGTTGAGGAACTAATGAGGGAGTAAGTAGAGACTGGAAGGTACATTAGCCCAGTTGAAAACAAGAAGCAATCTACTGCTACAAGTAGGCCAAGGAATACATAAACGGTTGTAAGTGTCAAGGCTGATGGTGGTTTTGAGATGACTGTTTCTTCTTTGGGGGGTTTGTTTTTGGGTGCTGAGATGAAGTAGTATGGAAGGAGGAGTGGGAAGCCTCCAAGCTGCGCAAGGGTTCCTAACCATTTGCTCTTTCCACCTTTTGTGTAATATAATCTTCCCAGTATTAAAGCTGTTGACTGCCCAAAGAGGAGAAAGAGTGTATATATGGCCATTCGGAGCCACCTCTTATAGTTTCTTCGTTTGCCGATTGTAGATAGCCTGCTGGTATGCATTTGCTCAGTTGAGTTTGCTTGTTTGCCCATCTCAGCTGCTAGGACCGCAGTGAAAGGATTAGTACAGTATCAAAAGGGAGATCAAGGTATGTTTTAGTTACTATCCTAATTGAGGACAAGTGGAAGAGAGATTGATATGAAATGGGCTCTGGACTATAATTATTGAGCATTATGCTGTCCAAAAAATCCACACAATAGTAAGAAATGTTGTAGAGTCCACTACATATGTCTATCTCTCCTACTAAGGCGTTCAAATTTGAGGAAAAGCGTGAGGAGACTTTTTCCCCCAAAAAAAGGTATATGACAGACTGTTTTGCACACTCAATCCGGGATGTTCTTATATTCTCTCTTAACTTGCATGTTTTGGTGTTCTTAGGAAAGATATTTCATTCAAGTGGATGATGTCTCTAGACTGATCTACATCAGAACCCAAGAATCCATCACTAGTGAGGTATTAAATGTTTTTGGTCTTTGATGCTGCGGTATTCCCTTTTTATAGACCTGTTGGTATACCTCTCAATTAAATTCCAAAAAGCCTTTTTTTCCGTTCTCCTCAAATCACGCCAAGTAAAACATGAGAAATTCAAGTTGTACAAATAATTCCTTGTTCCAATAAACGTTGGAGTTTCTTGGACTTCAGCATGGTCTTGAGGCTTTTGTTTTTCCCCCTCAAATTGTATTATAATGTATAGAAGAAAGGTTTTGCCATGTTGACCAGGAGTACTATGAAATTCTAACTGCTGGAGCAGTGTTATATCTTTATGTTCCACCACCTATGTTCGAGCTAGAAACAACATAGTTTCGGTTCTCTCTTTCTGACTTTCCTTTTTCTTTTCTGAAAAATGATTAGGTGGCTGACGTTTTTCTTGCCCAGGATCCTAGATATATAGGCAGCATCTCTATCTATATGTTACATTTACAGAGATGAGGTTTTTCCTGGATTGGTACCCTCTTATGGTCTACAAGTTTCAAAAACTGAAAAGAAAAGGCACATAACTTGTTCTTTGGGGACACAAGGATTTCTTTCTTCAAAACTTAAAACCCACATCCATATGTGATACAACATCTCACTCAAAGTCAAAGCTGATGCAGATTCAGCAATTCTACTGCTAGACAGTTTTGAATTATCTGTCTGTTTCTATCATTACTGAAGTAAACTAGAAATAGAAACAGAGCTCTTGTAAACCCTGCCAAATCAAGCTAAATTTATCTACCCCTAGTAAGTTTGACTAATGTAAAAATGAAAAGAAATTTCTCTCTTGCTAGTTAATATATGAAAACCTGAACACTTACTCATGATGTGGAGCTGCACTTCTTGAGCTTCTCCCATGTTGAATATCAAGAAGTTCTAAAGATGAGAGAGAGAGAGAGAGAGAGAGAGACTGAAAACGAAGCATTTAAAAGATGCAATTTTGGTAGCTCATAGGTGTAGCTGTAGTGGTGCAATAAACATTTTCTTATATTATTTCTATCATTTCTTGTAACACTTTTGACTGTTTTGAAAGGGATTGGGATGTTCTAAATTAATCTTGAAAAGTTGTCATATCCTAAATTATTTAAAAATTCTGTGAAGCTTTTACAATTACCCCACTCAAACTCAATGCAGCCGGCCATGTCAATTTCCTTGTAAAATAATGTAGTGTATATGTAGTTAAGATGAAATATTGTGTAATTAAATTCATATGTTTTGTGAAGAACAACTAGTTAATTACCATCATTAAATAGCACAATGATGTACTATTGGGTTGCTTATCCTTCTTTGCTATGTCTCTCAACCAATTTTCCAAGGCTACAAATTATTTGAGGGGATGAGGACACCTACTTGTTTTTTAGCAGCTGTACTCATATACATGATAGACACGCACACACACACATGTATGTGTATGTATGTATATATATATATATATATATATATATATATATATATATATATATGGTGATCACATGCCTTGGTAGGTCTAAGAAGGTCGTTATAGTTGAATTGTGGACTCTAGGGGATATAATTTTCCAGCTACTTGCACCCAATTCCTGAAAAACTGAGGTGCTGGTTTCTTTCATTGATTGAGATGGTGGCAAGATATTTTAGAGTTTCATTCTTGCAAAGATGTTCATTGTTTGTGGATGATTAGAGTGTAAATCCTACAAGGAAAGTAATGAGGTCATTCTCATATTTCACACAAAATTCCTACACGCTCACTCTCTTTTTGTTTGTGGCCAAGAAACTAATATTACCACTAGAACGAGAAATACATGAAAAGAGGTCAAAAGGGTAAAGAAAAAGAAAAAAAAAAACTACCAAGTTGGAGCAGCTAAGCCCCATTATCAGGAGCTTGATTTCTCATTGTCTGCACTTTTATTATTTTAAGTTTCTGTTCACACTTCGAATAGAGCAGGAATTTCAAAACATCAGTGGCTGTCATCACTAGTACTGTATGTAGTGGGTGAGATTGACCAAAACTAAAAGGCAGATATTATTAGATGCCCATTCTGCTTCAACTTTTGGTAACCTGTTAACTAATCGGGCACGAATTTTTATTATCAATGATATGCTCAAGATTGCATTCAAAGTGTAAAGCAACAAACTGCCTAGACTTTTGCTGCAAATCTAAGGCTTTTTGGTCCCTTCAAAAATTCAATGTTTGGTAAAATGTACCATCGATGTGTTTTGTTTGGGCCCGATTTCTATTTGGGAAAACTGTGGTGTGAAGGTGAATTTCACACCCCTAATGGGAGGACGACACGTCATCTTTCTATTATTTTTACCTTATACCCAAATACAAGTGATAAAAATCTTTTTACATCTTCCCTTTTCTTTATAGAACATTGGCATTGGTTTCATCAAAATCTTAGTCAAATGTAAAATATAACTTATTTCTTCCAAACACAGCTGAATTAGATTAGCCAAAAGATAAATTGAAAACTTTGAGCTACATTAAAACACTATTTTCCTTCATATTTAAAGTGTTATTGTTCACTACCAAAATGTGTTTTTTATTCCGGTTTACGACTGTCTTTTAATTTTTCGTGTGTGGGTACCAATACAAGTAAACAAGTACTTGTCATATAGTGATGGAATGAGTCATTGAAATTGACAAGAAATAACTATAGTAAACAAGTAATAGATGATGAGGCCACAGAAGTATGATGTGAGTAATTAGGTTGAGAAAAAAATAGTTGGAAAACAATAATTTAAGTATCAAATTAAATTATTAATGTACATATGATTAGTATAATTGCAAAATTTGAAAAAAAAATTAAAAATATTATTATTAAAAAAATAATATTATATTATTATTTTGATGAATTCAATGGCTAATCCAATGTGGGATTATAGATATAGAGGTTTTGGATTTATGGAAAGGAATTTGCTAGATACAAGCAGTTTGGCGCACCAAACTGCATACCAACACTCACATCATTTTTTTTATTATAAAAATAAATAAAAAAATGCCTTACATTTAATATTGGTGTACGGTTTGGTACACAAAATCGCTTGCAAGAAGATTTTTCCTTATGGAAAACATGTATTTTTCATCAAATTTTAAAAATGATTTTGATGAAGCCAATGCCAATGTTCTTAATCTCTGTCCTCAAGCCCGTCGCTCTCTCAAGGACATCAAAGTCACTCTCTGTCTATCTCCATCGTGGTGCAAGGCTGTCGACGTCCGGTGTGGTTATCTTTCTGTCGATCTCCGGTACCTTTTGCACCGCGTCCTGTTCAAAGCGGCTCTCTTTTACAAGCGCCTTAAAATCCAAGCTCCAAACTAACTAGAGGCACATCTGAGACCTAGGCCTACTCCTTTGAAGCCAACAAGACCAAGACCTTCAGAACCAAGAGAATCCTTGGCTTCTACAATGGGACCGTGCATATTTTCCCTTAACATCTACTCATTCGTTTTTTCCATTGCATGCTTCAATACATACATACACTAATCTTGTCCAACTTCGATTGATACACATCTTATCTTATGATTCCCTTGTTCATCTTGGTAACAGGGAATATCGTTTCTGAAATAATTGTGCACAGGGAGTTCATGCATGCAACAACATAGGCCGGAGCTAAGGTCAAGAGAGGAAGTTTTCCGAGGAAGTGTATATATAAGACGACAATATAGTGACCGATGAGAAGAATTTTTCTTCATAAATGGAAAAATACTTCCTATTTGAATACACCGAGTTCGTATATGCTCCAAGACAATCAAAGTTCATTAGTATTATATCTTGCATTTCTTTGATGCTAGACACGTAATTATATGCCAACAGGAAACTACATTTTCTTCGATGATTGAACAAGATCGAGAACGAATTTATATGCGCAATTACAAATATTACAGAAAGGCAAAAAGAAAGAATATTTGCCGTCATTTCCTGCACTCTTGACACACGCTGCAATGCACATCAACTTCTACTTTCAGCTCTGATAACAGCAATCAGGGCTCTTGAGCCCATTGCAAAATTTGCTTTGGCAGCTAGACTTGCAACCAGCATCTTCCAAAGTCCCCTTATTTAATTCCCACTTCTATGGTTTGGAAATATCTATGTAGCTCTATCTAAGTCTTGATTTGTCAGGCCTGTAAGAGTACTTCCAATTATTGATCATTGTATGTGGGTAAGGGAATTAAAATGAGCTCGGCGATCCTCTAAAAAAATTTGTGTATATTAGGTACCAGAATCTTCTACCCACAATTATGATAAAAGCCCTTCGCAAATCCCAAGTATGAGATTTCAATCTAAAAACAATTAAGTGCCATGAAGAGGATTACCTATGCATGAGGGATCTGTAGGAGAACGAATGAGATGAAATACAACGACAGGAAAATGGCAGCCCCAGCAAGAAAATTATATAGCAGCCGCTGGTTGTCTTTTGTGGGTATGAAAACCGTCTTCAGTGTATTAGTTAATTCAAAAATCCGAAGAGATACCTGCATAAGCAAGTCCAGAAAGCAGCAAAAAAATGTAACAAAAGTGGGTCATGGTTAGTACTAGTGGCATATGAAGAATTGAATGAAGGGTCGAGAAGAAATATGCTCACAAGGACATAAATGGCAGTAGTGAGCATGAAGTTAAGCAGGGGATATTCTGGGACAAGAGAAAGAAGCCACTTCGGCTGTCCATTAGGCACGCTTGATCTGCAGATGCATATAAGGAAGTTAGAAACACAACTGAGTTGAGTCAGCATTTTGCCTCTGTCAATTTCTTTATCCGTGCATTTGCATGTTTGTGAGTTTTTAGGACTTTTCCTGGTAATGCCAGAAGAAGTGAGACAAGGAAAAGATATCCACTTGTGCTCAGTGCCTTGGATTCTCCCCATTCTTTTTATTTAGACTTGGGAAGGGACTGACGTTTGCTTTGATATTAATTTATATAATTAAAAATGAAATTTTCAAGTACTTCTTGGAAGTTTTAAGAAGAAAGCTTAAATACCACATCCAAAAAGTAAAAATAAGGAAATGTTTTTGAATTCATGGTATTAATTTACTCCCAATAATGGTTACATGAGATTACAGACTTATATAATACAACATAGTGACATACATCAAGACTTAAAAAATGGCATCATCTAACCAGTAAAAGCAAGACGTGTAGGCGGATTGACTCAATAAAGATGTTTTCAAAATAAATAAACACATATTTATTATAATGTTAGTATAACGTAGCACTTGGCAAATTGGTGAAATATAAATGAATGAATAAATTTACAAACCTCAACCAGATATGGAACTGAGAAATATAGGTCTCCAAAGTAATCTTGCCCAGCCACCTAATAATACCAAGTGGAACAATAAAAACCTCATAATATGGTAGCAGAATACATTTAAGTTCATATACAAAAAGCCATTCAATATTCCAGTAAAGGGGGTGGTTCAAGTATTAAATGGTTCAATTGTACAGATAAGAGAACATACGCAAAAAGAGTCAATGAGAAACTCCGAAACTGCTGAGTGAAATTTCGCAAGCAAATATAAACTCTGATATCACAAAGAAGGCAAATAGTAAGATGCTGGAAAATGAACAAGAAAGAGTTACTTGATTGCACATTCTATATGGGAAAGTAACATTAGAATAGGAAAAATAAAGTAACTAATCAATACTCACGTTATGGGAATCCACGATGTGTAGGGATGGTATTTGTTGTATGTAACCTTGTCCAGCTTATAAATACATTCATACCACAAGTAACCAACCTAGAAAAAAAATTAAAATGAAATAAAGACAACGAGAAACCCAAAATAGATAAACAATAATGTGTAAACAGATAATAAGTATACTGTGGTCACAAAATCAGGCAACTCACAAATAAAGAAACTGCAACAATGCTTGCTTTGATGGAGATTCTCCTTTTGATCTCACATTCCTCCAATTTCTCCATCCATTTCTCAATCTAGCATGTTCACGTATTTGAAACTTTTAGTGGTTGGCACACCAAGAAAGCAAGAAATACCAGATGATCAGACATTCAAGAAATTACATTGGGGTGATAATATGCATATATCATTCCATTGATCCATATATACCGGTCAAGTCCAGATCTGAAATGCCATTCATGCAGACGAGGGAGATCTGGTTTTGCAGGATCAGTATACCCTGTCATTAAAAGTAACGTCACGCATATGAAGCCAGTAGGTATACACATAATCATATATCTATTCTAAACAATACCTTGAACTTTTGCCAATGGAGTAAGCTTAACAAAATTCAATTTATCATATTAAATCCATACAAAATGTCTTCACCAATATTAATTTTTTTTATAAGCATGTCTTTACCAATATTATTACACGGATTATAGTCCATAAACAAATTCGCATTAAAAGGAAAAGGTGGTGAACGATCGAAGTTCAAGGGTGATAACACTGATAAGCAAACTGACTAGATCACTCTAATCAAATCGCTCCCAAACCTGAAGCCCACAAACTAAAGCTTTAAATCCAAGTATGAGTTGGGTGCTCTCCAACTTCGGCAAAGTTCACTTAAAGAACTAAACTAAAGAAGCTGACTAGCTGAGCTATGAAATGACTCGCTAAATTTCAGATTAATATTGATGTAGGAGCAAGTAAAAAATAAAGGACAAAAGGCAACACAAAATTGGTTACTAACCTAAAATGAAGGCTAGTGGACGCCAGAATATGTTAAAAACTCCAGGAATTTCCCAAATCAAGATAACCACAAGAAAGCATCCAAGAATCTTCACAGCCATCACTGAGCGTATCTCATTGTACTTGTTAAAAATACCAAGGGTTCCATACACCATTAATGTGAAAAGCGTGTGCATTGGACAGATGTAGTACAGCATATAGTCATTGTTCAGAACAATGCAACAAAATGCTACAAAGAAATTTAGCCGCCACATCATCTGCATAATATAAACGACGACTTAGAAGATCTTAGATTAAAAACATACAAAGAAAATAAAGCTGTCAATGGTTGTTTGAGTTAAATGGTTATACGGTCTATTACCTGAGCAAAGCGTGCAATGCTAAAATCCTTTCTAATGTAATAATAGGAAAAGTTGCCAAATCCAGTCATCCAAACATATGCAGCAATAAACATACGTATTGCATTGTATATCTCCGTTGCAGCAAAATAATGGTACATTAGAAATAAGACCTGCAAAAACATAAAAAGAAATGTAGATGCCACTTCAGACATTAAACTGATGTCAATCCCAAAAGGTTGTCGCATTATCAAAACCTTAACATTCCAAGAAAAGAAAAACCAAAACCAAATAGTTTCACAATTTCTCAGTAGCTTTTATTATCCAAACCATAATGCATGGCTGGAATGAAATAAAATAGACCACAGGTGAGAAAGTTTTACTATGTTAGAAAAAAAGTATATAATCGAAGGTAAATAAAGCAGTTTCGCAGACATAGGAACACAAGTAATGCAAGAACACATACTACAAAAGAATGAAAGCACTTAGATTTCTTTTCTTAAGTGAAAGTTAAACGTTACTACTAATCACAAGTTGTGAGCTTTGAAGACTACTTGCCTGCATCCATCCTTTCCATTCCTCAGTTTGATGCCGATTGAGGTAAAGTAAGGATTTTCCAGAGAATGCTGACACATCATTATGCTTCTTCAAAGAAGTCATTGCTGAAACTATGATAAGGAGAATGTAGAGAAAGAGGAAAAGATCACGATTGTATTTCTGCCCAAGGAAAGAATTGACAAAGATTATCAAAATTGTTAGTAATATATTCCAGCCAATGGTGTGTATCATCATCTGAATTTTAAGCATACAGTATACAAAAAAAGAAAAAAGTAGGGAAAATTTCAATCAACCCCTTTGAACAACTTTACTCTCCAAACTACCACTCTGTGTACTTTAGCCCTTCTTTAAGATCAAATCTTAAAGATCGTGCCACATCACTAATTTTCAAAATGGGGAGCTAAATCACAACTTTGGTAGTTTTGTAGTCATATTGCAAAAAGAATGGTAGTTTGAGGGGGTAAAGACTGTAAACTGTGATTTTCCTAAAAAGTTAATGTTATACTATTATCTAATGTTTTACCAAATGAAAATTCATGTCATCAAAAAGTAAGTTGTCTGGAATGAAGCAGTACTATACTCAAGAACAAAAGAACCAAGTGTCCAGAATTATATAGGAAAAAAAGCACCTTGTGGAGATAATTATGCACCATAATATCTTGGGGTAGCATCTGAGGATAAAAACTATCCTAAACAGAATCATGGATGGGACTAAGGAAACATAGTCAAAGCAAGACAAAAGCACCTTTGTAGATCCTCCCAGTAAATTTGTACGATCACATATGTAGAAATACAGCAGAATTGCGCCCAATTCAGACCTACGTGAGTGTAATGTGATATAAGAAAGAGAGAAGGCTAAGTTTTGTATCTCAATAAAAAAAGATTGTGACTTACATTGCTCTTAAAGTTGCTCTATTTTCTAGCAAAAAGGAGTCGTCCATGGTCAGGAACCTACAAACATGAAGAGCAGAAGGTAAGAACACTTGAGACAATAAAAAATGAAACTCCATAAGGATGAAACACAGTAAGTGACCTAATTAGATTCGTTTTTATTGATAAACTATGAGACTTTGCAGATGCTGATCTTGTGAGACCTCCTTCCAGCAAAGTAGTCCGATCATCTACTTTGATTGTCTCCTTTCCCAATTCAACCATATTAATGTCTGAATGACTGCAACCAATAAAACTTATCATCAGAGAATATTCTATCTAAAGTAACATTATTTCTTCCTCTCAATTTCCCGAATAACAATCTCCTAAATTTTGAAAATATATCAAACAGAAGATGAGACTTAGCATCTGTGCCCGAAGGAGAAAAGTGAAAAAATTAATTAGGCATTAAATTAAATATTAGAAAACCAATTTCAATAAAACTTAAGAAATTGCAGCATCAAATGGAGATCAAACCCTTTTAAATTGAGACACATGGTATAAAGAAAAAAATTAGTAGGATCTGTTAGTTCTCTCTCTCTCCCCCACCCCACCCCCCCTCCCTCCCTCTCTGAATAGGAAACATGGGTTTCAGTTTCTTTTCCTCACAATTGATTTGTCTCACTTTTCAGCTTTGGGGTTAAAGGTGGTTTCTTTCTGCTTGGGTGCCAAGAAAAATGATGCTAAAGGAACATAAACTGGTAGGAAGGGATTGAGTTTCCCCAATCCCAGATGAGACTCATTAAGAGAGGTTTTTATACCTTCAAATTTCTTTTTCTATGCACAATCAGAAGCTTACTTTTTGTTTAGTGTTTTAAAGTGGAGATTTTTACTTTACATTGGCATCAAAACGTGATCATATGGGATAAATAATTAGCATAAATCAGAGGAAATATTAGCAAATTTTTAAGTCAGTGAACTGCTAGCCAACCAAAAAATAGAATCTTCAATCTAAGATGATGCCTCTTCTGCTTGCACTTTATCTTTAACAGGCAGTTTTGCTCAATAGAGCAAGAAAACTAGCAACGAAACAATTCTAAATTTCTCACCCTATTCCGAGGCAGCTGCTTGACTCCTTCAACCATTCTAAAAGAGAAGAGGGTTTGGTATAGCCACCAACCATAGTATCATAATCCAAGTATACAATTATGGACAAGTAAAAGAAGGGAAGCAGATTGAAATTCAGTATTGGTTAAAATATGTAACATACAAGTATCTGGAAGCCAATCGAAACCACCAAAGATTCAAATAATCCCAATCCATAAAATCTGTAGCCCCCCATCTTGAGAGAAGAAACTTACACTTTGGAAGGATGAGAAGATTTCCTATATTCAAGGAACTCTGAGTATATCCATGCGACAAAAATTTGTACTATTCCAAGCAAAAAGGACACCTAGAAAATATTAAGGAATATCCATTAACAACGGGAAAAGTTTTGTCAAAGGAGAAAATAACTAAACAGAGACAGGCAAACAGAACAAGAAAGAGGACAGTCCCTCAATAAATTCTGGAAAAAAAAAAAAAAAAAACTTGTTCTAATGGAATAGATGTTGATTAGGAAAACAACGGCAAAAAATTGAGCTGCCAATAATCAGTACCAGATTTTCATATTGGGCTAGCATCAAAATATAATCGTTGGGGGAATTCCAAATTAATATGGAAGCGTAAGAAAAAAAAGCACAAGAAGCAATATGACATGCACATTTGCCGAACAGTGAAGTCTCTTACAGAATTGGGATTGGGGAAGAAGCAATATGGCATCCTAAAACCAATTGGGATCGGGGAAGATGCACTCTAGTCTTTTACAGAATTCGATCTCACACCCAAAAGTCTATTTTTAGAGCGGTCGCAAAGAGTGTTATTGTGGACATCCAACAATCTCTCTCTTATGATGATGCTCCTGTGACTTGAATCAATGACTTCGAACTCTGATACTAATTGTCAGACCGTGAGTTGCCACTCTACCTAAAACCAATTGCTATTAAGGAAGGCACACTCTCAGGGCGCTGTTTCCGGTCACCCGGTGCCAATAAAAAAAAAAGGAAGGCACACTCAAGTCTTAAATATTCAACATCACACCATGCAGGCTTGTTTTAAAGTGGTCGCAAGAAGCAGTATTGTGGACACATCTCAACAAAATTGGTAGCAAATCTTGAAAAACAATACACATGAATCCAAGGAGTGTAGCAAATTTGAGGAAGGTGCCTCAAGCAAGTTCAAAGGATTTCAATATAGCTCATTGTCACACGAAAGAGACAATTCAAATTATTTAGGGCCAAATTGCTAGCTCTTATTGCAGTTTCCATGTAAGCAATTTACCATCATTGAACCCAATTTCATCACTAGCTGGAATTGCTCAAATAATATTTAGGCTGCACAAACTATTGATGAGATGAGGCGGTAACTTTTCTCTCTCAAAAATACTAGCCACCAATTTAACAAGCACCCTATTGAGCTGAAAAGGTAAATACCAATTGACAGTGGAAAAAATGAACCATGAATGGATCCATTCGTAGATAAATAAAAACATGAACATTAATTTGGAGTTTGCAATAAATGCATCAAAAGAAACAATTTGCCACGTAGAACCAAAGGCATGAATTTAGAAGAAGCAAATAAACAATCTGAACAAAAACTTGCACATGCTAAGAGACACATAAACACTAACATACTGGTAAGTTTAAAAATGATAATCTACACATTGCATGATGAATGGATTCCTCTTGAGATCAAGTACGCTCTCTAATTTCCAAGAAAATGTTACAAAAGAAAAAGACTTGCATGCTCGACAAAATTCATGAGGTACAAACAGACTTCAGCCCGAACCACATTATTAGCCAATAATATCAACTACCAATTCACCATTCAATTCAACCATGTCTGTCCAATGTTCTCAACATCCACCCAAAAATGAGCAGAAAATTGAGAATATGACACAAATGCATGCATAAAACCTCACCTGACCGGGCGTAAGTGGCTCGGAAACCACCATTTCCGGTCCCGCAAAACGGTTGGAAACTGCCAAAACCACAAGAAAAATTAACCACGTCAATGGATACCAATGCAGTCATTGTAACCATATGGCAACCAAAAATACATTATAAAAAGTAGAATTGTGAAATTCGAATGGCAGATGGAGCGGAGAAGTACCCTAGCTAGAGATGGAAGAGAGAGAGAGAGATCCAAATGCAAGAGGAGCGAGCAGGAGGAGTAGAAGAAGGAGGAGGAGGAGAAATCCTTCGCTTAAAGAATGGAGAAAATGTCGGAGGGTGAGTCCCTCTCACTCTATCTGGATCTGCTTATAGCGGTTGATAGCTGTTGCGGTGGGTTGAGTCGTGGTTGTGCTTTTGTTCTCAATCAGTCACTCCTCACTTGACTCGGTATCCAGCTTAAATTTTTCTTCAGATAATGTTACCTACCGCGTAAATACTGTACAATTATTTTGAAAAAAATTAAAATTTATTATTAAAAAATTAATTTCTTTTTATGTAAGTTCTATATTTATTTATTTTTTTTAAAATGATTGTACGGTATTTACACACTCTTTCAGAAATGACTATACGTACATGACTATATGGCATTTTTTTAAAATAACTGTACGTACATGACTGTACGGCATGTACGGTATTTACACGATTGCAATTATCATTTTTCTTTCAGAAATAACAATTGCAATAGCAAGTCTTGCCTATTATTTTTAAAAAAAATTAAATTAATTTTTTAATAATAAATATTAATTTTTAAAAAAAATGTACAACATTTACATAATTATATCTAATATTATTTGTAACATATTAATTTATTAATATAAATTTCATATTTATTCATTTTATAAAAAGAATATACAACACTTATAACGTAAATATCATTTTTTTTCTTTTCTCGTCTAGTTGAACTTTTGTCTATCTTTACTATTTATAAGATTTTATTTACCGATTAAAAAAAAGAGTTTCATGGGTTGTCGATCGGTACTCTCAAACATCTTTTTGTCTTACTTTAATGAATATTTGATCATAAAAATAAAAAAAATAAAAGTGTTTGTCTAGTTTATCTAAGAAAAAAGTGAGGTGGGGTAGATTCTGATAATAAATTATAGAAATTTGTTTTAATCAATAATTACATTAAAAAAAAATGAAGAATACAAGAGAAGGGGGCAGATAATCACAACAAAAATTATATTATAATGGAGGTAGTGCAAATAGACAAAATAAAAAAGGGGAATGAATTCAATAAATTGGATTTGGATTCATATTTTTCAGCTAAGACAAAAAAGGAGAAGATTGAAATAGTAATTTGGGTATTGATATAACAGAAACTCTACTCTCAAGCCGGTCTAACACCCACTCCACACACCTGCTGATGTGGCAGACCCAGTCTAAGTGTAAAACGGTCTACTCGCTAATTTCCTAACTCCCCAAAGGCACCCCCCATTGTCTCCTACCTCTATGCCCTAACTCCCGAACCCGAAATCTCCCCCCCATCGTGATTCGTCTCCATCGCTGGTCTACATCTGCAAACCCCCTCTGAAATTGCCGGTCAGCTCTCTTTCCAGCAACTGCTCAGAGCCACGTCGAGATCCCATACCAACAACATGGTACGATCCGAAACCCATGCCTTGATTTTTCTCATTTATTTTGCTCAATTTTTTGTCAATAGCAGATTTCCCATACACCATTTTTGGATTTCCTTGGGTTTGATTTTGTTCATTTTAAGTGCATGCTTGTTGAAAGTGGATCTATGATCTATGGGTGCCTTTGATGTTTTTTTTGGTGTTTTTTTTTTTTTTTTTTTATTTTTTATTTTGTTTGGGTTTGTTTGGGTTCAATTGATTGATGTTATTTTCGTAGGTTATTGATTTTCATTGTTTGGGTGCCATTGATTTCGTTCCGCTTGAGCTTCGTTGTCCCCTTCCTTTGTGCCAACAAGTTGATGCAGCGCTGTCCCTCTCACAGGTATAAGTCTCATCAACACTCCGTCTTACGAAGGTACTTATATTTTCCCGAATGTGATGTTTCGAAAAATGAACAAATTCTTGAAGAATCTGCACGATATGGGTACAGATTTGGTTAGGTCTTGGACGTGGGTTTTCTATAGGGTATTGATTTGGTGAGTTGTTTCTTTCAATTGGGTTTTCTAGAGGATACTGATTGGCATTATTGGGTGTTTTTTGGAATTTCAAACTTAACACTATTCTAATATTAGAATACAAAACATTTCACTTTGGTTGAAATATTGCAAATAAAAAATCTATCCAGTTGTAGTATCTAACCAAAACAAAGTCCATCAAATTTATTTGGTAACCGAGAACTCACTTTACATGAAACTTGCATGTGTTTTATGAGTATTATGAAATACTATTGATATAAATGTGGTCCTTGGTAAATTGAAATACAACATACTCAACTCAACTATGCTTTAATCCCAAATATATGAGTCTTAAAACCACATAGAAGAGTATCATGTTAACTCCATAGCAAAGAACTAAAAGTGCTTCCTATATTTTAGCATCCTATGTCATACATATATTCTTCTTTTCTTCTTTGCATCAAATTATCTAATCACTTTTCTTAAATCCATGCATAAACTCTTGTTGAACCTAATCTCTCCAAATAAATTAAATGTCGTTTCATTGTTGGAAGCAAATAATAAACTATATATCAACCTCAACCTCAAATTATAAACATTTCAGAAAAATCGTTGAACTAATTAAGGCTAACCTTTAGCATGTCGCCTTCACTAAATGCCCTCTGCATTCCATAAATTGCACCAAAATCCATGTCGTGATTGGATCAAGGCTCACAAACTGTTCTTCCAAGTATGCTCACCATTTAAGATAGATTTGGAAAAAACTTCAATTATTGCAGCACCCAATTATAGTAGAAAATCCAAATATTGAATGCAATCTTTTCTATATTTTTATAAGTAAGAGAGGTGAATACAACATTTTCCATTGCATTGATCATACCAATTATGAACGATAGAAGTATTAGTATCACTTTGTATCCTATGTTAACCATATATGGGATTATTGTAATGATCATGCAGGAAGTATATAAGGATATGTTATAATTTTGGAGCAGGTTTTTATCTGTTTGGAACTTGTAATTAAATGGAATTTGAGATTGTTTGTAGAAAGTAGAGTGGGTAGGTGCAAGCCTAACTGTTTGTAGGGTTGTGTTGTGTATATTGATTTACATATTGACATGCTTGAGTGGATTATGACTGGTGTTATTGAAAAGGTGCTAGCCTCACTGAAATGCAAAGTGCCAAAAATTTTGTTTTGGTTCAGTTATTGTAAGACAATTTTGAGGGTAAACTTACCTATTACAATTGCACACACATGGAATCCCTTATTGTGAACAAACAACCTCAATGCTTGGGCTGGGTGCATTCCTTCCTGCATATCCATATATTCATGCAGGATTCTTCAACCCTTTCCAGTTGGTGCCATATGCACATGGAACCCAGTCTATTTGGCCAAGGTATTAAAGGAAAACAGGACACATGGTTTTTTTGTGCCCTCATGTCCATGACTTTTTTTGTTCAAGTTCAGTTTTCTTCAGCTTTTATGTGCAGGCATATAATTTGTAAAGTGCAATAAAGTGCAATGTCTTCATCACAATCACAATCACAATCACATTCATCATCTTCTTTGAAAAATGCTCCAATATGTTTATGCGAATCGATTGCACATCTCAAAGTCTCGAACACCTCGAGAAATCCAAGAAGACCTTTTTTTACTTGTCCAAAGTACAACAAGGAGGTTATTACTAAAAAATTTTGTTATCTTAATTTTAATCTTCTACACTGTTTAGGCTGAAATATTTAAATTTTCTCCAATGATGTTGACAAGTTATTTGCCGCAGGGAAAACCATACTGCAACTACTTTGTATGGGCAGATTTTGAAGAAGGAAATGAAAGTTCCGTTGCGAAAAAAATAGAACTCCAGCAAAGAGAGGAAGAACTCAAAAAAAGAGAAGTTGAATTTCAAACAAGAGAGAAAGAACTCCAGTATGCCAGGGAAGAGATTCAGAAAAGAGAGAAAGACATCCAAAATAGAGTGTTGGTTCTACTTAATGATCGGGAAGAGCTTCAAAGCCAAATTAAAGATATTAGTCATGCACGCATGCTACTCTGCGTGTATTGGGGACTTTCAATTCTAATCTCATATTGTTTGCTGCGATCAAGTTCGGTTTCAATTCTAATCTCACCTTGCCCGCCTGGGTGGCCTTCTATCTTCCTCTTTGTCCATCACGCTATTTCAACTGAGTTTTTAGATCGAATTTACAAGAAAAAAACCATTAGTCCATTATCATAATATTAAATCGACATTACTAGGAAAAAACACTTTTGGTTATTGCTACATTTGTGACTTTTCTATGCTCTGTAGCTCAGCTGATTGTTATCTTACTCGACGATATGTTTTAGTTGGTCTTCTTAGTGTGCCTTTGACTTGTGTATTTTATATTGAACATTGTTAGTTTTAATTATTTTGGGAGTTTTAAGGTTGGAAATTGTCTTTAAAACAGCCTCTGATTGTATTAAAAACAGCCTCTAATTTAATGAGAGTAACATATGGTTTAGATCTACCCAAAGAAATCTCGAAATCAGTAATTTTATGATTTTATTCTTGCATCACATACATCTAACTGAGGACATTTTAAGTAAATGAGAATGGTATGCAATGCTCCTAAATCTTGAAAGCTTGTTTATGGGATATTAAAGAGTTTTCTAGACAACTTTCAGTTTACATTTAGGTAATTTAGCAAGTGAAAATGGTATGCAATGCTCAAAACTCTCAAAACTCTAGACAACTTTTAGTTTACATTCAGTTTACATGCTTTGTTAGATGCTGTTTTGAATACAATTTTTTAACCTTAATACTCTCAAAATAATTAAACTAACAATGTACAGTTCAATATAAAATGCTCAACTCAAAAACACAACACTAAAATGAACCAACTAAAACATACAAAAACACAAAATACAAAACAAATTCAAACGTTCAATGGATGACCACAATGTAGACGCCGAAAGGCAGACGGCAGACGGCACAACACGGCACACCCAGACGGCACGGCAGAAAGGCAGACGGCATGGCAGAAGCCAGGCAGCACGCGAACGATGGCAAAGGATCGAGGGGAACCGAGCTGGAGAGAGAAATTTGAAGGGAAGATGTGTTTTGAGCAGACCGAACGGCAGAAGCCACCCAAACAACGGTAAACGGCACGCTTTCGACGACAGGAACTGAGCGGGAGGGATGGGGTCGCACGAATCGAGCGGGAGAGGTCTGAAATTCAAATGCACTGTTTAGAAAGGGAAGATGGGTTTTGCTTTGAGTAAAATGGTTCGTTTTACTGTAGCAGACCTGCTACTGTTGAGTAAAACAAACCGTTTTACTGTAGCAGCTTAAAAAAAAAAAAGCCACGTCGGCAGTGTGTGGTGTTGGGTACTGTAGCGGCTTTAGTGTAGAAGAACTCTTGATATAATTAGGAAAATGGGCACTACATAATGATATGTTGTTTTGGTGTATATATATATATATATATATATATATATATATATAGAATAATGTTACATATAGTCATAGAGTAATGTTATGCACTCCACGGTTGTAAAAATCATTTCTACTATAATTAATGTCGATGTAAACGGTAAACCTCCATGCAGTGCAGTCATGTAGTGCATGTAGTGTACTTTAAGGGGGTCCGAAAACAAAGATGGCATGTAAAAATCACATGCATGCCTATCTCTTGGCTTTTGGTCATGCTGCTGCTTCCAGTTGGATATTGAATATCGATGGATATATAAGGAGTATAATGATTTATGGGAGGGAAAGAAAATGGCCTGGCTGTGGGAAGAGAATTAGCTCGTAGTAGTTTGTAAATAGTTTAAGAGAAAGTCTACTTTGCCTCTCCAAGTTGACACCTCCATTTGACCATTGGTCAAAATTTTTTTTTTTTTTTTTTACTTAATGATTAAGGAAGTGATTTTCAATATATTGGAGTATTTTTTTATTTTTTAAATGTATTTAAATATATTAAAAAAATGTAAAAAAAGAGTACAAAAAATAAAAATTTTTTACACTAGGCATACCGCCCAGCGGTCAAAATGGGGTGGCATAGTAGCCGCACCCATAGTTTAAAGAGCATAGAGGCCGGTTAGAGTTGATTAGTCAAATAATAGTTTTTGCTGGTAATAATTTCTTACCACAAGATTATAAGGCTTCAATGGGATAAAAGAGTATCTCAGATTATTTGTGAATAGCAATAAAATAGTCTGATAATATCTAAAAACAGTTATATTCTCAAACAGGTACAAATACATTTTGTGGGTTAAGTTGGTCATGCAAAGAAAGGGTGTCCCAACACTCCCTCCTCTATTCAAAAACCTTTGTGGGCAAGCCATGGATGATAAGAGTACTTTATTAGGATTATGATAGTAATTATTAAGCATATATAGCATTATTAATCTGACTTGCTTTCTACGATAATATATATATATCTATTAAAAGCTGTTGTTCTACCTAAAGTCCTAGCTAGATCTAAAGATTTAACAGTAATGAGGGGTACCACCAAACTTAAACTTGCAAAAGTGCATATGAAGAAACCCACTTATAAATCAATGTAACCCCACATGATTGCAGCTTGCTTTGTATTGATCAGGACGTGCAACTGCTAAAATTCATTAGTTTTTTTTAGGCAATTATCACAAGGTCAATATGATTTCGTTATGACAGTTTGATACATGAACCTAAAGCTCAAGACTAGTCAGCCTAAAGAATGCTGATAAAAATGACATGGTGTACGTATATTTGTATGTGTATATATATATATTACACTTTTTCACGGTGGAGGGGTGAATACCGACTTAGTTGGAGTCGGATTTTCCTAAATCCAACTCCGACTTCAACTCTGACTTCAACTTGTGTAACCTCCAATCCGACTCTGACTTTTTGGAGCATAGTCGAATTTGGGTTTTTAGCTTTGGGCTTCTTCTTTTTTAGCTTCATATTTAGCTCATTTAAAAAAGAATCTTTTGTGAGCTTTCAAATATCAATTTTTTGAAAAATTAAAAATTAAAACTAAATCATTCACTGCTAATTTATCTCTATACTAATATCTAAATTATTTTTATACTAGACATATACTATAGTGTCTAATTACATGTTATTATACTCTAATAAATTTGGTATTATGTGTTATTAACTTATTGTACTAAACTTATAGGTTATTTCTATACTAGTGTTTAATTTATCTATATAAGACTTATACTATAGTGTCTAATTATATGTTATTATACTAATGTCTAACTTATTTCTAACTCAATTATAAACTTGATTTTCTATTATCTAATTATATGTTATTATACTTTAGTAAATTAGTATTATATATTATTAACTTATTATACTAGGCTTATTTAAATACTAGTGTCTAACTTATTTCTATACTTGATTATGTATTGTAGTAGTACTATAATGTTTACATATACTAAACTATCATTAGTCTATTTATATTATAGTGTATAAGTATATTATTTTATAATAATTAGCTCATACTAGTATATTATTGAATTTAACTATATAAGTTCTAGTTATATAACTATATAAGTATACTAGTATATATGATAAATATATAGATAAATACATTTTTTATAACACATATACAATATCGCAGTCGGATTCAGAGCCAGAGTTGGAATCAAAGGGAAAAATCGGAGTCAGAATCGGAGCGAAGTTAGATTTTCGGATATTTGCTCAGCCCTAGGCAGAGTCTACTTTTTTACAAAGGATCTGAACGAGACTTGTATACTTGAAACATTTCCCGCCCAGACTGAGTTTCGCGCTCGCATCCAATGCGATCGAGTACATCATCCGCCCAAGCCAAGCTCCACGCTCGCCCCTAGCATGGTTGAGTACATCTCCCGCTTAGCTCTACAAGCCGAGTTCTGTGCACGGAAATCTTCATCACTTAACACAAACAAAATAGAAAATCGGGGACCTGCTCTCGGAATTTATTTTTCTATAGTCTTATGCAGGCTATCTTCATCGCAATTTAACTTGAAGATTCTCAAGGCTTTTTTGTTGAGCAAGCTAGCCTTAAGAATCAAGGGCATTTGTTAGGGGTTAAAATCCCCCTAGCGTAAAAGGCATCCTAGGCCTAGCTCAAAGGGCCACCATCAGGAAGTAAGAGGAAAAAGACAATGAGTGGACAAAGAGAAGTGGGATAAAGTTGACTTTCTCATCTACTACTGACAGGGGCAAGAATAAAAAGGACTTCTAGATAGCTAAGCGGGGGGCAGAAGAGAGGTCATCTTCAACCCCACGACGAGAGCTCTAGAGATAGAATCTTCTCCAGAAAAAAAGGTCTCTGGCCTCCATTGTATAGAAAGAAATAAGAGAATATAAGAGACTGTAAAATAATCATGCATATTATAATGGATTTGCCCTCCAAACGACCCGTGGATATAGACCTTCCGCCAAACCACGTAAATTGTGTCTTCATCTCTATTTATACTTCTTGTATCTATTTTCTATTTACTGTTATGGATGTACGTAAGGGCACCGTACTACTTTTTCTAACCGGCACGGCCATCGTGGGCTCCGAACTGCCTCATCTAGTCTTGGATCACTTCAGCGGGCCGAGATTGACACTTTCTCTCATTCTGGCCTATTGTGCAATTTTGGCATTAACAATAAATTTAACACACACACACACACACACATATATATATATATATATATATATACGTACACGTACACGTACACGTACCATTACTAATTAAGGAACCAAACAATCACGGGTTTCACATGATAATCATTGAGTCCGTCTTCCCTAGCTTGTTAAGACTTATGTGTAGAATTACTAAGTACCGAAATTATGGGTTTTATTTTCATTTTTTAAAATATCCAAACGTTAATTTCTTAATTTTTATTCAAAATTAGAAATATATATGTTTTCCAAGAAAAAATAATTAGGTGATCTTGAACATTAAGGACCATCTTGTCAATATATATTTGAAGTCATGATAGGATATATCTAATTTGTCACAAAATCAGCTTATGTATAATATTTTCTACGTCTGATAAAAAATAAATGATATATTTTCAAATCATGAGAAATTGAATGATTACTTGCATGCATGCTTTAATTCAGATTTTACATATAGAGAGTAATTAAAGACGCTATATATCTCCATGACTAGTAATTTAATTAGTTGGTGAAATGCATGTCCTCGATCGTGGGTACGTAGGATTTTCAGTTTTTCTTTTTTCTTTTTAATGAAAGGACGAGGGAATAGATCAGCTGATCAATTAGGGCTTTGATGTTCATGTTTCCCCAGAGGATCTCTGTACGTGTTGGTAGTAAGAGATCATGTTCATGATCGAGTACTTCTTCTTGAGTTGCTTGATGGTCGATGGAATTAAAGTCTTGAATTTGAATCTTCATCATGGGCATGATGCTCGAAGATCATCAGACTCTATCCATCTACTAATTATATATATAGTCCGATTATATATATCCATAACGGGATTAGGGTCGTTATGCTACGACTAACTCAAGTCGATTGGTCCCTATCTCATCGCGTATAAATGCTATTATTAATATATGGTGATCATCAGGACCAACCTTAATTTTAAGGTTTTTTTTTTTTGTTTTCAAAGAAAGTGATCATCAGTTCAATTGCTTTGTTGCATGCAACTCGATCAATGCAAAAGCACACATGGTACGGAGGTACCAAAGCTAGCTAGCTAGCTGCATGCATATAGTACTTTCAGAAATTAAGCATCTCATGACATGATCAAGATGAGAAAACTCAACAAATTAATTAATGTTAGATCTATATGAGTTTCAATTAAATTAGCTAGTAATTGTTTAACTGATCATAAACTCTGCACAAGATTATCATATTGTTAGAGTTGATGGATCTTATAACTCATTGGATTAAATGAATCAAGTTAAGATTAACTAGTCCTATACGACACAAGTAGTACTGAACTTGATACGACCGAAATCCGATACAACAATATTATTATGTATTAATCATGTCAGCCCTACTCATTAATTCCATTGGCTTTCTAATTACCTCTCCTGTTTTTAATTACCACAAAAATCAACTTATTATATTAATATATAAATAAGTCTAAATAGACTGCGCATACTCAAACCACTAATTAAAATATAAGATAATTTAATTAACTAATAAAATCGATTTAAAATTAATTTGAATTATTAGTTTTTCCCCTCCACAAGATCACCCTCCACATATGTCAACCTTACTTTTAATTTTCTAGCTTTTAGGTACGATTTGTTAGAAATTATAGATCAGAGTGGACATTAATATTGGAAGTGTTTAATTACTTTCAAGCGATTAATGTTCTACATATATCTTTGATGATGATCTGATGTTATAATCTTCTTCAGTGGTGGAGTATGCTATGTAGTAAATATGATCAGGACACAACATGCACTCATACTAGAACAACATGATACACTCACGTCACTATGAGGAATTTGGCCTTTAGCAGCACTTCAAAATCGCCGCGAAAAGCCCCAGAAACAATGCAAAAAAGTTTTTCCGATATTTTTTTAATCACTACACGTTGGTTGCCAAAAATTGGATGCTGATTCTTATGAGTGTCGAAACACTATAAAACGTTGGAAAAAATATTATTTGTAGCGTTTCCTAATATGTTGCAAATATCCATGTAGGCACTACAAAAAAGGCCTCCACCAGCTGACCCCTTCCATTGCAAATACATGATAGCGTCGTTAATAAATCGCTGCAAAAAAAAAAAAATAATCGTTGCAATTAATGAATTTTTTTGCAGTATTTCATTGCATCGATGGGAATGATAATTTTTTCTGCGTCGGTTTCTGTTGCTGGTTTCTGTTTTTGCCACGTTTCCGCCTCTATCGCAAATATAGATGTAGGCACTGGAAAAAAGGCCTCCACCAGCTGAGGGATTGCGTTGCAAATATCTGATAGCGTCCAAAAGAAATCGCTGCAATTAAAGAAGAATTTGAAGCATATGGAAGAATCGATGGGAAGAAAATATTGCGGTCAACTCGGTTATCGTCGCTGAAAAAAAAAAGTTCGTCGCTATTAATGTTATTTTTTGCAGTGCGTATTTCACAACCTAAATGTCGGGATTAATTAAGAGAACTAAAATATTTGAGAGCGAGAGGTTAGAACAATTTGGGGCAAAATGGAAGAAGCTGCTGTATTCTGATAAGTATTTCTTGTAACACTATTAACCCATGACCTCATGTCCCGGCCCGACAAGTGCTCAATCGTGTTCGTATTTCTTCCTCATGTTATACATTATCATGAGACGTGGTCTTATATGAAGAAAATTAAAATATGACAGCTGAATGTATTAATGGGTGGGTTAGGATTTTTTCTACCTCTTTTTTCTTGTTTTCAAATTAATCACCCCCCGGACGTATGTCCAGATTACTTGGTAAGGAACTTCCTGGACGTTGATTTATGGCCGGAGACCGTAGAAATTTGCATGTTATTTGGGTCCCCCGGACCCAGAATGAAATTGACTCTGCTTTTGGAGACAGAAATATCGATCGACCATATATATATATATAGAACTTGGAGCTGATCATCTTTCGTGCATGTATGCTTTTTATTTTTGAACCTTTTGGTTTTGGCACATATATAGATCCCTTTGATCTCCCTTTTTTGGTGGATAACGTGCTCGATCTGCCTTTTTAATTCATTTGAAAGATTCAACAGTAGGAGTAAAAGGGTACATAATTCCTACATGCATTAATTATTAATGCAATTGGAGAATCGAATCAAAGGTCGATATTGATCTGGAAATTCAAAGGCAAAGAAAACCCTTTAATTGAACAAATCAAAGGAAAACGGAGGAAGAATATATAATCTCTCCTACTTGAAAATCACAAAAGGATTATTATACATACACCGTATAGCTAGCTGGATATATATATATATATATACACGTAGTACTTATACAAGCTCAGATTACACTGAATGTGTCGTACATGTCTCTCTTTTTTTTCTTTTTCGTTTTTCCCTTTTTGATGCCTAAAATCACTAAACTACACACAACGTACCAAACCTGATCATGATCTTCTTAATTCCATGCATTTCCCAGAGAGGCAATTCAAGAAAATTTAATGACAAACTTTATCTCATCTCATCATTATAACTTTCTCAAACTCTCACACAAAATATAATATTAAAATTTTAATTTTTTCAAATTCCAAAACAATAATAGTATTAAAAATTATATTATAACAATATTCATGTATTCAATTTTTAATAAAACATCTCATCTCATCTCATCTCATTTAAACTGTGTAACCAAACGTGGGCACTAACTTAAATAATCTAGAGATATTTCAACGTTACTTCTAAACCAAGCTAGCTAGCGTGTGTGAAAGTAGTGGCCGCCTTATCGGGAACAACAAGAAGTACTAGAGAAAAACATATGTAGTTACGTATCTTGAAATTGTTCGTCAACGAGAGAAACCAATCAAGAAAGGATCAAGAAACATGATCAGCTAATTCATGGCTCATAATTATATTGTTTAAGGAACATCGTGGGAATTATGTCTTGTAATAATCCGTAGTCGGGAAGTTGATGATCATGATGAGGGTTATTAGGTGGATTTTGCTCATGATGCTGGCTATTCATTGTTTGAGCAGGCATGATCTGAGCATGAGCCGCAAAATAGTGTGGAGGAAAGGTTGGTACTGGTCTTGCTGCTGCTGTCGGCTGTGTGAACATGCAGTAAGGTGAGAAAATTGCTGCAGGCGCAGTACTACTACCTCTAAGCGTTGCGGGAATTGGGTGGTTGTGCTGACCTTCATATGTCGTGATCACAATGGTTGGATCTTGATATGACCTCTCAACTCGTTTCTTGACTATGCACTTCTGAGTTGTACACCTGTAATAGCTCCTGCTTTTGGAAATTAACCATTTCAGTTCTCAGATCGATCAAGTTGATCTTCTTCGAGACCCAAGACATCAGATTATCACACCATATATCTATTCAATGCTTCTTTAGGTTTCAGAACACTTTAGGGTTTCTTTAATTACATGGAAACAGAAGATGATCCACATGCATGCAGATGGGAAAGGAATATTGATCAGACTAATTAATACGGTCAAACAACATATATCTTGCAGTAAAACTTCAGGTTTCGGATCTATTATTTTGATCCCATGTAGTTTGGAAAGGAGCCAACATAAGGAATTAATGTAAGAAGCCAAGCAGATATGCAAATTAATTTGCTTTTGGGTGCAAGAAAATGATAGCTTACCTTGGATAAGGGCTGTTCTTGACAGCCTTCTGTCCATATTTTCTCCATCTATATCCATCTTCCAGATGATCAACCTCACTCTTCGTCATGAAAGCGAACCGTGGCTCCCTTTGCTTTTTCTCTCCTTTCTTCTTTGCTTTGCTCGGCCTGTTGATTTAACTCCCATTAATATTGCTTGCACCATCCTTTAAAAAAAAAAAATTGCCATTGATTTACTTACACACCAAGAATATTCAAACTTACACTTTCTTAGAGCTTTCCCCTCCATCTTCCAATTCTTTTGGTTGCCTATCTTTGCTACTCTTGTGATCTGAATCTTCTTCAGCACCAGCCTCAGTTGAAGAGGAAGAGATCGAAGAGTTTGCAGTCACAAGAACATCACCACTACCACCACCTAAATCTCCAACTTCCCTTGGCTTCGGATTGCTTTCAACTGAAGCAAATACTTGGGATGATGAAGGCCGTGACAAACCAAAGGCGCTTGCCATTGAATTATAAACCACAGGTCGTTGCAAACACTGATCATTGAAGCTGCTCATGATGTAATTAGAAGGATCATCATCAAATCCTTGTGAATAATTATTGTAAGGAGGCTTTTCATTGTATGAGCTGCCAGTCCCACTTTCAAGATGCTGATTATCTTGTAATAGGTAATGGTAGAAAAGGTCTTTAGGTTCATCAGACATGGAGGAGGATCGAGGAAGAAGAATTAGGAAAAAGGAAGCTTTGACAGGAAGAATTAAGCTGCTTTTAAGGGTCCTTTCGTTCTATGACTACTAGTATTTCTCCAATCTCTACACTTTGTGTCTCTGGTAATGTGATTAGGAGTTTTATATATAGAAGAAAAGAGCAGAAGGAGTCTAGGTTTGAATAGGACTTATGCTATAATATCACTTTAAAAAGGAGGTTGACAAAACACCCTCCAAGTCACAAGTCCAAAAAGTGACTTTCAGATGTAACAGTAGTCTTATTTAGTTTTTCAATACCCTTGTTCTAAGTTCTCTATACTATATACTAATTTAAAATATAGATTTTTCATAAAAAATTAAATCTTACAAATCAAATTTTACTATTTAAATGATGTGGATATATGGTGTGCTCTACACACCGACTTGATAATGGAATAATTCTTAATTATTTTTCCCTTAAGCCATGTTTGGAAACATAATTGTTCTCAATTGACCTTCCCAAATTACTTCACTACTATTCATAAACACAGTTCACTACTACTTACAAAATATTCACTATTATTTATAAACGATTTCACTACAACTCACAGATGATTTGAGATACTCTTAATATCACTACAAGAAAAAGACTCAGCATAAAAAATCGCCCGAAATAACCCCTAAAATTGTCGGATTTGATCTTTCTCGACAATTTTTACTGCACCGAATGTTTTCGTCGCAATTGTCTACTCAATTATAAGTTAAACCAACGAAATTTTGTATCCAAACAATGTCCTACGACAAATACAAATTTTTTTTTTTAATTTTTTAGTTTTTAGTAATAAATAAATAAAAGAGGATATATAAGACAATATTCCTAATTTAATGTAATGATTAAGATTCTCTCCTTTCAATTTAAATTAATGTTTTGGCCTGATCACTCTCCCCGAGCTTCTAAAACTCGTTAATTTTATATACATGAAAACTCAGTTGATTCTTTGGTCTCGGTCCATCAAATTTCTAAGGGTTATCGATATACGAGGAGACCTACAATACAATATATAATTGAGATGATCGTGATGAAACTTTAGGAGTATGCTCCAAAATTTCAAGTCCTCATGATATATATATATATATATATACCCTAACATTAAAGTAGACCACTATGGAGATCAGCTGAAGGGAATTGGCAAAATCTTAGAGATTATGATCAGAGTGATTATCGATATAATTTGTAGACAAATGTCTCATTTGACGACTATTTTATTCTTTGATTTAGTTCAATATTTTAATTTTTATATACAGAAAGAAGTACTATTTTTTAAATTTACGTAATTTGATATGGTACGTTAATTAAAAGATTCGATGCGTGATCAATTTTGGTATGCAGAGAGTTGTTTTGTTGACAATCATGTATACATGAGGCGTGCTAAGAAAGCTAGCGGCCAGGACTCTCATTGGGATGCTGTTTTACCTTGTCAATAATCAACTTTCACCTTGAGTCGACGCATTTGACTCATTAATTTGATCGAGTTAGGCCATTTAGATTTGGTCATATGGTTATAATTAATTATATATATATATATATATATAAAATAAAATTATGTCTCTCATTATATTAAGAAAAGTGTACGAAACTTTCATATTTTAAGATTGTTTATCTCTCTTGGAATTATATAAATCTTAAAATTTAGACAAAATCCCAAAGTCAAAAACCGGAACGAGGCCATATCAAACTCATTCGGACTCATCACTATTACAACAAACCTTGGGAAAATGAACTCCATCGATGATTTAACATGTTTTTTGAAAATGGGAAAAATATTTACTGCAACTTACACATGGCGCACATTCACTACATTGAGTGTAAATATATATATATATATATATGTGAAATGTGCATAGTGTGTAGGCTGCAGTATAGCAGATCCCCCTACATATAATATATGGTTAGGAAAGGTCAAAGCGCACGTACTACGGCAATTTCTCGGCGGTGCAATCAGTCACGGCGGTTGCCTGCTTGTCTTTTTGTCTAGCGACAATTTTGGGTCTTTTGGGAAGAGGATTATACGTGTCCTAAACCCATGGCCACCGGCAATATTTGACCGTAGCCGACGTGACATTTCCCGACGTACACATGGTCTGTTATTTCAAATATTTTTGCACCATTGTTAAGATGATGATATTATAAGAAAAATGTTTATTTACGATCAGTTAGTTTTAACGAAATGATTATTTGTAATTAAAATTGATTGTGAATAATTTTTTAGTTACAATAAATTAATCTCAAAAATTTATTTTTCTTGTAGTGTCAATAGTACCTTTTGACATGAAAAATGTGTATGGAGTTAAAAGGGGAATCGATTGTGAAAACCATCATGACCGTCCAAAATTTTAGAGCACTTATAAACATGGCCGGTACCATGAAAAGTCCGGCCATGCGCATATTATTTTTGAAAAACTTTAAGGTTTATACAAAATAATGTATTTTTTATTTATTGTTCATGCACCGTTCATTTTCACTGTCTGAAAAGATAAAAATATAAGTTACAATGACTTAGTTTATTGTTAGTGACCCCACTGATATTGACCAATGCAGTCCATTCATGAGCACAACTACAAGGCCAGCCATGAGATACGTGAAGGCAATTCTTGAAAAATATTCTTCATGATCAATATACAATACAATACAATAAGGGAAAAAAAATAGAGATCTAAACTTTATAATATAGTCAACAGCATTGCATTTTCTTTCAGACACTCATCATGGAACAAGACATGACAATCCAGCCGATAAATTATGTGATTTAGTCAAAAATAGACTAGCTTTGAAAAATCAAATAGGTAAAAAGTTCTTTTGCTGCCCTGCCAATTACATGGCTAGCCTATTTCTTTGTTTGTCATTGAACTAGTCAAACATCCATTTGGGATGGGTTTGGATCTTTTAGAATTTTTAAACCGAATTCAAACTCTAGCAGTGGGAGAGAGATAGACGTATAAAATATATCATATAATATTTATAGTTGTCGAAATGATTTTCTCGGATAATATTAAATGTTCAATAAATATTATTATGTCTACTTCATGTATTTATCATTCTGAGTTTTATTACTCATCATCTCTATACGTATAATACTTTTTTTTTCTTAAACTAATTGAATTCTTTTACTCATCATCTATATACCACACATTTAGTTAGATAAACAAAAATGCGGTATGTGCTATATGCATGGAGATGATGAATAGAATTTTTTTTACAAAAAACATTTAAAATTGTAACCAAAAGAAGAATTCAAACTATCTTTTTCTTTTCATATTTGGGATTTTTTGTTAGGGTTATAAGTTGCATAATCAATATATAGTTTCCATTATTATGGAGAAAATTATTATTTAGTTTAATTTTCACTTTTTGCAAAATTATTCATTAAATTCTAATAAATTCACAATTAATATTTTAATAGTACAACTATCCACGTGACATTGGCCGACACATGTCATTTTGATTACACGTGTCATTTTAATATTTTATTTTAACAATCCAACAAGGCTCGTGACATTGGCCTACATGTATCATTTTGATTACACGTAAACTAATCTTTTAAAAAACTATAATAAAAAGCATAAAATTATATATTGCACTTACGAATTATTTTTATTATGTTTCTAATACATTATTTATTAAATTGCAGTTACGAATAAGTACTACTAAATAAGGACTTATTTAGGACAAAATTGTGTGTAAAGAATGCTGCTCTATTTTGAAACTTTAATGCCAGGTACAAGTCTCTTACATATATTTTGACATCTCATTTTAACACTTCATGTATTTTAATTTTTTTAATTTTTTTTTTACTTAATAGTTAAAAAAATAATTATTAATGTATTGATATTTTTTTATATTTTTTAAAAATAATTTAAAATGATAAAAAAATATGAATAAAAAATTAAAAAAAAATAAAAAGCTAATTTTAGTCTAGCGCTACCTTCCAGCAGTGCTACTCAAGCGGCAAAGTAGCAACACTCTTAGTAAAAATGTGGGTCTCACTCAAAAAGTAAGTGTTTTTTTACACTTTTTTTTATGGTGGGGTCAATATTTTTTTACAAAAAGGTTATGCGAGATTTGTCTATTGTGAGTTGTATAAATCATTTCTCTAAAATTTATTCCACTAAATGGATGTTGAAACCTAATTAAATTATTATTTTTTGGGCTAGATCCTACCATGCACGTTTAGATAGAAATTATAAAGGAGGGTATAGAACTCTTCGTTTGTTTCGTTTCTAGAAAGAGAAACTCCACCTTCTCTCTAAAAAAGCTACTCGTCATTTCTGAGTGTTTCCACTAGGGAGGAGGTTCTTGATGAAATTCTCTATTCCTTTTACAGTACCGATCTGTATATATGTTTTTATGCAAGTATTTTTTTTATCTCTCATTTCCATCGATTCGGTTTTGATCAGATCTACTGCACTCCGGCAACCAACTATTGACACACGCCCCACCACGCAACTCCTCAGCCGCCAATCTATCAGGACGAAGTGGAACCGCGGCGAAAATCTAGGCCCGTGACACTCACGCACGACTTGTTCCATTCGTAGCCGTCATGCACCACCGCACCATAATGCGTCTGTCGGTTACATGCGCCGCACCAGTAGATTCTCCACCTCCAAATCTTCCAAATATGTCCCACCCCATCTCATAATCACCGCGCGAGTGGTCTCCACAAGCCACCAAAGGTGCGCGTGAAGAAACTTGGCCTACCGCAATCCAGCTCATCTGATGCCAATCTTCTTACTATGTTATTTCTACTTTCTTCAACCGATGATATTAAGGAATTTATTACAGATCTCTTTAGGAAACATCTCGAGACAATAAACCGTAATACACCTTCAATTTCACACCCTCCAGCGGTGGCTTCATAATTCACACAATTGTACGAACTGTAAAAAAAAACATTCATTTAAGACGGCATCCTCTTTCCAGGGTATGGTTGAGGACAAAGTACTTGATCCTAAAACTCTTTTCTTTTTTTTTCACCTTTTTTTTTTATTTTTGTGATATGGTTGCTGAAATAGGGTGTTTGTTGAGAAACCTCACACCCTTCTTATGTATCTCTTTTTTTTTATGTGAATAATATATTTGCTTGCTTAGGAAAAAAAATGATAGAAATTAGAAAACATGACGCAAAGATGACTACTTATACGTCACCCGCATAACACAAATTTATTAAAATAATAATCAAGTGGTAGCTTACTAGCATAGACAATGGATGTCAGGACGTTGAATTTAGAAGAGTAAGATTGGTTTTGTTTTCTTTATTGGATGAGGTTAAAATAATTAGTTTTAATTATTATTTTTTTTACAACGTAGATTCTAGAAATCAGATTAATTTTACCCCCATTTGTTTTTTTATAATTTTCCATAATTCCCAAAATGAAATTTTTGGTTTTGCCCATTTTTTAAAAAATACGATTAATTTTTCCGAATATTTAATATTAAGAAAATGACGTTATAGGTCGATAATGATAATGGAAATCACAATCAATACAAAAAGAGGGCAGGTTTTTGGTTAGGTGTGAAGTATGAGAAAAACTATCTTTGAGATGCAGACACATTAATATTTTGATTAGAGCACCCCCAATTAATCACATCCCTAATTAAAGTCTTGATGATGCACTCATTGCATGTCTCTTCTCATTTCACATCCATCCCAGCATACGACGTCACTGCTTTCATTTGCCTAACCCTGTCCTGTATATGACTATGAAATGCTGGAAAATGGGAACAACCAGAATTGTATCGACCATTTATCATGCTCATGATGGTCTTTTTGACCCAAACATGATTAATTTGCTTGAAACTTTCTGTTGACCAGTACATTGCTAATTGAGAGAAAACCAAGCATGATTTCCCCTAATTGGTACTATAATGGTTGTAGCATGTGTCTCACATACAGGGGCGGTAATATCTGACCGGTTAATCCAACACGAATACGACATGATAAAAATGAGTTAGAGTTTAGCCTTAACGAATTCGGGTCAAAACGGATTGACATGTTAAGATACGATAGCTTAACGGGTTGATAACGGGTCAACCCGTTAAAAAGTTAAAGTTACAATTATACCCTTATACCTAAAAAATAAAATTATTGAAATTTTAATTTCGATATTTTTATTGTTTGAATTATAATCTTGAACTTGTAGTTAGTTTTATATTTTTTATAGATATTATGATTTTAACATTTATATAAAATTATGTTAAATTTAACTAGATCAATCGGGTTAATTTTGGGTTTGTTAAACCCATTTACATAAATGGATCAAAATGGGTTGATACGACACAACCACAACCCGTTATGTTAATGGATCGTATTAGGGTTTGAGATTTTGACACGATAAGCTTAACGAGTTGAGTCAAGGTTGACCTATATAGTATAATATACATGTCTTAACACGACACGAACACGACTCGTTAACACGATTTGACACCCCTACAGTCACATACCACATATTCATTTAGGTTTTACCATGATGAATACATATATGATTACATTTGGATGTTAAGAGTATCTCAAATCATCTATAAATAGTACTAGTAAAATAGTTTGTGAATAGTATTGAAGTAATCTGACTTTGAGATGGTTTAAGCTCTGAAACACAGCCTATATCGGTTGTGTTTTTCATTTTAATTTTTACTGATCCTAGTCACACAAGTTAATTATTTTCAATAGGTACGATAGAAGATAATAAAATTAATCTAAGATGAAGAATAAGATTGCTCGTTAAAGTAAGTTTTAATATGATTTTTTCATCTATTCCAGCATATAATAATGAGGCATCAATTGTAGTACCTCGTTGAAACTTTTGACACGTTTAATTTTTAAATTTATTTTTTGTTTCAAATGTTGATTATTTCCGGTGACTGGAAAGAGAAAGTCAACATGCAGCAGTCAGTCATCCACTCCACTTAAAATGTTCCAAAATGGGTCAAAATTTCCGGTTTTTTAAAACATCACATTGCAGATTTAATAAGCAAAACACATGTGATCTGGCTTTTTCTAATCAACCTAGCTACTGTTCAAGTACTAGAGCTCTTGCTTCTAATGTGAAAGGTCTTTCTTCTGGCTTGATTCTTCCAGAGATCAAGAACTTATTTTACTGATTAAGGTTGTGTTTGGTTGCTGAACTCGTCTCAAACTAATTAATCATTTATGAGACTTGATATTTTTTTAACTTCTCATAAAAAAGTTAAATTAATTTCAGCCTACTTCATATATGCATTTCAACTTAAAAAGTTAATTAAACTCATCTCAACGTAAAAATATTAAACTTATCTCAATATGACATATAAAATATTAATATTCACAACTTATCTCAACATCCAAACGTGGCCAATTCGATTGGACCCTTTTTTTTAATACTTAAAATAATTCATTTCTTACATACGAATTTTCTAATAATATGCCCCCACCATGTATCAACTAGTGAACAAGAATATTGAGAAATTACAAAAAGACCTATTTTTTCGCTAAATTATTATTTTATTAATTATTGAGTAAAGGGATGAGTTGACTGGATCCATGCTATAATATCTGAACTTCTTTTGTCTTCTTCTCCTCCTTTTCTATTTTTTTTTTTTCTTTTGAGAAAATGCTTTATAATGGAATATTCTTTGCTTGAAGATCACAGTAGTCCTCCTCATTTGAATTCAAAAAGTTTTGGGTAAGATTCTTCAATTAATTAAGTAATTGAGAAAAAGAGATCAGACTTGGGTTGAGGTGCTAAAAGGATCTTGAGTGTGAAAACTTGTGTTGAAACAGTTGCATGAATGGTGAACCTTAATTAATCAAACTCAAACAAGAATTATACTACTTAATCATGTAATTAATCATGATTAAGTAATCATGTGTTAATTTGATGTGTCAATAAGCAGCTGCGTGCTGACAAATAAATTTTTTAGCCAAATAAAATCAAAGTTCAAACAAGATCATGATCTTAATGCATGCAAAGGTCATGTTCATGCGAATTTTATGCAAACTTTGAAGGAAAAGCCATCGATCAATGCCATGATCATGCATTAAAGTTCACTGAATGCTTCTTTTGGATTTCGAACCAATTAGGAGTTGCATGCTTTAATTGCATTACTTAAGAGTCACGAAAATATCATAAATGCTTTGGGACCGAATTTGATTCCGAATTTGTGTTTATGATGATTAAAAGAATACATAAATAAAAGATGAAAAAAAAATAAAAAAATAAAAATCTATCGACAAAGAAATTATATAAAATTAATCTCATAAATTTTCGAAATTTGAATCGATTCCTCGAGTAAAAATCTGACGAGTTTTTTTTTTTTTTTTTTTTTTCCTTCTGTTAGCACCGTCGCTTTGGTTTGGACCCTACGACCGCCGATCGAGGTGCGCGCATAATATTCCATTAATCATGCATGCATGTTTCATGTGCACGCGACGTAGACAGACGCATGTGTTATCCACGACAATGCCGGCACATACATTCCATGGGTCTTACTCTTTTCACGATTGGTAAAAGAACTGACAAAAAAAAAGGGGGGCCACAACATGCAACATGATTCACGAAGTAGCCAACGGCAGTGCGTTTACTTGCATTGCATGCTGTATAATCAGACGTTCCAGAACTTGAAGCTCCAGAGGCAGAGTGCTGTGCAACTAAATAAAATGACAAGGCTTTCTCGAAGTTTTTGTCTAAATTTAAATGTCTAGTAAACTTTACAGTATTTAATGTTGTCAGTATAAATATTTCGAATATTATTCAAAGAGTAATAAATATTGTACTGTCTATTTAATTATGTGCCTTTCTTCTGCTATCTAAGATCAATTTTTTATGATTTTATAAAGTGAATACATTGGAGAAATTCAAAATTATTTGGGTCTGCACTATTCATACTGGTCGTAAAAGTGATCCGTGTGTTAAGATATAAATTAAATAATAAAATATATCTCTTCACATTAGTTACATATAGTATTAGGTCTTGTGAAATACTTCATTCTTAACAGGAGGTGCCAAAAAGAAAAGGCAATGGTTCATTAAAAAATCAAAGCTCGGCTTGGATTGTGGAAGAATTGTGAAAGGGATCGATCTCACAGAAGCTGCCGACCAAGTTATCGACAACATTATATTCGATACGATATCTTTCAATAGTACTAGAACCCGAACCTCATGATCATCGACAGGCGAACTCAGCCCCCCACTCAAAAATAATGAAAAAGGAAAAACTGGTGCTGGGGAATCATGGATTCTTCTGAAAAACTATACTACTAGAACTTGATCTGCACGTGAGCAGGGCAGACCTACGTTGATGGTTGGGGGGTGATCCCCAAAAAAAAAAAATATTCAAAAACGTACTTCAATAGATGGCCGTTTTTCTAAAAATGTCCTAATATAAAGATAATTCTCCTCTCCCCCCACCGAAAAAAAAAAAAAAAACATTTTCAAAAATCTCACTTAGTACGCCAAAGGCCTGTGGCCTAATTAGCGTAAAAACCCAGCCTCTAAAATGGAGGTCTTGGGTTCAAAATCCCCCTCCCCATATGTATAAAAAAAAAATCTCACTTTGTACTTAGTTCTCTTTGTTTCTTTTAGTTTTTCAACAATTTTTTCATACTTACACCTATTTTTTGTCATTAATAAAATCTCATATTCGCATTTTATTTTTACATCTCATAATAGGCAAGAAAATATTTTGGTCTCTTTTTATAAACTATTTGGTAAATTTACAACCTCATTTTTTCTATTTATTTACACTTTTCCTTTCAAGTCTTCCACTAGTTAGCTTATTTGAATTAGTTTTGTTAATAAGTACATATATATTACCATCAAGTGAACAATTAGGAGTGAAGGCAACAAATCTCATATAGCTATTTCTATTTATATTATAGAGATTTTACAATATTCAATCTTAGATTCAACAAAAAAGTTTATTTTTATTTACTTGATTTTTATCATTTGCTTCAAAAAAAATCTTACATAATTATTTTCATCTTAATTTTTATTGTTCACTTGAGTCCGATGGAGTTCAAGTGAGAAGTTTAGATAGATTGCTTTAATAATTTAGTTTGTCCCTAGATAACAACCTTATATGGTTAATGTTAAATGTCAGTGACACACTTTGTTATCTTAAATGTCGGTTATTGTTCATCCCTACATACGACACACTTTGCTAATCGCCCCCCAAACACCAAATCTTAGTTCCGTCCATGCACGTGAGAGTGTGGATTTCCATGTTTAGATTTGCAATGTAAGTTAGGAAAGTCAAATTTCTCAACTCTAAATTGATCTCTTGATCCCCTCCCATTTCAGAAAGTAGATGTCATCTTTAATGGATCGAGAAGTTATAATGGATCAAACTTCACGATCCAAGTCACATACAATATATGATCACAACTAGATTGAGATAGATGATGGCAACAACAATTCTGAAACCAAGATATAACTTGAAATTACCCTTCAAGATGCCTTCCACCAAATGCAAAAACACTTCCCTGGAATCCCAAAGAAACACTTCAGGGCTATGTTATGACACAATTTTACAATAATAAATCATAAGAGGAATGAAACCCAATCAGTTGGTGTGACGGGGACATATGAGAGAGATTTTATATGCTTCATGCTTAATGACAACAAAACTGTTTTTCATTCAAACAATTTACGAACATTTACAATGTGAAACTCCCCCCACCCCCAAACAAGCAGAAGAAGAAGGAGAAGAAGAAGAAAGAGAAACGCTTAAAGCATTGGCAGTGGCTTATACATCCTCATATTCTTATATTTTCATAATATCTTTTGAAATTCATCTGCATTGAATTATGCATCTTTAAATTTTTGTATAGCTATGAACAATGTTTCTTTAAATTCGAAGAAACACCGTTCACTCCCCAAACATTATTTTAATGTTTTTTCTCTCTCTCCCCAAGCAGTGTTCCATTGGCTCTCTCAAACTTTATCTCCAACGGAACTCTCTCAAACACTTCTCTCTCCTTGCTTTCTCTCTTTCTTTGACAACGAAGGTACTAGGGAACAACTCTCTCTCTCTCTCTCTCTCTCTCTCTCTCTCTCTCTCTCCACAAACATATTTGTATCTCTTCTCTGACACCAAGGAACAACTCTTGACAAATTTATATCTCTCCTCTCTTCGAAAACGACAGCCTGTGGACAGTGCTCATCTCTTCTCTCTTCGACAACGATGCCTGTGAATAGATTTCCATCTCTTAGTTAGGTTTTGCGGTTCCTTACCCTGTGGACAGTGCTCATCAACGACGGCCTCTTCTTGTAGCCTAGTACTTAATTTTTAATCTTTTGGTTAGGTATTGCTGATTTGGTTAGGTTTATACTTTGTAACTGTTTAGTGATTGAATTAAAGATTGGAGTGTTTGAATTAAAGGGTTTTTGGCAACAAATAGTATACGAAAAAGTCCCCTTGTTCTATTATCATTGTAGACAGCAAGGCCATTTAAAAAAATAATTGTAGGGTGATGAGAAAGAGGAAGAACCTCGAAGTTTTAGAAGTGGATGGAAGAAAACATCATGGAGGTTGAGGAAGTTTGATAGAATTGGGAGCATCTAAGTAAGGAATACCAAGCGCCATGCAAAAAACTTGCCTTCATGAACAAAAAAAAAACTACACTTGACTACTCTAAATTGTCACCCCACTACCCCAGTTAGAATCCATCAATGAACTGTAAATTGACTTGTTGGTACTCCAATTTAATGGAATTGTTGTATTGTGTCTCTTGCTGTCTAAATCACCTACGTAGGTATTGCCAATTAGTATAACAGAAATTGGGTAAAACGTGGCATGTGCCCTTAAACAGATTTTACGATGTTGTCACCAACAAACATGATGGTGTTTGGTGGTAGATTGGACCAAGCTGAGGTGAGAGAGAAAGAAGGTAGTAAACTCAGGGAATGAGAATTTGACAGAATTTGCAGTCATGGAAAAAGAGAAAGAATGTAGTTTTGTTGTCTATAGTTAGGGAACATGTAATGAGGAGTAAATTATTTTTATTTCAACTAGGAATTAGATGTTTAATTACATGATATTAAAATTAACCGGGTTTGGTTTTCTTGGACTGATCTACATACAGTGTACATACTAGACCACATTGTACATGATTTTGATATTTTGTATTTAGGAAGCTTGCTTGGCAGATATATTGATTACTTCATTTTTTTGCCAGATATACTGTCATTTAGATTACTTCATTCTTGGCAGATATATTGATATTTATTTTTCATCTTATTCTCTTCAATGAATATTTTTCCCTTTTGTTTTGCACTTTCATGCATACATACTTTTCCCATGTACTATTTTAGTAACATTTTATTCTTCAATATTTTGATGAAGGATAAACTGTTTAATTGATGAGAATCCCTTCTTCACCACACTGTTGGAAAGTAGTGAGGGTGGTATTAACAAACCCCTATAAACAGTGCAAATGTTGATGTTCAAGCGACACAACCCCAACGGGAAAAAGGGAAACAAAAAATCCAGCGGGGTATGTCATTTACTGCAGAGGAAGATACTCTCATTGTTTCAGCTTGGTTTAACATTAGTATGGACTCCATACGGGGGACTAACCAATCCTCCACACAATTATGGAGTAGAATTTATGAGTACTACTCCACCTATAAGAAACCTAATAGTAAAGAACGATCTATCCCCTCTTTGACCAATCGGTGGTCAATCATTAAAAAATGTGTCAATAGATTTTGTGGTAACATAGCCCAAGTTGAAGGAATGCATCCAAGTGGTGCGACCGAGCTAGACAATGTATAATGATTAATTAAATGTTTTATTGTTCTAATTATTAAGTATTTGCAATGACATAGCCCAACTAATTATTCCACTATTTTGTAGATTGATAACGCAAAAATCTTGTACCGAGAGACCCAAAAAATAAACTTTAACATGGATCATTGTTAGAATATTTTGAGGCACCAACCGAAATGGCAAGCACACATGGACCTCGTAAGAAACAAAAACAATGTTGCACTTTCAGGTATTACTCCAAACTCAATACGTTTAGGGGAAGACATGGAAAATGTGCCCGTGGATTATGAGAGACCTTCGGGCAAGAAGGTTGAAAAAGCAAGAGAGAAACAAAGAAAATGTAACGAAAGACAAAATAATGTAATTAATGAGGCCTTAAGCCAAATGATAGAATGGCTTGTATGATGGAGAGAAGAGAATCACAATTGAAGTATGAGAATGAAAGATCTGAGTTACTACTTGTTAAGAAGAGAAAACTTGATTTGGAAATTAAGGCTGAAGAAGATATATTTGAATTAGTAGCTCTTAAGAAGAAAAAAAACTGATATAGAAATTATGAAATTAGATATTGATTCCATGAATTATGTGCAGCAAGAGTATTTCCATAATCTTTAAATAGAAATTATTGAGGAACAAATGAATAAGGTCATATCTCGTACATAGTTGTATGTTTGTATGATGGTGATTTTGTAATTATTTTGACTATGTGGTGACATATTCTGAGTAATGTTGTACTGCTGGTTGCATACCAATTCCATCATTTTTTGTAATACTGGTTGCTATCAATGACATGGAAACTGTTGTGGAGCTGTTGTGGAAAAACTTGCTGATTTGTATCATTTTTGGAGTTTTGTGGATTTTGTATTAAAATCAACTTTGAGTATGAATTTATATTAAAACCAACTTTGTGGAATTTCTATTAAGTTGATTTTGATACGTGAAATTTGGTATGGAATTTATTTTGGCAAGAAGGTTGAATTTGTATGGAATTTATTTTGGTTGGCATTTGAATTTGTATGGATTTTGGTTGGCAGTTGGATGGTGATCTATTGATTTTGATTATATAATTGGATGGTCTATTGATTTAGGAAAAAAAAAATATATTAATAAAATAATAAATATTTTATTATTATTTAGTTGAAATATGCATAATCCAATTCTCGGAGCCAGAGACGAACCGTTGATAAACTTTACAAGTATTGAGCTTTAATCTTTTTATCCCCCAGGTTTCTGCAAAAGAATAAATCCCAACCTTTGTACAAAATACTCCCAAGATAACTTGAGCAAAAGCAAATATTGGCTTCCATTGGGCAAAATTCTTCCGCATATCCAAACCCCTGATCCACCATGCATACCATGACGGATAGGAGCAAGTTGGCAGATGGTAACGTTCACCATCTTACCACATGAGTGGGCGGGCAACAAAACTGCCGGGAGGTGGTGTTTTGTCATGCAATTGTAACGATCATACTTCATATGCTCTCATTATGGTTGAATAAACTCGAACCAAAACCCAGCACTCCAGCATCCATGACCAGGTTGAATAGTAAAATAATAAAATATTAGGTCTTGTGAAATACTTTACTTTTCACAGGAGGTGCCAAAAAGAAAAGGCAATAATTCATTCAAAAATCGAAGCTCGGCTTGGATTGTGGAAGCATTGTGAAAGGGATCGATCTCACATAAGTTGCCGACCAAGTTATCGACAACATTGTATTCGTTACAATATCTTTCAATAGTACTAGGACCCGGATGGCCTCATGATCATTGACAGGCGAACTCAGCCCCCCCTCGAAAATGATGAAAAGGGAAAAACTGGTGCAGGGGAATCATGGATTCTTCTAAAAACTATACTACTAGAACTTGATCTGCACGTGAGCAAGGGCGGACCTACGTTGATGGTTGGGGGGCGATCCCCCTCCCCTAAAAAAAAAAACATTTTCAAAAATCTCACTTAGTACGCCAAAGGCCTGTGGCCTAATTAGCATAAACTCTCAGCCTCTAAAATGGAGGTCTTGGGTTCAAAACCTCTCTCCCCATATGTATAAAAAAAAAAAATCTCACTTTGTATTTAGTTCTCTATGTTTCTTTTAGTTTTTCAACAATTTTTTTCATACTTACACCTATTTTTTGTCATTAATAAAATCTCACACTCGCATTTTGTTTTCACATCTCATAAGAGGCAAGAAAATATTTTGATCTCTTTTTATAAGCTATTTGATAAATTTACAATCTCATTTTTCCTATTTATTTACACTTTTCCTTTCAAGTCTTCCATTAGTTAGCTTATTTGAATTAGTTTTGTAAGTAAGTACACATATATTACCATCGAGTTAACAATTAGGGGTAAAGGCAACAAATCTCACATAACTATTTCTATCTATATTATAGAGATTTTACAATATTCAATCTTAGATTCAACAAAAAAATTTATATTTGTTTACTTAATTTTTATCATTTACTTCAAAAAAATCTTACATGGCTATTTATATTTTAATTTTTATCGTTCACTTGAGTCCGATGGAATTCAAGTGAGAAGTTTAGATAGATGGTTTTAATAATTTAGTTTGTCCCTAGATAACAATATTATATGCTTAATGTTAAATGTTGGTGACACACTTTACTAATCGCCCCTCCAAACACCAAATCTTAGTTCCGTCCATGCACGTGAGAGTGTGGATTTCCACATTTAGATTTGCAATGCAAGTTAGGAAAATCAAATTTCTCAACTCTAAATTGATATCTCGATCCTTGGCCTCCCATTTCAAAAAGTAGATATCGTCTATAGTTAATGGATCAAACTTCACGATCCAAGTCACATACAATATATGATCACAACCAACTGAAATAGATGATGGCAACAACAATTCTGATCAAACCAAGATATAACTTGAAATTACCAGGAAATGCTTAAAGCATTGGTAGTACCTCATATTTGTCTTTATATTTTCATAATATCTTTTCAAATTCATCTTCATTGAATTATGCATCTTTAAATTTTTGCATAGCTATGAACAATGTTTCTTTAAATTCCAAGAAACACTGTTCACTCTCCAAACATTATTTTTATTATTTTTTCTCTCTTTTCCAAGTAGTGTTCCATTGGCTTTCTCAAACTTTGTCACCAACGGAACTCTCTCGTAACACTTTTCTCACCTTGCTTTCTCTCTTTCTTTGACAACGAAGGTACTAGGGAACAACTCTCTCTCTCTCTCTCTCTCTCTCTCTCTCTCTCCACAAACATATTTGTATCTCTTCTTTGGCACCAGGGAACAACTCTTGACAGATTTGTATCTCTTCTCTCTTCAACAACGACAACCTGTGGACAGTGCTCATCTCTTCTCTCTTCGGCAACAACGGCCTGTGAACAGATTTCCATCTCTTGGTTAGGTTTTACGGTTCCTTGCCCTGTGGACAGTGCTCATCAACGACAGCCTCTTCTTGTAGCCCAGTACTCAATTTTTCGTCTCTTGGTTAGGTTTTGCTGATTTGGTTAGGTTTATAATTTGTGACTGTTTAGTGATTGAATTGAAGATTGGAGTGTTTGAGTTAAAGGGTTTTTGGAAACAAATAGTATACGAAAAAATCCATTTGTTCTGTTATCGTTGTAGACAGCAGGGCCATTTAAAAAAATAATTGTAGGGTGATGAGAAAGAGGAAAAACCTGGAAGTTTTAGAAGGGGATGGGGGAAAACATCATGGAGGGTGAGGAAGTTTGACAAAATTGGGAGCATCTAAGCAAGGAATACCAAGCGCCATGCCCAAAACTTGCCTTCTTGACACAAAAAAAAAAAAAACTCTACACTTGACTACTCCAAATTGTCACCCACTACCCTAGTTAGAATCCTTCAATGAACTATAAATTGACTTGTTGGTACTCTAATTTAATGGAATTGTTGTATTGTGTCCCTTGCTGTCTATATCACCTACGTAGGTATTGCCAATTAGTATAATAGAAATTGGGTAAAACGTGGCATGTCCCCTTGAACAGATTTTACAATGTTGTCACCAACAAACATGATGGTGTTTGGTGGTAGATTGGACCAAGCTGAGGTAAGAGAGAAAGAAGGTAGTAAACTCAGGGAAGAAGAATTTGACAAAATTTGCAGTCATGGAAAAAGAGAGAGAATGTAGTTTTGTTGTCTATAGTTAGGGAACATGCAATGAGGAGTAAATTATTTTTATTTCAACCAGGAATTAGATGCTTAATTACATGATATTAAAATTAACCAGGTTTGGTTTTTCTTGGACTAATCTACGTACAGTGTACATACTAGACCACAGTGTACATGATTTTGGTATTTTGTATTTAGGAAGCATGCTTGGCAGATATATTGATTACTTCATTTTTTGGCAAATATACTGTCATTTAGATTATATCATTCTTGGCAGATATATTGATATTCATTTTTTCATCTTGTTCTCTTCAATGAATATTTTTCCCTTTTGTTTTGCACTTTCATGCATACATACTTTTCTCATGTGCTATTTTAGTAACATTTTATCCTTTAATATTTTGATGAAAAATAAACTGTTTAATTGATGAGGATCCCTTCTTCACCACACTGTTGGAAAGTGGTGAGGGTGGTATTAACAAACCCCTATAAACAGTGCAAATATTGATGTCCAAGCGACACAACCCTAACAGGAAAAAGGGAAACAAAAAATCCAGCGGAGTATGTCATTTACTGCAGAGGAAGATACTCTCATTGTTTCAGCTTGGCTTAACATTAGTATGGACTCCATACAGGGGACTAACCAATCCTCCACAAAATTGTGGAGCAGAATTTATGAGTACTACTCCACCTATAAAAAAAACCTAATGGTAAAGAACAATCTATCCCCTCTTTGACCAATCGGTGGTCAATCATTAAAAAATGCATCAATAAATTTTGTGGTAACATAGCCTAAGTTGAAGAAATGCATCCAAGCGGTGCGACCAAGCTAGACAATGCATAATGATTAATTAGATGTTTTATTGTTCTAATTATTAAGTATTTGCAATGACATAGCCCAACTAATTGTTCCACTATTTTGTAGTTTGATAAGGCAAAAATCTTGTACCAAGAGACCCAAAAAATAAACTTTAACATGGATCATTGTTGGAATATTTTGAGGCACCAACCGAAACGGCAAGCACACATGGACCTTGTAAGAAAAAAAGACAGTGTTGCACGTTTAGGTATTACTCCAAACTCAATACGTTTAGGAGAAGACATGGAAAATGTGCCCATGAATTGTGAGAGACCTTTGGACAAGAAGGTTGAAAAGGTAAGAGAGAAACAAAGAAAATGTAATGAAAGACAAAATAATGTAATTAATGAGGTTTTAAGCCAAATGAAAGATGGTAGAAGGACTTGTATGATGGAGAGAAGAGAATCACAATTAAAGTATGAGAACGAAATATCTAAGTTACTACTTGTTAAGAAGAGAAAACTTGATTTGGAAATTAAGGTTGAAGAAGATATATATGAATTAGTAGCTCTTAAGAAGAGAAAAACTAATATAGAAATTATGAAATTAGATATTGATTCCATGAATTCTGTGCAGCAAGAGTATTTCCATAATCTTCAAATAGAAATCATTGAGGAACAAAGGAACAAGGTCATATCTCGTACATAGTTGTATGTTTGTATGATGGTGATTTTGTAATTGTTTTGACTATGTGGTGACATATTCTGGGTAATGTTGTACTGCTGGTTGCATACCAATTCTATCATTTTTTGTAATGCTGGTTGCTATCAATGACATGGAAACTGTTGTGGAGCTGTTGTGGAAAAACTTGTTTATTTGTATCATTTTTGGAGTTTTGTGGATTTTGTATTAAAATCAACTTTGAGTATGAATTTGTATTAAAAGCAACTTTGTAGAATTTCTATTAAGTTGATTTTGATACATGAAATTTGTATTAAGTTGATGATACATGGAATTTGAGCACATGATACATGGGATTTATTTGAATCTGTATAGAATTTATTTTGATTGACAGTTTAATTTGTATAGAATTACAGTGTATTAAGTTGTGAATCTATATGAAATTTATTTTGGCAAGAAGGTTGAATTTGTATAGAATTTATTTTGGTTGGCATTTGAATTTGTATGGATTTTGGTTGGCAGTTGGATGGTGATCTGTTGATTTTGGTTATATAATTGGATGGTCTATTGATTTAGGAAAAATATATATATTAATAAAATAATAAATATTTTATTATTATTTAGTTCAAATATGCATAATCCAATTCTCGGAGCCAGAGACGAACCGTTGATAAACTTTACAAGTATTGAGCTTAATCTTTTATCCCCCAGGTTTCTGCAAAAGAATAAATCCCAACCTTTGTACAAAATACTCCCAAAATAACTTGAGCAAAAGCAAATATAGCTTCCATTGGGCAAAATTCTTCCGCATATCCAAACCCCTGATCCACCATGCATACCATGACGGATAGGAGCAAGTTGGCAGATGGTAATGTTCACCATCTTACCACACGAGTGGGCGGGCAACAAAACTGCCGGGAGGTGGTGTTTTGTCATGCAATTGTAACGATCATACTTCATATGCTCTCATTATGGTTGAATAAACTCGAACCAAAACCCAGCACTCCAGCATCCATGACCAGGTTGAATAGTGCGAGCTTGCAACTGGAACAACTGATAAGGTAGTGAAGTTCCTCTTCTCATCTTATGCAACTTGAATAGAAAACATATAGTATTTCTCTCCTGCCTTTCGCTGGTGCTATAAGAATAACCTTACCAAGGGTACTTTAATGTCAATGATGAGTCTCCATGAGATCAGCAAGAGTTATCTTTCCACAGTTTCCGGTGTCTAGCCTATCAAATTTATTGCAGATCTGCATAATGTCTTTCTCCGATACCTTTCCCATCTCCTTGAGCTTGTATACGACGTATTCTGATTTACTGCATATATAAAACAGCATAAATACTCAACCTAACTGTTTGGGTTCATTTCAAATCAAGATAAATGGAGATAACATGAATAGCTGAGAAAGAGAGAATGAAAACTGATGGTGATATCAGAGATCAAATAGAGCAAGATGAGAGTGAACTAGGAAGTATGACACAATAAAGACACTAGTATCTTGAAGAAAATAATTTAATCAGAAAGAAGATGATAAATCTGGGGCCTGTGGGCTTTTATCACTCACTGTTTTGCATTACTAACAGACCTCTGCTTTCAAGCCAAAATAAGAGCAGACAGATAACAAGTAGCCTGAACATGGAATGCCTTGCCTTCTTTAATATCGTCATCAAGATGCTACATTATACCTACCTTCCTTTTAGTATAAATCCAAAGATACCATAACTATTAGCCAAACATAACTATTTAAGTTATTCCTTTACAGAAAAAAGTATTATGAAACTCTAACAAGATTTCGTGACAGATCCTAAACATAAACAGAATAACAATGGAAACAAAATCATAGAGCAGAGAAGCGACAATAATCAAGTGCCTTGTTGATTTTTCTTCTTTTTGGTGGAAAGATATAGGCAGAAAATCATCCAATCTATGGCTGTGATGCAACTGTAGATTTCATTTTCCATGCATTCACTCATTACACCACAGGTACAATTCCTCATACCCTGACATTAAAAACTAATGCATAAATCCATGTGATCTTGAACTTCAAGCCATGTTTATCGAGAAGGGTATTTTTGTAATTTTAATGGATGATGGAAGATGGCACTAGCAGAACATGGCTAGCTTGGTTTATTGGTCAAATTTCTGAAATGAGGAAGTCCAACACCTACTAGAATAAGAAAATTTTGCATACCAGTAAATATCGGAGTTACATACAAAGTTCATAACAGTTTAATAATGAGATTTATTCTCCATCTTTCTTTCCTCCCCTTCCCTGTGATTTTCAGCACTTTCATCATCCATTTCAAACCCGGAACCTGACCCTATCATGATCCTTTAACCTTGATATATCCTTATTTGATAAGGCATACCTTTCAACAATCAAAACTTAGTCCTTGACAGCTCCAAACCACAAAAGAACCAAATTTCCTGCTCTCAGGTTTTGAAGCCTCAGATCAGGTTTTCAGAGAAGAAGATGATATACGAATGCATGAAATGTCTTAAAATGTTTTTGGCCTAATGAATGAAATGAATGTGTGATGGTATAGAACTAAAAGCCAGAGGTGACCATTAGCGTATGGTCCATAGAGGTTGGCTCACTCGAGTGCAAATCAAGCAAATGCAAGTTATTCAGCTGTGATAGGTAAATGCTCAATACCCAAGTAGGCTTACAAAATTGCACAATTGCTTATCATGTTCTTCATACCATAGACGCAAGTCCATTCGTGCCACAAAAACAGAGTCGGGATCCTCGTGATCCCCAACCTTGACACAAACTGTAAATGTGCATAGGACACAAAAAGCTTCACAGAAGAATGCTTTATTATGATGTGCGTAAAATATATTACCAATGCTGCAATGCATTTTAAAGATAATGAACGTTTACAACTCTTTTTTTTTTTTTTTTTTTTTATAGGATACAACTCTTTATACTGTATTATAAAAATAGAGTATTGGAGTCTTCACCTAGAAGATGCTTTTAGATAGCGTTTGTAGCACAATAGGGGATTCATATCCATTGTGATGTTTTAGATTGAAGACCAAGTCTATAATGTTTTAATTTCTTTTTGCGAGTTATGATGACACGGTACATTATTAAGTTTAACCTATAAATATCGCTTAGGCTTTCAGTTTACAGAATTTTATTCTATCAGCTGTAATATGAACAATATGTAGCGTCCAAACCCTACTGGAAAGGGGGTTTGCTTAGTCTCAACAAGAATGTTAGTTCTTACTGTTAAGATGAACAAAAATATACCACGAACTCATATGCTCGAGGACGACATTCAGTTGATACAGTGCCAATTCCAATAGAAACTCTAGGACTTCTCAAAGCATCGAAAAGCCAATCCTAATCAAGTTTAGAGAGGTTCAAAAGCTAATCAGCTAAACGAGGTTCAAAAGATAATCGAGACAAATGTATACCTCACAAATCCATTGTTATCAATGTCAGCAGCAAGAAACTCAGAAACAGTCATATCCTGACCAAGAATCCACTTTGCCATCGTTCTATGCCGCTTATCCACTCTTGCCTCGGCCAAGTACAGAAAGGCTCGAGCAACCGCCAGTGTTGAAACAAGCAACCAAATTGAAGCAAAAATACGACCCGACAAGGATTTGAATGCCCTGTCACCATACCCAACTGTCGTGACCGACATAACTGATAGATAAAACGAATCCACCCAACAAAGCCTCTCCACAAAATGCATTACACCAACACCAATCCCAATACAAAGAACCACAACCCCCAATGCCAATGCCACCTTCATCCTAATCCTCATCCTCCCTTTCTTCACATCAACTATGTACGATCTTGGGGTATCCCTCTCACCCCTATTCTTCACGGTCCTCAACAAGTAACTCTCCTGTAAATCAAGCACATAACTCACCATCCCAGTAAGCAAAATATCAATAAAGCCAAAACCCACCAGCACAAACATTATCGAAAACAACTTGGTTGCTGTGCTTGCCGGCGTAATGTCACCATAGCCAATTGTGCACATCGTCACAATGCAGAAATACAGAGCATCCACTACCGGGTGGGTCTCATCCGCCGAGAAATCATCCTTGTTCAACCAATATATAATCACTCCTAAGAACAAATACAACATAAGAAGAATACACGCTTGGCGAACAATCGATTGGGACCCAAATGGCGGTCTAGGCACAGAGGGGTGGTTAATTTCGTTGATTACAGCCATGGCTGGCGCGGTCTTAGAGCGGTGAAGATTGATCTTGGTCCATGGATTATTGGGGTCGAGGAGCCAACCTTGTGGGGACTGTAAAAGCGATTGTGATTGAGGGTCTTGCGGGGTAGGGAGGTCTGTAGAAGTTGAAGAAGAAGAGGGTCTTGGGGAGCTGAGAGAGAGGGTCAAGGCATCGACCAGAGGGGAAGCGTCTTGTGGGGAAGAGGAAGAAGGGCCAAAGATGAGGCGGTCTTTGAGCTCAGAAGGAGTTAGAGGAAGAGAGATCTCGTTGTGCTCTGGAAGTGGTGCTAGAACCGGCGGCGGTGGTGTTGGCTTTCTTCTTGGGCTCAGATACGGCAGCAGAGGCTCTTTCTCCATCTGGGGCCTGGGGGGTTGCCAAGAATACGACTTCTGGAGCTGCGGGCAGTCCAGGAACCGGGAGGTATTCGAAACGAGATTACCTAGAGATCTTTAGAGAAATGGTCTTTGTGAGAAAGAAAGTGCGGAACATACTGAGTAATGAAAGAACACTGATTTTTCAGGTAGAAGAGAGAGAGAGAGATGTCGGTGTGTTGTGTAGAACGGAAAGAATCATAGGATATAAGAAAGCGGCAAAGAAGAGACAGATACAGTCTGACAGGGTTGAAGAAAAAAGACACAGATGTTACTAGATTCGATATGTGCAGAGGAATATGCTAGTTGGAAAACGCGCTTTAATGGCGCGTGGTTGTAAGTGGGAGAAAGCCAATCATTTTCCTCTAAAGAAATGTAGAAGGGTTACTTCCATATCAGCCATCAGCTGCTGCATCGGTGAAGTGAATTTCGAGAATGATTGGAGTCGGAAAATGTGTTTTGTTTTTGTTTTTAGAGTAAAAAATAATATATAATATATGGTTTCTCAAATTTTCATGGGAAAAGGGTTGCTCAGGTGGTGGGCTGTCACTGTCAATTCTGACCATGACAAATTTTTTTTTTATTTCTTGATAATAATATTCTTACTATTTATTTCTATCACTTTATTTTATTATTGTAATTTTTTATTTTTTATTTTATTTTTTTACAAAATAATTAAGAAAGTATTTTTTAATAATATTATTATTTTTTTATTTTTTTAAAAATGTTAAAAAATACATATAAAAAAAAAAATTTACCTAACAATAATTCTCAACAAGAGTTGGTAGCGGTGGACGTAGCCCGTCCTTTATTTTTTTTATCATTTTTTTTTTACTTTTATTTTTTCTATCAATTTAACATTGATAATTTATTGCAATTAATCTATGCTATACTCCAAAATAAAACAAGGTAAAATAATACTTCCCACCTTATTAAAGTGAACTGATCAATTTTTTATTTTTTTAAAATATTTATGTGTATTTTTTTAAATATCAAGATTACGTTTAGATAGTAAAATATTTTTAAATATTTTATAAATAGTAAAAAGTAAAAAAATAATAATAAAATATTAAATAATATTTATAAAATAATATATAATTATAAAATAATAAATAATAGTGAAATATTCTAAAAATATCTGAAATATTTTCGATATCTAAATTATGCCTAACACAAATAATTTAAAAAAATAAAATAAAAAAACCATATAACACCTGTCAGTACCCTTGGATTGTCGGTACATGTAACAACATAAAAATATTTATATTATTCTTTATAACACCTATCAGTACCCTTTATACAATTCTTACTTTAATTCAAAATATTTTTATAAATTAGTATTATTTTTATGAATTATTTTATAAAAATATCTTTCAAAAAAATATAATTATGTAAAAAATTATGAAATTTATTTATGTAAAAACAAAAGATTCTAATTTTATAAAATTAAAATTTATTTTTAATAAGATAACATATTTATTAAATTATAAATTATTAAAAAAATAATATACATATCGTTATCCTTGTAAATTACTAAATAGAGAGTCCCAATTAAAATAAAAATAAAAACAACGATTTATTCAATAATTGAGCTGTACCATAATACCTTGATAAGATCAAGCATGACCACAAAAATACAACAGCAAATCCAGATGTCCACAGACTTTTCTTTGGAAGAAATAAGGAATTTTATTAAGAATGCTCCTTTAAGTGAATACAAGAAGATCCCTCATCCATGTCAATAGAATAAATATAAATAGAAACTATTATTTATTAGGAGTATCCATTTTGTACACATGATGTAGCATTATCTAGACTACACATCTTCCCAAGTGAGTATTGGAAACAATCAATTAAAAGCAACCACGCAATGAGTGCAAAGTGTGTACTGCTATAGTGACTTCTCTCTAACATTACTCATGTCAATAATATCTTCAGATATTTTTAGAGCATTTTTTGTTAGTACATGAGCCACTTCAATTGCTTCCGTGTTAAACTTCAGTTGCTTCTATATTAACACGTTGAACATACCGGTGATCAAACTTAGTAAAAGTTTTACTAGCATTCATGTACTGTTCCATTGAACTTCATTACCTTTAATAGCATTGACTACTTGTAAGTTCTAAGGCATCTCCCTCTAGAATCACATTCCTCAAACCCAACCCATTACCAAAAATTGTAGCTTGAAGTACAGAGAGTCTCAGCTAGAAAAGCATATGGATATAAGTCCCTTCTCGCCCTCATGGTAGCCATTACTCTACCTTCCCAATCACGAACAATTATCCCAATCCCAACTTTACAGAGAGTTTGGTCAATTGTCACATCACAATTAATCTTTTGTGCTTCCTTCGGGTGTGCTACCTAGCAATACTTATGGCTTCTAGGGGTTGCTGCATTTTTTTTTATTTTTAAAGAAGTGTCGGTAGCCACACATATAGCGGCTCCATCCCAAGTTTATTAAAAACCCTTACTTGTGGTGGAAAAAAACCGTGGTAACATCATTATACTTGGGGGTTTACAAGATAGAACGCTATAAACTAATCCAAAACCAAATGTCAAGAACAATCCAAAAAACCAATAAAACAACCAGCAACTAACAAGCCTACAAAAAAACCAACTAGCTAACGCTCTTATTTTGTCCATAAGCAGCTCATAGGCCACCTATAGGCGAATAGCATGAAGACCAATTTTATCAATTTTGAGAATCCCTTTGAGCAAAAGTGGCACTTCATTGTAAGTATTCCACGTACCATTTTTCTAATCTGAAACCCATTGTGCCAAGAAATCTGCTCCTACATTGCATTCTCTATAAATATGTCGTATCTTAACTTCCAAAGTAGCAAGAATAATTTGTATCTTTTCCCAATAATCTTCAAGATACCATATACCACATCTCTCTTTTTCTATCCAATTAACCACTAACAAAGGGTCTAATTCAATTTCCACTCTCTGAATTGCCAAATCCTTATAATATTGAAGACCATAGAAAAGCGCAATGAACTCAGCTTCATTATTAGACCCATCTCTCAGTTCTTTAGCAAAAGCCCAAATAATATTCCCCTTATCATCTCTAATTAAACCACTTGCACCCATACGACCTGGATTTCCCAAAGAACTCCCATGCACATTTAATTTAAACCAGCCCGAGACCGGTTTCATCCATTTCACCAAACAAGCTCTCTGCCTCTTAAACAGGTTTAACAGGGATAGAAAAAAAACTCAGCACTTTTTCGTCTCCATCATTCATCTTCTTATTAGCACGCAACCGAAGTCCCACCCAGGCAATAGCAGCCTTGATCGATCCCCACAAAGAGCCCATAGAACTCCTTCTACCTTCCATTCCTGCTTTACATCTCCACACCCAAAGAGACCAAGTCACCATAATAGGAACAAGAGCAAGCAAATTACCTTTTTTCTTCAAATGAGCCGCTCGCCGAAACCATAATTCCATAGTTGCTTTCCATGATCTACTAGGGTCATATGGCATCCCCAGCTGTAGAGATACACGTCTCCAGATATCTACTGCAACCATCTCATTTGCTAGGACATGATCTTGGTCTTCCACACACCCCTGATTACAACATTCACATTTTGAGGCCAAAGAAATGCCCAACAAGCTAATACGACTGTCCACAGTAAGGCTAAAATTAAAAGCCTTCCAAATAGTAACCGAATACTACTTAGGAAGCGCAGAATGCCAAGTCCAAGAAGCCCATTCAGATTTGGTAGCACGAATACGGACACTTTCCCAAGCTGACTTCGAAGAAAATTTCCCACTCAGATTTAGCTTCCAAATCAACAAGTCTTCTCCATCTTTTTGTTCCCCTAGGCAATTCAGGATTTCTTCCATTTTGGATTCCCCCACCAATCTCTGCAACATGTCCACATCTCACCCATTACGAAGCATGCATTCCCTTACTTTAAGAAGAGGACGATCAGATATCTCACAAGAATTTAAGAGGACACTTGATTTCAGCCAAGGATCACACCAGAATGAGACATTTCCATCCCGAACCCGCTACCAGGAATTGCCTAAAATCTTTGGTACCATACCCACAATAGGTCTCCAAAATAAGGTTCCTTTCCGATGATCCACCAAGGTCACATGCTTATCTTTTAGATATTTAGTCGTGAAGAAATTAGCCCATAAAGAATTATCTGTCAGTAAATTCTAAGCGAGCTTCATAAATAAGGAATCTTGAACTTCCTCTAGTTTCCGGAGACCCAAACCCCCTTCTTGAATCAAAGAGCAAACTTTATGCCAAGCAACCCACTTACGCTTTAGTTTTCCATTCGAGGAGCCCCAAAAGAAATTACTCATGAGCCAATTTACAGCAGCCATAACAGCTTTGGGAGCATGCATAACAGAGAATAAGTGAATAGGAAGACTAGCAACAACATGTCTCAATAAAAGAAGGCGAGCACCAGAAGCTAAAAACTGATTCTGCCAGCCTTCCAACTTCCATCGGATGCAATTCAATAAATCATCAAAATGCAATTCAATAATAGGGGTTGCAGCATTTGTTGTGCTCTTGAGTAGGCCTGCAACCCGATCTGTTACAGTCGGGTTTGAGCCCGACCCGACCCGACCCGACCCGACCCGACCCGAATATTATTATTTAAGGTACCAATCCGACCCGATCCGACTCGAAGAAAACCAAATTGGGTCGAACCCGTATGACCCGACCTTTAAAAACATCGTTTATTCTTTCTTCCAGAAACAACTTATTCACAAAAATTATAGAATCATAAACCATGGGAAAGGAAGAGAGAGAAGTGGTCTTGGACTCTTGGCGAAGGCATAGAGTCCAGACATGGCTTCTTTGCTTTGTCCAACTCCAAGTGCTCTTCAACATAATCCTAGGAGTTTCTGCTTCTCTTCTTTGAAGCTGACTTCTCCAACAAATCTCAGTATCTTCACGAACTGTTTTAAATATAACCGGCTAAGGTGTAATGTATTCATTGAAAACATCCAAGAGGATTTCTTGGAGAATGCTTTTCACCTGGATCAGTTTCCCGTTTTACGATATGGGTTTTCAGCCCACCACTTCTCCGCTTGTTCTGCTGTGAAATGTTTCCTGCTATAAAAAAGTAAATAGATTTAAGCAAACATCGAATTCAATCACAAGTTCAAAAGAAGAAAGTAAAAAAATACTACATGGGTGTGCTATGCTAAAAGCATTATATTTATTGAGTTATGTATAGGATTTTATAATGATATCATACAAAAATCTGTTCAGAAAAGAGATGCGTGGCGATGAATATATGCATACAGAGTCAAGGCCTTTAACAATTGCTACAACCTACAGGTCTACACAAGAAATAAGTATGCATGGGAGCGTTTGGGGAATTCAATCAAGAGATCCATTTGATAGTTATAGAACAAAAAAACAACATTCTGTCATCATCAGTATTTTTCCCCTCAAACTGCAAAGCCTGGTATTCTCCTGGGTGCCATTGATACATACCTTCGGGCTTCTCTGCAATTGGGTTTGGACAGTTTGAGTGGAAAGAGGAACTTGAACACTTTGGATTTTATGATAGGTCAAAAACTTGGAGAAGGGAACACCTCAGTTTCCAGCCAATCATCAGACGACATACCAAGAAAAAACATATAAATATTATCAGAGAAGAGGGATAGTGCGTAGGCGAGAAAGAAAGAGACGGAAGAAGGGAATATTTGCAGAGTATCACAAACTAAAGGGAATATTTGGGCGGCTAGGGTTTGAGTCTGAGAAGAAAAGTTTCTTTTTATACGAACGGGTTGACACCGAAGACAAAAACCCGTTTTTAGTCGGGTCGGAGATCCGATCATATAGCAATCCGATAAAGTAGGGTCGGGTCGGGTCGGATCATTTTAATCGGGCCCTTCGATTTATCGGGCCTTTTGCACAGCCCTACTCTTGAGGGCCAAATTTATGAATTCATGCAAAACTCATTTTGAATGCATTACCAGCCTACAAGGGTGCAGAAACTCTCCACTAAAAACAAAAGAGTTATTTCTCAGCAAACTCTTCCGAGCTACTACTGTTATCTCTTTCAATTCCTCATTATCTATGGATTCAGTCAGAATTTTTAAAACTTCCAAGAAAATCTTCTTCATGATCCTTCTTTTTTGTATCCTTATTGAGCATTTCCCCTAAACATCTTTTGCTGAACTACAACCCCACTATGCAACTATTTCGATTTCATTATACATATGGGACAATTTGGATTCTCAACCACATTTTTTTAACATGTTTAATTTTGATGGAAGAGCATCAAAGCAGGCTCTCCACAAAGTAGTTTTTCAGCATTCGAATTCTCAGTTGCCATATATTGGAAAACTCACTTTCTTGTTGGTATAATGCAAACATCGCGCTAAGCAAAATACAATCATGCTCTTTCTTTACATACAACCAACAAAACATTTTATCATTTATGTGTCACTCTCAAAGCATTATGTTAATAATTTAGCACTCTCCTTCCTTCCAAGCACCTTCAATTTATAATGATACATTTACCGTGACTATGGCAATATTCCAATGTGGCATTTATAATTTTTCAAATCCGATGCATATGTGGAATATGACAGTTCAACTACCTCTTTAGCATTTAATAATCTTATTTATTACGTGGCATTATTAGATCTCTCAGTTTCTTTTTCTTTTTTTTTTGTTAGTGTTGTGGCCACATTTAATAAGGTGTCAAAAACAATAATTAATAAAGCAGTGAAAAAGAAAACCCAGGTTCAATTTTATTACAATTTTGCCCAAAGGCACCACAGTCTATGTAAAGTTCTAATATTTAATCCTTTGGTCACATGCAGTCTTTTATTTCATGGATCTCAGAATATTATTCGATCACTCCCAAACTTTGAGAGTTATGTCTAGTTTGTTTTTACATTTGATTTCATCTAATTATTACACATTTTTCAAATTTCAATACAAAATAAAATAAACAGTTTAATTTTTTCAAATTTCAAAACAAAAATAATATTAAAAAAATATATTCTAAGAATATTTTATTTAATTTTTTAATTTTAATTTCAATTCATTTTATCTCATCTGTAAAAACAAACCAACTAGACTCTTAAACTATTATTGTGTAATAAGTTATAAGATTTTGAATGTTTATTACATGAGCCCAGCTATTCATCAGCCGGCACTCTCCACACATCGTGAGTTTTTTTTTTTTTTACCTTAGTATGTTGAGGATGCAGCCAACAGTAAACTGATGAAAATAATTTCTCTTATTACATATAACAGTCAAGAGGTTTATCAAGACTTTGACTTGTCAATTGAGTTCTTTTTCTTTTTATGATGGGATCGCTAAACAATCACTCGATTAACATTCCGTTTGAGTGATCGTTTGGATTTAAATATTAGAACAGAATATTTAGTATTGATGTGCTCTAATGTAATGTTTTGAGATTATTAATATATATGAAGTAAGAATTGATAATTAATTGTATAAATACATGTATACGTGTGTGTATTTGTCTCATTCCTATGCGCTTGTGTATATATACATATATAAAATAATTGATAATATATAAAATGAATATAAGTTGGATCCCATAAAAAGAGAAAGGTTGTGATAGATAATATTACAAAAAATTTACAAACTTATATTAAAATACACCCAAAAGAAGCAAAGGCACAAAAAATATATATATAGAGAGAGAGTTTGAAATAAAAACTAGTTTTCAAATTAAAAGATAATTAAATTGAAGTTGAGTTTTCTTTTTAGGTCCCGTTTGGATGTTGAAACGTACTGAGATCAATTCAGTTCAGTCTAATTTTAACCTTAATCTAACATTCAAACACCCAACTTCTAAATTACTAAACATCACTCAACTCAAAACCTCTTTATACATGGAACCCATGATATTTTTCAACTCAACATCTCTTTAAACACATGACTCATAATATTTTTCAACTTCTCATAAATACATCTAAACTCATATTAACATCCAAATACATCTAAACTCATCTTAAGTATTGGACTCCACAAAATTCATTACATCATCTCAACTCACTATTATTTATAAAAAACTTAACTCAATTCAACTCAACTTAACATCCAAACGGGATCGTTCATAAAAAAAAAAAAAAAAAAAAAAAAAAAAAAAAAAAAAAAAAAAAAGTTATCCAAACTGGATCACATCTTTTTAGAGCATCCGGATGCGTATGCCTAAAGCTTTTAATTCCCTAAAATTTAGTAAATAAATTTATTTATTTATTTATTTTTCAAATCCATCTCCATCCAACTGCCTATATTAGAGGAAGGTTTTATGATTTGAACAGTAACTCCCTGAATATGGAGAGTTACTGTTCATTCATAAATTATTTTTTATAAATATTTTATTCTAATCAATAAAATAAATTATTTTTTCAATTATCTACACTTTCTATCATACTCATAATTGTTATAGTTAAAATTTGTAAAAAAATGTCACCATTGAGATGGTCAATTTTTTTTTTAAATAACCATTTGTGAAAATATTCTTTTTTTTCTAAATATTATTTTTACCAAAGCATTGATTTTAAAAATATTATCGTTTAGAGAAATAAGTAGTTTAAAAAAATCATTACAGATGAAAAATAAAAAACATGGGTACAACAAATAATTAAATAATTATAAAAATGTGAAAAAAAAAAGTTAAAAAATTTTCTTCCGCTCTTTCTTGAAAAATAAAAAAAATGAGAAATTATACATTCAGTCGCCCGGGGTAAATGCCGTGTAAGTGGCTGCTGATGTGGATTTAATTGAAATGCACTGTTTCAATTCCAAAAATTTCCCTCAAGATTTTTCCTCATCGAAACGCACTGTTTCGTTTCGATTCCATAGCCTTTTCTAAAAAATCTTTTCCATCCTCATTCCATTCCTCTGCGTTTCCTCTCCTCAGTTTCGAACTCTCTCTCTCAATCCTTCCACGATTACCCTTCTGTCCAAGATGACGATTCCATCCCCTTGAAGTGCCTCCGTCGAGGATGGCACGTCCCTCCCCTTGAAGCTGCCGCCCTCCCTCCCTCAGTGTCGTGATGGTTCTCTATGTGGGTACTATGGGTGTTTATATTTTTTCCTTCGTTGGGTTTGAAGTGCTTTGTGTTCTCTCTAATTTCACTCTATTTCAAGATTAAGCCAATCAAATCTATGGATGTGGGAGTTTATTGTTGTTGTTGTTGAGTTTGAGAATTAATCGTTGGTGGAAAAGAAAGAAGTTGAAGTAGTTCAAAAGACCTAGCCCACCGGATTGTGAAGGATTTGGGTGCTGGTATTTGTTTCTTGATCTATAAATACGAGTACGGGGAAATAGTTAGAGCAAAAGTCAGCAACTTATTTGAAAAAATAGAACATTTTGTTCTCCTGTGATCAGAAATGATGTTTTAGCTCTAAATACGAGTTCTAAGAGCATAGAAGCAAACATTGCTGCAAGAACTCTTTCTAGTGACATCCACCCTCAGTCTAGTTCGTGTTAGTTCGTGTTGCTTATTCTATGTTGGGATTTCTACGTTCTTATTTATTTATTTTATTGCTTTTTCAAATAAAATATTTTGGAATATGAAAGGTTTTTGAATGCTCTGTTATGGAGTATTCTGTGGACAATAAGTCGATACTCTGGATTACAAAGGAATGAAGGTAGCATGGTAATGTGCCGGATATTGAATTCTATGGATCAATATGCCTGCACTCTATTGCTTCTTGACAACAGAGAGCAGAACAAAAAAGTATATACCTTGGATGAACCCGTTTCGTACAGACAAAAACAACGGTAGAACTATAGAAGAATGAACTAAAAGAAATTCCTTAGCCAAACCGTTGAAGAGAAAAGAAAAAAGAAAAAAAAAAGTAAAGCTTTTCTAGATTATTCTCGGATGCTTGAAAGCAGACTATATTTTATTTTCAACGATAGAGGGAGTGAGTCTCTTCTGGTAGTTATGATGCAGTTGCCGAATGGACATGAAACTAAAGACCAAAGAGAAAGAGAGAGAAAGGAGCGGACAATAATGGTGTTCTACTGTTGATGAAGATGAGACCCACGAAGATCACCAAAATGCTCTCTTGAAGTTCATCTACCCACATTGAGAGACCCCTCCCTTTGAAGACGATGAGCTCGTGCACTTGTCGTCTGTAACTTTTTTTCTTTCAGTTGCTTAGCTTTTTTCTTCTATTTTTGTCTGTTTTCCATTTTCTTTCTTTTTTTTTTCTTAAGTGCCAGGTTGATATGGCAAGCGACTCTCCCGCCGTTGCAACTCCTAATTGTATGTAGAAGAATTGAAAAAAAATTGAGTAATTAAAGATGTACAAATAAATGAGTAGAAAAGTTAATAAAAAAGAATAAAGAAATATTATTTTAATAAAATAAGAAATTACACTTATGAAGTTTTGAAAAGATGAATAAAATTTAAAGAAAAATAATTTTTAACTAAAATTTGAGAAAAAATTGAACTAAAATGATCTTATCTGCATGAACGAATCCTTTGACAAAGAACAAGTTGGACTTGGGTCCCAAATTCACATGCCCCTCCACTTATTTTCTCCCCCCTTTCTTTAACATTTTCTGCATTCATTAATTTTCCCGTATTTGTTGACTGTCGTTACAAAAGTAACAAAACCAAACCCGAAGTCGAAAGAAAGAGGAAAAGCAGAAATAAAATAGTGGTGACTGCTGAGACTCTCACCTCCTTATGGCCGACCCATGCAACCCTACTTTCCTCCTTTACATCCCAACCAAATCTACTTGATTTGCATCAAACTTTTTCAGGTTCCAGATTCCATGGCTCTCCTTCGCCGTTACAGTTCCTCGTAACGGCCTTGGGAAGAAGCAGAGAGAAAGAAAGCACATTATCTGAATCTTGTACCCGAAGATCTCACATATCGGATCTTAAAGCTTTTAACTTTACTTTCACTGATTAGCCAAACAAACAGTGAATCTTAAAAGCAAGCAAAATCTGTGTGCAGTGATACAGATACAGCCAAAGCCAGCAAGATAGAGAGCAGAGATCCTCTTAAAAGCAAAAGCTGTAGAGAGTCGAGGCTGAACAAGGGAGGAAGAAAAATGGGGTTCACCACGAGTCTGAATCTACTACTTCTCGTAGCCATGGTGGCCACCAACATCCTCTCCCTCTACCATCTCTCCTCCACAATTCAAACGTCTGGGAAACCCCCAGCTCCGCCTCCTGTCCCTGACCGACTTCTTCACCAGCTCAACACCATACGCGCCACCATCAACCGCCTCACCCGCCTCCAACCCACCCCCAATCCTGCCACCAAAGCCGCCGCCGGCACCGCCACCATACCATCGGATCTCCTCCTCTACTCCCTCCTGTCTCCCATCGCCACATCCTGCCACTACCACCCAGACCTCCTCCACCGATATATGAATTATACCCCATTCTCTCTCTGCCCCCAGGACTCCGACGGGGTGGCCGAGTCCCTCATCCTGCGTGGCTGCCATCCACTCCCTCGCCGCCGGTGCTTCTCCAAAACCCCACCAAAACCCACCTCGTCTCTTTCCCACGACCCGTTCTCTCCTTCGCTACCGGATCAAAACGTTGTGTGGGATAAATACACTTGCAAAAGCTTCAACTGCCTCGTGCGCTCTTACCCAAACCTGGGTTTCGACCTCTCTGCGGAAGCCACCCGATTGATGAGCTACAGGGACGACCTCGACCTCCCGATCCCACAACTGTTACAGATTGCCAAGGCGGCTAATTCTGTGCTCCGTCTCGGCCTCGACATTGGTGGCGGGACCGGGACTTTCGCGGCGCGGATGAAGCTCTACAATGTGACTGTTGTGACAACGACAATGAACCTCGGCGCTCCGTACAACGAAGCGGTGGCTCTGAGGGGCCTGGTTCCGCTGCACGTGCCGCTGCAGCAGCGGTTTCCGGTGTTCGACGGGGTGGTGGATCTTGTGCGTTGCGGCCACGCCGTGAATAGGTGGATACCGTTGACGGCGATGGAATTCATGCTTTACGACGTGGATAGAGTGTTGAGGGGTGGAGGGTACCTGTGGCTGGATCATTTCTTTAGCAAAGGGGTGGATCTTGACAAGCTTTATGCGCCATTGATTGGGAAATTGGGGTACAAGAAGGTGAAGTGGGCGACGGGGATCAAGGCCAATTCGAAGAATGGGGACGTTTACTTGACTGCGCTTTTGCAGAAGCCTGTGTCCAAATGAAGGGGGAATTTGAGGTAAGGTAGAGAAAATTTTCTGTGTTGTATGCAAAATGCCAGAGTTTTATAGTGCTTTAGAACTTGGGGAGTTTGCTTTGCATTTAGAATTAGGTTGCAGTATGTTAAATATCAGTTGGTCGGATCCAGCATTTGTTGGTGCTACTTTCAATGTGAGAAACATTGAGTATGCTAGGTTTTTTGGTGAGAGGACAATTGAGTGTAAAGGGTGTTGCTTATGCGTTAGCTGGAAAAAAGTTGAATCCGGTTGGTGAAGGCAAGGAATTTGTTGCTCTTTCTGATAGCATAGGAGAGAATTTGGTTGCATTATTATATTTATATTTATGTCTTTGAGGCTCTGCCAATTCCAATTGATTTTGATGACATGTTGTCCACAGCACAGATCTGTCTTGTACTCTTGTTTGCATAAGTATGGCTGCAATATCATCGAATTATTTCAGTGTGTCTGGGGGTAGATATTGCCTTAAATTCACGAACTTATTATCATTTTGGCACTCTCTTTTGATGTGTCCAAGTTCAACAATCAGAATCCGCATCTATGTAACTGTTCTGGAACAGTTTTTTTTTTTTTTATACAAGTAAAAAGAATCGAGTTTCTTGAGCCCTAGATCAGTAACCTCTTCACCAGAGTCCTGCTATGGCTGTGATATCGTCACTAGTTTCTTGAGATCTCTACTGTATTTTTTTTTTTAAAAAAAAAAAAAAAAGGACGGTATCTCAAATTTATTAATAACCCTCACTTATGGTGGAGGAATACCGTGGTTACAAATCCGGATGCCTAGGGGGTACAAATAATCAAGAAAAAAAAAAACCAAACCTAGGCATCAAAATAATAAAAAAACTGCTCAAGCACTATACAATATTTAATAGACCAAAACAGGATTCAGCTCTACACAAATCAATTAAATATAAACCAATCAAAATAAATCAGCCTATAAAACAGCCCAGCAAAGAGAAAACTGTATCAAAACATGCATAAAACCTGCATAGTCCTGCAAAACCGAAATGAAACTAGCCAAATAGCTCCAGTAAAGAAACAGAAAAGAAGACGAAACGTGAAATAAAGATCACCAGTCCGCTGCACCTGCACTAAGCAATTCTCAGCCTCAAATAAGGTAAAGAGCACTTGTCAAGACACAACAAACCTTTAAGTCTACTAGGAATAAGACTATGAGCACGAAGATCCATACAAGAATTGCAGGCTCCTTCTTTTGCACAGAAATCTGCAGCCATATTACGCTCTCTAAAAGCATGACAAATTCGACAGTTGAGATTTTGAATAAGTTCAATCACCTCTTCCCAAAAGTCCCATAAGTACCAATGGGAACATTCACCACGTTGAATCCAAGACAGCACCATCATCGAGTCGGTCTCAACTATTATATCCGATATACCCAGATTTTTACAAAGTCTGAGGCCATCTCTTAAAGCCCAAAACTCAGCTACAATATTAGACTGAGTTTGGTAGTGATGAGAAAAACCTGCAAATAAATTCCCACTATGATCACGAACCAAACCACCACCACCCGATAATCCAGGATTGCCAAGCAAACAACCATCTACATTTAATTTCCAAAAACCACAATCAGGAGGCTGCCAAGCATATGCTTTTGCTATAGTGATCCGAGGCTTAATAATAGGGCATCTAATACCCCGCAACAACTCTTGGTCCCAAGCAGAACAAGACTTGACCTTCATAGGAACCTCAAACATATTCTGAATCCTCATTTGAATAGCCGACACAATATGCTCCCAAGTGAATTTACCCTCCTCCATACGAATTTTACATCTGAAAAACCAAAGTCCCCAAATAATCATAGTCGGAACAAGGCCTCACACAATCCCTAGCTGACAAGAACCGTTCGCTTTCGACCACCAAAGTGAAACTCGATCATAAATACTTTGGCCTCTCCTATATCTCACCTCCAACCGCTTGGAAAAAAACTCCCAAATTTTCTCAGCCAAAAATCCATTTCCAAACAAATGATCTTCCGTTTCAATAGCCCCTTTCTCCACACAACAATTGCAGCTGGAAGGTAAGTGAATACCAATATTTTTAATGTTAGCATCAACAAGCAGCGCATGATTCCAGAATTTCCAAGCAATATAAGAGATTTTACTAGGGATAGCTCTAAACCAAGTCCACTTTGCCCAATAGGGAGTATCCGAATGTAACCTTAAAATATTCCAAGCCCCTTTTGTCGAAAATCTACCATCTGATGAAGGTGTCCATATAAAAGTATCTGGACCTTGCTGAATTTGAATATTAGATTGCAAAATTTCATTACATAAATCCCCCCAACCAAAGAAGAAAGACGAGAAATATTCCACCCATATGGAGAAAGTAAATCACAAATTTGAAGCAAAGGGAACTCTATCTCTTGAACTCAATCAGCTAGGACACCCGATGGGAGCCAAGGTTCAAAGTTCAAACCAGAAATTAACCTTACCTTCCCTAATCTTCCAAAGACCATGTTTAAAGATTAAAGGAACTCTATTAAGCACACTCTTCCAGAAACTAGAGCCCCTAGGAGACTGGGCAGCTTCTAAAAGTGATATATTTCTTAAATATTGGCTCTTGAAAAAATTAGCCCAAAGGGAATCACTCCCCACCAATTTCCAAGCAAATTTGAGTAACAATGACTCTTGCACTTCCTTAAGATATCTCACCCCCAAACCTCCTTCATTAACTGGTCGGCAAACTTTTCTCCATGAAACCCAAGCTTTTTTCTTTCTCCCCTCTTTGGAACCCCACAAAAATTCTGAAAACAAACGTTGAATATCTGAAAATACTTTCAGAGGAATTTTAAGCACAGATAGCACATGAACCGGCACACTAGTAAGAACATGTTTCAGAATCTTCCCTTCTAGAGTGAATGAGTTTTCCTGAGAAGTGAACCTTTGTTTTTGGGCTGTGCAATGGATTCTGGTAAAGAAAGTGAGTTGGCATGCTTTGCATCAAACTGGATAATCCCTTAAAATGCACATATACTCTAGGCAAAGGTTAATAACCCATAGTAGTGATGAATTGTTAGTCAGTTAACATTTTCAACTTAATTCAAGAACAAATTGTTTTTGATAAGTAAGAAGATATCTTATTGATATTGAAATAGGCATGGCTCAAGTACACAGGAAGTATACAAGAGATTACACCTAGTTAGGAACTAGAAACGGATACACCTAGCATCAATAAAAAATCAAATAGGATACAACTTTATTGCACAAGTTTTGCATGCGCAGAAAATTGAATAGGATTGTCAAAAATTAATGGGTTCCTTAAGAATCCAAACAACCTAAAGAGACATCATATTCTTGCTTGGCTAAATTTCGTAAATCATTATGCACTGTGGTGGTTTGATACTTCTGTGAGTTATACTGTCATATCCTAGGAAGTCCAGCAAGTTCAAATCCCTCTACTCTCTTAACCGTATCCATTTCAATGGATTGAGGGTTTTGAGGGTTTGATTTTTCTTTTCTCTCTGTAGCCTGTTCTCTATTTTCTCCTCATGAAACTTAAAAATGAATCTATCTAAATTAATGAACACGTACCAAGATCCAAAATTGTCTATTCATGCTACTTTCTGCAACTTATATTTTGACTGCTTTTGGTGGATTCTGGTTGGCTTGCAGGTATTGATTGCTGAGAATATTGCCCCCTCAAAGGATTGGATACCGTGATTTCGTACACTCCTAGAAGATATAGTCCTTGGGAAAGTAGTTTAGCAAGCAAAATATATTACTTCTAGCAGGGTGGGTTTTACACTTGCATCTCATAAGGGATGTAAGGGGTCGTAGAATGCAAAGAAGCATAAGAAAGTTATAATTATGGATGTATATCTACAGGGATCTGGGATCTTTTGGGGAAAGGTTTATTGAGGTGGGTGGAAATTTTTAGGTTCTCCTGATTTGGTATTAACATTTTACCATAAAATGTAGTCCTAACTTTCAATGGCTTGACATATTGTGATGAGACAGGAGTCTGTATTCTGTAACTAATAATTACTCGTGGATAACCTTTATTAACATCCTACCATAAAAGTGAAAGTATGGATTCCATTGCATGTTAAAAAGTGGGGAAAGGAAGCAAAGCATGGAGAAAGGGTAACAAAAAAGACGGATCAAAACTCTGCCTTTTTAGGTGCTATTGCTGCCTGGTAATACAGCCAGAAAGGGTTCATAGAATTCATTTGCTGCCAAGTTGGATAATCTGGCTTTATTCTATCACGACCCTGTCTTGTTGACATTCTTGTCTCCACTACCAGCGAAAAAGGAAAATCATTTCACTCTTCATTTAGCTTTTACTTTGTCGATTATGTTGTTAACTTTCTTGAACATCAAACTCTTTTTTATAATGGTAGGGTGTTTGAACCTGGTTCTCTCATTTGGAGATCAGGCCTTATGTCATCTGGTCCACAAGACTTTGACAATTTTCTATAATATCAAACTTAGATTAACGTGGATGCTTATTTTCTGAGACTCTGTTTCTATGGATTGCCAGCCTCTTTACTGTTAGCTCTTCATTTGTCATATTAGCACTCATCTTCTTTGTGAAGACAAGAACGCCAATTGACATTCATATAATCCCTCTTTCTTAAACAGACAAATGCTACTCTAAGGTAGTCCCCTTCCAAAACCAAAATATCGACCAGAAAGGAAGCAGTTTGTGGCTGACAGAGCATCCTTGCAACGTTTCTACATCATCTTTATGCTAGCGGCTAAAGCAGCAGCTTTTTGCCTCAACAGGTTTTGCACATCAAATCCACCTTCACAAATGCAAAGCATGTTAAAAAAGAAAGAAATATCCAGTTCACTGGAAACTCGTGCAAAAACAATGATAAGAATACCAAAAATATCGTCTGGATCTAGAGAAAAGAATCAATTCCAATGCCTCGTAGAGTGATATCTAACAACCTCTTCTAGAACTTCATTTGTTTTCAAAGATAAGATGAGATGAGATAAATTTTTTGAGATATATGTAAATAATATCGAAATATATTGAGTATAAATAAGATAAGATAAGATAAAATATGTATTTATTAATAGAGATGAGATGAGACTAATTTGATTTTTTTGTAAAATATCTATGGTTGTAGGATCCAGAGCAGTTTATATCAACAATATTATATTACATATGCGCTGAAACGAGATGAAGCCCGTGCATGAACAGTACAAATATTTTTTCCTAACATTTTGACGTTTTCCTGGGCTGTGCTGCGGGGTTTTTTTTTTTTTTTTAACCAATTATGTGTAATTATTTTTCCTATTTATCAAATATTTTGCTGAGTAATTAGAAATACTTGTAAGAAAAAAAAAAATACAACCTCATTTAAAAAATGTTACACAATTATTCCTAAAATATATTCCTATTATCAAATATTTTACAGAATCATTCCTAATATTTTGTAATGATTTTTGTTACTCGTTATTACTACATCAGACCCTAGTTAAAAAAAAAGAAAAAAAAGAAAAAAAAGTGTGTGATGTATGGATGATAAATATTTTTTTTAATATTGGTGGGACCCACTTATAATTATATTAATTTTTTATAATAAAATATTGCTAAAATGGTTGAAGCTCGTGCATGGACAGTAACAACAAGTACCAAGGATCAGATCCACTTTTTTTTTCTAACCGTACAGAATAAGAAGCGGGCAGACCAACTTTTTTTTTCGGTATAGTACATTTTATAAACAGTAATAAATTAATGAGATATGAAATGAGATGAGATAAGATGAGATTGAAAATGAGTGTTTGTTTTCAGAGATAGTCTAACCATACAAAACTTAGAAAAGTTTTCAGTTTCATCCCTGAAAACAAACAGGACCTTAATGACTGGGATATAGTGAAGTTAGCAGCTTCTAAGTCTGGTTAGAATTATACCGGTGCTACCTGCACCCACGGACTGGGTGCCCCAGTCCCGCCGCCAACCCCAATTCCCACGTGTGCAAGGGTGACAGTTTGGGCCCCCGAACCCTGGCACTACCTCCCGTGGGTAGGTGCCCCAGTCTGGATGGCGGGGGTGGATTGGCCCCTTAATACATTCGTTGCCCATCTAACACTGCGTTACACGGTTATGGAATACATTATCTAGATCTTACAAAAATTCCAACAACATCGTACAAAGTATTACAAAATACAAATCTTATAAATCCAAAAGAAAAAAAAACTTAAAAATAAGACAAACCGAACAACAAACCCACTGGCCACGACCATGGTCATGGGTCATACAAATCTATGGGCAGATATGTATGGCCCATGGTCGCCACGGTCACGATCGTGGGTCATTAAACTTGAAGACTCATCATGGCATCACGGACTCACGGTCGTAGCCGCTAGAGTTGGGGAGCAGAGCACCACCACCTACCACCCCGTCCGACATCCACATAGCCGAGGCAAGGGCCCCCGTCTGTAGATGGGGGTGTGCAGGCGGAGTTGGGAGTCGGGGGCTGGGCCCAACCCCACTCGGGGCTTACCCTGGCCCATGCCCTATATATATATATATATATATATATATATATATGTGTTTAAAAAACACTTTCCTAAAAAACGACGTTGTTTACGGTTAGGTTTCCACCTTCCCCTTTCTTTTTCTTCTTCCACCTCCTTCTCTGTCCCTCCCTCTCTTTTTCTTCTTCTTTTCCTCCTCCTCATCCTCCTCCTCAGCTCCTTTTCTCCCTTTCTCATTCTCTCTGACTCTTCCTCTCCCACGAAATTGAATGGTCGTGGGTTTGTGAAGGGAACCGTGGCCACAAGTGGCCGTGATTTTGTGAAGAGACCCTGGTTGTGGTTCTTTGTAGAGTTTGCTTAGATATGTTGTTTTGGATTTTTTTGTTGCTTTTTGAGTTATGGATTTTCTATTATTTTGGATTTTTTTAGCTCTTTCGATTTTTTTAACTTCTTCATCGTGGGTGGGCGGGTTAGGGGCAGGTGGATCACCCCCGCTCCACCCCTCGACATCTAAATAGGGGGAACCCCGGTGCCGAGATACGGGGGCTCAAACTGTCCCTCCCCCCCACGCCCATGCGGGGGCAGGTAGCACCCCTAGCAGCTGCCAGTCGTTACTCACGAGAAAAAAGTTACAAATAGAAGTTCTCTCATCTCTGACGACTTAGAGGAGGAGAAGGAGAAGTAGGAAAGAGGGAGAAGAAGACAAAGGAGAGAGAAGTAGAGGATGGTGGTCGTGGGTCGTGGCCACTGGCATTGAGGCGTGAAAGCTTAACGAACAGGAAGAAAAATCATAAGAGAATAATGGAGAAGATGAGGGAGGGGGAGGGGAGGGGCTAGGAGTCTAGAATGAGAGAATGAGAAGAGAGAGAGAAAATGTGATATTTATACGTAGGGTTTTGTAACCCTGTAATGAAACGACGTCATTTTGAGATTTCATTATGAACCTATTATGTGTGCGTGTGTGTGCAAGCCGAACGGGGATATCCTAGGTGGGCCTAAGCCCAGCCTGGGCTCCATCTCCACATGGCTTCACCATGCAGGCAGATGCCTCGTAGGCTACAACTAACAAGTGGGAACCAAAAGGGGGTGTGGACGGACAGGCGGTGGCGTCCGCCGTCCACCCCTAGTTAGAAAGAATCTTATTATAGCTAAACAATGATACATCAGTGGTTATCTCTTACCAATTGCATGTGTCCATATTTCAGTTTCTGCATTGTTCCATCCAACAAGATGAAGATCTTGATGGTGGCCTACATACAAAATAGATTGAGGATCATCATCAATATAAATGCAACTTCCATGTGATCCAATGGATAGCATTATATATTCACAAACATGCTAACTAAATTAAAGATACCTTTTGCTTATATTAGTACGGTGAAACAAAGCTTTCATAACTTGCATTGGCTCGGGTAGATTTTAAAAAGAAAAAACTTCTCTTATAAATATCCTAAATAATATATATAGAGAGAGATCCACTTCATGGCTACAAAAGAGGATGTTGGGTATAAGGTTTTACATCATAAATGATGCTTTTCTAGTTAAAATTTTGAGATCTTTTTAATAAGAAAATGGAGAAACTGTTTATCTCATAGCTAGGCATTCATCACGATATCTAAATCTATTGTAATTTTAGAGCACTCCTAATGGATTCTTCATCTTATCCTTTAAAATGCATCACTAAAATCTAATTTTTCTATTTTACATACTGATTTTTACAATATATCATACATCAGCTTATTTATTTTTTCTTCATATCATTTAAATATTATACTTTTTAATATTTTTTTATTCATTTCAAAGATTTTCTCTAACTATCAATGATATCCTAAAATCTTTTGATATTTACAATATATTTCCATATACAATGTCAAATAATCATATTCTATTTTAAATTAATTAAAATTTATAAACTAAACCAAAATTTAAATCTATTCAAAAAACAAAAAGAAGAGATTATATAATGAAAAAAAGAGATTATATAATGAAAAAAAGAGATTAGTTCAGTTTCAAATTTTGTCTTTGGCGCCCAGCAAAGAAGTGTGAGAATGAGAGAGGATTTGAAATGAAAATAAATGACTTTTAAAGAAATGGAGAAAATCAAACAGCAGGAGAGAGAAACTAGGAGTGGGCGGTAGGGCCCCGCCCCCCCGCTCTGCACCCCTCCCTTTTTTAATATAAAAAATTATAATTTTTAATATTTATATAAATAATTTATATAAATATATTGTATATAGATAATACAATTTGTTAAAAACTTAAATTCAACTTCAAGTTATTGGGTTGCCTTGACCTCCTAGGCCAACCATTATATAGGAGGTCAAGGCAATACAATAGTCATACTTAAGCAATGTGAGACTTAATCCAAAATATAACTCTAATGAGTTTGTATTTTTTTTAAATGTATAAATTTTAATTTATAATTGAAATTATATTATAATTTGGGTATAAAAAAAATTTTAGACATTGGGTTGAGCGGGGGGCGGGGGGCAGTTTCAACCGCACTCGCCCCGCCCCAGGTGAAATACAAGATCTATTGGAGGATACTTTTAAGAGAATTTCTTTATATATATATATTTTTTAAAAATGTATTATAGAGCATCCTATGTTTTGCAGCAGCTGCATGATGATTCAAGAAAAATTTTCTCTCCAAGGATTTATAGAGAATATTTGCATGAAATTCCAAGTAGATTGGAATTCTAGGAATAGAGATATATATAGAATATTGACCTAAAAATGGAGTTCTTGGATTATGACAAAGAACTGGGACATTGTACTGCATATAAATTTCGAAGGATCCATGGTGGTATAAAAATTCATTGGCATCGTTAATGGAATCACATTTGATATTACAAAGATAGTTGAATGTCTCCACACACCTTCCTCTTGCAAAAAGTTCTAGATCTGCAAAGTTTGAACAAAAAACTCCCACATGGTCTCAAGTATCTCCGGCCTCCGTTACTGAGATGTCCAAAACCATATTGGAGTAAACTATTTTTTTTTTTTTAATCGTATTGTATTGGCATTTTCGGAATAAAATCTCGACTAATCTTGATAGCGTACAAGTTCTTCGTAAAATTTTCTTGTAACTACACTTGGATAAGGAGAATTTCACTTGGATAATGCAAAGAGAAATTCTCCTTATCTTATTTTGTTTTTACAACTCCTCTCAACTCATCTCATCTAATCTCATTTAATCATTACAATTTTTTCAAATTTTCACACAAAATAAAATAAATAATTCAATTTTTTTCAAATCTCAAAACAAAAATAATAGTAAAAAAATATATTCTAACAATATTTTATTCAACTTTTAACTTTAATATCAACTCATCTCATTTCATTTACGAAAACAAACGAGAGTCCTTTTCTGCAATAAAATCCTATATAGACAATCCATTTACATCTCGAGAGAAATAATCAAAACCTTCTTTGGCATGCATTATTGGAATTATTTTGGAGATTTACATATTAACATGCCTGTCCTAAGGGCTATTTCTGGAGATTTGAGTCTCGAACTAACTTTTCAACAAGATCATGACAAGTTCCAAAAATCATGTCTTTTAATACATAACATTTTTCACAATTATGTTTTAAATGAAGAGTATTTTTATAAAATATCTTTAAAAAATAACATCATTTTATAAAAATACCATCATCTTATAACATTATTATAAAATGGTCGTATATATCATTACTTTTGATTCACAGCAAGGCAATAAGATTTCATCAAAATGGTAAGCCAAGCATAAAATGTTATCCAACTCTCCAGAAGCTAGCAAGCATTGAGCTGAAACCCATCAACCCCCTTTTTTTTTTATCATCGATTTTAATCATATATTGTAAGAGTGATAATGTTTTTCATCCTAAGTTTTATTAGTTTTACTTATAAATCATTTCATATGTCGATTAATAAATTGATAGCAATATAAAATGTGTGGTATCATTGTATATATGTATGAGAATGACAATTACTAGAATGAATGAATAATATTTTTCATATTTAAATTAGTTTAATTAAATATATCTTGCCTAATCCAAATGGTCTCAACTCACTTATTAATCCTTAGGTCCCTATAGTCTTTTATTTCATGGATATCAGATAATTATTGACGGTAACTTGTCGTTTGAGTTCTTTTTCTTTTTATGATGGGATCATAAGTTTGTTTTAGCTATATAGTTTATGAAAAATTATGTTCATCATTTCTCGTTTTCTCATCATCTCATGATGTGGCATTAGATGATAGGTTCACAAGTGAAATATAATAAATAGTCTCCAACCATCTAATGTCTCATCATGATTTATTAGATTTTGTGAAAGTGAATACGAAAATTTGAATTTTTTTTTTTATAGATAATTTGCTTTGTAAAAATAGATAGATGTATTTAATTATTTAAATATAATAGTTTTTAACCATTGAAAAATTGAAATTGAATTTTCTTTAAAAAATGAGAGAACCAAACATTATCACACGTCTTTTTGTCAATGCTTCAGTTCAGATTTCAGAACCCTTTTATCTGGGTGATAAGCAAACAGCAAGACAAAGCAGACAGGTCACAAGGATGCCACCTTCTCAACCATCATTCTGCATGAACGAATCCCTTTATCAAGCAACAAGTTGGGGTCTTCTGGTCCCTAATTCACGTGCCTCCTCTTATTTCTCTCCCTTTCTTTAACATTTTCTTTCTGCATTCATTAATTTTCCACTCTGCGTTACAGAACCAAACCCGAAGTCGAAAGAAAGAGGAAATGCAGAAATAAAATAGTGGTGACTGGTGAGACTCTCAGAGTCCTTACGGCCGACCCATGCAACCTTACTTTTATCAAACTTTGTGAGGTTCCAGATTCCATGGCCCCCCTTCGTCATTACAGTCCCTCGTGATGCCCAGGGAAGAAGAAGAAGAAGCAGAGAGAAGGAATACACATCTCTGAATCTCGTACCCGAAGCTCTCCCACATGGGATCTTAAAAGCTTTTAACTTTACTTTCACTGATTAGTCAAACAAACAGTGAAGCTTAAAAGCAAGCAAAATCTGTGTAAAGCGATACAGATACAGATACAGATACAGCAAAAGCAAGCAAGCTAGAGAGCAGAGATCCAGGCTAAAAGCAAAAGTTGTAGAGACTGAAACTAGCTAGGGAGGCAAATAAATGGGATTCACAATGAGTCTCAATCTGCTGCTTCTCGTAGCCATGGTGGCCACCAACATCCTCTCCCTCTACCATCTCTCATCCACAATTCAAACCTCTGGGAAGCCCCCCACTCCACCTCCTGTCCCTGACCGACTTCTTCACCAGCTCAACACCATACGCGCCACCATCAACCGCCTCACGCGCCTCCAACCCACCGCCAATCCTGCCGCCAAACCCACCGCTGCCTCTGCCACCCTCCCGCCAGATCTCCTCCTCTACTCCCTCCTCTCTCCCATCGCCACCTCCTGTCACTACCACCCAGACCTCCTCCACCGATATATGAATTATACCCCATTCTCTCTCTGCCCCCAGGACTCCGACGGGGTGGCCGAGTCCCTCATCCTGCGTGGCTGCCATCCACTCCCTCGCCGCCGGTGCTTCTCCAAAACCCCACCAAAACCCACCTCGTCTCTTTCCCACGACCCGTTCTCTCCTTCGCTACCGGATCAAAACGTTGTGTGGGATAAATACACTTGCAAAAGCTTCAACTGCCTCGTGCGCTCTTACCCAAACCTGGGTTTCGACCTCTCTGCGGAAGCCACCCGATTGATGAGCTACAGGGACGACCTCGACCTCCCGATCCCACAACTGTTACAGATTGCCAAGGCGGCTAATTCTGTGCTCCGTCTCGGCCTCGACATTGGTGGCGGGACCGGGACTTTCGCGGCGCGGATGAAGCTCTACAATGTGACTGTTGTGACAACGACGATGAACCTCGGCGCTCCATACAACGAGGCGGTGGCTCTGAGAGGCCTAGTTCCACTGCACGTGCCGCTGCAGCAGCGGTTTCCGGTGTTCGACGGTGTGGTGGATCTCGTGCGGTGCGGCCACGCCGTGAATAGGTGGATACCATTGACGGCGATGGAGTTCATGCTTTACGACGTGGATAGAGTGTTGAGGGGTGGAGGGTACCTGTGGCTGGATCATTTCTTTAGCAAAAGGGTGGATCTTGACAAGCTTTATGCGCCGTTGATTGGGAAATTGGGGTACAAGAAGGTGAAGTGGGCGACGGGGATCAAGGCCAATTCGAAGAACGGGGACGTTTACTTGACTGCGCTTTTGCAGAAGCCTGTGTCCAAATGAAGGGGGAATTTGAGGTAAGGTAGAGAAAATTTTCTGTGTTGTATGCAAAATGTCAGAATTTTATAGTGCTTTAGAACTTGGGTGGAGTTTGCAGAACTAAATTGCACTATTGGAGTATGTTAAGGCCTCGTTGGATAGGCAATTTAGACGAGAGAGAGAAAATATTTTATTTAAAGTTAAATAAAATATTATTATAATATTATTTTTTAATATTATTTTTATTTTAAAAATTTTAAAAAATTGAATTATTTATAAAGTTTTCTATAAAAAATTAAAAAAAATAAATAATGATTATAAGAAGTGAAATGAAATAATTTAATTTTTGTATAACCAAACCGACCCATATAAGATGGTTGGATACTTGGATCCATAATTGAGTTTTCTGGGTTTATTTGGTGAGTTGACAATTGAATATTGAGGGCACTGCTTACGCGTTAGTTGGAACTTGGACCAAAGTTGAATCCGGTTGGTGAAGGCAGGGGATTTCTGGAGTGGTAAAGGTGTGTTTGGATGTTGAAGTGAGTTGAGTTGAGATGATAAAATATTGTTAGAATATTATTTTTTAATATTATTATTATTTTGATATTTGAAAAAGTTGAATTGTTTATTATATTTTGTATTGTAATTTGAAAAAGTTGTAATGATGAGTTGAGATGAGTTTGGGAACCAAACTAAGTTTGGGATCCAAACTCACCCTAAGTTTACTGTGCTCTTTCTGACGACCTTGGAGAGAATTTGGTTGCAATATTATATCCATATGGAAGATTCTGATGCTCTGCCAATCAATATTTTGAATATCGTACCGGATGTTGTACCGGTCAAGGTACTGGAACGAAATATTTCGATATCGGTACTGTTTCAGAATAGCGTTTCGAGATAATGTTTCGGGATAGTCGATACATAAATAAATTATATATATAAATATATATAAAAATTATATTCCAAAATAATAGTCTATATATAAATAAATTATATATAAATACATATATATAAAAATTATAAATAGTCTAATCTAAATTAGGGGTTAAAAAATAAGTTTGTAATTTGAAAAAATGAAAAAAAAAAAAAACACACAGGCCGAAATATCGGCCGAAATATAGTTCGGTATGGCCGGTACCGACCGGTACAGCTGGTATTTTAGCCGGTATGGAACAGATATAGTACCTGTACCGACCGGACGGCCGAAATGAAAAATTTCGACCATACCGACCTGTACGGTACGAAATTTAAAACACTGCTGCCAATACCAATTGAATTGAAGACATTCTGTTCACATCACTGATCTGTCATGTTTGCCCAAGCATGGCTCCATTATCGTCGAATTGTTCAGTGTTTGTGGAGTAAGATATCACCTTAAAATTAACAACCCATTTTTCAATTTGGCCCTCTATTTTTATGTGTCCGAATTCTAACAGTCAGAATCGGCATTGCTTGTTTGTTTTCACAACCTATCTCAACTCATCTAATTATTACAATTTTTTCAAATTTTTATATAAAATAAAATAAACAATTTAATTTTTCAAATTTTAAAACAAAAATAATATTAAAAAAATATTTTTTAATAATATTTTATTTAACTTTTAACTTTTATCTCAACTCATTTCATTTCATATGTGAAAACAAACGAGGCCCATGATCGTTCAACATTGTCTTGAGCCCTAGATCAGTAACTTTCATCCGAGTGCTATTATCAGTGTGTTTTGGTTACTAGTTCTCATGATATATAATCTTCTTGATAGTTCTCTTGTTATTCCTGTCAATTATGTAGAAATGGATCTTCAGAGCAGTTGAACTTGTTGTATTGACCAACATGTGGGTGGCCTTAGTCCAGAAGTAAAAGTATTTTAAAAAAAAAAAAAAAAAAAAAAGAGTGACCCATTCCCAGATTTATTAAGGAAAACCCTCACTTACGGTGGAGAATACCTTAGTTACATAACAAGCATAAAAAGATTATACAACATGCAACATGTCAAAAAAGAACATCCTCACCAAAACAAATCCAAAAATCGGAAATCGAAAGAAAAACATCAACTCAATGACCTCTCAGATAAGGCAAGGAAAATTTATCCGTGCGAATCAATTCTTTAAGATGTTTTGGAACATGCAAAAGAGATCTCCAAACATAGGTCGAACCTTGAGCTCCCATTTTAGCTAAATAATCAGTGGGGGCATTTCCTTCTCGATAAATATGATTAATAACAAAATCCCCACCTTCGAAAAATCTCATAGCCTCCTCCCATAAACCTTCTAAATACCACACTCCACAGTGCTTTTCTCTGAACCCAAGATACACAAACCAAGGAGTTAGACTCAATGTCCACCTGATGCAGACCCAAAGCACGACAATATTTCAACCCTATGAACAAGGCCTTCAGCTCAGCAAGATTATTAGAACCCACCCTCAAATAGCATGAAAAAGAAAGCATCATATCACCACTCAAGTCCTGAATTACTCCCCCTGTGCCTAAACTCCCCGGATTACCGAGGCTACAACCATCAATATTTAATTTAAATCTTCAACGCATAGGCTTCACCCAACAAACCAATTTAACCTGCACAGATTTAATTGGAATAATCTGAATGTTCAAATCTCTCAACCTCTCCTCATTGGCAAATGCAATCTTTGTAAATTTAGGCAAGTTACTTTGCACTTTCCTTAGCCACACAGAAATAGACCTCCAAAGATCTTTCGTCGATATGCATTTACCTTCCATCATTGCCTTACACCTGCATTGCCACAACTACCAAATAATAATAGAAAGAAGAAGACCAAAATACAACCCACCTGGGACTTGGTAGACGCACGTCTAAACCAAAGTAACATTAACTCAAACCAACGTTTATTTGGGTCATAAGGTATGCCCAAGATAACAGAAAACCTCTTCCAAATCCTGGAAGCCAAGTATGCCCAAGGTATGCCCAAGGTATGTCCAGAAGTAAAAGTATGGATTCCATTACATGCTAAAAAGTTGGGAAAGGAAGCAAATTACAAGGATGGGGTAACAGCAGTACTGCAATGTGTTCAACGTGTCAAAGAAGAAAAAGTCTAAATGCGAGTATGAAAGTGCAGGCACCACACACGACCTGACGTTAGCTGAAACGTGGAGTTTTCAGCTGAAAAAAAAAATCACAAATACCTTGGCTTTTTAGCATTAGTTTGTCTAGGTATAGACGAGTTGGCAGACGAATCCGCTTACCAAGCTAATGTGGCCTGCTTCTGTCAGAGTAATTTTTATTTTAAAAAAAATAGAAAAGAAAAAGAAAACATGAAGAGAAGAGAAGAAAAAGCCGTCGGCTTCTCAGATCCTCTTCGTCTCCCCTCAGCTTCTCAAATCCTCTTCGTCCGTCTCCCCTCCCCCAAATCCCATCTTCGTACCCCAAGATTCGCCATTTGTGGGTGGTGCTCTCTCATTTCTATTGAGTATATGGAGTATTGTTGCACCGCTCGAGCAGAGCGTATAGCCGCTCGAGCGAATACAAGTCAGAGAGCTTCGCTCAAAGATAGCTCGACAGACTGCTCGAGCAAAGGCAAGTCAGAGAGTTTCGCTCGACACCGCTCGACACACAACTCGAGCGGAGGGAAGTCAGAGAGCTTCGCTTGAAGAGCCGCTCGACACATGGCTCGAGCAATTGCGGGAAACAGATTCGCTCGATGCGGGCTCAACACGCCGCTCGAGCGAACATCACTAATTCTACTTTGTTTAGGGTTTCCGCTGCATGACATATAAATATGAATGTGTTTTGACTTGTGACTGTATCAGAGTGAACAGTAGCCGTCCCATACATTGTATTGTGATTCCTCAAGAAATAAAAATCCTCTGCAGCTCCCGTGGACGTAGGCAATTTTTCGAACCACATAAATATTGTGTCGTGTGTGATTACTTGTTTTTTCCCGTGTTTAAGTTTACTTTATTGTCATCGTTTTTCACAACAATTCCTCCCTCTGCTATAGATTGGCCAGTCTCCTCCGAGCGCAACCCACCTCCTATGCGTCAAATCCTTTAGGTTGGCTGCACTCCTTCGCAGCTCCGCCACTCAAGTGAACTCCTCGTTGTCGTCTCTGGTAGGTGCTTTCATTTCCCCCACTGAGTTTGTTCTTAATCATTAATCCTACCAAATCTAGCTTTAATGGGAAGTCCCCAACCTTTTTAACCGAAACTGGGCAACTGGGAAAAGAGGTGGTGGTTTCCTGTTTAGTGTGATCTGTATTTCTGTTTGTATTAATGGGGAAAAACCAACCCCAATTTGGGTTCATGTTGGGAGCAAATCCTAGTATGTATGGCCTCTGTTTTCTGTGCAATTGATTAATTTAAAGCCAATTCCATGACCATCTTTCTTCATGGTGGTACCTCTCTGAATTTTCTCTTCAATTTCGTCAAAAGTGGGATCAAATACCTTATTATAAAATCTATGAAAGTGAGTTTTATATTTTAGCACTCTTGCAATATACCATGTTAAAGTGTTGCAATTTACCATGCAATTAGCAGATGTAGTGATGGAAATGATAGGATACAATTTTTTTAAAAAATCTGGAGGAAGTTTTCCTCAACCTAATTAAAAATTTGCCAAATGCTCATTGAAGGAAACTCTGTTCATAATGTTAATTCTATTTGTCTACTAGAGATACATTACCATCAAAATGGGGCTAAAAACGAGTCCAAGTCTTTATAGACATATCTCCAAACGTCATTTTTAAAATTTCTGGTGATATTTGTTAGTCATATCATATAGAAACTGGTGATACATTCTTAGATCACTTCCTTGAGGTTCAAGCCTTTTAATTTGTGTTGGTGCTTCTTGTTGAAGCTGTGCTGGAGGCATGTCAACTATACACTTTGGATAATGATAGAACTAACAACTATATTCCAAAATCATTTTCCTTTACAATTTTCGTATAAATCAAGTTGAAAATTAGATCAGATTATATAACTTAATTTGTTAAGTCAGAAAAAGTGTCAAGGTACCAATCCAAGATAGTGTTAGCATCTAAGAAAAGTAACCTAAAATCTTTAAGGACCTAACACTACAAAAATATAAGCATATTTTAATGATTTTAGTTTGGGCAACTATTCTCTTTGCTTCTTAAGTGACTTCAACTTCTGTAGATGCTTTTTATTGTTCTAAAATACTGCTAAATATTCTCTAGATGGGGAAAGGGAAAGAACATGCATCTCCTATACCACTTCCTACCATAGATCCATCAACAAATCCATCAACTCAGTATTCAAAATTTTATTTAAAATTCAGTTTTTTGCTCATTATCATGACATGATTGATATTTTAGGTAATACCAAGACGATTTTATACATATATGTCAACACCTCCTAGCACAAATCCATCAACCAATTCAGCAACCCAGATAGTTTGAATATTAATTCAACACCATAGCTATATTAATGTCTATATTTATTACTACATTTTTGGTTCATTGTCATTATTGATCTATATGTTAGGTGATACCAATACCCTTTTATCCATATTTCCCAACCTATATGCATGGGGGCCATGCACCAATGCCACATTCTTGGTTACCAACCTTCGTACCTCGTCCTGATGCCAACCCATCTCCATGGACTTCTTAGGTGATTAGTTCGTTCTTTAAGTAGCGTGTGTATTTTTCAAAAGCTTCTATTGATTTAAATATGGAATTTTGTTGTTATATTATGCATGAAAATCTTCTATCGGAATTTCACTCATTAGTTAGCTCTCTGTTGACTTTAAATTTTGCAAACTCAAGCCATGTAGAAGAAATTCAGGAGCCCACACCTGACTCCAGGTAGGCTGAAAACCCATTTACGCCCTCTGAATCCATAAATGATGATGAGTATGGGACACAAAATATAGTGCATACTGAGGGGGTCGATACCATTAAGGAGCCAAAATTGGGGATGGTGTTTAAATTTGAATAAGAGTTAGTTTCTTATTATAAAAGATATGAGAAACAATGCGGTTTTGGGATAATGACACAAATGAGTAACATGTTTGAGGATGAGAGGCTCAGATATGTCATGTTGGGTCATGCTCGTGGTGGGAAGGCACAGAACCAGACGTCAAATGTCGCGAGGCCACGGCCAACATCAAAGACAGACTGCAAGGCAAAGATAAATGCTACATTCATTGAAAGGGTGTTGAAAGTGTTGACTTTTCACAATTCCCACAATCACAACCTAAGTCCACAAAAGTCAAGGTTCTTTCGTTGCAATAGAGAAGTGAGCGAGTCTGTTAAGAGAGTGTTAGATACAAATGATCAGGCTGGCATCAGAATGAACAAGAGTTTCGCCTCTTATGCAAGAAGTGGGTGGATTTGAGAACTTGTCATTCAATAAAAAAGACTGTCGTAATTACATTGACAAGGCATGCCACCTTTGACTTGGGAAAGGTGGTGCTGGAGTCCTCCATGACTATTCTGCTATGATGCAATATAAGAATGATAAATTCTTTTCACTAATGGATATGGATGATGACGGGAGGTTGATGAATATTTTTTGGGCGGGTACACAAAGTAGGAAGCCTACAAATATTTTGGTGATGTCGTCATATTCGACACCACATATTTGACAAATAGATATGTGATGCCATTTGCATCGTTTGTTAGTGTAAACCACTATGGCCAATCAATCCTTTTAGGGGCATGATTGATTTTTAGTGAGGATACAGAAACGTTTACATGGTTGTTTCAGACTTGGTTGAATTATATGGAAGGTGAAGCTCTGAAGGCTATTTTCACAGATCAAGATAGAGCCATGAAAAATGTGATTGCGCTCGTCTTTCCAAATAGCCAACAAAGATTTTGCTTATGGCACATATTGGAAAACTAGGTTGAAAAGTCAGTTGCTAAATTGTGTGTATGACTCTCAAACAATAAAGGAGTTTGAGAAATGTTGGGAAGTGTTAATTACGGCGTACAACTTGCAGAAGAATGCTTGGTTGTAGAGTTCATACATTGAGCGTATGTATTGGGCACCATTATTCTTGAAAGAAATTTTCTGGGCTGGAATGAGTACAACCTAACGAAGCAAGAGCATGAATTCTTTCTTTGAAGGGTATGTTCATGCTAGGACAAACTTCAAAGAGTTTATCGATCAGTCCGATAATGCGTTGAGGAAGAAGATTGAGAATGAAAATATGGCAGACTTCCACTCATTCAACGTCACAATTCCCGTCATCTCTGTCTCTCCACTTGAAAAGATATTTCAGGACATATACACTAACTCTAAATTTAGAGAAGTTCAAAAAGAAGTAATGGGGATGCTTGGTTGTCTTCCAAATCTACTCCGGAAGGTCCGTGTTAATGATTTCATCAAGGAGGTGACCCATTCGGTGTACTTTACTGAGGTTGAATGTGAGGTGAAGTGTTCATGCACCTTGTTCAAGATGAGAGGGATGTTGTGTCGATATGTATTAGCCATTATGAGAGTTAAAAAAGTTCGTTCGATGCTAGAAAAGTACATATTAGATCGATGGAGGAAAGACATAAAAAGAATATACACTCTTATACGAAGTAGTTATGACATAGTTGATGCGAGGCTAATAGTGAGTAGATATTCACGTATCATCAAGATATGCTACGATGTTGCCACAAATGTAGCTTCATGTGATGAGCATGTTGAGGATATGATAGCTAAGTTATATGCAATGAACGACGTCTACCACACCAACAAGCCGCCCCATCAAACTTGTTTCGTTGGGAGTTCGAAGAAAATACTGAGTCCCTTGTAGTGAGAGGCAAAGGCAGACCGCCATCTCTCAGGAAAAGAAAATCAATGATTGAGAGAGTCAAATCCATGACGAAGAAGGCTGCTCAGAAAGAAAAATGTAAACAAGTAAACTTAGTGCTTCATTCTAAATATTTGAGTTTCATATTGTGTAATTGTTTGTTAGACGTAATCTGATTTTTTATTGATTTGTAGCCACATGGAACAGATAGCAAAGTTGTTAACACGTGCAGTAATTTATTTGGTCAAACAGTTGTTGAGATTCAAGAGAGTGTTCCCGTTCAGGTTACATACCTCTTACTGCCTTTAAATTATATTGTGTTATTAATGCTAGGAAAAATTATATGATTTTGACTTTTTACTCTACGGGTTACTTTGATCTAATATTTTTTATGTATTGTTAGCTGCCCCAAAATACTACCGAACTGTTGGACTTTAGTGGAGCTCAATTTGGCTTTGTGGTGATTGAGACTCAATAAAGTGTAATTAATCTTGTTTAATTTCATCACTCTCTCTGAAGTGATTGATTTTGTTACATGTGGGTTTGTTTTTAACTGTTATATTTTGTTCACATATACAACTTGGGGTGGATGGAACCCAGCCAGATAGCTTGCCTGGGACACAACCGTGGCTATAAGTCAATGTAGTTGGGGAAAATCCGGTTGATGAGTAGAAGTAAAGAACCCAGTGACTACCATCTTTTAATTCCCTGTTTAATGTCTACCTTACACTTTGTTGATCTCATTACATTTAATATGTTTAGCATGAAAACTATGGCTCATTCTTACTCAAACTACAAACAACACTAGTACCATTTTGAATGGAACATGAAGTTTCCAAATTTCTTTCTAGAGCTTTCTCTATTCTGAGCAAGTACAAGTACTACTTGTGCTGGAAAGAATAATAAGCTATATTTTGAGCCTTTAGCACTAGATTTTTAAGCATTCAGTACCAGTACTACTTCTGCATGTTCCATTGATTTTTATATATTTTTTATTTTTTGCCTTTTATTCCTTAATGTTAGATTTTCATGATCAATTGAGGTGGGTCAAAACAAGTAACAACGTACAATAATCACGCATGTATTATATATAGAGAGAGGGAAAAGGACACAACCGAATGCATGGTGATGATCTGAAGTAGTACGCTTCTTAACAAAAACTGAATTAAGTACTACAAAAATGGAAGGAGAGGAGCTAGCCATGCATGCATGCTACGAGTTATGGTTGAAAGGTTGATCTTTATATATATATGATAAGGGTGAAAATCGAATCATTCAGTGCATTTTTTGACAAAATCGAAACTCAACCAAAATTGTGAAAATGTGCAAATCTTGACTGAAACTGGCCGGTGAAGAGAGAGAAAACGGTCGACATCGGTCTCGGCGTCACTTCGGTCAGTTCGTATGCGTCTTTGGTGGCGACGGAGGTGGCCATGCTTGCGATGATGCCGCGGTGGGAGACAGAGAATGTCGCGCTACGTGCGATGACGCCACGATGAGAGAGAGAGAGATGCGAGGTGCGATTTGAGAGAGAGATAGAGAGATGGCGACGGAGGTGGCCCTACCCTGCATGCGCCGTGAGAAAGAAATGAGGAAGAAAAAGGAGAAATGAGGAAAAAGAAGGGTGCATGAGGGGTGTTTAGACCCTAGAGTGAAACAGCGTCGTTTCCTTTATATTTTTTTCAAACACTAAGTCCCAAAACAACGTCGTTTCACTTACTTAAGTGAAGCGGCGTCGTTTCATATATGCATAATTTTTTAAAAAAACATTTAAACTATCGATCGGTTCAGCGATCCAGTCCGGTCCAAGCTCAGATCGGGACTGAACTGCTGGACATCGGTTTTGGCCAAATTCAACTGCCGGCCGACCAGTTCTATACCAATTCCGAGATCCAATAATCGATATGAGTGGGTCTCGGCCGGTTTTACGATTTTTTGTACAACCCTAATATATGATATAAAAAGGAAGTACAATACTGATCTTGATCTAACGTGAGTAGATGGATTGATGGAGAAATGGCCAAATGCTCATGTAAAAATAATTCATGAACACGTAAAAGATCAAACAATTAAAAGTCTTCTGGAGGCAAATCATTAACTCCATGGGAACAATAAAAGCATTCAGCAAATCAAAATATTAGGTGTGAAAACCAACCAAATTAGACCGAAACAGAACCAATATGGTTTTCAAGGGACGATACTGATCGAAATCGGTCTATGAAAGGTGGTAAAATCAATCAGCTGGCGTAGTTTTGGCCAATTGTCGTTGGTTCATCGGTGTTCCTATCGGTGCTCCTATCAATACAAATTTCTCAACCAACAATCGAATTCAAATAATTTCAGGCAACCAAAACATCCCCCAATGCCAAAAAGGCAGAAATGCTAGAAACAATACATCCCATGAGTGTGAGAGAGAGAGAGAGAGACGAAAGGGAGATATGAGACTTGAGAGGGAGTTAAGATATCTAAGACCAGAGTTGACTAAGAAGGAGATGCGCGATCTGTGAGGGAGATGAGAGATCTGAGAGCCTGAGAGGGATAAGAGAGGGAGAGAGAGAGAGAGTTGGGGGAGATGAGAAGTTGAGAAGTACCAAAGCCTCTTTGTTGTGGCACAAGGAACTGAAGAAGAGAATCGTGAAGATGAAGAGGGGAAGGGGGTTATGGTTGAAGCCCTAACCCAAAACGGCGTTGTTTGGTGTATTAAACCAAACGACGTCATTTTCATATATATATATATATATATATATATATATATATTATTTTTTGCAAAATGGGAACTTAAAATGACGTCGTTTCACTTAACAAGAGAAGATGAAGAAACTGACGATGACATCCTATCATAAGGAATTACATCCTGTCACAGGTGCACATTGCATGTCCTCACTATTTACACCAAAAGATAATTTTTAGCACAATTATTTCAAACCCAAACAATGTCAATATATGCTACACCTTTTGTTCAACAAACATGTTCCCAATCTATAGTCCATAAACAATGTCAACAAATCAACCAAAGAATACCAAAAATCTCTGCCAACCAAATGCACACATTAGGCAACTAAGTATATAATTTTTTAACAAGAGATATATGTTTGTTCAGCCACATCAACATATTACCCTAAATTTTTTTTATCATTTAAATCTTTAAACAACAAAAAATTGTAGCCTAAAAATTTGTAGCAGTCCATTATTTTCTAATTAATTCTACTTATCCAAAAAAGACCCTTCCATTCTATGTCCAATTCAAAAATAGATCATCCAGTTTTGTATACAATCCACGAAAACAATATGTTATTCTCTCAACGCATGGCTTTTTAGTTTCTTAACCAATGGATTCATAAAATTTACTTTAGGAAGCCTATAAATTATTACATTTGATTGCCAAAGTTATTTTGGCACACCATATCAAAAGCTCTTGGTACATTTCTCTATTCAAACAAAATATGTAAGCTTTCCCATCACTAACATAGAAATAAAAAACAGAGTGAGGGAAAAGGAGATCAAGATGCTCAACTAAATGTTGAAAATCAAGAAGTCACTTAGACACAAATAATAATTTTTGTTTAATAAATTTAGCAGGCACATTCTAATCTGACCCAAGAAAAATAGGCACATTCTAATTAATGCAAACAACATTGCAGCATCATCTACTAAACCAATGGACACGTTTTAGGATTAAGATAAGTTCAAACCAAAGATAAGAGCTCAATTTTTGCACCTTTGGAGCTTTACTAGTTCATATTCTAAATTGTTTTAAGGTTATGCTTGATGTAGTTAACATTTTAACTATGGTTAGACAAATAAACTGATAAACAATCTTTAATTTTTTCTAGTAAATAAGAAACATAAACCTCGTACCAAGACAGTAGAGCTTCTTAATCTGGTATTCATCTCAAGACTAGGAATTAAAAACCTAAGTTTTACATACCAAATCAAAAACTTAAAGTTGAAACCTAACTTTTGAAAACAACAAAATCAAAATATATCCACAACACAAATAAATGTTGGCCTCCACGAAAAATCATGGAGAAGAGGGATTTGCAGGAGGTTAGGGTTAGGCATCGAAATAAAAAATGGGGGTTAAACGAAAGAAAAAGGCTTGTTTGTTTTCAGAGATGAGATGAGATGAGTTGAGATCAAAGTTAAAAAGTTGAATAAAGTATTGTTAGAATATATTTTTTAATATTATTTTTATTTTGGGATTTGAAAAAGTTGAATTGTTTATTGGAAAATACTACTCTCACCGCTAGTTTTTACCGCTGTGACTTTTTTATTTTTTATTATTATTATTTTTACTTAATGATTAAGTAAGTATTTTTTAATAATATTATGAATTTTTTTTATTTTTTTAAATATAATTAAATGTGTTAAAAAAATATATGTTAAAAAAAAAAAAAATCCCAAATGCACTAGTGGGAGCCCCAGCCGGAGCTCCCAGCGGTGGGAGTAGCACCGCTCTTATTTATTTTATTTTGTATTGGAAGTTGGGAAAGTTGTAATGATTATTTGTGATGAGATAAGATGTTTTCTGAAAACAAACGAAACCTAAGGTTAGGGTTCAAACGAAAAATAGGGAGCGGGATGGATTTAGGTGGAGGAGAGAACGAGAATCAAGAGAGAGAGAGAGAGAGAGAGAGAGAGAGAGAGTATGGAAAAGAGAAGAGAAGGAAGATTGTCGACTGAAACGCATTGTTTCAACTCACCACCCCCAAAACGAGCCGTTTCATTAAAATCCCTTTGTTCTATAAGATCCCACTCCCATTTCTTTTAAATCCCCTTCCTGCCCAAAACTCAGTCAACTAAAGTAAAATAAAACGAAACGTTTCATTTAACATCCAGGTGGATGGTTAGTGCACGGTTCATCCCCCAAATCGACTGCATTTAGATTTTTCCTTTTGGCATTACCAACCATGTGGCTGTAACATAACTCTTTGCCATGAATGCCATAGCTACCCAATAATAACAAGAAAATCCTCCTCAGTGTTCAAGAGCATGGTTCTTCACAAATCTTCACAGATGCTGCCATTTAGAAATTAAAAAAAAAAAATAAACTATTCAAACCCAATTGTTGCCAGTGAGAAACATGTTAATCTTCACAGATCTTCAACTTTCTCCAAAATCTAAATTTAAATCGAAACGACATCATTCAAACAAAATGGAACCAAAAGAAAATTCTTAAATCTTAAATCGGGTAGACAAAAATCTTAAATCGGGCCATGCTACATGAAATGAAAAGAAAAAAAAAATGAAATTTCACAAAAAGAAACATGAAGCAAGCCGTTCACGCCATGAGCACACTTACAACCTCGATTTTACTTAAATCGGGCGACAGAGAGGAGGAACAAAAAAATAGAGCGAGCTTACATTTTAGGCTTTGAGGTGAGCTAGAGTAATATAACACACTCCCGTTTTGCTTCGACGCGAACTGTCGTTTTGCTCGAACTGGAATAGCATAGATGAGATCCTTGTTCTCTTTCTTTGTGTTTTCCCATTCTAGTTCTTTTTTTTTAAAGATGATGTGGTACTCCACCACGTCAGCAGAGTACGTGGTGCCTTCGTAAGGGTGTCTGTAATTAGCATAATTGGTCAAAGAAATATGCTTATAAATAGATATTTTCTTCTTCCCTATCTTTACTACTTGGAGAGGCCAATGCAGCAAGTTCACTTGCACAGTCCATGCAAGTTAAGGATCATTGATAAATTGTCACTATTTGTACTTAGGCATGTGCATATGACCCAGCAATTCAACTGGCACGAGTCCAACCCAACCCGAACTAGCATATGTTGGGTTATTAAATGATCGGTTCACCAACCCGATAAGTCACCGGTTTGGATTTCAAGCTTTAAACAGACCGAAGTATAAATTTGTTCTTACCTTCAAACTTCAGTTCTCTTAAACCCTAGCCTTAAAGAATCCAAGTATCAAGGATGAGAACCCTAGCCTTCCAAGTCCAACTCGTCGCTCACCGTCGTTGCTCATCTGCTTTCCTTCCTACTTGTTGCCAAGGTCATCAACTGCTTCTCAATCTGCCTCTCAATCTACATCTTGTGTACGTCAAAAAGTAATAGGGATGTAACCGATTCGGTTCGGTCTGGCTTTGTATATTTTTTAGAATTGAATAGGTATACACCGGTTTTGAAAATTTAAGAACTAATACCAAACCGATTCACTATCGAAACCAAAATTTTCGATTTTTCCAGTTTCAGTTTAGTTCCTTTTTTTCGATTTTACAAATTATCTATGTTAGTGATAATATGATATTTACATATACTTAACTATTATTCTATTTATATTATAGTATAAGTACATTATTTTATAATAATTAATACATATTAGTACAGTATTGAATTTAACGATAGTCTATATAAGTTCTAGACTTTTTATCTGAGTATATATGATCAAATGTGTAAAAATATATTTACAAAAAGAATATATATTATAATTTATTATGCAAAAAATGTATTTATCCTTGATGTAAGTTTATATTCATAACTTAATATTAATGTTTATGTTTAAGATTAAAATTTTTTATTATAAGATTAAAATTTATATATTATATCAAATGTTATATTAAAAATTATAAGATTCATTTTTTGTTATATCACATGTTATATTAATTTTATGTTATAAGATTAATAGACTTGAATAATAAGATTAAAATTTCATATTATATTAATTAACAATTTAGTATATAATATGTAATATAACATAAAAAATTATATATAATATAAAAAATTATAAATATATATTCTAGTCCGGTTCGGTTTAAACCAGTTTTCAAAATATGAAAATCGGTATCGTACCGATTTAGGATCGGTTTTGGTTCTTAAGAACTAGTACTGCACCGGACTACATACAAACCGAACCGCAACCAGTTTTCCAATTTTTTTTTAACACCCCTAAAAATAGGGCCATTCGGAGAAGGCTTACCAAGAGGCAAGTATCAAGTCTAAACACAAAAATGTTGGGTGTTTCGATTGACAGTGTGGTAAGCCATTTTGTTGGGACCCCATGTCAAATTGCCCCTAAAGAAGCCACCCATGCCCTAGCCATGGTGTGGGGAGACCCTTTGGCTAGCCCTCACCCAAGCTTTGGTGCGTGGGGAACCAACCATGGGGTACCTAACACACGGGCTGGAGAGGTTAGTGGGCAGCAGCCCACACGCACAGCCTTGCATGCACAGCCCACACGCACAGCCATGCATGCAGCACAGCCTTGCATGCACAGGCCACAAGCACAACCATGCATGCAGCACAGCCCACACGCATGCGCAGCCATGCAGACCACCCAGCACGCAGGCGCGACCATGAAGGCCACTCAACGTGCAGGCACAGCCATGCAAGCTACCTAGCACGCATGCACAGCCAAGCAGGCCAGCCCGCGCAGGCTAGCGAGGTTAGTGGGCCAAGGCCAGCGTGCACAGCCATGCGCGCGGCATAGCACACACGCGCAGGTCAACCCGCGCGCGCAGCCAGGCGCGCAGCAAAGACCATGCGCATGGCATGGCAGGCTCTGAGCGCGCCCAGGTGCCACAGGGCCATGCGCACACCCTTGTGCAGCATGGCCAGCCCAGCCAGACCAGTCAGGCCAGTCAGCGCCCACAGCCCCAGTTCAGAACCATGGCCTGCCAGCCACACTCCAGCAAGGTTAGTGGCATGCCCCCAGGCATGCCACCCAGCGTATGGCCCCAGCCATGCCTTGCAGCCCGCCACGCAGGAGCAACAGCCAACCACGCAGCCATGCCTTGCAGCCCACCACGCAGGACCAGCAGCCAACCACGCAGCCAACCATGCAGCACCAAGGCTGACCAGCAGCCAACCTCACAGCACCATGCAACACCATGGTCCAGCCCGAGACAACATGCATCACCCTAGCCATCATGGGCCATGCATGGCACGGCTAAGGCTTGGTCCATGACCATCCACTCAAGTTATCATTTCTTTTAATTAAGTTATTTTATGAAAGGGACCCAATGGGGGTTTCCAATTTGTTTTCCCTATATATAGAACCTTATGTGTTAGACCTAGCATCTTTTGGCAAATACTCTAGAAAGAGAACATTGTGAGAGATCATCATTCGATGCAAGAGCACTTGGGCAAGTTGGGGTGCAATCTGTGAATCCCCACTTGATTTATCATTTCGGTTATTGAGCACTTGGGCAAGTTGGGGTGCAATCTGTGAATCCCCACTTGATTTATCATTTCGGTTATTGAGCACTTGGGCAAGTTGGGGTGCAATTCGTGAATCCCCACTTGATTTATCTATCTTTGTAACTCATCATTTCTTGTGCAATCCGTGAATCAAGACTTGATTGTGTGACTTTATTTTATCTATTCAAGTGCAAAAGTGTTCATCACAAGCTCTTGGTAGTTTATCATAGTTCATCCTTGTTCATCATCATTCTTCATTGTTCATCATCATTCTTCATTGTTCATCATTGTTCTTCATTATTCATCTTTGTTCATCAAAGTATTCCATCATTGTCACTCATTCAATCCATATATCCTCTTGCATTCGGCCAACCCAAGTGTTAGTCACTTTCCAAAAGTGACCCTAACCCTTTGGACAACCCTAGCCGCCCACCATATCCCAAAGTGGCAAACCCTCACTTTGCTTTATTGTTCCCTTTCCCTCATTTGGTAACCCTAGCCGCCCACATTCCTTCCCACTTGAGACTACCCTAGCCGTCCACCATCCATCCCCACTAGGTAAACCATCATCCTACTTTATTGTCCCCTTACTACTTTTGGTAACCTAACATTACTACTTTTGGTAACCTCATATTACCACTAATAGTAACCCTAGCCGCCCACTACCATTCTCTAAGTGGTAAACCAACATTCTCCTTTATTGTCCCCCTTACCATTTGTAGTAAACCTAGCCACCCACTCACCTTCCATTTCGGCCAAACCCTAGCTCACTCATTCCCATTTCCACTTTAGGTAAACCCTAGACATCACTCCACTTCATCATTTCGGACAAACCTCACATACACTAGTGCCGAGCTTCCCCATCCATTCCCAAGCCGTGCACTACCTTCATTCATTCCATACAACCTAACACTCATACTAGCCTACACATTCAACCTCACATTTGCATATTGGTCACCTTGACCATTATTGGACCCGAACCAAACAAGAGAGGAACTTAGACTCAGGCACAACAAGGCTAACTTTGGATTGGCAAGGCAAGTGTTGGAGGACTAGACCGGGGTCCCTAACACATTTCCTCCGAATTTGTCGCAGTCCTGCATGGATTCTTCCTATTTGTTTCAGTCTTGATTCTCCCTCGTTGAGTAGTGGTTTTATGTTTTGCGTCCCACAGAGCTGTGATTTAATAGAAAAAAAAAAAAAAAAAAAAGAAGAAGAAGAAATGGACTTGCTATTCATCACATTTTTATTGTTTTTCCCGTATTACATCTGCAACAAACGGCTCATATTTTTGTTAGGTTCTGTATTTTTTTGTAATCCATGTGACTCAAGAATCTGTTTGGCCTATTGCAGCTGAATGTGACCCAAGAATCTGTGCAAATTATTTGAAAAAGGAATGAATGTGATACATAATGCAAACATTTATTCTTTCAAAAGTGGTAGCAGTCGATCAAAAACAAGGAATAAGCAACCCAACTTGTATCTTGTTGTCTGGCATCCATATGGGCATTGCTGTAATATCGTTGAAGAGTTCTACAGAATTCTTGAGACTGCGTTGCTGCTTTCCACTGACCCCTTCCCTCGGAGAATATCTATGGCATCCAAGTTGAAGAAGTTAACAAATGAAGCAGGGTAGTAAAGATCTAGATGGTTAGTTAGGCAACATAATGGGAGAGGGGAAGAAGCTTCATCTTCTATTCAGCAATGTAAGTCATATGCTCTGCCTAACACCCATAGGAGTTGTCAATGGGTCGATCAACAACCAGGCACCTAATTAGCAACCATATCAAATAACACTAACTTACAAGGAGCATAGCTATCAGTGTTATGTGTGTGCACTTACGTCCTCACTTCCTAACAGCTCATGCTTTTGGGAGTAATAGTTTGCCATCATGGTATCATAGTCAAGTCATTCTTTGGTTTTGAAGTCTCGAAGCCTTCCTTCCCGGAACTTCTTCTATTTTACACATGCAGCGCACCACATTCAGTTTAAATCTTGATAGTCTAGTTATCATAGCCTACTGCCTTATGTTTTGAAGTGTTGTTATTCATTGAGGGTTTACTTCCTTTAATTTTGTTCCTCTCACTTATTTTTGTAAGGGTGCTTTTTGTAATGCAAATTGGACTGAGGAAGGGCTCTTGATCATTTGCTGAAGCTTGTGCTGTAGGATTCACCAAGGAGACCGGAAGTCTAGGAAGGGCTCTTGATCATAGCTAGGAATTAAACAAGTACTGCTTGTTCAGTATCATGCAAGTTTTCCGATGTGTTTTCCTTAGGTGCATCGTGCATGGCTATTATGCATAGTGCTTTTTGTAATGCAAATTGGACTGAGGAAGGGCTCTTGATCATTTGCTGAAGCTTGTGCTGTAGGATTCACCAAGGAGACCGGAAGTCTAGGAAGGGCTCTTGATCATAGCTAGGAATTAAACAAGTACTGCTTGTTCAGTATCATGCAAGTTTTCCGATGTGTTTTCCTTAGGTGCATCGTGCATGGCTATTATGCATAGTTCAAGACCACTTGTTTTTTAGCTAATTTATGTCTATTTTATTGTAATTGAGCTTATTTGTTTTATTAAAGCTAAGAGCATGATTGTTTAATAATGTTATAAATTGTCCCCATTTTCAGTGATGCTCAAGGAACCCAAAAAATAAATAAAAAACGGATCTCAACCCAAACCAACCCTAACGGGTCGGGTTGTCATAGCTGTGAAAGGCGCTGTCGGCGTATAGAGGTCACCACTCCTCGTCCAACTTCCCTTCACGCCCAATGTCTGCAGTTGGAAACAGGTAGATCGAACCTACCCCAGGCCTCATTGGCCCTCTCAAATCCTTTTGTTGGTCGGGTTGCAAGCCTATCTGTACTGCATTTTAGTCATATTAGCACTCATCTTCTTAGGGTGATAGGAGAGATTTATTATTGGGCCATTGGCATTCCTGGAATCCCTCTTTCTATCCGTAGACAATCCAAAAGATACCCACTCGGCCAACTCTCCAACTAGGCTGAGTGGACATTGTCTGTTTCTTCTTTCATTTTTGATATTACAAACTGATTTTAGGTGGACCCCTTGTATCTTAATTTAGTTTTAATGTATCCACTGACAATTTGAGAGGAAAAAAAAAGGATTAATGCAAAGTGAAAAATGAAACTCTTTTAATATTTTTCTTCATCAAGTAGTTTTAAGCACTTCACTTGTGTGCTTGATCTTTTCCAAAATCAAAAGGGTGACCATTGATCAAAAGGAAGAAAGAAAAAAAAAAATCAAAGAGAAATGTTATATCTATATAAAAAAAATAAAATCTTACAAAAGTAAATTCACAAACTGATATAGTTTAATATAATACGTCAAATAATAAAATTCTTTTCTATTATAAAATAGAAATTATATATCACAGTAAGTCACAAATCTTACAAAAATAATCTAAAAAATTGATATAATTTAATATGATACTTCAGATTATAAAATTCTTTCTATTACAAAATAGACTTGATATATCACGTCAAGATACGATAGTTTATAAATTTATTTTTATAAAACTTATTTGTGATCTTGCATTTCTCATAATCGAGAGGGTGACCCGAAGTCCAGGTGTGGACAAACATGTCAAACTTGCTTCCCCGAACCATAGAAATTGTGTGGGCACAATACTCTGTGAGTTGATGAAGATTTTATTTCTAGTTATAAACAGCACTGCATGGATAACGTACATAAATTGAATTTTGGGAGGTTTTTTTTGGGTTCGTGAAACCCATCTACCAACTCGTATTGTAATAATTGACAAATCAAGAGACAGACGAAATCATACGAGAATTTGCAACTTTGGGGAGGTTTCAGCGGGATTTATTCTATACTGGGTGGACTTGGTTGCATATGGCTTTGAGTTGAAATGACATTGACTAGATTGAGTATGAAGATGCTCCTCATATCCTGGAAATGGAGCCTCCGGACTCTTAAACGGATATACGAATTAACTATGAAGCCTCCAAACACACTCAATATACACTCCATTAACAGGAAATGCAGTGTAGGGAAGGTCTACAGAATAGTGCAAAATATAGAACACAACTGATCAAGTTTCTATCATCTGGACGCACAGCTGCTATGTCACATCCTGAAATTCTCAACAAACAAAAGCTACTCTTAAGGTAGTACATTTCAAAATATCTACCAGAAAGGAAGCAGTCATGGCACATCAACAGAGCTTACTTGCAACGTCTCCACATCATGTTTATGCTAGCAGTTTAATCGGAAGCTTTTCGCCTCAACAGGTTTTGTAAGTTAAGTCCACTTATCTTCGCAGCAAGTATGAAGTCATTTTCAGTAAGTCCACCTGCGCAAATGCAAAACATGTCAAAAAAATAACCCCCGTGTACAGAAAAGTAAACATGTGCAAAAAAGAAAAAGAAAGAATATTAAACGTCTGGAACTAGAGAAAGAATCACTTCCAAGTTTCAATGCCTCGTTCGAGTGATGTCTAGCAGGCTCTATCACTGATGGTCAGGGGATATGGTGATTTCAGTATTGAGGGGGTCAAATTTATGTAGGTACAAAAATGCCCTGAACTGAAGTATAGTAATAATCCATATACAAACACGAGGAAGAAGAATCCATTTTCAAAAATTGATGTCCGACACAGGTCATTGACACCAGGACCAAAACCTCAACTAAACATTTTTTACAGTGAAGATAAGTTGAAGTTAGCCGCTTCTAAGTCTGGTTAGAAATAATCTTATTATAGTTAAACACTGATGCATTAGTGGTTATCTCTTACCAACTGCATGTGTCCATATTTCGATTGTTACATTGTTCCATCCAACAAGATGAAGATCTGGATGGTGACCTGTATTCAACATATATTTCGGATCATTAACAGCATAAATGCCAGCTTCCAGGTAATCCAATGGATGGCATTATACATATTCAAAATCTTGTTAACCAAATGTCAGATACCTTCTGCTTCTGCAACCACAGCTACTCGTGTAAATAATTCCAATCCTTTGGTAAAACTCTTCACTCTCCATGACCGATTCAGCTTCAGCATGCCACCTTCATTGACCAAATTCCATCCGGCTACCTAAACAATGCAGCGCAATAATAAGCATGACTTTATATCATTATGGTGAAAGGCAACATGTATTTAAATGCAAACCTGTCGAATTAGCTCATTTGCTGCTTCCTCGGTCATGGGTTGCAGGTCCTCTGAGGCGCATGGCACACACTTCTTAGTTGACAAATCTAACATGGCAGACAAAAGTTTCAGACTACAACCCATTTCCAGTTATTCATTTCTGATAAATCAAGTAGTACGGAATCCAGCTTGGAAAATGGATCGCATTGAGGGCCAAAGAAACTAGACAAGATGCAATTTCCAAGTCCACAAATAGGAGAGCATATGGAAAATGCTGAAGAATAATTCAATAAAAAGACAAAAAATTGATCAGTAAATAAGAATTTCATTGATGATAGAAAAGAAAATAGGCAAAACCCAAGTACATGGGACAATACAAGAGCAGCACCTATGCATAGTCTAGGGACATATACAAGACAAATATTAACAAGAAAAAAAAAAAACAAAAATAAACAAGTAGTATGCCTCTATGTTTGGGCAAGATTGAAAAACAAAAAGTAAAACTGATCGATTTAGAAGCTACAAAACTAAGTTGGCATGTATTGCCCTATAACATCTAATGACCATGTATCCCGTTAGGCCAAGAGGACAGCACATGCAGTAGGCAATAAAGGCAACTTCTATCTGAAGCAGATCTATGCTTTATTAACATAACAAGTTTTCATAACTGCCCTTAGCTTCATTCAACTTTTAATAGGCTATTAAGAAAAGATAAATGGTTACTCTCACATCAATATTGATGCCAAAGAAGTCCTGAGGAGGTCTTCAATCTGAGTAGATGACAATTGCATGGGGCAGAATCCAATGTCGATAATGAGGCAAATGAGTTTGAATAATAAGAGCCATTGATGGGAAAAGTGGGGATTAAAATAACTCCAAACTATTATCCAAGCCACTGAGATGGCTTTAGGGTTAACCATCCTAGCATAAGTGCCAAAGTTCTCTTAACTCAAGTACATCGTCTCACATTTCGTGTTTTGGATATTATTTGTTGTATAATTAATGTAAATCCAAAACAAATACTTCACTTCTAAAACTTATTATTTGAAAGTGAAAGCTGCAAGCCATACCACCTGTCAAGTCAGATTCAACGTTATCTATGAGATCCAATCACAATGTATGATTTTCAACCACCGTTTCCCCAGTAAACATGGAATATATATATATATATATATATAGAGAGAGAGAGAGAGAGAGAGAGAGAGAGAGAGAGAGAGAGGTGTATTGTTGGAAGTTAGGGATTTAGGCTACGTTTGGATAGTGAGGTGATCTCAAATGATCTGTGAATAGTAGTGAAATAGTGGTGAAAAAGTAATGATAAAATATTGAATAGTAGTAAATAGTAGTGAAAAGTAGGTAAAAAGTAATGATAAAATATTGAATAGTAGTGGAGTGATCTCACCCACTACCCAAACGTAGCCTTAGTTTCAATCCCTCATTCTCTTGTTTGAGAAGGGTGAATCAAAAGTAACAGTGAATTCATTTATCTTTTCAATTGAAAACATGCAACCAAAAAATATGTGTCAAGTAATTTTCATGATTATCTAGCCTATTCAGAAGTAACTGGGGAGAGGACATTGACTCAAATTTGGCTTCAGCACGGCCAACCTGCCAAAACATATCTTGACACTTACAATATTAGTTAACGCTTAAACCCCTCGGGGTTGGCCCAAGTAGTAAAGACCTTGGGCTTGGGGGTATGCTCCTCCCAGGTCAAAGGTTCAAATCCCCTTGGGTGCAAACTATGTCTAGGGGCCATCGGACTGGGGGATTTTTCCCTTGAATTACCCAAGGTGCACTGCCGAGGGCCTGTGCACCCCCGGGATTAGTCGGGACGCTGTTTCCGAACACCCGGCAATCAAAAAATAAATAAAATATTAACTAACACAGGGTGTTACATAGTCTTAACAAAGCTGAAATCTAAAACAAAAAGTGGAAGAAAAAAAACTGTATCTTCTCAAAGTATCATGTACTGCATAAAAATAAATAAATAATATCCTAAATAAAAAATATTTCCTGGCTACAAAAGAAAAATGTTGGGGTATAAAGTTTTACATCATAAATGACGCTTTGCTAAAATTTTCTGATCTTTCTAATGTTCAATAAAAACATAGAGAGATAAGAAAGAGGAGAAACTATTTATCTCACAGGTATTGATCATGGAAGAAATGTATATAAATCTATTCTTATCGTCAGTCCTCAGATTCGCAGAAATGGTGATTCCAGAAAAGTTCTCTCTCCAAGCATTCAGAGAATATTTGCATGAAGCTCCAAGCAGATAGGAATTCTATGAATAGAAATATATAGAATATTGAGCTCAAAATGGAGTTCCTTGGATTCAATGGAGGAGCTGAAATTTTTTTTCTTTGAAACATTGTTTTCTTGGGTGGGGGCCATTGTTTGTAATGGACTAAACGTCCATGACTTTCTACTTTCAGTTGTAAACTCTAATTAGGTACTTCTCATGTATGCTCCCTGTGTACTTGGGCTTTGCCTATTATTATGAATAAAATTTCTTGATTACCGATAAAAAAAAAATGGAGTTCCCTGGATTATGACAAAGAACTGGGACCTTGTACTGCATATAAATTTTGAGCGATGTTGGTATAAAAATTGGCATCATGAGTGGAATCACATTTGATAGTTGAAGTAGAAGATAGTTAAATTGTCTCCACACACCTTGGCCAGTGCAAAAAGTTCTAAATCCACAAAGTGAATTCCTATTTGATGAAACTCCCACATGGTCCTTAAGTATCTCCGTTACTCGTATACTGGAACTGTAACTATGTACAAATTTCACATTGACAAAATAAAATTAAAAAGCAGGAACAAAAGAAACATTTTGCAAAACTGAAAAAGTTGTGATCTTTATGGAGCATATGATGAAGAGTAAAAGACCATATTGGAGTAAAATATTAGAAATAATCAGAAAGACTTTGACATTTTCCCAAAGATTATCTTAAAATTTCATGTAGATTCAATGCAATTTATTGTTAACTGAGCTCTACATTTAATACCAACAGAAGCATGACCAGATGAGTTTTTACTCTTTAACATGCGAGTCTGAGGGACTATTTTTGGAAATTTGAAAGCCAAACTAACTTTTCGACAAGATGAAAAGTTTCAAAAATCCTGTTTTTCACATGCGCCAATCTGCCAAATTAGGACATGTTTTAGATGGCCGACTCATTCGTCATTTTTAACAGCATAAAACTTACTTTAAAAAAACCATGAAAAATAGTATTTATTTTGACCTTAACAGTGATTCACGACCATGAAATAAAATCCATCAAAATGTAAAGCCAGGCATAGGCATAAGCACAAACACTTAACAATCCAGAAGCATTGAGCTCAAACTCATTAACCCCTTCTTTTACAATAATAATAATCATAATATAAAAAACAAACAAACAAACACATACAAATTCCAGAGTTGCACAGTCTAAACACTAAAATCCAATAAATACGTTCTTCTTAAAATAAAATTCTCATTGCTCGCCAAACAAAAAAGGACGTGTTCATGAAATAAAGCACAATTAGAACCCTAATGAATCGAATAAAAAAAACAAGGGTTACGCAGAGATATACCGCTCATGATTAACAAGTAGATCTCCAAACAAGGACGCTGATGACACCTGCAAGCATCAAAAGCAAAAGCTTTATTTAGAGCATGCTCTTTAAAGAAGTGGGCATCAAGATTCAAGCCTGCACGAAGAGGGACATGGAGTTCCATACCTTAGGCGTATAGAGAGAAAGAAAGGGGATCCTTAGCATCCGAATCATCACGATTGACAACGTTAATTCTTTCGACTACTTGCAGCTGGGTTCGGATGTTTAGTCAAATAAAATATTATATTTTAATATATTATATTATTATTTTAAAATATAAAAAGTTAAATTATTTATTATTTTTATATTAAAATTTAAAAAAATTATAAAGATAAGTTAAAATTGAAAATACAACCCTGCATTGTCGTTTTGTAGGAGAAATAGAAGCAAGAAAATAAGAAGTAAAAATAAAAAAACGTGTACGTATTCCAGATTTCCACGACAGCAATGTATTATCAGCTGGTCCTGCACACGTACATTTAAGGCCCGTTTGTACTTCAGATTAATTTATATCAATTTAATTTAATTTAATATCTAAATATTCAAATTTTAAATTATTAAATTAATATTAAGTCAAAATTTTTTTACACGTGAAATTTATAATTTTTTTTTTTAATTCAACACCTCTTTACATGTGAAATTTATAATTTTTTTCAATTTTTTATAAATATATCTAATGTTATCTAAACTCATTTTAGGTGAGTCCTATAAAACTCACACTATCATCTCAACTCATTATTATTTATAAAGAATTCAACTTAACATCTAAACAAAACGAAATTTATAGATGTATTTAAAAAAAAAAAAAATTATAACTATAACACTTGTCAATAATAAAACATATTTCCTGCCTAAAACAAATTTGAGGCTATTCATTTCATCCTTTCCAATATTTCATTATGGTCTCCTCTTTTTGTTTTTGTTTTTTTAGTAAGCAGGATAACATTTTTTCAAAAATCTTATGAGTTTTAAAAGGCTCGTGAGTTCAAACTTTTATCAATCTCTCGTCAGGTTGACAGAGTTTTTTTTTTTTTTTTTAATAAATTTTTTCTTACTTATTTATAAATTTGTTACATGTTCTGTTTGAGGAACACGTCGACAATTTTTTAAATTAAACTTTTAAAAAATATGTACTTGCATGCTCAACGAATACTTATTTTCTCTTGATTATAATTTAAAAAATAATAATAATAATCATAGACAACCTAAGAAGAAGAATCATTAAAAGTTAATAAATATAAAATGAAAAAAAAAAGAATTCCTAATAATTAAAGAATTATTTAGATACAAAAAATCTATTAACTCATCTCATTTAATCATTATAATTTTTTAAAATTATTATATAAATTATAATAAATAATTTAATTTTTTTAAATTTTAAAATAAAAATAATATTTTAATAATATTTTATTTAATTTTGAAGAGATTTGAATTCAGAAATAAATTGAGATGAGTTGAAATGATTTATAAATAGTAAAATAAAAATTGAATTATTTATTATATTTAGTGTGAGGATTTGAAAAACTTGTTTTAGGATTTAAAAAAGTTGAATTATTTATTATATTTTATATGAAAATTTTAAAAAAATTATAATAATAAAATGAGATGAATTGAGTTGGATTTTGAATATAATCCTCTCCTCAACCTCTTTTTTCACATTTAACCTGATTGTCACCAATCCTCCATTTTTTCCTATTTCAATTAGCACTTGTTCAACAGTTCTATATTCATCTCTTTCCTTCGTGTCTGAACAACCGGACACGGGCTCAAACGTCCAAAGACTTTCCCTGAGAAATTTCGCCAAACGACATGGTTAGTTTCTGTTCCTGCTTTCTCTAATCTAGTAATATGTCTCAAATCCTCAATTGATCCGAATTATGCGTGTTTGGAGCATTTTAGGGTTTGACTCAGACCTAGATCTGTTACTTTGAACTGCATCTAGGAATTTCATTGTTCAGTTACTCTTATGTATCTATTAACGTAGATCCTATATATGTGGATAGAAGGCATCCGATGTCCCATATTTTCTAACAGTTGGTCTCATAAATATGTTTCTTAGAGTTAGATCCCCCTCCCCTCCCACCAAATAAATAAATAATATTATTATTAATAGCAGAAAGTACACACTAGATTGTAAATGTGTGGCAAAAGGGACCGTATGTTTATTGTGCTCCAGATCTACCGGAGATGATTTCTCTTTCCTTTTTTATGGAGTTTTTATTGATCGAAAATTTCACCAATTTTTTTTAAAAAATTACTCTCTTGAAGAAGCATGTGCCTAGAAACATATTGATCAAGACTTAAAACTGGGTAAATTATAAAAGAAACTGAGAATTCATGATCCCAAAGAAGTCTAGCGTTCCTCAAATTATAATTACAGAATATTGTTTTTATAGTTACAGTCTAGTGTTCCTCAAATTATAATTACAGAACTTTTTTTTATTGGTACCGGGTGTCTGGAACAAAGTCCCAACTAATCCCATGGGTTTGTTTTTGTAAACTTCTTTCTTATGTTTCTTTAATGTGTAATCTGTTAATCATGACCATTGCTAGGAAATAGGCATGTTATAGCGTCTATGTTAGTATCCTTTACATCAGGAGCCTCTGTTGGGAGCTCATGAACTTCTAACTAAGTTACCACAACTCATCAAATACTAAAAAAATAACAAATTGGGATTTTGTGGTATAAACTTCCTCTAAAAGATATCAGTTATGGTGATCTGAAAATGGGATTCTATTATCTTAGTTTATTTGTTCTATCCAAAAGCAATAGAAGGTATCCACCAAGCCTCTTGTGGCATTTAAAGCTCTGGGAAGGAAGAGGCTAAATTCGATCAAAGCCTAATATGATACTATCACATTCTACTTTGGCTCGTGTTATACTGTGGCTGGTTAGACATCTTGTTCTCCATGTTTAGCAGTGCAGCTGATTCAAATGTTTTATCTTTACACATGACTGCAGGGAGCTCAAGATTGTCTGCTGACTTTCATACTTTCTTGATAGGTTATTAGTCAAATAATATATTTTAGTCCATCATTTTAGAGATTTTGTGGTGGATACTCTTGGCAGGGTTAGAATACGGTCACGATGATACTGTCAAGAATCAAGTTAATGGTAATCTAATTACCATTTTTATTTTTATTTTGTAGGAGTCATTCCCTTCAATAAAAAACATCCTACTCTTGGATTCTGAAGGGAAGCGTGTCGCTGCCAAGTATTACTCAGATGACTGGTCGACAAATAGTGCAAAGGAAGCATTTGAGAAAGCTGTATATACTAAGACTCTAAAGACAAATGCACGGACAGAAGGTACTTGTTTCCATTTTGTCTAGTTGTGAAGTGCTTCATTTTTATCAATGGGCAACTTTGCAAACTTGTCTATCCCATTTTAGACATGCAAGCCTTGGCTCTATGTAAAACACTGCTGATTTTGACATTGGAAGATAAATTACTCTAATTTTGAAATAATCATCCTCTTATGAGAATTTTATGTAAGTTAACTGCGTTGAATTTGGTTTGTGAGTGACAACCTTTCTGTTTTGATCACCTGAATATGAATCTTAATCCCTTTTTGTATTTATTGTTGGATGAAAGCAATTATTTACATTTACAGTGTTTAGTTTTGATTCTCATTGTATACATGTTAACATCTTGCTACTTTATTTACAGCTGAAATAGGAATGTTTGAGAATAACATCGTTGTTTACAAGTTTGCTCAAGACCTTCACTTTTTTGTCACTGGGGGTGAAGACGAAAACGAGCTCATCTTAGCCACTGTTCTCCAGGGATTTTTTGATGCAGTTGGCATTCTTCTTAGGTTAAATGCTGTTATTGTTTGCCCACATTTTGAAATTCAATTGAGGTTATTATTGTTTATATATACTCTCTTATCTACTTTTGTTTGTTTTTGTTCTAGAGGTAATGTGGAAAAGAAGGAGGCACTAGAAAACTTGGATCTCATTCTGTTATGTATGGATGAAATTATTGATGGCGGGTAAGCAATTTGCTTTTTTGTTTATATTTTTCCACTTTCTTTTGCTTTGCAAACTTCTATTTGTTAAGTTTCTTGGCTTACTTATCAAAAAAAAAAAAAAAAAGTTTCTTGGCTTTATTTTTATTGATCTTGGCATCTAAAACTGAAAGTCTTGATTTTAATTATTTTTTTATCAGTAAACAAGAATTTTATTGAAAAAAAAGAGCCTATAAATCCTTGCTTGTAAAAATTTATTTGGTGAAATTAGTTTTAGAAGATTTTGTTTTGTGGAATTTAGTAGTTATATGTTATTGTGAGGCACAGCATGCATGCTAGTCCATGAAAACCATATTTGGAAATTGCTGTGCCCAAATCATTTGCTTCAGTATTCCATTTTGGCAGTGTCTGGTTAGTTGGGGAGGTATGACGATTGACCATGGCTAGTTGTAGGGGAGTGCCATCTTGTAGCTTGGTGTGATGCTGTCATATTCTTAAAGATACTTTTTGTAGTTTGCAATTGGTATCTTCAATTAATTTTTATTGGACAATCCAAAATCTCCATAATTTTTTTAACTGCTATCAAAACGGTAATAGTTCTTAGGGGAGTTCCAAATTTCGATATTCACACATTCATCGAAAGAAACTATGTGTGGTATTTTTCTGGTCATCTATTCAAAAGTGATGGTAAGTTTTGTTGAAGTTTGGTGTTGACTCCTCAACCCCCTAAATCCTCCCAGTACCACAATGTTTTAGAATTATAAGTTGCCTTTTGACACCTCATCAGTAACCTAATTTTGTGGGAAGTGGGCTAGTTGTTTCTTAGTTGTTAGGTGTCCCCAACTCTTGTTGGCCATATGCTCAAGAAGTGAGGTCTCAGTCCAACTCTTCTTGATTGAGGATTATCGACCTTACAATGTTGAGCTGCACGACTGGTGCTTGATGGCTTTTTGATAGACATTAATTTATAATGCTTTGACAAATTATTGGCCTTTAAACCCCTAGGGGTTGGCTCAAGTGGTAAAGGCCTTGGTCTTAGTGGTATACTCCCTTCAGGTCTAAGATTCGAATCCTCTTGGGTACAAACAATTGTTAGGGGCCATCAGATTGGAGGATTTTCCGCTTATACCCGAGGTGCATTTGCAGGAAACGTCAAGGGCATATGCACCTTGGATTAATCGGGACGCTGTTCCTAGACACCCAGTGCCAATAAAAAAAAACTTAATGGCCTTTAAATAGTTCAGTTAATTATTTTCTCAACTTTGACGGGCTTTCAGGAAGACTTGAGTGGTTTTTTCGTATTGCTTGCCCTTTGTAGTCCAATATGAAATTCACACGTACTGATAATGCACAAGTTCTGGTGGAACACCACTAGTATCTGTATTTATTCTGTAAAATTCCATTTTAAGAACTTATTTGACACAGATGGGAACGGATGGAGGGTTTAACATTTGTGGTCCCTTTTTCAAGTAGTGAATCCGTCCCCATCAAGTCAATAATACCCAATCATAGTTAACAATGCGTAAACAGTATGAACATTTGGATAATATGTCGTCTTTCTATTCCTTACTGTAAATGTTTTTTTTTCCTTTCACTAGCTATTGTGTTCCCCACTCAGCGTGCAATGTAGTCATGTCTTCCCATCCAGATTTATAACTTATTTGTATTGGCTGCAGTATTATTCTTGAGACAGATGCAAATATTATAGCGGGGAAGGTTGCAAGTAACAGTATGGATTCTGGTGCCTCTTTGTCTGAGCAGGTATCAAAATCCTGTTCTTCTCAACCCCCTCCCCCTATTCCCTTTCATCTGAAAAAATAAACACATTCTGGTTAAACCAATCTACAAAGTACAACCGCCGGTAGCATATTCAAGTTGTAACCTTCCTTTACTTTTTATTTTTCTTCTATTGCAGACAATAAGTCAAGCATTAGCCACCGCCCGCGAACATCTAACAAGATCCCTCCTTACATGATGATTATGTGGGACAAGCGCAGAGGAGCGGCGAGGGAACATATTTTTGTGTACTGCTTGGCTCCAATATTTTCGGTGTACTCAAATTTACTTTAATCCTGCAAGGCTGCATGCATGTTGGTAGCTTCCTTAATTTGAATCAATTTGTTTTCTGTTCTTTTTTTTCGGTTAACTTGATGAATTTGTACTTTGGAGGCAGTAAGATGCACCCCTGCACGCCTACATGACAAATATTTGGGAATTTCATGATTTAGAATCAAACTCCCCTACTGGCTACTGTCCAATGCTTTCAATTGGGGGGGTTTACTAAGGGCATGTTTGAGTAATGAAATAAAATGAGAATTTTGTAAATAATAGTGAAATAGTTTGTGAATAATAATGAAATAGTTTGAGTTAAGATGTTTTATTAGGTTTTGTGAAATGAGAGAGAAAAAAATTGAATAAAAATATTATAAAGTTAAAAATTGTTTGAATATTTTTTTTGTTTTGAAATTTGAAAAGGTTGTATTGCTTTTGGATAATGATAAAGTTACTACTTTTCTACAATTCTACTATCTATTTATTATTCTTTTTATTTTTTTTTATTTTACTTAATGATTAAGAAAGTGACTATTAATAAAATTGTATATAAAATATTATTTTTATAATTTATATATTATATATTAAATTGTTAATTAATATAACATGAACTTTTAATTATTATTAATGTCTATTAATTATATAACATTTTATATAACATAAAACTAATCTTAAAAGTTTTAATATATCATTTGATTTATGCTAAGACATAAATTAATCTTATATTTTTAATATAACATTTGAATTTTGATATTAACATATAAATTTTAATTTAATAATATTTTAACCAAAAATTATAAAATGAGGGATATGGATTAATAACTTGCTAAAATCTTATTGTAAGTTTTCTCGACAAAATTTGGATAAACAATTATGGAAGACCGAAACCAGAAAATTGTAAGTTTCGATTTTGGTGATTAATTGGTCCATTATTGATTTTTAAATTTTCAAATCCAGTATATACAAATTCGATTATACAAAATGTCTCAGATCTTAAATTTTCAAAATCGATAAATATTAAACTATCAATTCGATTTTACAAAATATTCAAAATCGGATCTAACCGGATGGTTACACCCATAGTGAATAGCATAACGCTTTTTAGGATAATGATAGACTTACTACTTCCTACTACCCGTTTACTATTCCCTTTATTTTATTTATTTTTTGTTTACTTTTTTTTTTACTTAGTGGTTAAGGAATTGATTATTTGTGAAGTTGTATTTTTTTAATTTATTATTAATGATTAACGATGTTAGAAAAATATTCAAGAGAAAATAATAAAAAAATAAAAATTCCAAATAAGTAATAAACAAGAAGTAGTTGGCCTATTATTATTTTTTATAAATTAATCAATTAAATAAAAAAAACTACTAAAAATATAATACATCAATTGAGGACTGAATATTATGAAATTCAAGAAAAGAAAAAACACTCGCATCCTCACCACCACCGAACCAAAATCCAGCGCCAAAGATGAGGGTCTCTGCCCTCTCAAGCTCCTTGCCCACCCTCCCACCATCACCATCAGAAACTCGGAAGCCTCAAATCCTCTGCAATAATTTCACCACCACCCATGGCATTTCTGCTGATTGGGCTAAGAAATCCCTGATTGGAGCTCTATCCGGAGCTCTATCCTTCGGGATCCTCTTCTCGTCTCCGTGCTCCATTGCATTTCAGTCTCCGACAGTTCAATCACCTCCTCCTTCTTCTTCTTCGTCTTTGTCTACTAAACATGACTCATCGTCTGAGCTCTGCCGCGAAGACGAGCGACTAGTGAAGGCCGAGACTGGTCCGGAAGTGGTGACTAACGAGGGGATCGTGGAGGAAGCTTGGGAAATCGTCAACGACAGTTTTCTCGACACCGGTCGCCATCGCTGGTCTCCCCAAACATGGAAGGTACATACAAATTGAGATAACTATATCTGTGATACGTGTGTTTGTATATAATTATGAATATGTGTGCGAGTTCTTAGAGACGAACCAGTAAATTTCTTGCTGTGGCAACTGACAACAGCTTTTTAATTCCTGGGACTGTTTGAGTGCCTAATGGCTAATACGGGGCCCGTTTGACGTATATAGCCTTTAAATGCTTCCAGCGAAAAAAAGAAGATATTCTGACCACTTCCATTCCGACGAGGTCAAAGGCCCACGATATTATCAAACGAATGTTGGCGAGCTTGGGTGATCCTTATACGCGTTTCCTTTCCCCTGAAGAGGTAGTCATCACACAGTTTTATATTTATGCATGTATCTCAGTGTGTGTGTGAAGACTGAATAGGACTTTGCATGCCTTTGCTTCTCCCCTTATCAAGCACACTACAAGCAGGGAGTGGTCCTTGTATGGTAGTTAGAACAGTGGTCGACACCGTTGGTTGGTTAATCTTTGTGTTTGCAATCTTTCCGCAGTGCAATACCGATAAAATAAAAAAAATAAAAAAATCTTTCCGCAGTGCAAATGATATGTGGATAAGCCCTAACCAGAGAATTTGATAGAATTTATTTTGAGTTCGTTATATTACTATTTTTTTCTCTCCTATTGAACTTTCAAGCAGTCGAGGTCGGGTTTCTCTTAATTGTGATTCTAATTTACCAATTGAAAACAGAACATTAAGGTGGTTGTGGTTGTAGGTTACTGCTATCAATTTTCTTGCCTTTGCTTCCCTCCTTCACTCTTGTTACTACATTTTCCTTACAAAAAGAAATGATATCTTAGGACATTAGTGTACTTGATGCTTATGTTTGATATTTGTTTTCACATTTGTTGTCTCCCTTAGGCATACATAATGGTCTTTACTTACGAAATTTTCAGTTTTCTTGTTTCCGTGTTATATGCTGCTTTTGTCATTGTTGAAAGTTCACCAAGATGGCAAGGTATGACATGAGTGGTATTGGGCTAAACCTTAGGGAAGTTCTGGAAGATGATGGAGGTGTAAAACTGAAGGTACTAGGACTCCTGTTGGATGGCCCTGCACATTCTGCTGGTGTTAGACAGGTACCTACGGAGCTAAAATTGTGCATGCAACATGCAAATGTTTGTTTCAGTTTGTGCCTTTCTTTATACTGAACTCTTGATTCACTGTTTGAGTCTTGGAGTTCATATGTTATGAAAACTCTTTCTTTGTGCAACAATGAATGATATGTTTTTAATTGAGATTCTACTTATAAAAAAAAATGTTTTTAATTGAGATTCTGTTGAGTTGGGTAATTATTTTAGTTCTGAACCACTGCATTTTATCTAAATTTTACTCTAATTACTAGCCTTGTATCCACGGTTCTTTGTTCTCTGGTCTCTAAGCTGTGGTACTAATTTAAAAAAATAAAACTGTATTTGTTGAATATGGTTCATGTCATTTTTCACCAATTTCTTGGTCTGTTTATTTGTATTTATGTTAAGTTTTTTCCCAAGTGCATAATGTTGAATTATCCACATGAAGATGGAAGCACAATGGGGAAAGACTAACATAAAGATTGTTCCTGCAACTGAATAACAATATAAAGAAGTGAAAAACAAAGCAAAAACTTTATAGATTTTCTTTCCTAGGTGAAGTCCACTAGATTTCTTTGTGTGCCAGAGACAAATGGAAAGGGTAATGATAATGGTCAAGGCACGCATATGCCTAACTATCGAGATGGGTTCTGCCGCCATTATATTTTTCTATTTGTTCAGTAGTGCCAACTTCTACTACACAACTCAGTTGTTTGGTATTGCTGGCACTAGCATTCCAAAATGTAATATTTCCTATTTCCCCCACGAAGGGTTTTTTTTCCTTTTCCTGTTTTGATTAATTAGAAACAGAATATGGCCCTAGCTAGGGATGAATGGTGGAAAAGGGTTTGTGTAGCCATATACAAATCCTTTTCCCCCCGGAAGTTCCAGTATCTATCTTGATTGACTCTTTGCCAGCATTTGTATATATCTGGTTGTGCATAATGGGTTCCCTTACATTTATTTTTTCCTTTCTTCTTCCTCATTAGGGGGATGAAGTGTTAGCTGTTAATGGAGTAGATGTGAGAGGGAAATCAGCATTTGAAGTATCATCTTTGTTACAAGGCCCAAATGAAACATTTGTGACTATTAAGGTAGTGGTTTTAATTTCGTCTTGTATAGTAATACTACGGTAAGTTTATTTGTGACTTGTCTTCATAGTAATTATTCTATTAATTTTAGGTGAAGCATGGGAACTGCGGGCCTATTCAATCTATTGCAGTCCAGAGGCAACTTGTTGCTCGAACCCCCGTCTTTTATCGTTTGGAGCAAAGTGAAAATGGCAATGCTTCTGTTGGCTACATGCGATTAAAAGAGTTCAATGCATTGGCTAGAAAAGACTTGGCGACTGGTAGGCGTTAATTGAATCAAACCATATCTCTTCAGAACCTTTTGTATAATACTGCATATTTTTGCAATACACAAACCTTCTAAGTCTCAACAACAGGAAACTTCTATGGAATCAGTGTTGGTCCTTTATTCTCATGCTGCAACGTGCATACAAAAACCAAAAGAAAGGAGCACAAAAGTGGATTAAAAATCTAATTTGCATTTCCTCTAAGAATACATGCCTTTGTAGTGTACGACTGGATCCTTTCTATTTTTTAAAAGAGCAGTCACACATACGAATAATTTTACACAATATTATATGTATGGTGACAGCCTCATTTTAACAGTATTTTCTTTTTTAATTTGAATTTCAAATTTTGAATTTTAAATTTTTACCCATTTCAATAGTTGACACATCAACACGTATGGTTTTGTAAGTAAAATTTTAAGTATAGATAGCATTTTCCTGTTTAAAACTATTGAGGCTGCTATCATGGACCTATTTGGCTCTTTGGCTTGCTTGGATCCTTATTCTTTTGTGATGCTTATGCCACCAATTAACTCCAAGCGGCTTTGGTTTGCTATATACTTAAACAATATAGCTTTGTTGATTGTATGAGTCTAATAAATAAAATAATTATTGTTGCAGCCATGAAGCGACTTCAGGATATGGGAGCCTCATATTTTGTTCTGGATCTTAGAGATAACCTTGGTGGATTAGTGCAGGTTTGTTTTCTAGATTGATCTTTATGTTCAACTTAATAGGTAGTTTTGATGATTTAGTCAAGCCATCTGTCATTGGATTTTCCAAGTGCTAACTTTATTTGTTTTGTTCATCTTATACTTGTTATTGTGTCATCTTCTGATCTTTGGATCCCTTTTAAGATAATTTTTCAAATGAATCTAGAGAATTTTTTTTTGTTGAACCTTCGAATGTCCGTGATTAAGCTTTTTCCTAGAGGAACTTAAATTTACAGAGAAGAATTTTTGGAGGGACTTAGGTGGCTACAATGAGTATTGGTAAGGCTTTCTCATGTATACACCCTGTGTACTTGGGCTTTGCCTATTAGTATGAATAAAACTTCTTGATTACTTATAAAAAAAAAAGTATTGGTAAGGAAGTGAGTTAGGTTAAGGACTAAGAGAACAAAACAATGTTCTTGCTGTGGCTTACATACGTGCTTAGGATTTGTGAGGAAGAATTCAGATTGGCAGGAAGAGATTTCCACAAAGAAGCAAAAGGGTCAAAAGTAGAAAGACCCTGTTTGTTTGTCACCCAAAAAGTTACTGTAGTTCTTCCGCTTGCTTTTCAATGGACAACAAAATTATTAGCATGGGGTAGACAGGCAGAGAAAGTAGGAATCATTGCAACACTCCTGGGACATAGCGTTAGCTAAAAAACACATCAAAGAAAAACCTATCAGAGTATCTTGGTCCACTTCAATCACTGGTGTCCAGGAATCCACTCAAGTGTCAATATTATTCTTTGCTGTTGGTACAGTCTGTGTCATGGGACCTGATGAGGACATCAAAAGATTTGAGTTAGAGAGATTTTAGTGTCCCTCTAAGCTCCATATTGGATGGTGAGTATGATAAAAGTGCATTGAGCAGCAAGTCCCACATTGTTTCCTTACTTGATGGAACTGGTATAATATTCTAAAGAGCTCCAATTGTAACTTTGACCTGCCCTTTTAGAGTATAGGTGCACATATGACTGGCACTTTCTTTTAGTTGTTACAATGTCATCTTTCCAGAATAACCTAAATAGAAGAAATACTAAAGACACTGCTGATTATTGAATGCTACATTACCATGAATAATACTCATTCTAGAATGGCATGGACAGTGGATGGTATTCGCTACATTTTTTCCAGCTTACATGTCCTGTTCCTTGTTCTCTCTCGTATATTAGAATGTGTACTTCTCTGCATGTCTGATCAGTTTCTACAACTATTGTCTGATTTGATGAGAGATACAAGGAAAATTATATTTCCTGTTAATTTGCGTACATCATTGCGATTAGATATTGTAATCTTGTGAGTTTGATCCTATTCTTTTCTTATTTCAGGCTGGAATTGAAATTGCCAAACTGTTTCTAAAAGAAGGGGAGACGGTAGAGCAATTTATTGAAAATGCGTTTGATAAATAAGTTTTGTTTGCAACTGTGTTTTTATTTGCCTATGTTTTTCATGTCTTCTGTGCAGACTATAATTTTTGTAGTTATTTGCATCTTTCCTTCTTCCCCCATCTAGGCTCTTAAAAGCAGTCAACTAGTCTTTTTGATTTGTTGAAAAGCATATCAGTAGTTGTGGGTTGCACTTGAAAGTACCGTTTACCTGCCTACTTCATTCATATCAATAATATTTATCTCTTACTTATCAAAAAAAAAAAAAAAAAGTACCGTTTACCTAGAGCATCCAAAGTAGAAGTTTCTTGTCACTGGGCAGAAAATATGGCAAAGTTATTGGTATCAATTCCACTTAATAGATTTTAACATCCATGTATATGCCGGCCTTCATCATGGTTCGATATCCTCATTATTTAATAAATCAATCTCTTCTTCAAAAGAATCCGATTGAGTAGAAACTTGGATTGATACGAGCTCTCATGCTTTGCCCACTACCCTAGTAATTTGCTTCTCAATGTCCTAGTGTACTTGGGCAGACTATTTTCTTTCTATCATCCATCACACCCAGATACTCATAGAGCGATCATCTCCTAGTGTTCTCGGATGGTACAATACACCAATTACAGGAATTCTAGCATTTAATCACAAATTTCAACAAATAATATTAATGGGATCCAATGGTTATGCGGGCTATCTGTTTATTATTTAAGAGCTATGTCATCCAGAATCAGGACTGGCTGAGTCTGTGAAGGGATCTAGGAAGACAGGCGGAGTTAGTTGATGGCTGTTGCTGGTGTTCTGTGGTGTCTTGGGGAAGACAGCGTTTAACTGTAACATGGAGAGCTTTGGCCTTATGGTCCTTTTGCATATGGCAGAATTACCTCATCCTTCATCTATGTGGAGAATTTGTCCTTAATTCTTTTGAATATTGATTGAAATAAAAAACTTTATGTTAGGGGTAGGTCTATTGATTTTAATAATAGTGATTTTCTGCATTGCTTTTGACCTATCCCTTGCAAAAATGGTAGCAGTGCATTTCGGGCATTACTTTATCATGTTGGCATTCTTTTTCCCATCAATAATGTTTCACATCAATAATGCTTTTATATATCTTTAATGCGCAATAAAGTTTCTATACTAGTACTTGTTAGTGCATATATCCGGTCCACAACCAGCATATCGATGTGGTGTTTTCTTCTGATGGCACAGGTGATTTATACCGTTGGAAAGGATCTTCAGTACCAAAATACTATTGTGGCGGATACTGCACCATTAGTTACAGCTCCAGTTATTGTATGCACTTCTACATCTGAGATCTTTATGACGAGTGCTCCATCTTTGTTCTCATTTATCACCTCTTCTCTTTTTAGTGGTCAATGATGAAATTAGATCTCTCATTTCAGACTTAGCCTATCATTCAGTAGCAGTATACTCAAATTTGAACAAACAGCTTGTCTGTGCAACCAGGGCCTGGACACAGGACAATTTTGACAGTGACCTGCCATATGCAGGAACTAAAATATAATTAAGTTTATCACTCATTAGCATTATAGTCAATTTTGAATCAACGTCTGTCCAATATGGAACTGGACACTGATGACAAATGAGCTAGCATATACGGTGACTAAAATAAATTTGAATTGCATCGTAAGAAAGAACGCATGCATGATGTCTGTTCCAAATATGGAAATGAGGCCACAATATAAGTATTTTTTTTTGTAGCTTTTCCCTTGTTGATTGTATTTTGTGATAATTGGGATGCAATGCAAATGACTGCCATTTGGCCTTACCAAACAGTTTATTTACTGTTTATTTTGAGGGGTGTGAATAATTTGAGCTGGGAAAGAGCTGTTTAAACTTTGTGTTGGATACATGGATTGTTGTAAATCTATGCTTGTCAATTGGTAATAAGCTCAATCTTTCTTAGTTGTTCGATTTTATAAGCAAGGTTCTAGGCTTCTAGATCAAACTTTAGATTGCCCATCGATCTGTTTTAAACTAAAAACTGATTGATTGGGATAATGAAAAATACATAATTGATTGGACTTGCTCAATAATAACTTATAATGAGTGATGGTGTTAGGGTTTCAATTGCTCTCAAAACCAGACATTGCATCATAAACAGAATTGCTTAACATACTTTTTTCTGATTCCTTGACGTAGTAATGCTTTAAATGGGCTTAGCAGCTCTTGGTGGACTTTTCTGCATTCTACACTGCCAAAATTAGTTGCCAACGTCATCCAGACTTTTTTTTTTCTTTCTTAAATGATTGTAAAATATTGACCCATCTCATTCCTGGAGTGATATCATCGAATCAATCTTATAAGCTTTTCTGTACTATCATGTTAGGAACTGTGACCACTGACCATGTAATGTCAACCATGGCGACCTTTTTTACCAAGTTTTTGACTTTATTCTAATGCAGGTTTTGGTGAACAACAAAACTGCCAGTGCTAGTGAAATTGTGAGTGGCTCTCCTAGAGCATCTGAAATTGCTTTCTGTAGTTTACATTTGTGCTATGGTAAATGGTACTCTTATCGCAGGTTGCTTCTTCGCTGCATGATAATTGTAGGGCTGTTCTTGTGGGGGAAAGGACTTTTGGCAAGGTTCAGATATTCACTCATAACTGCTGATTTAATAATTTCTAGTGGTTCAGATTTGTCTTTATATGCCTTGTGAAGTGTAAACAAACACCTATTTAGTTGGGGAAAAAGATACTAGAAAATCGTGAAAGATAATCCCATTAAAGTCTATAGAAGCTTTTCAAAGGAAAAGAGTATTGTACTCAGCTTTAAACTTTCATATGGAGGATTTTTTTTTTTTTTTTGCACTTTCGACAGTTGTATTTAATAATTGATATCCGACTAACCAAAAACTAGGTATGCGATTTTTTTTTTACAAGTAAAAAAAGAAAAAGAAAAAGAAAAAACTAGGTATGTGATTAACCTAGATTGTTTTTATAACGTGATTCGAAGTAAGAATCAATGGCAACTCCCTCCTTTTAATTCTGATTCTAGGCTGTATATGTTGACCAGGGTTTGATTCAATCTGTATTTGAACTTCATGATGGATCTGGTGTGGTTGTTACTGTTGGGAAGTATGTCACACCAAATCACAGGGATATAAATGGCAATGGAATAGTGCCTGATTATCGAAATTTCCCAGGTAGAGTTCTTCATATATTTCTGCAATAAAGTGATAGTAAGGCCCCATTTAATCTAAACAATAAAACTCCACATACAGCTTGGAGTGATGTCAGGCAGCATCTATCTCAGTGCAGTAAGCTTCAGCAAGGATGAAACAGAGGTTATGGCCTTTTTATTTCAGTTCTAGCTTTAATTTCTTATGTGTTTTTTTCTACATGTTGTTCGATAGCTAGTGTAGGACATGATCATGTGAACGCTTCCTTGTTTTTATTGAAAATTTCAGTGTGGAAGTAGCCAATCAAACAAGGAAGAGATATGATTTGATTGGCTTGCTTTTGTGCCTTGCGATCTTGGATATGGTGCACAATCAACTGGTAGGGTTGGCAATTTGTATTTGTGGGTTGTGTTTGTTTTGTGTCAAGTCATGATTAGACTATGTGGGTCAATCCGAACCTGACCGGTTAATTAAACGGGTTAGACCCAAAACCCTAACATGACCCATATAAATAACATGTGACACGACATGACCCGCTTAACCTGTTTAGTAATTAACTTGGACACAGCCCATTTCAACCTATTTTAACCTACTTCAGCCTGTTTAACCCATTTAATATAAACGGGTTGAGCTGACTCATATATTTATTTTTTAACCCAGTTAATATAATTTCATATATAATACAAAGATAACTATATAAATCATTCATAGTTACAACTGGATCCATGATAAAAGATTTTATTATCAATATCCAAACCAATAATATGGAAGAAGGGGTTGGCCCAAGTGGTGAAGGCCTTGGTATTGGGGTATCACTCCCTTCAAGGTCCAAGGCTCAACACCTCATGGGTGCAAACAATCTTTTGGGGCTACACCCCCTGGTGAAAAGCTAGTGATTTAATCAGTTCCGTGAAGGGAAACTTCCGAGGGTGCGGTGCATGAGACCAGGGTTTACTTTGCGGGAGTGGGTCCAAAGGGCCCTGCCTTGGAGAGGTTCCCCGACATAAAAAAAAAAAAAAAATCCAAACCTATAATATGGAAGAAAATTAATATTTTCATAAATTAAAATCACAAGGCATTGCTTATCGCCATTGAGGAGGGGCAGATCCAATCTGCTAAATCTACTTCTAGGAAAAAGAGGGAACTGAAACGTCTTAGTTGTTGAATCAATTATGACGGAAGGGAGGGGAGCACTTGCAAGAGAAGATCCAAGGGAAAGGCTGTTGTTCCCTATGGAGCCTAGAATTCTCTCTTGGAATATTAGGGGTCTTAATGATCCCAACAAGCGGTTGCGAGTGAAGAATCTCTTACGTCAATGGAAGCTGGATATGTTTGTTTGCAGGAAACGAAGATGGAATTCATAGATCGTAGCTTCATCACTAGCATTTGGGGCTGTCCATTTGTGAGATGGGTGTTTCTTGCCTCGGTGGGAGCATCCGGGGGCATCCTTATTATGTGGGACTCGAGGGTGGTTGAGTCTATTAAGGAATGTGTTGGAAATTACATGGTAGCGTGTTCGTTTAGAAACATGGAGGACAGCTTTTGTTGGGCTTTCATTGGTGTGTATGGGCCAAACATGGACACACATAGGAAGGTCTTATGGGAGGAGTTAGCGGGTTGGGCAGCTGGTGGAACTTACCATGGTGCATTGGTGGTGATTTTAATGTCACTAAATTTCCTAGTGAAAGATCGGGAGAAGTCCGACATAGCCAGGCAATGAACGAGTTTTCTAAATTTATCTTTGATATGGATCTGGTGGACTTACCACTTGGTGGTGGTGTGCACACTTGGTCTAATAATCGGGCATGGTCTCGTTTGGACAAATTTTTGGTGTCTCTTTCATGGAAGGCACATTACTCTGCAGTGTTACAGAAGAGAATGGATAGAGTTTGCTCGGACTATTTCCCCATTGTACTAGATTGTGGAGGCATTCACGAGGGTAAAAGCTACTTTAAGTTTGAAAATATGTGGCTGAAAGTTGAGGGATTTGTGGAGGACCTCATACTCTTTTGAGGGCTCACCCAACTTTATATAAGTTGGGAAATTGAAAACATTGAAGCGGAATTTGAAGAGGTGGAATGCTGAGGTCTTCGAGTATATTAATAATAAAAAAATGTCTCTTATGGAGGATTTAAAGGCTTTGGAGGAAAGGGAGGTGAGTGCTCCTCGTTCCGAAGAAGACTCTTGCAAGAAACTAGCTACCACTTTGGAGTTGGAGAAGGTGTTAAATCTTTCCATCGGTTGGCTAATTCTCAATGTAGGAATAATGCTATCGAGGTGCTTCACGTTGAGGGACATGTATATTCTGATCATGATGCTATTAAGAACCATATTGTTACTTACAGTACCACTGGCATCTTTGTTCATGCCAGTGTCACTATGCCTTCTGAGGGGGCTGTAGGGTCTCAGGCACCAATTGCAGATGAAGTTGGTACTTCTGTCCAAGGTTCTTTTTTAGTTGAAGGCGGGGGTCCTCCCAAGGTCTCGAGTACTTTGAAAGAACAGTTGAGCCTCTTATAGAAGATGCAAACGGGGTAACAGAAGATAGTACTTCCCCTCTTGAGGAATTAGACACGGCAAACGGGCAAGGATTGTCTAGGGGTGGAGCAAATACAAGCAATGTTGATGGAGGGGAGGAACCTGTATTGGTAACAGATGGAGGGGACAACAACCTTATAGTTGTTGAACAACCATTTGGTGGGAAGGAAATTCTCGATTTGTCATTAGTGCCTCGTGTGGTGGAAGGTTTAGAATTGTCGTTGGTGCCTCGTGTGGGGGAAGGTTTAGAGTCGGGAGTGCAGTCAGGTGCTATGGCTGGGGATAATGTCGTTCCCCTGGTTTCTCTTCCTCCGATTAACGATATAGCGGGTTCAACAACGGATTGGATTCTGAATAAAGATAACGGGTTTCTACAAACCCTGGGACTTTCATATGGAGAACATGGAGAATATGAAGACCAATTTAAAACACTACTCATTGCAATTAAGGGGAGCCACGCGCTTGAAACCAAATCTAAGTTTAAGAAAAGCAGGGAGTTAAAAAATCTTTCATGGGCAATCAACTATGATGCTAAGGGAGCTAGTTCAAGTCGAGGGAAGGCTAAAGGGAGGGCTTTCGGGTAGAGGTTTTTACAGAATCTAGGGGCTGGGGTCGGGGAGGACAATGTTGTATTTTGGGTATTGGTTTATTTTGGGTTTCTCATGGGCTTTTGGGTCATTAGGGGCTCTCTTGTATGGGCTAGGTATTTTTTTGTGTACAACCAGTGTACTTGGTTACTCCTATTGATATTTATATATATATATATATATATATAATATTATTACTTATAGAAAAAAAAAGATTTACTTGCTGAAAAATTCCTGTGGAGGCCCAAATTGGATGGTATGCGTTTTGAGAATCTTGATCAAGCTAGCTCTTCTGTGTGGTTGGAGAGACCTTTTGAAGCAGAGGAGGTTATGTGGGTGCTTTGTGGGATGGCCAAGGACAAAGTACTGGGGCCGATGGGTTTTCAATGGCCTTCTATCATGAGTGTTGGGATGTGGTGGGGGAGGATATTATGCAGGTTTTCCAGGAGCTATACACTTTTGATAAATTTGAAAAAAGCTCTAATGTGTCTTTCATTGCTCTCATCCCTAAGAAAGTTGGGGGCAGTGGAGGTGAAAGATTTTCGGCCTATTAGTCTCATTAATGGGGTGTTGATTGCCAATGAATGCCTGGATTGTAGACTCAAGGAGGGTACACTTGGTCTTTTGTGTAAGCGGGACATGGAGAAGGCATATGACCATGTAAATTGGGACTTTTTGTGCTATCTACTCGTGAGACGTGACTTCGGGGAGAGATGGATTTCATGGATTCGGCATTGTATAACTACAGTTCGCTACTCGGTTTTGGTGAATGGAGCACCAGAAGGATTTTTTTACAGCTCCAGGGGATTAAGACAAGGGGATTCACGCTCCCCTTTGTTGTTTGTCATTGTTATGGATGCATTGAGTCGCATGTTGAGTGTAGCTGTTAACAGAGGTTTTATTGCTGGATTTTCGGTGGGAGGGATTACCATATCTCACTTATTATTTGCTGATGACACGCTGCTGTTTTGTGAACTGGACAGTGTTCATATGCAGTACTTGAGAGCTGTATTGCTTTGTTTTGAAGCGGTCTCAGGTCTAAAGGTAACTTTCTCAAAGTCTGAAATGGTTCCTGTGGGTCGTGTGAACAATATTTAAGGCTTGGCAACTATCTTGGGTTGTAAGATTGCTTCATTGCCTTTGCACTATCTCGGTCTTCCTTTGGGGGTAGAGTTCTAGACAAAATCTATTTGGGATGGAGTGTTCGAAAAAATTGAAAGAAGATTGGCCGCGTGGAAATGGTTATATTTGTCCAAGGGTGGTAGATGGACTCTCATTAAGAGCACCTTATCTAATCTCCCCACTTATTTTCTATCCTTATTCCCGATACCCGCAAGTGTGGCTTCTCGTATTGAGAAAATTTTCCGTAATTTTTTTTGGGGAGGAATGGGGGATGAAACTAAATTCCATCTTGTGGGTTGGGATAAAGTTTGCTCTCCAATAAGATGTGGAGGCCTAGGGGTGCGTATTGTAAGGGTTTTCAACAAAACACTTTTGGGGAAATCGTTGCGGAGGTATCATAGTGAAGGAGAGGGCTTATGGAGAAAAGTGATAGTCTAAGTATGGGAGCATTCGGGGGGGTTGGTGCTCTAACGAAGTTAGGGGGGGCACATGGAGTGGGATTGTGGAAAAACATAAGAGCTGGATGGGACAGATTTTCTAAATTTTTTAGATTCGCAATTGGAAGCGGCAACAGTTTACTTTTGGCACGATGTGTGGTGCGGAGACATGGCTCTTAAGCAGGTGTTTCTTATGCTTTACCAAATTGCTTGTGGCTGATTTATCGGTGTGCTTTAATTTAATGGTGTTGTCCATTGGAATGTGAGATTTTCGACAGCAGCTCAAGATTGGGATTTGGACATGTTTACTGGTTTTTTTGATTCATTATATGCTATGTCAATTGGCAATGAGATGAGGGATAGGCTGTTGTGGAATCCAATTGGAAATAAAAAATTCTTGGTGCGCTCTTTTTATTCAGCTCTCTTGGGATTTCTAACGATCATAGCTATCCTTGGAAGGCTATTTGGAATTGCAAGGTAACCCCCCAAAATTGCTTTCTTCGTTTGGACGGCATCTATTGGGCGGATTTTCAGCTCGGATAATATGAGAACGTGGTCTCATTATATCAGATTGGTGCTATGTGTAAGAGTGATGGAGAATCAATTGATCATCTCTTATTACACTGTGAAGTGGCCTGGTGTTTATAGAATGAGGTCTTAAATAGGATAGGGGTGGCATGGGTCATGCCTGGAAGAATTAGGGATATTATGTGCTGCTAGAAAGGTATCGGGGGAAATGCCCAAATCGCTGCTGTGGAGAATGATCCCTCACTGCATTATGTGGTGCTTGTGGTTGGAGTGAAACAAGAGGTGTTTTGAAGATATGGAGCATTATGTGGATGAGCTGAAACGATTTTTCTACAACACACTTCTTTCTTGGGCTTTGGCCATTATTTGTAACACGGACAACCTTCATGATTTGCTTGTAACTCTTACTAGTACTTAGTTGTAATCAGGCATGTTCTTTGTATACCACTAGTGTACTCAGGCAATGCCTCTTATATCAATAAAATTTACTCTTATCTATATAAAAAAAGTTAAAATCACATATTAATGAAAAAAGTTTAATAGGTATTATGTAGTCAAATATTAATATTAATATTACATTTTCTCAACAAAAAAGAAGACATATAAGACTAAACATTTAAAACTTTGAAAAGATAATTTATTTGTATTATACGGGTTGATTGCGGATTTCATAGATTGATCCATTTATTAATCGTGTCTTATCAGGTTAACTTGTTTTAACCTCAACCCGCCAAACCCGCTTATTTTGTGTTGGGTTCACGGGTCGTGTCATGTATTGCCACCCCTAACTAGTATACAACCTGGAAGTAGCCAAAACAGCTTTATTCCTAAACAAGGACTCAACTGGAAGTAGCTAAAACAATCTGCAATAACCAACTGATATACAATCTGGAAGTAGCAAAACAAGCCGATAATATGAATTTGCTTTTGCTTTTGAGCTTTATGAGCTTAGATATGGTGCTCTTAAGGCATTTACTTCTGTACGCCTTGGTATATAGGGCAGTTTTGAACTTTTTAGAGACAACAGGTTTTTTGGAATTGAAGTGTTGACAGACCACGGTATTAACTCAGGCTTTATTCTTACAGGTACATGATTCTGATTCGATCAGCTCAGAAGAAATTACTCCGGTGATTACCATGGAAGAAATTTGCATTGAAGCTGGGTGTGGGGGGGTTTTCAATCCAATTCATTGCCACGAGAAGATTTCATGGCCATTATTGTTTATACTTGAATTTGCTGGAAGACTGTAAGTAGCCACTAGCACGCCAGGCTCATCAAATAAAACCCCTATTGTTGCAAGAAACTTATTCATATTCTCTTCATTAGAATTGAAAAGAAAAATATTTAGTTCACTTACTTTATAGTTCAACATTGGTAATAGCTTGTACTGTACTGAGACAAAGTAGAACTGATCAGTATTATACTAATGCAGCATTGAAACAGAAAGTAAGAATATGCAGAGTTTTTATTTTAAATTCATTGTACCGATAGACAAAATTAGAGGCGGATTAACGTTGTTGTGCTTATTCTTGTCCCTGGAACTAATACTCCACGTATAGTGTTACTGATTATTCTCATATCCCAGAAAGCTGGTGATATTTTGTGAATGTATTGGGAATACATTTTGGGGTACCAATCAGGTTGCATCATCCCCTATCCTCAGTTGCAAACTGTATGGAATTGTCGTGAACTCAAACCCAGACCCTTGGTGGTTGGGTATGCTTTTCGGTTCACATTTCTGATTCTACAATCTCGACTTGGCAGACTTTGATTCGAACACACACTCTCCCTTGGCTGGATCCTCTTCATTTTTAGCCTCAACAGTGAAGAGGACCCAGGAAAAACCGAAGGTCACCGAAAGAAATTGTCAGCTCTCTTATTTTTTTAAGCAGCCCATATACATTTGTTAAAAGACAAATAATATAACCCTAGGGGTTGGCTCAATTGGTAAAGGTCTTGGACTTGCTCAAGTGGTAAAGGCCTTAGATTTGGGGGTATGTTTCCCTAGGTCTAAAGATTTTTTCCTTGAATAATTATCCAATGTGCACTTGCGAAAAATTCCTTACCGAGTACTCGTGCATTTCCAAAATTAGTTGGGATGATGTTCCTGAACACTCGGACCAGTACCAATAAAAACTTACATAGGCTTGCACAAATAATTGCATTTGCATGATATCCGAAATTTTTATAATCATCAAAAAATACATTCATATTTTCTGCTACTTTTTCTCATTTTTACAGGTAATTACGCATCACCCACAACACTCAGGTAATATTTATAACTACCATCTCTCTAATTTCATTTCTCAAGTCAAAGTTGCTAAAGGCAACATAAAATAATCTAGAATAATGATATATACAAATTCAAAATTTACACTATTCTTTTATAAAAAAGTGAACTCTATCGTAAAAAAATAAAAAAATAAAAAAAAATTAAAAGATTGGTACAAAACTCCTGCATTTGAAGCTTGTTTTGGCATTTTGCAGTAATCTAATCCATTTTAGCAGCACAAGCTAGCTCACCAGTTATCCCGACACCAACTACTGCAACACTCCCAACAACCCCAACCACTACTACTCTTCTAATTCACTGATCATTCTCTTCACCAAAACTACTGATCTTCTGGCCGTACCACTTCTTGCATCATATTATCCTTAACCCATGAAACATGCCAACTTAATTCATTCTTCAGTTCTTCTGATCTCCAAAGCAAGATCGTTGGCGATTCACTTAGTTCATATTATCCTTAGCTAGCTTGGATCGAGTTCAGCGACTCTGAACTTGATCCAAGCTAGCTAGCTAGGCAAGTACTACTCGAAATTCAAGTTGATATCCAAGGGAATGTATTTATCTCATTAATTCCCTCATCATTCGCACCATTAAATTATTTTTCTAAGCTTACAAATGCATGTAAACCTAGATGTCGTAGGTTTACAAAGAGAATTTACGAAAATAAAATTTATATACCAATGTTGGTTTATTAGATATTCTTTATGATAAAACGAGTTTCACAATCAAATGTTTTATAATAAATTGTAAAGAGATTTCATAAAAATATACTCGCAAACTGATGTAGCTTAATGTGATACATTAGATTGTAAAAATATATTGATTATAAAGTAGATCTATCATATCATATGAAACTATGTTAGTTTGAACGTATATCAGATATTTTTGTTTTGTCTGTATATTCAAAATATTATGCATGTATTTTCAGAAACTCAACCAGCGGAAAATGGAAGAAAATGAACTAACACGTTGTAAGGTGGTGACCTATACCATAGTTAGGAAAAGAAAAAATCATTTTCCAAGTCCGAAGTTCGAGAGTCCATAAATTATAATGATGAAAACATTGGAGTTTTGATTTTTTATAACTATAATTAATCCCACAATAATAAATATTCTCTTATAATTTTTTAATGTGATATTAAATTATTAATAAATTATCTATCATTCAACCATATGATGCCACATAAGAAGATGATAAATAGAAATTTTTATAAAGAAAGATGATGGAGCCACCAAATTTTTATGCACATATTTTGTACCCATTTTTTTAAATTTTTTTTTACTTATTAAAAAACCATAGTTTGTAAATTTTATTTTTTTAAATATTTAAAATGATTTGAAGAAAAAAAAATTATAATCTTCGATGGGAGTAGCAGTCTTTTATAAAACAAACACTAATTCAATGTGAAGTAATCAATATTTGTTGGTAATCGTATTAAATAATTAAAGAAATGGGCTGAAGGAAAAAAAGAAAAGAAAAGTGAATTCAATATGAACTTAATTCAGTAAACACAGTTCGTGGGAATTCAGGCTAAAACCAGTCTTATCTTAGCTTTGAAAATCTTAGGGAATCCACGTAAGTGGTTCTTGTAACGTGTCAGATGGATTTTCTACTTGCGTGGATTATGGTATCTATCGTGTAATACAAGTGGCAATCGTTTATTGGACAAGAAGTAATCAACGAGGCTAAGTGATACAGAGGGTGCCAAGTGGACAAAGAGAACTAAAATCCCTAAGTGTGACAACCAATGGGAATACAGATATTGATCTTTGAAGATAAGGACCCCTAGCTTCCTCCCATACCCAACTCGATCGTATTTATAAAACCCATCAAGCTCCAACACAAATACCCATCACTACCTCTCTCCCATTATTGTTTCTTACACTATTCTTTACGATTTACAACAATGGCTGCTTCAGCAATGGCTCTCTCTTCTCCATCATTTGCCGGCAAGGCAGTCAAGCTTGCTCCATCCACCCCCGAGCTCGGTGTTGGACGGGTCACCATGAGGAAAGCTACCTCCAAGTCCGTTTCCTCTGGAAGTCCATGGTACGGTCCAGACCGTGTCAAGTATTTGGGCCCATTTTCTGGTGAGCCCCCATCCTACCTTACTGGAGAATTTCCTGGTGATTACGGTTGGGACACTGCTGGGTTATCAGCTGATCCAGAAACTTTTGCCAAGAACCGGGAACTTGAGGTCATCCACTCTAGGTGGGCCATGCTTGGAGCCCTTGGATGCGTCTTCCCCGAGCTCTTGGCCCGTAATGGAGTCAAGTTCGGAGAGGCCGTGTGGTTTAAGGCTGGAGCCCAAATCTTCAGCGAGGGTGGCCTTGACTACTTAGGCAACCCAAGCTTGGTCCATGCACAAAGCATTTTGGCCATTTGGGCCACACAAGTTATCTTGATGGGTGCTGTTGAGGGTTACCGTATTGCTGGGGGACCCTTGGGTGAAGTGACTGATCCAATTTACCCAGGTGGAAGCTTTGATCCCTTGGGCCTTGCTGATGATCCAGAGGCTTTTGCTGAGCTTAAGGTGAAGGAGCTCAAGAATGGAAGATTGGCCATGTTCTCCATGTTCGGATTCTTTGTGCAAGCCATTGTTACCGGAAAGGGACCCTTGGAAAACCTCGCCGACCACCTTGCCGACCCCGTGAACAACAATGCTTGGGCCTATGCAACCAACTTCGTCCCCGGAAAGTGAGCAACAAATTAATGTTGTGACCCCATGAAATTATTTTCCTCCAATTTGAGTGTGAATTTGAGATCAGTGATGTAAATTGGTATGAAAGAAGAGCACTAAATGTGAAATATTACTTGTACTACTAATATTATGAATGCCATTATCATTCTATTTCCAAGCTCATCTGTTTCATTCAATATTTCCTTTAATTGAAATTTCCTTTGTCTAGCGGAGCCTATCATCATCATCATCATCAATTTGGTTAATTATATTTTTATTTTATTTTTTAATTCTATTTATAACCCGAGATCATGAAGTTATTTAAACTTGACTTTATTTGATTTGTAATTATATCTAATTATAGTAGATTTGGATTAAAAAAAAAAACGATGTGTTTTTGGATATGTACGTAGAAGTCGGCTCATGTGCAATATATATGAGTAATGCTAGATACAGTCCCCATTTGGGGACTGCATTGCAAGCCTAGATATTTTTAGAATTAATTTAAAATGGTATAAGGTAATAGAAAATGTCCCTATTAGTTATTTCTTAATCTTCTAAAAGAATAAAAGTTTTTGAGTGGCAATTCAATTTCTAGTTAATTCATATCACAAATGGTTATTAAAAAAAAAAAAAAAAACAAGAATCATGCATGTTGTATAGGACCAAGTCCTAGGTGCCCATAACATATATAGTGAGTGACCAAAAATTTCTATCAAGATATTGAATAAAAAGGATGTGCTATAGAGTAAAATACAATTAATTGTTACAAATCTTTAAAATTTCATAATTCCTAATATAGTAATTAATATGATCTTTCAAATTATTATAATTTTATAATTATTTTAAGTAAAAAATTATAAAAAAAGAAAAAAAATATATATATTACAGAAAATTGAGAAATCTGATCGATAACTCATGTGTTTTGCTCATTTGATTGAGATTTGCGGCATTTTCCCTATGTAATTCATTTTAAGAATTACCTCTTGTTCGTATCCACCTGACTTAACGGAAAACTTGTGATAGTACGTAAACTACGTACCACGCAAAAAATCATTTTTTCTAATAATTTAAAGATGAGTATTGTTATACACTTCCATCTCATTCTATTTCCATTTCACTGTATAAGATGGGACACATTTATTAAAATTAGATGATAAATAATTACTACAAATAAACTGTTTATTTGTGACTAATTATTTCTTGTAAAAATGATTATTTTCTGTTAAAATGAGTCTGTTTCTGTCGTATATAGTTATTATCGTCACAAATAATCTGTTACAAATGCTTGTTTATCTAATAAAAAATTATCTAATAATGATAAATATACTATATTGTATATTACATAATAGAATGAAAGTAAAATAATAGTATAGTGTATAATATTTTCCGTTTAAAAAGTCAAAGCAACCCCATGTTTTTTCGTATTGCTTTTTTGAACCTGTAATTATGCACCTTTTCTTAAGCATTTGTATTATAAAAAACTATGATCACTTTGAATATGATCGTCAGCTTGTTTAATCTAGTTTTGCTTCATTCTTTCTCTTTTATATTATCTTTCCACTATATTTCTGACTCTACTTGAAAATAAATATATTTCTTTTTGTAACATCCGGGTCTAGCACTAAGCTTTTTTTTTTTTTTTTTAATATTTTGGATTAAGTATGTGAAAAGCCAAGCACTATTTTATGGGCCGAGAAAATTTAAAGAATAACTCATTTATTTTGATTTACTACCAGTCATGGGCCCAATTATTTTTATATGGACCAAAAAGCCCAAATCCATGACATTTTTCTTTTTGACCCCAGTCTCTTTTCATCTAGGGTTTTCTTTTACATTCAATCACCTATTTATTCACAAGTTAACTTCATAGTTCACACACATTCCTCATGCTTTTATCGTTCGTCTTCAAATCTAGATTAAATTGCCGCTGCTGCCCTCTTCAGCCACCCCGTTGATGTCATCTTCCCCGTCTGCCACCATGCATCGCATCTCGGCCACCTACAAAGACGCTGCTTAGCCACAACCGAGAGTCGGACAAACCAAAACTACATCGTAGCCTCCCACGTAGTTGCACCCTCACTGCCTCCCCGTAGCCCACTGCCTCCATTACGTCCAGCAGCCTTGACACCCCGAAGCCAAGCCAACCACGTCGCTGCTCCTCCCTCAGATCACCACCATGCCCAGCCCACACGAAACCGTAAGCACCTCTGTTTTGGCTCTAAAAAAACAGAGTATTTTGTCTCAAATACCCACTGCCCTTAAGCCACTACCCACGCAGCCGCATAAGACGCCGTTGACAGCAGAAGGCGTCGGAGGACTAGCCTCCACCGTTGGATGCTGCCCTGGGTGACCCTAGTCCGTAGCTCCCCATTGTACTCAGTGTGTAAGTCCTCCCTCTCGCCATGGTCTCTCTCTCTCTCTCTCTCTCTCTCTCTCATCTCTCCCCATTGTACTCAGTGCGTAAGTCCTCCCTCTCGCCATGGTCTCTCTCTCTCTCTCTCTCTCTCTCTCTCTCTCAGTGTTTCGCCGCCGTGTCTCAGCCACCTCCCACTAGCCTGCCTTGTCGCGACCTCTTTCAGTCACGGTGACCCTCCATCGCATACATAGTCTCTGTTTTTATTCAAAGCATTTTGTTTTTACGTGAGTGTAACACTGTAATTGCATGCTTCTAAGCCATATTTTTACACTAATATCGTTAATTATTTTTTTTTACCCTTTGAATTGCAAGTTATGCTAATGTGTTTTAAAATTTTAGTATGTGTTAATAAACTCTTATTTAATTATGATTACAGAAATCATTTAAATATTTTAACATGTTATTAATTAAAGTTTTATTTTAAGAGTAAATGATAATGGTGTAATGTTATTTTTACACTTTAGATATGATTTAGTCTATTAAAAAATAGTTATAGTTTATTTTAAAATATTTTGGGATAATTATATCATCTAGTATTAAACTTTATAGTTTGTTTTCAATAGTAAATAGGTCAGACTTTTAAATGTTTTAGTTAAAGTTATTAAATGGACATTGATGATTTTATAAAGTGATGATTTATTTTGAGGTTATGAGAATTTAGGTCTTGAGGAATTAAAATAGGTTATTTTAGAAGTTTAGGCTTAAATATCGAAATACGTGCTTGATTGAAAATTTACAGAAATTACGTGATTATTTTATAGGTGACGATTAATTATTGTACGGCATTTTTGAGGAAAATTTTGAAAAAGCTAAGAAGTCTAGGTAAGCGGGGTTCATTTGCTGGATTTTGCATAAAAATAAAATGGACTGAGGTTGATTTTGAAAAATATGCATGTTTGGTTATGAAAAAAAACTTGAACTACCTCAGTTATTTGTTCTGCATTACTCATAAGATTTTATTTAAGAATAAAGTATTCTTTGGCATGACTGGTATAGACATGAGCTATTTTGGCATTGTGTTTCTGAACTGTGCAAAAGAGAGCGAACATGAAATTTTGTGTATAAATTATGTTTTTGTGATCTGATTCTATTCTGTTCTGAAGATGTTCAGTACTCTGATATGATATGATGTGATTTCTGAAAAATCTCTGGCATAACATTCTGTTTCTATTTATGTTCCGTTCTAACCTTACCACGGGTGTAAAACTGTGGCCTCTGTTCAGGTTGGTACTAACTTTTCTGTTTCTGATGCACCAACTTTGAAAGCAAAATGGTTTTCTGCGTGGTCTTTCCTGTGTGCACACTCGAGGCTCCGAGAATAATAAGGGAAGATTCACATTCTGTTTCTGCTTGGTTGGCTGCCGAGATTTGCATAACCCTACCACGGGGGTTAAACATGGTATCTGTTCTGATATGATAAGATTGTGATGTTTCAGTTTATGCTATGCCAAAGAGATTTTGATTATGAATATTTTTTAACTTTCGCTCTGATATTTTTGATAACATGTTTTGACTCTGCATTCTAAAAATAAAAAGTATTTTGTTCTGCATTCCGAACTTTGTAAATGCTCATGTTTACACACTAGCATATGTTCTCTGCTTACTGAGTTGTTGATAATTAATCACTTATCTCCAAATGTTTTTCAGATGATTTTGATGGTTCAGCTATAGAACAAGAGTATGAAGTTTTAGCAAGGTATGAGGATCGTAGAGAAATAAGTGTCCAAGGGTACAAATACTTATTTGAGAGTCATAGTTAGTAAATTGATTATTTTCGGATATTTTGATGTGTTGGGTTAAGGATATTTTCGAGTCTTTGGAGAGTTTCTAATTTATTGTATTGAGAATTTCTTTGTTGTTTCGGTGAAAGCACATGTATATTTGGGTTGAGCAAATGAATTAATATTTTATTGAGTTTTCTGGATTTTATAGTTGCGGTATTAGAATTGATATTAAGTATTAAGAGATAACTCTCCGAACCTCCGGGATCGGGGCGTTACACTTTTGCCATAAAATGTCTTCGATTTACATCCTGCATGTGTCCAATAATCCGCCCTTTAAATGTGATAACCTGAAAAAATTATTTCGCGAACTTGCTTAAACTTGAATTTTTTTGGATTGCTTTAAATGATCAATGAATTTTATAAGGTTGACTGCCTTTATATATCTATCTATTTTCCAAATTCGAACAAAACTCAACTTCATATGCCCCTTAACTTTTGTAAAATAAAATACATAAACAAAAAGTTAAAAGATTTCATTGTAAGGACCAATCATACTAAAGTGTTTTACACTTCCTCATCTTTATTCCATCACTAAATCAAACAGTAATGTGAAGATCAAGCTATAATGCTAATATAATTATACATGCAGGGCTGATGATATTGCACTCATTCTGCATTCAGACCCTTTCTGTTATCTAAGGGGCAACAGCATCAGAGTTTTATTGCAAATCATTGTTATAATCTTCAGCAAGAGAGTACTAGCACTTGTTTTGGTGCTATATGCGCTTGCTAAGCTTCAAAAGGATAGACAAAACCTCATTTATGTCGGGTCGATCCTCAGGATTTGGGTGAGTGCAGAACAATGCTAGTTTTAGTAGCTCCTCCTGCACTTCCTCATGCTCCTTAGCGATATTCTGCACGAGCGTGGGGTCCAGAATCTGATGAAGACCCTCCTTCATTCCATTTTCAAGAGCTTTCTCCACGAGTTGCCTCAAACTGATCGGCAATCCATCCTCTTCTGTGACTCTCGTTGGCCTTCGTTTTGTTAGAAACTCCATGACAATTGTACCAAAGCTGAATATGTCTACTTTGGTACTGACTTTTGTCATATACGCAAACTCTGGTGAGAAAACAAACATGTTGTCAGTTTAGTAGGAACTGAGAAATGCTGTTTTCTTAGAGTTTATAATAAGGAGATGATTTTGCAATTGATAGGAAGAAGAATGGGGATAAACTTCGCAAGTGAGAAAGGGCTAGAAGGAGTTACCTGGTGCCAAGTAGCCAATAGTGCCCTCAAATGCTGATGACGAGGAAAGGCTGCTTCCATCTTCAAGGTGAACACCTAAGATTCGAGCAGTTCCAAAGTCGCTCACATGGGCCTCCCAATCTTCATCCAAAAGAACGTTAGAAGGCTTCATGTCGCAATGAACTATTGGGAAATCATAACCAGAATGCAAGTAGTCCAACCCAGTTGCAATGGAAATGAAAACTCTGATTCTCTCTGACAAAGTCCACCTCGACTGATCCACATTGGGGTCATGTATAATGGTATCCAAGTTCCCATTCTCCATGTATTCCAGAACTAAGGCCTTTAGCTTTCCACTCTCCCAAGCATAGCCCAGAACCTTCACCAAATTCCTATGCCGCAGTTGTTTCAGGGTGTTGATCTCTCTATTGAAGCACTTATCAGACTCTTCAGAGAACTGATGCAAATTCAGCTTTTTCACAGCTACGATCCTCCCATCTTCTAGTCGACCCTTGTACACAGTGCTCAAACGGCTGGCTCCGATAATGTTGTTATCATTAAAGAAACTGGTAGCATTTTCTATTTCCCTTGTTTCAAACCTCTCGAGGATCAATGCTGGCGTGTAATCTGATTCAGGATTTTCAACCCCTTTTGATTTGCATAACTTGGTATGCCATTTGAGGATTATAATTCCAAACACTAGAAGCAAAAGTAGAAATATAGATCCAAGTACCACAAGAACTAACACAGTCGTCTTGGATAGCTGATGTGAACTCGTCTGTCTGCAGGACCTAAGGAATTCAGTTCCGCATAGATCTGGGTTTCCCATCAAATTGGAAGTGTTAATGCGTCGAAAGATTCCAGTTTCTGGAACATGGCCTTCAAGTTTATTGAAAGAAAGGTTCAGATGTTTCAAGGAGGAAAGATTAGAAAAGCTCTCAGGGATAATGCCCTTCAACTGATTCTGAGAAAGGTCCAGGGAGTTGAGGTGCTTTAGACTTGCTAGGTCTTCAGGGATTCCACCGTCTAAATTATTCCTCGAAAGGTTCAAGCTAGTGAGCGCATACATTCGAGCAAAAGCTTGAGCTGGAATTGGACCAGAAAGTTTGTTCCCTGACAGATCAAGAGAGAACAAATTTCTGCAGCCACTTAGTGTTTTAGGAATGATCCCCGAAAGATTATTGTTTGAGATTTCAATAGCCTGTGCCATTTCCAACATACCAAGCTCATCTGGAAGAGTTCCAGCCAAGAAATTGTATGAGAAGTTCAGATATATCTGCAAGCCTTTCATACTTGCGATCACAGATGCAGGTATTGATCCTGTGAGATGGTTGTGGGAGAGATCCAAAGTCATCAGCCGATTAAGATGCCCCAGGTTTCTTGGAATGGAACCATTAAGCATGTTGCCTTGGAGGTTTAAATATGTAAGCTGCTCAAGTTTTGAAACTGAATCCGGAATGGGACCCTCGAACCTATTGAACATCAGCCCAAGCTCACTAAGCTGTCTCAGATCAGATATTTTATCAGGTATTGCACCCTCTAGCGCATTGTCATTCAGGTACAGCCCTTGAAGGATGGAAAGATTACATAATTCTGATGGAACTAGGCCTGAAAAACTATTTCCACCAAGTGATAGGATGATAAGTTGACTTAAATTGCCAATCTCACGTGGGATTGGCCCTGTGAGTGAATTTGTATAGGCTTGCAATTTCTGGAGATTAGAAAGCTTGCCAATACCAGGCTTTAGCGGACCACTAAAATTGTTCCGTGACAAATCTAAAGTTTGGATATTCGAGCAATTGAAGAGGTCATCCGGGATTTCCCCTGACATTTTATTGATAGAAAGCATTAGGTGAGTAAGATTTCGCAACTGCCCGAAACCCTGGGGAATTTTACCTGTTATTTTGTTAGAAGCTAAATTTATGACTAGAACATGGGTGCAGTTGATGATACTAGATGGAATGGATCCCTCGAGAAGGTTGGAGCTCAAGGTCAGGTTCTTCAAATTGTAAAGCAATCCAATATCCGATGGAAGCTTCCCTGTGAGGAAATTGAAGCTAATAGACAAGTAAGTTAGATTTGTCAAGTCTGTCAATGAGGAAGGAATCTCCCCAGTTAACTTATTTGAATGTAAGGTCAAAACTTGCAATGATCTCAATGATCCTAGCTCAGAGGGTACTGTTCCAGTTAACTCATTCTCTGATAGTCCTAAATGGGTTAAAGATTTCAATTGGAGTAAGGAGGTGGGAATGGTAGAATTTAACCTATTCTTGTACAACCGCAAACTTTCAAGGTGAACTAAGTTTCCAAGGTCAATGGGAATGTTTCCAGTGAGCTGATTGGTGAATAGTTCTAGACCAACAAGCTTTTTGCAGCGACCTAGTTCGGAGGGTATTTTTCCAACAAGGGAATTTTCAAACAACTGAAGATACTTTAAATTTGACAAGTTCCCTATCTGATGAGGTATTACTCCAGAGAATCGGTTATGACTTAGGTCTAAAACTTGCAAAGATTCCAACTTACCAATGGACTCGGGGATAGAACCAACCAAATTGTTCTCATACAGACCCAAAAGTAGAAGGTTAGCTAGATTACCTATGTTTGATGGGATTGTGCCGGTGAGATTGTTAAAATCGACACTAATTCCTAACAATGATGTGCAGTTGCAAATACTTTCAGGGATATTTCCATTCAGAAAGTTTCCCCCTAAATCTAGTAACTGCAGATTTTCGAGGTTTCCGAGTTCTGGTGGAATTGGACCTGAAAGAGAATTTGCGTAAAGAACAAGCTGAGAGAGCTGGGAGCAAAGTCCCAACTGAGCTGGAATGTGGCCAGTGAAGGAATTCGAAGTTAAATCAAGAACCTGGAGGCTTGACAGGTTTCCAAGGAATGGTGTGATTTCACCTTTGAGCTGCTTCTCAAGCAGAGAAATGGAAATGACATGATTTGATAAAGGGTCACAAGCAATACCAGACCAGTTGCAGTGGTGAGTGCTGTCAGTCCAGTCCTCAAGTGCTCCAAATGGATCATTTCTTATGGAACTCTTAAAAGCCTTCAAAGCCGCAATCTGAACTTCTAAGCTTGATTCTTCCGATAGAACAGTCACTAGAACAGCACAAGTTACGACTATTGCCAAACTGATACTTTTAGGTGCCATTGCTATAGATCAAATGCTAGATACTGATATATGGAAGAATGAAGATGAATTGAAAGAAGCATTTATAATAAAAAACCAGCTAATAGTTGACGCCACAAACCTTGACTCTTTCCAAACAAATATTGTCACTGCATGGAAGAAAAACTCGGTTCTCTGAATCATAAAGAGAAACCTATTTTTGATAATACAGCACAACTTGAAACATATCCAAAAGCAAATGGAGGTACAAACGAAAACATGGCCCACTTTTCCTTCCATAATGTGGAAACAAATCCCATATATATTGGTTGCATATCAAGTTGCCTTTACTCATTTAGCTGGATGGAACCAATGAGTAAAGTAGCAAGATAGGATGGTGGGCGGGAAAAGTTCATTAATCTAAGCTAAAAACAAAGATTTCTAAACAAGGGTCAGTGGAGAAACTAATGCAGAAGCAGCACACTGATCTTTGAAATCTAGCATTGTAGTTTGGCGTAGCGTGGTATACGCGGTTTTGACTAAGCAGTACTTGACAAACACGAGTACTAGGACAAGTTGCAAGTTAACTTCCAAAATGATGGGTTGGCCGCGCCCGCCGTGGCGCTCCTAAGCAAGTGGAGGGAAAGGACAGGAGATATTGGAAACAAATGGAGATTGAGATAGCTACCGACTTGTCTGTGGGGCCATTTCTGACCAATATTAATATTACTTATCTTTTTCTTGAGGGTTTGATTGGATGTTGGGAGTTTGAAGGTGCAGTGATTGATTGATATATTAATTATTATGGAGTTTTTGGTTGCTTGAGCCTTGAATCATGCATGTCCTTCGTAAGGAAAAACTTCAGGTGCCTTAAGGTTAGGTTTGGGAGATGAGATGAAAATTTTGTATTTTGTTTTGAAGTTTAAAATATTAAGTTTTAATATTATTATTGTTTTGGAATTTGAAAAAGGTGTATTGAAATTTTAAAAAGTTGAATTATTTATTATATTTTGTATGGGGATTTGAAAAATGTGTAATGATGAGATGAGATGAGATGAGAATTTTGTGTTTTGTTTGATGTACCAAACCTGCCTTAGACCACTCGACCAAATGTTTAACCAAATTAAAGAGAAGGGAGAGACCAAATGTTAATGATCTAGATGTGTCATTCCTTTCTTTAAAACACGCTTCAAGAAAAAACTTATTTGCAATAAAAATGACCATTGCCTATCAAAATGAGTCATTCTCATTGTAAAATGTCATTTTCATTGCAAATAATTCGTTATAAATAGTCATTTTTCATATAATGTACTTAAGTCTTGAGATATAGCGCTCGACTCTTATTCCACCAAGACCAGAAAAATTCCATGACCAGAAAAAGTGGTTAGATGAGATCTAGTAAGGTGCATAAAACTCTATATATCTCTGAACGTTTAGATAGTGAGTTGAGATGAAAATTAAAGATTTGAAATAGAAAAGTGTTTGTGTTTATAGTTTTTTATTATTGAGATGAAATGAGTTGGGAGGATTTAGCAATCCAAACGAGGCCTAAATGATAGTCCACATCTGTCATTTGATATGCCATCCTTGAAAGACATGCGTATTAAAAATTAAAAATAGTATAAAAGAATACAAATTTGAGAAGATTTAGAAGAACATAAAAACAAAAAAATAAAAAACTTGAAACCAAAAAATGAAACTTAAAAATGATAAATTACATGTTGATTAGGTGAAAGTATGTGGCGTAATCCTTACATGTTGAATTTCTTATAATAGTATGCTCTGTTTTCATAACATGTATGTGTAAATGAATGGTGGAAGAAAAATACATTAGTTTTACGTCATTGCTTAATGGATGAACTTGCAACGTCCTTGATTTCTTTCTATTTATGTCAAAATATACAACCATTAAAGAGCCGGTGCTGTGTGTAGGGAGACCATTACACTGCCCCCTCATTCACAAAATGAGATTATGGAGTTCAATGGGCCAACTTCCTAGCCCATTATGGGCCCACAACTAAATGACTATGCTATTCCACCCTAAGAGAATAAAAACAACACTCCATACCCAATAGATTTGGATTCATTATTTGGGCTTGCTTGATTATTATTGAGAAATATACAAAAGGTTTATTCCTTTCTAATTATTGTCCTAATTAATGATTTATTGTTGTCCTTGATTCCTGAATTTCTTTTATTTCTCTCGTTCTTTTTATTTTATTTTATTTGAGGCCCTCTTTAAATTTAGTATATTTTATAAAATTCAAGGAATTAATGATTTTTGTAAAATCAGTGTAATTTCAATTCTTAAGTGTTAAGTACAAATTTGGAGTCAAAGCGATGGAAGGTGAAAAGCATGCACAAACCCCTAGACCACTTGAGAGTTTATAAGAGCACCCTCATCTGGTTTCCTAAACTCCCATATTTTCTAAATCTTGGAGAAAAAACTTGGGAGAAACTAAGATTTCCCCTCCCACCTAGATCCCTATATTAGGGATCCTATTTTGGGTTGGTACAATGGTTCCTCATAGCACATCCCCAACTTATTTGTTTATTCTTTCCTGCTGTTGGTCCAGCGTGAAACTCCCTCTTGACGCTGTCTTTCATATCGGCCCTCTCTCGCACCGTTTTCCACTATCGACAGTAGCCCCTTCGATCGGATTCTATATGTAAGTCTCTGTCTTTCTCTCTCGCTCAAATGAAATACACACTCTCAAGCTCTCTTAGTTTTGCGATGGCTTTCATATGAGATAAATCCTAGTTTTGAATCCCTACTTTGCATTATGTATTCATTGGATCTTTCTGAGATGAAAATCGAAAACCCTAGCTCAAACTGACGGTTGGATTTGGTATCTCACTTCTCTCTGTCTGTGAGCTTTTCTAGGGTTTCACCAACTAAGATTGTGTTACAAATTTGAAAAAAAAATGTAGGGCAAATCTATTCGAGCAGCTTCTTTGATTTATACTTTATGAATCATTTGTGATTCTGAGATGTGGCCATGAGATTTTCTGGAAGTTGTTGTGCTTTGGTTGCCACTATAATTTTCGTGCTCTTATTGTTCTTTGTGATTTTAGTCATTGTCATTCTATGTTGCTTGGATTGAATTTGAGCCACTATGATTCAAACGTATGTTATGAATTGAGCCCCCACTTGTGTTGATTCTGAGGGATGGAAGCTTATTGTTGTTCCTCTGTAATTGAATATAATTTTATTCAATTTTGGTGATTCTGTTGTTCTATGTTATCTATGATTTTACCCACTGTCATTCAAACCTAGGCTGTGAATTGAGCCCAAAGCTGTTGGGGATGGAAGTTTATTGCTGTGTCTCTGCAATTGATTGTAGTTTCATTAAATTTTGGTGATTCTGTTATTCTAAGTTATCTGTGATTTTACCCATTGTAATTCTATGTTGTTTGAGTGGAATTTAAGCCAATGATATTGAAAACATATGATGTGATTTGAACCACTTATGTCTTGATTCTGTGATGGAAAGGTAGCTGTTTTTGTGCCTTTGTGATTTGAGGAATCTATTGCTGTGATATTTGAATATTGAAAAATCTATTCATGTGATTTGTGGACAATATTTTGAGCTGGGATATTTTGTTGTTTACAGATGTCAGTTGTGATCTCTTCTACACCTATGGCTGCATCAGCAATGGCTCTCTCTTCTCCATCATTCGCCGGCAAGGCAGTCAAGCTTGCTCCATCCACCCCCGAGCTCGGTGTTGGACGGGTCACCATGAGGAAAGCTATCTCCAAGTCCGTTTCCTCTGGAAGTCCATGGTATGGTCTAGACCGTGTCAAGTATTTGGGTCCCTTTTCTGGTGAGCCCCCATCCTACCTTACCGGAGAATTCCCTGGTGATTACGGTTGGGATACTGCTGGGTTATCAGCTGATCCAGAAACCTTTGCCAAGAACAGGGAACTTGAGGTCATCCACTCTAGGTGGGCCATGCTAGGAGCCCTTGGATGCGTCTTCCCCGAGCTCTTGGCCCGTAATGGAGTCAAGTTCGGAGAGGACGTGTGGTTTAAGGCTGGAGCCCAAATCTTCAGCGAGGGTGGCCTTGACTACTTAGGCAACCCAAGCTTGGTCCATGCACAAAGCATTTTGGCCATCTGGGCCACACAAGTTATCTTGATGGGTGCTGTTGAGGGTTACCGTATTGCTGGGGGACCCTTGGGTGAAGTGACTGATCCAATTTACCCAGGTGGAAGCTTTGATCCCTTGGGCCTTGCTGATGATCCAGAGGCTTTTGCTGAGCTTAAGGTGAAGGAGCTCAAGAATGGAAGATTGGCCATGTTCTCCATGTTCGGATTCTTTGTGCAAGCCATTGTTACCGGAAAGGGACCCTTGGAAAACCTCGCCAACCACCTTGCCGACCCCGTGAACAACAATGCTTGGGCCTATGCAACCAACTTCGTCCCCGGAAAGTGAGCAACAAATTAATGTTGTGACCCCATGAAATTATTTTCCTCCAATTTGAGTGTGAATTTGAGATCAGTGATGTAAATTGGTATGAAAGAAGAGCACTAAATGTGAAATATTACTTGTACTACTAATATTATGAATGCCATTATCATTCTATTTCCAAGCTCATCTGTTTCATTCAATATTTCCTTTAATTGAAATTTCCTTTGTCTAGCGGAGCCTATCATCATCATCATCATCAATTTGGTTAATTATATTTTTATTTTATTTTTTAATTCTATTTATAACCCGAGATCATGAAGTTATTTAAACTTGACTTTATTTGATTTGTAATTATATCTAATTATAGTAGATTTGGATTAAAAAAAAAAACGATGTGTTTTTGGATATGTACGTAGAAGTCGGCTCATGTGCAATATATATGAGTAATGCTAGATACAGTCCCCATTTGGGGACTGCATTGCAAGCCTAGATATTTTTAGAATTAATTTAAAATGGTATAAGGTAATAGAAAATGTCCCTATTAGTTATTTCTTAATCTTCTAAAAGAATAAAAGTTTTTGAGTGGCAATTCAATTTCTAGTTAATTCATATCACAAATGGTTATTAAAAAAAAAAAAAAAAACAAGAATCATGCATGTTGTATAGGACCAAGTCCTAGGTGCCCATAACATATATAGTGAGTGACCAAAAATTTCTATCAAGATATTGAATAAAAAGGATGTGCTATAGAGTAAAATACAATTAATTGTTACAAATCTTTAAAATTTCATAATTCCTAATATAGTAATTAATATGATCTTTCAAATTATTATAATTTTATAATTATTTTAAGTAAAAAATTATAAAAAAAGAAAAAAAATATATATATTACAGAAAATTGAGAAATCTGATCGATAACTCGTGTTTTGCTCATTTGATTGAGATTTGCGGCATTTTCCCTATGTAATTCATTTTAAGAATTACCTCTTGTTCGTATCCACCTGACTTAACGGAAAACTTGTGATAGTACGTAAACTACGTACCACGCAAAAAATCATTTTTTCTAATAATTTAAAGATGAGTATTGTTATACACTTCCATCTCATTCTATTTCCATTTCACTGTATAAGATGGGACACATTTATTAAAATTAGATGATAAATAATTACTACAAATAAACTGTTTATTTGTGACTAATTATTTCTTGTAAAAATGATTATTTTCTGTTAAAATGAGTCTGTTTCTGTCGTATATAGTTATTATCGTCACAAATAATCTGTTACAAATGCTTGTTTATCTAATAAAAAATTATCTAATAATGATAAATATACTATATTGTATATTACATAATAGAATGAAAGTAAAATAATAGTATAGTGTATAATATTTTCCGTTTAAAAAGTCAAAGCAACCCCATGTTTTTTCGTATTGCTTTTTTGAACCTGTAATTATGCACCTTTTCTTAAGCATTTGTATTATAAAAAACTATGATCACTTTGAATATGATCGTCAGCTTGTTTAATCTAGTTTTGCTTCATTCTTTCTCTTTTATATTATCTTTCCACTATATTTCTGACTCTACTTGAAAATAAATATATTTCTTTTTGTAACATCCGGGTCTAGCACTAAGCTTTTTTTTTTTTTTTTTAATATTTTGGATTAAGTATGTGAAAAGCCAAGCACTATTTTATGGGCCGAGAAAATTTAAAGAATAACTCATTTATTTTGATTTACTACCAGTCATGGGCCCAATTATTTTTATATGGACCAAAAAGCCCAAATCCATGACATTTTTCTTTTTGACCCCAGTCTCTTTTCATCTAGGGTTTTCTTTTACATTCAATCACCTATTTATTCACAAGTTAACTTCATAGTTCACACACATTCCTCATGCTTTTATCGTTCGTCTTCAAATCTAGATTAAATTGCCGCTGCTGCCCTCTTCAGCCACCCCGTTGATGTCATCTTCCCCGTCTGCCACCATGCATCGCATCTCGGCCACCTACAAAGACGCTGCTTAGCCACAACCGAGAGTCGGACAAACCAAAACTACATCGTAGCCTCCCACGTAGTTGCACCCTCACTGCCTCCCCGTAGCCCACTGCCTCCATTACGTCCAGCAGCCTTGACACCCCGAAGCCAAGCCAACCACGTCGCTGCTCCTCCCTCAGATCACCACCATGCCCAGCCCACACGAAACCGTAAGCACCTCTGTTTTGGCTCTAAAAAAACAGAGTATTTTGTCTCAAATACCCACTGCCCTTAAGCCACTACCCACGCAGCCGCATAAGACGCCGTTGACAGCAGAAGGCGTCGGAGGACTAGCCTCCACCGTTGGATGCTGCCCTGGGTGACCCTAGTCCGTAGCTCCCCATTGTACTCAGTGTGTAAGTCCTCCCTCTCGCCATGGTCTCTCTCTCTCTCTCTCTCTCTCTCTCTCATCTCTCCCCATTGTACTCAGTGCGTAAGTCCTCCCTCTCGCCATGGTCTCTCTCTCTCTCTCTCTCTCTCTCTCTCTCTCTCAGTGTTTCGCCGCCGTGTCTCAGCCACCTCCCACTAGCCTGCCTTGTCGCGACCTCTTTCAGTCACGGTGACCCTCCATCGCATACATAGTCTCTGTTTTTATTCAAAGCATTTTGTTTTTACGTGAGTGTAACACTGTAATTGCATGCTTCTAAGCCATATTTTTACACTAATATCGTTAATTATTTTTTTTTACCCTTTGAATTGCAAGTTATGCTAATGTGTTTTAAAATTTTAGTATGTGTTAATAAACTCTTATTTAATTATGATTACAGAAATCATTTAAATATTTTAACATGTTATTAATTAAAGTTTTATTTTAAGAGTAAATGATAATGGTGTAATGTTATTTTTACACTTTAGATATGATTTAGTCTATTAAAAAATAGTTATAGTTTATTTTAAAATATTTTGGGATAATTATATCATCTAGTATTAAACTTTATAGTTTGTTTTCAATAGTAAATAGGTCAGACTTTTAAATGTTTTAGTTAAAGTTATTAAATGGACATTGATGATTTTATAAAGTGATGATTTATTTTGAGGTTATGAGAATTTAGGTCTTGAGGAATTAAAATAGGTTATTTTAGAAGTTTAGGCTTAAATATCGAAATACGTGCTTGATTGAAAATTTACAGAAATTACGTGATTATTTTATAGGTGACGATTAATTATTGTACGGCATTTTTGAGGAAAATTTTGAAAAAGCTAAGAAGTCTAGGTAAGCGGGGTTCATTTGCTGGATTTTGCATAAAAATAAAATGGACTGAGGTTGATTTTGAAAAATATGCATGTTTGGTTATGAAAAAAAACTTGAACTACCTCAGTTATTTGTTCTGCATTACTCATAAGATTTTATTTAAGAATAAAGTATTCTTTGGCATGACTGGTATAGACATGAGCTATTTTGGCATTGTGTTTCTGAACTGTGCAAAAGAGAGCGAACATGAAATTTTGTGTATAAATTATGTTTTTGTGATCTGATTCTATTCTGTTCTGAAGATGTTCAGTACTCTGATATGATATGATGTGATTTCTGAAAAATCTCTGGCATAACATTCTGTTTCTATTTATGTTCCGTTCTAACCTTACCACGGGTGTAAAACTGTGGCCTCTGTTCAGGTTGGTACTAACTTTTCTGTTTCTGATGCACCAACTTTGAAAGCAAAATGGTTTTCTGCGTGGTCTTTCCTGTGTGCACACTCGAGGCTCCGAGAATAATAAGGGAAGATTCACATTCTGTTTCTGCTTGGTTGGCTGCCGAGATTTGCATAACCCTACCACGGGGGTTAAACATGGTATCTGTTCTGATATGATAAGATTGTGATGTTTCAGTTTATGCTATGCCAAAGAGATTTTGATTATGAATATTTTTTAACTTTCGCTCTGATATTTTTGATAACATGTTTTGACTCTGCATTCTAAAAATAAAAAGTATTTTGTTCTGCATTCCGAACTTTGTAAATGCTCATGTTTACACACTAGCATATGTTCTCTGCTTACTGAGTTGTTGATAATTAATCACTTATCTCCAAATGTTTTTCAGATGATTTTGATGGTTCAGCTATAGAACAAGAGTATGAAGTTTTAGCAAGGTATGAGGATCGTAGAGAAATAAGTGTCCAAGGGTACAAATACTTATTTGAGAGTCATAGTTAGTAAATTGATTATTTTCGGATATTTTGATGTGTTGGGTTAAGGATATTTTCGAGTCTTTGGAGAGTTTCTAATTTATTGTATTGAGAATTTCTTTGTTGTTTCGGTGAAAGCACATGTATATTTGGGTTGAGCAAATGAATTAATATTTTATTGAGTTTTCTGGATTTTATAGTTGCGGTATTAGAATTGATATTAAGTATTAAGAGATAACTCTCCGAACCTCCGGGATCGGGGCGTTACACTTTTGCCATAAAATGTCTTCGATTTACATCCTGCATGTGTCCAATAATCCGCCCTTTAAATGTGATAACCTGAAAAAATTATTTCGCGAACTTGCTTAAACTTGAATTTTTTTGGATTGCTTTAAATGATCAATGAATTTTATAAGGTTGACTGCCTTTATATATCTATCTATTTTCCAAATTCGAACAAAACTCAACTTCATATGCCCCTTAACTTTTGTAAAATAAAATACATAAACAAAAAGTTAAAAGATTTCATTGTAAGGACCAATCATACTAAAGTGTTTTACACTTCCTCATCTTTATTCCATCACTAAATCAAACAGTAATGTGAAGATCAAGCTATAATGCTAATATAATTATACATGCAGGGCTGATGATATTGCACTCATTCTGCATTCAGACCCTTTCTGTTATCTAAGGGGCAACAGCATCAGAGTTTTATTGCAAATCATTGTTATAATCTTCAGCAAGAGAGTACTAGCACTTGTTTTGGTGCTATATGCGCTTGCTAAGCTTCAAAAGGATAGACAAAACCTCATTTATGTCGGGTCGATCCTCAGGATTTGGGTGAGTGCAGAACAATGCTAGTTTTAGTAGCTCCTCCTGCACTTCCTCATGCTCCTTAGCGATATTCTGCACGAGCGTGGGGTCCAGAATCTGATGAAGACCCTCCTTCATTCCATTTTCAAGAGCTTTCTCCACGAGTTGCCTCAAACTGATCGGCAATCCATCCTCTTCTGTGACTCTCGTTGGCCTTCGTTTTGTTAGAAACTCCATGACAATTGTACCAAAGCTGAATATGTCTACTTTGGTACTGACTTTTGTCATATACGCAAACTCTGGTGAGAAAACAAACATGTTGTCAGTTTAGTAGGAACTGAGAAATGCTGTTTTCTTAGAGTTTATAATAAGGAGATGATTTTGCAATTGATAGGAAGAAGAATGGGGATAAACTTCGCAAGTGAGAAAGGGCTAGAAGGAGTTACCTGGTGCCAAGTAGCCAATAGTGCCCTCAAATGCTGATGACGAGGAAAGGCTGCTTCCATCTTCAAGGTGAACACCTAAGATTCGAGCAGTTCCAAAGTCGCTCACATGGGCCTCCCAATCTTCATCCAAAAGAACGTTAGAAGGCTTCATGTCGCAATGAACTATTGGGAAATCATAACCAGAATGCAAGTAGTCCAACCCAGTTGCAATGGAAATGAAAACTCTGATTCTCTCTGACAAAGTCCACCTCGACTGATCCACATTGGGGTCATGTATAATGGTATCCAAGTTCCCATTCTCCATGTATTCCAGAACTAAGGCCTTTAGCTTTCCACTCTCCCAAGCATAGCCCAGAACCTTCACCAAATTCCTATGCCGCAGTTGTTTCAGGGTGTTGATCTCTCTATTGAAGCACTTATCAGACTCTTCAGAGAACTGATGCAAATTCAGCTTTTTCACAGCTACGATCCTCCCATCTTCTAGTCGACCCTTGTACACAGTGCTCAAACGGCTGGCTCCGATAATGTTGTTATCATTAAAGAAACTGGTAGCATTTTCTATTTCCCTTGTTTCAAACCTCTCGAGGATCAATGCTGGCGTGTAATCTGATTCAGGATTTTCAACCCCTTTTGATTTGCATAACTTGGTATGCCATTTGAGGATTATAATTCCAAACACTAGAAGCAAAAGTAGAAATATAGATCCAAGTACCACAAGAACTAACACAGTCGTCTTGGATAGCTGATGTGAACTCGTCTGTCTGCAGGACCTAAGGAATTCAGTTCCACATAGATCTGGGTTTCCCATCAAATTGGAAGTGTTAATGCGTCGAAAGATTCCAGTTTCTGGAACATGGCCTTCAAGTTTATTGAAAGAAAGGTTCAGATGTTTCAAGGAGGAAAGATTAGAAAAGCTCTCAGGGATAATGCCCTTCAACTGATTCTGAGAAAGGTCCAGGGAGTTGAGGTGCTTTAGACTTGCTAGGTCTTCAGGGATTCCACCGTCTAACTTATTCCTCGAAAGGTTCAAGCTAGCAAGCGTATACATTCGAGTAAAAGCTTCAGCTGGAATTGGACCAGAGAGTTTGTTCCCTGACAGATCAAGAGAGAACAAATTTCTGCAGCCACTTAGTGTTTTAGGAATGATCCCCGAAAGATTATTGTTTGAGATTTCAATAGCCTGTGCCATTTCCAACATACCAAGCTCATCTGGAAGAGTTCCAGCCAAGAAATTGTATGAGAAGTTCAGATATATCTGCATGCCTTTCATACTTGCGATCACAGATGCTGGTATTGATCCTGTGAGATGGTTGTGGGAGAGATCCAAAGTCATCAGCCGATTAAGATGACCCAGGCTTCTTGGAATGGAACCATTAAGCATGTTGCCTTGGAGGTTTAAATATGTGAGCTGCTCAAGTTTTGAAACTGAATCCGGAATGGGACCCTCGAACCTATTGAACATCAGCCTAAGCTCACTAAGCTGTCTCAGATCAGATATTTTATCAGGTATTGCACCCTCTAGCGCATTGTCATTCAGGTTCAGCCCTTGAAGGATGGAAAGATTACATAATTCTGATGGAACTAGGCCTGAAAAACTATTTCCACCAAGTGATAGGATGATAAGTTGACTTAAATTGCCAATCTCACGTGGGATTGGCCCTGTGAATGAATTTGTATCGGCTTTCAATACCTGGAGATTAGAAAGCTTGCCAATACCAGGCTTTAGCGGACCACTAAAATTGTTCCGTGACAAATCTAAAGTTTGGATATTCGAGCAATTGAAGAGGTCATCCGGGATTTCCCCTGACATTTTATTGATAGAAAGCATTAGGCGAGTAAGATTTCGCAACTGCCTGAAACCCTGGGGAATTTTACCTGTTATTTTGTTAGAAGCTAAATTTATGACTAGAACATGGGTGCAGTTGATGATACTAGATGGAATGGATCCCTCAAGAAGGTTGGAGCTCAAGGTCAGGTTCTTCAAATTGTAAAGCAATCCAATATCCGATGGAAGCTTCCCTGTAAGGAAATTGAAGCTAATAGACAAGTAAGTTAGATTTGTCAAGTCTGTCAATGAGGAAGGAATCTCCCCAGTTAACTTATTTGAATGTAAGGTCAAAACTTGCAATGATCTCAATGATCCTAGCTCAGAGGGTACTGTTCCAGTTAACTCATTCTCTGATAGTCCTAAATGGGTTAAAGATTTCAATTGGAGTAAGGAGGTGGGAATGGTAGAATTTAACCTATTCTTGTACAACCGCAAACTTTCAAGGTGAACTAAGTTTCCAAGCTCAATGGGAATGTTTCCAGTGAGCTGATTGATGTACAGTTCGAGACCAACAAGCTTTTTGCAGCGACCTAGTTCGGAGGGAATTTTTCCAACAAGGGAATTTTCAAACAGCAGAAGAGAATCTAAATTTGACAAGTTCCCTATCTGATGAGGTATTACTCCAGACAATCGGTTTTGACTTAGGTCTAAAGCTTGCAAAGATTCCAACTTACCAATGGACACAGGGATAGAACCAACCAAACTGTTCCCATACAGAACCAAAATTTGAAGGTTAGCTAGATTACCTATGTTTGATGGGATTGGGCCGGTGAGATTGTTAAAAATGACACCAATTCCTATCAATGATGTGCAGTTGCAAATACTTTCAGGGATATTTCCATTCAGAAAGTTTCCCCCTAAATCTAGTAACTGCAGATTTTTGAGGTTTCCGAGTTCTGGTGGAATTGGACCTGAAAGAGAATTTGCGTAAAGAACAAGCTGAGAGAGCTGGGAGCAAAGTCCCAACCGAGCTGGAATGTGGCCAGTGAAGGAATTCGAAGTTAAATCAAGAACCTGGAGGCTTGACAGGTTTCCAAGGAATGGTGTGATTTCACCTTTGAGCTGCTTCTCAAGCAGAGAAATGGAAATGACATGATTTGATAAAGGGTTACAAGCAATACCAGACCAGTTGCAGTGGTGAGTGCTGTCAGTCCAGTCCACAAGTGCTCCAAATGGATCATTTCTTATGGAACTCTTAAAAGCCTTCAAAGCCTCAATCTGAACTTCTAAGCTTGATTCTTCCGATAGAACAGTCACTAGAACAGCACAAGTTATGACTATCGCCAAACTTATACTTTTAGATGCCATTGCTATAGATCAAAGACTAGATACTGATATATGGAAGAATGAAGATGAATTGAAAGAAGCATTTATAATAAAAAACCAGCTAATAGTTGACGCCACAAACCTTGACTCTTTCCAAACAAATATTGTCACTGCATGGAAGAAAAACTCGGTTCTCTGAATCATAAAGAGAAACCTATTTTTGATAATACAGCACAACTTGAAACATATCCAAAAGCAAATGGAGGTACAAACGAAAACATGGCCCACTTTTCCTTCCATAATGTGGAAACAAATCCCATATATATTGGTTGCATATCAAGTTGCCTTTACTCATTTAGCTGGATGGAACCAATGAGTAAAGTAGCAAGATAGGATGGTGGGCGGGAAAAGTTCATTAATCTAAGCTAAAAACAAAGATTTCTAAACAAGTGTCAGTGGAGAAACTAATGCAGAAGCAGCACACTGATCTTTGAAATCTAGCATTGTAGTTTGGCGTAGCGTGGTATACGCGGTTTTGACTAAGCAGTACTTGACAAACACGAGTACTAGGACAAGTTGCAAGTTAACTTCCAAAATGATGGGTTGGCCGCGCCCGCCGTGGCGCTGCGCCTCGTCCTAAGCAAGTGGAGGGAAAGGACAGGAGATATTGGAAACAAATGGAGATTGAGATAGCTACCGACTTGTCTGTGGGGCCATTTCTGACCAATATTAATATTACTTATCTTTTTCTTGAGGGTTTGATTGGATGTTGGGAGTTTGAAGGTGCAGTGATTGATTGATATATTAATTATTATGGAGTTTTTGGTTGCTTGAGCCTTGAATCATGCATGTCCTTCGTAAGGAAAAACTTCAGGTGCCTTAAGGTTAGGTTTGGGAGATGAGATGAAAATTTTGTATTTTGTTTTGAAGTTTAAAATATTAAGTTTTAATATTATTATTGTTTTGGAATTTGAAAAAGGTGTATTGAAATTTTAAAAAGTTGAATTATTTATTATATTTTGTATGGGGATTTGAAAAATGTGTAATGATGAGATGAGATGAGATGAGAATTTTGTGTTTTGTTTGATGTACCAAACCTGCCTTAGACCACTCGACCAAATGTTTAACCAAATTAAAGAGAAGGGAGAGACCAAATGTTAATGATCTAGATGTGTCATTCCTTTCTTTAAAACACGCTTCAAGAAAAAACTTATTTGCAATAAAAATGACCATTGCCTATCAAAATGAGTCATTCTCATTGTAAAATGTCATTTTCGTTACAAATAATTCGTTATAAATAGTCATTTTTCATATAATGTACTTAAGTCTTGAGATATAGCGCTCGACTCTTATTCCACCAAGACCAGAAAAATTCCATGACCAGAAAAAGTGGTTAGATGAGATCTAGTAAGGTGCATAAAACTCTATATATCTCTGAACGTTTGGATAGTGAGTTGAGATGAAAATTAAAGATTTGAAATTGAAAAGTGTTTGTGTTTATGGTTTTTTATTATTGAGATGAAATGAATTAAGAGGATTTAGCTATCCAAACGAGGCCTAAATGATAGTCCACATCTGTCATTTGATATGCCATCCTTGAAACACATGCGTATTAAAAATTAAAAATAGTATAAAAGAATACAAATTTGAGAAGATTTAGAAGAACATAAAAACAAAAAAATAAAAAACTTGAAACCAAAAAATGAAACTTAAAAATTGATAAAAATCCTTTAATTGAAAAGAATGCTAAAACTTAAGGGAAAATAATAATAAAAGAATTAATTTAAAATAAAGAAAAAAGAAAAAGTTAAAAAAAAAAAAAAGAGGAAAACTAAGATTAATATGTATCATGTTTCCAGTTCTATTCCAATTTCACCGTTGTTTGAACATTTTGTACATTTTGATTAAGACTTTTTTGAGTAAAACTTTTATATTTATTGGTTTATTATTATTTTTTTTTTACCAAGTATTACTATTTAAGGTTGATTTTATTCTAGGCAAGATTTTCTCCTTCTTTTATGCTAACCTATCTTTTCTTTTATGCAAGATCACAATATTTTCATTTTTATCATGGAGGCCTACTCAAGGCGGTGGCTTAGGTGGGGTGTTTAGACTTTTTTATTTTTTGGTGTTTTGATTTGAGAAGTATTATATATACAAAGAGAGTATATAAAAACAAACCTACAAACCAACGCGACTTCATGTGATCTGTTAGATCTATTTTATAATAAAAGAAACTTTACAATAAGACGTACTGCATCAAGTCATATCAGTTTGTGAATTTAATTTTGTGTAATTTCTTTATGGTTAAAGTATTTCTCTTTTACTAAAACAGTTATATATGATGGGAAGAACTGTTTTACTTTTAGGCAAATCATAGATATTAATTATGTATTTAGACCTTGGAAGAAAGGTAGGAAAGCGATAGAAGAATTATGAGAGAAATGTTATAAAGAAGTCTTATATCACACACCGCCATCTAATCAATATGTAATTTGTCATTTTTATTATTCTATCTTAATGTTTAAATATGTGTGTTTAACTATAAGGATAAAAATGACAAATTACATGTTGATTAGGTGGAAGTATGTGGCGTAAGCCTTACATGTTGAATTTCTTATAATAGTAAGCTCTGTTTTCATAACATGTATGTGTAAATGAATGGTGGAAGAAAAACACATAAGTTTTACGTCATTGCTTAATGGATGAACTTGCAACGTCCTTGATTTCTTTCTATTAATGTCAAAATATACAACCATTAAAGAGCCGGTGCTGTGTGTAGGGAGACCATTACACTGCCCCCTCATTCACAAAATGAGATTATGGAGTTCAATGGGCCAACTTCCTAGCCCATTATGGGCCCACAACTAAATGACAATGCTATTCCACCCTAAGAGAATAAAAACAACACTCCATACCCAATAGATTTGGATTCATTATTTGGGCTTGCTTGATTATTATTGAGAAATATACAAAAGGTTTATTCCTTTCTAATTATTGTCCTAATTAATGATTTATTGTTGTCCTTGATTCCTGAATTTCTTTTATTTCTCTCGTTCTTTTTATTTTATTTTATTTGAGGCCCTCTTTAAATTTAGTATATTTTATAAAATTCAAGGAATTAATGATTTTTGTAAAATCAGTGTAATTTCAATTCTTAAGTGTTAAGTACAAATTTGGAGTCAAAGCGATGGAAGGTGAAAAGCATGCACAAACCCCTAGACCACTTGAGAGTTTATAAGAGCACCCTCATCTGGTTTCCTAAACTCCCATATTTTCTAAATCTTGGAGAAAAAACTTGGGAGAAACTAAGATTTCCCCTCCCACCTAGATCCCTATATTAGGGATCCTATTTTGGGTTGGTACAATGGTTCCTCATAGCACATCCCCAACTTATTTGTTTATTCTTTCCTGCTGTTGGTCCAGCGTGAAACTCCCTCTTGACGCTGTCTTTCATATCGGCCCTCTCTCGCACCGTTTTCCACTATCGACAGTAGCCCCTTCGATCGGATTCTATATGTAAGTCTCTGTCTTTCTCTCTCGCTCAAATGAAATACAAACTCTCAAGCTCTCTTAGTTTTTGCGATGGCTTTCATATGAGATAAATCCTAGTTTCGAATCCCTACTTTGCATTATGTATTCATTGGATCTTTCTGAGATGAAAATCGAAAACCCTAGCTCAAACTGACGGTTGGATTTGGTATCTCGCTTCTCTCTGTCTGTGAGCTTTTCTAGGGTTTCACCAACTAAGATTGTGTTACAAATTTGAAAAAAAAATGTAGGGCAAATCTATTCGAGGAGCTTCTTTGATTTATACTTTATGAATCATTTGTGATTCTGAGATTTTCTGGAAGTTGTTGTTGTCCTTTGGTTGCTACTATAATTTTCGTGCTCTTATTGTTCTTTGTGATTTTAGCCATTGTCATTCTATGTTGCTTGGATTGGATTTGAGCCACTATGATTCAAACATATGTTATGAATTGAGCCCCCACTTGTGTTGATTTTGAGGGATGGAAGCTTATTGTTGTTTCTCTGTAATTGAATATAATTTTATTCAATTTTGGTGATTCTGTTGTTCTATGTTATCTATGATTTTACCCACTGTCATTCAAACCTAGGCTGTGAATTGAGCCCAAAGCTGTGTTGATTCTGTTGGGGATGGAAGTTTATTGCTGTGTCTTTGCAATTGATTGTAGTTTCATTAAATTTTGGTGATTCTGTTATTCTAAGTTATCTGTGATTTTACCCACTGTAATTCTATGTTGTTTGAGTGGAATTTAAGCCAATGATATTGAAAACATATGATGTGATTTGAACCACTTATGTGTTGATTCTGTGATGGAAAGGTAGCTGTTTTTGTGCCTTTGTGATTTGAGGAACCTATTGCTGTGATATTTGAATATTGAAAAATCTATTCATGTGATTTGTGGACAATATTTTGAGCTGGGATATTTTGTTGTTTACAGATGTCAGTTGTGATCTCTTCTACACCTATTTTGTGTTGTTTATTTACCTGTTTCCTATTGTTTATTGCTTCTCTCCTTGGTGTTTAGTTCTACCTTTATCCTTTGCAGCTTTTGGTGTTGATTTAGGGTTCTCATTAGGGTTGCATGTCTAATGTAAGGCTGTGATGATGGGTTCTATTTACTATTCGAAGTGTAAAATCACAAGTGTTGTCAATGGGGCTCGATCGATATGGCAGGTAATCCTAACCCTAGTTTGCCACCATGGGGCTCATGATGATGCTAAATGAACTCCATAAACTCGGTTGTAGGATTGTGTGAGAGTTGAGGAAGATCATCATCAACTTGGTCGTACTCGAACTCGAGACCCTGATTATCATGACGCTCGTCTTCGATGATCATGTCATGTAGAATAACATATGCTTTCATTATTTTGTTAGATCTCTGATCTAGAACATTCTACCAAGTCCACGAACGATTGCAAAGCGTTGTTGAAGAATCCCAAATGCAAGCTCTGCATATTTTTTTACTGGTTTCTGTGTTGCTGAAAAATATTTATTCTTATTCCCATGTGGATGGAATAGTCTTCATAAATGTTAACCACTTTGGACAAATACCATCGGCAAGGTAATATCCCATAGTGTAGTTATTATCATTGATTGAGTAATTTATTGGAGGAGCACGATGTTGGGCAAGTTTAGTGAAAATGAAAGATCTCTCTAGCATATTAATATCGTTATGCAAACTGAGTAGTCCAAAAAATACATGTCATATCCAAAGATCATATGAAGCAACTGCTTCTAATATAATAGTTGGTTCACAACAATGGTCAGAGTATATACATTTCCAGGCAACGGGACAAATTTTTCACTTATAATACATGCAATCAATGTTTTCTAGCATCTCTTGGAATCCACGTTGTTCACCAACAACAAACAATCGAGTAATATCAATGGTATTTTGAACCGTAAATATTCAATAGAAAAAATATTTATGGTTGAGGTTACAAATTTTTTTAGGCTCTCCATTGCGGTGTTTTCTCCAATCTGTATGTATTCAAAATATAATCACTAGTTACTCCATACGCAAGTATTTTAAGTGCAACGGTTATCTTTTGCATTAATACGAAGAAACAAAGGAAGATTCCTACGAAATCTCATTTGAAATAGATTTGAGGGATATACTAGTACTTCTTCAAAATAGTCACGAAATAGCCATTCTCTCCCTTTAATATGATCAAGCCGAATATATTTACAGTGTTGGTGATTGCGACGATAAGTCAATGTTGATATGTCATCATCATTAATAACAATCTCCAACTCATCTTCAAAAGATAAGTTAAATAGTAATTTGTAAAAGAACGCACAAGCCATTTAAGAAGCAGTGGAAAAAGAGGCTAGAATGATATTTGTCTTCAAATGAAATTAGATTTAAGTTGCTGAATATGTGAATAGGATCAAAAGTCCTCTTATTTATACACAAAAGGGAACCATTTAAAAAAATATGGCGGTTAGGAAAAAGTTCAAAAATATTACCATTACATATAGGACAAAAAATATTACCGTTAGACAAAGGACAAAAATATTACTGTTTACGTGGAAAAGATGGGTTACCCTTGGACAAAAGATAATAAAAATTACCGTTGCAACTCGGAAAATATGTGTTACCGTTGCAACTATGAGAAGATGTGTTACCGTTAGATAAAAGATAAAAAAAATATTACCGTTATATGTGAATCAAAATGGTATCGTCAAACAAAGTACAAAAAAATATTACCGTTACATCTCAGACAAAACCATAATCTTCATTTTATTTATCCATTACAAATACCAACGCGTTGAAAAATGCACATATTTAAAAAATAAATTTATTATTTATCCATTACAAATACCTAGAAAAATATCAGATTTGTATTTACAAAATTACGTGAAAGGTGATAGTCAAAAACTAAAGGAAAAAGGCAAAATAGTTAGTAGTTAAGTTTGTAAATGGAAGTAAGAAATAAAATAATAAAGAAAGAATAGAGAAATATTATTTTAATAAAATAAAAAAATGATAGAGAATGAGAAGTAGGAACTTTTTTAAAGATGAGTAAGATTTAGGAGAAAATTTTAGTAAGTGTGTTTTTCAGCTGAATTTGAAGTGGTCTCGATTTCGGATCAAGCTTTATCATGTTCGTTTATTGGTGGTAGTGTGCGTATTTTAGTCACTGTGGTGTATGCCAGCTGTTTTCAGCATACTCAGACTTAGCTATGGAGTTACTTAAGTGGTTTAGATGCCGGTAGTTGGCCGTGGTTCGTAACGGGGGATTTTTGGGCTTCACGTGCAAAAACTGAGTTCAATATGTGTAATCAAGATTGTGGTATGTTAGAGCTTCCCTGTGAAGATTAGAGGATGTCTTGGTGTAATGGTAGATTAGGGGGTCGGCGTATTTGGGCGAAACTGGACAGGGTGTTAGTTAATATTGAGTTCCTGAGTCTCTTTGAAGATGTGCATGTGAAGTATATTTTGAGAACTTATTCAGATCATTGTCCGATGTTGACTATATTGTAGCGGGAAAGAAGATGTGGGGTAAGGCTTTTCAGATTCCAGCATATGTGGGGTACCCATGATAGTTTCTTAGATGTAGTTCGAGGATGTTGGAGTCAGATAGTGGAGGGATGTCCTATGGTGCAGTTCAGTAGAAAGTTGAAGCTGTTAAAAAAGGATTTGCAAAAATGTTATGCTGAAGTTTTCGGTAGAGTCGACTTGGAGTTAAAAAAATATTGAAGCAAGTTTGGTAGATTTAGAGCAGTTGTTACTTTCTAATTATTCTCAGGAGTTGGAGGTGGAACTTTTACTTTACAAGCAAATGCACATTCAATATTTGCACTATGAGAAAATAATGGGGTGGCAAAAATCTCGTATTAAGTGGCTCACGAAAGGTGACTCTAATACAGCTTTCTTCCATGCAATGATGCGAGTAAAAAAAAAAAAAGAAGAAGTTGATTGAGCGGATGACTATGGCAAGTGGGCAAGTGCTTGAGACAGTGGAGGAGTTCACAATGGGGTAGTGGAATGTTTTTCTGAGCTATTGACAGCATCTTGTGTTGAGTGGGATGAATCGGCTATGGGTTTGCTTATGATTACGCTCAAAGAATAACGCTGTAGTTGTAGCACAGCTATGGGGTGTTGATTCCACAAAGAGACAAATTAAAAGAATAGTAGAAAGAATAAAGAAACTAAAAAAAGATATTAAATAATTAATGGAGGACAAAGATTAATTTTAAATGTAAATTTAAGATAAACAAAGTGACTAATGAAAAAAGTTCTCAAATTTGACAAACAGTAAAGCGTTAGGAATCCCTTGCACAAGTCCGGTATTTCAATTATTCTTAATTCATTGAATAACTCAATTGAGAACTCAATTCCCAAAATTCTCAATCGGAAGGTATAGATTTATAAACCAAGATTAAACCAAATATAACCCTTTGAGAAATCATTCACCACTTTTAAAATACGTAAATTATTATCACTATTGAGAAAATCTAACGACGAAAATATACTCTGGAAGCGATATTGCAGCAAAGAATTAAATCAATATAGATAAATAATTTATCCAAACATAATCAACGAACCAATCCATTCAATAGAAAAAGCATGACTGAATCCATAAATAGAATAAATTCTATGATTATTCGGAGAAGAAAACATCAACAATGAATTGAGAATGATAAAACAAAAGAGTTTCAGTAATTGAAAATCAAATGCATAAATTAAAAATACAATCTAATGTGCAAGTTCATCCCTAACCCTATTTGAGAATTTAGTTGCTCATAAATATAATGGACAACAAAAATCTCCAGAGAAAAATAAAGCAAACAACGGCCATGGAAATTAATTTCGTCTCCCCCTCTTCAGAACTGAGTCATCTCCCCTTTCTTAACCCTCAATTTCCTGCTAATGAAATACTTATTTAGGGTAGGATAGAAACCCTAATGTCTTTCATTTTCCCGCTTACAAAATCGTCTAAATTTTAGGACTCAACTTGGCAGCCACGTACGTACTTCAGGAGTTCCAATTTGGAAATCCTTATTAGATATAACTTTGTATACCTTTAAGATAGCTTTCCAATGCATCAAGAATTGTATCAATCCGATATTTGAGCGAAAAGTTATGATCAAAATACTAAAGTATATACAGGCTGTGTCTTCTAGCGAATTTCAGACTGACTTTTTCTCTTGATCCGAATTACTCTCAAACCTCATCATTATCCTTATTTGAAGATTCCTACACTCGTTGAAATTTTTTTGGTTGTTCCAACATTTTGCCCACTTGAAAGTCCTTTAAATTTGATTGGGTTTGGACTTGCACTTTTATAGACTCTGAAATTAAATATAAAAATTTGCTCAGGAGTATTCCAAAGTAAATAGAAACTCAATTAAAAAATACACATTAATTCCTATTATTTCTATTCACATTTTAGCATTTTAGTCCAATAATAGGGTATTTAGAGTACATTTTCGTACACTCATCAGCTTACTCCATTGGTTACCGATCAAGAAAATGCTTCTTTTTCTCAATTTTGTTCCATTAGTTTCTACTCGACGGTCTACAAAATATTGTCGAAAATTCTAGTCTCTCGGTTGGCGCTGATCTTAGAGGGAATTATTTATTCTGAACTGGCGGCTTTTGTGTGTGGGCGTAGTATTTTCAATAATATGGCTCTTGCTCAGGAGTTGGTCCATGGCTTGAATTGGAAGTTTGGGGGGGAAAATGTTATGATTAAAATTAATATGGTTAAGGTTTACGATTGGGTGAATTGGAGATTTTTTATGAAAGTGTTGCGTAGGTTGGCTTTTCCTGAGAAGTGGAGATCTATTATTTTTAACAATTCTACTATAGACAACCGAGCCACGAAACTGTGGGGGAATCGGCATGCCACGTCATCCCATTAAAAAAACAAAGAAGAAGAAGACGACACAGACGGGAGGGAAGAATTCATGTTAAATAGCAAAGACAGACACAGACGTAGAGATCGCGTCGTCGTCATCGTTGTATCTTTCTTCAACCATGTCTTTCTTCACAGCCACTGGATCATTGGTCTGCTACAGGCAACTCGATCTCTTCTTCCAGACCCAAAAACACCATTAGTACTAATGGAGGTATGGTTGTTAAAGAGAGTTTTATGCGGAGAAGAAAAAAAAAAGAACAAGAACAAGAATGAGCAAAACCAATAACTAAAAAAGAAAACCCATAAAAAAAATTGCAGACCCATCCAGAGGCTGAGTCTGAAAATGGTTCTGTTGAAAAAAAAAAAAGGAAGACAGAGACAAGATCTCGAAATTGGTAAAGAAGAAGAAGCAGCAGCTGTGGTGTTGTCGTTGTTCATTGTCCAGCAACCAAGATGATATCTTCTGACAAAACATGGATGAAAAACTTTACCAACATTTTTCATTGCAAGCCGATTCCGTGGAAATCTTGAGATCTTGGTCTGAAGGAGCATACGAAAAGAGCTTTCTTTGTCTTGGAACTAAAGGAGCAGACGAGAAAAGGACAAATGCACGAACCATTCTTGAACTTAAAAAAGCAAAACCAAGAATTAAAAAAAAATACTCATAACAAAAATTGCAACCCAGCGTAAAGTTTGTGGTTAGACCCTTAACTTTAGCCCAATCTTGACCTGAATTCTTATGGCTTCGCTAAACTCATTAATGGCATCTTTTTGGGGCTTTTTTTTCTTAGATCTTTTAAGTTTAGCAGTATGGTCCTAAGGAGTACTATTGGGAAGTAAATGTAAACAAGGGAAATGAAAAGAACAAACCAGATGGTTGCCATTAACAGTGATAAGTTGCAGATGGGTTGTTGAAGTCCACGGAGAAAAAAACAAAAGAATACGAAAAGACAAGGAAAGCTGGTTAAGTTAATTTTGAGAAAAAAAAAGTGATCTATTGCAACAGGCCACGTGGGATGCGGTGCCCCCGCGGTTCCCTGGCCGGTTGTAAATAGACTTTCTCTATTTTTAGTTGTATATCTTCTCTCTCTTTTTTTTTTTTTTTTTTTTTTTTTTTATGTTAAGTTAAATAGGAGCTCTAAGGGTTTCTTCAAGCCATCTTGTGGTCTTCAACAAGGCGACCCGTTATCCCCTTATCTTTTTATTTTGATGGAAGACTTTTATCCCATTTGCTTCGTAGAGAATTTTTATTGGGGCATGTTAAACCTTTTAATCCGTATAGAGGTACTTTGATTAGTCATCTCTTGTATGCCAATGATCTCTTTATGTTTTTGAATGGTGGAAAGAACTTTATCTCTTTATGTGTCCTCTTCATTTATATGAGAGCATGTCCGGGCAGCTTGTAAGTCCGGATAAGTCCTGACTTTATTTCTCTTCAAATATCACCATGGCGAGGAAGTTAGAACTGCAGCATATAACTGGGTTTGAGGAGGGATCCTGGCCTTGTACTTATTTGGGAGTCTCGCTGTATGCAGGGGTGAGCAGTAAGGGCCCGCCCCCCGTTACCCCGCCCACGCATGGCCAATTGGGCTACCTCGGACCGCCCATGTGGGGGCGAGGGCCCACACCCCGCAAGGAGAATACCCAGCGGGGGCGGGGGGTGGGCTGACCCCAATAGGGCCCCGCCCCCAGCTCCGCCTCCCATAATATAAAAATTAGAATTTAAATTTTTTCATAAATATATATTAAATAAATATATTGTATATATATATATACAATTTATTGAAAACTTGAAGTTGAATTCGAGTTATTAGATTGCCTTGGCCTCCTAGACCAACGTTTATATAGGAGGCCAATGCAATACAATTGTAACGTCTATCATTGTGGTAGGACCTTTAGAAAATGATTTTAAGAAAAGAGATAGGAATTACCGTTCGTTTTAAAATAACTTTTCGTTTCCTGCCAGGATACAAAAGACTCCATGTTTATAAAATAAAACGTGTTTCTTAATTTTAAGGGTTACAGTGGAAAACATTAAACTTTATAAATTAAAATCCTTCATACAAAATGTTATGCCTAGGCTTCCATGCTCTTTCCCTTGGGTCGTGTCCGTCCTGACGCTTTCTACTCATCTTGTCCCTGGGAGGGCACACATAAAAATTAAAATGAGTCAATGACTCGTAAGTATTACTTCATACAGTTAAAATTTACTAACATAGGTTTTCAGTCATGCATTCATCATTACATGCATACTATACGTACATAAGACATACATTCATTTCAAAAACATCACTAGGCGGAGTTTTTCTTTAAAAAAGATTTTCTTTTCGCAAAATGTTTCTCCCGTCAGTATCTTCATTTCTTAAAAAGTTCAATGCATTCGTACATTATTTCTTATCACTTTCATTTGGCCCGTACACACTTTTATGCCCCGTATATTGAGGTTAGCAGTCTTCCTTTGGACCTGGATTACGCCCATGGCCACAGTTTGGGAATCCCTTTCAGTCAGGGGGCAGCACTGGGTGCACTACTAGTACTACTTACCCGTCATTGCAATATGTCCATTCCCTTGGTACCCTTTCATTCAGTCACGACCGTTACGTATTTTCATACATTAAAATATTCATATCCTTTCAGTCATTTCTTTCCTTATTCAGTCATTTCATTTTCAGTCATTTTCATTTATCAGTCCATTCGTGGAAAAAAAAGGTCATTTAAAAGCATGACCTTAAACATCATCTTTCATGGCATCCATAAAGTATCAGTTCATAGGGACATTTTAAAACACTTTCTTCGCATAATTTAAAACACAAGGCATAAGCCTGACATCTCATTTCGTGAAAATACATACAACACATATTGCGTATAGTCATTTATTCACATGCATACACTTAATACTTTGGTTGCGTGAAAATGGACTACCAAGAAGAGCCATACATATGTAAACCTTTAAACACTTAGCATCTTTTCATAAAACATCGTTCAATTTCGTTTCGTAAAGCATCGTAAAGGAAAAACATTTCATTTTTCATTTCATATCATTTTAAAAACTCTAGAAGAGTATGAACATAATACTTACCTGGACTCCATGCTATACTCATTTCATGCAGTCCATTCATGTGCGTGTCAGATTGCAAATTACATGCATACATATAACCTTAGCGTCATTATTTATCTAATGCATAAGCAACTAAACTAGAAGTAGAACTACACTTCACTTGGAAACTTTCTCCTTCTATCCCGGTCTTCTATGTTTTCCTTTATCACGTTTCCTCTTTCTGTGACCTTTTTGAGGTTACATTTTCTAAACTCAGCATTCTACTTTGATGTCTTATCCTCTGAAGTGAACCCTCATGATTCACCTTAGGATTAAGAAACTAAGACCTTCATCTTTTTCTTCTTATTAACCGCATCCCGATGCATGACTCAGACCGACTAAGTCACGCATCCCAACCTAGACAATACATACGTCATTTTCTACATTCGAGCTTACGCCTCCTCATCATCATTATCATTCTCATCCATACATATCACACGACTCTAACCAACTCTGAGGCTCAAACATCGTGTAAATCCTTTTGGCACATATGTCTCACCGGATTACACATGTACCCTACCTCCTTATCATTTAAGATCAACATCTAACATGTTGATCACCTGTTTGTGTAAATAAGACCATACTCCAATACCAACTTTCTCTTAACCCAGCTAGCATGATACTTCATGCTATCCATCCCTCTTGATAGTTCATTCCAACACTTGACACGACATACACTATTCACAGTTATACCTCCCGCCATGTCACGTAGCTCGAGACTGCTCTTAAGCTACACCATGACATTGTCACGTCACCTGACATCCCGCTATGTCATTTCTACGCCAACTCCTAACTTGTCACGTTCCCGCTACGTCATTCTTACACTAACTCCTCACTCATCACAAGCACAACTTCTTATTTAACCATGTCACTTTGTGACATTCGCCCGTCATGCTTTTGCTGCGTTACTCTTACATTATTCTGTCACTTCACACATACTCCCAGCCATAAGTCAACTACACGGTGACACTAGTCACCTCAGACTACCGGGCACATCACAACTACTTCTAGACATTGTTCCACAGTTCCCGACACTACTCATCATGCTTTACGCTCATCAACTACGCAACCATCCTTATCTTCGCGACATGCCACATGATGTATCGCTTCACCTCATAGAGTACACTCCACGTGTACTCCCTTCACACACGTTATGCCACATCACCACTACGGCATACATGCCATATGGTGCATCACTCCACCAAATATAGTACACTTACGCGTACTCCCTTCACATTACGCTATGCCACACAGAGTACACTCCACTTGTACTCTTCCCATTCCACGCTACGCCATGAGAGTACACTCCGCGTGTACTTTCTTCACATCACACTACGCCAGGAGAGTACACTCCATGTATACTCTCATTATTCCACGCTACGTCACGAGAGTACACGTTCTTTACATTACACCACGCTGCATCACCAGTACACCACATACCTCACAATCACACTTTACAGCACAGTCCACAACACTACACATCATACTTCTCAACTACGCCCAATACTTCATGCACACAGCACATCACATCACCACACTACACAGCGAACTCCACAATACTAACAGCACAATTCACAACTTAACCAACCAACTAATACAATAACGAGGATAAAAGGAAAGAGAGTTATACCATCGACGAGATAACCCGTGCGTTGCTCGCTGTTTGGCATAGCCAGTGGCATCGGAAGCCACTAGCTTGGACAGATCTAGGTTGTACGAGGGTGGGAGTTCATGGTGGCGGCTAACACCATGTACGGTGGCAGTTTGCCATGCACATTGGTTGTTTTGGGCAATGGAGGTGGCTAAAGGTGCGGGTTTGGAAAGGGCTGAGCATGGAGGTGCTTGGGAGGACCTTGGCGAAGTGGTGGTGGCGTCGATAAGGTGGTGCGACGGCTCTACGGCGGCAGATTTGGGCCTTGCGTGAGGGAGAGCACAACTTGGGATCCTGATTATCATCACGCTAGCACTGGAAGAGCACGCCCTTGGGCAAGTTTAGCGAAAATGAAAGATCTCTCTAACACATGAATAGCATTATGCGAACATGGTAGTCCAAAAAATGCATATCATATCCAAAAACATATGAAGCAACCGCTTCTTGTATAATAGTTGGTTCACGACAATGGCCAGAGTACATACCTTTATAGGTAACGGGACAATTTGTCAATTTCTAATGCATGCAATCAATGCTTCCTCTAGCATCCATGGAAATCCACGTTGTTCACCAATAGTGAGCAATATCAGTTGCATTTGGAGACCGTAAATATTCATTAAAAAAAACATTTACGATTGCGGTTAAAAAAAATTTCGACTCTCTATTTCGGTGCTTTCTCCAATCTGTATGTATTCATCGATAAAATCATCAGTTACTCCATGCGCAAGCATTCTAAGTGCAACGGTTATCTTTTGCAAGGAAGATAGACTGAGTCTTCCAACATTATCTCTTCTTTGGATGAAGTGGGCTCGTAAGCCTATACCTCACGTTGAATACAAAGAAACAAAGGATGACTCATACGAAATCTCATTCAAATAGATTTGAGGGATATACTGGTGCTTTTGCAAAATAGCTATTTGTGCCCTTTAATATGATCACGCTGAATATACTTATAGCGTTGGCGATTACAATGATGAGTCGATATTGATCCGTTATCATCATTAAGAACAACCTATAACTCATCTTCAGGGGATAAGTGGATAAGTTAAGTAGCAATTTGCGAAAAAACGTGCTAGCCATTTAAGAAGTAGTGAAAAATGAGGCCGGAATGATATTTCTCTTCAAAGATTTAGGTTGCTGAAAATGTGAATGGAATCAAAAGTCCTCTTATTTATACACAAAAGTGAACCGTTTAAAAAAATATGGCAGTTAGGAAAAACTTCAAAATTATTATAGTTAGACAAATGACAAAAATATTATTGTTTACTCGGAATAGATGTGTTACCCTTGGACAAAAAACAAAAGAATATTACCGTTGCAACTCGGAGAAGATGTGTTATCATTGGACAAAAGACAAAAAATTTTACCGTTGCAACTACAAGAAGATGTGTTACCATTAGATAAAAGATAAAAAATATTACCGTTATATGTGAATTAAAATGGTATCATCAGACAAAGTATAAAAAATATATTACCATTACATCTTGGACAAAACCATAATCTTTATTTTTATTTATCCGTTACAGATATCATCGCGTTGGAAAATGCACATATTTAAAAAATAAATTTATTATTTTTAATACCATATTAATACCCTGGAAAAACATTGGATTTGTGTTTACAAAATTATGTGAAAGTTGATAGTTAAAACCTGAAGGAAAAAGACAAGAGCTTAGTAGTTAAGTTTGTAAATGGAAGTGAAAAAATAATAATAAAGAAAAAATAGAGATAGATTATTTTGATAGAATAGAGAAATAGAGAATGAGATGTATGAGCTTTTCAATAGATGACTCAAATTTAGGAGAAAATTTTAGGAAAACTTATTGAGAAGCGGACATGAATGCTCTAAGAACTGTCTCTCGTGCCTCTATTTTTTCATTGTGACCAACCATTTTCAGAGAAGAAAAAAAGTGATGATTGAACAATACCAACCATTCATGATGCACAATTCAAATTTATAATATTATTGTGACCCTTAGTAGCCAAAAAAATGGATTTAAACATCAAACTAGAAATGGGGTCAAACTAAAAACATGCAGAAAAATCCATTCATTTGTCATAATGCTTAACTTTATTCATAACAATGAAAATCAACATCTTTGTAAACATATTATCATGTCAAATGAGTGTTGTTTTGTGTTTTTTGGTAAGCTTTTAACTTTTAAAATCGTAACATTCCACCACATTTTTTAATTTGACGTCCACGACAGTCCACTCTATCCATAATTATTCGATGGTAGCTCTTTTCCTTAGATGCTCATACATAGTATAGATGCATTTTAATTCAACTTATATGTCGCCCCTTCCCGCCTTCCGTGAACTCATGACATGATTCTTATTCTTATATGAATTATTAAAGCCAACTATTGATCCTAAAATTTTAAGATTATTGAATACTAATTTAGTTGAACTTTTATCCTCTTATCATAATCTTCAATAGTATGACAAAATGAATTATTTTGAAATATTATGAATTATTATAAATCATCAGAACAATGAACCCTTTCTTGTTTGATACCTAATCAACCAAAAGAATATAAGATTGGACAATTAATTCGGCTACATTTTTAGTTTTTTCACTTTGATTTTTAATTAAATTGATGATACATTGTATTAGGGGTGGGCTCCAACTCCGACGGAGTCGGAATGCCTACCTTCTGGACCTCTGACTCCGACTAGGGTCAGAGGTCAAAATGTGCTCCTACATCAACTCGAAGTTCGGAGCTTGGAGTCGAAGCTTGAAAGCTCCGATCGGAGTTGAAGTGGGCTTGCCCAATTGCATTTAGACTGGGCCCATGGCCCAATCTAAAATTTAGATTCACCCACTACTGTTTAAAAATATTTAAAAAAATAAAATAATATAAAAAAAAATTAAAAAAATCTAAAATACTGTAAAAAATATGTTAGAAAGCTAAAATTTAAATACAATGATTAAATCATGTACAATACAAAAATAGGTGATTTAATGTGTGCAAACGATAAATTTAAATTTATAACTACAAATCGCAATAAATTTAAATTTAGCACCAAAATATTAATAATGTCATAGATTTCATTCAAATATGAAATAGCCACAATCCCCCGTATAAGTCTTGACAGTCCATGCATTTGAATCATCCTCTTGTGGAGAATCGTGGCGAGATGGTGTAGCATCCATAATTTGTTATGCAAATAATATGAAACAATTAACAAACAACCGTCATTTATATATGTTATGAAAATTATCTACAAATTGAAAACACATTGAAAATAAAAAAACATATGTGTTTAGTCATGTTCGTGATTTTAAAAATAAATAAAACAAAAAAAAAATGAACGTTTGCTCAAGCCACACTCGAGCGAAGGTTCGATTGAACAATCTATTTGACGTTCACTCGAGCGACACTTGAGCAAAGGCTCGATCGAACAATCTATGTGACGTTCGCTTGAGCGACACTCGAGAGAACGTTGTCTGGAACAGAAAGACACGATTTTTTCAAAATCTAAATCTTTCAATTCTTAAATTTAACAGCTTAAAAACTAAAGTCATTAAAATGCAAACAACAAATTATTCACATTTCACAAATTTCAAACCACAATGTGACAATTAAATGATTTTAGAACCCTAATATACTACAAAAAAACTGAGTGAGTGAGTGCCGAGTGGCTTACAATTAGTAATGAACTCCGGAAGGTGGCTCGCGGCAGCCTCAGGTGACAACAGACAAGGGGGAGGTGAAGTACAGTGTGGAGACAAAGGGAGTTGCATGTGGGTGTTGTGCGAAAGTGAGGGGGAACGACGTCATTTAGTTACTTTAGTAGGGGGTCCTGCATTTTGGACCCCCTTCTGAGCGAAACTACGTTGTTCCTCTTGATGTGAAATGACGTCGTTTTGATTATGTGGTTTTTTTTTTTAAATATATCGGAGTCGGAGTTACTTCGACTCCAAATCTTTTTAAAATTAATAAATTATATAAATTTAATCTTATAAACTAACGTAATTTTATGTAGTTTACCAAATTGTAAAATCGTAAAATTATTTTTATTGTAAAGAAGAAGTACTATAGTCACAAAGAGATTTCATAAAATTAAACTCAAGCTGACATGATTTAATATAATACGTTAGATTTACTTTACAATAAAAATAATTTTACAATCTAACGTATTGCATTAAGTCATATTAATTTGTGAGTTGACTTTTATAGAATCTTTGCTAGTTTCTAATTCTAAGGTTATGTTTAGATGTCAATATCATCTCAATTCATCACAAACTAAATATTGATGGAACCCATTGCTTTTCAACTTCTAATAAAAAGTTCAATCCATCTTAATCTATTTCATATGAAAAAATATTTACATCAGCCTACTATTTATAACAGTCTCAACACACCTAGTGTATTGAGTTAAAAAAAAAAATTGAAACCATGGTGTGTGAAGAGTGTAGGCTGAGATATAGAATTACTCATTTCATATATTCAAACACATATTTCAACTTATTTACATTCAAATTTATTTTAATAAGATTTATAAAATATTATTATTTACAAATTAACTTAAATAATCTAGATCACTTTAACTAATTGAATCGAAACTATCTCAATTGAACTTCAAAAAGTTGATTTTTAAGATAAAATTTATTATGCATCAATTACTATTCACTCTTACACTCCATACCTATAACTTTTTTATAGAGTATGAGAATATTTTTTATAAGGTATGAGATGTTTTTCACAGAGTTGAGTGTGAAATAGTAAACATTGACGATTGTTAGGATTTTTTCTTACATAAGATCTCCAGTCCTCAAACCTCGTGAGCCCCACTGCCCACTTTCACGCGTGCTCGATCCGACGGCCACTATGTTATCCGCATTAGGCGCAAACCATTTCCTTAGCCCAAAAAACTAATCCGACGGTTCCTGTTGTCCTATTCGATTCCTCCCCGTCCGAACCCTATAGCTCACAGCCCAATAAAACCCCAGCCCGGAAATAAATCCAAACACTACCCACACCTCTCTCTTTCTCTCTCTCTAGAACCCGTACTCTCTGTCTCTTTTGCAGCTCTGCACCGACTTTAATCGATAGATCTTCAGCATTTATCGGGGGGAAGAGCTTCGGAGAAACCCTAGGTTTGGCCCTCTCTCTGCTTTTGTCTACGCGAAAAATCCCTTCTCAGAACTTCTCGGAGTTTTTTGGTTCGGGAGCTGTTAATTATTTTATCAATGGATTTGCTTTTTCGTATCTAAAAAGTCTACGGCTTTCGTATGTTTTTGTGATCTAGGATTTCGTTTTCCGTGTCTACAAAGATCTACTATTTTTTATTTGATTTTCTCAGAAATTAAACAGAGATATCTTTGCTTTTTTATTTCGCTGCGATTAGTCTTTTAGTTGTTCTATTGTTTTCTCTACGATCCCTTGCAGTCGAAGTCGGAGTTTGTTTTTCTTATAGAACTGGAAGGAGAAAAATAAAGATGCCTTGGACTTCCTCTTCTGCGAATTACGAAATGAACTGCGTTCGCTTGGTGGTGTTCTTTCGTGTCATACTGTAGCTTTATTTCGTCCGGGTGAGACTCTCTCTCTCTCTCTCTCTCTCACAGCTGTGGTGATCATGATTTATTTCTTTGAATCAGTTTTCTTTTATTTGAATCAGATTATGAATAAAAAAGTTTAATTTTATACGATTCTATTCAGGGCTAAATAAGGTGTGGAAAGCATTGGAATCTTAAGTTTGATCATTGTGTTGAATGTCGTTTTGTTTTTCACATAAAAATGAGGGCCTGACTCTAGAAAAATTATAAGTTTAGTACGCGCTGATTGGATATACCTAAAATTTCCCGTCTGGTAAGATTTATCATAGGAAGTTTTTTTTTTATTGTTTAAAATTTACTCACAAGTTAGCATTGGTTATGTGGTTGTTTCTCATCACTTTTTTCTTCTCTGTTTATGATCTGAGGCGGGTTTTCCTTGATATCTGTTATCTGTCGGTTGATTGCAGGTGGTTTGTGAAGGAATTTCTTAGCTAGTATTCCTTTTTTTATTTTAAACTGGTGGGAGTGAGAATGTACATTGGAGTTACCATAAAAAGATATCGAGCAGTGAAAGAAGTTGGGCAGATTAAAATGAGTGTCAGGGTCATCACATACTACCAATTGATACAAGCTTGCCAGGTAAATTATCTTCCCATTTTCTTGTTGCAAATTACTTCTTGACATCTTTGACTCTTTTTCTATTTCTTGTTTCCTTCCACATTGCTTGATCATTATGTGATGCTTCTGAAGCCCTTATGATATATGGATGGAAGCTTTTATGGCTACGGTGGTTTCAATCTTTGTTTAGTTCCACATGATGAGGTTGAGTCAGGGGAGCTATGCCCCACCTTACAATACTCCCCCTTCACACCCAATCTTGGGCCTTTATGTTCATTCATTACAAGCCTAATGTTTCCAAGAATGCTTCTGCATTTGGAGGGAGAGAGGGGGAGAGAGAGAGAGAGGGGGGGGGGGGGGGGGGGCACCTGGGTTGTACAAGAGGTATAGTCTGCCTCCTCTGTTGGATCATGCCTGCTAATGATTTGCATTTCTGATTTGTCATTTGTTATAACACATGGCTAATTTTGTGGAGAGAGAGAGGTCTGGGTTGTACAAGAGGTATAGTCTACCTCATTCATGGGATCCTGCATGTTAACGATTTTTCATTTCTGATGTGTTGTGTTATAACCACATGGCTAGTTTTGTGCAATGAAAGCATCAATGTCTATATTAAATTGTAGACATATCATTGTGTGATGATGAGTGGATGTTGATGTAAATAATTGATGAAGGGGTCCAATAGGAAATAATTAATACAGGGGTCCAAGAGATACATTATTAGGTGACTTCACATGAATTTTCCAGCATGCATGTGAATTTGTTTGTCTGTGAATACCATTAACAGTAATGCGAATACTCTTTAGCCCAAATGAAATTGTCAGCCCAAAAAAGAAAGATCATGTGAAAGTTTCAAAATGCCATCTGCTTTCAAATGAAATAGATTGTGAATATTTTTTTTTTCAACTTGAAATCTTTGCACCTTTAACTCCATGGAGACTTCAAGCGGTCCAGAATAACTTTGATCATGGGACTGTCCATTTATCTGAGGTTGCATCATTTTATTATGGAATTGCTTCATCCACAGACGGATCTCACAAAAGTAAAACTCACAAACTGATATTGCTTGATGTGGTATGTCAGATTGTTAGTTTTTTTTTTTTTTTTTTTGTAAAGTAGATTTGACATATTACATCAAGTTACGTCAGTTTGAATTTACTATGTGAGATTGCTTTGTGGATCTAGCACTTTACTTTTATTATACCATTGCTCTGTGATACCCCATATGATATGGATAAGGGTAGGTGGTGTATGGGATCCCACATTGCTTGGGAATGAGAAGTTCTTGCTCTTTATAAGGTTCTAGTGGGGCTCCAATTGTATCGTTGACTAGTCCTTTTGGAGTATAGGCCATGTGGTTTGGGTCTTCTATTGGAGCGTTACAAATAGTATCAGAGCCTATCCCAACAAAAAATGTGGGACTTAAGCCGTGCCATCTATAATGAACAGGCCCGACGAGGACGTCGGGAATTTAAGGAGAGTAGATTGTGATACCCCATATGATATGGATAAGGGTAGGTGGTGTATGGGATCCCACATTGCTTGGGAATGAGAAATTCTTGCTCTTTATAATGTTCGAGTGGGGTTCCAATTGTATTATTGACTAGTCCTTTTGAAGTATAGGCCATGTGGTTTGGGTCTTCCATTGGGGCGTGTTTGATATCTATAGTTCTTTTCATGGACTTTTTGGGGACATCTCCCTTCTAATTGTATGTCTTGAACACAATTATTACTTTACCAATAGTGTTGTTATTATAATAAATGTTATTATTATCATCATTATGTTTATTACAGGCTGAGTATTTCCGTCAGTTGCTTAAACCTGTTACGTAGTCTTCTATTTTCAAGTTCTGGGACACTGGGATTTGGATTGACTGCCTTTGATTGGATTCATACTAAAGAAGGCAGTGACAGAGACGAAACATTTGATGATGGCAACTGTTTGTTTGGAAAAACTGCCGGGAATGTCGACACTTTAATCAACTAGTTAGTATTCTCATCACCTTAGGAACCTTCATCCAATTGAGGTTTGTATAATTGCAAGTGTAGAAGTGGGAACTCCAACATTTCTTCAGACTTTTAATTACGTAGGAAATAGGACCGATGCAGGGTGACCAGCAATTTTTCCGTGAAAAGGCTCTACCAAATCAAGTGGGGAACAGTTATTTGCACACTCCAGTTGCACCTGCTTTTGGTGCGCTGTTGAATTCGAGTGCTAGGTACTCGACACCTTTTCATGGTGTTGAATTTCAACCTTCTGAGGTTTGCCCCAAGAATTTTATTATCTTTGATCAAACAGATCACCGGAGCCAGATTATGTTCCATCCTTGGATTTCCAACAAATGTAGTGCTCCTGGCACCGGTGCAACCTGCATTGAAGTGAAAGAAATTGATCGCATGGAAAGAGAAATGTCATTGCCACTGAAAGAGGATTCAGATGATATTGATGCATTGTTGAGTTTAGAAGAGGATGGACAAGAATATGATGACGAAGAGGTTAGCACAGCCCGAACTAGTGGAGATCATAGAAGCTCGTCCCCAGATTCTTTCTCCAGCTATTGTTCAGAACCAAAGAAGAATAGATTTTCTTCTTCCATTCAGAAGTCCTCTAGCAGTAGTGACTGCTGCAACAATGAAAGGAAACGGCAGAAAATGAAGAAGATGGTGAGGGCATTGAGAGGGATAGTACCTGGTGGCAATCAAATGAATACTGCTGCTGTGCTAGATGAAGCCGTTAGGTACCTCAAGTCTCTCAAGGTTGAAGTACAGAAGCTTGGAGTTGGGGATTCAAATGATGTCTAAAGTTTAAAAGCCGTGGTAAGGATGACTGAACCCTCTCATTCTTGTTCTCTCTCAATTAAGTTTATGTATTATTTCGGTCTCGGTCTCCACCCGCATCCTCTCACGCTTGTTCTCTTTCGATTGCAACAAGATGGCATTAGGGGAATAATAATTGCCATTGTCAGAGACTCACTGTGTGTAAGAAAACCAATTTATACTTGTATTAATGGAGTCTGCTCCACAAACAGTGACTTGCGTGTTTGAACTATTAGTTTCTACTATGACCTCTGCTTTATAGTAATTGGAGGGACAGCCACCACTTCGATCTATATGTTGCCATCGCTTTGGAGCTACGATATAAATGTGTGATAAATCTATTTATTTGGTGTTTATTCCCATCTCTCTCTCTCTCTCTCATTTTATTTTGTTTTTGTTTTCCAAGTTTCCAGTTTCAAGCATCTGTTTAGTATCTATATTCTTTACTAGGTGTTAACTTCAACTTGGATTATGTCAAATCTAAATGGGTACCTATGTAACACCCCCGCTCCCCAATAAGTTTAGAATTTTCAGTATGCTACTAAAACTTGGAACTTCAAAACTTTTCTTAATGACAGAGCGTCATATACGAAAGATTCTATAAATAAGTCAATCTTTATTAAATGCTTAAAATTCAAAAGAGATTTTATGAAAGCACTTATTTAAAATCAATAAAATCTCATATGTTTATCAAAATAATTTATTAAATTAAAAATAATAAAATTGAGCATGATATAAATAATCTGGGCCTTTGCCTCGTCTCGTTGGGCTAAGTCTTGTCCTGCAGTCTCATTCTCATAAGAACTATCGCCTGGAGTGGTTAAAATATAAAAACATATAAAAATAAGTCGAATATTCAATAAATAACACATCATACAATAAACATAATAGATAAGATTTATTGAAAAATATTTATACTCATAAATACATACATAAATAACATGAATATGAACTTATCTTTCACTTGTCATTGGCCGATACCCACTGTTGATTCCTGTGAGTTAGGGTTAGTGAATCTAAGTAGATTATAAATCCGACCATGGCACAGGTTGTGGAATCCATGCATAAGGAGGACACACTGGGTGGACTACCATCATATACAACCTGGTAATACAATATGCCCATAACATATGGTATCGCCTTCTTATCATAACATAGTGCATTACGTATCTTATCATTCATATTTCATCATAATCATACTTGCATATTTGTCATATGATATATTTCAAATGAAATTACATTCTTTTATAAAATGTCGTGATACATGTTTTTTCACATAAAATTATAATTTTTCATAAATCTTTCGATGCATAACTCCTTTCATTAAATCATGAATTTTCATAAATATTTTAATGCAAAATCTTCACATAAATCATGGCTTTTCACAAAATATCTTGATGCATAATTCTTTTCGTAAAATTATGGATTTTCATAATTTTATCATGACTTAGATACATAAAAAGGAGCTTCCGATGGAGAGCGTACATGCATAATACTTTTATAAAAGACATGTCGTTTACCGTACATACGTGTGTGGGTATGATCATGTTACTTACCTTGCAGCGTTAATCCAATATTTTCAGTGTAAAATCGATCACGTGAACTAGAAGGAGAGAGAAAATGTGAGGGATGCTAGTGGACTAGAGGTTCTTTGCGTGATTTTGGATAAGCAGAAATTACGCTGGGGCTTGAAGTGGAATGAGATACAAGTAAAGTGCATGAGACTAAGTGAATATATAAGGAGTTGGTTTAAGAGTTTTAATGTGAAGATTTGTAGAATTGTAAGAGAGTTCTATTGGGGCATGAATCCTAGTGGAAGTTGGAGACGTGCATGACTTAGAGTTTGAGAATGTAGTCGGTTAAAAAGTTTTAACGTGAAGATGACTTGTAAAGTTGTATCCATGTTGGAATTGGATGTTGGCAAGTTCGACCAAGGTCATGATTATTCAATAAGAGAGTTTGAATTTAAAAACATTATCTAGTAGTTCATTCAATGTAGGATTAGCAATGATTGAGACTGCGTATAAGATTTCAATCAGTAATGATTTTAAATTGAAATAAATTTCTAATGGCTGATCTTTAAATTCTAAAAGAAGTCTAACTTGTTCAATAAATAATAAATGAGAGTTAACCTAGTTATTAAACTTAACTAAAATTTTTAATTAACCTTAATAATTAATCGCTCATAGGCTTATCCAATATGATTCATTAAATATAATTTAAACCTAATAAAAATTATCAATATTTCAATTTTAAAATTATTGATCCAGATAGTTACAAGCTATCTATTTAGTCATTATTTATGTTAAGAATGAGTTCTGATGAATACCCTTCTTTCAGTTGTTGTGTAGGATGTTATTCTTTTGCATCCAGTGCATTCTGTCCCTGCAGACCTAGTAGTTAATGGTGTTAAGCATCCTTGATGGATTAGCTAAAAGTAAAATCTATTGAGTATTTAATTATTAGAGAGTAAAATATGTTCATTATAGATTAGCTAAATTCTAAATAACTACAGTAACTTTTAAAAGTTTTTCCAAATTTAAAGGTTACTGTACATACATCAAATAAATATTTTATCAATTATTTCTCTCCATTTCTTTCTATCACATATTTTATCACAATTGGTATATTAATTTGAGTTATTAATTAATATATAATAGGTAGAATAGTAAAATATGATAAAATTAAAAAAATTAATAATTAAAAAAATTAAATATTTTTAAAATTATTAGTTACTCATTACTATATAATGAATAAATAGATAATTTAATGTAGAGATTTGATGTGAATAACCAAAACTAAATTCATCTTATATTCTTTTATTGTTATATAATGAAAAAATAACTATTCCAATATGGAGATTTATACAAATAGAATAGCTAAAAGTTAAATTTTTTTTATATTTATAAAAAATATCTTTTAATTTTGACTAATTCATTAAAAATACACAACTGAATTTAGCATAAAAAAGTATCTTAATTATTCTAAAAAATTATCACTATTATTTTTATTTTGGTGCGGATCCAAGTTGCATGTTTTTTATTTTTTTATTTTTTTAAGAAAGATGCCCTCCAATAGCAACTAATCACTTTATGTGAGCATGACATCTCTGTCACTGTCTTCTTCACTTTATGAACGCATCTCGTAATTTGTATGCCTTTTTTCCTTGTCCTTTTCCTTTTTTTTAATTGGTTGTTGGACAAGAACACGAAAATGGTCGTGTCAATATTTCGGTACTGTCTATCCCATCAATGTTTTCACCATCGTTGATTTACATTGATGAAGAAATAAGTTGAAGAAATGAGAAACTCACGAGGAGGAGTGAGAAATTAATTAAAAAATTTTACATTGATGAATAGAATCCTCTATATCTAGCAGTTTCCTATAGCTCAATATAAAAATTTCTTTAAAATACAAGATCTAATAGAGGGTGTTTTGAGAGCATTTCTTTATAATTTTAAAGAAAAATGTATTATACATCATCTATTGGGAGTGCTCTTAATGCTTGGTTGCTTCTGCTACCAAAATTTCAAAAATATGATTGAATATTAAATTTTTATTTTTATTTTTTATTTTTGGTAATTTAAATTCTATAACTTGTTCTTTAGTATTTATAAGCCTAAAGGCCTTGTTGAATTAATTCGATGTTAACTCTTATCATATATCTAATGGAAAATTGTAGCATCAGACTAGGGATTTTCTCAATGAATTATAGGTGTACTTACGGAAAGCTTTTTGCTAAAGGTTTGTTCACCTTCGAGATTAATCGGGATGTTGTTTCTGGACATTCAGTGCCAATAAAAAAAATATAAAAAAATATGAAAAAATTAAATTGAAATTAATATTTTTACGGCGCGGACTAATGATTGAAATCTTATCAATTTTTCAATTCAAACTGAGGGAGAGAGAACCCATATAGGCAAAATATTAGATGATGTAGAACTTTATATGCACTTGGACAATCGTGGCTTTATTATCCTTGTCAACAAACACCAACATCCTCCATCGAATAATTTCTCAAAGATTCAATTTTGAAATCATCAAAAGGACTATACCCGAAATGAAATCATTAAAGGGGAAGAGTTGCAGGATTATGATCCCCACCCTATTGATAAAAAAAGTTCGATACATCTCCTTCGATGTTCTTTTCTTTTTAGTTTAGTTTTGTTTTGTTTTTCCAAGGTGTTGGTGGGTTTGCTGATCATAACAGTTTCAAGTTTTAACTTATAGTAATCATTTTGGCAGATAAACCATTGGTGTTAAGTCTATTTTAAACATAAAGCATGAATTAATAAGAATTGCCATACTCATTGCAACATATTGAAATGCAGGTATCATTTGTCTCTTACCTCTACAAATCATTATGGTTTGAGTTTTGGGTGGAGGCGAATTGTCAGCTCTCCATTGCTGTCTTTGGATTTACTGCCTTTTTTTTAGGATAAAATATTGTCAGATTTGGTCATAAATCTTTGTGTAGTTGGCCAACAGCACAAGGGGTCTGAGATGGACAAAAACTGTGACAGGATGGATCTGATTTAAAAATTATAACAACACAAAGGGTTAATAATCCTTTGAAAAAAATCTCAAATCTCTCGTTTGTATAAGATAAAATGACTTGAGATAAAAATAAAAATAAAATAAAATATTATTAGAATATATATTTTAATATTATTTTTATTTTAAAATTTTAAAAAATTAAATTGTTTATTTTATTTTGTGTAAAAATTTGAAAAATTTGTAATAATTAAATGAGATGAAATTAGATGAGAATGGTAGCCAAAACAAACAAGGCCTAAAAGTAAAGGATTATTAACCCTTTGTAAAAAGTTCTCCGTAAAAAGTTCACGACCATATAGACCTTCAATCTCCACTCTTCATTGGAAAATTTTAGATGGTCGTGATAAAATATTTTGAAGTGATCGTGATCCTCATTTATCTTACCATCAAATCAAACCAAAGGAGCACAAATCAGCTTGTAAAATCAAGAGCCACTTAACAAAATATAAGGGGGAAAAAAGCAGAGGCAATTGCTGCCCACAATCAGCCTTTCAAAATTTTTTACAACTGGAGAAAGAGAATCATCCCTCAATTGGCATTCTGTCACCATATACATACATGCCAAGAATGTCAAAAGCGTGGTAAACTGGCAAGCAGCCACCTTTGGATTGTCCTCCGATTGATTGCCAATACATAACGCCGCAGTCTATGCTAATCCCATCTTAATGCCAAATCAGTTTCCATTCACAAATTCCAGCCTTCTTCCCAAAGCTGGCCGGAGAAGAGCAGTCATTATTTGCATTCAGAAAGACAACTATATAGGACTCCCTCTTGATGTCTGCACAGACCAAGTTTAAAGATAAGATGCGAAAATGTATTTCAAGTTAATGAGAACAGCCAAGTCAACCATGGAAGAGAGCTCCTAATAGGCATCAAAGCATACGAGATACGTACTGGACTGATGCATAAGGATACAAAAGAAATACAAATATACTACAGAAAAAGAGGACATGACTCTTTTCCATGAGAGAAATGTCATACTAAATTCGTCCATCAACTGTCTAGTATTTTCTTGATCTCAGAACACTTTTCCGAGAATCTTCCACGTCATACTAAATTCTTCCATCATTAGACATGTCAATATCAGATAATCAGTAGGTCCTTAGATAGTCCGATCTCTTAATTCTCATCCCTGTTTAAATTATTAAGAAACACATAAAAGTTTCCTCCAATATTCCTATCTTACTGTCAGAAATGCCAATCACACTTTATTTGGTTGCTTCTTTTGCCTCCACTTTATCATAAAAGCTCCATTTATCCTTTCTCCTTTTGACCTAAATTCACCTTATAATCCTGAAAAGAAGTATGGTTGGCTTTCTTGAGTCTGTTTTGTTTTACACTAATCCACTCCTCTGATTTTTATTTTTTTTTATTATTATAAAAAACGAGGTCAAGCCTCTTATTATTAATCCTCACTAAGGTGGAGGAAATCCACTCCTCTGATCAAGATGCTATTTCATGTCACCATTGTTCCCTCTTCTAATTCAATAGTCAATATGTTCAATCTACAATCTCTCTCCAGCAGAAAATGTTATCTCTTGTTTTGAGTTCCACCATCATATACTGGTACCTTTCTGCGCAATTCAAGTCATCATCAGGTAATACTAGCTAATTGGAAATCTTAAATAAATCATCATTAAACTTGTATTTGTGACTGCTGCCAATGTGATTTACTATCTCATCATTTTCAAATCCAAAATGATCCTTAAATGTTTATTTTAATAAAGTGTCCGGCAAGAGAATTATTTTGATGATGTGAAACCTCAACACGGCAGGCCTTGGAAGTAAACCCATCCAACTAGTAAGTAAGTAAATTTTCTAGATCAGCAAACATTACTGCTAACAAACCTGGTTTCTGCCATTTTAATGCTTTGTCAGAGAGGGGGGGGGGGGGGGGGGGGGGGGGGGATACTAAACTCAGGAATTGTGTCATTTCCATCATTGAATAATAAAATTGAAAAGCACCTCCAAATCAAATAGACAGGGTTGAGAGTTCCAAATTAATAAGATAAAAACCTAGGTTCATGCATTCATGGATGAACCAGCAAAGAGGATGTCCAAACCTGATTCTGCGTTGCAGCTGTCCAGCGCTGAGGATTTTGCACTACAGCTGAACTATCAGCGACGAAAGTTATCGTACTTGCTTCTCGTGGTTTAGCTGAGACTGATGTGGGTAGTTCTCTCATGGTCCATAATATAAACGCTGAGGGCATTGATGAACCTGCAACAACCATGATCTTCATAAGTGTTCATTAAATCTTCATTAAGGTAGTACTGATTGATCCCTCATAAACAGGAGCAATTTCATGCTATGCCCTACTTAAATGTTGTCGAGCATTACTTATAAAAACAAATGTTTTTGAACATAACTTCTATAATTCTGACAATTGTAAACAGACATGCCATAATGGTAACCTCAATAAAAGTTATCAATCATCAAGGAAAAGCAACTTTCACTCTACTTATTTAAAGGTGGGTGGTGTTGGAGCGACAACTGGCATGTAATCGGATAAGATTAAAAAACACAAACATGTTTCATAAACAGAATTATAGAAGGGCCGTTTTTTTTTTTTTTTTGTCTTCAAAATCATAAGATGCGAGCTTTTTGTGATTACAACAATGGTGCGAGGTCCTGGAAAAAAAATTAAATTAAAATAATACAAAGATGTGATAAATTACACAAAAAAGAAAAAAAGGAAAAAAAAAAACAATGGTGTGAGGTGTGCTCTTTGAATCTGCAAGTAACCCAAATTTTCTTCAACTGTCATGAAACTTCCAAGTTCCAACGTCTAGTCTTATGCAGAGCTGCCATGGTCTTCTTTTCTTACAAGTAAGAAAATTTTATCGAGGCCAGTAAATAGGCATAGCCCAAATACACGGGAAGTATACAAATGCGCAGAACTAGTTACAAGTCAGGAACTAGAAAAAGAAACAAGGAAATCAGGAACTGGAAAAGAAACAAGGAAATCATGAACAGTAGTTCCATTGAATACAATGGCCGAAGCCCAAAGAAATAAGGTGTTAAAAAAGAAACATCTGAGTTCGTCCATTGAGCGTTTTTTATATTCAAAGCACCGGCCATTCCTCTCGAAACAAATACACCACATAAGACAAAGAGATCAAGTTCCAAACAACAGCAATTTGAGAGTTACCCTCAAGACTTCTCCAACAGGCAAAAATATCCGCCACCCTCCTAGGGATCACCCATGCCACTCCAATCCTATTAAAGACCTCATACCATAACATCCTTTCCATCTCACAATGAAGTAACAAATGATCCACCGATTCGCCACATTTTTTATACATGTAGCATCAATCCATAACAATTAATCCTCGCACCCTAAGATTGTCCAAGGTCAGAATTTTCCCAAGGGAAGCAGTCCAACCAAAGAAAGCAACCTTGGATGGCACCTTACTCCTCCATATACACTTCCAAGCAAAAGAGTGTACCACATTCTGACCAGACAACACCTTGTACATAGAGCGAAGTGTGAACTTCTTATTTCCGCTATAAATCCAAACCATCTTGTCCGTCTCAACCCTGCTAATACTTGTATCATACAGCAAACTAAACAGATCAGAAATTGCATCCATTTCCCAATCATTCGCTGCTCTAGTAAAATGTACATTCCATTGAGGGGAACACTCAAGTTGTAACACCCCAACCCAATATGGTAAGGAATGGGTTATGGATAATTTTATTGGGCCTAAATTAGGTTTAATAGGCCATATTGGATAAGTCCACAAACGATTATATATTGAGGTTGGCTAGAGATTTTTTAATTAGGCTCATAGGCCCAAAAGTTTATTCTAAGGCCCATTAAGGTTTAGTGGATGATTTTGGGATGGTATTAAGGGGCCAACATTAAAGCCCAATTGAGTTTTATTGGATAATTTTGAATAGGCCACGGGCCCAAAATTTATTATAGTGGACTATGGAATTTTATTGGGCCTAATAATTGGATTTAAAGCCCTTTTAATATTTATGGAGCAAGCGGGCCCATATTTATTGAGTACTAGCTCAAGAATTTATTTAAAAGCCCAAAGGTATTTATTGGACAAATTGGGCTCATTTTGGAATTTAAGATCGACTCATTAGGGTTATTAAGCGACTTAGCCAATGAAATTATAGGCAAGCCCTAGAATTTAGTTTAACCCATTAAATGGGCCAACCCATTTGCTAGAGCCCAAATAGGGACCCAAGATAAAATCCTAAAAACCTATGGGTCAGCCCAACCAAAACCCATGAGACCTGCATATATAACCCATGTTACCGAGTACACCTCCATCTTCAACCAAGGCCTGGGGCTGCCACTCGATGTATTTCCCTCATGTCTCTTAGTTTTTCCCACTACCGTGCACCACCAGAGAAGGTTAAGGAACCCCCCCCCCCCCAAAACCCCGGTTCATGTCAACCTCCACAGCCTTGCTTCACATTGTGCACCTCCCATTGGGGAACCACCGGTGCAACCAACCCTTTCGCCATGCACAGCTCTGCCCAAAACTAGTGAACCACTGCAAGCCGTCCTTCTTTACGTGAGGTCCAACAGCTGCAGCCCACGTAAACAGCACCTTGATCAATTTCTCTCTCTTCCAGCAACCACTGCATGTAGCAGTTGTGTTAGGGACCTCGGTCTAGTCCCTAAACATTGGGTTGTCCTCGCCTTGGTTCTCCTTGTGATGACCGATTGCCTTGGCCCTCTTGCTTGGACTTTGAACAATAATGGCAATGTATGATGGTAATAATGAGTTCCTAGGTTGATGAAGATATGGTGTTTAGTGGCGAAATGGTAATGATGATGAGTTTGGGTGATCTAAGTGATGAATATGGGTGTTTGATGCTAAGTGGTATGGCTTGAAGGTTGCCCTTGATGTTAGGGCCTTTTGGATGATGATTAGGGTTAGTATGGTGAAGTGTAGTTAGGGTTTTGTGTGGTGACTAAGGATGATTTCGAGATTGGGAAGAGATGGACTAGAGTTGGAGTCTAGGATGGGATGCTAGGGTTTGGAATGATGTGGAAGAATGAGGCTAGGGTTTGGTGGCTAGGGTTGGAAGGTGTTTGAATGAGTCTAGGGTTGCTCCTTGACTTTAGGGATTGATTAAAGATAAGATGAGGAAGATAGGATTTGGATAAGGTAAGTGGATGAAGATGGATGGTGTTTGAATGAGTCTAGGGTTGTTCCTAGAGTTTAGGGATTTGGAGATGGAATTTGAATATAGTAAGATAGGGTTGGGATATGGCAAGATGATGTTAGTCTTTGATTGACTTGAGTGATTCTAGGAATGGAGTGATTCTAGGGAAGTTCCTAGAATTAAGGGATTGGCTAGGATAAGATAAGGAAGATGGGATTTGAATATGGCAAGAGGTTGGAAGTCTTTGGTTGACTAGATGAATTGGAAGAATGGAGAGATTTTAGGGATGAAGTGATTCTAGAGAAGTTCCTAGAATTAAGGGATTGGCTAAGGTAAAGGATGTATTTCGAATTTGGAGGACTTGGAAGATGGAAGATGAGCTCCTAACTTGTAGGAGATGATTTAGAGATTGGTAGGATTTTGGAAAGATAGAAATGATTGAGGGAAGATTCCTAAGTGGTAGGAATCTATCAAGGAAAGATAGGGTTTCGGTTTTGGTAAGTGAAGAATGTCTTAGTTGACTAGAGTAATTCTAGGGGATGAGTGATTTGTGGGATTGATTGAGTGATTAGATGGATGGAGAGATTTAAGGGATAAGAGATGGAATAGAATTTCCTAGAATCAAGGGATTGAGTGGTTTGAGTGATTGAGTGATTTTAGGGATGAGTCAACTTTCCTAAGATTAAGGAAGTTACCAAGTGGGACTCTTGAAGGATGTCTAGAGTTTATGGAAGACAAGTGTTTTGGCTAAGGTTTATGGAGATGATGGAGCTAGGTATGGTAAGTGACTAATATGGAAAGATGGTGGCAAGGGAATTTCGGCTAGGTCAATGGATTGGATGAAAGGTGGCTAGGGAAAGATTCCTAGAGTTTAGGAAATCCTTATGGGAAGCTAGGGTTACCAAATAAGGCAAGATTTGTATATGGCAAGATGGAGGCTAAGTAGATTTCGGCTAGGGCTAATGGCTATGATGGATGAAGGGTAAATATGGGATATGGACAACTAGGGCAAACACTATAGTGGTCGAATTATAGTGTATGGATGGATTAAATGGGGCAATGGAAATATATGGATGAACACGCATGAACAAGAAGGATGAACAATATGGGTGAACAATATGGATGAACAATATGGATGAACAAGATGGAAGAGTATGATCAAATGATGAATGGACTCAACAAAGGAATGTGAAGACTCTCATTTTGGTTTATATGGGATATTTTGATATGCAAGAAAAGATATGAACATCAAGGACAAATGAAGAACACGATGAACAAGTGATAAACACTCAAGAACAAAGTGAACAAAAGATAGTCAATTCAACTATGATTCACGAATTGCACATAGATGAAATAAACCTCTTTATTGATAAACTTGAAAGTAACAAAGATAACAACTTGAATTCATGAATTGCACCAAGTTGCAAGAACAAGATAAGTTGAATCACACATTCACGAATTGCAAGGTGATGATCCCCTACTAGGGATTCACGAATTGCACCCAAGTAGCTTAAGCGCCTAGCACCGAAAGGATGATCTCAAGAACAATAATCTACCCACTTAGGAAATTTGCCAAAGGTTCAAAAGATGTAAATTAAATGCCTAAGGGTCCTATTTATAGAGAATACAAAGTAGAAACCCTAATAGGTCCCTTGATAAATAAAAATAAATAAAATAAATAAATAAACAAGTGATAGTGGTGTGGAACCCATGGGAGCCCACGACAGTGGCCCTTGGTGGCCTTGGCTGGCCCATGCATGCCTAGGACCATGTCCTAGGGCGGTTTTTTATGGGGTCTTGACAAGTTGCCCCTCGACGTCCACCACCCTCACAAAAGGAACCTCACGATGTTCCTTGTTTCGGCAACTAGGAACAGAGCACAACCGTGAAGCCCGTAGATGGTTCATCAGCCACCACCCAACGTCGGAGACAGCTTCAACGTCACAGAAGGTGCCGCCCAGCTCCTCCTTCAACCTATCCCATCCCTGCCCATGCATGGTACACCGAAACCCATCCCAAGCCCAAAAGCCCACAACCAAAGTCCCAGTTGTGTCTAAACCAAGAACACCACGGCACGTCCGCTTAGCGCCACTGAACTGCACCACCCCTCACTAGGTTGCTTCATCAAAAGGAGAAGTCACTGCACCAACCACAACCCCTATTTCGTTGCCGTTGCACTATAAGCCTATTTCTCTCCCTACGTAACTCTCTCCCTCCCTCTATCTCTCAATTTCCCCCTCATTATCACGCACTCTCTCTCTCTCTCTGTCTCTCTCTCTCTCATAGCACCTCCCATTCCCTCTCTTGCAAGCCGATTAGCATATGTTAGGTTTGGTAGATATTGAGGATGCCATGGGTTGATGATATTTGAGTTCAAAGCTTGTTAGTTATGGGTTTATTGGTGTGTATGGAGTTATGTGAGCTCGGACCCATAAAAGGTTAGACTATTTTGAAGATAATTGACCGGGAAATCGAATTTGGATTCATGAACACAAAGTTATAGTTTTAATGCCAGTATTACAGAGTTAATGCGATTTTAGAGTTACGATGATTTTAAGCTTTATGAAAAAAAGGGTCATCAATATTTCAAGTTTTATTTGCAATATTATATGATTAGTAGTTTTTTGTCTTATAAAATATATGCAAAAAAAAAAAAGTTTAGGTCATTTTTCCCCTTATTAATTTCCACTCCGTACAAAGCCCTAAGACCTGTGGGTGAACAGTGTCCCAAGAGAAAACCCTAACCCACCTATCCTGCCGCCAACCCCCACCCACCATCGACCGGAGAGTGACACCACACCTCCGTCACAGACAAGGCCGATGAGCCCTGGCGTCCTCGCTGTGGGCCGTTCTACATCGGTCCTTGCTGGCGAACATTTTTTTTTGCTTTTCTTCTTTCTCGGAGGTGTCAAAATGTCGCCGTTCACTTCGACACCACCACAGACCTGAACGACAGACCCAGGCGACTTCCTTGTGGAGCCTCCGACGTCGGTCCTTCTCCGGCGACTGGGAGTTTTCTGCTGCTCTTCCGTAGCCTCCTTTGGCGAATTGCGACCTGAGCTTTTGCTTTAGCCACCGTTACAGACTGCTTCAACAGACTCTGGCGACCACTTTGTGGGCCTCCGACGTCGGTCATCCTCCGGCGACTCTATTTTCTCTGTTAACTCAGGTTAGGGGCACCTTACTTCGCGCATTGCTTTCTCGACAGAATGAAAACATGCAGCTTGGGATGCCCCTAAAACTGAAGTCGAAGGTTTGATGTTAGTATGGGTCAGCTGGTGAGCTTTTGGGTGGAATCGAAAGCTTTTGAACTTTTGCCAGAAACATGGAGGTCTTCCTTAAAAATTGTGGAGAGGAGAATAAGGGTTTGGAGATTTGTAGTGATGGGTCGTAGTGGTATAGAATGGCAGATGGCTACGGTGGAAGCAGTATTATAGGCGGGGAGAAATTTGGATTTCACAAAACACTTGCGCTAAGGAAACAGAACATTCATGGCTCAACGATGCTCCAACGAGCATGGTAAGTTTCTAACGGTCACCGAATATGGTGGAAAAGGCCAGCGGAGTGTTGTAGTCATTCCTGAAGGGTATGAAGGTCTGGGTTGGGAGAAATTTGCTGTGGAATTACGCAGAGCTGCGGATATGCCTTTTGCTGATGGGTCAAAGAAGGAAAACCAAAAGAAAAATGAGAACATCAACTTGGAGGTGAATCATAAAGACCCAAGTATATCCACGGTGGCGAGGCGATCATATGTGGCAGCTCTGAAGACCGGTCATGCTTCGGGGGTTCATAGCTAGGGGATTGATGAAAGTGGTTTGCAAATCACGCCTTAGAACCAGCTTGTCGCGATGCATAATTCTTTAAAGGAGATGGAAACCCAACTTGTCGAATTGAAGGCAGCGATAGGCTTTTTTGTCTACGAAAATAAACCTGCTGATCCAACGAGCATGGTAGGTTTCTAACGGTCACCGAATATGGTGGAAGAGGCCAGCGGAGTGTTGTAGTCATTCCTGAAGGGTATGAAGGTCTAGGTTGGGAGAAATTTGCTGCGGAATTACGCAGAGCTACGTATATGCTTTTTGCTGATGGGTCAAAGAAGGAAAACTAGAAGAAGAATGAGAACATCAACTTGGAGGTGAATCATAAAGACCCAAGTACATCCACGGTGGCGAGGCGATCATATGCGGCAACTCTTAAGACCGGTCATGCTTCAGGGGTTCATAGCGAGGGGATTGATGAAAGTAGTTTGCAGATCACGCCTTAGAACCAGCTTGTCGCGATGCATAATTCTTTAAAGGAGATGGAAACCCAACTTGTCGAATTGAATGCAGCGATAGCTTTTTTGTCTACAAAAATAAACATGCTTTCAGCTAGAGGCAACATGGTTGTAAGGAACAAGACTAAGGCTTCGTTTGATTCCTAAACCCATCTTAACTCATTTCAACTCATCATTACAACTTTTTCAAATTCCAATACAAAATATAATAAACAATTCAACTTTTTCAAATCCCAAAATAATAATAATATTAAAAAATAATATTGTAACAATATTTTATCATCTCAACTCAAATCAGTTCAACATCCAAACGCAGCCTAAAATAGGCCCGAATCCTTTAAACTCAGATAAAGGAAAACGGAAAATCGGATTCGGCCCTATTCCTATAACCAGATCCAGAAGAGTATGACGGGTCAAAAAGAAGTTTGGTTTATTTGAAGTGGATTCTACGTCGGATATAGGTGTAGAGACATCTGTAATGGAATGTCATTCACCTCAGGTGACTTTTGTACTGGAAGAAACTATGGCTCCCTTGTCGGAGTTGAAGGAAAATGGTGTCATACCATTGGTGAAGTAACCCACTAAAGTTGCACATAAAGGGTCACCAGAGGTGAAGGGACTTGATGTCATACCATTGGAGAGAACCAATGGAGTTGCTGAGGAGGTACGTGATTTGAATATGGATTCGGCGTTGGTGCCTTGTGCAAAGGAATGTCTAGAGTCGGGAGTGCAGTTGGATATTGTCTGGGGATATTGTGGCTCCCCTGGTCTCTTTTCCTCCAATAGCGGATTGGATTCTGCCTAAAGTTAACGAGATTCAGCAGTTCGTGAGAATTTCACATGGAGGATGTGAAGATCAATTTAAAGAACTAATTACTTCTATCGAGGCAAGCCACGCGCTTGACACCAAATCAAGTTTCAAGAAAAGTAGGGAGTTACAACGTCTTTTTTGGGCAATCAACTACGACGCTAAGGGTGGTAGCTCAACTAGAAGGAAGTCTAAAGGGAGGGCATTGTGAAGACATTGGGTTTTTGGGTAGAGTTTTAGTTCTACAGGAAGCAAGGGATTAGGGTCAAGCTTGGTGTAGTTTGGGTTATTTTTCACGGGCTTTTTGGACAATTAGGGGTTTTCTATTATGGGCAAGGTGTTCTCTTGTATATATTCAGTGTACTTGGTTACTCTCTTTTTATTTATTTTTATACGTGGTTGCTCCTTTTGATATATATATATATATATATATATATAATATTTTTACTTATAAAAAAAAAGTTTCATTTGCAACTACGTGCTTAATTAGAAATTCACATACGATTAGAAATTTACTCAAGTTACATTTTATATGTGACGATTGATATTTGCTTGGCATTGTTGTGAGAAAATTCAAAGATGTGAAAAAGTTCAAGTAAGCGATGCTCCTCTACTAGACTTTGCCTAAAATTGACTAAGGTTGATTTGAGAAACTTGCATATTTCGTTATGAAAAAAGACGGTTATTTTTCTGCACTAGTCTCTATATCTAAACAATGAAACGTGACATTTTATCACGACTGGTGTAGACATTAGCAATTTTTGTACTATGTTTCTCTACTGCATAAATGTGAACATTAAGTTTAAAATATTTTATCTAATTATTTGATTAGTATATTATTCACTTATAAAAAAAAAAAATTGTTTGGTATATTATTCTATTATTGCTTTATATCTGAAAACCCTTAGGCATAAGATTCTATTCTACTTTGGTTACAGGCCCTGCCACAGGTTATAATAGTAGACTTTGATTTTTGGCCTTGCCACAGGTTATAATAGTGGCCTCTGACCTTACCACAAGATATAATAGTGGTCTCTGGCCTTGCCACAGGAGATAATAATGGTCTGTAGCCCTTTCACGGGATATAATAATGGTCTCTAGCTCTACCATGGGATAAAATAGTGGTCTTTGTTTTGAGTGCACTCACTTTGGTGACAAAACAGTGATTAATGTTCTGCTTGGCTATTTGCAGATATGCACAACCCTGCCACAGGGGTAAACATGGTCTCTGTTTCTGTTTCTAATGTTGTTTCAGTTATGCTTATGCCTAAGGTCTTTTGTATACATTATTATTGTAATGAAATGCTTCTGAAAATACCACTGCTATTTTTTAGAACTGCTTGTTTGTGCGTTCTGTAACTGGCTCATGTTTACACACTAGTATAGGTTTGTTGCTTACTAAGTCGGTGGACTCACCCCTTTATCTCCACCATTTTTTTTCACATGACTATGTTGGTTTGAGACCGTTGGCACATGACAAGATCATAAGAGGAAGGTAAGATAAGTGTCGGGTGGCATAAGTGAATTTGAGAGATTTGAGAGTTTAATTTCTTTGGAAGGATTTGTGAGGTATTTAATTTTGGAGGATTATTGTAACTAAGTTGTATATTTTGTGGATTTCAGGTCAAAATGGTTCACCCCCGGGTATGGGGTGTGACACAAGTAGTCCAAAACATCTACCACTGAAGCATTATGAGTGATCTAGAAGAGGCCAAGAAAAGCAACTTTAAGGGCCCTACCATCACACCAAGAATCATGCCACAAACTAATCCTAGAACCATCACCAACTACAAAACTAACATGTTTGGCAACATCTCCCCAACCACTCCTAATATTTTTCCACACCCAGACACCATGTGTACCTCTAACCTCATTAGAACACCAAGCACCCTCAAGCACTCCCATATTTGGAATCGATCACAACCCTCCACAAAGTCACACTTTCCTAATGATATAACAAGTTCCCTAAAAGGGCTTTATTGAAGATCCTCAACTTCCGAACCCCCAACTCTCCACACTACAGTTGGGAACAAATCTTATCCCAACTAACCAGGGGAAACTTGGCTTCCTTCTTGCTACCTCCCCATAAGAAATCACAAAACGTCTTTTCAATCCAATTAGCCACACCAACTGGTAGAGGAAATAATGAGAGAAAATATGTAGGAAGATTAGAAAGAGTGCTTTTGATTAAGGTGATTCTTCCCCCTTTTGACAGGAGCAACCTCTTCCATCCTGCTAGCCTTCTCTCTATCTTCTCAATCACCCCATCCCAAACTGGTCTCGCCCTAAAATTTACAACATCTTTGTCGATGCCCTATTCCTTTGAATTATTCCATATTCACTTCAAACCTTCCTAAGTAAGAGGTGTTTTGAAGATCGGGAACATTCCTTGGATGAATTGAAGAGATACTTTTATAATACTTTATTTTCTTAGGCTTTGGTCATTAGTTGTAATGAGGACAGTTTTCATGATCTGTTTGTAGTTAGGTCTAGTTTGCAATATTTAAAAATTCCTGCAGAAGATGGTCTAATAATGGAGGAACACTGATCTGGGATTCTGATCCCTGTCCAGCACACACCCAACCTTGGTGGAGAACGGCTGCTGGATCGGCATATGGCTTACATCCGCCACCATCCATCCCACGGCGTTTGTTGGTAGCAAATCGGCCTGAGTAGATCTAAAGCCGCTTTGAAAGGGTGGGTATGGGCAGGGGTGGCGGCGGTATGAGCAGATCGGTAGGGGAAGAGGAGTGGGCTGCCTGCGCAGTGGTGGAGGTGGACGAAAGGGTGCTTGTGCTCATGCTCGTGCGGCTTACATCTGCCACCATCCATCCCATGGCGTTCGTTGGTTTGGCCTGAGCAGATCTAAGTCGTTTGGAAAGAGTGGGCGTGGGCAGGGGTGGCGACGGCATGAGCAGATCGGCAGGGGAAGAGGAGTGGGCAAAAGTTGTGCTCGCGAGACGGTGGAGGGGCAACTCGAAAACTGTGGAGGCGACAAGCGGCGGCTGAGGAGTCGGTGGAGGGGGTCACGGGCAACGACGACAGAGCAGGAGAAAGCAAGAAAAGAAAAAGAAAGAAGAAGAGGGGGCGGCGGGAGAGGAATGAGATGTAGCCCTAAGGGCAGTGTTTTCCTTAGTGTTTTTTATTTTTCTATGTATTTACAGTTCTGGTGTTTGTTTTAATTAATAATAAAAAGAAATAAGCTATAAGACTTATATCCATAGCAGGGGAACCCCTCCTCTTTTGGAGGATGGGGTGGTTGGATACCCCACCTCTTTTAAAGGTGGGGGATGGTTTTTTATCTCTGTTTTTTACAAAGAGTGATACTCTTTTATGAGAGTTTCTAGAAGTTAAGACAATACCAGTCGCAAATAAATTTGTGTGCGGGGAGGCGTACAATAGATGTGTAGTTTGGCTTGTATTCGGAGTTTTTCTTTGTATTGACTAGTCACAGCTGTAACTTCCTTCATGGATGAAAAAAAAATCTAAAAATTGATAAGTTGACAAATACACCCATAATCATCCCTCAGCAGATATAAGAACACCTACGCAGATCTGCCAACAAAATAAATTTCAGAAAACACTCAATTGCCATATGGAGTAATAGTTAAGCATGGGAAAAGCGTAGTGAAAAACCATTTGATTAGCCAGAATAATTGCAGGTAGAATAATTAAGGGAGTCCCAGCAGGAAAAGAAATAAAGGAAGAAGCAGGATAAGATATGAAGAGATGGGCGGATTAGCAAAAATGTGAACAGAAGAAATAGTTGTAAATGAAGCAAATGTGAAAAATGCCCCCTCAACATTTGCAGCCAATATGAGAAACTGACATGGAAAATAGTAACCACATACCGATAAAATAATACACAAGCAGTAAAAGAGATGCACAAACGACATTTGAGTGATGTTGAGGCCAGTGATATAACATCTGCAAGCATATTGAAATAATGAATTAAGAAAAAGCTATAATGTTGAGTTGGCAATTATTTAATACATAGATAATTTATGACCAACATTCAAGTCCATACCGGAATATCAGTCAAAAGAGCTACAAAAGAACTTGAAGTGAAACAGAGCACAGAGACAACAGCTAAACCTGCAAACTGCCAGGAGAAGAAACTAGATAAATAAAATAAAAAGGCAAATGAGCATATACATATATAATACTGGGTAATTTTATAAGGGAGCCACCATATAAATTATATCCAATACGGGGTATGTCACTGCACAAAATTAGTAATAAAGAAGATAATAAAATAACAATGGATTTGATACCTTCCACTTTTCAGATGAAGCTTGCTCGGATCTAACTTTGCTCATTTTTAAGCATAATAGAAGTCCTGAATGGAACTCATAGCACAAAAGTTAACATTAGCAACAATGGAGGAAAAAGAATAAGAATATAAAAAAAAATGACATTAAAAAGAGTTTTTCACTTTAACAGAACCTTTATCATCAAGATGTATTAGCCGTATTGTCACTTATAACTAAGTCATGAAAAACTAATCCACATACTGCAAACTAGTTCTTTTATGTACACTTTAAGTGAAAAATCATGGTTTATTTTATCTCGTCATAATCCAGTCAATTTATACATTGCCATAATGATCTGAATTTATAGTGACAGACATCCTTTGGGACGATCTTTAGAGAAAGGGAAAAAATTACTATTTTGTATTACCACTAATCCATCCACAATATATCATTTCAACCATTTGAATTGACCAAACTCCTCTGCTGAAAATATTCTCTCATAAAAAGCAATATCTTTGATGATTGATGACTGCATCATACCCAGGAAAAGTGGAAAACTAATGTTATAAAAGTATTCAAAAAGCATTATGCGGTCGCACTTATATTTTCATTACTAAGATCCTACTAGAAAACCAAAGAGCGTAGCCCAAGTAGATGGGACTTACAAGATAAATGAAGGGGAAAAGCGAAGATATAAAATTACCTACTAAAAGAATTATGAAATATAAAAAGTATCCCATCATCGATCTGATGCCATGTTACTAACAGGATGGGAGCACTAAGGCATTACATCAAAGAAAGCAACAGGCAATATGTCAGATAAAGATACTGCAAGAGAAGCTGACTAATGTAATGTAATTGCTCACCATAATATGCCAATGCCCCTCCTAATAAAAGTATTGCTATGGCGAAGAAGTCTACATACACCTGCATGATGAGTAGAATCATTACACCATGGCTTCACTAATTGTTACTTGTAAGCAAAAGCCAGAATGCTTCAATACCATTTTGGAACACTCATGATATGCTTTTTACTATAACAAAAGAATTCCATCGATATTTTTAAGCAATTAATAACACTAACGATATATGATTAAGATATAATATGGAACAACTATGGCTGCACAACCATTTCTTTGAAGCACCAAAAACTAGTAAAGGGGAATCTATTGTTTTATTACCAGACAATTGTGCTTAACATTTTTTTAATCAATAAGCAAGTTTTATTGATAGAAATAGGCATAGCCCAAGAACACAGGACAATAGTGATTTACTATAGTTGAGAACATGTCTTTAATATAAAAAGTTACCTGATGTATTTTAACAGACAAGTTATTCAATATTCTAATAGCTATATCTTCACAAAGTTTGTTATCCTTTAATAAACAAAGTCTGAGATTAGCCTTCTACTGTGCCCTACTTCAATATCTCCACTTCACAAATTCCGATCACTCTAAAGCAATCAACAAAAGAATGTAACTCCAACTAATTTACTGCATATATACACAGGAGCTATGAGACCCAACTAGGTCACTAGAAATATTTCCAGCAGCCTAGAAGAAACAAAATTTATATCTATGCAGTATATTGGATTTCAATTTAATATATAAAGCAATAAGATGCTTTGAAACATGTTGCAATGGCAATGATAACAGAAATTCAATGTTCAATGGGTACTCTTTAAAAAAACATTAGAAAGCGATCTATAATGACATCATAGCAGAAAAGCAGAACTTTAATTACTGTGTCCATACCCGAGCCACAACTGCAGAGTCGATAGAATTTTTTCCCATCCCAATCCAGATTATCAGAGCACAAGCCATCATTACAACAAAAACTAGCACAACAACCTGGTAAATAAGGAGTTAATGACAGATTCAAATAAAGTCATTCTTTCCGATGAGTACATAACAATAAAATAGGGACAATACAGCAATAGTCTATCTTAAGAAGCACATGCAGATACTAAACAAGAGATTTTTCACTATTTGGCATACCGCTATCACAATCTTTTGGTGGCTTCCAACATGGAGACAGCGAAGGGGAAAACACTTTCTATGACCATCCATTCGTGATGGGCTTGATTTGTTTAAGTTCTTATCCAATAAAGCCTCCTGAGAACTACTTTCTTCATATTCCTCGTCCTCATCATTTGCCTGATGGCAAAGGTCAACCCTATAAAAAAAATCCGCCGAAGAAACATAGAATATTGCTCATCGGAAGCACTAGTCTGAAAGAAAATTTTACATCTATCAAATGTAATGATAATGTTCGGATATAGCTAATTGAATAAAATACACCCACTAAAAAACAACTGCACTTCTGGATCTCTGTTTAAATTTACTCATTGAACTGACATCATTACCAAACTTGATCCAGAACAGCTTTACCCAAATGCCAGTCCATTACATATTTAAGGACGGACTTCAAGAGTTCTAAAATTAATCAAATAGCATATGATAGTGGTAGAAAATAGATATCACTTGCTTATCAAAGCTATTTGGGATAGATAAACAACTACATAATTATTTAGCATTACTCTCATAGCATTTTAAGCAGAACTTTGTGCATTGCATAGAAAACGCAAAGTAAGAAGTTTGAAAATAAACAGAACATTTGTGCAGGGGGCTCCAACCAGCAGAACCTCAACCACAATGTGAAGAAATTAAGAAAATGACTGCCCTGTAAAAGAGTTTTTCATTTCAGTATCCATTAAATATTAATACATCTGATAACCAACATTTAGGGATTCTGACCACAGTATTAGACAATGTTTCCTCCCACAAAACTTGCCTTTGAACAGACCTTTTAAACTCGCCATTTTTTTTATAGGTAGTCAAGAAGTTTTATTCATAATATAATAGGAATAGCCTAAGCACACAGGACGTATATATGAGTAATACATAACTAGGATTTACAACCGAAACAAGAAATTCATGGACATATTTAGCCCATTAAAATCTATGCCAGTTTTTTTTTACAAGTAAACTTAATGATAAAAAGTTTTGCCTGATTAAATAGGGTGTAAACATGAGAAACACATACTTATAAGAAAAAAAATACATGAGAAACACACATAAAGACAAAAAAATGGGTAAGGAAGTCCTGAGAAAAAATTAGAGATAAAAAACCAAATGAGCAATCATCCAATGATACAAGGTTTTGAAAAAAAAATCCTCAAGGGCTGCCACCGTCTTCTCCTTATCCTCATGCTCAGTCAGTTCTTCTTATAAGAACTACCTCCCTTTCCTATGTGCCAAAAGATCCACCACACTACTAAGCATGATCCAATCTAAATTGAAGAGACCAAGAATATCATTCCAAATAGCACTTGACAATGCAATAAGAAATGATCTATAGTTTCCCCACTCATACCCATGCATCACCAACCCATCACAATAATTTCCTCTTCCTTTTTTGATAAGTATGTTCCTCTTTCTTAAATTATTCGTAATGACGATCTTCCTAAAGCAGCTGTCCAAACCAAGAAAGCTATTCTTACATGTGCCTTATTCCACCATAAATGGATTCAAGGGGATTAGTACCCCAGAGTTGCCTCCCAAAATTTGAGCAACAAAATGCAACTGAAGTTGCTGCCGATCCCCCTTCCTTTATGGAATCCTTTGGGACGAAAGGTTGTATTTTCTACATTCACATGATTGGCTATTGCATTCATGATTAAGAGAAATTAAACTAGGTGTTCCCCTTTGTATACCTCTAGTATACTTGGGTAGTGCCCCCAGTACTTTTTCAATAAAGGTGGTGTCCTTATAAAAAATAGTCATTTTTAACAAGAATCACTCTTTCTGCAGGTGAGTAATCTTCCAACCCAAAAGAAAGACTAGGTCGTATTATTCCTACATGTTAGTACTGTTCCCTTGAAAACTTTCAGGGGTGTATCTACATATTTTGCTTGAGCTTAATGTTTATAGATTCTACAAGAAATCATATAAGAAACTACCATACTTGTGAGTTTATTGAATTGTTTCCCAGACAATGTTGGGTTAGAATCCCCTTATACTCTTCACCAGGGATTCCACTATTATTAATGAAAAAAGATTCGAAGGAAAAGTAATGAAATCCATGCTAACATTCAAAGAGAAGCATAGCAGATAAAATTGGAATAATATCACAATGAAACAAAGAAACATACCAGAATGATAAAAGAAGAAGAAACACCGCAAAAAACAGGATTCTTGGCAAAGCTGCAAAGAAAAATTCACAAAATTCAAATACGTTAACCGATTTCTTAAAATGGATACTAGTATGTAATTAAGATATAAAGGCCTACCCATGAGGATAAAACCACAAGAGTGAGACCAACATGGCCAATCCTTACAAGCAGCGACAAGAGCAAATACAAAATAAATGAAGAAACCTGCAACAGTAAAAATTTGAAGCTTCAGTTTGAATCAAAGATTTGTATCACAAACTAATGCGAAGAGGCTACACACTATTACCACAAGCTATTACCAAATAATACCAGGCATATCTTTGAAGCAAATGACAAAAATAACAGAAACAATAAGAAAATAAGCATGCATGAAAGACTTTCATCTCTTAGTTATGGTAAAGTAAACCAAAAGCTCTACAAAATTATACAAGGATCTAAACTGAAACTGATAAGATACACGAAGAAACAAGCTGAATTTCAGGCTGGTTTGGGACACAAGACAAAACACAAAATTCTCATCTCATCTCATCTCATCTCATCATTACACCTTTTTCAAATCTCCATACAAAATATAATAAATAATTCAACTTTTTTCAAATCCCAATACACATTTTTCAACTCCCAAAACAATAATAATATTAAAACATAATATTTTAAACTTCAAAACAAAACACAAAATTCTTATCTCACCCCCCAAACCTGCCATGTGGGTACGTCCAGAGACAGGAGTTTCTTGATTAATATTATCTCTTATCACCCTCAAAAATCAAATATATAGATAAATGGATATAGATACACATACATAGAGGTTTTATAGCACAGAGGTGCTCAAACTCACAAGGAGTGTTCTTGGCACTAGTAGAGTACCGACGGGGTGGGCACCGAAATTGTATCTTCATCCCTGAAGACATAGATGGAATGGGATGGCGGAATGTGGTGGAGGCGTTGAGGGAGGTTGGTCTAGAGCCGTAACGCTGCAGCTGAAAGTGTCACCATTTCTGCAAGAACCCAGGGACATGAGGGTGGTGACAGGGGAGTTATTGGCCTACAAAAGGAAATAATCCTTCGGGTAATGACTGAGATACAGAACCAGCTAGGGGACTTGCAGCTTAATTTAAATTGGTTGAAATGATGTGTTGAAGAGGTAGGGGTGGTGGTGGGCTTGGGTCTGGGAGTTGGGCTATTTAAAGGAGAAGGGCATCTAGGGGCAAGCAGAACAACTACAGGGTCCCTAAGGGGACAGGCACGGGGTCACAACCCACTAGCTTTAATGGGCGGGCTAGTAAAGGCAAGGAGCCCATGGTTTCAATGGGTACCCATTGGGTTCAAGAAAACAAACCCCAACGGGTCTATTTGGAGGAAACATAACCCACTTGCATCTGGCACCGTTGACGGCGGTAGGTGGCAGCCACCTGCACCTGCGAAGGCCAGAGGACCCCGACGAAGGCTGTGGAGCCACTGATGGGGGCTACGCATTCGGAGGTTGCACTCATTGAGCCACGTGTTGCCTCCGACGTGTTGGGTCCAGCACAGACCAGTTCGAGGGAGGATGTCAGTGCTTCAACTGCAACAACAGCTCTGTTTCAATTGCCAAAGGTCGTTTTTCCAACAGAGGGGGTTCCAACGTGTGATTAGCCATTGGCAGGGGAGATCCCACAGGAAACAGATGTGTTGGGCCCGCAGGTTAATCCAATGATGGGAGATCCAACAGTGAACCCAACGGACCATCCGAGAAGCTCCGCAACGGCAAAGGAGGACTCGGGAGAAGGAGATGAAGAGGCCGTGGGGTCGCGAGGGTCTGAAGAGGCTGAGATACCAATGGTGGGGTCGCGAAGGTCTGAGGAACCATCGACGGTGGCCCAAAAGGAGCTCTCTGTGGTTCCAATGGTAGATCCAGTGATGGGTCTTAGTGTTTTCTCACCAGCGGCAATAGAATCTCAGCCACAACAGACACAGACAGGGCCGATAGGTTGTAGGAAAGGGTCTCAAGATACTTCCTCGTTGACAGTGGTAGAATCCCATGGATCGAGGGGTTGTGGGGAAGATGTGCAGGTGTTTTCTACTCCAACGAAAGTTTCTGGGCAACGACATGGGGCTGTGAAGCCCCTTAACTCCTCGTCTAGGCCTGAGGAATTGATCAAGTTGGTAAATAAGGAGGCAGGGGTGGACCCTGTACCATTGAGAATAGAGGGTGCGCCATCAGATTGGGTAATTCAGAAAGTGAAGGATATCCAGGAGTATGTGGGATTTCATGTGACGGATTCGAGGAGCAATTCAAAGCACTACTTATTGCTATCGAAGAGAGTCAGGCTCAATCTCCTAGATCCGCCTTTAGGAAAAACAGGGAACTAAAGCGTCTCACATGTTCAATTAACTATGGTGGAAGGGAGGGGAGTATTAACAAGAGTAGAATCAAGGGAAATGTTGTGTTGATCCATGAAGCCTAGAATTCTCTCTTGGAACATTCGGGGTCTTAATGACCCCAATAAGCGATTACGGGGTGAAGAATCTTTTACGGCATTGGAAATTGGACATTGTGTGTTTGTAGCAAACCAAAATGGAGTTCATGGATCGTAGCATCATCGCTAGTATTTGGGGCTGTACATTTGTGAGATGGGTGTACTTGTCATCCAAGGGAGCATCCGGGGGTATCCTTGTCATGTGGGATTCGAGGGTGATTGAATCCATTGAGGAGTGTGTTGGGAATTATACGGTGGCGTGTTTGTTTAAAAATGTAGAGAATGGTTTTTGTTGGGCCTTGGCTGGTGTATACGGGCCAAGTGTGGACACACTTAGGAAGACATTATGGGAGGAATTAGCAAGATTGGGCAGCTGGTGGAATTTACCGTGGTATATTGGTGGTGATTTCAACGTTACTCAATTCCCTAGTAAAAGATCGGGAGAAGTTCGGTATAGTTAGGCAATGGATGAGTTTGCTAATTTTATGTTCGATATGGACTTCATGGACTTACCACTCGTAGGTGGTGTGCATATTTGGTCTAATAACCGAGCTTGGTCTTGCTTGGACAGATTTTTGGTGTCCCCCTCTTGGGAGGCACATTATTCTACCTTGCTTCAAAAGAGATTGAATAGAGTATGCTCAAATCACTTACCCATTGTACTGGATTGTGGAGGCATTCTCAAAGGAAAAATATATTTTAAGTTCGAAAATATGTGGCTGAAAACAGAGGGTTTTGTGGAGAAGGTGAGGTCATGGTGGTCCTCGTATTCCTTTGAGGGATCACCAAGCTTCATATTGGCGGGTAAGCTGAAAGCATTAAAGAGGGACTTGAAAAGGTGGAATATTGAAGTCTTTGGACACATTAATAATAAAAAATTGTCCCTTATGGAGGCACTAAGGGGTTTGGAGGAAAGGGAGATAAACATCCCTCTTTCATTTGAGGACTCTTGTTGGAAATCAGCCATCACTTCGGACTTGGAGAAGGCGCTTCTTATGGAGGAAATCTCTTGGAGACAGAAGTCACGAGCCCTATGGTTGAGGGAAGGAGACAAATGTACTAAATTTTTTCATCGGGTGGCTAATTCTCATCGTAGAAATAACGCTATCGAGGTGATTCAAGTTGAGGGAAAGGTTTACTCGGAATGATGCTGTTAAGAACCAAATTGTCAACTTTTATACAATTCTTCTTGCTGAAATAGCCTCTTGGAGACCCAAACTTGATGGTATGCCTTTTGAGACTATTGACCAGCTAAGCTCTACGTGGTTGGAGAGACCATTTGAGTCGGAGGAGGTTTTTCAGGTGATTTGTGGGATGGTCAAGGATAAAGCCCCGGGTCCGGATAGGTTTTCGATGGCTTTTTATCATGATTGCTGGGAGGTAGTGGGTGGAGATATTACAGGTTTTTCAGGAACTATACACCTTTGGGAAATTTGAAAAAAGCATTAATGTGTCTTTTATTGCTCTTTTCCCTAAGAAAGTTGGTGTTGTGGATGTGAAAGACTTTCGGCCTATTAGTCTTATAAATGGAGTATATAAGATCATCTCAAAGGTACTCGCTAATTGCATGAACACAGTTATGAGTAGCATTATTTCAAAATCTCAAAATGTTTTTGTGAAGGGGCGACAAATTCTGGATTCGGTATTGATAGCCAATGAATGCTTGGATTGTAGAATCTAGAAGGGCATACCCGGGCTTTTGTGCAAGTTAGACATGGAAAAGGCTTATGACCATGTTAATTGGGACTTCTTTTGTTATTTACTTGGGAGGTACGAATTTGGGGATAGATGGATATCATGGATTAGGCATTGTATATCTACGGTTCGCTTCTAGGTTTTGGTGAATGGAGCACCAGAAGGATTCTTTAACAGTTCTAGGGGCTTACAGCAAGGGGATCCACTCTTCCCTTTGCTACTTCTTGTCATTATGGAAGCACTAAGTCGAATGTTGCGAGCGGCAATGAATGGAGGTTTTCTTGCTGGATTTTCAATGGGTGGGGTTTCTATCTCACTTTGTTTTTTGGCTGATGACACACTTTTCTTTTGCGAGCCACACAGTGATAATTTGCAGTATTTGAGGGTTGTACTACTTTGTTTCGAAGCGGTGTCAGGCTTGAAGGTAAATCTCTCAAAGTCTGAAATGGTTCCCGTGGGTAGTGTATATAATATCCAAGACTTGGCGAATATCTTGGTTGCTTCGCTGCCTTTGAAATATCTTGGCCTCCCGTTGGGGGCTGCTTTCAAGACAAAAACCATTTGGTATGGTGTGTTAGAAAGAATTGAAAGACGATTGGCTGGGTGCAAACGGATACGTTTGTCCAATGGTGGTCGTTTGACTCTTATCAAGAGCACTCTTTCTAACCTCCCTACATATTTCTTATCCCTTTTTCCATTACCTACAAGTGTGGCTTCTTGTATGAAGAAAATTTTTCGCAACTTTCTTTGGGGAGGCATGAGGGAAGAAATTAAGTTCCATCTTGCGGGTTGGGATAAAATTTGCTTACCAATTCAATGCGGTGGGCTGGGGGTGCGCAATGTGAGGGTCTTCAATAAAGCACTTTTGGGGAAATGGTTATGGAGATACCATAAGGAAGGGGAGAGTTTATGGCAAGAAGTCATAGATGCTAAGTATGGGAGTATGATGGGGGGATGGTGTTCTAAGGAAGTTAGAGGGACACATGGTGTGGGCTTGTGGAAAAGATTAGAGCGGGATGGGGTAGATTATCCAAGTGCTTTAGATTTGCAATTGGAAGAGGTGATAGAGTTTATTTTTGGCATGATGCTTGGTGCGGTGAACGGGTCCTAAAGTAGGTGTTTCCCACGCTTTACCAAATTTCCATCGACAAAGAGGCTGTCATGGCTGACTTAAAGCAAGTTTGGAGAATGAGATGAGAATTTTTTGTTTTAGATGAATGTTTAAAATATTATTTTTTAATATTATTATTATTTTGGAATTTGAAAAAGTTTAATTGTTTATTATATTTTGTGTGGGAATTTGAAAAAGTTGTAATGATGAGATGAGATAAAATGAGATGAGAATTTTGTGTCTTGTCTTTGCCCCCAAACCTGCCCTTACTGGTAATTTCTAATGGTATTGTCCATTGGGATGTAAGTTTCTCAAGAGCTGCTCATGATTGGGAGTTGGATATGCTTGCTGATTTTTTTGACTCACTATATGCAATATCGATGGGCAGTGAGACGAAGGATAAAATGATCTGGATTTTGAATGAAAATAACAAATTTTCGGTGCGCTCTTTCTACAAGGCCCTCTTGGGAGTATCTAATGATCATAATTTTCCTTGGAAGGCCATATGGCAATGTAAAGTACCGTCTAACATCCCTTTCTTTGTATGGACTGCATCTCTTGGGCGGATCCTCACGTCGGATAATTTGAGAAAACGTGATCTTATCATAGCAGATTGGTGCTTCTTGTGCAGAGTGATGGGGAATCAGTGGATCATCTCTTGTTACATTGTGAGGTGGCAAGGTGTTTATGGAATGAGATCCTTAATAGGACAGGGGTGGCTTGGGTTATGCCCAGAAAAGTTAGGGATATTCTGGGGTGTTGGACAGGAATTAGGGGGAATTCACGAATAGCTGTTGTGTGGAGAATGATCCCTCATTGCATTATGTGGTGCTTGTGGCTAGAGAGAAATAAGAGGTGCTTTGAAGACATGGAGCGTTCTTTGGATGAGCTGAAGCGTTTCTTCTACAATACTTTATTTTCTTGGGCATCGGCCATTATTTCCAATACGGACAATTTTCATGACCTGCTTGTATCTCTCACTAGTACCTAGATGTAATTAGGTTTCATGATCAGCTTGTATACTTCTGGTGTACTTTGTTATTATCCTTATTTCAATAAAATTTTACTTTTACCTATAAAAAAAAAAAAGGAATAACAAAAACAATCAGAATTGAAAGTCTTTGCTCCAAAAATGCAATATCAGAAGCATAACCATATGTCAAACCTTTGAAAAGAAGTGGTAAGTGCCAGGGTATAAGAAAGAAGTAAAAGAGTGATAATATATGGACAGAAAACAATGTAGGGGAAAAATGGATAATCTGCATGCCTGTGTACTTGAAAAGGTAAGAGATTAATAATAAAGCACCTAGTAAGGAGATGCTTCACGAAGTCAAGATGAAACATATTTTCATCTTCAAGATACCAAAGATAATATGCATATCAGTTATTTGGTACAAGAAATTAAAAATACTTTCTGCAAAATCAGCATGGAGAGGCCCAAGGCATGCATAATATCAATATTATCAATATTTCACAGATACAAAACGGTATCCAAAGTCCTTAGAATAGCAAAAAGAACAGTATTTATGGAGTTGAAACCTATATTTAACTAATAATTTCAACTTCCAGAGCCAGAAACAAGAAGCTGGCTCTCACCTAGATCAAGCAAATTCATGTAGGCACGGAAGAAGAATTGCCCTTCATGTTACATTTATACAAGACCCAGTATACAAGTGGTGCCTCTGGATTGTTGTCTAAATGATTGCCAGCAGTACCCTAGGTAAACTGAAGATTAGAAAGATCAGGTCATGGACTAGCAAAATTATTTAAAAACCATTTTATCGGTATTGTTTATTAAAAACCATAAAACTAAAAGAGAATTGCTCAGTTAATAATGGTAGCCTTTTTAAGACGTTTGAGTGTGAAACTGACCTTAGGTTCAGCTATTAGGAAAACTAATGTTAAGCCAACTCCAAAATTAGTTGTAAACAAGTGATCATACTGATTACTGGAGGAATTCAATGTATCTTTACCAGCCCAAACTTGTCAAGCATTATATATATATATATATATATATATATATATATATATATATATATATTATAAGTAATCATTATATATTATGCAACAGATACAAAGAAGTCATGAGATTATTTCATGTACAAAGCGATAATTAAAAAAACTTTAAAAACAAAAAAGAAAATGGCTTAGAATAAGATTGCAAAAGACTCATCTCATGCATCAAATACAAAGGCAATCATGCATTATATAATCACCAAAATGGCCACAGTAAAACATTGCAAACATAACAAGAATAGAATACACCGAGGAAAAGGGGATAGAATGATAAAAATACAATTGCTTACCCATACTAGATGACCCAATCATTAGGTGACACACCTGCAGTTTGACATTCATAAGTATCAGTATATGCCAATTTACTTAAAATTGGAATTCAATATACAACTAGTTATATTTGCAGGTATACTTTTTTTTATATATATAAGTATATATTTGCAGGTATACAGATTTTTACATATACACATATGTAAATACACATGCATGCGCTTTTGTGAGTCAAAGAGTGAAGTAACAACCCTACGCATGCATCATAAACCAGTGATTACACTCAAAATAAAGCAGCGTTAGTTGACAGCACCATTTGAATTTACCTTTCCATCATTCATCTTCTGCACATCTATGCATCTCTCCAATGAGAGATTTATGCACAACCTAAATGGATAGGTCAATTATTAACCTATATCTTTTAATAAAAAATCATGCATTTAACAACTTTATCTAGTCCCAACCTATTCAGCACAGATAAACTTCCCAAAACTCTTCCAATTCAGACAGGAAAGTAATCAAATTACTGGACCAGAAGGATCGAGGCTGCAGTCCCCTAACCACCAGTTCAACCAATTGATCCACAAGAATAAAACTTAGTTAACAGACATTACACTTGAAAATCACTTGTGCATGGGCTCATATCCTGTAGGGATCATTGGGTGGTAGCCCACACCTTAAGTGTGCCCTTAAGAATGAATCCCTGATGTGCATTTATCACAACTCCTAGATTAATCTACCTAGCCTATTAATTATTGATTTATAGATGTACACATGTATTAATACAGAAAATCGGAGGTATGTGGTATGATCGTACACAGCATATCACTCACTTTTTGGCGAGTCCAGACAACTTGTGAATTCCTTGAATGAATCCTCATTAGCTGGAGCACAATGAGGCAAAAAATAATAGTCAGAAAATCACATTACATGTGGGATTAACATAACATCTTCATACTTCTCACATAATATTTCAAAATATTCAAATTTAATTACAACTATTGCTCTCACTTTGTAGACATCAGCACTGTACAGACCAATGAATTATGATGCATAAATGTGAAGAATCAAACAAGCAATCAGTGACATATGGGGGTAAACCTAAAACTAAAACTTCCAGCATTATAAGATAGGCAACTGACATCATCATTGTACCTAAGCTATAAATGATTTTTTTATAAGCTGGATAAAAATTTTACTGAGTCAAAAAAGGGACTCATCCCGGTATATAGAAGGTATACAAGAGATCTTCCTAACTAGGAAAAGGAAAAGTGTTAGTAAATCTTGAAAAGACGAAACAGAAAAACTACACTGTTCTGAACCACTTGAGTGTATTAAGGAAAGATGACTTGAGCTCCATCACCTTCTTTTCACACACTTCAAAGCTCCATTCATTTATTTCTAGCCAAATACCACACATTAAGCAAAAGGAAGATCATCCTCCACAATAAAGTGCATTGATGGCTAGCAAATTGTTCTCTCCAACATGCCAGAGGATTTGACACTTGAGCAGGAAAACCCAATCATTCCCAAATAGGCCAAAAGCCATATTTCATAAGACATCAGGGACTTCGCAATGCAATAGCAGGTGATCCCCAGAACTCCTCGTTCTTCTTGCACATACAGCACAGGTTAACCACAATGAATCAATGATAGCCCCCTTACTCACATTTTCCTGAAGTCACAGTGCAAGTGAAGTTCACTCTAGGGGCCCTTATTCCTCCAAATAAGCTTTCAGATCCCACAACACTTTGTGAAATGACATTACATTGAACACTCCTTTCCAGGATAGGCCCCAAACCATTTAATCATCACCGTTATATCCCACCCGCTTCAAATACAACCAATCAAAGAACAACGAGAAGAGATCCACCTTTCAATCATTAACCTCTCTAACAAAATTAACACACCACCAAAAGAGATTCAGATGATAGTTGGTAATTCTTCCCACATAAGCATTTACTGACAAAATCCCCAAAAGAGATTGGTCAAAGAGAGCTAGATTTCTAACCCCTATTCCACCTGCTTTAATAGGCGAGCATAACATGGTCCAATTTACAAGATGAGGATTGGGCTCTCTCCCATTCCTCCCATGAGAAATCTCGCTGCAACTTCTCCAGTCAGTTGGCAACACCCAAAAATAGTGGGAAGAGAAACATCTAATAGGTTGGTAAGTTGGATAGTGTGCACTTGATCAATATGTATCTACCAGCCTTAATAAATACAATCACTTACATCCTGCCAATCAGCGCTCCAGCGGGAAGACCAAGGTAAGTCATGGGTAAGGTAGAGATCCTACACCAAAAATTTCACCAAGCTAGCTACATTCTCAACCCTTCCCAATTGGAAACAATTCCAACTTAGCCATTTTAATCTTCAAACCGGAGACAACTTCAAAGCAAAGGGATAAGCAAAAAAAGTAACAGAGATGATCTCCACTAGACTGACAGAATACCCAGGTATCGTCTATGAACAGTAAATAAGAGAGATTGAGCCTGATACCATTCCTGGCACCCATTAAGAATCCCCTCCATACCGTAATAGATATCATCCTGCTCAAGGAATCCATAATAATCACTAAAAGCAAGGGGGATATAGGGTCCCCTTGAAATAATCCTCACGTACTAGTCAAGAAACCCATGAGAGTGCCATTCACCAATACTGGAAAGCGCACAGAAGAGATGCAATCATACCATTTCTTCCCAACACTATAAACACATGATCATAGGCCTTTTCAATGTCCAATTTACGAACTAGTGAAGAAACCCCAATTCCTTTCATCACATACCATCCTTTAACACCATAAACCTTTCAAACCCACAATGCAAAACCAACACCATTAATCAGAATCCCACTCCTGAACACATTTCCAATCTACATTCTCATCTAACACAAGAAGCAAAGAACACACAGAGCAGCGAAAATCGTAAACGCAAGAACAAAACACAAAAACCCAAATAAATAAATATATGAAAACATAACAAACCTGATAAAATGCAAGAACAGCAATAATGGCATCCACTAGAGCAAGAAACACATTCAAGCACACCAAGACCCGTGGAAAGCAAGACTCTTCTCTTAATTCAAACATCTCTCTTTCTATCTTGGTGACTTTCTCTGAATGGGAATGAAGGGAGTGTCTACTGGCAATGTTTTTCGATCTAAACGGTGTAGTGTACGGTCGGAAATCCAAGTTCTTTCCAAGGTAACTTTCATGGCAGACCAGTTCGGCTGATTTTTTTTGCTTCCGATTCTGGGATTTCCCAAAGTTCCAAAACACAAAATTAAGCAGAGAAGAAAATCTTGAAATTTGGATAAGTTTGGGGGTATAAAGCAACAGAAAATGTCAGAGGTCAGAGAAGTAATTTAGGGTGAATACGATTGGGGAAAAAAAAGATACGGTATATTGTCTGATACTGACACGCGGGTGGCCTTCCATCGTGGAAAACTTGGGGAGATTCCTCGCTGACTCTCTTTCTGGACTTTATACTGTATTATCCTTTTTATTTATATATATATACTAGTAAAGGCAAGCACACGTGCATTGCCCAATTGAAAAAATATGAAAAATCGGTTACTTGTCATTCCACAATAAATAACAAAATGATAATTTAGATTTATACAATTTCTTAATTTTAAATATTAATGGATAGAGTTTCATCTATATTTTAAGATTTTATTTTTTATCATAAAAAAATCACATGTTATGTACAAAATATTGATAACCATAACATAGAAATTTTAACCATAAATGGAGTACAGATTTATATTTATGTTTTCATAATTTTTTTCTTATTTATAATACATATTATACACATGATCTGCATAATTTTTATAATTATAATACAACTTACAAGAACAAGTTACAATTATGAAATGTATGCATGCGACCGACTTTGTGCTGAAAATGATGCCGGGTGGGGAATGAAAGTGAAAACTACCACAATAAGATTTCAAAAAATCTCAACAAGTAAACAAATAACTTTTTTATTATAGTTATAAAAATCTCAACAGTGAGATTTCTCATAAAAATAACATTTTTGATCTTATTTTTAAACTACTTTTTTTTTCTTTTATCTTTCAATCCAGCCCGTTTGTGGTTTTTATTTTTTTAATAACAATGTGAATTTTAATTTTTTGACATTTTAAATCCTTAATACAATTTTATGTATAATTCATATACCTAAATAAAATATTTGCTAGTAACTAGCTTTACAAACACATAACAATGAGTTTTTGTATCATATGAAGCCCAAAATAAAGAAGATAAAGCGGCCCAATATATCTAAGCTCGGAATCATTCATGGAGCTCAATCCATCCACCAGCCCAAACCACAAAATGGTACTGTTTTGAGGAAAACTCATCCAGCCGACCCATCCCAAATCAACACGGCGCCGTTTTGAGGAAAAAAACCCCTACCTCAATGCCAGCCCGTATAAATTCATTATTTTTCTCCCTTCACCTCTTCTAGATTCTTCTTCCCGTTTCTCTACCTCCCTTTCTTTCTTTCTTTTTCTCACCTTTCTTCCTCTCCTTCTCTCGCCTCTTCCAGATTTTTCTTTCCGTCTCTCTCTCTCCCTCTTCTCTTCTTTTTCTCACTTTTCTTCTTCTCTTTCTCTCATCTCTTCATATCAAGGTTTAATTTATCTCCAACTCTGTATATTTTTCACAACAATGACCCTCTCTCGTTATTTTCATGGTTCCTCACATTTTGGTTGCAGGGCCATGTTTTTTTTTCGAATGCTTACAGATCTGGAGATCTGTAAAAAACCGCTAACTCTACCTGTCTTTGTATTTTCTGATTTTTCACAAGGTTCTTTTTCACGACCCTACGAATTTGAACCTCCATCTTTAATGTTTTTTTTTTTCGCTTGTTGTATGTTAGTTTGTTCTTCCTGATCTGTTTTGTTTCTTTCTCTATGGTCGTTTCTTTATTTCGCATAAATAATTTTTTGTCAACCCACACAGATATAAGTTTCTATTTGAAAGGTTTCATTTTTTGTTTTGTTTTTTACTTCTGTTTTTGTGTTCTGGGTTGATTTAGTGATTATTTTGGTTACAGGGTTTTTTTTTTTTTTCAATTGCCTACATAGCTCTAGATCTGTTTTTTGGATTTGGAAATTTTAATATTTACCTCTTTTTGTTTGTATATACATTTTTTCACTTTTGTTTGGTTCAATATGATATTTATTTGTTGTTTTATTACTCTTAGGTTATATGTTTCAGATCTTGAAACATATAGGTTTAATATTTTTTTCATACGAAAAAAATTGGAAAATATTTTTCATATATATTTCTGTTGCCATTAATTTATTTGTTGCACTTTACTTGTTAGCATTTTTTTCTGACTCCTCCTTCTCATTTTATGTCTTGCATCTGTAGTTAAATTACACGTCTGAGTTGATTTATATTCCCTTTTTCTTTTGTTTTTATTTCCCTAAAGATCCGAACAGATCTTCAGATACTTGAAGAGACCATGTTCAAATCTGTGTTTTTAGTTTTTTTCTTTTTTCAATTTATGTTTATTTCTTTTTTTATGGAATCGTCTGAAAGGATTTATCTTTTGAACTTATGTATTTATTTTTTAGATCTGTTCAATTTTTTTTTTTTTATATTGTGCATGTTTATTTGTGTTGTGCATGTTTGTTTATGTCTTTTGTTGTCTTTCACACTATCTCTGTCTCTTTGATCACAGCGGCCTGTTTCACATTTATAGTCTTCTTCGTCCAACAAAAATGATGAATATGGCATACATTGGTTGCCACTTCACTATAGATCTGAAAATTTTTTTCTTCAAATATGCTCTCCGATATATTTCAATTTCTTTCTGTTCTATTTATTTTTCAGATTTTTTTTTTTACTCTTCTTGTTGTTATTGGTCATATACTTCTTTTCCTCCATTTATTTTGTTTTCTAGAGAACTTAACAGATGTTCATGGATCTCAACAGGTATTCTCTATATCTAAATGATTTTGTTTATTCTTTTATTTTAGAACCTGTGTTTGTAAAAGTACAGAATTTTTTTTTGTTTTGTGCATCTCTGGATCTGTTGTTGATCTATTAGACTTGTTATTATCTCAAATCTGAAATCTTTGATATTATTGTCTGATATGGTAATATTATTTGCTTGTCAGATGTGCATATTTATTTATTCTTTTTTGTTATTATCTTAAATCTGAAATCGGAGATGTTATTCCTAAGATATAAATCTAAATATTTATATATTGCATATAAATAATGAGTGCTATATATAAACAGAGTGAGTGCGTCTATATATATTATATAACAGTTCATCTATATATTGCATATAAAGAACGACCCACTCTATTTACAGATGTTTTTTTTTTTTGTTTTTTGTAGCTTTAATTTCTAGTTTTTACATTATTATTTGTAGCTGGAATTTTTTTTAATTGCAATTTCTACTTTCTTTGTCACGTAAATGTCTATTATGTTATGAATTTACGATATAATTTTAGTTTGTAAGTATTGAGTCTGAAATAATCCAAGCTAATTTTTTTTTTTAGTTTGTAATTTAATTTTTTTTAACATGTGTTTTCATTAAAGCATAGAAAAGTTCATAGTTAACCGAGCACAAATACAAACTAAAACATACCTAGTTGATTTCGAAAGTCACTAACTAAATTTGGATTTCTTATTCCTAATATTAATGTAACTTTTTATTGTTCTTCTTTCGTTTTGATTTTTTTTTTCTAATAATTAATTATTGCATATAAATAAATAACTGAAGAAATAGTCAAAAATATTTAGTTCAGAATAATAAACATAAAAAAAGGGAACAATGAACATAAAAAGACATACCTATGAAACTAGAGTGCTGAGTGGCAAATTTAGAACCCAAATCGAGAATCAGATTTGTGATTAATGTTGTAACAGGAGCATTCTATTTATAGTAGGTAACGAAGCGGCAAGCGGTGAAAGCTTCTAACAGGAAAAAAAATCAGATGCTGATAAGAGCAAAACTGTAGAAAATAAAGAAGACGAATATGATTTCTACTCGTAGCAGAAAGCGGTGGAAGCGGTGGAAAACACTAAAAACAAAAATCACAATCTGATAAAAACAAAACCATTGAAATTAGAGGAAGCGGTGGGAAGGTGGTGGGAATACTAGAGAAGAAAAAATCTAGATGGAAGCGGTGGGGAGACGGGAGAGAAAAAATCCAGAATCTTATGGAAAATTCCAGAAAGATGTGGAAAACGGGAGGAAAAAAAAGCAGGAAATCGTAAATTCACTAAAGGAGAAAAAGATAGATGAAGGGACATAAGGGAAAACAAATGTAAAAAGAGGGGCAAAAAAGGAAAAAATAATAAACCAAGAGCTGCCTGCTTATTGGCACTTATTATATATAAGATGTATATATGAGTGGGACTACTCTGTCGCCCCACTCTTACCGATGGGCGTACCGCCCAACGTTTTTTTTTTCTTTTCATATTTTTTAATACATTTAAATGTTTTTAAAAAATAAAAAAAAATACATCATACATTTCAAATCACTTCCCTCATCATTCGGTAAAAAAAAAAAAATTACCGAGCAGTCAATTTGGGGTGGCAGACTAGCGTTTTTCTATATATATATATATATATATTACATATTTAATACATTTCTATTTTCTTTCTGCGTGATACTTTTCTTATTATCTCTAAATATTTTAAAAAAAAATTTAAAAAAGATCGATAAAAAAAATACTACCCCTCGTTGTAATGGGTAAGAATGAAATAAGAATATCCTACATATCTCTTATATATAATAAATGTCAATGTCAACGAAGTAAGCAGCTCTTTGTTTATATTTATTTTCTCTCTGTGTTTTTTTGATGTCTAATTCTTTTTTCATTTTCATCTCTGCTTTTATATTTGTTTTCTATGTTTTTGTCTGTTTCCGTCCCTCAGTGTTTTCGTCCAATATTTTGTTTCCCTTCCGCAGCTTTTTCCTCACTTTTTCTTCCATTTATATCCTTTTGGTGCTTTGCTTCTCAGCTCTTCTTTCTTTATTTCTCATTCTCGTTCACTATTTTTTTTATCAATTATGCCCCTACTTTATATTTATTTTCCCTTTCTGCCCTTAGTACCATTCTTCTTACTAATTTAATCGTCTAACGCTTTTGTCATTGATTTTGTTGTCGTTCTTCTGCCAAATTGTTTTTCAGTTCTTCTCGTAATTTGCTTATGCCAAAATCTTTTCCAGATGTTATCCTTTTCAACACCGCTTTGATCGATTGACTTTAAATATAAAATCAAAATTATTTTGCAGTTGTTATCATATTCTTATTTTTTAAAATTTTCCACCACTTATGCAAGTCTTATCAGATGCTATTTTTAGTTTTTTTCCCCACCGCTTTGACCGCCTGCGGTTTAGTATAAAAATGATTGTCATGTTATTTATTTTCTACTGTTTGCTATATGATAAAATTGTTGTTCTGACTTTCCCAAATCTATTTCTTTGCTTCTGAGTTCTAAATTATTCTGACTCTATGTTTATAAAATAAAATGTGATTTGGCAATAAAAGAGGATTTCATCGAAAAATATCAATTTTAATAATAATAAGACCTCTTATACATTTAAAACTCATGCCTAGACTTCCGTGCTCTTCCCCATGGGCCGTGTCCGTCCTGACCGTTCAGTTCCTGTGGGGGGAGGGGTATACATAAAAACTAAAATAAGTCGAAGACTCGTAAGCATTACTTCATATAGTTAAAATATAACAACATAGGTTTTCAGTCATGCATTCATCATTCCATACATACTATACATACATGCATACGTACATACGTGCGTTCTTTTGAAAACATCATTGGACGGGATTTTTCTTTTAAACATGGACTTTCTTTTCGTAAACGTGTCTCCCGTCAGTGCCTTCATTTTTTCAAGAGTTCGTGCATTCATGCGTTCATGCATTCATCCATTCATTCTTATCACTTTCATAGGTCAGTGCACACTGTTATGCCCCGCGTGCTAGGGTTAGTAGCCCTATGGCCAATGGATTCGCCCGTGGCCGCGGGTTAGAATCTCATTCCGTTAGGGTGCAGCACTGGGTGTACTACCAACACTACTACCCAGCATTGCAATCTGCCCATTCATTCATTGGATACCCCTTTTCATTCATTCATGTGGCCGTTACGTATTTTCATACATTTCATGCTATCATTCATTCTTTCATTCATTCATGACAGCTCCAAAGAGCTGGAGCTTTCATTCTTTTCTTTCTTTCCTTTAACAGTCCTTTCATGAGAAAACATTTATTTTTATGAGAAAACATCGTTTCATGAGCATGGGCTTAAACTTCATCTTTTCATGACATTCATAAAAACATCTGCTCATAACATCGTAAAATATTTAAAACGTCAACTTTCATGGCATCCATAAGCATCACCTTAAACGTCGTCTTTCATGGTATCCATGAGCATAACCTCATGGCATCCATAAAAGCGTCGGTTCGTAGGATCCATAAAAGCATCCGTTTTCATGTCTTTCATGCATTTTCATCAGTTCGTGGATTTTCTTATAAAATACATACAATAGATACAACGTATAGTCATCCATTCACATGCGTACAATTAATACTTTGGGTGCATAAACAGGGGCTGCCAAGGAGGGGCCGTATGTACTTATACATTTGAACACTTAGCATTTTCCTTTCTTAAAATGTCTTTCGTGTCTTTTCGTAAGCATCTTAAAGGAAAAACGTTTCATTTTCATTTTCGTATCTTTTAGAAAACTCTAGAAGAGTATGAACGTAACACTTACTTGGATTTCATGCTACTTGCATATCATGCAATCCATTCATGTGCTTGTCAGATGGCAACCTACATGCATACATATAACCTTAACATCATTCTCTATCTAATGCATAAGCAACTTAAACTAGAAAACATAAGCTACACTTCACTTGAAACACTCTCCTACTATCCCGTGTCCTCACATGCCCTTTACTATGCTAAGACCTTAGGGGACCACTTATGGTCACAACATCTTCCAACTCAGGGTCTTGCTTCAAGTGCTTACTCTCTAAGGCGAACCCATGATTCACCTTAGGATTAAGACACTAAGACCTCTGTCTCATTCTTCTCATTAACCACGTTCCGAGGCATGACTCAGACCGACCAAGTCACGCATCCCTTCCTTAGACAGTACACTCGTCACTATCTTTATGCACCTTAACTCATACTAATCCTCATTCTCATCCATACAAGCTACACGGCTCTAAGCCAATTATGAGGCTTAAGCACCATGCAACTATGCTCATGACAGATTACCCATTAAATATGGTGAATTTGTCCGGTACATGTGTCTCACCATGTTACACATGTACCTTACCCCTTATCACCTAAGATCAACATATATAACATGTTGATCACCTGCTTGGAGGGATAAGGGCCATAATCCGATACCAACCTTCCTTAACCCAGCTAGCATGACTCTTCATGTTATCCGTCCCTTTTGACAGTTCATCCCAACACTTGATATGAGAGGACTCCGTTTACAACTATGCCTTACATCACGTCATATAGCTTGAGACTACTCCCAAGTTACACCGTGACCTTGTCATGTCACCTGACATCCTGCTATGTCAACTCTTAACACAACGTGAGTACGATTCCTCACGTACTCCTGTCACATTGTGACATCTCGTCACGTTCCCGTTACGCCATTCATACCCTATCACTTCACCCATTGCAAGCACGACTATCAATCACCACGTCACGAAGTGACGTGGCCCAGTCATGCTTCTGCTGCGTACTCTTATTCTTGTCATGCTACTTCACCTGTACTTCCAGCCATAAGTCCAACACAGTGACACTTGTCACCTCAGACTACAGGCTATATCATAACTACTTCGGGACACTGTTCCACATTTCCCAACACTACTTACCATGTTCTACGCCCATCAACCACTCAACCATTCTTATCTCTGCGACACACCACACGGTATATCGCTGCACCTCATGGAGTACACTCCACGCATACTCCCTTCACACATGCTACGACCGATCACTACTATGGCGGACCCGCCATATAATGCATCACTTCACCACATGGAGTACACTCCGCGTGTACTCTCCTAATACATACCACGCCACATCACCATTATGGCATACACGCCATATGGTGCATCAATCCACCACATGGAGTACATTCCTCATGTACTCCCCTCATACATACCGCGCCACATCACCATTATGGCATACCCGCCATATGGTGCATCACTCCACCATATGGAGTATACTCCACGTGTACTCCCTTCATATACGTCACGCCACACAGAGTACACCCAGCGTGTACTCTTCCCATTCCACACAATGCCACGTCACCATTACAGCACATACTCCACAATACAACACAGCGCACTTCCCACTACGCCCAACACTTTACAGCGCACTACACAGATGTGCCCAACACTTCACATATACAACACATCACATCACCACACTACACAAATACCAACAGCACAGTCCATAACCTAGTCAACTAATAACATAAATAACAAGGGATAGAGGGTTATACCATCGACGTGATAACCTGTGCGTTGCTCGTTAACCTTCATCGTCGGAGACGTTGGAAGGAACATACGGGGCAGCTATACCACGTACGGTGATTGTTTGGGTGTTTGGATAGCTAGGTGTGGTCTTGGAAGGGCTCGTGGTGGCCTTGTGATGGTGGCAAGAAGCGTAACACGGCGGATCTAGCCATGTATAGTGGTGGTCAGCCACGCTCAGTGGCTGTCCATCACGTGTAGTGGCTACCCACCACATGAAGTGGTGGTTTGGACCTATGGTTCGGCTAAGGGAGGTGCGGTGGAACTCGTGGTGGTGTCGAGGTGGCGCCACGGTGACTCACGGTGGCGGATCTGGCCGCACGATGGAGGAGAGGCCATGGGAGAGTGAGAGAGAGTGTGCATGCATGGGTGGCAGATCGGGGCCGTGGATGGTTGGGATGGGTCGGTGGTGGCTTGAGGAGGCTGAAGATGGCGGTTACACGCCGTGGGTGGCGGTGCACGGCGGTGGATGGTGTGAAACCCGTGCGTGTGAGGGGGAGGAAGCCGTGCAGTGGAGGGAGGCTATGGGCCTCGGGTCACGTGGAGGAGGAAGGGGTAGGGAAGGGGGAGTTCATGGTGGCGCTTGGGGGTCGTGGAGGCCACGTACGGAGGCGTTAGAAGCAGCGCACGGTGAAGCCGTGATTGGGTCTCTACGTGCGTGCTATAGGGAAGGTGGCTGCAAGGTGGAGGCCAAGCTCGCTGGAGGGTGATGGCCGGTGGGAGGAGAAGCTACCGTGGAGGTGGTGGCGCCATTGGGTGGCGCACGGCGGTGCAATGAGCACCAAGCCCATTCAGGCTGTGCACTGCCGAGGGAGAGGAGGAGGGAGCGTGGGAGAGGCGCCGGTATGGGAAGGCTCGCCGAAGGGAGGTGAAGCTGGTGGTGGTGGCGTTGAGGTCTGCCGACGCAAGGCGGCGCCAGGCTGAGGCATGGAGCAGTTCAGCGAGAGAGGGGCTGCGCACTACGTACGCTGGGGAGAGGGAGGAGAGAGAGAGAGAGAGAGCTGGGGAAAAGTGAGGGAGAAAGATAGGGGGTCTGGGTATTTAACCCAGTCTCTTCGTCTGGAGATCCACGTAACGAACTAACGATGAATCTCAAACACTGATTTAAAATGCATAAACATTAACTTAATTAAAAGCGCTTAGAGAAATTAAGGTAGAATATTATTTTAAACTAACTTTAGTTTATAAAATAATATTCCTTCATTATTAATAAAATGATGAAATCTCACTTAACATGTTAAAGAGAATAAAACCATTTAATTAATAAAAGCATTCAACATAATTTAAATCTCATAATATCTTAAATAGTTGAAATCATTTTAATAATGATATTAAAATGATTTCTGACAATTATAATATTTTTTGGAGCTCTTCAAGAATATTATAATTGTCGTATTTAAAATCAATCTTAATTCAATAACACTGAAAATACTCCTTATAAATATTTTCAGCATATTTAAAACATTGGGCGTGCCCTAGAAGTCATAAGATATCTTTTGAAACATGCCATTGTGGTTCGGCACGCATGACGAGTCTCACAGTCATCAGAGAGAAGGGGCAAACAATTCACATAATTTCTGCCCTCAGGATTTGCTTACGTCATAAAGAATGAACATACGTCAAAAAGAAGAAGTGTACGTAAGAAGGAAGGAGCGGGGTGTTACAAATGTGCCTGGAAGAATAACTGTTTTAAAACTTATTTTCAAATCTTTTAATCATTGTAATATATAGGTACAAAATATTTATGTGTAGTTATAAATGTGTTTGTGAAAATTTCTATGTTATAGTCATGGATATTTTGCAGATAACATATGTGATATTTTTTATGATCAGGAATAAAATCTTAAAATATAGATGAAACTCCGTCTATTCATGGTTAAACTCGAGAATTTGTATATACTTAGACTCTCATTTTTTGGTTCATTGTGGATTGATAGGTAGTCAAGTAAAATCTAATTTATTATCATATATGTAAATTTGTTGGATACTACAATTTTATTATCATAACTATATTTTTTAATCAGTTTTTTCTTATTACATGTTTTTACAAGAAATTTCTATTTTTAAAATATTTTTCATATTTTAATAATATATTTCTATAATACTACCATCTAGAAATTTATCTTACTAGTATATATATATTCTCCATGAGTTTTAATTTTTTACACTAAAATTAATTAAATAATCAATCAATATCGGATTTTGAAACTTGCCTAGTTAACATCTTCAATTTTGGATAACTCTAGGGGGTAAAATCAATGCTTCAAATCTTCATAAAGATTCATTTTCAACAAACTCATAACTAAAAATTACTGCTTAATTACTTGAAAAGGCCTGCTTGCATTATAATTTTACTTCTTGCATGATTGTTAAGCAAGATATATGTGTGTGTCAATTTAAAAGAGTTTAGATTTTAGAGGATAATTAACTAATTGCATGGTAATTAGAGACCCCAACAAACTATCGCAATAACAAGAGAGAGGGAAAAAAAAGGCTCTTGACCAATGAATTGATCTGGCTCCCAATACTTTCCTCTTCTCTAAATTTTGGGATGAATTTTGGGAAAAACTTTCATTTCCCCCTCCCATCCGGTTCCTTAAATTAGGATTATTGTTTACGTGTACTACAGTGGTTTCCCGTCTTTGGAGAATCACTGTAAATCCCAAAATGCATATTTTATTATTTTCGATTGTCCCTCTTTCTCTTCCCCTCCCGCGTTCACTCTCTCTTGCGCCCTAGTTGCTATTGACTCTCTCTTGCACTCGTCCATCAACAGAAACCCCTCAGACAGAACACGATTAGTAAGTTTGTGTCATTTGATTCTCACACACACACAATACCTGTCTCTCATGTCGTCAACTCTAAGAGAAATGCTCTCCCGAATCCATCTGTAATTCTATCATTTTGGGTCTCCATAATTCCATTTTTGAATCTTGAGCTAGATCTCAGAAACCCTAGCCGGAATCGCGAAATGGTTTCTGTCTATGCTTCTCTAGGGTTTCTACAACAGTAATTTTCGTATGGATTTAGGAATTTTTTTTGTAAATTCAGTGACCTTGCCATTTGATTTTACTGCTTGTTTAATTTGTGCTTTGTGTAATTTGTGTGTAGTCTATTCAATCTATAGCTTGTCATTTGATTCTATTACAAATTTAACATGATTCTATGTTTTGTTTCACTGTCAGTGACCTTGCCATTTGATTCTATAGCATGTTTGATTTGTGTTTGATGTGTAATTTATTCAATCTATAGCTTTCCATTTGGTTATATTACAAATTTAACATGATTTTGTGTTTTAGTTCACTTTCAGTGACCTTGCCATGATTCTATTACATATTTAACATGATTTTGTGCTTTGTAAAATCAGTGACATTGCCATTTGACTCTATCACAAATTTAAAATGATTATGTGCCAGTTTTCACTGTCAGTGACTTTGCCATTTGATTTTACTACTTGTTTGATTTTTGTTTTGTGTAATTTGTGCATAGTTTATTCAATCTATAGCTTGTCATTTGATTCTATTACAAATTTAACATGATTATGTGATTTGTTTCACTGTCAATGACCTTGTAATTTGATTCTACTGCTTGTTTGATTTGTGTTTTATGTAATTTGTGTATAATTTATTCAATCTATAGCTTGCCATTTGATTATATTACAAATTTAATATGATTCAGTGCTTTATAAAATCAGTAACCTTGCCATTTGATTCTATTACAAATTTAACAAGATTATGTGCCAGTTTTCACTGTCAATTTGATAAGTTTTTATAAATTTAGAGTTAAAAATCGATTTTGGAAACAATTTCCAAAGTTTTGTGTGATTCTTGGCTTCCACAAATTTGGGCAAGATGACATAATGAGTGTACAAAAGTGCACTCTAAATACTCTATTATTGGACTAAAATGCTAAAATGTAAATAGAAATAATAGGAAATAATGTATATTCTTGAATTGAATTTCTATTTACTTTAGGATACTCCTAAGCAAATTTTTATGTTTAATTTCAGAGTCTATAAAAGAACAAGTCAAAGCCCAGTCAAATTCAAATGAGCACTTTCAAGTGGGCAAGACGTTAGAACAAGGTAAGAACTTTCAAAGAGTGTATGACTCTTCAAATAAGGATAATGATGGAGTTTGAGAGCAATTTGGATAAAGAAAAAAATTACAAAAGGAAACTGCAAGAAGTCTAAGTCCGAAATTCGCTAGAAGACAGCCTGGACATACTTTGATATTTTGAACTTAACTTTCTACTCACACATCCAATCGATGCGATTCTTAACGTGTTAGAAAGCTATCTTAAAAGGTTACAACTTTATCTCTAATAAAAATTTCTAAATTCGAACTCCTGAAACACTCACGTGGCTTTCAAGTTGAGTCCTAAAATTTAGGAGTTTTTTTATGCATGAATCATAAAAACATTAGGGTTTCTTTCCTACCCTATATAAGTATATTATTAGTACGAAATTGAAGAGTTTTTTAGCAGAGACGGCTCAATTTTGAATATAGGATAAAAATACTATTTTCATTTATTTTTAGTTCTTCCATAGAGAACTAAATCTTGGGTAAAACTTAGGGGAAATTGATTGGTGAAAATATTTTAATTTTATTTTAATTCATAGATTAACCTTTATTGTTTAAGATTTTAGGATTCAATTCTCTATTTGTTTTGGATATTATAAGTTTGAGATAATTATATTAAATTTTGCTATGGTTTGATTTTGTTGAGCTATAGGATTATGAATATATGATTGTGACTTAAATAGGTTTTTCATGCCATTGATGTGATCTTTTGCTGCATTATTATTTGTAAATATAGTGTCGTCTCTAGATTTGATATTCATTTTTATATATGAAAACTGTGGTTTGTAAAAGAGAATAGATTCTAGAATTAAATTTGAGAAAGTAGATAAGTATAATGTCGTATCTTCCAATTAAGAATTCGGTACTATAATTCTTAATTGTATGTATCATTTGGATTGAGTATTGAATCAGGTTAATGGGAACCCAAAGCTTTACTTGCCTTCTTATCCATGCCCCAATCTTATTTTAATTTTATGCTTTAGGTAAAATTTTTAGATTCGTGTCAAATTGTAATTTGATATTTTCTTTTAAGTTTGCGTCTTTTTGTGTTTCTTCCGACTCCCTGTGGATCGACACCCTGAACTATACTATAACACCGCGTACTGGTTTGGACGTAATCAAATTTTGGCACCGTTGCAGGAGAGACGATGGAAGAATTCATGCAAGACATAATTTATTCCAACCGTTTGTAAAGGCGGTAACTTCATTCCATCTTTTAGCTTGCTGAATTATTTTTTTCTTTCTTTTCATAGTATTTTTAGTTTTTAGTATTTTTTTACCTTGCATGCACAGATATAGAGATGCCTTGGGTAGATTTTCTTGTAGGCCTGTGCTAGAATCATAATCAAAATTTTTAAATCTTTTATTTGACAATCCATCTAGTCTCAAATAAATAAGTGAACACGAAGATCAACCCACTACAACTCTTCAAAATTACCTCCATTACCCTACACGCACAACCACACCATCATACATCATGTTTCCAGCTAACACTTGTAAACTTGATTTTGAAACAAGAATGATACTGCTACTTCCCACCTTACATGATTTAGAGAATGAAAATCCTTATTTGCATCTTAGGGAGTTTGATAAAGTAGTTGCAACTTTTCATAGTCATAATGCTACAGATGATGTTGTGAGACTTAAGTTCTTTGCTTTCTCTTTGAAGGATAGAGCAAAGAGCTGGTTGTACTCACTAAGATCACGATCCATAGGATCATTGAATGAGATGACACAGATATTATTTAACAAATATTTTCCCCAACATAAGACTAATGCTTTGAAGAGACAGATCTCCACCTTTGCACAAAAAGATAGTGACACCTTGTATCAAGTTTGGGAGAGGTTTAAGGAGTTGTTGAGTATGTATCCTTACCATTGGTATGAGAATTGATGCTTAATTAGTTATTTCTATGAGGAACTTATATCTAGAGAGTGCCAATTCATAGAGATGATGTGTAATGGTGAATTTTTGCAGAAAAATCCAGATGAGGTTATAGAATATCTCAATGAGCTTGCTGAAAAAACTCACACTTGGACCAGACCTAGTGCTATTGAGAGTACAAATAGGTCACGACCTGCTGGAAATCCAAATGGTGGTGGAATTTACCATTTTAGGGAAGATGATAACCTAAATGTTAAGGTGGAGATGCTTACTAGGGAGTTAAAGGTGTTAAAAACTAAAGATTTAAAGTCAACACACATGGCTACTAGTGTTGAGTCCTTTGGACCATGTTTTGTGTGTAGTGGTGTAAATCACCTAACTCAAGAGTGCCCCACATCTGTTGAAATGAGAGGAATGTATGAGGAACAATGTAATACCTTAGATATGTACAATAAGCATTTTGCACCTTTCTCCGATACCTACAATCCGGGGTGGCGTAATTACTCCAATTTTAGCTGGAAATCTAAAAACCAGCAGCCTGCACAACCACCTAGCACTTATCCTACACCGTATCATGTATCTTCATCTTTTAGGAATTCCTTATAAGATACTTTATATGCTTTTATTGAGGCACAGGATAAAACTAATCAAAAGTTTGAGTATTTGATTATGCAGGTTGTTGAGGAAAACAAGGAGATAAAGAGCCATGTATCCAAGTTGATGAGCTCTTTGAATGTGAATGAGCATGGCAAGTTCTCTTCTCAAACTCAATCCACACCCCAAAGTCAACATATGGCTCAAGAAAATTTGAAGGAGGTCAATGTCATTGTGACACAAAGTTGTAAGTTCCTACACATCCCAACAACTGATAAGCCAGAGGATGTTGAAAAGGAACAAAACAATAATAGCACCGAGTTGCCCAAAGAAGCCGAGGTAATCAAGAGTCCAGTTAAGATACCATTTCCTCAAGCTTTAAAATCTGGTATGCGAACTTTGGATTCTAGCAATGAAATCTTGGAGAACCTTAGGCAGGTAAAGATTAATCTTCATCTTTTGCATGTTATTAAACAAGTTCCTACTTATGCAAAAGTTCTCAAAATTTTGTGTACAATTAAGAGAAAGCACCATGTTAAAAAGATAACATTTCTAACAAAGCAAGTTAGTGCTCTAATTGAGCAGCGAATTTCTACAAAGTACAAGGATCCTTGTTGTCCAACCATTGCATATAACATTGGGACAAATTCCTTCAAGTGTGGAGAATCCCAAATTGGAATTGAAATCGCAACCCTCAGGTTTAAAGCATCCATTTCTCGGCCTAGGTGACACTTCTCCTGTTAGTATTTCTTCAAAATTAAATGCGGGTAAACTTAAGAAATTTCAGTTGAGCAAGTTAGAAGAGTTGAGAAATGATGCTACTTTATAATCTATAAGGCTAATATGAAAACATTTTATGATAAAAATATTGTTTGGAAGACGTTTAATCCTAATGACCAAGTATACTTATATGATTCTAGACTTCACATGCACCTAGGAAAACTTCGGTAAGTGGACCGGCCCCTTTGTAGTGAAGCATATTTTTTAAAATAGGGAGGTAGAAATAGAGGACCCTAGGGATGGTCGGGTTTTTAAAGTAAATGGTGAACACCTAAAAATACTTATTGATAGACAAGTTCCTGAAGTGGAAGACATTCCACTTGCAGATCCGGTCTATCAACCTTAACCGCACCATGCATGTATGTTTTTCCTATTATTATTTCTTTTCTTTTCTTCTTTTCGTTTCTTTCTTTCTTTTTGTTTGTTGTTGTTTTCTGTTTTTAGGTTCGTGTCATTTTGCCATTTCAGTTTGCCATCTCTTATGCTTACCAGGCAGCCCATGTCACACATCAGATGTATTCTACCATCATTAGTTACTATCCATTCAGTTTTGATTCTTAAACATTGAGGATAATGTTTCGTTTAAGTTGGGGATGGTGCAAATTATGCATTCACAAATTTCTGTGAATACCTCAGCATCATGATCAAGTGAGAAATGTGGTTTATTGAGATGTTCAATAAAATTCCTTAGGTATGTACTTGGAAGTTTTTGAATCATTTTCTTTTTCTTGTCATATAGTCTAACCTAAGCCACATTACAACATTTTGTTTTGACCATTCTGATCCCAAGTAAGCATGTGGAAATAATGCTTGAATTCTCATTTGATAGTGTTCCTATCATCAGATCAATGCTTACTTGTTATTTGTTTATAATTATCTAAATCTCTATGTGATTGTGTGTACACTGCTTGTCAACTCCATTGAGAGAACCCTTACACGAAGCACTGTTATACTCGTGAGTTATGGACTTGAACCTTTTGCTTAAGACGTTCTTGATGTTGCATGAGTCAATGTTAGTGGTAAGATGGTTATGGCTTGGAAAACACACACACTCTATGAATTGCTATAAGTGGATTGATTTTGATAAGTTATTGGATTCCTTAGTTTGTTTTGATATGTGAATCTGTAAAATATGAATTGTTGACCTATTTTAGTAATTCTCATCTATTTCATATTTTTAGCATTGAAATTGTTAGGGACTAGCAATAAGCAAGTTGGAGGTGTGATGAGTGTACGAAAGTGTACTTTAAATATCTTATTATTGGACTAAAATGTTAAAATGTGAATAAAAATCATAGGAATTAATGTGTATTCTTGAACAGAGTTTCTATTTACTTTGGGATATCCCAAAGCAGATTTTTATGTTTAATTTCAGAGTCTATAAAAGAGCAAGTCAAACCTCAGTCAAATTCAAATGAAGACTTTCAAGTGGACAAGACGTTAGAACAAGCTAAGAACTTTCAAAGAGTGTAGGACTTTTCAACTAAGCATAATGATGGGGTTTAAGAGCAATTTGGATAAAGAAAAAAATCACAAAAGGAAACTGCAAGAAGTCCAAGTCTGAAATTCGCTTGAAAATAGCCTGGACATACTTTGGTATTTTGAACGTAACTTTCCACTCACACATTTTATTAATGCAATTCTTAATACGTTGAAAATCTATCTTAAAGGGCTACAATTTTGTCTCTAATAAGGATTTCTAAATTCGAACTCCTAAAGTGCCTATGTAGCTGCCAAGTTGAATCCTAAAATTTAGGAGATTTTTTATGTGGGAATCATAAAGACATTAAGGTTTATTTCCTATCCTATATAAGCATATCATTAGCACAAAATTGAAAAGTCTTTTTAGCAGAGATGGCTCAGTTATGAAGATAAGATAAAAATTCTATTTTTATTTATTTTTAGTTCTTCCATGGAGAACTAAATCTTGGGTAAAACCTAAGGCGGAAATTGATTGTTGAAAATATTTAACTTTATTTCAATTAATAGATTAAGCTTTATTGTTTAAGATTCTAGAATTTAATTCTATATTTATTTTAGATATTATAAGTTTGAAACAATTATATTAAATCTTGCTATGGTTTGGTTTTGTTGAACTATAGGATTATGAATATATATGATTGTAACCTAAACAGACTTTTCATGACATTGATATGATCTTTTGCTGCATTATGATTTGTGAACATAGTGTCATGTCTAGATTTGATATTCATTTTTATATTAGAAAACCGTGATTTGTAAAGGAGAATAGATTCTAAAATTAAATTTAAGAAAGTAGATAAATATAATGTCATGTCTTCCAATTAGGAATTTGGTGCTATAATTATTAATTGTATATATCATTTGGATTGAAAAAGTTAAAGTATTGGATCCGGTTGATGGGAGCCCAAAACTTTACTTGTCTTCTTATCCGTGTCCTAATCTCATTTTAATTACGTGCTTTAGGTAGAATTTTTAGATTTTTGTCATATTATAATTTATTCTTTTCTTTTAACCTTGCGTCTTGTTGTGTTTCTTCCGACTCCCTGTGGATCGACATCCTGAACTATACTATAACACCGTGTACTAGTTTGGGCATAATCATGACACTTGGTTTTGCTCTCTTATTGCTGTGAGAAATGGCTTCCACATTTGGTGTGATATATAGCCCCCATTGTTGCTGTGATATTTGGCTTCCATTGTTGCAATTTATAATCTATTCATGAATGTTCTGTAATGTTAGGTCTCTGTTTCTTGTTGTTGATTCGTTATTTGGTTTGTTGTTGAGTCATAACTTTGTTCTTTGCAGCTTTAATTGTTGATATGTAGAGGTTGTCTTTGGAGTTGTATGTGTAATGTAATTAGGTTGTGATGATGGTTAAATTGAATATGATAAATGTATAAAATCACAAATGTTGTGAATGAGGCTCGCTCGATATGGCAGGGTAACTCGGATGATCATCTTTTTTGTGAAAGTTTCACAAAGGCAACCGTTTTGCAACCATTCGAGCTTGTGTTATGTGCTTACCCCCGCCTGAATTAAAATAAATAAATAAACCCATTGTGAGCCACTTCCCTAAATTTTTATAATACTTGATTGTTTATGTGCTTATCTCCTATTTTTGTTATTCTGTTATGATTTAGGCATGATGTTCATTTGTGGTATTTCATCTTACTTAATTTATACATGTTGTTCAGTTGTGATTTTGACATGCTATGAAGTGTTTTTTGTTAGATTAGTTTCTTATTTGACCTGTTGTACAGTAATATATCTATGTTGAACATCTTTCCATCTTGTTTAAACCTAAAAGTTTGTTATTTTCATTGATATTCTGTGACTTATCCATGTTGATTCAGCCTCAAATCTTCATTATTTTTATAAGTCCCCCATCCTGAATAGCATAACCTGTTCTTTGTTGGTTAGATTATTTAGTTATTTTACTTGTCGTGCTGTCATATATCCATGCTGTGATATTTCATCTTGCTTAGCAATTTAGACATGCTGTTCAGCTATGATTTAGACATGATTGGATCAATTCTTTTCGTTCCATTAGTTTCTTATTTGACTTGTTGTGATGTGATATATCTATGTTGAGCATCTTTCCATCTTCTTGAAACCTAAAAGTTTGTTATTTTTGTTGTTCTGTTCTGATTTAGGCATGCTGTTCAGTTTTCTTGGTTGGATTAGTGAGGTATTTTGTTGTTCTGCTGTGATTTTGGTATGCTTATCAATTTTGTTGGTTGGATTCTTTTGGTATTTTGGTCTTCTGTTGTGATTTAGGCATGTTGTTCAATTTTGTTGGTTGGATTAATGAGATATTTTTTCTATTCTACCATGATTGTGGCATGCTGTTATGTTTTGTTGGTTGGATTATTTTGTTATTTTTGGTGTTCTGTTGTGATTTAGGCATGCTGTTCAGTTTTTTTGGATGAATTAGTTTCTTCTTTAGGCTCATTTTCCTTTTCTATCCCCCTCGACTATAATGATGACAAAGTTGAGTGGGGACATAGGAGATTTGGCACATACTCCATGGCAGAGTAACTCGGACGACCAATTACTACTAGCAACCGATTGTTGCAGCCATTGAGGATGTTGCCACTTCCTATATGTTACTATTCCTTTCCTGAGCCAGTTTGCAAAACATTATCTTTACTGTTCTTGAATTTCTAACATGTTTACCAACTGTTGTATGTCTAGAATTTGTTAAAGATGGATTCCCAAGACCATAGGCATATGTACTTCACAACCCTCCTCAGCCAGGACTCTCACATTTACCACACTTACGTTAGTCAAACTCAACAATTTCCAATGACGGTTGAAGACTCTCCACCCCCACCCCAAATAAGGAATATTTCTGTAAAAAAAAATCAGTTTGAGGTGTGAACTTCACCTAAGAAGAAAAAAAAATGTGAACTTCAGCCTTGTCTCAACATGGCTGATTACTAACGTAGATGCCACGTAGGGAAGGGACAAAAAATGCGCCCAACTTTAGGATAAAATTAGTCAATACTTCAATGAATATAAACAAAGTACAACTGAGCGGAGCGTTGGGTCCTTAATACATTGATGATCGGTAATTCAAAAGGCGACCAACAAATTTTGTGCAAAATTGACCCAAGTCGAATGATTAAATCAAAGTGGCATGACCGAGCAAGATAAGGTATAACCATCCACTACTTTAAACTTCTTGTAGACGCTATTTTTATATAATTTTGGCCCAAGTTTGGCAATTATTTTCTGTTTGTCCCTGTTTTGCAAGTTTCACAAAGCAAAGATTATGTACTCATGGCTGAAAAATAGCTCATTTCTGTTTGAGCATTGTTGGCACATGTTGAAGGACCAATTCAAATGGATTCAGCGTTGCTCAAAGGAAGGTCCAAAGTGAAGATCAACGATGTCCCTAACCCTTACCTCAGATGCATTTGTAGATTTAGTAAATGATCTCGAGGCGGAGAATGTTCTGGATAATAATGTTGTTGAGTTGGAGAGGTCAATAGGAAGGAAAGCTGAGAAAACAAAACGGAAGGCCCTAGCTAGACCAACAGAGGACATTGTTTAGCTGAGAAAGATGAAATATACTTTTCCCATGGAGTTACTCACTCAAGAGAAAGAGTTTTTCTGTCTGAATGAGGAAAATGTGCAATATGGTCAAGAAAGGAAGGGGCATAAAATACGGCAAGAGGACGAGAGATTGATGTTGAAGGGAGAGCAGAGAGTGAGCGATTGGAGAGAGAGAGAGGAGCGGATCATGCTTATCGATGTTACTACCTTGCCTAGACTACAACGGGCATGTTCTAGCAACGTCAAAGGGAAATCGTGGTGAGATGCAATGCTGAGAGTCAGTGATTAGTTTTTTTCATATGATTTAATTGTTATTTTCACATTCTATATTTGTATAATTTTGACAACATTCACCAATGTTTACATCATTGGTTATTTTTTATTGTTTATACTTTTTTTGTTTCTTATACTTTGGGATACATTATTATTTTAAAGGGAAGATTAATATTTTGGACAATAACTTTGTGCATGGATAGAAGATGATAAACAAAACATTACAAATGCTTAAAATATTACAGATAAAGAAAATATTACAAATATTACAGCTTTACTTGGCCAATGTCGTTTTGCCAACATTTTTTAGGGAATGAAAATCAAACAAGCAAGAATATTTAGTCACGACTGATAACAAAATAAATTATAGTGGATTGTAGCTATTCTAATTTTAGGAATATAATTTTCATTGATGCTCAATTAGGTTTGATTGGAGCTGATGATGAGCCGAAGTGTCTCTAATTTCATGATGATGTTGAATGAACTCCATAAGTTCGGTTGTATGATTGTGCAACAGTTGAGGAAGATCCTCATCAAGTTGACCATACTTCAACTCAAGACCCCCATTATCATCACGCTTGTCTTCGATGAACATGATATGTAGAATAACACATGCTTTAATTATATTTGTTAGATCCCTGATCTTGAACATTCTAGCCGGTCCATGAACGATTGCAAAGTGTTGTTGAATGACCTCAAATGCACGCTCTACATCCTTTCTTGCTAATTTATGTGTAGCTACAAAATATTTTTTCTTATTCTCTTATGGAGATGGAATAATCTTCACAAATGTTTACCATTTTGGATAAATTATATTGGCAAAATAGTACCACATAGTGTAGTCATTACCATTAATTGAGTAATTTACTGAAGGAGCACGCCCTTGGGCAAGTTTAGTGAAAATGAAAGATCTCTGTAGCACATTGATATCATTATGAGAACCGGATAATCTAAAAAAAGCATGTCATATTCAAAGATCATATGAAGCAACTGCTTATAATATAATAGTTGGTTCACGACTATGACTGGAGTACATACCTTTCTAGGTAGACGGACAATCTTTCCACTTCTAATGCACGCAATCAATGCTTCCTAGCATTCATGTGAATCCACGTTGTTCACCAATAACGAGCAATCGAGCAATATCACTAGCATTTAGAGACCGCAAATGTTATTAGAAAAGATATTTACGATTGCAGTTACAAATCTTTTCAGGCTCTCCATTGCGATACTTTCTCCAATCTGTAAATATTCATCCATAAAATCAGAAATTACTCCATATGCAAGAATTTTTAAGTGCAACAGCTATCTTTTACATGGAAGGTAGATCGAGTCTTCCAGCATTATCTATTCTTTGGATGAAGTAGAGCTCATAAGAGCATTGGTATTGGATTAGCCAAATACCTTTTCATCTTCAAATTTAGCAAATATCATCTATATTTGCTTTACATTGAATTTGCTAAATTGTTTTCATCCAAACTATAAGCTACAGTAAATCCATTCTTCTTTTCAAATATGAAAAGAACTATAGCAAGTCTAACAGTATTTTTTGAGATTATTATATTATAAATATGAGATTTTTATTCATATGAGATTTTACCATCTATATACATATGAGATTGTTATATTATAGATTGTTAGATGTTAAAATAAAAATGAATATGATTTATTGGAGGTTATTAAAGATTATGAAAATAAAATAAAAAATAATTAAAAATATATAAATAATAATAAAAAAATATTTTATTATTATAAAGAATGTGATGACTAATCCAATGTAAACTTTAAGTTTTTACTGATTAGCTAAAGGTGAAAAAGTTACATATTAATCAAAATTTGAAGAATAGGATGGCCAATCCAATGCTAATGCTCTAAGCCTCTACTTCACGTTGAATACGAAGAAATAGATGATGGCTCATACGAAATCTCTTTCGAAATAGATTTGAGGGATGTACTAGTGCTTCTGCAAAATAATCGTGAAATAGCCATTCGTGCCCTTGAATATGATCACATCGAATATAATTACAATGTTGGTAATTTCTACATTGAGTTGAGGTTGATCCTCCATTGTCACTTAGAACAACCCTCAACTCATCTTTAGAGGATAAGTTAAGTACCAATTTACGAAAAAATGAACAATCCATTTAAGAAGCGAGTGGAAAATGAGGTCAGCATAAGAAATTTTTCTTAAAATGAAATAAGACTTAGGTTACTGAAGATGTAAATAGAACCAAAAGCCCTCTTATTTATAATTTTATACACAAATTTTATCGTTTTAAAAAAATGGCCATTAGGAAAAAGTCAAAATTATTACCTTTAGATATAGAACAAAAAATATTACCATTAGATAAAGGACAAAAAATACTACCGTTGCAACTCGAAGAAGATGTGTTACCTTTGGACAAAGGGCAAAAAATATTAATGTTGCAACTCAGAGAAGATGTGTTATTGTTAGACAAAAAATAAAAAATATTACCGTTATATAAAGGACAAAAAATGTTATTATCAAACAAAGAACAAAAAATATTACTGTTACATCTTGGACAAAACCATAATCTTGATTTTTATTTATCCGTTACAAATACCATCACATTGAAAAATGCACATATTTTTAAATAATTTTATTATTTTTAATACCGTAATAATTTTAAAACTATTATTACACTCAGGAAAAAAATTTGATTTGTGTTTACAAAATTAGGTAAAAGGTGATAGTTGAAAACATAAGGAAAAAGACAAAAGAGTGAGTAATTAAGTTTGTAAATGGAAATGAGATAAAAAATAATAATAAAGAAATAATAGAGAAATATTATTTTAATAGAATAGAGAAAATATAGAGAATGAGATGGAGGAGTTTTTGAAAGATGAGTAAAATTTATAAGAAGATTTTAGGAATTGTGTTTTTTAGCTAAATTTTAGGAAAAATAATAGGGAGCCCAATGTGAATGCTCTAAGTAATTAACTTTCTTAGCTTGTTGATTCTTGATTGAGGAAATAGAAATATAGATTGATAACTAGTTACAGATGATTCGACTCGTCGATGGCGAAATATGCTCATTTGTGATTGAGCCGGCATAGTTTTTTATTTTTTATTTTGAATAAGATGGTTACAAAGTAATAGGAAGTTCAAGGCAGATAATAACAGAGCAATGGAGTATAGGCATGGATAGGGATAAGATCAATGAGAATATTTCCTATTATGTTATAAGAAAGAGGGATGTTATTCATCATCCTATACCACACACTTTATAAAAAAGATATCTAACAGATGAGATTGTGCGTAGTAAAATTGATACTTCTATATATTTCTCGAGTTGACTAGGAGGAGAAATCATTAAGTTCAATAGTGATGTATTTTATGAGCAACCGATTCTTCACTTAGTTGTGAGGTGGCTATGTTAAATTGCCGCATTGGCATCTAATGAATCTCCCTCGAGGATAATGTTGTCTAATTTCAAAACTTTTGCTTTGTTGACAACAAGAAAAGGTAGCTGCTACTCTTGCTTCTCCTATTGAAGTTGCATCTACTTATTCAAATTTTGAAGTCAGCATAAAGGGGAGATAAATTAGGCTATGAGGAAGTTACTTCTAACATGTTAACAACAAGACTAATGCATTTGGAACTTGTCCCTAGCATTACCTATATATATATATATATATATATGTCACATCCTTCTGGTGCATGTTAATAACAACAACACAAGCACATGTATGCATGTGAGCTAATTATCGAGTCTAATCATGTATATTACAAAATAGTAGAACCAAATATTTATTGCAGAATTTATTTTAAAAAAATGTAAGTACTATCTTCAAGAATTGACGGACCTAATCTTTGCCAAACTTGTTATAATTGTGTTTATTTTAAAAAAAAAAAAATTAGTAAGCATGTATGTATTGTTGATCTTATTAATTACGTATAATTAATTAATTTTTAGTATCTCATCTTTGTTGTGAGATAGGAAACTGATAAACATAGAGCCTTTTGTCGATCTTATTAATTAGGTATAATTAATTAATTGTTAGTATCTAATCTGCATTGTGAGATATAAATATACAGTCATAGACATACATTTCAAAGAAAGACAAATTACTAATCAGTGTACATGGAAATAGGACAACTTCAAGTGGTAATTATATGTCCTAATACAATTTATTTACCCTAGTTTTTCCCTTCTATTTATACATCCCCAAAATAGGAACATCATGACACTACAAGAAAATAATTATGTGTGACCAATTATTTACTATAAAAATTACTATTTTCTGTCAAAACAAGTAATTTATCGTACAAATAATTGTGTCCTGTGGTGTGAACATAGTTTGTTTCAACCCAAAATCGAATCTATTTATTACATTCTTGTACGTACCTAGCTAGTGTTTTTCTATATAAAAACCATGGATGGAAAGCAGGCAAAAGGTCGTCAGAAGATTCATGACATGAAGAGGATAGAGAACAAAGACAATTGCCTTATTACTTTCTCCAAACGTAGATTTGGAATATACCAAAAAAAACAAAAAAACTAGTGAATTGGTTACCCTCTTTGGGATTGAAGTCGGTGTCGTCGTTTTCTCACCGGTTGGGAAGCCCTTCTCGTTTGCTCCTCCTTCTATTGAGTCGGTTGCAAGTCACCTCTTGAACATATCAAATCAGTTGTGATGCTAGGGTGATATTTTAACGACCTGAACCAAAATTTATTAGGGATAAAATATGGATAAATTGTTGGGCCTAAAATAGGTTTAGTGGGTCATATTGAATAAGCCCGCAAGTTATTATTTATTGAAATTTAGTTAGGCTCATAGGCCTATAATTTTATTTTAAAATCGGTAAGGTGCAGTTGATGATTTTGGAAAATATCAATGGGTCAATATTTATAAAAGCCCAAATTAGATTAGTCGGGTGATTTTAGAAAGACCCCGAGACCATAAATTATTATGGTAGATTATAAGAGTTTTACTGGGCTCAATAACTGAACAACAACCCATTTAATATCTAGGGATCAAGTGGTGCTTTTAAATTGGAATTACGCCAAGAGTTATTTTAAAATCCCAAATTTATTTATTGGGCGAGTTGGACTTATTTTGGACTTGAGACGAGGTCCATTGGTATTTATTGAATACTTGGTCCATGAAAATTGTAGGCAGAATATAATTAGACCCATTAAATGAGCCAATCCATTTACTAGAGCACAAATAAAGATACAACTAGAAAACTCTAGGACCTATTGGTGAGGCTCATGAAATGGGCCCAACCCAAGACCCATGAAAAAAAAGGTGAGTAACTTGTGTAACCCTTCCCCAACCCAAGACCCATATGATAATGCACGACGAAAAAAACCCCCTCCCTCTCTACCTGCTCTCCTGTAACCATTCCCCTCTTTTAGTACCTCGAAGCCCCCCTCTCCTGTTGACCCTCCCCCTCTCCCAGAACTAGAAACATTGGCGACCTCCATCTACCCCGAGTCGTGACCCTCCTCTCTCTCTCTCTCTCTCATAACCAAATTCCCTCAAGCCCGAGGGTGAGACTAGATTCGTGATCCTCCTCTGCCTCTTTCATTACCATCTCTCCAAACTCTCGAAGTCGTGAAACTCCAACAATGGGATTGGTGTCGTTAGCCTATCAGCCGACAAGATTTGAAATCTCTGGTATGCCTTTTTACATGTTGAGTTGATGTTACAAAATGTTCCATGCCTTTGGTTACGATGGTGCTTTTCATATTATAGTAAATGCTACAAAATGATAGTGTTTTTCATGTTATAGCCGACGAGATCTAAAATCTCATTGATTGGCAATGTGATTTGTTGTAGCTTCTCATTTGACGTGTTTGAAAGATCATCTTAGGAAGGGTGAGAAGCTAACCCTATCACCTAGTGGTACATTGGCTGCAATTATAGATTCACTTGGTCGCATATTACTCTTAGACACACAAGCACTTGTGGTGGTGCGATTATGGAAGGTTCTCCCTTGGCATTCATAACTTGTAATTTTATTTTTGGTGCAATCTGTTCTCCCAAACAGTGGATTTAAATTGATTTTTAGGGATATCGCGATGCTTGCTGCCTGTTCAAGGAGATGCTAGTCAATAGAGACACTACAATATCAAGTTCTAGTTAACCTATGAAGAGCAAAAATTTTCTGTGCTTGGCTATCCATGCACCTTGAAAAGGAATTATTGAGGTACATTCATTTTCCTCTTTCCTCTCACGGAAGTACACTTTTGCTGTATTTGAGCTATTCATTGTTGCTTATTGATGGAGGTAGCTTGCAATTCTAGAGTGTATGATGTACATTTTCTCTTTTCATTTTATTTCTTATTGCATTCAAGAGGTTCGTATTGTATATGTTTCTCTATGCAGTGAAGTTTATCATCAAGTCCTTCAAGGTGCCAGAGCTTTTTATTGATGGCCCAAAAACTACCACTATTGGTTCATTGAAGGTATAAAAAAGTTGGGACTTTCTTTTCTTTTAGCACTAATATTCTATTTAACCGGAAAAATAGAGAAGTATATTGTCGAGGCTACACACTACAATGGCCACAATACTACACTTACTTTTTTAAAACTCTCCTTCAATTTGAGCTATTCATTGTTGCTTATTGATTGAGGTATCTTTGCAGCTGGAAGAACTTGCCTATTGGTTAAGATAAGTCAAGGCATTTCAAAGGGAGCAAGGGAATTTAGGTTTCAGTTTTATATTCATTCCATTCCTTAAAACAAAATTACTGCTTTTTCAGTAAGTGAACAAAGATAATTTTTTGAAACAAAAAAAAAATCTCTCTGTGGTTTTTTTTTTTAATTTCTACCACTACCAATTAAGTTGTTTTAAAAAAATAAAAATTTCGGATATGCACAATATTTTGACTTAATAATTTTTCTAAGCTTTGAGTTTGGGAATCTCATGTCCTGAAATATTGTGGTTGTTACGCGTATAATATGTATTCATTCATGAAAACAAGATTGCTTGATGAGTTTTTTTTCTACCTTTTGTAGCTTATTTTGGCTTCTAGTTTTTTCTTCAATTTAATATGAACTTAAATGCTACTTTCTTGAAATAGAAGATAGGTTTATCTTGACTAACTTAAAGATATTATACATGCCACTATCAAGATCCTCACAAGATTCAAGGGATAGGTGCAAGTTTCATTCCTGGGGTTTTGAAAGTTTTTCAATTACCGCCCACACTTATTTGATTAGTTAATATCTTCTATAGTCTAGAAAAAAAGTTAATACGATTTGTAAGATATCAAGTTATATTAGCATTAGGGACTTCTATGCAGCCTGTGTACTTGGGTGCCTCTCATTCTGATTATGAAAAAAAAAATTCTATCATGTGAATCACTAGTTTAGCACACTAGCTGAAATTGAGTGATTAAACTGATGTTGTAATAGCTTGTTTAGGTCTCATATGTTCTACTCACAAATAATACTAATTGTATCTAATATTGTATCTATTTTCTAGCAAGTGGCAAGTTCAGGTTCTCATTCTGTTTCAAGTTCGTGGACTACAAGAGGGAAATACAAAACTAGTTTGAAGAGACTACTTTGCTACTATGGCATTCCATCAAAACTTTGGATTTCTGAAAAGGCTAATAGTTTTGGCAGAAGATTTTACAACTGTCCAAACTATAAGTTCAATAACAATGTGGATTTTTTGAATGAATTGATCTTGAAAATAAACAAAATATTTGCTGTAAGATGACGTTGGAGTTAGCTCAACAAATGAACGGGAGGTTACTTCATGAACGTGTAATGATCAAATAAGCAAAATTTAAAGCAATGGAGAATAAGCATAAGGGAACCTTAAAAGCGTTGTTTTTGTCATGGTTGTTTTTTTATTGTGATTTGTGTTGAGGTTTTTATGTACTCGAAAAATATTAATATATGTCGGTCAGTGTTATGACTCATGTAACATGTTGTAATTTATAGGGCACTTTTTGGACAGCTAAATGTAATGATCATGTGATGTAATGAGTTGTATTTGGTGAATATAATGGATATGTTATAGACAGGTTTTGGAATGTAATGAATGTGCATGAATATGTGATGGACATGTTTTGGACAGATTTTGAAAATGTTTTGTACAGATTTTGGAAATATTTTTTATAGTTTTTGGACATGTTTTGGACACAACCTGAAATAAGTACACAAAGTTAAAAACCAATCAAGAAACATCCGAGATTCATGTTGCAGTATTACATAAAGAAATAACATCCAGAATTCAGAATTACATAAATTTATCCTTGCTTACAATTACATCCACAATTCAAAACACATGGGTACAATTACATAAAATGTTTCAAAAGCTTTAATCCACTCCTCAAAAGCTTCAATCCAATCCTCAAAAGCTTCACAATCTACCATGTAATTTCCTGTCACATTAAAAATTTTCCTGTCACGTATTAAATTAAGAAATCCTATCAATAATCTAATTAAAAAAATAAAGGCAAAATCACATATAACGTATAAGCAAATTTTCACTAAGAATCCAAGTTTTGAGAGATGTTTTCAGTTGTATGCCCAAAATCCCTACATAAACCATAACAAAACACAAGAAAAATGAAGTTGTTCAATTAAAAATAAATAAAAACACAAAAATTTTATAAGCTACAATACCTAACTGAAGGACAGTTGTTCCTAGCATGTCCCTCATTCTTGCAAATGCTACAACACATTTTCTTCATTGTTTGCATCTCTTTTGGGTTTTTTACTCTCAAAGATCTTGATCGTCCTTTTGTTGGCACTTGCGGAGGATCTTGTACTATTTATGAAAAATTTGATACAACTTAACTTCTTAACATATGAGAATCATTGGTTGACTCCCCTCTACCTGGATAATTTGTTTCTTGAATATCTACATGATCTTTCATAAAAGATAACTCTTTGTGGGCTTTATCTAAGGCAAGAGAGAGATGATTGAGCTTTTTGGTTGACTGTGACCCAAGTTCTGCAATGTTGTAAAGTTGCATCATCAACTTAATTTTTCTTATTGTAGGATCATTTTGTGGCATTACATGCCTTTTAGGACATGATATGTCAAGAATAACTCGATTCTTAGCATTGATTGTCCATCTTTGTAGAGCATAGTGTTGTGACTATCTAATTTCGATTTCTTGCCAATGACACATAGGATATGCCTACAAAGAATTCTCATAAATTCCAACATATGTCATGTACATGTTGCCTTCTCTTCTTCACTCTCCAAGGTCACATAATAAAGAGAAATTTTTTTGCCTTGAGGTGTCACTTCATATGTTTTGCTTTCACCCTTCTTGGGAAATTTGATTGATTTGTACCGTTGACGATTGAAAAACTCATCTTGAAAAATCATGAAAGATTTTCTTGTGTAGACTATGACTGCCTCCTTTTCAATTTTTTGAAATGTTTTTAATATCGCCCTGTGTAGATTTTGTGCGCACGTCCTTTTCTTTTTCTTTAAAATAATGTGCATATAACACTTTCTCATATTGATACACAAAGTCATTAACCATATTGCTTGAATGAACATAATACTTGAAAAACTTATTCATGCTTTCACTCATTTGAGTTGTTGACATACCAGTATAAAATGTTGAACGCAAATAAGCCGAAACCTTCTTCTCTCGTCAGATATAAGATTTTGCAACCAAATATTATATCTCAGCTCATACTTCACTAATATTGAACTATATTTCTGCTCGATCTCATCAGTTGTAATTTTCTCATGGATACAATGACAAAAATATTTTAAAAGTCCAGAAATTTGTTATATACATAGGACAAATGTTCGAAATGTTTTTGTTAAATGTGCCACAAGCACAACCTATATGTCGTATTTTATAGTACCTCTACAATGGCCTATGTATGGCCTTTGTCATAGCCTTGTCATCATCAGTAATTATAGTTGTAGAGGCACGCCCAAGCAATGCCTCTTTCCATGTTCTCAATAACCATATATATGATTTGATTGTTTCATTAACTAACAAAGTACAACCAAACATTATGGTTTGGTGATGATGGTTAGCTACAGAAAAAGGCACAAAGGGCATCTTATAACTATTTGTCAGGTACGTGGCATCAAATGTGATAACATCCTCAAAATATTGGTATGCAACTATTGATCTTGCATCTATCTAAAAATAACTTCTCATACACGCATTCTCATCAACTTGCATGTAGTACACAAATCCAGGTTCTTTGCATTGTCGATAAAAAAAGTAGGCATATAACCTTTGTGCATCTCCCTCTTCAAATAATTTTCTCATTTTGTTAACCAAGTAATTTTTCACATCATTGCCAATACAATCAATGTTAAAGTCACCGTCTGATTCTTTACTCAACACCAACATTATCTTCCTTGTCAATACACCGGACTCATTCAAATTCATAACTCTCTAATGTCCATGGAGCAAACTAGTACTCCTTGGTGTAAGTTGCATATGGTTATGTTCAAGCACAAACTTGCATATTGTCTACTTCACTATCTTTTTTTTTTATTCTCATAATTCTTTTACATCCAATCTTTGTCTCTACAGGTTCAAGAATTGTTCGTTCTTTTTGTTTGAGACTTTTCCGTCAAAATCATTCCCTTATGCAAACATAGTCTACTGCAATTAATTTTCTCTCATCTTTTGACAATCGAGTATGGTTGGTCCGAATAACAAAATCTTTTCTTCTTACATATGCCTTATAAAATGTCTGGGCGTCTTCTATGTCATCAAATACCATACCAACGAATGGCTCCAAAGAACCACTACTCGAAGTGGAAATCACATTCACTCTATCATCCACACTGACTCCATCTTCCACATTCACTTCATCTTTCACATTCACATCACTTTCTTTGTCTACACTTTCAGCCTGAAGCCCTACATCTTCACCTTTTAGAAATGTGTGACTCATCATTATAACAACTTCATCACTGTCAGAACTCAAAATTTAATCATTCGTTACAAAATAATCACATTACAAAATCAGTCAAGATATACAAAATATGATCCTTCAACAATTTGATTTGGTTGATTTTATTTAAAAAAAACAATTTTAAGCTAAGCACACAATCTGAAAATCTTGCAGTCATTTTAGTCGGAAAAGTTTTCAGATTTATACAAACGTACTTGAGGACAGAGCGTATGATGCTCCATGTGCAGATACATAATATTTACTAACTAGTAAAAGATATATGTGAATATATCGGCCCCATGTGCAAATGATGCTCCAAAAAATTATTTGCCATACTAACTGGCAAATTCCAATTTGCCAAGAAATCTAATTTTCCAAGAAAACCCATTCCATATTATGTCATTTTAGTTGGAAAATTTTTCTCGAGGATAGAGCATATGTGTGAATCAATCAGCTTCATGTGCAAATGATGCTCCAAAACATTATTTGCTCATCTACTAACTAGCAAATTCTAATTTTTCAAGAAAATCCATTTCATATTCTATCATTTTAGTCACGAAATTTTCTAGATTTATAATCAATGCCATTAAAATGTATATATCATAAATACCCACAAACTATTTTCAAATTTCTTCCTAAATGATCGACTCATATGAGTGGAAAAATCATAAATCAGTGCAAAAATCAAACCATGAAGTGGCAAAGGAGATGGCAGCAACCTTTATCGACGACGATGGCCAACTCGAACTCGAATGCTGTAGTGGGTGAAGGGTGAATGTAAGTGGTGGTTGCTAGGTCTCCTGTGTTGACAGAACCTGGTGGGGGTGACAGAGCTTGGTGAGTGACGGCATTGTTCGATTGTGGCGGCGATGGACCTGGTGTCGTGGAGCGGTCCGGGTTCTTCCCAATGCTCACGATAATTTACTGAAGTTCCAAAGATGCATCGAGGAGAATAGAGCTTCAATTTCATTTCCATTGGTTTTATCAGATGAGACTAGATTCATTACATGTAGTGTAGAATTTACACGTGGTAAGTTTTTATTGGGGTTGTTAAAGGCCCAAAAACAGACAGATAGTTTCAAAGAGGAATTGTTGCATAAAAAGAAATGGATTGATTTTGATTTTATGAAAAACATGCATACTTTGTTATGAAAATAAACTTGAAGCAACCTCGGTCATTTGATTTGTATTACTAATGAAATCTATATAAAAAAATAAAAGTATTTTCTATCATGAATGGTATAGACATAAGCAACTTTTGGCCTTTTGTTCTCAGTTATATAAAAAGAGCGAATATGAAATCTGCAATTTTGACATATGATTATAAATGATTTGTCTATGTTTTGTACTCTGATTCTAATATGAAACGTTGTATCTGAAAATTCTCTGGCATATCTTTTTGATTCTATTTCTGTTTCCAATCTGACATCTCTGATTCTGATTCTGTCATTTTGCCGGTACCAGTATTTATGTTTCTGAGTGTATCCACTTTAGAAACAAGTGATTTTTTTGTGTGATCTTTCATATGTGCACACTTGCCAAAAATAGTGTCCCGGATTGCAATCAACTAGCTGCTAATGCAACTTGGAATAATTTATCTGCCTTTCGTCCTAGCTATGATATTCATGCAAACTTCCAATATTTATGTACAATGCATTATAATATTCTCCTGGGCCAAGGATAATTTAAAAAAAAAAAAAATATATATATATATATATATATATATATATATATATATATATATATATATATATATATGGTTTGCAATGGATCAAAAGCATACAAAAATTGCATAATACTTTAACTAAAGAAGTAGCAGATCATATTTTTGTAAAATCATAATTATAAATAGATGTGTTTTAATGTCAGATGTCAGATCTATTTTTTATTAGAAGGAACTAATTTACAATATGAGGTGCCACGTCAAACCATATAGGTCAATTTTTAAATTTATTTATATATATATATATATATATATATATTTTTTGTAAATAGGATATTTCTCTAATTAAAATAGGATAGTAGCTATCATTTTCCATTAAAATATGGTCTCAACAGTGGTTATATGCTGAAACAGGCACTTTCTTGTACTCATGACGAAGAGTCCTTGGCAAGGCTTCACAGGCCACCTAAGCCCTAAAACGCATGATGCAATTAATGGCAATCCCATTATAGGAACCTTTATTTCCAGACAAGACCAGTGGCGAATTATTTATTGAAAGCATTCAGCAGTAGAAAGGCCAAACACTCCCTCATAAAATTAGTAGCAGCAATTTAAGAAGGTAGGTAGGGAGTCACAAAATTAATTTAATTGGTGCCACGACCTTTTCTAATTGATGCCAAAACCAATATTATTAATTTAGAATTTGTATTATACATACATGTGAATGAATGATCATTTGGAATATATAGCGGTAGAATAATTCTATTGAAAGTTTTTACAATTCAAATCATTCACGTGACATAATATAATTTAGAAGATAAATTTTAAAATTTGAATTAATCTTAAAGAATAATTAGTCAGATCACAACAATAACAGTTGAAAAATGACAAAATGGGCACATGACGATGGCCTATAACTTTTATATTATCGGGTAGTATTAAATACTTGATAAATATTATAGAAACTATGCATGCGGTCTATATATCCATGGAGTATGAAAGACTAATTAAGTCTTAGAATTCGAATAAAAATTTTAGAAGATTATAAGCCAAACATATTTTTTGAAAGGGAATATAAGAATGAGATTAGTTTGTTTTCTCTGGAACCAAAGTCATCGGTTTTTTTAGACCTGACGTTCTGCTTTACTTCCAGGGTGGCGCGTGTCCCTCACGCACCACCATAGTCTCGGTGTTTACACTTTTTATTTCTTCTAAAGTTGAAAATACAGATCTGCAACTTTGCATGCAAGTTGTAATTCGCTATTTTCTCATATATCTTTTATGTTTTATGTTATTTCCTTTGTTATAGGTTAAAAAAAAAACGTAATCTCTTGAATTTTTGTCCATAGAGTGTGTCCTCTACTCCGTCTAAAAAAGAGTGGGGTTGTTTAATTCTGTCTTAAAACAGAATGTGGGGTTTGTTAAATCTGTCTTAGGACAAAGTATTGTCTCTCAGATAGTTTGTCTGTAGAGAGTTACAACAATAGATTAGACCATGTCAGTCACAAAAAAATTTATGTATTGGAGAGCCTTAAAAACAGTAGTTGGCTTGTATTCTGTATGTCTCAGGTCAAAATTGTAATATCCTGTTATGAATGAATCTAGTTTGTTCTACCTTAAAAAAAAATAATATAATAAGAATGAGATTAGTCTGAAATTTAACTTCTTCCCAAAATATGTCCAAAATATGTTGTGGTCAATTAGTAAGCCAACGAAGGGTGTTTAAAGTTTCATAACATGCAGGAGCAACCACAATAAATATGAAAGACAGTACTCCTAAGCTTTCCATACAAAGCCATGAGGGAGCCTAGCAATGTCATCTCATATAGAAAGAATGGAGGACGATAATCCAATATTAGAAACACAGAAACGGCCTCTCTGAACTCTCCATCCTCCTCTAACCTTCATATCAAGAACCAAGAAAAATCCATCCGGCCTGATCTTCCATCACAAAATGGGGAGGCGAAAGATTGAGATGGCTATGGTGAAGGACGGCAGCTCCAGGCAGGTAACCTTCTCCAAGCGCCGAAACGGCGTTTTTAAGAAAGCGAACGAGCTCGCTACTTTATGCGGTGCAGAAGTAGCCGTAGTTGCTTTCTCTCCGGGTGGAAAGCCATTCTCCTTCGGCCAACCGAGCGTCGGGGCTGTTTCAGACCGGTTCCTCCATCGGGACCAAAGAAAACCCAATCATGGTAAAACTGTTGTTGGTTCTTCCAAGGATGGTGCGAAGGTGAGCATTCTTACTCAGCAACTTAATGAGCTGCTTAAGCAGTTGTATGATGAGAAAAAAAGGGGAGAGATGCTTCAGAAAGCGAAGGAGAAAAGCGGATACAAAGCACCGATCATCAATGAGATGGGTTTGCAGGAACTTGGAGAATTGAAGGGATCGCTGGAGAGGCTTAGGGAAGATATAAAAGCACGAGTCAATGAGATGGAGGCATCATCTTCGTTGCTGCTCCTGGCAAAGAAACCTGTCCATGAATCTGAAAGGCCAGTTGCTAAAAAAGTTCCCAAGTCTTATATTTGATGCAGATAATTTAGATTATGGCTCTTTCAAAGGACTTTCCAAATGTGTGCTCAAATATCAGAATGAATGAATGTTGTTAGTGGTAATAGTATTTATATTTTTGATTGCCTAAATTAATACCCATGATCAATGGAAGAACGTTTGCTATGTCGTTACTGTACTGTTTTCCATTTAGCTTCTAATACATACATATAATATATATAGTCACTCTTCAGATTTGTATATAAAATTAAATATGTTCGTATGCCCGATCACGGATACACACATGCATCTGAGAGAGCTGACTCATATTTAGTTTTATTTCCAAGGAATTCTATAATCAAAGTTGGTTTTTCTAATCAATAATGTTTGATGCAATGATCCCCATGCATGAGCTATGCATGTCCTTCTAGTGATTGTTGACTCTTTAAGTCATATCATTGACCGTTTAAGTCATATCATTGACGTCATTGACATTGACGTGGTATGACGTATCAGAGCATTGGCAATGGCCTAATCATTGGCCAATGCAAGTCCAAATTGAAAGCAAATAGGGAAAACAATATCTACATTGGCCTAGCTAAATTTCTCAAGTTTAACATATCTGCTACAGTATATCTTAACTCCTCTCCATATCTGGCGAGCTACTGTTCACTATGGAAAGTTGTATTTTATTATTTCGTCCGCCCTCTCTCTTTCCCTCGTTCTTTCCTCTTTCTTCTCCCATTTCCCTCGTTTTTCTTTTTCTTCATCTCGAAACGTGCGAAACACAGACATGCATCTTCTTCGATCGTCCACGCCCTCTTCTCTTCGTCAATCGTCCACGCCGTCGTCTTCCAGCCCATAAATCGTCCATGCTGTTGTCTTCCAGCCCACAAGAGACCTGTGCATTTCCTCCCCAAATCTGTCACAACAAAATCACCATTTGGGTATTTCTTACAAACTGATTTCCGATTTGGGTTTCAATTTACATGGATTTCTTACATGGGTTTCGAGGGTTTTGATTTATTGCAATAACTGATATCTATGTGTTTCGAGGGTTTCGATTTACATGGATTTCTTATTTGGGTTTCGAGGGTTTCGATTTATTACATGGGATGGATTTCTTGAAAATGTTGAACAACTGATATTTATTGCAATTTTGCTTATTCGATCTGTTATCTATGATATATATTGCAGTTTTGGTTATTCGATTGTACATGTAGCCGGCATCTGCATAAGATTTTTTTTTTTTTTGGATTTGATAAATTTTAGAAGCCCCTAATTTGTACGAAGATTTTTTTTTCCTTTCTGTAAGAAAATTAATTCATTGAGTTCTGGGTAGTCTTTTAATCTTGAGGCTCTAGTCATGATATTTTTGGTTTTGATGTCTTTTAATCTCTCATGTGAGCACACCCAAATCTAGAGCACATGCATACCAGATCAGGAATAAAATGTTTTTGTTGTTCTTCTTTGCAAAACAAAACACATGCATACCAATTTATCTTTTTTGAGAGCCATATTTTCTTGAGGGAAACCAAGCTATTTTGTTATATGCTCTCGATAGAGGTCGATTACTACCTCTTTATGTTGTAGGTGAGTCTGATTTTGCCACCCCCTTTTAGTGAATATGTTCAAAAATAGTGTTCCAACTTTAATCAATTCTCATCAGTTTAACAAGTTAGAAAACAGGATTGTTAACAAGCACTTTTCTATTGTTCTTGTTAACCCTCCATATATATTGAAGCATGATGATCATGCTCACCATCAGGTTGAGGCTCTCCATGATCCAAACATGAAAGTGCAGCCACCAAGGAATGCACGATGCAGCAGAGATCATTCCTTACCAATGGACCACTCTGTTTTGGCTTGTTGCTTGTAAATAAATTTTTGTTAGTGTCCTTCTTAGTATTTTTTGTAGGTCTAATTTTTAGTGTAGTGGACAGTACAGTCGAGTGCTAGGTAGAAGATAACATTTGTATTTTTTATTCATTTTCATGAATGAGAATAGAGTTTCTGATTTGTTCTTTATGCTCAGGTCTCTATCTCTCTCTCACACAATTTTGATGTTCATATCTGCATGATTCATTGTGAGATTTGATTACACTTGCAATTTTATTGGAAATGATATTATATAGTAATATGGGTGGTTCAGCCATGCATCTATTTGTATATTAACATTATAGTATTCTAATGGATGTGGTTAATACCTCGGTTAATATTAATATGAAATGTTAATATTAGGTTGAAGAAACAAATAGTTGAGAAATAATAATTTTAAGTAAAATATAAATTATTAATTAATATATGAAGTGTATTTACAAAATATAAAAAAATAAAATATTGTAAAATATTATTAAAATATATAATATAATATTATTATTTTACTATAAGATGGCTAGTCTAATATGGATTCACCTAACCCGTTAATGCTATAGCTAAATCTTGAGATTCTAGCTAAAATTTAGAATTGACCATTGCCAATGCTCTCATACCACGTTAACATTGACAGATCAATGGTCAATATTTGATCATTAATTGAACTGACGTGGTACTACGCGATCGGTTGATGTCAACCCATGCAGAATCTGTGTTCTAAAATTTTTGCACAAAGCACTGTTCTTTCTCACATTTGCTGTCAACCGCTTCTCCCCACATATGCAAGGTGCACCACAATGAAAGTTTCCTCAGCCAACAGACTAAAGCTTTAGGCATATACACCAAGCCAGTGTAGGTTGTATACCAAACAAATTTCTCAAGAATCTTCAAAAATTTGTCAAACATTTGCATACCAAACATGCCCAGTTTTCAGTTTTCTTTCAGATTGCAATTTAAACCCAAGAAACACTTTGCAGAATGACACTGTCAAATTTTGTAATCATAAAATGCAAATGTAAGCCTTAATTTACACAAAAATTGATACCTTTAATGACAACAACAAATCACAAAGCTATTTAGTGATCAAATATCCAACTGTTGTCCAAAGTACCATTTACCCTTATAGAAACATTACTTTTCCAACAAGAAACCTACAGTCCTACTCATCCAGCTCTGAGTCTGAATCCTCACTTTCTATACCCTCACCGCTTTCCTGCAAAAAGATAATGTTTCATGTAATCTGCTGCATACTCCTGTGAGACCATTGAGCCTTCAAGACAAAAATCAGCCTACAAAAAACAAAGACTACGAAAAGAAAGTTTACCATTTTCTTTATGTAATCTGCCATGGCTTTATCAAACTCCGCTCGTTTAACAGTAGCTATGTCATAATACTGGACTTTTTCCTATCACATGGCCCACAACAAACGCAAAGAGACGAAAGAAGAGTGAAAGAGAGGTTAGAATGACAGAACTCTTACCAGCAAAACCTTAAACTTCCTTCTAGAGGCGTTGCAAGAGGAAATTTGTAAAACTAGTCAACAGGTGCAGAGCCTTTTGATTCTCTATACCAAAATATAGGTAAAGAAATAACATATAAAAGTGAAAATGACAAGCTTCGATTTGGAAATAATCATTACTGCTTTATAATGTTTAGAACCTAAGACACCAACCACCCCCCCCCCCCCCCCCCCCAAAAAAAAAAAAGAAAAAAAAAAAGAAAAGGAAAATACAATTCTGTAAATGCTAAGGCACTCCTAAGCTTGAAAAAGACCATTAAAAAAAACTTGTGTGGCACAGCAAATCAAGTCAGACCTCAACATTTCCGCATGAGTTTAAACAAATAGCAAAATACCAAGCAATCACAGACCCAGAACCAAAAGTCAAAAGGGAGAAAATCAGAAGTTTTATTATGAGAGAGAGAAAAAAAAGGAAATCACATAGATGGCAGCACCTGTTTATCATTACCACATTAGAAATTTGTTTCAAACAGAAACTTGTGCACTCGCTAGAAAAATCTAATGAGCATGAAGTATCGATTACATGCTTAGAAATTACAAGAAAATATCAGCTTGAAAGCAAAAATTGAAAAAAAAATATTAGTACTCAATGATAGGATAATAACTTGGGCTAAAAACTCAAATTTTGGTGACTGCCTCTACACCTACTGTAGAAGAAAATGGAAGGATTCCAGTGAAAGCAACCCTGAAATAGACAGAGGCAAGAGGCCCTAACCACCACTGCCTTTCAGATTGGCACCACTTTTACTGACAGTGCCCCGGCAATAATCGAGCAGAATAATCCTCGAGACAAACCTCTACCTTGGCCATCGATTCCAAATTAAAGGGCAATGTTAAACATAAAGAGAGAAAAAAAATTGCAGTTCCTTTGTTTTTTCTTAAACCAAGTTCGCATACTCCAAATCAAATAATAAAAGAGTATCCAAATAAGAACTATCTCCATTAATATGAAATATCTTGATTAGGAAATATTGCCAACTTAGTAGCTAACTCTACACTAGTGTGTAGGATCACATTCCTTCAAAACAACAGTTGTCTTAGTTTTCTCCTTCGGCCAGTGATTAGTGCATATAATTCAAACAATTTAATGGTCACCTTCAACTTCTATAAAAATGGCTGTAGGTTCCATAATTTAAGGTAAGTGCAAGAAAGACTCACTCAAGGGGACATGAGTGGTCGGTCACATGAGTCATATTGACTAAATTTGATACAACCAAGGTAAATTTTTCGCATGTTACAAGAGAGTAAATCCAGTCAGAAATGGTCTATTTTGCCCCAAGAGATCATAATAATCAGGGGTAACATTTTATCAAAATTTGTGTCTAATACAACTAACATTTTTTCAGTCCAAACCACTTTAGGAAAAATAAGGTCAAAAACATTAAAGAACCAAAACAATCGGGACATACTCAACCTTAATTACTTGCACTAAACAACAAAACATGTCTTTGCCAGGGAACTACTCAACTCAACGAAGCAGATAATCCTTAATCCTAACACCAAAGACTTAAATTTTTTTTTTTTTTTTTTTATAATTAATAAGAATTTTATTACGAAGAATAGGCACAACCCAAGTACACAGAAAGTATACAAAGGAAATACCTACTACAAACTAGAAAGCAGGAAACTACGACAGAAACAGATTCAGTACGAAAGACTTAAAACAATAAATAGAAAAGAATGCTTAATATAGGTACAAACCTCATATGTCATTGTTTTCCACTTCTCTCCACATGCCTTGCCAATCTGAAAGATGGGAATAGAGCTTATTTCATGTATAAGGAAAGAAGAGAGCGTGCAAGCAAGAAAGAGAGGGCATTAAATGTAACAAACCAAGGAAAGTCCAACCAAATTTAAGCTTATATTCCAAAAGGAGTAGTCAAGGTTGTTGAAGTTCCTTGAATCATTATAAAGGCCAAGTTTCCATTCACCAGCCTTTAATAGGTGTGGGATGTTATAATTAATCTTCTTGCTCAAACCTCTGACTCGTCAAGCCATTCCATGGTAGCATAGCTCAAAATCCCCACACTTCTGATTTGACTCTAATAACAATTATAACGATCCAAAAGGACTAATCGATATTATAATTGGAGCTCCACAAAATCATTGTAAATTAGTTCACAAATTTTTCCATCTCAGGCAATGTCAGATCCTATTTATCAAACTCTCTCATCCGCTACTCCCACATATATGCGGGCAGCTACATTAAATTAATAAATTAATACAAAATTGAAAATTATGTCCCACTTACATCACGCATTGACTTGACATTTGGGTTCTGCTCTTGAAAATCCTTACGAAAATCTTCCCTTGAAAAACAAAGCAAAATTTATTTCAATAAACTAAAAAGTTTTAAAGATAGGTTCTCACATACGAACAACTTGCCATACTAAGCTTACTAATATAATGGTAGAATTGAGGCGATGCTAATCATTTTCTAGCATCGAAAATAATAATAAAGCAAATATATTTTAAAGCACGAATATAGGACTTAAGGTGAAGCTTAACAAATGGACTTCAAATTATGACAAGTGACACAAAACTCAAAGTTAGACCTAGCTGAAATATATAATTTTTTTATTTATAATTAAGACCTAGCTGAAATATATAATTTTTTTATTTATAATTAAGACCTAGCTGAAATATAATTTAAAACTTAAGATTGTCGTAGATGAGCGTTATGTGTCATATTGGGTGGGTGGATTGCAAAAGAATTACATGAGAGTTAAATCCCATAATGGTTGTATATTAGGCGAAACTGATATTTATAACTAAATTTAAAAAACTCTAAACTTAAGAGTGACCAGTACTTTTTTGGGTATAGCATAGATGCAACTACACCTTTTCCTAGATTTTTGAAGTTATGGCTGATTGGTGAAAGTCATGGAATGTCTCTCTTTAAATTTCTGTATGTATATAGACTCCAGAAATGATTTTCTCCAACTCCAGAGAACATTAAAAAGTTATTCTTAGTACTTTTAGAGTCGTTGATTAGTTTTTTAAACAGCCTATGACAGCAAAATGAGCAACACAACTTTTAATATGGTGTGACGACCAAAGGAAAATGTGCTAGTCACATCTATGCTACAATCCCAAAAAGATTAGTCGATTTGAAACTTCCATAGAATTGCTTATAATTCCAGTTTAACCTAATAAGTAGCCAATGTTAGATTTAGCACTGATAAATACCTTTATAACTTACGCTATGTGAGTTATTAATTTCCAATGTGGGACTGAGGTGTTACAAACTCCTCTTAAACTCTTGACGCCCTTGTCAAGACCATATCATATAATGCTTTAGTATCACATGACTTACCTTACAAGAAGGCTCTAATACCATATGTAACAACCAAAGGGAAAATGCTACTCACATATGCACAAAAACTTCAAAAAGAAAAGTCAGTTTGAAGCTTTCCTAGAATCACTAATAAATCCCACTTTCATCTAGTAGGTAGCCAATGTGGAACTTAACACTCATGAATACCTTTATAACGTACTCTGTAAATCATTCCTTTTAGAATGCAAGAATGGAGTGTTACATTGACAGGATTTTTTTCCAATAGTAAAGTACACCGGTCCAGTATATCCACTCTGATCTTACTTTAGCCAAGCATTTTAGTATCTAGTCTTGCTTGGTAAACAATGCATTCAAGCGCTAAAAAATCCTAAACAAAAAATAAAATAAAATATGGCACATACAAGAAATAGAAGAAAGCCGTTGGCGGTTTCTTTGGCTTATTAGTATCATATTTATCATTTTTCTTCTTATGTTTTGTTTTGGTCTTTTTTGCCGACTTGGGTCTCCTCTCCACGCTAACTTTGCTCGGCCTTGCCGACCTCTTCATCCCCTCTCTCGATTTTGTCCTCAATGCCATCTGACTACAAATTTTCAATCAAATTCTCTCTTTAATTGACATTAACGGAAGTAAAAGAAATCAGACCAAAAATGTTCAATTGTTCACTATGAAGAGCATAATAGAAATACGGTTGACATAAAAATGAAAAAGGAAAATCCTCTCCTTTCTTTCATTTGTATTTTCGTTTCTTGGTTTTCACAGGAGCCAAACAAAGCCTTAACGTATGTACAAATTATATCTGTAAAAGGGTCCAAAACCATAGATAATCCCATTGAAAGAAGAGAAATAAAACTACCGGTCTCCGATTCTCAACATCAAAATGAATAGAACAACCCCCTCCCCAAACACGCACACACACTCAAGAAGCCAAATGCAACTGCTTTGGTCAGCTGAGGTTTGCTCTCCGCTTAATGAAATCCAGAACAAGACACTCATAATTGAAAACTTCTTCCTTCTTTACTTATTTTCTTTTATTCTCTCTTTCTGGGTATTGTCAGGAACCAAAAAGAAAGCCCTTAGCAGCTTAAAGAGTAAAGGACACCTAAGACTTTGGGAAACTTTGGGAAAAACATGCGAAATACGGAAGGAGTGAAAGGTTCTTACTCATCGGATGCTCTATTGGGGACCGTAGCAGAGGCAGAAGCTCGAGACGAGGGAGAAACTTGGGACTTCTTAGCATTCTTCGCCATTTCTTTTGAGCTTCCTGTGGTGGCCGGGCGTGACTCGGTGTTAACAATAGCTTTCAGTTAAATCGTCAAATCGACACGGTCATTCAATTGTGAAGAATTAGAACATCAATCAACGAATGAAGACAACTTTTTTAAATAAAAATAAATAAATAAACCATGGAAGACAACTGAGCCGAAAACAAAATTGGAGAACGAGTTGACCAACGTAGTTTCACCAGTCTTTTTAATCTCGTATGACTTCTTCTAATCATTATAATTTTTTAAAATTTTTATATAAAATAAAATAAATAATTTAATTTTTTTAAAATTTTAAAATAAAAATAATATTAAAAATATTTTATTTTAATAATATTTTATTTAATTTTTAAATTTAATCTTAACTTATATCATCTCATATCATTTATAAAAATCAAACGATACCGACATTTAAATTATAATATCATTAAGAAAACACAAAATAATAATAATAATAATAATGAAATCATCAAATAGCTGATATTTTATATTAAATTAATACTCTCTGTTTAGTTGGAATTTGAGAGAAAGTGAAAATAATATTTATCCAATTTTATCATTGAGAAATACTTTCGCTACAAATGATATATGCAGTTAGGGGTGTAAGGTGGCCAGTCCGGACCGGAAAAACCGATCGGACTGACCGGTTCGGTTGGGACCGGACCGGACCGAAAAAGAATAGGGTCGGTCCTGGTCTAGGTTTTTGTAGAAGTTCGATCTTCGATCCGGTCCCGGGGTGGAGATTTCTCGGACCGGACCGACCGAATGTTTTTTTTTTATAAATATATTATTTTATATAATAATTATAAAATAAATTATGTAATTTTCATCTAACCTATCCCCATCTAGAATATAAAATTTTAAATATGTAATTACAAATTAATATTATATTAATCATATATTATCAATTAACCTATCAATTCTTAATTAACTAATGTGTGACCACCAACATCTATGAGAGTCTAAGACTATGACCTAAGTTGCAACTTGCAAATAAATATAAAGCATGTATGGAATAATGGATGTATGGAATCATGGATAATTAAAGTATTTATGCTTATTAGTTATTGCTTCATATATGCTTATTAGTTATTACTTCATATACAAAATGTAAAAAATTGTAAATAGCTCATTATAATTTATGCATTAACTTTGAACTATCATAAATTATAGTATATTAATATACTCTAAGTTAGTAACAAATAACAATTAACATGATCAATATAATTATATAATTATAAATTGATAGCTATACTAAACACTAAGTTTATAAATAATACTAATATATAACTATACTAATAGACTAATAGTATAATATTAATATTATTATATAGTCTAATATATTATATAGCTATATTAAATCACTAAGTTTATAACTATTAACTAATACGAATATATAACTATAGTCTAATATTAAATATAGTTATACTAATACATAAATTTATAACTAATATTAAATTACTAATACTAATCAATATAAGTCTATAACTAAATCACTATAGTCTATTAAAAATTTAAATGTATTACAAATTTAAAAATATATATAAATTATAATTATCAATTTTTCAAACCATAAATTTTTTTTTAATTGTCATTTAAAAAAAAATCACATTTGATGATTTGAGGGAGTCCCAACTCCAAGTTCCAAACGGTGTCGTTTCCATAAACCTAAAATCTTAATTTTGTCTCTAACTCTCTCAGACTCTCAGTCCCGACTCCCTCCCTCGTCTCTATCTCTGCCTCCCTCGTCTCTATCTCTGTGTCTCTGCCTCCCTCGTCTCTGTCTCTGCCTCCCTCGAGTCCTCTCGGTTTCTCTCGTCCCTCGTCTCGCCCTCGTCTCGCCCTCGTCTCGCCTCTCTCAGCCACGCACAGACCCAGTCACCCACGGCCACGCACAGACCCAGTCACCCACGGGCCACGGTCATGCTGCACACATAGACCCACGGTCCACCCAGTCACTCGTACCAGGTATATGGTTTTATTGGAGTTTTTTAATCCGAAATTTATTCATTTTGTGATTGTGTTTGTGAATTGTGATTAAGTTTATGTTATTAGGGTTTTGTGAATTGTGATTGGGTTTGTTATTAGGGTTTTGTGAATTGTGATTAGGTTTGTGAATTGTGATTGGGTTTGTGTTATTAGGGTTTTGTGAATTGTGATTGGGTTTGTGAATTGGGAATTGTGAATTGTGAATTGTGATTGGGTTTTGTGAATTGTGAATTGTGAATTGTGATTGGGTTTGTAAATTGTGATTGGGTTTGTGTTATTAGGATTTTGAGAGTACTATTTTTTCAAATATTGTTAATGTTGATCAATGACTAAACCCAATGTTTTTTCAAATATTGTTAATGTTTGCATTTTTAATTAGTATTTAATTCTCGTTCTTTCTTTTCTAGATGGACTATATTCCAGAATTGATTCCACAAGATTCTACTACAGATGATGTAGAGTCAACACAGGCTACACATGGGCAATGCATTCCTCCACTCCCACCCAATGTAAGTGCTAATACTAAACCGAGTGGTAGACATAGGTCAATGGTTTGGGATCATTTTACAATAATACCAAAAGGTGATACAACTAAACCTAGGGCTGCATGTAATTACTGTGGTGCTTCGTATGCATGTGATACGAAGACCAACGGTACAAAGTCCATGAAGTATCACATTGAAAAACAATGTAAGAAATGTCCATTGAATTTGAGACAGACGGATAAGTCCTAAACTACTCTCGGTTGGAAGGCGGGTATAGGAAGTGATAGTGGGGGATTTGTGCCCATATCATTTAGTGTTGAGGTTTGCAGACAAGCCTTAGCAGAAATGATTATTCTTGATGAGTTACCATTTAGGTTTGTTGAAGGAGAGGGTTTCAAGAAGTTTATACTCATTGTTTGCCCTAAGTGGGTAGGGATTCCATCTCGTGTTACGGTTGCAAAAGATTGCTTTAGTGTGTATATAAGGGAAAAAAATAAGTTAAGAAGTGCTCTTCAAGGGCAACGAGTTTCCCTCACTACTGATACATGGACATCCGTGCAAAACCTCAATTATATGTGTCTCACGGCACACTTTATTGATGATAATTGGAAACTACACAAAAGAATTCTTTCTTTTTGTTTGGTTGAGAATCACAAGGGTGATACACTTGGTAGGGCCATAGAGATGTGCTTGCATGATTGGGGGAGACCGAAAGTACTTGCAATCACACTTGATAATGCAAGTTCTAATAACGAAGCAGTTTCTTATTTGAAGAAAAAAACCAAGTATAGGAAGGACACTGTTTTGGAACATGAATTCTTGCATGTTCGATGTTGTGCCCACATCCTAAACTTAATTGTCCGTGAGGGATTGAGGGAATTTGATGAGTCTATTGTGAAGGTGAGATGTGTTGTGAAATATGTTAAGTCCTCACCTCAAAGGTGGAGTACATTTAAGAAATGTATTGGGTTGGAAGAAATTGTAAGCAAAAGTGGCATTTGTTTAGATGTACCGACTAGGTGGAACTCCACCTATCTTATGTTGGAAGGGGCTTTAAAATTTTGAAAAGCTTTTGAAAGGTTGGAAGAAGAAGATTCGGGGTTTCTTAGTAGTGTTGGAGACGATGATAACGATGGTGATGAAATTGATGATCTGAATAATAGGAGAACATCAAAGAAGTTAGGGCCTCCCAATAATAACGATTGAGAGAAGGTAAAGTTGTTTGTAAGGTTTCTTGAACTATTTCATGATGCAACTTTATCTTTTTCGGGAAATGAATATGTAACTTGCAACTCCTTTTTTCTGGAGTTAGTTAAAATATCTTATGCAATTGATGTGGAGTGTGAGATAGGAAGTCCCGTGGTAGCATTAATGGCCACAAATATGAAGAAAAAATTTGACAAATATTAGGGCGACTTAGATAATATGAATATGTTGTTGTTTGTTGGGATTATTCTTGATCCTCGATATAAGATGCGATATTTTAACTTTGCATTGGAATGCATGTATACCAATGATCCCACAAAAGCTGTTGATTTGAGTTGGAAGGTTAAAAATGCTTTAATCCTCATGTATGAGACAGACGTTGATAATGAGGGAGGCAACAGTTCTGATCTACAACAGCAGCGCACAAGTCCTCCACGTGAAGAAGTAAATTCTACAGATGGTAGTGGACCTAGTGGTAGTGGCAAAGTTGATAGGACGGCAGAAAGAATTGCCATATTCAAGCAACGGTTACAGTCGGAAAACACTTTGGGGAGCAAGAATGAGGTTGATAGATACCTAGCTGAAAGTTGTGAGGAGGCATTCCCAAGTTTTGACATTCTTATTTGGTGGAGGGTTAATTCAGTTAGATATCGTGTACTTTCAAAAGTTGCACGAGATGTATTCGCAATACCGGTATCTACAGTGGCCTCTGAATCTACATTTAGCACGGCGGGTCATGTCCTTGATCCTTTTCGAAGTAGTTTATCTCCGATGATGGTTGAGGCTCTAATTTGTACACAGAATTGGCTTCGTTCTTCTTCTACTCCAATCAACCTTAGGACTTTAATGAATGAGGTGGATGATTTTGAAAGGCAATTGGGTATGTTTCTTACTTACTTCATTGGCATAACTTTTTTTTTTATAAGTACTTCATTTTATAACTTTTTTTTATAAGTATTTCATTTTATAATTTTTATGATCTATAATACTATATGTTATGAAAATTTATATAATTTGTTTGTTTCTTTATTGTATAGAATTTGTTCGGGATGGTGACAATTCTATGGAGGCTTCAAATACAATGTCTACAACCAATGCAAGTTGATTAGGTGAATTGTATTTTAGCTTGTTAGTTTTCAATTTTCACTTTTACTATTTGCTAATAATTCATTTGTTTACACTTTACAGCGTATTGTGAAAACTAAAAAGTGAAAAGTATGCCAAGCCAAAAGATGGAGGAAGCTAGGACTTAGGAGCTGCCAGGAGAATAATTGTATAATTTGCATTGATGTATTGTAATTTTTATTTAAAGATTTTAATTTTTCAGTTATTTGGGACTTGTATAATTTTTAGCTTTTATTATCTATGCTTGGGAATTGTTTTTTCTTTCTTTCTTCCTTTTAGAAACCAAATTTGCTTGAGAATGTTTTTTCAATTTTCTTTCATTATCTAGTATAATTTTTAGTTTTAACCTTGTTTAAATTGTTTGGATGGATTAGTAGGAAGAAAATCAAGTGTTTATTCCTTTTTTGAAGTTTTTTATGGATATAGATAAAATTTATTTTTTGTAGTAAAACTTTTTATTTAAATTTATTCACTATAATTTAGTTAGCATATTGCTTTGTAATTTATTTATTTTTAGACTATTGGTGAATAGTTTTGTAATTTGCATTTTTTTATAAGCATTTTATGGGTGGCTTTATAAGTTGTATTTTTTTCTTCAAATTGGATAAAATGTTAGTGGATTTTACTAGTGGGCCGAAAAACCAGAAGAATAAAATTGGGCTATTGGCCCATCTAAATTCGGTTGGACCAAATAGACCCGACCGGACCGGACCAGACCAGACCGAATTGGACCGGTCCGGACCGAATTGGACCGGTCCGGACCGGTCCTTATGGTATTCGGTCCGGTTCAGGGTGAGAAAACCCTAGACCGAATTGGTCCGGTCCTGTCCACAAAACCTTCTCGGGACCAACCGAACCGGACCGAATTCACCCCTATATACAGTTGTGGAGTGTGTAAGCGCTATATAATTCTTTTAAAAAATTATATAACAGTAAACTCACAAACTGACATAATTTTATGTGATACGTTAAATTATAAAATTATTTTTATTGTAAAATAAACGTATCAGAGGTGGAGAGCCCTTTTACCTCCACTAGACGGGCCCAACGGCGTCGAGTAAGAGGCCCATATAATGGGCCGAACGAGTTAGAAAGTTGCAGGTGCACAATATACTCCCTACCACGGGATTATACCATCCCAACTGGATTAACGTGATAATTATCACCGATCCAAGATATTTGCCCCTAAGAAAACAGCGAGATACTTGAGATTATGCTAGCAGATGGCCAGGAAGATGGGAGGATCATCCTCAGTCAATTAGTTGTTTAACTGCACAGACTTACCCTATAGCTAGGAGGTGATGGTCATGTCACTCCCACCAAAGTTTAAAGTATCTTAGATAGTGCTATATGACGGGTCTCAAGATCTAGTAAACCACCTAGAAAACTTTAAAGCACACATGACCCTTCACAAGTTCCCCAAGGAGGTGGCATGTCGGGCTTTTCCATTGACATTGAAAGGCGTGGCGAGAGGCTGGTTCGGGGTGCTATGGCTAGGATCAATCGATAGCTTCGAAGAATTGGTCAAACAATTTCAAACGCAATTCATGGCCATCAGGAGGCGAAGGCGACCCGCAGCATACCTCTTGACCATAAAGCAAAAAGAATGAGAAAGTTTGAAGGCATACCTCACTCGTTTCAATAAAGAGCGATTAACTACCGACGACCAAGATGACACTAGCAACCCTCCTGGGGGTTTGTGGCCTTGAAATCAATCCATGGCGGAGCTAACACGAAGGACTCCATCAACACTAAGAGAATTTATGGATAAGGCCGAAAACTTCGTCAATGCTGAAGCCTAAAGACACACTACAAGAAGCCCTAATTGCACCACAGAAAGCGGAGATGAAAGAAGAAGATAGGGACCCTCAAAGGTCGAGCGAATAAAGAGCCTCAAAGAAGACCGGATGAAGCTGTCATGACAAAAGGCGAGAAAGACGAGCACTCCCACAAGAACATGGCCCGAGATTTGTTCACAACAACCTAAATGTACAGTCATAGGGTAGGTTGCTAGATCGAACAGAAGGCAGTAGGGTGAAGATAGGACAACGTTTTTGCTCCTACCACCAGAATGACACCCACTGGATGGAGGATTGCTATACGATGAAAGGACAAGTCAAGAAGTTACAAGGAAGTGGTGAGTTGGAGTGCCTAGTCAAGGAACATTTGAAGACTGGGAAACAAACACCTGGGCAGAGAGTAAAGTGAGATCGAGATGTCCGACGAAGCAGAAGCCTAAAAAGGTGGTGATCAGCCATAGGGGATGATCGAGATGCTCCTCGCCAGAACTCGAACCGCGGTAAGACACCCTTGGATGAAATTCGTACTATAGCAGGAAGATTTGCCGAGAGAAGAGCCTCTGTGTCTAGTAGAAAAGTACACGCCCGTAGGGCGAGATACGAGGAAGTATACATAACAGACAAAACACCCAAGTAGCCGAGGCAAAAGAACACAAAGGACATCTCTTTTAGGGAAGAATATTGCGAATGGGTCTTGCACCCACATGATGATGCATTAGTGGTAATGTTGTTAGTCACCAACTACACCACCAGGTAGATTTTGATCGACAATGGAAGTTTAGCCGACATCCTCTTTTGGGATGTGTTTACCAAGATGGGCATTGATCCTAGAAAATTATGGCCATCACCCATACCATTGAAGGGATTCTCCAAAGATGCAGTACAACCCTTGGGCGCAGTAACCCTACTGGTTATAGACGAGAAGGGATTACAAATCGCTACCGCAATGACTGACTTCCTAGTAGTCAAGGCCCCCTTATCCTATAACGCCATATTGGGGCGCCCATTCTTGAACAACCTTAAAACAGTCACCTCTACCTACCATTTGAAGATAAAATTCTCGACGGAGGTGGGAGGAGGAGAAGTCTGAGGTGAGTAGGCCCTAGCACGGGAGTGTTACGTGCAAGAGCTTAGGACGGGAGGAGCATATGTTTGTATCACAAAAAATCATCATCAAGGCGAAGTCCCCCCCCCCCCCTCCTAGCTACCAGTCCTTCTCGACCATGGCATATAAATACAAGATGAAGAAAACTTACAGCAAGCAGAAGCCAATGAGCCACTAGAGCTAGTGGCACTGCACCCTGAACAACCAAAGACTACAACACGGGCCAAGAAAAGACTTCAACCCGAGATCCGAGAGGCGTTAAAGCAACTTCTGGTCAAACATAGAGATGTGTTTACATGGAGTCATGAAGACATGTCAGTGATAGACAATGCGATCATCGAGTATGGCCTTTGTGTCGACCCCACTAGCAAGAAAGTCTGCCAGATGAAGAGATTGTTCAACACAGAGAAGTATGTGGCCATAGCCGAAGAAGTTGACCAACTTCTCGTCGTTGGATTCATCAGGGAAACCCATTACCATGATTGGTTGTCCAATGTTTTAGTAGTGAAAAAGTTCAATGGCAAATGAAGAATGTGTGTAGACTTCACTGATCTTTACAAGGCGTGCCCAAAAGACAGTTTTCCACTACCACGAGTTAAGTAAGGCGGGATATAGAATCTTGAACTTCATGGACGCCAACTCAGAATACAATCAGATCAGGATGAACTTGGTGAATGAAGAAAAGATCTCGTTCATAACAGATCGAGGACTATACTGCTATCAGTCTTACCCTTCGGGTTGAGAAACGTCTGGGCAACATACCAAAGACCTGTAAATCGAATGTTCAATAAATAGATTAGATGAAATATGGGAGTTTATGTCGATGACTTACTAGCTAAAAGCAAAGAATCATCCCAACACTTAGAAGATTTAAGGGAAGCCTTCATAGTGTTACGCCAATACAAAATGAAACTGAACTTGGCTAATTGCGTTTTTGGTGTCAACTAGGGAAAATTTATGGGCTTCATAATGTCTAAAAGAGGAATATAAGCCAACACAGAGAAAATCAAGGCAAACATGGATATGAAGCCCCCACATAACATCAACGAGACACAGAGACTAACAGGTAGGGTGACAACATTAAATAGATTCGTGTCTAGATCCATAGATAAATGCTTACCATTTTTTAGGGTCATACGCAAAGTACACTCTTGGAACAATGACTACGACAGGGTGTTCCAATCATTAAAGCAATGCCTATCTAGTCCGCCATAGCTAAGCAAACCCGAGCAAGGGGACACTCTATGTATACCTGACAGTTTCTCCCCATGTCGTGTCGACGACTTTGGTCAAAGAAGGAGTGGTTCAGAAGCTATTGTACTAGACAAGGCGTGCCATATGGGGGCAGAGTCGAGATACCCACGAATGAAGATGCTAGCCTTCGCTCTGGTAACAGCAGCTAGGCTGTTGCGTCCATATTTCCAAGCTCACCCCATCAAGGTCCTAATAGAAGCTCCTCTAAAGAAGATACTCCAAAAACCAGATGCCTCTGGATGCCTAGTGGGCTGGTTGATTGAGTTGAGCAAGTTCGACATTAATTACCTTCCCAGACACGCAACAAAGGGGCAAGCCCTAGCAGACTTTATCGTCGAGTTTATTGACTTCTCTGAAAAAGTGGCGATCACACCAGTTGGGAAGCTCTGGCAAGTCTTCGTCGATGGCTCATCCTGCCATGCTAGCAGGAAACTAGGGGTCCATTAATAGGCAACTCTGGGCATGAACATTACTACATGGTGAAACTCGCCTTCGAAACCACCAACAATGAAGTACTAGTGGTAGGACTTTCGATAGCTGAGACACTGGGGGCTATCGAGGTCAACGTAAAGGTGGACTCCCAAGTAGCCGTTAATCAGGTATTGAGAGCATACACGGCAAAAGACAAAAAATTGAAAAAGCACATGCAATTGATATGGGAGAAGAGTGACTGGTTTTGCCACTTCAGTATCAAACAAATACAGAGGGAGAGTAACAATATAGCATATAAACTAGCACGAGCAACCTCAAGCATGGAGGAACCCGCCTTACCATGAGAAGTTGAAAGCAAAGTGGTAAAAGTCCCCGTTGTCAGGACCGAGGTTGCCTAGATGGGACCAGGAGAGACATAGTGGGCTCAAGAAGTGGCGAAATACCTAGATATGGGAAAGCTCCAAGTAGAAAATGAAGCGGCGAGGAAGATCAAAAGAAGAGCCATGTGGTTCACTTGGATCGACAAAATTATCTAAAAGTGGGGCTTCTTGATCCCTTATTGAGGTGTGTCTCCCAATAGGAATCCCAATACGTCCTAGTAGAGATACATGAAAGAGTGTGTGAGAATCACTTTGAAGTAAGAGCTTTGGCAATGAAGGTCATGAGGGCGGGCTACTATTGGCCCAATGCCCTTAGAGATGCAAAAGAGTTTGTCAAGAAGTGCATGGAGTGCCAAATGTTCGCCCAATATCACACTACTCACTAGAGGAGCTAACCTCCATAATGTCACCATTGTCATTCGCACAATGGGGGTGGACCTAGTAAGGCCCCTCCCACCAGGGAAAGGAAGAGTAAGGTTCGTGGTCTTCGTTATAGACTACTTGACCATTGTATGCAGCTTCGGCATCCCCAGAGCATAATCTTGGACAATGAACAACAATTCGACTTAGAATATTATTGGGAATGGTGTACAAAGTTGGGAATTCAGTTCAAGTACTTCTCCCTAAGACACCCAAGGCTAATGGGCAAGTAGAAGCTACCAACAAATCCCTACTCGGGATCCTAAAGAAGAAGCTTACGGACAAGAAAGGATATTGGGCGGAAGAACTCCCAGGCATCCTATGGCCGTACAGTACCACGGTCAAAATTCTAATAGGGGAAGCCCTGTTTGCCTTGACATATGGAAACGAGGCTATAGCCCCTATAGAGATTTGGTTACCAAGCTACCGCATCCAACATTTCGATCATGGGCAAAATGACAGGGCATTGGAAGAGCACCTCGACCTACTAGATGAACAACAAGACAAAGTTGAAGCTTAAGTTGCCCTTCATTCGAACAGTTAAACCTAGAACTTTCAAGGTAGGCGACCTAGTCTTAAGGGAAACCGGAATAACCATGCAAGAAGAAGGAAAACTTGGTCCCCCTTGGGAAGGACCATACGTCGTGATCGCCAGCAGATGACCTGGCTCATACAGCTTAAAAGACACCGAAGGAAAGGAACTGTCACACCAATGGACCGCTAAGCCTCTAAAAAAATAATATCCTTAACTGTAAGTAATGAAGAACAATGAATAAAGTTGATTATTTCCCTCTCATACGCCTCCTCGCTCGAAGTACAGTGCTCACCAATGTTGAGTCCTTAGACTCGTGGTGAAGAATAGGGTGCATAAGTTCTTAGATTGCGTGACCCTCACCCTCTAATATCGAGTCCTTAGACTCACGATGAGGAATAGGGCACGTAAGTCTTTAGACTGCGCGACCCTTCCTCACCATTTAAGGACCAAGTCCTTAGACTCGCGTGAGGAATAAGGCGCACAAGTCCTCAGACTACTCAACCCTTTACCCATGGCAATATTTGGGGCAGGAGCAAAAGCTGCGAATGTTGCCTTCCAACGCCCTGACCATGTATGTAGCGAGGAACTTGCAGGTGGTCAAGTTGGGATACCCCTCTCCGATGGGCTCCAAAACCATCTTTCACACAACACAACACAACAACATATGAGAATTCTCCATATGTTAGAGTGAAGTTGAGCCGACACCAGCTTCAAGCAGTCGAAAACGTAACCCATGAGAAATGGAGCAAGTCATAAGGGCTACCTTCTCAACAAAGCCTCGACGTCAACAGCCCCTTGGGGGGGACGTCAAGAATAACTGAATCTGGGATTCCATATGAGTCCCTTAGCCTCCTAAGGTCGGCCTTGGTAAGAATTGATGACCAATCATAGCCTTTGTAATAGGGTACATTGCAGGCAGATGAGGACTCTGGTGCTGATGAAGACCCCATCGGAGGGTAAGGAGAAGATCCGCGAGAAGAAAGACGAGAAGTATTTTGACGAGCCATGGAGATAAACAGGGTATTATGAAGAAAAGAAGTTGGGTTTGACAAAGAACACAGACAATGAAGAAGAACAATAAGCAGGAGTGAAAAAGGCAACAAGAATGAGGAGAGGACTACTTATAACAAGAAATGTGACGGTTGAAATGCCCTAGAGAGAATGCAAGTAGTCTGACAGCATAATCGCTGTGTATAGATCCCATGATCTGGTGATGTGACTAGGTGCAGATGCAAAGTCATTACAACCCCTCGGGCACAAAAGCATGAACAACCAATCAAAATGAACGAAGCGATGGGCAAGGATTGTTCATAATCTTTAAATTCCTGCCAAGCCAGCATTGCAGGAATTTGTGGGGTAACTGGAGAGGCCCTTTTACCGCCACTAGAATAGGCCTAATGAGTTAGAAAGTTGTAGGTGCACCATACACTCGCTAGCATGGGATCATACCACCCGAACAGGATTAACGTGGTAATTAGCACCGATCCAAGATCTTTACCCCTAAGGAAACAAGGAGATACTTGAGATGTTTATCCTCGATATGTTAATCCTTTCTTTCTAAAATCATATCCTGAGAATTTGGCAATCAAGATCTCGGGATTCAAGGAAGGGTTAAACTTTCTTTATCAGCAACAATCCACCCCTATATAAAGGATCAACGCTAGTAGCCCAAGGTAACAGATTCAAATATTTCGTTATAAAGTAATACACTCATATTTCTAACTCAAGCATCGGAGCTGCACCAAGTACACTAAGCCACCCTCTTTTTTTGTTACAGGTTAGCAGTTGAGATTAGTTGGCGGTGAAACACATTTGAAATAATAGGAATCCATATCAATTTGTGAATTTATTTTTGTAAAATTTCTTTAAGATTGTAGTGATTCTCTTTATCATTGGCTAATATGCTTGAATTCAAATTGTGTGGCTGGTTGGAAGCCACTTCAGATAATCTAGATCGGGCCACCATGAGATGTTTCAAATAAATGTACCTTTTAAGCCGTCCAATCAGATATGGGTTGTCAAGAGGTAGCCTAGTTGTTTTGGATCCATCGAAATTCCCATTGCTAACTAGAGGTGCGGACCGGACGTGGCACCCCACCTTTGGTATGGGGGAGGGGGAGGGAGGTTTTGCCCCATGGACTCCGCTCTAACTCCCATGGACAGGGCCCCCCGTCTGCATGTCGGTGGCAGATTGCCCCCTTCCAATTAGACAAAAAATATCAATCGGTAACCTAGATTCATAATTAACCACCAACTAGACAAAATGTCAAAAACCATTGGCGATTCGGCCATGGCTCAATGAACAAGACCACTAAACCAATGAACAAAAACCAACCAGAGAGAGAGATATATTGTCTGGGGTCGAATAGAGCGACCACGATGGCAACAACAACACCATAAAACTAGAGAGAGAGAGAGAGAGAGAGAGAGAGAGAGAGAGAGAGAGAGAGAGAGAGAGAGAGAGAGAGAGAGAGAGAGAGAGAGAGAGAGAGAGAGAGAGAGAGAGAGAGAGAGAGAGAGAGAGAGAGAGAGAGAGAGAGCTGAGGACTCGAGGGACTAAGGAAAGGCTAGGGGTGATTTTTATTCATAAACCTATTTCAAAACGATATCATTTTGGAGGTTTTTTCCAAGACGACGTCGTTTTATTAAAGAAAATAAATTTTTTAATATATATATATATTAAGCAGATGGACAGGCCAAATGCGGACTGGCTAGGGCCTAACCTAAGCCTCGTCCTCGTGTCTGTGCTTAGTTTCAGGCGAAGGCCTGCACCCCTCATTTGACGATCGGGGTTGTCCTATCACTCAGGTGGAGGGTAGGTGGATGGGGGCAGGGCCCGTCACTCGCCCCTATGCCAACTACCCTTTCTTGTTAGCGATGCACGAAATTAAAATTCATGTAACGTAGAAGTACTAAATCTATTGAACCAAAATAAAGTTTCTACCTTTTTTTCCTTAACAAAATCAGGTCTTTTATGAGTCTTATAAGGAACTACTTGCGAATTTAATATGAATTTTATGTTATATTAACGATTAAGTTTTAGTGTAATAGAGTTTAGTCGAATAATTTAGATACGACTAATAAATCAATCAAATATGCGTCAATCTAGATAATCCGTGTAATTGACTTATTTTTTTCGTTTAAATGTAGAGTACCCCTAACTATTGTAATAGCAAATGATGATGCTTTATCATGTTACAAAGTTTGATTAGTTTAATAATCGTGTCATTGTATTAGTTAAGAAAGATTAATATCAGTACTCCAGACGTTACTAATAGCAAAACTAACTACTGGCTCATTACAATGAAGGAAAAAAACGTGCACATAAAAAAGCAAAACTAACTAATCAAACCCAACACGACACACTACCGATCTCACGAGCACGGAACATCACATGACACATTTCTCTGGTCCCTCGTAAGTCGTAACTCTCACTTCCAAAAAGGCAAAAAATACGCAGCATCGTTATCGTCGTCAAGCCTTCTCTCTCTCGGAGACAACCATGCAGGCTCTTCAATCCCCGACCCTGCATCCCTCTCCGCTCGGCCCAATTCGTAAGAAGAACTCCTCCCATCTCCTCCTCACCAGGCGCCGCCTCTCAGTCAATGCAGCGTCGTCCCAGCCCACCGTCTCGGCGCCGAAACGCGAGAAGGACCCCAAGAAGCGGGTCGTGATCACCGGGACGGGCTTGGTGTCCGTGTTCGGAAACAACGTCGATGAGTATTACAACAGGCTTCTCGAGGGCGAGAGTGGGATCGGCCCCATCGACCGGTTCGATGCCTCCAAGTTCCCCACCCGGTTCGCTGGCCAGATCCGTGGGTTCCGCTCCGAGGGCTACATAGATGGAAAGAATGACCGTCGCCTCGACGATTGCATCAGGTACTGCATTGTCGCTGGCAAGAAAGCGCTCGAGGATGCTGATCTCGGCGGCGACAAGCTCCCGAAGGTTCATTATTACTTGTCTCCGATTCTTATGCTACGCTTTATTTTACTTTTTTTTTTTTTTTTGAAGTGAACCATTGGCATTCATATTAATAGAACCAATAACAAAGTTAATGCAGTTACAAATTGGAATCAAGCATGACCCGTGAATGAATAAAATCTGGATACTGATGCCACCACTGATCATCCACAAAGCGAGCATGCCTTGCGAGTAAATGAGCTGCTTTATTTCCTTGTCGACCTACATGAACTACTTCATACGCTGCAAATCGAGAAAGGAGACTTTGAATTTCAGAAATCAGATTCCCTTGCCTTGAAAAGTTTGGCTCGTGTGAACCAATAGCCTCAATAACTGACAATGAATCCCCTTCCAATAACAAACTTGAGAAACCTAAAGTCAATATCATTTGAAGACCCCTTAAGGCCGCCAAAGCCTCTATATCATCCACTTAAAACAGCCCTAATTCCTTCCGACTCAGTAATTTTTTTTTTATTGGCATCGGATGTCCAGGAACAACGTCCTGACTAATTCCGTGGTGCACAGACCCTCGACAAGGAGTTTCTGCAAGTGCATCTCGGGTAATTTAAGGAAAAAATCCCCTAGTCCGATGACCCCTAGAGATTGTTTGCATCCAAGAGGATTTGAACCTTAGACCTAGGGGGAGCATACCCCCAAGCCAAAGGCCTTTACCACTTGAGCCAACCCCTGGGGGTTCCTTCCGACTCAAAGCAAATAAAACATCACCTTTTTCATTCCTTCATAGCCCCAATACCTGCAAAGTCCGAAGATCGAAACAAAGCACCATCAAAATTGAGCTTTACCATTCCTGGAGTAGGAGGCTTCCAAGAGAGCACAAGCTCCTTCCTACCACCAACTGGGATTGTTTAACAGTAATTTAAATCTCAACATATGCTAAACAATCATCAACAACCTCTTGCAGCACACAAGTAGAATTCTGAAATAATTTCAAGTTCCTAAACTTCCAGACTCCCCACGAAATAGTAATAAAAATAGGAACTAAAGTTACATCAAGTTGCATTAATTCCCAAACCACATCTATATAACAAACAGCAGCCTCCAAACAAGATAAAACTGGTGGACAGTGAACTGCCAACACCTTTTGTACATCTGGACAGCCACAAAAAAAATATGATAGCAATCCTCCTCAGCCAAGTGACAATGAGGACAACCCGCAGTTGAAAGAATATCTGTCTTCATTAAATTCATTTTGGTAGGAAGACTATCCTTACAAGCTTGCCATCCAAAGTTTTTAACCTTATTTGGAAGATTCAGATTCCAAAACTGACGCCAAAATATGGAAGATCTATGTGAGTGAGAACTTTCGGCCCCAACAGCAGAATCAAACAAATTCAAGGCTAAATGATACCTAGACTTTACTGAATACACCAGTCTTTGTGCCACTCCACACAAGTTTATCTTCACACTCTTGAAAATCTAGGAAGCTGAAAAATTGCACTCGCAACACTAGGAGGAAAAACAGCTTTAACTAAGTCCACATTCCAAGTACCATGATCCAAATTCATAAGCAAATTCACCTTAGAATCATCTTGTAAAACGTAGTTAAGAGGTAGAGTCCGAGGTAACCAAAAGATTGGTACCTATTTATCATGAAGGATTCGGACTTTGTCACCCCTCCCTATCCGCCAAATGCACCCATTCTGCAAAAGAGGCTTAGCAGCACAAATACTTCGCCATACATAAGAGGACCTCGTATTTACATTAGATTGTAAAAAAATTGTGGTAGGAAAATGCTTAGCTTTAAAAACTTGATGAAGTAACGAATGAGGGTTTTGAATCAACTGCCATCCTTGTTTAGCAAGCAAAGCTAAGTTAAACAGCTCAAGGTTCTTAAAACCCATACCTCCTCTCATCTTTGAAGAACAAAATTTTTTCCAGCTAATCCAATGCATCTTACTTTCAGTCCGTTGTTGTCCCACCAGAACTTTGCAAACAACCCTTCTAACTCCTTACAAAACGATTTGGGTAACAAAAAACAGCTCATAGTATAGGTTGGCAATGCTTGCCCAAATTGTTGACACACATGTAATGTTGATTGCAAATGTAACTTTATATGTGACATCAATTGATCCTATATAGTTGGGTTGAATTTTTCTAGATTGTCGATGTAAGACGATCAATAACTTACCTGTTTTTCCCTTTTCTCAAAAGTCTCATGTTTTTTGTGTGCCCCTCGGAATGATGTTTGAAGTTATGCTGCCTACAACATTGTCCCTCCCTAAAATTTGGAGGTTTGGACATTGTGAACCAAGCACTTATATATATATATATATCACTTGATTAGCCTCAGGTTCAAGGGATTGCAAATTTAGGATAAATGGATAATGGTGGTGCAGCTTTTTGACTGATGAGATTGCATATACACAATGAGCATGCATATCCGGCAATTAGAACCGCGTGTGATGCTGTGTCATGTCTCTAGATGACAGTTTGTCGCTATAGATTTTAATGGGCTTAATTTTCAGGATTTACTTGTATCTATTTCTTCTTCATAGCTAGGTGGTTTCTCTCGTATACGTCCTATGTACTTGGGCTTCACCTAGTCTTCTATTGATATTAATAAAGTTTTTACTTGTATATAAAAAAACAACAGTTGTTACATTTGCTCTATTTGCGAAATGATGAGATGGATTTTCCTTATGCTAGTAAAATAACATATTTGAGTGCATCAAATGTTTCATCCTTAATTTTAGTCGAATCTCCCTAGTCTCTATAATATTAGTCTGAGACAATTTCATATATATATATATATATATATATACACACACATATTTTAAATTTCTACCAAGCATTCAACCTTGCCTTTAAAAGGTTAAATCTTGATGCATTATACAAGCTTAACTCAGTGTTCCTTTGCCTTCTGATTTTCTTCTTAGTTCAGCAATATGCTTGACTCATTTTGATTGGTGATATTTGCTGCAGATCGATAAGGAGCGAGCTGGTGTGCTTGTGGGAACAGGGATGGGTGGTCTTACAGTCTTTTCTGATGGTGTTGAGTCTTTAATAGAGAAAGGTCACAGGAAAATAACCCCTTTCTTCATTCCCTATGCTATAACCAACATGGGGTCTGCATTGCTTGCAATTGATATAGGCTTCATGGGCCCAAATTACTCAATTTCGACAGCTTGTGCCACCTCCAATTATTGCTTCTATGCAGCTGCAAATCACATCCGTCAGGGTGAGGCTGATCTGATGATTGCAGGTGGGACTGAAGCCGCCATTATTCCCATTGGACTGGGTGGTTTTGTTGCATGCAGAGCCTTATCTCAGAGGAACGATGATCCAAAAACTGCTTCAAGACCATGGGATAAAGGTCGAGATGGATTTGTCATGGGTGAAGGAGCTGGAGTATTGGTAAGCCTGCATCTCTTTCTATGCTAGTTGTGTATGAAGGGCGTAAGTGTACTCGACATACGTTAGGCCTGCTACCCGACCTACATGGATGGGCAGCAGCCCTTCCCTTACCCTGCCCCCACCTAGGCAGGGTGGTGATATGGCCCCCTATCCCCTTGTTTGGTCTCTCTGTCCCCGTTGACCAGGCAGGCAGATTTTTTATCCCTTCCGCCTGTAGATCCGGCCAAGATCAACGCCAAATCAAAGATCTAACGAAAATCTATGTAAAAAAGTTGAAACTCAAACCACAAAACATAGATCTAGTTTGAAAATACAGATCTAGGTCTACAACAGAAAAAAAACCAAATGGAAAACGTAGATCTTTCTCGAAAGACCTGGAGGAGGAGGAGGAGAAGAGGAGCAGTAGAAAAGGACAAGAAAGAGAAGAAGACGAGCATGGGAAGAAGACGGCTGTGAGAAGAGAAAATGAAAGGGTCTCGGACCATGGGAAGAAGACGGCTCGGAGGCCCACCCCCCACCCCTAACATATTTTACAAAAGACGGAAATTACATTGACTAGTTGACAACTCTGGCTTTCTGGTATGCTTTTAGACTGGTCCATATGGGGGGAATCCAATTGGGTTGGGAATGCCAACCATCTAACAGACGAAGGTGCAATCATTGTGGGTGCTTCAGAGCAGAACTATTGCAGGTTCTCCTGGGTAATTAGTGTAGGTGATGACCTACTTGCGATTAACATTGGTGTCCCATCAGAACTTACATGCATATTTTTCTTCTAATTTTAATTGATTAAATGTTAATAATCTTGCTTTGTATGATGGTTGTAATGATGTGTAATTTTTCTATATGAATTAGGTGATTATAAGTGTAAAGTGAGATTTTCTTGACAGATAATGGAGAGCTTGGAACATGCAATGAAACGAGGTGCACCAATTATCGCTGAGTATTTAGGAGGTGCCGTTAATTGTGATGCTTATCATATGACTGATCCAAGAGCAGATGGACTTGGTGTGTCCTCATGCATTGAGAGCAGCCTTGAAGATGCTGGTGTGTCACCTGAGGAGGTATTCTTATTTTTCCAGATCAATCTTTTAGCTGTATGGTGCTCTTTTTCTTTTTAGTTATTAATTAAAACATAGGATATTGTTCATGCTATCTTTCTTGTCTCAAAATTCACTTTCATAATTACTCTTGCCATCACCATGTGCTCTCTCTCTCTCTCTCACACACACACAAACACGCACACAAACCTCTTATCTGATTTGTTTACTTCTGTTTGTGCATGCATATGCATCTGTTTGTGCATGCATATGCTCTCCCTTTTCTTTATATATCTAGTGGCCATGGCCTTTAATTTACTCTAGGATGGTACATTTCTTCTATTTCATCTGTCTTCCATTATGATTTCTTTGCCATGTATTCAGACTAATGATCATTTAATTGAGTGCTATATTCTGTTTAAGCTTACCATCATTAAGAAATAAGCAAGAACTTGAACTGCTAATCTATTTAGGAATGGACAAAATTTATGAGAGTTGCTAAACTTATACAATTTGTTATCTCAAGTTTAAACTCATCGAGTTTGGTTCATGGGGGTTACGGCTTATTTGAAATATATTTTAATGGTGGAGAATGATTTAGTACTTACAAGATCCCAAATTGTTGGAGTCAGGAACTGACACTGATGTTGCCCATAGTCTAAAAGTGGATGGGTGAAGTACAAGCACTTTTGGAGGAGACTCTGATTGGTGTAGTTGTAATAATTTCAAGTGGAAATTCATTGGCATTATTAGGAGACTGAACCTGTCTAAACAAATATATTGGAAATAGATGGTGGCAAGACAGGAAGGGCTCTGAACATCTATCTGTGAGAAGTTAATTAGTACCATTGGGGACAAAGTCAGAGACAGTTTGATCATTGGTGATTAGAACTAATAATTCACGGTTGCTTTACCAAGCACTCATATGGATCAAATTAAGGGTGTTGCAAGAAGAAGGGAAGCCAGGAAGGACTACTGTTGGTGTGAAGTGGCATGATGATGGCCTTAGATAGAGTAGAATGGTGTGAAAGATCTTTCTAGCTGAGCCGAAAGATGGCCATAAAGTTTTGTTGTTTTGATGTGATATTTAAGTGCTGTAACGCCCTTTCTATTTTATGAGTTCGAAAGATTGGGCTGTTACTGCACAGTAACACATCATATCCACTCATATTTGGTAATATGTGACTTCTACCTGAACATGACATCACAAAGCCCTTCTATGACATGTTGCTTTCTGTTTGAAAGTATGAAAAGTACGTACAAATCGTTATGCATATTTGTCATTGAGATTTATAACTCCTCAGCAGCCTATGATTGAGATGGAATGGACTAACATAATGCTAAGTACTTTTGGACCATCTGACGAATTTAACTTGCTGATATGACATAAATGGTGTATAAAATATGGACTCCCTAAAAAGGGAGAATTAATTTTTTGTTTTTTGTTTTTTTTTTCATTTTTTCAGGTTAACTACATAAATGCACATGCAACTTCCACTCTTGCGGGTGACCTAGCTGAGATAAATGCCATAAAAAAAGTTTTCAAGAATACTTCGGAGATCAAAATCAATGCCACAAAGGTGTTCTTTCTCCAAGTGCATGCTTTAATTTCCTTTCTTTCAAATTTAAGCTGGTTATCTGATTCTTGGTCTGTTGCGTTTATTCTGTTGCAGTCAATGATTGGACATTGCCTTGGCGCTGCTGGGGGTTTGGAAGCCATCGCAACTGTGAAAGCCATAACAACAGGATGGCTGCATCCTACCATAAATCAATTTGTATGTCCTACTTTCTATTGACACTTGCTTTGGAGAATGTCATTAGAATTAATTTATGAAACACAGATTCAAGTTTAACACATTCCATGGCATTGGCCAGTTTTGATTCTTATACTGCTTATGGTTCAATACATCATATACTGGTTTGCCTTCGGTGTTTGATTGGGAATAAATTATTGAGATGGAATATGTAGTTAATGTGGTAATATAGTGCTGAATGTAACAGGGTGTTGCAAACATTATTTTGCTCCATAGTCACTGCAGATATAACTAATTGAACAGTGTTTTTTAATTTTTCTTTTCACTTTTTTATAAGTAACATTACAAATCACTGTCTTTGTTGTTGGGAATACAATGAATGAGATGTTTTCTTTGATGGATGCAGAATCCAGAGCCTTCAGTTGAGTTCAACACCGTTGCAAGTAAAAAGCAGCAGCATGAAGTGAATGTTGGTAAGATGCTCAAACCTTTAAACACCATAGCATTTTCATTTCCAATTGCTCAGGAAGCCCTAGCATTGAAGATTTTAATTACTCACTAGTGTCTCATGATTTCAGCCATTTCAAATTCATTTGGATTTGGTGGACACAACTCCGTCGTTGCCTTTTCAGCATTCAGACCTTGATCATCCAGCCATTCTGGATTTCTTGTAGAAGAGATGAGGCTGTTTGTTAGTGAGTTCACTGTATGCTTATCAAGCCATTGTATTTTTTTTTTTTTCCTTAATAATTTTGTGTTGAATTCTAGCTTAGGTACTCTGTGACGTCTTTACTTCGGAACAATTCCCACTATTGGGCTAGTGGCGTGTCAAGGGCATATTCGGTTTTAAATTGCGCATTCAACAGAGAAAAATAAAACAAAAAATAAAATTGCCAGGCCTTCTGCTTATACATTAGTCTTATAATCTCTCTCCTTCCATTTTTTGGAATGTAGATAACTAAAATTTCTCAAAATGGACTGAAAATACGGCTTACAACCAGGCGGCACAAAGTTTCTAAATAATTTTTTATTTTTTAATGTCAGGGCTTCAGACCCACCCCTGCAAAGTAAATTCCGGTCTCGTGCACCGCATCCTCAGAAGTTTCTCTACATTGAACTAGTTAAATCGTTGGCTCCAAAGGATTGTTTGCATCTATGAAGTGTTGAACCTTGGACTTTGAAGAGAGTGATACTCTAAAGGCTTTAACCACTTTGGCCAACCCCTTGGTTTTTTTTTTGAAGCCTAACCTTGTGGTTCCTCTTTGGATGCAGAGGCTGGTGGTGCTATTAGAGTTGTGCATAAAAGAAAAATTATATTCATCATTTTCATATACTACATTTTTTTCTTCTTCTTATCAAATGTGTGATAAATGGATGATTAGTAGAAGAATTTAATTAGTTTAAGAAGAATAAAAATTAAAAAATTAAAAATGAAATAAAAATAAGTGTGGTGTGTGCGGATGATGAGTAGTAAAACTTTACATAAAATATATTTAGAATAATACTGCATACAGTCGTGGAGTGCGCAAACGCCGTGCAATCATTTTAAAAAAGAGTGGGGTCTACTATTAAAAAATTAATTTCTTTTCATGTGGGTATCATATTTATTCATTTTTTTCAAAACGACTGCACGGTGTTTACACATTCACGACTGCAAGTATCATTTCTCATATGTTTAATGGCCTGGAAACATGGGGTTTCAATTGTGCCCTCATTTAACTTGCACAATTTGGAATTTTGGTAACTTTTATGCAACGGGAAGCCTTGTTAGTAACTGTGATTATAGATTTATACATTCTTAGAGGATGTAGTGGTGTGGTCAGATAGTGTGTGAGTGTTTGGCTCGTTGTTTTTTATCAATTTAGATATAAAGTATGTTCTTTGATCCTTTGCCAAGATCAAAGTCGTACCTGATGATAGAGGTAAATGGTTCCATATCCAATTAGCCTAAAAAATACTAGTGTGTTAATTGGATTGCAAATCCTCCCTCTCTCTCATTGTATAATATCATTATGAAAAGAGAAAATAATTTTTTTAAAATAACTTTTAATTAAGGGCTTGTTTGGATACTTAAAATATCTGTGAATAATAGTGAAATAATTTGAGTTAATATGTTTTATTAGATTTTGAAAAATGAGAGAGAAAAAGTTGAATAAAAATATTATAAAGTTAACAAATTATTTAAAAATATTTTTTTAATATCTTTTTTGTTTTTAAATTTGAGAAAGTTGTATTATTTTTTATATTTTATTTGAGAGTTTGAAAAAATTGTAACGATTTTGTAATAAATAGATGAAAAAAAAAATTTGAAATTGAAAATCTTCAATAATTATTATTCCCGACAAGGAAAAAATTCCAAAACCAAAAGAAAAATAATAAAATAACAAAATAAAAAGAACATGAATTATTTATCCATCAAATCTAGGGACGAAAAGAAAAAGAAAAAGAGCCTTACTAAGTACAAGTGGTTTGGCGCATCAAATTACTTATTGACACTGACATGATTTTTTTATTTAAAAAATGAAAAAAAAGAAAATCTTGAGAGAAGACTTAGGTCTTCTGTCTCATGAAAATAATTTCCGTCTCAATTTGTACCGTTTCATTAAATTGATGTCTTACATGTCAGTATTGGTGTGCGGTTTTGTATGCAAACTCGCTTGCAATAAGAATTTTCCAAAAAAAAGAGCCTTATTATCAAGTACAAGTGGTTTGACACACTAAATCGCGTATTGACGTTGATATGACTTTTTTTTATTTAAAAGAAAAATAAAAAAAATCTTGAGAGAAAAATAAGATCCTTTGTTTCACAAAAATTATTTCCGTTTTAATTCACACCGTTTCATTAAATAAATATCTTATATGTCAGTATTAGTGCACGGTTTAATGCGCGAACTCATTTACAAAATGACTTTTTCAAAAAAAAAAAAAGCCTTGTTAAAGCACCAGTTATGGGCTCAACAAAGTTAAATTATAGCCAAAGAATAGCTAAAGTGCAAGATAATGTGCTACAATTGGCTCAACAAATTAACAGTGATTTTAATTTCAAGTTAAATCACTAATCAAATTTGTTGAGCCAAAGGAGCTAGCCATATAATTTTTTTAAACTAAAATATTCACGTACGTGACACTGACAGCACTTTTTTATTCAAAAGAAAAATAAAAAAAAAAATTGAGAGAAAAATAAAGATATTTTGTCTCACGAAAATCATTTTAATCCACGCGGACACAGACGCACACATCCAGACTCGTTGGCCTAAAATAATATCATAAAGGTTCGCGCCAAAACATAGGAAACGACCGTCCGTTTCCCGCCAAAAGTACCCCCTTAGAGTCGCTCTCGTCTGTTTCGCGACTGCTCTCTCTCTCTCAGAAGCAGAAGCAGAGAGGTGAAGGAAAAAAGAAAAGACGGAGAAATGGACATCAGCGACGAACTGAGGGCAGCTCACAAGCGAGAGTTCTTGGAATTCTTGGATCAAGATGTGCGTCTCTTCAAAACCCCTCTCCCTCCCTCGCTCTCTCTCGTTTTGTGCTTTTGGGATTTTCTCTCTGTTTTTGGGTCCGCTAATTTCATGATGATGGTTACGATCAGGTGGGGAAGGGGATATACATGGACGAGATCAAGGCCATGATAAACCACAAGCGCCGCCGCCTCATCGTCAACATCTCCGATCTCCACTCCTTCCGTGACTTGGGCACCAGGTAATGCTCACAAATAGTCCAGTACACAAAATATCTCGCGATCCCTTTTGTTTGGCTCCTGTAATTGGGGGATGCTCAACCTCGATTACGCCAAATCTGGGTTGCTGCTTCTTAGGGAAGAAAAAAAAAGAAATTGTTTTTCCTTAAACACAAAAGAGTTGACAAGTTTTGCTGTATCGGCTCTTTTAGATGTTGAAGGGTTTTGAGTTAAGAGCTTTGAGGCTTTGGCAAACAGATGGAGCACTAATCGCTTTTTGTTTGCTAAGAAAACTCATTGAGTCATGTTGGGCGATGTCGGTTACCTTCTGCCATGAACACGGCGATAACTCATGCATTGGGTCTTTGAATTAGCTTTTTTCCTTTTCGTTTAAAGAACATATACGAAAAGTTAACTATAAATTTTCTCGGTTAGTTTTTAAACCATATATATAAATTCTTAGTCAACTTCCGTCTCGTGCGGTAGCTGAGAGCGAACTGTTTTCTTCTTGGGTCCAAAAGTGTAAAACTCAGATGCTCAAATTTTTTGTCGCCCCTATCCCTACGTTTCAAAGTGATTTCCCTGTTGATTAAAAAAATGGTTTCCCTGCTTTTGATATTCAGGATTCTCAAGAACCCGAGTGAATACATGCAACCCTTCTGCGATGCCGTCACTGATGCTGCCAAATCTATTGATCCGAAGTACTTGAAGGAAGCAGAGCAAGTTCTTGTGGGGTTTGAAGGCCCTTTTGTGTCTCGCCGTGTCACACCGAGAGAACTTCTTTCTGAATTCATTGGCTCTATGGTCTGCGTGGAGGGCATTGTCACCAAATGTACTGTATTCTTTTAACTTTTCTAAATTTTCATGTATATTTGATCAAATCGCTTGTAACTCATATGGTCTATGATATTAGAATTAGCAATTCAGGTAGTCCCTAGACATTGTTTTGACAATTTTCTAGATATGGATAAATCTAATTTGGTATGTTACTCGTGTCTAGGTTCTCTTGTGAGGCCAAAGGTTGTAAAAAGTGTTCACTTCTGCCCCACAACAGGAAACTTTACCAATCGTGAATATCGAGACATTGCATCTAATATAGGCTTGCCCACAGGGTCTGTGTATCCTACAAGGGTAATGTCAAGTTGTTTGCTTTTGTAATTTTGTATGTATCAGAGAATGACCTTTCTAATAAAAAATTATGCCTCAGGATGACAAAGGCAACTTATTGGTGACTGAATATGGACTGTGCAAGTACAAAGATCATCAAACCTTATCAATGCAAGAAGTACCTGAGAATTCTGCTCCTGGTCAGCTTCCAAGGACGGTGGATGTCATCGCTGAGGATGACCTGGTTGATTCATGCAAGCCTGGAGATCGTGTGGGTATTGTAGGGATATATAAAGCTCTTCCTGGTAGAAGCAAGGGAAGTGTAAATGGAGTATTCAGGTAGTTCATGTGTCCTCAACGTTATTTCCTTGCTCTTTGAAAATATTGTTTCTTCAAGTTACGAGTGTGATTCGATGGTCATGTTGTGTAGGACCGTTCTGGTAGCTAACAATGTTTCTCTGCTCAACAAGGAGGCAAATGCTCCAATTTATAGTCCAGAGGATTTAAAAAATATTAAAAAAATAGCTGAGAGAGATGATGCATTTGACCTACTTGGTAATTCACTTGCCCCTTCTATATATGGGCATTCGTGGATAAAGAAAGCAGTGATTTTATTGATGCTTGGCGGAGTAGAAAAGAACTTAAAGAATGGAACTCACTTACGAGGGTGAGTTTTATCTTTTTCCCTAATACTATATTGCAATATATGCAAATTTACATTGCTCCCTTCCCTTGTGGAATTCTCCCTACAATAAGAATTGCACTGAGTACTACTAAACCGACGAATCATTTCTTTTAGTGACATTAACATGATGATGGTTGGTGATCCTTCTGTCGCCAAGTCTCAACTTCTGAGAGCAATTATGAATATTGCTCCGTTGGCCATATCAACCACCGGTCGGGGTTCTTCTGGTGTTGGCTTGACTGCTGCAGTTACTTCAGATCAAGAAACAGGTAGAGCGTCTAACTTGCTCTAGCATTAGGCTGTCAGTGGTATTTTTTCTTATTCAGGTTAGGAATTTACTAGTGGTTTTGATCAGGAGAAAGAAGGTTAGAAGCTGGTGCAATGGTTCTTGCTGATCGAGGCGTTGTCTGCATTGATGAGTTTGACAAGATGAATGATCAAGATCGTGTTGCTATACATGAAGTCATGGAGCAGCAGACTGTAACTATTGCCAAAGCTGGTATTCATGCATCACTGAATGCTCGATGTAGTGTGGTTGCTGCCGCAAATCCCATATATGGAACTGTAAGTAGTAAATTTGATAGTCATTGTGGTGCAGTTACCCACAAATGTTAGGCCATTGATAACTTGATTTTGTGCTACGTACTGAATGGTTGCACAGTATGATCGTTCATTGACTCCAACAAAGAATATTGGACTCCCGGACTCTTTGCTATCTCGTTTTGATTTACTCTTCATAGTACTGGATCAAATGGATCCTGATATTGATCGTCAAATCACAGAGCATGTCTTGCGCATGCACCGGTTTCGTTCGGCAATTGATGGAGGTATGCTGAGAAGGCTCTCATGCTTAGAAGACTAGTGACCTCTATGAATGAGACTGATTAAAGAGTTAAAATTGTAGGTGAGGCGACAATTGATGGGAGCTTGAGGTATGGAAGAGAAGATGAAGCTGATACTGACTCCGTTTTTGTCAAATACAACCGAATGCTACATGGGAAGAGAACAGAAAGGGGTCGAAAGCGTGATACCCTTACTATCAAGTTTCTTAAAAAGTACATTCATTATGCAAAGCATAGGATTCAGCCTGAGCTGACTGATGAGGTCATGACTCTTCATTCATTCCTTTATTTCCACCTTGATGTCCCCAGTACCGTTCCTAACAACTTTCTTCGCAGGCATCTGAACACATTGCAACAGCATATGCAGAGCTAAGAAATTCTGCTTCAACTACAAAGGTCAGTACATTATAATCCATCAGCAAAGATATTGAACAATTAAGCAATGGTTTTTCTCTTCACAAAGTCATGATGCTTTCTGTAGACTGGAGGAACACTTCCAATGACTGCAAGAACCTTAGAAACAATAATACGCCTCTCAACTGCTCATGCCAAGTTGAAGTTGAGCAGAAAGGTACCTGGTTCTCTCTCTCTCTCTCTCTCGTCGTTTATATGATAAGATACTGAAATGAGTCTTCTAATGTTTCTCAATCTGAAGCAACTGCATATACAGAGGTTTTATTTGATTCGAACTTTAGGTCTTACTTTTGTCTTACTTTATCACCTTTTTATTTTGCTTCAGATGTTTGCTGGACACGATGTAAATTTATGCATTCATTTTTTTCTGCTTTTTTGTCATAGTTCAGGATTATTGATCTTTTTTGGCAGGTTTCTAAGTCTGATGTTGAAGCTGCCCTGAAAGTTTTAAATTTCGCAATATATCACAAGGAATTGGCTGAAATGGAGGAGCGTGAGCAAGAAAGGGAAAGAGAATTGGAAAGAAAACGCAGGGCTGACCATCATCCTGGCGGAAATGATAGAGACCATCGTCCTGGAAAAAAAGATAGACCTGATAGTGGCACTTCTGATAAAGAAGGGTGAGTCAATAGGCTGTATTTTCTTTTCAGATATAGTATGTGCAAATTTCTCTAAAAAATTGGTCGCAGAAAAGACTTAATTATTTGGCTTCTATTGAAATACTTTTTTTTCATATTTATAATTACATACAAGGTTCGTCTGTAGATACATTTGCACGAATAAATAACCACACCCTGTGGAGTTCTGGGTGCATAAACTCGTTGATGTGCAATCTATGAACTAATTTCTTTTATTTTGTTTCTGCAATCTGTTTTAAACATGGAAATGTTCTTTGTGGCCAATATGTGTATCTGAAACTTGTGACAACCAAGCCAAGTAGTTCATTTTATGTAGTTAGAATGAAACTTGTGAGCCAAAAAGTTTTTAATTGTTTTTTCCGTATATACATATAGTGATTCTTTCTTCAGTTCCCTTTGTTTTAGAAGTGACCAACTTTACATGATCAGTAGTTGATCTTTTCCATTAGTTTGACCAATTTTACATGATCATTAATTGATTTCCCCCTCGCATTTTGGTTGCTTCGCATAGTCCTACAACTGATGCTATGGAAGTGGACGACCCTCCTGCAGCGCAATCTGCGGCGGATGTCTCTCGGGAAAGGTTGGCATCTATCAAGCATCTCTGTTAGCGTATACCTGTCTTCCAATTTATTGGTTTTGCTCTAGTTTAGTTTCTTTTAACATTATTCTTTCTTTCTCTTGCAACTCGCAGGATAGAAGCATTTAATTCTCTATTTGGTCAGCATATGAGGACAAACCGCTTGGATCTCATATCCATTGCAGATATAGAGAATGTCATCAACTCTGGAGCAGATGTCCGTTATTCTAGGACAGAAATCATAACCCTGTTAGAGGTACTGTCCTGTGCCTATTGCCAGCTTTCTTTATTTGAACACCTAATAGAATTGAAAACTAATAAGTTTTCTTTGAACTTTGTTCAGAAACTTCAAGATGATAACAGAGTGATGATAGCGGATGGAATGGTGCATATGATATCATAAATTGTAATAAGAACATCAATCGCAAAACTCAGGCAGGTATCTAGTCAAGTTTTTCTAAATCAAGTCTAGATTGCTGGCATGTATCTGTTTCAACTTCTTCTTTGAGTTGAGTCGTTTCAACGTGCTTTTATTTCTCATGTTTTCGTGATAAACACATTTTTCACTCCAACTAATGGAGGGCGCTATTAAATATTAGATTGGTAATTGGAGGGTGCAATATATGCAACATATAGAGTACTTTTTGTGAACTGACGAGTAGTAAAATTGCAGGGAGGCTGGAATGGGGGGGCAGCAGCAGCATGGTAGACAGCTCCGGAGGAGAAACATGGCATGGAAGGGTTTCATTTTTAGAGCTCGTGTATCTACTACTCGGTGATAGGTCATTGTCTTACAGCTGAATTTTGAAACTGGAAAACGAATGTGAAATTGCATTAATTTAATTTAATTTAACTTTGTTCTTCACAGATTTCTCTTGTTCGTGGATCGTATATATTGTTTATCATCCTTTATTTTCTTTTTCTTTTGTTTTTTATTTTCTTCCATATTAGAAATTAATGAACTGTTTTTTATGGTCAAGATAATTTCATTTCTAAAGAAAAAGAAATATATAAGGAGGTCTCAATAGAAACCTAGTGGTAGCAAAAATAATTGGTCCAATCTCATGGTTAGCAGTTGCGAAGAAGATTGATGTGTTGGGAGTAATCTGTTTATTAGAATACCTGAAACATCTACATTTTACTGCAGTCTAAAATGTAATAAACTGCTTTTGAGTCGCAAGCAGCATTGGGAAACCCACTCCAAACAAATGTGACTCTTAATCCTACCTACATAGTCTGCAAGTGTCGCTCAATGAGATTTATTATTAAAAAATTAATTTTTTTTCATGTGAGTCTTATATATATTCATTTTTTTAAAAAAATTATGCGATATTTCTACACTCTACGATTGCAAATATAATTTTTAAAAAAAAAAAAAATATGATAAGGTATTATGGAGGACGATTGCCTCCAAACTTAACTCATTTATCTCTTTTAATTCTCCACATTTTCTTTACACATTCGTGATCTCATTTAGTCCTGGTTTGGATAGCAAATCTCCTATATTATTTCATCTAATCTCAATATGTAAACACTATAAACACAAATACTTTTTTAATTTTTAATTTTTTTATCTAATCATATAACCTAATCCTTACAAACTTACAAATATGATATCATATGCAACTCCAAGTCAGCGGGTATCTATCGGAGTCGAAGTCGTCGGAATTTTTGCCAAACCCTACCTCCACCCCTTGGGACCCAAGACCCGGTGGTTTCCGTTGAAGAGGTAATTAAACCCTCTTCCCATCCACACTACCATGAAAGAAAAGAGAATCTTGTATCCACACCTCGATTGACCCCTAATGATGGAGCAGTGAAAGGGTTAGGTCAATCCCCTGTTGCCTCTTTATTGGGCAGCACGAGGGTCTCCGAGTCTCCGACACTCCTCATTTAGTGGAAGAGGTTATTGCAACCCTTTTCCTTTTTTTCAATTTTTAAATTTAAAATTATTATCTTTCAAATTCAAATCCATCAAAGTCAAATAAATTTAAAAAATATAATATTCTATTGGAACATCAAAATAATTAAGATTTAATTAGTAAGATTTAAATTTTAATCTAAATCATATTATGCCATATAAATATGAATTATCTACACCACCGACTTATATAAGCTGGATTTCTCGAATTTGTTGGGGGAAATTTAAGAAATTAAAATGTATGTATAGCTGCGGTAGTAATATTTGCTTCAAAATAATGAGAAAGTACGCCAAAAAAGAAGACCAATAAGGAGAGGTTTGGATTCAGAGATGAGTTAAAATGGGTTGAGATGGTTTGTGAATAGTAGAATAAAAGTTGAATTATTTATTATAGTTAGTGTGAGAATTTAAAAAAGTTGTTTTGGGATTTGAAAAAATTAAATTGTTTATTATATTTTGTGTGGAAATTTGAGAAAGTTGTAATGATGAGATAAGATGAGTTGAAATGAGTTGAAGTGGGTTTTGAACCCAAACCTCTCTAAGTGTTTAAAACTCGTTCTAAAATCCAAAATAAAGAAGAAAATGAGCATCACAACCCATTATATATAAATCCCGAATAATCATAGGATTACTATCCTATTACCTACCACCTATGAAAAGATCATTTGTAATTTAGAAGAAACATATGCAGTGATCATGGCCAGTAAAGCAATGACTGCAAGCGCAGCTGGAAGTAGACACACATTATACGCAAAGCTTTCTGTCGTCGGTGATGGTGGCATTGCCCTGACGCCTTCAAGTGCAACTGTGACTCTGAAAGCAGCAAGACCCAGAAGAACCACAATGTAGATGGTCATGAAAACCATATTGGTCATTCTGCAACCCTCCATTTCCAACAAGTTTCTCAAGCTATTATTGAGAATAATTAGCAAAAACAGTAGCAGGAGGAGTGATGAATTCCGAACGAACTTGCATGTACTAGTTAGACGTTTGGTTTTGAGATTTTAGCGAAGAGAAATGGGACTCATGCAAATGGTCTTATAGCTAGCTAGCTAGGGAGGGATTTTTTGTGCTAACCACAAACATTATAATTTTATGATTGGACTCCACTTTAAGTATCCTGTAACAGCCTCCACTAACTGTGCAACGGCACTTTTCTTAAATGAGCAAAATACAATAAAAATTATAATAGGATAGGTTCAAAGATCCCAACAATTACTCTAAAAACAAGTGAACATTAATGAAATTTGAAGATTTTGCCCCATAATTTCTCGACTCTAAGGTCGAGAAATAGGCAACATTCAAAGTTGTTTCGTCGGCTGAAAGAGATCTATTAATAGTACCATCTATATAAGAAGCTGTTTGCGTGTTGAGGCTTTTGGCGGTGTGGGTGTCTCTCTCTCTCTCATATCTACTCTATTATAATAAGTAGATATCTAATTGTGAATAGTAATTTTTGTTATTTTTCCGTTAACTTTTCTTATTTTTTCGTTAAGTCTTGTTTTACCAAAAGGCTCTTAAAACCCATGATTATTTGACGTGTAGCTTTCTTGTAAAATTTAAAGAAGGGTCATGTTTTACCAAAATGTTTTTAACACCCTTGACCATTTGACGTGTAGCTCCCTTGTAAAATTTAATGAAAGATCATGTTTTACTAAAGGACCCTTAATAGCCCCGCAACGCACATGAATTGACGTCTCTTTTTCATGTTCTTTTTGTTCTGACAGTGTATTCATTTTCCTTTCTTTTTGTTTCAATTTTTTTAAAATAAAAAAAATTAAAATGACTTTACTCTTTCGAACATAAATGCTTTAGAGCATTCTAATTGTAAAATTCAACTTTAAGTAAATTTAACTAATAAAATACTTAAAACACTCAATATATAATATTAATTATTAATTTAATTAGAATATAATTATTATTAATATTAATATTGAATATTATTAATTTGATTAGAATATAATTATTATTAATATTTTAATTAGTAGAACTATTAAATGTGATAAAAATAAAAATTAAAGAAATTATTAAATTCATAATATTTTATTATTATATAGAGAGTAAATAGATAATCCAATATGGATGCAGACTAATGCTCATACTTTGTTGAAATTTAGATTTTTTTTTAATCTTGATTTAATCTTGTCTTTTATTTTTCTAGACAAATAAGCTACTGAGTTTTTCATTTTTTTTATTTAAATCATTATGTCAAGTATATCCTGAGGCTAACGCACCCGATGCCGTTTTCTAGTGTATATATATATAAGGGAATAATGATATATAAAAGTCTTAAATACACAAGTTGCTTAGGTCTTCCATAAAAAATAGACTAATAATGAAAAAGTAAAAAAAAAAATTTATCTTTTTTTTAGAAGTTCACTTTTTTACATGAAAAACTACAAAAGATTTACACAAAACTATACATTTGAAGATTGTCTCTAACGTTACTACAGGCAATATAGCAGCCGAGTAGCTCCCGAAGGCACATTTACTCACTCAAAAAGGTAAAAATATACAATACTCCAGAGCTTGCAAAGGACAAAGAAGCCATTGTGAAGCTCGCGTATACGTGCATGGTGGCATGTGTGCCACATGCACTAGCAAGCTGCAGAGTTTTGGTGAACAGTTCAAGTATAAATGAGATGAAAACAATTAATCTATATTGGCTAACCAAACGTGGTAATCATGGTCTCTCAAAATAACACCAATACCAGCTAGCTTTGAATATCGAAACAAGGCACCATTAAAATTAAGTTTGAACATACCATGGGGGAGCTTTCGAAGAGAGCAAGTCCTCTTTACACACCGAAAAGTAACATTTTTTTCTCTTTTTTCCTTAAACCAATTGCCGCTTCCAGGAGTTTGATTTGTTAGCTAGGGGGAGGGGGGTTGAAGCTTTGGTTTCACCCACCTCCCTCCCTCCCTCGCTAGCCTCAATCTCTGTTTAGGTTTTTTTTTCTTAGTTTTTATGTTAGCTCTTCACCGTTTGCACTGAAAGTAGTTGATCTGCTGCTTTTCGGAGAGTAAGCTCCGACACGCGCCCCGCCATCAGCCTCCCCAGGCGCTGATCTTCAAGAGGACAGAAGAAATCTGTCCATTCGAGTGGCGCGTAAACCTCATGCGCGGTCTGTGCCACGTGCAAGTTTCACGCGTCGTCGCGCCTGTAGAAGCTTCTTGCCGCCACGTGCGGCACCGTCAGGATCAGCGGCGTCGAATCTTCTTGTTTAATCCTTTCAACCCTCTCTAGGTGTGGCGCATGTACTGCACACGCCTCCACAGTCAGTGGTGCTGGCGATTCATCTCAGTTTTTGGTTGCTACGCTATGTTCCCGCTTTCCCTAACCAATGATCGAGTGAAAGTGGATCTGACAGTTCTTTCCAGCCAGTCCAAACCAACACGTTGCAGCACACCCATTTGTACTGTGGCTTCTAGCTGCAGTTTAATAGCCTGCTTATTAGACTATTTAAAAACCGTCACCAAGCGGTCTCCCCTTGTGAGAATTGGGTGGGAGTCAATCTTTATTTTTTTTACTTTTGTGTTGTAATGTGTGTTGGCTTTGGGAAGACTATAGGGGACTTACATCCCACCGAATTTGTGTATTGTATCCGTTAGTTTTATCTATAAATGCTTACTTGCCGAGAAAAGAAAAAAAGGTACTCTTTACACACCAATAAATGCTGAATCTTAACAGAATTATAGCTTTCAACATACGTTAGGTAATCATCAACAATCTCTTGAATAACATAATCATAATTTTGAAATATCTTAAGATTTCTATATTTCCAAATACCCCATGCAATAGTAAGGAAAATAGGAATTAAGTATAGATCAAACTTCATCAATGCCCAAACCAAATCAGAAAACAGACCAGCCATCCCCAAAAAAGAACAAACCTGTGGACATCTAGCAAGACTAGCATGAATACAATCTTCCATACCCAACTGACAATGTGCACACAATCCGGTTGAAATAATCCCCTTTAATAACAAATTCTGTTTTGTAGAACTTTCAGTACATGATGCCCTCCACCCAAAATTTGAACCCTTATTTGGCAGCTTCAAATTCTAAAGCGGCGCCAAAACAGCTTGATTTCCCCTGCATATAAGTACTTCCTTGAATTGATAGTTTCAGATTGCTGTGTACTTCCTTTCACAAATGTTCAGGCATGTATATATTATGCAAAACGAGAATGATTTGTGTAAGAGAAATTCTTTGGTCAAAATTAGATTCCACAAAAGTAAACACATAAATTAACGGAGTAATACTACATACAGTTGTAGAATGCACAAACGATGTGCAGTCGCTTTGAAAAAGAGTGGGATCCACTATTAAAAAATTAATTTTTTTTCATGTGGGTCCCATATTTATTCACTTTTTTCAAAGCGACTGCACGACACTTGTACACTCACGACTGCAAGTATCATTTCTCAAATTAACGTGGTTTGATATGGTACGTTAAATTGTAAAACTATTTTTATTGTAAAGTAGATTTAATGTATCACATGAAATCATATCAGTTTGCGGGTTTATTTTTGTAATCTCTTTATAGCTATAACAAATCTCTATGTGTAAATGTAGTTTATGTAGTTAGTTCAAATTTTGTGTAAGATCTTTTTAAAGGATTTACACTAAATTTGCATATGGACTTGTATTTAACATTATTAGAAATTGGATGATTTGATACAGAGAAAGATAGACACAATATTACATGCTCGTGTGAGATTCATAGTGTTTAAAAATCTTGTATGGAAAAAAAATTTCAATAAATATTATAACACCTACATGATATATCTACTTCTTTCTAAAATGTAATCATTCGATTTGGTCAAGCAATTCAACATGATCTATGTAACGCTTCAATGGAAGGTTCAAATCACATGGTCTATACTATAAAAGGACTAATCAATAATACAATTAGAGTCTCATTGCAACCTTATAAAGAGCAATAATTTTTCATTCCCAAGCAATGTAGGATCTCATATATAACCTACACTTATCCATATCATATGGGATATCACAATCTATATTCAAAATTTATTAATTTGTATTGATTTAACATTAATTATATTCAAATTTTCGTTCTATTCCAACTAGAATGGTCGAAATATTCTGTACCGGAACAGATTGGTGATCTATTTCAATTCGGCTGAAATCTCGACCATTTCAATGTGTTTCCCCCTTGTTCCGGCCGAATTTCGGTATTCCGGAAGGAATATAAAATTCATACGAAAATATGGCTGGAGAAAAGTGATTAATTGAGTCAAATTATCAATTTGTCTAAATTGTCTTTAAAGTTTCAACAATGCTATTTCAAGGCCATACACTTTTGTTTGGGAAATACTTTGGATACAAAGAAATTACATAGTAGTAAATCTACAAATTGATGTGGTATGTCAGATTGTAAAATTACTTTTATTGTAAAGTAGATCTAACAGATTCCATAAAACCACATAAATTTGTAGGTTTATTTTGTGTAATCTCTTTGTATATGTAGTAGTTCTCTTTTTTCTTTTATTTTGAGATGCAAAAAAGACAAGTCCCATGTAAAAATAAGAATAACTTTATTCTAAGACCTCTACATCACACACTATCTATGTGGCATACATTTTTTTAGAAGATAAATAAAATTTGAATTTTACAAATTAAATTATGCCATATAAATGATGTGTTATATCAAAATTCAAATGTTCTGTTAAGAATTATAAGATTAATTTATGTTATATCATAATAAAATATTATATTAAAATTTATAAGATTAATTTAATGTTATATTAATTAGCATTAACATATAATATAATATAATATAAAAACTATATATAATATATAAAAATTATTTTATATATAACATAAAAAATTAAGAAATACATATATATATATATCTATCGGTTCGGTTCGGTTCAGTTCGAAAAGTATTCTATATATCAAAATTAAAACCGAACCAATTTCTAATCGGTTTTTAATTATTAGAAATCAAGAACACGGGTCAATTTTATCGATTCACCGATTTTTTTTTACATCTTAATTACGCTACCAAATAATTTTCTGTGATGAAGATGATTTGAAATCTATAGATTCTACACTGCTAAGGCGAAGTCCAAAATTGAAGTATATAATATTGTATAGTTTTGAAGTATCATGAGGACTCCGTGGCCCAATGGATAAGGCGCTGGTCTACGGAACCAGAGATTCTGGGTTCGATCCCCAGCGGAGTCGTTTTTTCGTTATCTTTTTTATTTTTAAGTGAAACAATTTATAGATTTCTATATAAATTAGTTTTCTGAGCTACCAGTCATCAGTCAGGATGGCCGAGTGGTCTAAGGCGCCAGACTCAAGTTCTGGTCCTCTAACGAGGGCGTGGGTTCAAATCCCACTTCTGACAATTATCGCACGTTTTATTTATGTATATACAATGGTCTTTCACGTTGTTATATGCTCTAACAGAGAGACATTTAAAACGGGGTCTTTTGTAATGAGAAAAGGGAACTTGCTTCTTTTAACATGGATATCTATACTTCTTTTTCGTTTTTGCGGGTTTCGGTTTTGTCTTTTAGCCGTTGATATGGCCTGTAATTGTATGATTGTTTCAGGTTTGGCTCAGTTGTTAAGAGGAACGACAATAAAGCAAGCGAGAAATTCTACTAATCATTCACTATTCACTCTCATACTCTATACTTATAGATTTTTCATAGGGTGTCGGGTGTGAGGTGATGAATAATAACTAATGAGAAGAATTTTTCAAAGCAATAAGATGAGCTTTGTCTTCTGTTGGGTTCTTTTGAGCACGGCTCATAAAATTAGCTCATAGTTCTCCAAAGTTATCCTGACATTTTACACACCAACTTGATTATTTCTAGCATGTAGAGAAGATCTTTGTTGAAACTCCGTTCGATTATTTCTAGTTTGGATTTCTCATACATCTCATGAACATGCTAAAACTGAAAACAAAAATAATAGTAGTACATCGAATGTTTTGATGAAGTGAATCCCATCATAACTGTGTTTTTCACTGCAAAACGAATGTTGAGGACCAAGAAACTGCCACCTGCTTGATCATGTCTGTTCCGCATTGGATGTGGCTTTCAGGTTCTCTAGTCGTTTCCTCAAATACGCCTGTCTCAGTTTCTCACGACGAGCTGCTGCTTGCTCTTGTCTGTGCAGTTTGAGCTAAAGTCTTCTCTCTTGCTTGATTTACTTCTTCATGAACTTCCCTGAGGAAACCACAATCACAATAATAAGATGATGAGCCTTAGTCATACGACACACACAATGCTTATTCGGGACATACTTCTCAGCAAGATAGTGTAAAGTCAAAGCTGCTTAACAGAATTACTAGAAGAGAGCATTATTATAAGTTAAATTTTTTTTACTAAAGCAACTTGTCATTAGCATCAAATGGAAGGATGTAATCTCTCTCTCTCTCTCTCTCTCTCTGACAACCTAGTCTCTTGATTGTTAAATAAAACGGTGAGATATAACAAATTGATTAGGAGGTTGGGTTCTCCCTGAACAAACAAGTTTGCATCATATTATGACCAACATAAAACCCTTTGGGTCTTTAGGGTGCCTGCTACATCAGTTTACTTGTGTATTATCAAAGAGCATCACCACGCCATGCGGTCAGTGGAAATTAACTCCCAAAGGAACTAAAATCATATTATTACGTAGATAATCATATTAGTAGAACATAATTGAAATTAAAATTATTGAAAGTGCTGGCACACAGGCATTTGAAAAGTTACCCAACATGACAGCGACATAAGACACAACATTAACTTCCAGAGAGAGAAGGGTCAGCGACACTTCTTCCCGGTCGCTGCTTCCCATCCCTGTATAATGTGGTTCACGATCTCCTCTATGCCAACTCCATGTTTCACCTGTATGCATCATGAACGAGGCATATGTTGACTTTGTCACCAGTAAGGACAACAAAATTGAATGATCATTTTGTCACTTATATTATTCTTGCACTTTTCAAGATATCTGACCCAAAAAAGATTCAAACTAATCGCTTGCCTGAGAGAAGATGATAATTGAGAAAGTAAGGTAGGACGTAGTCTATATTCTGTACCTAGAATATGTAACTAGGTGGGCAGACATTTTACTCCCAAATTAGGATTAAAGTATAAGGACCTTCCCATCTGTTAAAAGAATATAGACCATTTCAAACTTCTGCATAGCATTTTGCCCATGAGTTGCATTTATTCAATTTATTTCCTGTGTTTTTCCTTGGTCAAGATTGAGATGAGCCAAATTCTTTGTATGCGTAGCATCATGTGTAGAATATAAAGAAGTGTTTCTTGGCATTGTTTCAACTCAAGTTCTACCAGCCTCTATTCTAATGGCTTAATCTATAGAAACTCCATTCTAGAGGATCAATTTGTGTCTTCTAATGCCATGAAAGCACGTGGTAGGACAATTATATCTTTACCGCATATTGCTGTGCCCCCAACCCCATGTTATGAGGAAGAGGTGGTGGAGAGAGAAACCAACAAAACTCATCAAAATAACTGTGCGTCGCAGGATGCACAATCAGGATGTAATGATGCCAATCTATATACACTTTGATGCATTATCTTTCTAGTTCATTTGTCAGCCTCTTGTTTTCTGCTTTATTTCTAAACCAAACTTCATATCGAACAAAATATATAGGATTTATATAATTTTGAAATTCCCACTGGAAAAATTATAATTCATATTTTGATTATGGTACCAAATGTTAAAAAAAATACTCAACCTGACCTAAGCAAACACAATTGTCCCTCCATCACACATTCGAAGTGCATCCCGCTCCATGACAGTTAAATCAGCTCCAACTGCAGGCGCAAGGTCAGTCTTGTTTATTACCTGCAATCCAAAACAATTGACTCGTTTACTCCCCGAGTATTTTACCTCTATAACTGATCCAAAGATTGATAATTGACAGGTTAGAAGGGTGCCACAACCAAAGCAGCAGCCACAAATTTAAAATAACTTTCCGAGGTATTTTATTACCACCAGATACATTTATTATATAGATGATGTAGTCAGCCAGTTCTCTACTGATGTTGGCAGCTAAATTATCTGGCACCAATACAATATCAAGTGAATATTCAACCTTATCTCTCATTGAAAGTCAATTCCACAAATGGTAACATAAGAAAAGGTGTTTATTTATGCACAATTTGATATAAGCATTTTCATTACAATTTTATCTTGTAACAGAAACTTTATCTTAAAAAAAGTTCCTGAACTATTAGTGTAGCTTTCCAAATAAATAGTTACAATAACTTCTACCCTCTTTTTCTTAGAGACATCATGAAAGCATCATGCTTTTGTACTAAAGCCCACTGCAATAAAAAAGAAAGAAAAAGAACTGCCTAACTATGTCATTGTCGCCCTCTTTCCGGTTGATTTAAAAGCATTTCCCCAACTGAATTTTAGAGAAACATAATGATAAGGCTCGTTTGTTTTCGCAGATGAGATGAGATGAGTTGAGATAAAAGTTGAAAGTTGAATAAAATATTGTTAGAATACATTTTTTTAATATTATTTTTGTTTTGGGATTTGAAAAAGTTGAATTGTTTATTTTATTTTGTGTGGGAATTTGAAAAAGTTGTAATAATGAGATGAGATGAGAATGATTGTGAAAACAAATGAGGCCTAAATTTTCTCAGTTTGTTTCCAATATGACCATCATAACCCCTAGGGGTTGGCTCAAGTGGTAAGGCTCTTGGTTTTGATGGTATGCTCCCTCCAGGTTTAAGGTCTGAACCCTATGGTGCAAACAGTTTCTAGGGCCATTGGATTGAGGGATTTTTCCCTTATTATCCAAAGTGCACTTGCAGGAAGCTCTTTGCCAAGGATTGGAGGAATTTTCCCTTAGTCATGACTCATGACTGTATTCCCGGATTCCTGGTGCCAATAAAAAACAAATATGACCATCATTGCCAGTGACATGCCAACTTTAATATCTTTTTTGATCGGTGACATGCCAACCTTAATGTAAGTCTGCATTAAATAAAATTGAACTACTACCACATCAATCATTTTCGTAAAGGTACCTCCCCCTGATTCACAAAGAAGTATGTCTGCTTTGTACAAATTAGAGAGCTCCTCAAGAGGGCCGAGATTAATGCCAATGTCTTCACGAATGGCAGTGTGTGGGCAGCCCCCAGTTTCCACAGCACGTATCCTTTCCTCAGGAAGTGCTCCATGTTTTACCAAAAGAACTCACCATCCTCTTTTGTGAATATATCATTTGTCACCTGAAATAATTACGTGATACTTCTGTCATAATGCAATTATTAACAGCTCACATCAAGTTATTACAACTTCAATGGTTGTATGAATCACTCTTACATAGTTATAAATCGCTCTCACATAGGTATACAAACTCGGTAAAGCTACGTAAAACTGTGAAATGCTTTCACTAAGTGACAGCAACATTAAGTATCTATTTATGTGCACGAATGACTCTAGAAATAATTTTTTTTATAAGTAAAAAAAAAAACATTTTTAGAGGCATTTAGCTGTTTAGTTGTTTGACACGCACCACTAAAAACATAGATGAAGATCTCTTTTCTATGAGTTGTATGCCTACTAATAAATTCAAGATGTACAGCCCCAAGGCCCTTCTTATATTCTATTCTATGTGCACCAAGTTTTCCTTGCCTCAAGCAACAGAACTACACTGGCTTCAAGGTCTTTGCAAACAGCAACTGCTATGCAATGTTGTGATATTAAGTTCCAGAGAAACTTTCCACCCTCAGAAATGGTAATTAAAAATACTCTGAAGCAATTATTCAAAGTGTAAAACAGAGATATTATAGCAAAAAATCGCTTGGTCATCCTCATAAATGCCATAAGAAACATTGATTGGTAGCTTTTACACTACCATGTACAGAAGAGAGAGGACATTTTTTTCTCTCTTTCTTTCTTCATTTGGGCTCAGGATTGACTAATATTTGGTTTGGTTAAGTAAAGAGCTAAAGTTAGGCTTTAACAAGCTGTCTTTCTGTTTGAAAATTTTTAAAACAAGTTGTGCACCGTACGATGCAGGGGAAAATGTCAATTTTTAATTTTTTTAATAAGCAGATTGTGAAGTTTTATGAATGTGACATTCTAGAATTAGTAACTGTAATAAACTAGACATTGAGAAAAGAGGATCAAGCGTTATAGAGGAAAGAATACAGAGAGTCCCAGAATCTTAAATTTCCACTTTGTCTAATATTTATTGACATGATCTTTCAAATTCTTTAAAAACTTGATCAAATTCATGGTCATTTAATGCAGGATTGAATGGCTCAGCTCAACAGGAACGAAACTCCTATTTCAAAAATCACTTATGTTATAGATAGATGGCTCAAAATGAGAGCAGCAAGTATGAGTCCAAATTGGAGAAATAGAACTAGCTTTGGATGGAGGAAAAACTCAAAAAATGAAAAAAGTGAAAATCTTCAGACATTCTACTTACTGCAGCAAGACTGTACTTGTCCCGCAAAAATTGGCAGAGAGCAAGCATTAAAGTTGTTTGCCTGTATGGCATGAAACAGCATTCCATCAGCACCCATTTACTGAGTTTGATACAGGCTAACAATGCAGATGATATAAATCAACGAAATAAACGACCGAAGCTCAAAATCGTTAACAAGTGCACAAAAGCAAGCGTGAGAACACCTCGACAGAATACACTACGAAAGGGTACCAGTCGATTTTATTTTGAATCCCGCACTTCTTAACATTTGAACAACATATCAAGGAGGAATTATGAGGGACGGTAACACAACCCTTGACGGTGGCTGCTCTGTTCCAAAGCTCTACTCGCTTTAAACCCAAGCCTCCTTCCTTCTTTGGTCTACAGATTACATCCCAAACCACCTTACCCCCAGAGAATGAGTGCAAACCCATATGAATTTGAATCATCAACAAACGATCAAAAGGAGCTCTCTCTCTCTCTCTCTCTCTAACGAAGGTACACAATTTGAATTTCGATAACAATGTCAAGAAACAACACATAGAACGTCAAATGGGGATAGGAGACACCCGGTACCAACTGGGCCACCGATGCCAACGGTGAAAGCTCTTCCATTGAAATCCCTGGTGAGAAGTGGTGGAGCTCTTCTGCTAAAGTAACTCGGGGAGTATATAGGTTCATGTGAATGAGGTGCCAGTCCATTGTGACTATGGTACACCCTCCCATCAGGGCCCACCCATGACTTTGTTTTTGAATCTCCATGACTATGATCATGGTCATGATGATGTAATCAACCTAATTAAATTGGGCCGGGCTTAAAGGCCTTTAGCTGAGTTGTTTCTTTTTATTTTAAGAAATGATATCCTTACAATTAGTTCACTACTCCTTTGCTAATTATATTATGTTTGAAATTTTTTATTTTTTATCATTTTTTTAAATATTTTTTAATATCTTTAATTATTAAAAAAAAATTAAAAATATATAAATTTTATTAATAGTCACTTCTTTAACTATTAAGTAAAATAAAAAATTAATAAAAAAATCAAATAAAAAAAGTAATAAATAGATAGTAAGAGAGTAGTAATCCTATCATTTTTCTTTATTTTATTTGAATTGCTAAATTGTTGGCCCATGACCTTAGTTAGTGTTGTTTCCAGAAGATTGGCCCATGGCCTTATTTTAGTGATTGACGACTATGGGAGGTGGTAGTTTGTAGGATTATTCTGGAATTTCATATTGAACCTTGTAGTTTTCATATGGAGGCAGTATCTCGAATACCCATTATCATCTTCAAGTACAGTGATGATTATATGAGTTTATCATCTGTTTCCTTTTCATCCATTTCTATTTTTTTGTTCCATTTTTCCTAGAGTTGCCCAGCAAGTTCATAACAGATGATGATCATCAAATTCATGGGTATGATGGTCGTGGGAAGCCATTGAATATAGACTATTGTGTACGACTGTTTATGTTTACTCAGTAGTACGAGGAGGGTCGGAGAAGGCCACTGGTTGTCTTGAGAAGATGGATATCTTAAAGGAGCAGATTTACACTTGGAGAATTGTGACATGTGTGATTTGTATGAAGTGAAGAAAAGAACCATAACCAAATCCCATACACGCTCTCTTTTTCTCCCCTCTCTCTCTAGCCGAACGTCTGCTTGGTCGTGCTCTCTCTCTCTCTCCTTGAGTCGAGGCACGTCGTCGTTGGTAATCAAATCAAAGACAAGTATTGAGAAGGTTTTTAGCCAAAGAGGTTTTTAGCCAAGTATTAAGTCATTTCGTTATGACTTATTTTCTTATCACTTTTGTTTATCTTTGTTAAAATCCATAAAGCATTGAGTTTGAGATTTTGTAATAGGGAAGCTCACCGGCAGATACAGGCTTATGCTTGGGTTGATTTGGGCTTGGTTTGTTTTTTCACAAATAATCTCATCTAATTTCATTTAATTATTACAATTTTTTCAGACTCTCAAACAAAATATAAAAAATAATTCAACTTTTTCAAATTCTAAAACAAAAATTATATTAAAAAATTATATTCCAACAATATTTTATATGAACTCCGATAAGCATCCAAGACACAACCTTCGATGTTAAACACCAACTCAAAGGTAATCGTAGTGATAAGAATGACTAGTACATCCCTGGCTATTTGGGAAAGGATTGAAAACTTGTCAAAATTCACCTTCCACCAAGTTAATATATGAAATGTATCACTAGATATTTCGACATCTTCCATAAAGTAACGTTCAACCTCAGACTTACACTGCATAATATTCCTTGATGCACGGTTTTGATGATATTGTCGTTACCGCAATAAATTTGAACTTTTTGCTTGTGTGTCATCCTAGGAAGATGTTGAGCTAGTGCCACCGTTGAGCATCCTCCCCAGGGCATCATCAAACGATGGTGAGTGTTTTTCCCATCTCTCTCTCACTCACCTGGTTCTCTTTGGTTCCGTATTTCACCATGCACCTCACGGATTTCTTCTCTCACATAACATCTCCACTACCCCTCCGCCGTGCACCGTTAGTTGCTGCGAGTCCATTGGCTCGTTCTTGGGTACTTGTTGACAGCAAGCCCTAACGCTACTGCCAAAACAACCGTTGTTGTACCCACCGAATGTGAGTTTTGTGCACTTCTCTCTCGTTCTTTGTTTCCCTTCTTTAAGCGTCCCAAATTCTTATTCACAATTTATCATTTTAGATCATTTACTTCCTCGTGGTACATCGCCGCTGTCCATTGCCATTGTCAATTTTTCCTCATTGCATCGGGCACTGAAATAAGCCGTAGACAGCTTCTCCTCATCATTGAATTTTATTGAATTAAACGCACAAATTTTGGTAAGATAATTAGAGAGTTAGTATAGCCTTTGTATTATTTATTTAAAGTGATCTGTATATTGGTACCTATTGGAAGACATTGCTGACTTTGTTGTGTATTGAGAATTGTGTAATTGTGATATGTGTTCTGCATTAATCATGAAATATGTATAAAAGAGAAAATATTTCATGACATGACTAGTGTAGAGATGAACAATATTTTGACATGTTGTTTCTGAAATGTACAAAAAAGCGAATATGAAATTTAAAAATTTTGTACATGTTATATGAAGATTTCTGAACCCATTTTGATTATGTGAAAATGATATGAATATGTTCAGCATTCTGTTTAATGTGATATGCATCTGAAAATTCTTTCACATGACTTTTTTATTCTAATCTAATTATGTATCTGATTATGTTTCTATTTCTGGTTCTGATACAATGGTTATGATTTTGTTATATGATTGGTACCAACATCTCCGATATGAGTGCACTCACTTTAAAAACAAAGTAGTTTTTCTGTGTGTTCTTTCTTGTGTGTACACTCGGGGTTCCAATAATGAATAAGAGAAAGTTTCACATTCTAATACTATTTGGTTTGGCCACTGGAAATAGCACAACCCTATCACGGGGGTTAAACATAGTATATGATGTGATGATATGATATGATACGATATGATATGAAATGATATAATAAGATGAAGATGTTCAGTCATGTTATGCCAAAGGGTCTTTGAATATGACTAGTTGGTTTTTGAATATGAACAGTTTGAAATGTCGCTCTAATGTTTTGATAACATGTTTGAGATATGCATTCTGAAAATGAAATGTTTTGTTTCTGCATTCTAAATTCTGTGAAAAGGCTCATGTTTACATACTAGTATATATTCTCTACTTACTGAGTTGTTGATAACTCACCCCTTATCTCTACAATGTTTTTCAAATGATATTGACAGTTCAGTTGAGGACCAGGAATAGTGATTGTGAGCAAGACTAGCTAAAGATAGGGAGATTGAGTACCTAAGGGTACTATGATGATTAGAGAAGTTTTATTTAGTAGATGGGTTATTAATGCGAGACTCAAATGGATTCCAAAAATTCTTAGTCGATATCATAATCAATGTGTTTGGATTCTTTGGAAAGCTGCAATCCAGGATCTTACTTAAAATCAAATCGAACTTTATATTTGGAATGAGCAACGACAGTCGAATTACAACCCTATGAAAATGCCACCATGGAATTCAATCTGGGGGCAAGTCAAAAGAAATAGAGTCAGACAAAGCTACCACACAGATGGAATCACAAAGAAATTGGGGGAGGAAGTCATGGGAAATCACAAAGAAATTGGGGGAGGAAGTCATGGGAAATCACAAAGAAATTGTGAATAAGCCGTGCGTCTTGTTTTGTTTGAAGAATAAATGTTTGTGATCCTTCCTTCCTTTGGTCTGTATGCCGTGCATCTTTTTTTTTTTTTTTAAATAAAATAGTGCCATGTCATTGGGTGTGCCGGATGTACAAAATAACAGAGCTTTTGGATGGTACGACTCTTTGTAGAAAAGTTCGCTATCTTGAAGGAAGATGGGTGTAGGGACATTATTGTAATTCAAAGACCCTTAGTGGAATGAAAAAAATATCAGTCTTGTTTATTTTCACAACCATTCTTATATTATCTTATTTCATATTATCAAATAATTATAATTTTTATAAATTCTCATACAAAATAAAATAAACAATTTAAAATTTTCAAATTCTAAAATAAATATAATATTAAAAAAAAATATTTTAATAATATTTTATTCAACTCAACTCATCTCATCTCATCTACGAAAATAAACGAGACCTTCAAGTGTGTGGACAGTCCCAAATGGAAACTATACGTAGACCGACTCCTCTTCCTCTCTCCTCTTTTCATTTTCCAGCTTAGACACAAATCAATGGGCTAAAACGAAAAATAATAGCCTTTTTTTTATTTAATTCAAAGACAACTTACCATGGATTTTCTAGTTGGACCAATTAATTGATTGACTAGAAATTACAAATTAATTAACCAATAGCTGCATTTGCAAGTAGATCTTTTAGAAATTATGGTACCACAAGCTATATTTCGTATTATATATCTAATATTCAGTCATGATATAAATCCAAACATTATTACAAAATATATGCTTACAAACTTCATAAATTCCCTCACCTCATATATATATTATATATATATATATATATGTAAAAAAAGAAAGTAAAAAGCCAATTTCCTAATGTCATCATCACATGAAAGAGGTACCTAGAATATACATATCTGAATGGACAATCCGAACTCTGCTTTTTGATGCATGCACTCCAATAATGCATTCTTTTGGGAAATCACCTTCCTCTTGCAAAAAGTGCAGGCATCAAAAAACAAAAAGGCAAATGAGCAAACCAAAAAGAAAAATGATAAAGAAAAAGGTAATAAAGAATCCCATATCAGTCAAACAAATTCTTGAGTGCATTGCGCTTCCCACATGGTTCAGGCAACAGCTCCTTTTGGTTGGGGCCTTCAGGAATTTGTTGATTGGAAAGTGTGATGGGAACATTCCCTGAAATCTCACCTTGCTTTTGCATATATTCCCATTTGTCTTGGAAGAGGTAAAAGAAAGCAATGAAAGAGACCTCTGCTGTGAAAAGCACTGTCCAAATGGCTGTACTTCTTCTTGTTTTCTTAGTGTAAGCTTTTAAGCCTGTGTAGATGTTGATGATCCCACAAAGAGAAATTATCGTCCCAAGCATCCAATGCACAAAGTACCACAATCTTCTTTCTTTTTTCCCCCTGCAAAAGGAAGAAAATTGCAGATTGCACAAATATAAGTGTCTGTAGGCCTGAAAACTGAATCAACTGTGAGAAAACTGAATGAATGACCTCTTGGGCCTGAAAATTCCGATGAAGGCTTGCACCCATATGCCACAATAAAGTGCTAGACCTAGTCTTTGGTGGCTGTTGCTGAATGAATTCTCAAATTTTTTGAACGACATGACTGCTCCAGCTGTGGCAAGAAGCACTGAAAGTATCTGTTAGAAGGAGAAATATAGAATTTAGCACTTAGGGAGACAGGTTTAGAAGAAGATCAACAGAAGACTATTGATGATTATAACTAGTGGGAAAACTTCAAGATTTCCTTCTTTAATTCATCTGAATCTTCACAAACTAGGGCCTCCAGTAATTCACTGACCCATGAAAGGTGCCTAAATCATTTGATACAGCAAAGTTGGGGATATCCTATATGTGACAGTAGTAATTTGCTTGATTCTTGTAGAAACGATGATTTTATTGTTTTGGTCATGTGATGCAGCAAACATGATGTGGATATCCCACTAATGAAGGAGGAAAGAAATATGATTAAATCAATGACAAGATTTTCATAATCACTACTTCTTTTGCCATTGAAGTTATGATAATTAAAATCAGTTAAAATTAATTTAAGAACTGTTTTCAGACGGTTGGCTAAATAATGCTTTTCTCTTAAAATAATTTGTGGACCCCATCATTAAAGTTAGTAATGTATGATGATGTTGTAGACAAAGATCAAAGCTTGAATCATTACACATTGTGGCTCTGAATTTGCACTCTTTGGTACTCATGTTAATATATTGTAGAGGAAGATATGCATCGATGTAAATACACTATAATTTTCGTTTTTAGTTTTCCGATATTAATGGGCCTGTATCATGAATATTATGCAAAGAGTGATCAAGAGCTTGCCTGCAAAATAACATGGAGATAGAAAAGGATTTTATGCCGCGTGGACCGTGGTTCCTCTCTAGTACTAGACATTCTGATAGCAAGTATCGCAATAGGCATTAGGAATCCGAGTGAGAACCATAGGAGAACCCCATGAATTGTAACATCAGATGACATCTGAGGACTTGGCTGCAAAAGGTGACTAAACAACAGTTACTTCTGAATCTCTGATACTTCCTAGATGCTAAAAAGCTAAAAATAAAAAACTGATACAAGAATAAAATGGCAAACTTGGCTTGCTGGTGGTTATTGTGATCTTTCATATCACTTTTCCAGAAGATAAAGAGGAAGGAGATACAAGAGGAAAAAGGGAACTGGTTTTGTTTTAAAAATATTTTAAGGGGGATCAAACCCCCTTCCCAAAGGCCTGCTGGGGAGGGAAAAAGGAAATTGAAGAACTAGTTTACCTTGTGAAAGTAATGTGATCTAATGCTCTTGTGACTGCCATACTGATCATGATTCACTTCTTCATGGAATGAACAGCTAGCTAATGGTAGAAGAATGACATAGAATGCAGGGATAAAGAAAGGTGCTAGCTTGTGAAAGTTTTGCATTCTTTAAATCCCAGGGAAAGCAAGAATATAACCACAGATCCTAGCTGCCTCAATTACTATATATCCTAATGTTCTCTCTCTCTTTACCCCTCTCTAAAGTTTAGCTTTTCTTAATTTTCTTATGAAAGGTGGACCCTTTATGATATAGTCTCTTAGTGGCAACTAGAGATAGAGCTTTTAAACAGATTTTAAACAAAAGCTAGTCGTTTTAGCTGTTAATCCAGAATCAGCAATTCCTTATGAATATAGTTATGACATTTATAATCATGGGCAATTCAGGTGGTTGGTGTAAACGAGAAGATTAGGGTTTATACATTTAACCAAAACGACAAGTTGGGAAGGTATGAGTGATTTCAACGATGTGGGGATAACATGGTAAAGCTTTTTGGTACATGAAGGGGGGGAATGTTGGATTGCAAATAGAAAAGGGTCAAAATCCTCATGAGTCATGGATGAGGGGTTGAGATTTGAGAAGGAAGTGGATGTATAGTGCACATGGTAGCCTGCCTTACTCTACACACGCCTACATCATTTTTAAGCATCTGCTTCATGATTTTATTGTAAGAAACAAAACATCAACGGCCATTAAGGGTAGGGGTTTTTTAAGACAACATGTTGGACAGTCGATCACTAATAAATTATGAGATAAGCTTCGCTGATTATATGGATATATCCAAGATCCCCCCAAGTTCTTATTAGATCTCGAGTAGAAGAGAGATAGATACATGAAGTGGGCAGACAGTGATACATTTTTGTAAGACCCTGTTTATGTGTTTATTTCAACACAAATTCTTATACACCAACTACCGCCCACCCTGGCCTGGCATAATGAGATCTATAATGGGATGCTTTAAAGCGCACCCATGAGTAATGGACACAAATGCTCAAATCTCTTAACCCACGTGCTGCTGTTAATTCACCCTTTTTGCTTAAATCCATGACTAAATACTGCTTAATTCAAATTAATCACTGAGATATTGATTGATATTACGTGTAAGAAATAGAACTATTAGGAACAGTATAATTTAAATTCCACTTGACATATTCGGCTGGAAATATTGTTGCCATATGCACTGAGTTCTGCTGTACTCCAAGAGAGAGTTTTGGACTGAAAAGAAAGAATTAACAAGCTCGATAACTCTTAAACCAAGTTATATCAAGATAACAATTAATGAGTTTTGTGTTGGTATGTGTTCATGAGGTTTGTGAGAATTAAATTAAGTGTTGTGCCACTGACAATAGATTTTGGCATGTTGTCAATCAAATCGATACCATTGACAATGTTGGAATGGATAGATTTAGCAAGGAAGAGAGAGAAGCTTTTGAAAACAGCAGGTATTAGTAAGGGTGTACATAGCCTACTGCTATATAAATGTGTTGGAATGCAATTCTGGTTGGTGTGGAAAACCAAACCATTTTTACCCATTTACTTTTTCATGGTATCAAAGCGTTCATAGGAAAACTCCTTTGATCCTGCTTTGAATATGAAACCATCTTCCCACGCCATACCTAATGCACCCACTTCCAATACCTTCACCTTATCCATCACTTACCACATCTCCACCAAACTGATGGTTCAAACTATTTGAACGGGATTTCCCAGTTCCTTCCTATTCTCAGAAACCATGAACTGATGGGTATTGTGGATGGCATGGAGCCATGCCCATCCCAGTTTCTTAGTGATGAAACAGGAAAAAAACCACTATAATCAATCCCAATTACTTGTTGTGGCAAAAGAAAGACCAGTATCTTCTTGGCTGGTTTACCACCACTTTGTCTAAAACAATTATATCCTCGATATATGGATTGAATACCTCTAGACAAGTATGGACATCTCTAGCAGCGAGATTTGCATCACAATCTCGTTCTCGTGTGGCTTATTTAAAGCGCCAGTTGTAGTCCTTGCAGTAGGGATCTCAAATTTGTGCAAAGTATCTTAGGCATGCCAAGTCATGGGTAAACCAACTAATGGTTGTAGGCAAACCAGTAGAAGACGATGATCTCATCTCCTACATCTTAGGTGGATTATTCCAGCATACACTGCATTCATCACATCAAACAATTTTGCTACTCGTGACATTCCTATGACTTTTCAGGATTTTCAATCTGAGATTTTGAACTTTGAGACATTAATTGGCAACTAAAATCAATCTATTAGTGACTCTAGAAGCTTTGCTCTATACACTCACAAGCCAAAATCCTCAGGGACAAACCACAACAAAGGTAATTACAAGACAGATAAAAACGAGATAGCAACAACAAAAATCCATTCCAAGCTGACTTCAGTAGGGCTCCATGCCAAATTTGTGGCAAGATAGGCCATCAAGCGCAAGCCTTGGATTGCTACTAGCGCATGAACTTTGCTTACCAAGGTATACACCCACCTGCTCAACTTGCGGCAATGGCAGCTAGAGCAAACTCCACAATAGAACAACCACAAGAGAAGCCATAGTATGCTGATAGCTGCACAAATAGTCATGTGACAACAACACTTGAAAACTTATCCATCCAAGAACCCTACAAAGATGATGGGGAAATTGCTATGGGTAATGGAACAGGATTGACAATTACTACTCAAAGATCTGCAGTGCTTTTCAATTCTAGTGCTCCCTTCAAATTAAATATCATTCTTCACTATCCTTCAGCTGCTGCAAATTTACTCTCTATACAAAGATTTTGTTCAGATAACCACTACTTATTTATCTTGACAGACTCTCACTACTTTGTGAAGGACAAATGCACAAGCCAGATGCTTATTTTGCAAGGGCCAAGTAAAGATGGAATTTTATCCAATCTTTTTCTCTAATGCTATGAAGCTGCAAATCCTATCACTTGGCATTGAAGGCTTGGTCATCCAGCCACTACTGTCTTGACAAAATTAAGTCTTTAGTTCAACTTCTTGTTACTAGGTCCAATGAGCATGGCTCATCGTATGAACCATGTCAATTAGCAACGTCTAAAGCTTTACCTTTTTCAGAGTCTCATAATGTAATCTTTGAACCACTCGAAATAATACATTCAGACCTTTGGATTTCACCTATTGTCTCAAATAATGGTTACAAGTACTATGTGACTTTTATTGACAATTTCTCTCTATTCACATGAATTTATCCTTTGCAATTCAAATCTGAGACTTTTGAATGTTTTATACAGTTCAAATGCATGGTTGAGAACCTTTTGTCTAAGAAGATCGAAGCATTTCATTCGGATGGAGGTGGTGAGTTCATGTCCAATAGATCTAATCATTTCCTTGAATCAAATGGCATTATACGTAGACTGGCATTATATGTAAACTGTCATGTCCCTACACTGCCCAACAGAATGATTTAGCAGAAAGGAAGCATAGACACATAGTAGAAACTGGTCTGGCCTTGATATCTCAATCCAAGCTACCTTTAGACTACTGGGTTGATGCTTTCAGTACTGTTGTATACCTTATCAATCGATTGCCCACCATAGTATTGAAACATCAATCCTCTTACTTCAAATTACTACACAAGCAGCCAGACTATACCTCTCTTAAAGTTTTTCGGTGTCCCTTTTTTCCTCTCATTCGACACTACAATCATCATAAGTTGATGTTTAGATCCAAAAAGTGTATAATTTTAGGCTACTGTTCCAACTACATAGATATAGATGTCTTAGCCCTGCCACTCGAAGGATCATTCTTAGCAAGCATGTTATTTTTTTATGTAGGCTCATTCCCAGCTCAAGATTGGGTTCCATCTTCTACCAAGCCCTCTACAGCAGCCTCTAGTTCACCAACAGAAAACTCTTCATAGGTGGTGACTCTCAATCCATATCCTTCCCAAGAATCTACTTTGTATAGTCCTACAAAACCTAGTACCAATTCTCCTGACTCCTGCTAGTTCCAGCACTGTTGACACTAGAAATGAACTTCCTGAGTTTGACCTTCCAAATGAACCTAATGACCTTCCTATTATGGAGTCATCATCCAATGACCATAACTAGGTATCTAGTCACTACAATCATTCACAATGGTGACTCGATCACAAGATGGTATTAGAAAAGCCAAGCATTTCTCAAATTATCAATTATCTAGTTGCCCAAAATTGAATGTTAGTGAATATTTGTGATAAGATGAGAGTACCACATCATCATCCGTACTTTGAAAATATCTAATAAATTTTTTTTTTTTTTTTAATTTTAAAAACTTGAATACCAATGTAATATTGAATCCTTATTGCCGATTATTTGTTCATCCAATACACTCACTCTGATAAAAGAAACATTCTTTGTACCTATATGCACCTTAGCATATATTAAATGGAAAAAGAAAAGCCTAAGGCCCTTAAGAGAGTAAAAAATAAAAAATAAAAATAAAAAAAGGTTAAGATTTTCAGCACTTGTATTTGTTTTTAGATTTAAGTCCAATGTTGAAAGATAGGTACCTTGATTTAGACGGTCCTTAAAAGCAAAAGCGTAAAACATATTCTTGTGCTAATGCACTAAGGGATGCACTGCAAAGTCGATTAATCATTACCATTGCATTATGTTCAAATGGAAATTTTTAAAGTGGAGAGAAAGAGAGAGAGAGAGAGAGATTTGGTAAGCCGTCCATATCTGTTTGTTTGACTCAGCCCACTTTAAAAATTGTATCTAGAATGACATGTCTAACTACCTACTTGTAGTTTGTTTTCGGAAATGAATTGAGATTAAATTTAAAAATTAAATAAAATATTATTAGAATGTATTTTTTTAATATTATTTTTATTTTAAATTTTGAATTTGAAAAAATTGAATTTTTTATTTTATTTTATGTGAAAATTTAAAAAAAATTATAATAATTAAATGAGATGAATTGAAATAAGATGAATTGTAGAAACAAACGAGATAAAAACTAAAGCATTAACAATGTCAATGTAATTATTTAAGTGCATATGGTTGTGATTGGAAGACCGGACTTTGAGAAACGATTATGTTGGGTGTAAAGTTTCACAGTATTTATAAGCCCATTTGATGCCCCAACCCTATATTGGAATGTAGGTCTGCCAAAGTTGAAAGTGAAGGCAAGATATAAGGGGATATTAGGATAATGATAGGTTTATTATTTTTTTATTATTTTATAGTGTATTTAAAATTTTTATTTTTTTATTATTTTTTTAAGTATTTTTTTAACCACCTTAATCATTAAAAAAAATTAAAAAATATATAACTTTACTAATAATTACTTATTTAATTATTAAGTAATAAATAAATAATAAATAATAATAAATGAATGGTAGAAAATAATAAGCCTATCATTATCAAAGTGACGATGGAATTAGAGAGAATAGAAAGTGGCAGACAGCGGCTGAAAAGAGGGAATGAGACTAATTTGGAGGATTGCATCAATCTTCTTACATATCAATTTTCATTTTTATCGTATAGAAAGTAAGATGAGATCACGAGAACATATAAAATTATTAAAAATAATGAGTTTCGGCCTTAAAATGTTAATAAATATAGACCTTATTGCTTAACCATGTTAATTTTATTCTCTTTTAATTACATTTTTGCAATATATATCGATCCGAAGTCATGGATGAGCAGACATCCTTGACCAAAACAAAAATGCATCAACAGATTGCTTACAATTTTTTTTACTCAAAACATTTATTTACAATTTCTAGAAACAAAGATACAATGCGTAGACTATACTGTAATTAATGCAATGGCCGAGGAGTAGACCTCTTTTATTTTTACAGATGAGATGAATTAAGATTAAAATTAAAAGTTAAATAAAATATTGTTAGAATATATATTTTTAATATTATTTTTATTTTGGAGTTTGAAAAAGTTGAATCGTTTATTTTATTTTATGTTAGAATTTAAGAAAATTATAATAATTAGATAAAATGAGTTGAAATGAGTTATGAAAATAAAGAGAAGTTAATGTTATAGACTCCACAAGCTTATCATTATCCATCTCTTTTCAAAGCGCAGAAAGTGTTTAATCATAGAGGATGTTAATCTTGGACTTTAATACCTCTGCAAATGAAAATGATTTAAGCGATCGAAAGGCGAACAGTATGACAAGTTGCCTAAAGCGAGAGAGATTTTATAAGTCAGGGTCATGACAAAGAAGCTTGATGCTTGAAGAAGAAGAAGAAGAAGAAAGCACCTCCCTTCTGTGAATATTATAAATTTCATTTTTGGGCTAAAAACCTGAAGAAATGCAGCAGTTTCGAAACGGGACAATAATAGATCTGATGTCTTAACACAGTTAATACTCCTCACAAGTACCTCCAAATCTCCTACACCAAGATCCATTTCCATTTCCTTCAGCCACATAAGCCACTGACAAACAAACATATTTGCAAAGATGTAAATGATTCATATGTTTTCATGAGCATAAAAGATTATTGAAGGCCTTGGGTCCTTCAGCCACAAGATGGACAACCAGCTTATATCACCCAGAGTTGTGTCCATCAAAACAGTAACATCTGTCAAACATTGTTATATTCTGTCATATCGGTAATGTCCTACAGATGTTTTTTTTTTTTTCTATCTTTACATATACACAAGTGTGTGCATGTACCAATAGGGTTTTACTATCTTTTCACAGTACCGCTGAGCGCACACCCAAGCTTTTACCGAAGATAAAGGAACAAGAGTATCCGCATCACTTTGAGCACACATTCAACCTTCACCGAAGCGACGCCAAAAGTAAGGGTTATAGATAAAATTAGGTATCACCCTTCTTGAGAGCATCACAAACTCAAAGAGAGAAAAAGGATGACCACCATGCAACGCTCGAGCAAGTGAAACCACCGACTGCCACTTACACCACAGTTTCAAATATCATGCAAAAATTCAAATTAAGGCACAGCTTCAAATCTTTCACATGGGAAGTCGCAACTTTAAGGCTCAGCCTCAAACCAACTCACTCAAGTGTAACCATGCCCCGACAAAGCTTCAAACCTCACTCAGAATTCAAGTCTCCCCGACCCGCCTAAGAACAAGGATCAAAACCCAGAGTGCTCTCTCCTGAGTTCTTACATTGCACGGACATCAGTAGGTCCTATATTTCACAATATAAACACTTGCACAAAGCAACAATTGTAACAATTCCAACGAAGACATCAATGTCGGTTGGGCATGCCTCCAACATCAACCGGTAACCAGTGCCAAGATCTTTGGTCCGGCACATGATGCAATAAGGAAGGTCCAACCGTTGCAATTGAACATGTAGAATCATTCTTCCCATATAACCCAAAAACATTGAATAAGTTGTGAAACGAGAACACCACAAACACAGCCAGATCATTGATGTTGGTGGCCCAAAATGAAAAAACTATCAATCTCATAGAAAGTTATATCGAATATTGCAACAGGGAATTTGGTAAACTCAAAAATACTTCAAATATTTTAGTTTGTCAAGATTCTAAAATAAAACGATACCCAAAAAGAAACAATCGATCACGGGAAGGTTTCTATCAAAATGATTCAGAAAGGGACACCAGTCTAACCCTTTCAGAGCTCATTCCTCAAATGACCAAACTACATAAACAAGTTAGGCCTTTTTGCCTTGTATGTGGTCTTCAGCTTCCTGCTTGGCGGCCTGACCTTCTTAAACACCAAGGGGAACTTGATTTTAGAGTTGTGGAATTGCTTGGTACTCTCCCTCTTGCAGAGTTTCGCCGGCACAGTGGCTGTCTTGATAATTTGGATGCAAGGAAACCTGACTCTGTGTCTGGAAGCCATCTCATTGTACATCTGTTCCACAGCCCCATTTAGTGTGGTGTCACGGTATTCCTTGTACATATTGTGATAACCTGTTCGGCTTTGATACCTCAACCAAATCCCGTAGTTCTTGATCTTGGTAGGGTTCTTTTCAAAGATCTGCATAATTCCCATCATATAGAGTTATAGTCAGAAATGCAAACGATAATCAAAATCTACAATAGAATAAGCACCCACAATTTCAACCAACAAAAAGATATTCATTAGTTTATCATATGAGATGGAAACACTATATCATTCATTTCATGCTTTTTCTCCACAAATGCAAAAAAATAAAATTGAAAAAAAAAAGGGATGACAAAAGTAGGCAAGAAAATTATTAACTATATAAAGAATGAAGATGCCAATTGTTGAAATCCAGATCAAACGATGCAAATACAGAAATTTAAAGCATGACACTGAAATAACATGCAAGAGAAGCAAACCACCTACTCTTAATTCAAAAAATTTATGTAAAGAGAATCGCATACTAGAGATAGGGTGGAAAACCCAGAAGTTAAACTTCAAGTGAAATTATACCCCATACAAATTGTGCTTCAACCCTTATCAAATTTCAGACCTTATTCTTCAAGACTTTCTATTCTAGGATCCATACTTTGGACCAAACTAATCAAGGACCTCCATCACCATCTTCATCAATTTTCAAACAGTAAATCTTAAATTCCGGTCATAACAGAGAATTTCTATAGTTTCTTTCACTACCTAGGAGCCACTGACATACAGACATTTTTTTGCTTCAGATATACAAACACATAACAATGTAATAACAATAATCACACCTACAAAGTAATAGTGGCAGGAAAAACAAACATCGAATCATCACATTAATAAATTACAGATAACACCTACCATTGTTACTAAAGAAAAAGCAATGCGAACCATACTCAAAATTATATGAATGATAAACATTGCAAATCATAAGCCGAAAGAAACATTGCTGGTTCATCAGAATGCAGAGAGTTCTAAAACCAAAACAACCCAGAACATGATCCGATAACCCATAATATACCTCATTGATCGCAAGCATTTGCCCATTGCTTTTCTTGACCTTCTTCAATTTCCTCAGAAAATACCTGATCCAGACCCACCAAACAATTATTTATCAATTTTAATTAAACTAATCAAAAACATAGATATCCACTAAAACCAAAATCGACCAGAACCAAAAACATTTGCACCAATCACTCACCAGAACTTGGACTTGGCGCGAACTTCGTTTGTGGCCCAGAGTTTCATGCGGTAGATCTTTGGGTGCTCATCGGCTTCAGTCGGCAGAGCCCTCCCAACAACTTGATACTGGTGAAACTGCAAACCCAAAGGAAAACATATTCAGCACAAGCTCACAAGACAATAACACTCAGAAGACGTCCCCCATAAAAGCCCCACCGTTTAGTTTCAGAGAAAATGAGATTCACAATCTCTTCATGTGTTATTTGGTTTCAAAGAAATGAAAAGGCCAAATTAAGGGAAAAGGTTCTCAGTTTCCATTACTAGATTATCTCGGGAACCAAACAGAGCCTAAAAATAAAACTGTAAATATAATAACCACGAAAACGAAAGACGGCTTCAATAAAAACCCCCAAAGTAGAGGTTTTGTAAGAGATCTGAGATTAGGATACCCAGGCTTACCCTAAAAGTAACCATTTCCGACAAGTTGAGATCTCCGAAACAACTCCTCTGGCTCAGCCTCTCCCTCTCTCCTCTCTCTGTGGAAGAAGCGGAGAGGCAGGGTTTTCTTTGGACGATATATATGAGCCGGGACTAAGAGATGAAAAACCCTAATTTGTAGAGAAACTGTTTAAGCAACCAGCCAGTGAGAAAGTTTTTATGACAACTAATAGAATGTTTACACGTGGGACATTTTCCACGGAAAAGGCTTCTCATTTCGCATTTTGGGCTCGGTACCGAGTAGAGGACCAGGCTCGATTAATATCTGAAGAAAAAACCCATCTCTAGGCCCTATTACAAAACAATAAAAGCGATTTTTTTTTTCTAATTTTTAGTTTTTCTTTGAACCAAAATAATTTATTTTATTGAAATTCTTCAAATTTGATTAGAAAAAAAGATAAAGAAAAATGAAAGAAAATCACTTTTGTTTGTGGTTTTAAAAAATAGTTGTAAATAGAATTAAAGTAGTGTGATAAAAATAAAAATAAAGCATCTCGATCTTCTTTTATCTTAAAAAATTCATGATAATAATTCTCAATATTAGAGAATTAAAGCTTCAAAAATAATTGTAGTTCAGGATTTAATGAGATTCTACGACTCTAATTTCGATTCTATAATAATCAGAATTTTACGAAATTTTAGATTTTGATCTTTAAACATTTTGTAAGTGGATGATATGTAGTATAAATGCTTTCAAATAGAAATAGTTTTTTGGTAAAATGATATGGTTTTGAGTTATTTGGATTTTGGACTCTTAAGAAATTTGTCTCTCAACATAACTCATAATTTTTTTTTTTTTTTATTTCTATGTTCTCCCTCAACTCTTGCCTCTTTGTAAAGTAGAATATCGGAAAACCCTTTTTTTTTTTTTTTTTGGATAATTAAAATTGTTGTATCTTTTACCATTGAGCCATTGTATCAACTTGTTAATTATGAGTTATGTCGGGGAGATCTAAGAAATTTACATCAACCCCTAGTTTTTTTTTTTTTTTTTTATAATAACTTTCTTAGTAGAAATCTAGGCAATGCCAACATACACAAGTCATATACAAAAGAATCAACTCCCAAATTAATGAAACGAGACTTAAATCGGATAGCCAATTAATCTAAAAAAATCTAAAATTTTATCTCACTGAAAAGTTGTAGAACAAACAAGAGGGTGGGGGGATCTGAGAGATCAACAACAAAAATCATGTCAATGGGCTATAACCGTAGGCATCTTGTATTATTTCTGTTGAGAGTACACATTGTTTTTTGTGATTTTCAAATGGGGTAGAAGAAGATGTCATTCGTTTGATTTTCAAATGGACCAAAAAACCATTAAAGACTAATAGAAATACGTAAACTTTCTCAGAAATGATAGAAAAATGCAAACTTTCCGAGTTTCTCATTTTCTGTGTTCGGTCTGAAACGCCTCCTCCCAAACATCCAACCCAAGACGAACAATTTTACTAGAGATTTCCTCACTTAGCTTAGAGCTGAAAACATAACGAGAAAGAGAAGAAAATAGATGAAATTTCATGGAGAAAAAAGTGGGAGAGCAAATAAAGGAAAATGCTTACTCTGGATTTTTGCGAAATCGTCGGCAACGGTGGAGGATGCGATGAGCTTTCATGGTGGGGAAGGGGAGAGAGAGAGAGAGAGAGAGAGAGAGAGAGAGAGGAAAAAAATTTGAGCTTGAAGACATAGACGGCGGCGACTCACAAAGAGAAGAGAGTTTCGGTGTGGAAAGGGAAGAATGGGAAGGAGAGAGAAAGAAAGTAGGAAAAAAAAATGGTTTGCAATTGTCAACGTGTCCTCTCTTCAAGCTATGAAGTAAGAGAAATGTTTGGGATACCCATTTTGGATCCGAGCATTTCTACCGACTAATTTTTTAATGATGTGTAATTTTTTTAAAAAAAATGTTTTGAAGTTTTGTAGGAAATTACATTCTATTCCAACGTTTTGAAGTTTCATATATATATATACTAGCGGTTGGGCAATGTGCGAGGCACATTTGGCCAGTTGAAAAATAACTTATTTTGTAAAATATAAATATGTTTTGGTTTAAAAAAAAACGTAATCATAAGTAAAATAAGTAGTATATACAGAATTTTTTATGAACTCAATTTCTGCACTTAACAAGTGAAAAGAGATGTGGAGAATTTTTGTAATAGTGATAGTACTTCACTGCATAAATCGAAGCAATCCAACCGAAGAAAAAAAAAATGAGAAGTGGTAAAATGAAGGGTTGGATTTAAATCTTAAAAATTTTAATGTACCAGCAGCAACCTCGTACTTCAAAAAACAAATCATGTAGACATCATATCCTTAGATATGATTTGGATCGATGTATTAATAGTAGTGACATGGTTTGTGAATAGTAATATATAAAATTATTTGGATTAAGATGTTTTATTTGATTTTAGAAAATGAGAGAAAAAAAGTTAAAATAAAAATATTATAAAAGTTAAAATATTATTGGAAAATAATTTTTTAATGTAGTTTTTGTTTTAAAATTTAAAAAATTTATATTTAAGAAAATTGTAATGATTAGATTAACAAATTAAAAAATATTTTATATTTAAATAATATTTTAAAAAATATATAAAAGTTTCTGAAAACTTAAGAATCTATTAATCTTTTCCTCGAACTCAATAATTTTGTTTGGGAAGAGATAGATTGTCAATTCCCTCCTGACCCAATGATGTTGTAAATTTTTGATTTTTTTAAAAATGTTTATGATGATTAAAAAAATACATGAAGAAAAGAAAAGAAAAATAAAAAAAGGAAATACATATTCATGACATATTTTCAGGTTACTTTTTTATTAGTTATAGCAGTTCTCTTTAGTTAATTAAGAATATTATCATATTTAAATTATGTTAAAACTCTAATTATTTATATAGTTATCATTTTTTAAAAATATTTAACAAAATTTCATTATTTATTTAATGATAAAATATTAGTATTTTATAAATGGCTTGGTTATTATGAAATTAGTAGTACTTGTGTAAAATCCTGTATGTCGTAAGATTTTATAATTGATAAAAAAAAGTACATTTGCCACATCTGTCAAATTGAAGAAAAAAATAAATGTAATTTCAAATATTAAAATAGTCTAATGTATAAGATTAAAATTATTATTTATTTATGTTCATAATTTATTATGAAATTTAAATTATATTAAAAATTCAAATTAATTAGATAGTTTTTTTCTCTTAAAAATGTATAGTAAAATTTCATCATTTATTTAATGATAAAAAATTAGTATTTTATAAATTAAAGTTAATTTTTAGTGTATGATATAATAAACAGTAATAGGATATGCGAAAAAAATATGTGAAAAAAAAAACTTCTTTATTGATCATTTAAAACTCAAAAATCAATATTTTTTCCACTTTTTCTTTCTTCCTCTCTCTTATTCCCTACGCACGATTGAGGTATTACGTCGCACATTGATAGTCACATGAAATTAAAAAAAAAAAAAAAAAAACTTTATTGTTCATCATACTGTAGATGAACAGTAATAAAATATATAAAAAAAGGCTGATTTAGATTTACTGCTCACGATGAACAGTAATGAATGCTCTTTTAAGTAATATAGGCAGATATATTTATATATAAGTCTTCAATTAAGAGGAAAAATAAAAGAACAGATGGGTTTTAAGCTATTTCATTTCTATTTCCTTTTTCTCAGTTGTCCACCAACAAAATAGAAAGATCAACGAATATTTTGTCAATGGGCTCTCTACTCTGTACATACCGTTCAAAGTTATCATTTGCGTATTTTCTTTTAAATATATATATATATATATATATAGTGGTGATAAACGTGCAAAGCACGTTTGCCATATCTATCAAATTAAAGAAAAAAATAAAATATAACTTTGAATATTAAAATAATCTAATGTATAAAAATAAAATTATTATTTATTTATGTTCATCATTTATTATGAAATTTAAATTATATTAAAAATTTAAATTAATTAGATAATTTTTTTTCTTAAAAATGTACAGTAAAATTTTATTATTTATTTAATGATAAAAAATTAGTATTTTAATTATCTATTTTATGTTATTTTAAATCAATATTTAAACTTCTATCGTTAGATTAAATTTGAAAATTAAATATGAAGAGTTGTAATTTAAAACCTATAAACTAATATTTTTCCCCACCTTTCATTTCTCCCTCTCTCTCATTCCCCACGCACGATTGTGGTATTACGTCGCACATTAACATTCACACGGACGAACCTAAAAAGAAACAAAAAAACAAAACAAACGTTAAAAAAAAAAACCTCTTTACTGTTCAGTAATGAACAGTATAGGAATATGCGAAAAAAAAAAACCACACAGCCTCTTTACTGTTCATTACTGTTGATTAACAGTAATATGATAGTCTCTTTTAAGATATAGACAGATATATATATATAAATTGAAGTTAATTTTAAGTGTATGATAGAATATTTATATTTTAATTATATATTTTATATTAGTTTAAATCAATATTTAAACTTCTATCGTTCGATTAAATCTGAAAATTAAAAATGATATGTCACTTTTAGTATTACTCTATAAAAGTCTAAATAACTTAAATAAAAATCTAAAAAATACTTATCACACAAATTTGATCCAATCAATTCAATTATATATACTTGCTTTTACAAATTCTAATACAATCACTAAAAATTCAAGAATTATAAATAAGAATTACATAACAATCCGACTATAAAGCAAGCATTTGACAGAAGTAATAATTTATTTTACTCTTTAGATGAATACAAAAAAAAAAAGTCTATTTAAAGAGAAAGAGGTAATATAAACACTTACGGAAAAAAACATGCGAAAAAAAAAAAAAACTTTACACTGTTCATTACTGTTGATGAAAGGTAACGAAGGTAATATAAACAATTGCAAAAAAAAACCTCTACACTGTTCATTACTGTTGATGAACAGTGACATCAACAGTAATAAACAGTACATGCATAGCCACTTTTAAGTATAGGCGCCTCTTGAGGCGCAGAAATATATATGTGAACTAAACAGCAATGCATTCACCCAACTATTGCTTCTACAAAAGCTGTTGTTGTATACGAAACGTATGAATTCAAAATCATTTAGAGTTTGCGTCTAGAATAAGAATGACATACATGTAATGTGGATCTTATAAGATGTATGAAACCACATCATATATTTATTTTTTTCTCACTTTATGTCTTACGAGTAATGCTAGATGAGCAACACTACACCCACCGAAAATTTGTCCCGAATGTGTGTCTCGAAAAGTACATTTCATCTTTTTATTTTTCTTTTCTTTTTTTCATGTATTTTTTTAATCATCGTAAACATTTTTAAAAAAATAAAAAATTCACAACATCATTAAAAAACACTTCCATAATCACTAAAAAAAAAAAAAAAAAGTTTCGGGACACACTTTCGGGACCTTAAGCATTTCTGATTTAGTCTTAAGATGTGCAAATCGTGCGCTCTTCTTTTAAAAAAAAGTGGAGTCCACTATTAAAAAATAATTTTTTTCATATAAATTCTAGATTTATTTGTTTTTTTCAAAAAGAATATGCGAGACTTACATAATTTAAGACTATAAATATCATGGTCAAAATTTAGGGAAATCAAATTCGAAATGTACTACTTTGATGAACAATGACAGCGGGCAACAATCTTTCCCATAAAATCTTGGGAAACAAAGACCAACTCCCATCTATATTTTTTGTAACCCCTCAACACGTAACTTCCAAATTTGACTCAAAATTAGCTGTTAAAAGGAGAAGCTGAGCTCTACCCATTACCCTACATTAGCCTTTGCTTATAAATGTTGAGCATTTCTCACAAATTGTCCATTAGAAGTGCCAACCTACACCAGCCTATTATTCAGGCGAGGGGCCCTAAGATTCATTCGTCCCTGTATGCTATATTTTCTATCTTTCTTTCCATTTTGACGGCATTTTCATGAAATCGAGTCACTCATTTTCACCACATTTTTTAAGAATAGGACAATACTCTAATTTACAAACAAACTCTTACTTTTTATACATAAATATCTTTGATAAATGTTTTGATCACAAAAATATTTCACAAAAAAAAAAAAAAAAAAAAAAAAAACACAACATATGAAGATTTCACATTTTCATGCATACTTCCCAAGTAGCGTGGGCCTCATGAAATTCCGAAACTCTTTTTACCTTAGATCTTAAAAATCATGTGGTGTGCGTCTCTTTGAATCCAAAACGCTATCGTGCCTCTCTTCATGATTGCTCTTCTTTGGGAACCTAAAGGTCCTCTTGTATGTGTGCCAAATGGCACCAACTGAATTTCTCTTATGCAATCTACTGAATATTTTTGAAAAATTCTATACACCATACTATCATCTCATTTTCATCCCACTAAGTATGATGTGGCACATTTATTACTATTAAATGATCATTTATTGCATGTTTTTTATCATCTAATGGTGATGAATGTGCCACATACTACTTAATATAATTAAAATAGAATGAGATTGTAGTATCTAGCATTACTCATATTTTTCTCTTGGAAACCCTAGAGTCTCATTTACCTATGGCGCCATCCCTATGCTAACCAAACCCAAATGAACTTTCATCATGCCATGTGTCCTTCTCTCCTAGTTGGCCGAAAACCCTATGGGCTTAAAGCTTAATGGGCTTGGGCAATCATCCATAAAAAGAAGTAACAAGCCTTTATCCATACAAACTTAACTAACGGGCCTTGAGTTCAATGTTTCCTCCAAATTACTCAAGCCAAAGGATGACTTAGTAAACCTTTAACTAGCTAAAAATCAAGGTGTCAAGAGTCTTCGACGGCTTGCACCTTGGTAGTGCTTGGTACATAATCGATGAGCCTTGACACTGGTTGACCACAAGCAACCTCAAAATGAGACAGTTTTTGTAACAGCCCGCTAGAAATGCATTGGTGGAATTTCTATTGACTTTAGGAATCTCGTGAAAACCCCATAAGTTTTTACGAATCGACCAATCGCATAGGTTTTAGTTTGTCAACATAGTCAGTGTTATCACTCACTATGGTGCTAGTAATATGAGTTTAATTATTTGAGGTAGTTAGAAGTGTCAGAATGCATTATGGTCTATGCCATTAGACTCAGAGGATTATTTAGGATTTTATGGCGCAATAACTTATTTTCATAATTCCGGACGAAACGTCTGTTGAAAATTGTGAAATTATTTTTAGGGGCACTTCGGGGTTGAATTTCATTAAACGATTTTCACTATAAGTTAATATGAATATTTAGAATTTTTTAGTACTAAGTTTATTATGTATTGCTTTGGAGTGAATAGTAACCTCGATAAGCGCACCCATTGCAGTGTTTTCAAAATCACAGTGTGGAATGTCCAAATTAGGTTAGAGAAGTTTTATTTGGACACTTGGCAAGATCTTACCCACACTTAGTGAATGGTATTAGACATTTGGCACAAAGAAGAACCATTAGATAGATTTGTGAAGAAATCAAGGTGTGAGATCATGCCACCTAAGCAAAGTTGTGTTTTATCTGTTCAACCAAATTGTGCCAGACCAAAGAGGGTTTCAACCCTAGCAAAACCCTAAATGATTGGAATCCAATTGAAACCCCAAAAGTTTGGTTGAAACCAAAACCCTAAATGGTTTTCCCAAACCCTAAAGTTGGCCTCCAAACCCATTTTAATCCGATTTCTAGCATTGTTTTTAATCACTTGATTAAATCACTTCCACATGCTATTAATTAATCAAATCTTTGTTATGACATCATTATTCAACCTTTTAAACCTTGGGAATTTGATTAGGCCAAGAAAAAAAATTGATTTTGGGCTTGATAGCATCTCAAACCCTAACCAAACCCCCTTTAAACCCCAAATTGAAGCCCACTTGGTGGGGCCCACCAAGGCCCACGAAATTGGCCACCTTGGCAAAGCTTCTTGGAGAAGTTTCCTCCCCCCACATGGCAGACCATCCACTGCCATTGGCTGCACCCAATAGTGCCTTGATGTGAAGGAGAAATCCACTCCATCAACCTCCATCTTTCACAGCTGCTACAGGCAGTCTCTGCCCCTCTCTATTCTCCACTTTATGTCACATAGCCACCTCCAATCAAGGGTCATTCAAGCCCATAACTTCCTCCTCCAGAAGTCTAAAGTCGCGCAAGACACACATCTCTCCATTTTACCACTTCTTTCCCCCGTTCTTAGAGAGAAACCCAAAAGAGCTCTCTCAGGCAGATTTCTGGGTCTTTTTGTATGGCTATTTGTGATCCCTTGTAAGTATTATCTCATGATGAATCCTTATATAAGTTGTTCGTCTTTGAGTCTAGTTTCCGTGGATATCTTATTAGTCTCATTCCATTCTGATTTGATCGGTCAAAAGTATTTTTAACCATGGAAAGGTCATTCTGGGCGTGAAACTGAAGAGTATGTTATGTTTTGGAAGTTTTGACCAAGCTAATGGACATATCTTGGTCCGACAATTTTATGGAGTGTTGTTAACATGTGTTTATGAATGTTCATTGAGGTTTTGTTGCTTGAATAAAGCTTTTGATGATAGCTTTTCTTAGAGTTAGAAACTTGAAAACTGGAAGTGGAAAAACAGTTTCTGTTTTGTGAAAGTTTGAATATTTCGTGGTTTAATCTTATTCCAAAGGCTTTGATATTTTTATATGATGATCCTAAGCCTCTTATATACATGTTAGGATGTTATTTCGAAGATATTTAGTATTAGTTTTAAAGATATGATTTTCTATGCAAGAGGATTTCGGTTAGGCCTAAACTTTGATGTTTTTGAGTTAGATCCATGTTTTATTAAATTTTAGCCATATGATTTTAAGTTTGATGGTTGGATCTTCTTTAGGACACATTTTTAAACCATGTGATATGTTAGTTTGAAGATCACATGTCTTTAAGCCATGGATCAAGAGATTGATCATAGTTAGTTGGGAAAAAACAGTTTCTATTTTGGACTAAGTTTAAAACCAAAAACTCCAAGTGTTGTTTTGTGTTTTTTGGTGAGTTTTGTTTGATGTTTTAAAGCATGCTTGATCTTAGGATGATATTATGAATATGTTAGAAGTAAGATTTGATTTTTTGGAATTTTTGGAGATGTTTTTATTAATGTCAAAACTTGTAATTTAAGGTTTACTTTTGTTAAAAAGTTTGGGTCTTTTTACAAAAAGTTTGGTGTTGATAATTAGCTTTTTCTTAATGGATATTTTTAAGGGTGTTTTTAAACTTAGGATAGGAAGATCTTTGTTACAAGATTTTGGTTTATTCATGAGTTTTAAAACTTGAAAGAACTGCAACCAAAATCAAGACAAATGGTCTATGTAGGTTTCGGCCATAGTGAGTTTTTCATAGTTGTGATTGGTCTTAATTTTTCTGAGTTGATATTTGAGTTTGAGACAAAATTTACTTGAGGAATGTAAATTTTGGTAATTTTTGGAATTAGGATATCAAATCCTTAAGTTAGGGGTAAAATGGTCATTTGCCCACATGTAGAGGGTAAAATAGTAATTTTACTCTAAGTTGTCTCTTTTCACATTTCTAATTGTTAGTAATTAATTTCTAACTTTTAGAATAACATTTTTCAGTTCCTCGTGTTTCGCGCTTTATTCAAATAAAATGCGACGATCGAGGTAAGTTAGCTTTTAACTTACTATCAATTTAATGTGTATGAGTGATAAGTAAGGGAACTAAATTGTATGTATGCATGTTATCATATGTGTCATGCCAAGTCATTACATATTTATCTGTTACATAGAATTTATTTTGTCATGAATTATTCATCTGTTATAAAAGATATTCTGTCACGTATTCCTATACATTGCAAGCATGTCATGTTAAGTTAAGTATGTCATCTGTTACATGTATTTCATGTCATGTAAGATTCACTGTCACATGTTACACCATGTTATGAAATGTTGTCTGTTATATGGTATGCCATGTTACGAAATGTTGCATGTTACATGTATGCCATGTTATGAAATATATTATGTTACATTTATGTCTTGAAGTATGTCATGTCTGTCATCTTATGTTCATGTCATGTTATGCTACGTCAGGAATTTTGTCTTTTATGTCACGATAATGTTACGTCACGTTACGAAATGTCATGTATGCCAGTTAAGTTATTCATGTCAATCACGACCCTAAGCGCTAAGATGTGGCAATATCCTAGTGGAACTCCTTTGTTCACGCTGGAGTGTCTAAATAGGTGTGAAATTCTCTGGGTTGACGAAGTACAGTCAACAGGTTGCAAATGGGGCCTAATTAGCTGGTCACCGGAGCGCGCCAGGCACTAACGCCGATGGTGCCACACATTACGTTACGTGTGTCCACAACAAGTGTGGCACAAACAAATAAGTCATGGGGCCACAACAACTGTGGAGCATACACTACGTGAGACACAGCAATTGTGACACGTAGAATACGTGGGGCCACAACAACTGTGGAGTACGTATTAACGCACTCACAGCTGGTATAGAAATATGTGATGTGATGCGATAATCGGCAGGGACACACGGCTCAAGGGGACCTGTGTAGCACCCATATGGTCACTTTAATGATTAAGTCTATTGAATAAGATTTCAAGTTCATGTATAATTATAAATTTTTATGTGAAATTTTATATATAACATATATATTCATATATGAAATAATTTCTTATTATAATTTATAAATTATTACATAAAATGTTAATACTAAATCACTAAAAGTTTATAACTAATACTAATATATAACTTATAACTATACCAATAGTCTAATATTAATACTATTATATAGTCTAATATCTTAATAAAAGTATAAAACAGTTTTTTTAAAATTAATTTTTTTTTATAAACAAATTTTTAATGACAAATTGGGAAATTTATATTTTAAAAAAATCAGAAAACCGGACCGGACCGGAAACCTGTAAAACCGGAAGTACCGGTTTAGGAGGGTAACCGGTGCGTAATCGGTTTTGAAAAATACAAAACCGGTACATACCAGTTCAGTCCTAGATTTTATCCAAAACCGGACCGGACCGGACCGGTCACACCCCTAATTGTGATCTTAGTTGTTTAGTATGTCGTTAAGTATGGAGTATGTTTTAAGTATTTGAGATATTTTAGTTTGGTGCATAGTATTGCTAAAGAAAAAAATTATCCGCTGCGAATATTGCATAATGCTAGATGCACGTTAGGAATATTGCATCTTATATGTCATGAACGGGGGCAGGTAACCTTTTGTTGCATGTCTCGACACTTCAAATGTCCGTCCAATCCCAAGCGGAATTTGAGGGCGTCACAGTTTTGTGGAGGAATGTACTTAGGTATTGTAACTCCACTTAGCAAGGTGTAACCATCGACTCCAATCCTTCGGCCTATGCCCAAGAAGCTGCGAATGTTATGTTCAACCCCCTTGTTCACCGCCTCAGATTGTCTATCAAATTGTGGATGATAAGATGAACCCATTGCTAACTTTGTGCCCTTTAGTTTGAACAACTCCTGCCAAAATAAACTAGTAAAAATTGGATCTTTGTCACTTACTATCACCTGTGGCATCCCAAGGAGTTTAAAGATTGCATTGATAAATTGACAAGCGGTAGTTGATGCAGTTTAAGGGTGCGCCAGAGAAAGGAAATGGGCATACTTTGACAATCGATCCACAATAACCATTACTACGTTATACCTCTTACTCTTGGGTAAGCCCTCAATAAAATTTATACTAATTTTAATCCAGATTTTTGTAGGTATGGAAAGTGGTTGAAGCAGCCCTGCGGGGTGAACATTCTCAATTTTGTTTCTTTGGCAATCCTCACATTCTCGCACATGCTAGAAAAATTCTCTTTTCAGTCTAGATAAAGTTTTATGCTACCCTGCATGGCCACCCTCGGTCCCATTATGAAAGTGGTACAATATTTGTTGTTCTAGTCTCTTCTGGTTCCCCAAGTGAACTCTTGTATAGAATAATGTCATTCCAATTACGATAGCGAGAGTTGCTTAACTGACTAACTTCTGGCCATTGGATTTTTGGTTCTAAGAGAGCCATGATACTGCCTAAATTTGTCTACTCGTGTACTCTGGACAAGGAATCAGCTGCCCCTTTGGTTTTTTTAATCTTGTATTCTACAACCATCGCATACCCCAAAAGCTTCAAGATCCACCTCTGTTGAGCTAAGGTGCCTACTCTTTGCTCCAGCAGGTACTTCAAACTCCTTTATACATACTTTAAACGTCTATCCAATCAGATATGACCTCCATTTTTTGACTAAAATCACTAATGCTAACAGTCTTTTTCATATGTAGATAAATGGAGGTTTCTCCCCTTGAGAGCCTGACTCATGAAGGTTATAGGTCTACCCTCTTGCATAAGGACAACCCCTATACTAGTATCAAATGCATCACATTCAATCACAAAAGGTTTGGTGAAATTGTGTAATGCCAAGATGGGAGGGTTGGTCATGGCTTCTTTTAGGGTTTGGAAGGCAAGAGTAGTCGCGTCTGTCCAAGTGATGGAGTCTTTTTTGTAGTGAGAGGGGCTGCAATGTTTGTTTCCATAATTTTTTAAGAATTTTGTATAATAACAAGTGAGGCCTAGAAATCCTCTTAAGTGATTTTAAAGTTTTGGGTAGGGGCCACTACACCATAAACTCAAATCTTTTTAGGGTTTGCTCTTACTCCCTTGTTAGAAATGAGATGTCCTAGATAATCAATTTCTTGAAAGCCAAATTTACATTTAGAAGACTTCACAAACAATTGATGATCCCTTGGGACTTGGAGGGTTTGTTTTAAATGTTCAAAAGGCTCGGTAAAGGACTTTCTCTTAATCCTGATGTTTCATTTCTAATGAGTTCAAACGCATGCTGCATAACAGAATGGTACGACACAGATGGACCACCTAACAAATAAGGAGTTGAACAAAAGGAGAATGCTTACATATGCATGGATTAAACACAGACAAAGGCTAAAAATATATACTGTCTGAGCAGTGCTACAGCCATAAAAACATTTTACAAAAATAAATTTAGAAACTGACGTGACTCCATGTAATACATTAGATCTACTTTACAATAAAAGTAACTTAACAATCTAACAAGCTACATCAAGTTACGTCAGTTTGTGAGTTTTAATTTTATGAAATCCCTTTATGACTAAAGTATTTTTTATTCAGTTTTATCTAAACAGTAATGAAAAGTAACTTTTTCTGCCCGGGTTCAATCCGTGCAACCTTTCAATCAAACAGTACAAAAACTGAACGAGCAGGATGTGCAACAACATAAAAATCAAAATGTATAGTCTCAGAGAATCATAATTCCAAGGAAGCCTGATAGAAGAGGTTTGAACTGGAAATTAAACTTTGTCAAATCTCATAGTGCAGAACAACAATAATATCTTTTAAAAATTGGGATTACTGTTCAAGGTCAGGCCATTCAGTTGGAAACCATAAGCTAGTGCTGAAACAAAGGCTGCTGTGACTGGATAAGAACAGCAAGCTTACAGCCTTCTCCCTCTTCTACCACCTTTTCTACGAGTGCTGTCACTAGGAATTGGAGTGACATCCTCTGAAACACAAGTTAAAAATTAAATCATAAAAAAACCAGAACATGAACTTCAAAACAGAGTAAACCTCAAAATGCAATCAATAATAGACAGCACTACTAATGCCAAAAAGACCAATTACGAAAACAACTTAATATCAAACCTAATTATTTAAAGGAAAAAAAAAATTGTAGTTCCAATATCAGCTCAAGCTCGAACATGTTAATTTAGATGCCTGATCAAAGCATGTTTCCTTCATAAAAAATCTCAAGCCTAATTTTAAGCTTCATTTAGTAAACAGGCCAGCTTGATTAAGACAAAGCTCAGCTCGTTTGTGCTTGCAACCAAAACTCACAACTAGTTCACAAACAAGTCATAAACAACCTTGACACCACATCGAGTAATATTTCACATTAAAACACATCAATTTATTCTTTAACCTATAAACAAATTCTCATTCTCACAAGTGGCTTCAACTATTAATGTGGGATTTTGATACATTTTAACATAAAAACCAAAAAAGGAGGTTTATAAAGACTTTCTTACTCTAACTAGTTGCCTTGTCCATCGCTACTATATCCAGAAATTATATTTTTTTGAAGAGAAGTGCTACAGACACAAATGAATTACACAAAAATAAACTCACAAACTAATGTTGTTTCATGTGATCAATTAGATCTACTTTACGATAAAAATAACTTTACAATCTGATGTATCGCATCAAGCCACGTCACTTTGTAGGATAGCTTTTGTGTAATCCCTTTGTGGCTAAAGTATTTCTCTTTTTCGAATTTCATAAGGTAACAAACTCAGGATCTAAAGACCTCTTGCTATAAATCTGAACATGGACCAACATCAGAAATAAAGAACATGTCCCCTGCACTTTTGGGCACAGGCCCATGTCATGGTAAGGCCTTTGTGATTTATGTGGTTATTATAGTTCAAACCAAATTCATAAAAGTTGTACGATAATGAGCTCAACAAGCACGATGTTAAAGCTCAAAACAAGCTTGATTTGTGCTCATACAATTTTATCATGTCAAGCTTAAGGCAATGCAAAACTAGGCTCGGCTCAGCACATCGGCATGTTTGGAACACACGCAGCAACAACCAAGTGGGTACAAATTACTATTAAACGAACCATCTAGATTGCTTTCTGTTTTTCTAAATTCATGGGTAGAAAACATAACAAAATAGTGAAAAGGTGCACAATTTAACAATAGTTTCCGCCGTTTTGTGTTACATTATAACAATTATAGAGAAATCAATTGATTAGGTTGGTTGCCAATTTAAAGTAGTGAAAACTGTCTTTGAGGATAGAAGAGCCTTACCTATTCGACCAATTTTCATTCCAGAACGAGCAAGTGCACGGAGAGCAGACTGAGCCCCAGGGCCAGGAGTTTTTGTCTTGTTCCCACCAGTGGCACGGAGCTTGATATGCAGAGCAGTTATTCCAAGTTCCTAGTTATAAAAACTGAAATTGAGTAAACAGTACTCATTCATAAACATGATGAAAATGACTACAAAGGCCAAGACAGGACACAAAATGTTCAAATGAGTCATGCAGCAAATAAGTTTTGAGTATTCAAATCAAACTGAAAAGGCAAAATTTGACCATAATAAATAAATAAAGCAATTTAAAAGATGTATCAAGAGAACTGAACACTCAGATTGAGAGGACTATATAAAAAGCAGACAAAGACCTTGCATCTCTGAGCAACATCCTGCGCTGCAAGCATGGCAGCATATGGTGAAGACTCGTCTCTGTCAGCCTTCACCTTCATCCCACCTATAATTCGAAAGGCAGATTACATAAAAACGCACACATCATACTTGCTTATCAAAAAATAAATAAAACGCACACATCAGTCTTTCTATCTACAGTAAGTAATTGATTAAACATTCAGTCACCTAGGTTCTGTTACAGGAATGAAGGTGCTGAGATTCTCTTTTAACATGTGAACACAAAATAGTGAGTAACAGAGAAAAACTCAATTGTTTTTTTGATAGGTAGAAGAATTCAACTGTTATGAAGTAGAGCGCCAAAATTAGGAATTAGCTTAGACTTCAAGTTCAGAAACTTGTTCATGTATACATTAACAGTTCAAAGTCTTAAAATAACAATTATTTTTACACAATATGCAGAAAGTCTGTAGATAAATGCATGATATATAAAAAGAATCCAAGTTCCACCAGCCATAAACCAATATGCTTGCTTAATGTTTTTTAGAAGGTACAATAAATACAATTAACAGATTCAATCAATACAATGAGATGTACCCTTGGGTTTAAATTTTTTTAATAAAATAATGGATCCAATATAAAAACTATAAAACAGATGGTGATGTACACAATATCTAGCAACAAGAAGAAATTAAAATACTTACCAGTAATGCGAACAAGTGTTTCTCTACCTGACAGATCAGTCACGTGCTGAGGATCAACCAGGAAAGTTTACTTCAGCCAGAGTTAGGGAGACAATAAATTCAAAAGCACCAAGTACACATGCTATGCTTACAAGGAATGTGTCATTAAATGACGCATAAATGTGGGCAACACCAAAAACTTGTTCTCCTTCTCTTACAGCGGGTCCAAGGGTCACATTTTCTTCCTTCGGCTCCCTAGTCTTCTTCCTCGACTAGTACCCATCATCACAAAACATATAGTGCCATGCAGAGTCAGAAATCAAGCAATCTTGCGAGCCTAATGATAAGTTTTATTCATCTATTCCACATAATTATGTTTCATAGAAATTTTGATGCTCAAGCACTGGGTCACAGCATGGGGCTACAAACAGACAGCCAATCCAATTAAGTTGAGTTTTAAATTGAATATTGGATAGAGTGACAAGCTTGAACCTATTCAAAACTTCAAGAAAATTGAGACAGGAAAATGGCTGTTGAACATAATAGCAAAAAAAGCTTCAATTGCACTAATTGATCCTTTTTGACCCAACAAAAGGGTAAAACCTTTGCATAAAGAAGCAGGTAACGATAATTTCGATATCATTGTTAGCAACCAAACTACACATACAAAAACTCACCAAAAATAAAACAATTACATGCACAACATACTGGACAATGCAATCCAACAACCACCCAATAAATATACCCTCAAAGGCAACGTAAAACAAGTATTTCCAATTTTCACTACCAACATTAATAAACGTAGTAGAGGAGATTTTAGGAATTGCAAAAACCACAACTACTTTTGATAACCATACCTGACATGCTCGAAGCAAGTCTATTAAAGTAACCCAGATAAATAGTAAACTTTCAGTTTGTAAACAAAGGTAAATTTATTAGGAAAATAATAGAAATAATCCACAAACATTTAAGGAATAATTAATTAGACAAACGTCCTCAGAATTTTATCATATAGGAAGTAAAGCCAAATCTTATGTAAAGGCATTTACATTATTGCATTGATTCACTTTCAGAGAGAGAGGGGGTAATATTTCGATGTTCAAATCACATTAGGGCGACAAACAGATTCAAACCCTCTTTAGATACTTTATTATATTATCGAACACAACAAAAATAAGCTATACAATTAAACCCTAGTAGGGCTGATCATAACAATAAATTCATATAGATTATGATCAAATTTCAGTTTCTTAAAATCATTGAAAATTCTACCAATAGTCCAGCTGATATGCAAATCAAGTTCCTAATCTAGGCAAAGAAACAACTATAGCTGTTTTCCTGAAAAAAAAAAAACAAACGAGATTCTAGATCTGAAATGAACCATCACTAAAGAGAAGGATCGCTCGGGAAGCAAACGACTCCTAATCGAACACGATATGCCGGAGCAGGGATTGCAATCGAGACTAGCTTACCATGGCTTGGACGTGATGAATTGAGAGGTCTAGGGTTTCTGAAGAGGCTCCGGCGCTTGTTTCAGCTGCGAAAACCCTCGGGCGTGGCTGAGTAGGGTTTTGCTATATCGAGGGGCCGTGGCTACGTTGATTTTATATGGGAGAGAGTCGAGACTCTAGAGACGTTAGAAGATGGGATAGGATTTTGCTACAAAGTACAGAGTGAGGAGTTAGATTTACAAAAAAGTCCTTCGGTTTTCACCAGTAATTGAATTGAGAAAAGATATTTGGAACTGTGAATTGTGCAACCGTCGCATAATTATTTTGAAAAAAGTGAATAAAATATAGGACCCACATGAAAAAAATTAATTTTTTAATAGTAGACCCCACTCATTTTCAAAACTGTTACACGGCGTTTACGTACTTCACGATTGTATGTAGAATTACACAATTGAATTTTGAATAAGGGAAATCCTTTTTGCACAGAAGGTGGCGAAATTTTTTTAAATTTTTTTTTATTTAGTAATTAAGTACATATTTTTAAATGAATTTATGATTTTTTTTCATTTTTAAAGAATATCTAAATAGTTATAAAAAATGGTGAAAGTAAAAGTTAAAAAAAATAAAAAAATAAAAATTTCACTAATCGGTAGAAATCCTATGTGGACGTAGCAACGTCCTTTGAATTAGGGGTAAAAATCGAAGGTCTCGGTGCGGTTTTGGTCCAAGTTCGCACCGATTTGTTGAAAATTTCAACATCTCGACTGAAACTGGCCGATGAAGGGGAAGAAAATCGTCGATTTCGGTCTTGATTTTCTTCCGGTCGGTTCGCTGGTGTCTTCAGTGGCACAATGAGAAAGAGAGAGGAATGAGGAAGAGAAAAACACAGAGATTCAGTGATTCACATTTCACAAGAATGATTCACAACAAAAAACTAGAAAATTTTACAACAAATATCACAAGATTGATTCACAACAAAATCAACAAAATAATAGGCCCAGCCAGAGAATCTAAGAGAGAAAGACAGAGAGGGAGAGAGAACAACGCCGTTTTCCGGAATTGGGAACAATGGAGAGGGAAGGCTGGAGGCTGGGCTCGCTGCCGCTGGAGGATGGATTTGGAGGGCTCGAGAAGATACGCTGCTGCCTTCGTAGAGAGAGAGAGAGAGAGAGAAAAATGAAGAAGAAGAGAAGACCCACGAGACGCGGGGGGATTAAACATAAACTAAATTAAACCAAACAGCGTCATTTCAGATTTCAGTTTAATTTTTTTCTACACGGTTTCTATAAAACGGTGTCGTTTCACTTAAATATATATATATATATATAATTACATCGGTCGGCTCACTGGTTCAGGTTCAAACCGGGATCGAATCAAACCGATGTCGATTTCTTCAAATTCCCACCGCATCCAGACCGGTTCTCCACTGGTTCTAGCCAGCCGGTTCCTGACTCCGACGGCCGATTCCAGTCAGTGCCGGCCGGTTCTATCGGTTCCTGTCCACCCCTACTTTGAATAATGCTTGGGTCACAGTGTTGAATAAGGACAAAACTCTTACATCTTATTTATTACTATTTTTTATTTAACTATTTTTTTTATTTTGTTCTTTAAATTGAGATTAAAGATTCAAGAACATGATCTTCTTGCATAATCTATAAGAAAATAAATTTAATCTATCAACGTATTCATGTAATTGAATTAAAAATAAATTCAATTTTATAAAAATTGACATTCTTTTACTCTTTGAATCAAAGTCAAATCAATGAGATTCTCGGTAGTCCAAGAATGTCATGTTATGCAAGAAGATTAGGTTACGAGATTTTTAATTCAGATTCAAAGAGCAAAATGAAAAAAAAAAAAAAAGATAGGTAGTAAAATAGTAGTAAATGACATGTAAGAGTATCATTACCCTTTGAATAATGTTTGGGCCACTGTGGATCTCACAGATTTGATTTTTTTGTATTTCATGTTTAAGGAAGTATTTTTAATGAATTTATGAATTTTGTTTTTTTAAATATTTAAGGGGTTTAAAAAATAATTTTTTTAAAAAAAAAAAAGAAAAAAAAAACTTGCCTTCTTGGTGAGGATCCTCGGTTGCTGTAGTAGGTCCTTGAGTTTTTTGTTTCTTTGAAAAAAATACATAAACCCCTATAAAGTATAATCACCCTCTCGATTTTGAAAGTCATCCCGAAGTATCAAATAATGAGAAGCTATACATATATAAATCGAATAAACATAAATAAATTCATAAATTGATGTGGCTTTATATAATCTGTTAGATCTATTTTACAATAAACTAACTTTACAATCTAACGTACTGCATCATGCCACATCAATTTGTGAGTTTATTTTTATATAATCCTTTTGTGATTAAAGTATTTCTCTCAAATAATTGCAATGTATCCTTTTTTTCCCATGACAAAATTATCCATTATAGTTCGTTGAAGAAAAAATGAGATACCACTAGTAAATAAAAATTTTAATTGAATAAAAATCTTTAAAAATATAAAATAAAAAAACATTCATTTTAATCTCTATCTCACTTTTGTTTTGTAACTTTTAAGGGCATTTTTTATAGTTTGGTGGGTGATTGGCAGAGTTGATAGTTTTGAGATAATTACAAAATAAGCAGTAGTTTGAAAAAATTATCATAAAAGTGGAAAAAGTATCTTATTAAGGAGAAAAATTGGATAATTGTTTTGTCAACTTTTTCTCTAAGCAAAATTTGTTAGCACCTATAAAAATATTTTGGCAAGTGCATATTTGCTTAATCTTGATGGACGCTTCTAGGAGTGCTACCTGCATAGTGCGGGGCAGGGGCACACCCTCCCCGCCCCTCGCCCCGCACCATGCGGGTGGGGGGTTTCATACCCCACCCCCGGGAGGCGGGAGCGGGGCCCCCTGCCCCACTACTGGGGGGTGGGGTTGAAATCGCCCCCGCTCAGCCCATTGTCTAAAAAATTTTTTAGCTTAAAAATATTTTGTATACCCAAATTATAATATAATTTAAAGTATAAATTGAAATTTATACATTAAAAAAAATATAAACTCATTAGAGTTGTATTTTAGATTATCTTGATCTCCTAGACCAACCATTATATAAACGCATGGGGTAGCGGGGGACGGAGCCCCGCTACCCACCCCTAAACGGTTTTTCTCTATATCGAAAGAGAAATATTTTAGTCATAAAGAGATGAGAAATAATTTATACAAGTTCTAAATAGACAAACCTCATACAAGTCATTATAAAAAAGTGAAAAAAAAACTATTTTTTATTAGTGAGACCCACTTTTTTTTTACAAAGGACTTGTATGAAACTTGTTTATTTAAGGTTTGTACCTAGCATTACTCGAAAGAAATTCTACAAAAGTAAACACACAAACTGATGTGGCTTGATGTGGTACGTTAGATTGTAAAATTATTATTTTTTAAAAAAGTTAGATCTAGCGTATCATATGAAATCATGTCAGTTTATGAATTTACTTTTAAACAATCTCTTTCTGGTCGTAACATTTCTCATAACCAAAAGATGAAATATGTTGGAGTGTGGCTTGAATTCTATTGTGAAACAGGGCATCTCGCTCGAGTGGTGTGCTTTGCCGCTCGAGTGAAGATTTGGACTGAGAGTTCGCTTATCAGTTGCTCCACAATTAGCTCGAGCTGGACACAACTCGAGAGTTCGCTCGACACTCGCTTGACAATCAGCTCGAGCGGTAGGCCAACCCGTGAGTTCACTCAACACCCGCTCGACACTAGGCTCAAGCGGGATGGCAACAAGAGAGAGACCTCCACGCTATTTAGTATAAATACACGTTTTTCATGTATTGTTGCGTTTTTAGGTTCATTTGGAGCGGCCAGAACTCATAAAGGAGGCCAACAAGAGAGAGACCTCCTTGTGAGTTCCATTTATGAGCTTGAGAGCTCATTTGGGTGTATTGGGGCTTTGGGATTAAGGAGTGTTTTGCTATACCTCTTTTGTACTCCGATTTTGATAATGAGTTCCTTTGAAGATCGACACCGCCATTGGATGTAGACTATGTTTTAAGCTAAACCACTTAAATTTTGGTGTCTTTGTGTGATTGTTTTTTCTTTTATTTGCTTCCACTATTATTTGCTTCAACTTAGCCTTTGTTAGACGGTTTATTCCAACAAACTGGTATCAGAGCCAAGTTCTGTACGAGAGCTTGAGGGATGGTTATGGCAAAGTTTGAAGTGGAGAAATTCAACGGTCAGAACAGTTTCAGTTTGTGGTGCATCAAGATGAAGACCTTGTTACAACAATAAGGATTGGCGAAAGTCTTGGAGAAGGTGTTGGATGAACCTTCTACATCAACAATGGATGAGGAAGAGCGAGCACATAGATCTTGTTATCTCTTTCTGATGGAGTTTTGTGGGAGAAATTGGAGAGCTTCTATTTGAAGAAGTCGCTCACTAACCGTTTGTATTTAAAACAACGGTTGTACACTCTCTGAATGAAGGAATGTACTCCTATGTTTGTTTATCTCGATGACTTTAACAAAAATATTATGGATCTAAGGAAGATTGATATTAAACTTGACGAAGAAGATCAAACTTTAATTTTGTTGTGTTCGTTGCCTTTATTGTTTAATAATTTTGTGAACTCAATGTTATACGATAGAGATACTATCTCTTTAGTAGATATGAAATCTGCTTTGAATTCTAAGGGATGGATAATCAAGCCGATGGCTTGTTTGTGAAATATTCCTCTGGTGGTAGAGGTTAGGATCAGGGTGTAAGTAATTTCGGTGGTAGCTCTAGATTTAACAAAAAAAATGTTAAATGTCACTACTGCCATATGTTTGGTCATTACAAGAAATAAGTGTCCCAAATTGAAAAATAAGGATGAATGTAGAATTTCCTTCAATGTTGTTAGCGTTGAAGAACAATCAAACAACTCTGATATTGTCCTAGCAGTCAGCGACCCTAGTGATCGTTTTGGTGACAAGTGGGTCATGGATTCAACTTGTACGTTTCATATGTGTACCAGGATAGATTGGTTCACTACCTATGAATCAATCAACGGTGATTCTGTTTTGGTTGGGAATGATATGGCTTGTGATATTGTTGGGTTTGGTTCAATCAAGATTAAGATGTATGATAGAACCGTTAGAACTTTGTCTAACGTTAGGCATATTCTGTCTTTGAAGAAAAATTTTATATCTTTGGACATTCTTTATTCCTTTGGTTATCTATTCAGATGTAGATGGAGTCATTCGAGCCTATAGAGCCTCTTCAATAGTAATGATAAGGAAGAAGCTAGATGGACTTTATTTTCTTCTTGGTGAGATAGTGATTGGTGGAGCTGCATCTTCAGATGTTCTAAATTAAGATATTACTCATTTATGGCACATGAGATTGGGTCATATGGGTGAACGAGTGTGGTCATTTGTGAGTAGGCAGGTTTTTGCTTTGTGTGATCAGAAGACAAAACAATTTTGATTTTTTGTTTGCATTGTATTATTGTAAAGCAGTGCAGAATCAGGTTCACTACAATTTATTTCTTTCTGATTTTTTGGGGTACATCTTGTGTAAAGTGGTGTCTTGTTTGTACTCATATTTGTTGATGACCATTTGAGAAAAAGTCTGGATTTGCTTCTTCTTTTTTTTTTTCTATTTTTTTTTTTGTTTTGTTATGTGTTTGATGTGATCAAGCACTTGAGAAGGCTAGTGATCTACAAACAAGAAGGTAGAGCATTCTTTAGACCATACAGTTGGGTCCACTCCACAGAAATGAGGTAGCTGAATGTAATAAATCGGACTCTTGTGTGAGAGCCCGTAATATGCCTTTGGGTTTGTCAAGCTTGTCTACAGATTTGGGTGAAGCGGACAATACAACTTGCTATTGGGTGAACCATTCTTCTTTCACAGTGTGTGCTGTCTTCCAAAGAGAAGGAGAACGAGGTTATAATAAGAAGATGGAGTTGCTGGAAGAGCTTCACAATGGAGTGCAGTTGGTACTCTAGATCATGCTATTTGATAGGATTTTGATTTTGATTTTGACTTTGATTTTAATTTTGGCATTGGCGCACAGTGAGAGCAGTCTACAGTTTCATCTGGTAGATAGAGGAGGCAATTTAGCCACTTTTGGGATATGTTCACGCAAACTTTGTGGTGTCTTACTTTGACAGATAATATTTGTTGTTTGCCTTCGTGTATATTTAAAAACTGTTGTTCAAGTAAGCAGTTTGTTTAGTAGTGCATTGCCTTTTGTGTGAAAAGGAGATTCTTCATTAGGACCAAGCTTGTGATTTGGTCAAGTCGTCTATGGTGTTGAAGACTTTTAGATGTTGTGTTCTGATTTGAGATTTGTAGAGAAGTTTTGTTTCTCAATCTTTGATGGGCTGGGGCATCTTTGATGTCTTTGTTGTCGAATGGTGAAATTCGACTTGATGCAATTCATATTTTGTTGAGGCTTAAGGGAATTCAAGCCAAGGTAGAGATTTGTTGGAGTGTAGCTTGAGTTTTGTTGTGAAACAGGGCATCTCGCTCGAGTAGTGTGCTTTGCCGCTCGAGCGAAAATTTAGATCGAGAGTTTGCTCATCAGTTGCTCGACAGTTAGCTCGAACTGGACACAACTTGAGAGTTTGTTCGACACTCGCTTGACAGTTAACTTGAGCAGTAGGCTAAGCCGTGAGTTCGCTCGACACCCGCTTAACATTCAACTCGAGTGGGATGACAACCCTAACATTCGTTCGAGCTTCGCTTGACACTTTGCTCGAACAAATGTTCGTAAATTAGGGTTCCATGCCGTTTAGTATAAATACATGTTGTTTTTTATGTATTGTTACGTTTTTGGGTTCATTTGGAGCAGCCAGAACTTAGAGAGGACTCCAACAAGAGCAAGACCTCCTTGTGAGTTCCATTTGTGAGCTTGAGAGCTCATTTGGATGTATTGAAACTTTGGGATTAATGAGCGTTTTGTTATACCTCTCTTGTACTCTGATTTTGATTGTGAATTCCTTTAAAGATCGACCCTCCAGGGGACGTAGACTATTTATAAGTCGAACCACTTAAATCTTGGTGTCTTTGTGTGATTGTCATTTCTTTTGTTTGCTTCTGCTATTATTTACTTCAACTTAAGCTTTTGTTAGACGGTCTATCCCAACAAAATACAATGTGCGACTCATTTCCCATATATAGCAGAATTCTAAAGCCACACATAGAAACATGCCAAACTTACAAAAGCATACACATTAGGTAACACATAACCTGCATTACACAAACCCTACACCATGATGAAAACCAACATCGAAAGAGCAAAGCCAAGCCCCAAGCTCATCAATCCTTCAAACACATTTCTACTACACCCAGAAAGCCACACTCTCACATCATCCACCACCGGACCGCATAGCGAGCTCATGTCGTCGCTTCTCGTGTTATAATAGACACTGTAGAATGCAATTCTGGTCCTCTCAGCCTTGGCTGTGAAGTTGAGATTAGCACTCTGAAAGGAAGAGTTGGAATCAGGCGTGTAATGGGTGTTTTGAGCCTGGTCTCCAGCAAAGGCCATGACAGCAAGTGGCTGCTTGCATTTGTCCCCAGCTTGGCCCAAGGAAAAGGTCAAGGTGTACGGTTTGTTTGGTGTTGTTTCCACCATTTGAGAAATTATGCCTTCCTTACCTGAAAGCAATTCAACTGCCCTTTTTCCTTGGGGAACTGTGTAATGGTCGGAGTCTATGTAGCGAATGGCTCTGTTAGATTCCACATTCCAACCCGGTAATGAGGATATTTCTTCATCAAGGTTGGTGGGGAGTAAGACACCTAGTGAGGTGTTTCTAAACAGCCATGGGCCTTCTTCAAAATCGCCGTTTATAACTGCATTTTCTGCATAGATCACAGTAAATTAAGCGACTTGTGAACAACATATATATTCTTAAACCCAAGAGGCAAAACCCCAAGAAACCATACATGATAAATAAACGAGAAAATCATCAACACATTCAATATACTTATGATGTGGAAGACTTGCATCAGTGAGTACTAAAAATTATTAATATTTTAAAATTTGTTTATAATTTAAGCAGTTTCACAATAAATGATGCATTTATAAATTAATTTACAAGTATCATAACTTTAAATAAAGAGTAATGCTAGGCAACCGCCCAGCATTAACCGCTGGTCATACCACCTAGATAAAACTCTTAATTTTTTTTTTATTTTTTATTTTTGCTTTTCACATTTTTTTAATATCTATATACTAATAGTCAATTTCTTAATTAGTAAGTAAAAAAATAAATAAATACATGAGCGGTCAAAATGAGGAGACAAAATAAGAGAGCATACTAGCATTATTCTTAAATAAATATATTTGGTATTTCACATACAGCTTTGGATTAAAGACATAGAACTCGATTGGATTAGAAAGTTTTTTATCTCATCTCATCATTATAACTTTATCAAATTTCTATACAAAATATAATAAATAATTTAAAATTTTCAAAATATAAGTTAATTTTTTCAAATCCTAAAATAATAATAATATTAAAAAATAATATTTTAATAATATTTTATTTAATTTTCATATAAAACCATCTATTTTATTTATGAATCTCATAATTATCTCATTTATAAACTTTTTCAATTAAATAAAAAAAAATCTAACGAAAATTTGATGTGGCATCTCACGTGTGGACATACAGCATGCTAATGTCAAATTAAGTAAACAATATATTCTTAAGAAAAAATGCGGGCATCTGCCCCACACGGCCACACTCCCGTTAAAAAAAAAAAAAAAAAAAAAAGTGATGTGCAGTGTGTGATGGTGTGAAGCTGATGCGAATTGCTCTATTCTCAAACCCAAGAAGCAGAACCCCTAGTCAGTATGAACTATCCATACAGGCCACACTGCGACACCACGCCCGGTTTCCCACGAATGAGACCCGCAGCATTGGACGATGCGAAAGTTACTCCAAACACATCCAGCTTTATCTTTTAGGTTTGGATTTTTGACTTTTGTGCAGCGAAAGATGAGAGAGAGAAAGGCAAAGAGAGGGCTACCTTTGGGTCCATCGGGAGTGAAGAGCTTTTTTATGGCAATATCGTCAATGATGGGGCCACAAGTGGGGTCATCCTCCATGCCCGGATTCCTAAAAACCAAACTCACCTCTTCCTCCTCCGCCTCGAACGCGTAGGCGTACGGGTCCCACCCCTGCACGTTGTAAAGCGTCTGCAAGTCTATCGTCTGCGACGCAGGCGGCACCGACACATTCAGCGACTCCAACTGCGCGCAGGTGCGGGCGGCGCTGAAGGTGACCGAGTAAATGGACCCCTTCTCCACGCTCAGCCCCTGGCTGATCTCGGCGTCGTTACCGAGCCGCACCGCGTGTCTACCTTGCGGTATGATGAGTATCATCCCGCCCTGTTTCTCCCCCGCTTCTACGAGCTCCACCGTGCCCTTCGATTTCCAGCTCGGGATCGCGGTGGCTCTGTCTACCACGGTCAAGCTCGGGAACCCGTTTGCTGGGGTCGTCTCGAAATCACCGTTTGGTACAGGACCTGATGCGCATAAGATAATGGAATCATGCCATGAAGATGCAGGAAATATATATACATACATATTTTTGTGTACTTTTCATGGTTTTATTTTATCTTTACTGTTTCCTCGTGAAATCTTTAATGATGTGAGATAAACATGAATGCAAAAAAATTGCATATTGCGACATAAACTTTCAAATAAGTTGAATATATAATATACTTCTGATACTATTAAGATTATGTCATATGAAGGGAAAAAAACCCAAGTGGGACCTGTAATATCAGTTAGCAATGTAGCAACCTGAAGAACATGGGGCCATTTTTAAAGAACAGAGAACTGGTCTGAATTATTATATTACGCATGCAGAGACCATAACACGCAAGCATTATTAAGTATGGGCCATGCACTTGGGTTCACGACAAACAAGAATATGGAAGTTGATCAGGAGGTCGTACGGGTGAAATCATGCTTCCTGTACAGGATGCAAGAACGCTGTCATCTATCAAGAAAGTGAAGAACAGGACCCTGGTCCCAACTCCTCACAGTTGTACCAGAGTAGTAGTAATCTGGGTGTCAGGGAGGAGACGAGAGGCTCCATCTGGAATTCTAGAATCTATTTTGCAGTGAGCCCTCTCTTTTTAGTGTAGGTTGATGTGCTAAATTCGTTCAACTTCTTCCCTTGTACTTACGATTAATGCAGACAGAATTATTGAAACTTTTAAATTGAATTTATTTTTACTAACCTATTACTCTGCCCCTTTTAAATATTTTTTCAACACAATCATCCATTTCCATTTTCTTTACAATGGAATCAACGTACTATGTCTACATACATATATCTAAATCGTAGAAAGTGTTGGAATAAAAAATTATAGATCCACTAAATTCAGGTTGTGAATTAATACACCAATATGAATTAAGAAATCCGACAAATTTCAAGAGAAATGCATTAATCAAAATTTTTTTTATAAAAATAAATTCATATATTGACGTGTTTTGATATGATACGTGAATTTAACAAAACTACCACGTAAAACTACGACACTCTTATCCATCCCGAACACTCTTATCCTCCTCATATCCCAGTATTGAAAGAACCAAACTAGAACATCCTCTGACTGAAATGTTTCACCATGACCATCCATCCACACCTTCTGAACATCCATCCAAATCTTATGAGTTTATTTTATGTGCATTTCTTTTTTTGGGAATGGGAATCGTATAAACATGCCCTGTGTATAAGAACCTTATCTACGTATGGTTCATATGTATAAAAGTCTGTGCAACTACATAAAAGAACTAATTAATGGGAACAATACCCAAAAATAAATGGAGATAACAGAATGGAACAAGATCATGGCAAGAAAATTCACAAATCCTTCCTAAATGTAAAATATAAAATATGTTTGCCTATTTTATTTAAGAATATGATTATTTTCAAACAAAAAAGGACTAATATCATATTTTCTGATAAAACATAAAATATTGAGACAATAGTGAGAGACACCTCTCTTTACAGCATTTCCTAATTCCTATACGACAAAGAACGAGATGGCGACGTGAAGCCGAATTTATAGGCCCTAGGCCATAGCCGCCCTAGGCCCTACCCAGGACATGATATGCAGTGGCAAATATGTTCTTTTATTTATATTATATATATATATATATATATATATATATATATAGTAATACGGAAGTATCATATAGTCGTTTTAAAAAAGAGTAAGATTTATTATTAAAAAATTAATTTTTTCATGTGACTCGTATTTATTCATTTTTTTAAAGTGATTACATAACATTTATGCACTCACGATTGCAATTATTATTTTTCATTTGATAATATAATTATTTTCAGATATTTTTAGATTATTTTATTAACATTTATCAACTATTTAGTATTATTTATATTTATAAATTATTTTATTAATATTCACAAACTAGATAATCTTAGTATCTAAACGGATTAATCCAAACATGTCCCTCCTCCCCAAAGCTTTTTGAAGGAGGATCCTAAGAACTGGTTGTAATGGGATGCTAAAGCAGATTGGTCGAAAAATGGTTAGTACTACTCATTAGTTGGATGGTGATAGAACAACAGTCCTTCAAGGTTGTATCTTTGTAAAAACATGTACGTACAAGAAGAGAGCTGGCCAAGGAAAAGAGGAGCACTTCTTCAACATGGGAGAAGATTTCGACCCTCTGCTGACTCTATAGTTGAAACAATTGCTCAAAGAAAATGGTCAAAAAGTGGTGGGCCTTGAATCCTGTAGGATTGAAGACCATTGTGTTTAAGTAGAGATCACTCTATTATTATTATTTTTTATTTATAAATCTTTTTAGATCATCTCACTACTCACACGTAATTTAACATTCAATTTAAATAATGAGATGAGATAAGATAGTTTTTAATAAAAATTAAAAATTAAATAAAATATTATTATTATTTTAAAATTTTTAAAAAATAAATTATTTATTATATCTTATTAAAAATTTAGAAAAATTATAATTACAAGATGATACAATTCTTCTATTCAAACGAGAGCTAATTCTCACTACTTAGAACTATAGAGTTAACTCGCCATTAGAGTGTTTAAGTAGTTACGAATTAGCAGAGCTATATTACTATTTACTGAAGTTACTGAAAAAGAAGAAGAAAGAAGAAAGAAAAGGGAGAAGTATGTTAGAAATTGAAGGAAACTCATTGTTTGATGAAATACTAAAGATGATATTACCCTAGCACAAAGTCCTCTGTCTATAGAACTTTAAAAGAATCGGACACTTCATATTTCCTACTGCAGCACAGTCCAGCATAGATGTACAAAAACCCAGAGCAGACCCAAAAACAGAACCCCATTGCAGCACAGGAGAAGTAGAAGACAGCAAGTGCAACATGTATCAGATCTCCATAGAAATGACAAAAACCAACCCACAAAGTATATCCACAAATCATGTGGAACCCAGAAATTAAAGAGAGGTGAAAACTAGCTTTGAGAGAGAAAAATATAGTTGAAGAAACAAGATCAACATGAGTTGGACAAGAAGAAGAGAAAGGTACCATCTTCTGCAGGAATTGCAGTGGCCGGATGAGCAAAGAGAAGCATCAACAGCGAAACCCATTTGCTTCTTCTGGAGCTTTGAGCCATCTCTCTCTCTCTCTCTCTCTGTCTGTCTCTGTTGCTATATATGCGTTCTCTGTTCGTAGGGACAGTGGGAAAGAAGAGGCAGCGAGAGTGTGTGTATTTAAAACCCAAAGTTGCCCTTTGCTTTAATCAAACTTGCTTTAAAAGTTGTCCTCTTCCCCACTAAAAACATTTGTAATATTGTTGACATTTTGCCAATGTCGTTGCGTGTTTTGAGAACCCTGGTCTTGTTGGGGTCCCGCCTCACCGCCGTATGGCCCGTATCGATGGTGCTTAAAGCTTGTGTACTTATTTTTATAAGAAAAAATTATACTCATCGTTTTGCGTGATATGTGAAACGAAGAAGAACTAAATCTTTTTTATAATATAAAGATGCCCCTTTTCTTAGGGCTCGTATCAATAGCTTTGATACATCATAATTTAAAAGAAAGATTTCTAAATACAAACTCTTTCTATAATTCTAAAAGATTGAGGCACTATAGATTCTACTATATTTAAAGTTGGCATTCTACTTTTTAAAGTGATATTTGTTAGGTTTCTTTGTGTCAAGCCTGATTGTATTTTTGGCAGTCCGATATGATGATCCGATCAAATAAGAATCCATTACAATATTTTGTTGGATTTTTAATGAGGCTTGGGATGAAACGATCATATCATGGGCAAGCCTTGTGGGGCCTGAAAATGAAGCCCTCGAGAATTTTTTTTTTTGACTCATTTTGGCTCTTGACCGACTCGACGACAACGATCAGGGTTTATTATATATTGTATTACTCATTTGTATGACCACTACAATGTATTTTTTATTATTATTTGAATAAAATAATTTACAACTCTGTGAATGTATACACCTTATCAAACCAAATAAATTTTTATATTGTGTGTGATTGATTATACTTTTATTTTACTTTTTCTCATTTCGTTTCTAGCAATATTTACATACTGTCTATCTATATGTAAATTACAGGAAGTATTCTGATTAGAAAGTTGCATCAAGTCTCAATCTTTTCATCTGTACTAATGTTTCTTTAATTTAGATTAATCATATTATTTGACATAACACATTTTAAATCATGTTTAATGTTAGTAATAAAAAATAATTAATTAAAATGTATCCTACTAAGAGAGAAATAATGGAGTTTTTTTTCCATCAGATGATATGAAGTTTGGGTTAAAAGGGGCAATCATAGAATTCGAAGAATGATAGAGGAGCGGATTGCTGTCTGTCTCGTGGCAGGCAATCTGCCTACTTTAATGGGAATTCCGGCCACCAAAAAAAGTTGATCCAAATTATTTGCTTTGTATCGCATTTACTCTCCAACCCAAAATGATAAATTCCGTTTGGATGTTGAAATTAATTGAAATGAGTTGAATTTTTTAGAAATAGTACTAAATTAAGATGATGAAATAAATTTTGTAGGGCCCATTTAATATAAGTTTAGATGTGTTTAGATGTTAAGATGAATTTAGATGTATTTATAGAAAATTAAAAAAGTTGTAGATCCCACATGTAAAGATGTGTTGAATTAGAAAAAGTTGTGAGTCCCACGTGTAAAGAGGTTTTGAGTTGAAATGAATTTAGTAATTTGAGAGTTGAGTGTTTAGATGTTAGACTCAACTTAAAATTAGACTAAATTGAGTTGAGATGGGTTGATTTCAGTTCAATCTCAATTCATACTGAATTGAGTTAATCTCAATTGCCAAAACTAGAAATGGTTTGGTCACAAATTTTTTTTATAAAAATAAATTTATAAATCGATATAGCTTGATATGATATGTCAGATTGTACATTATTTTTATTGTAAAATAGATCTAACGTATCACAAGAAGTGATTTCAGTATATAAAATTTCTTAATACTATTCCCTACCCTCTCCCTACGGGTATCCCAAATGACTCTTTCTTAATTTTATTAATTAGTTTTCTAAGAAATTATTTTGTCCTCTTTTCAACCTTACTTTAAAAGGATTTGTCCTCCAAATCCAATCATCCTAACTTATTGTGGTGCTCAAGCACCCTTAATAACCTTATCTCACTCACACCTCTATTATTGGCTGAATTTCGTTTTTTGCCATTTATATTATGTTTGATAGGTGTTCTAGCATCTAATAAACCCATATACACAAGGAAGTTTATTGGCTTGATCCCCCTAACTTGTTTATGTAAACTATTATTAAAAAAATACATCATATATAAAAAAAAAACATTTTTTATCCTTTAACTAACATGTTTTTATCCTATATAATCATCCTTATTTTTCTCTAATAGCATACCAAATCTAATAATTAAGGTCGCGAAAAACATGCGATGTAGCATAATCTTGATTGTTGGATCTTAATAGAGAGTGCTGATTGTCAATCGAGCTTAGTTGAAGAGTGCAATTTATTGATTTTGAGAGTAACATTGTAAAAATGAAAATATCCTTAATTCCTTTCTCTATTTGCTTTCACTTAGAGTATTGGCCTCGCCAAATGTCAGTGTTTAGTCAAAGTTTGCCTAACTACTTCAAAAATGATCTGCATTAGAATAGTTAATTACTATTAAAATGTATAATATTATATTATTATTTTAATTTTAAAATAGATATTTCAATATAAATAATCCACTATGGATAGGCCAAAACCTTTACTTTTAGCCAAATTTTCAATTGGTATGTTTTTGGGCCGAAGGCAAAACATTGTAAATGATTTAAAGTTAATCCCCAGATGGGCTGCAGGCCCGAACGATCACAATCTTTGTCCAATGTTCATACTGGACTTGGCCCTAAGATTAATGTATTTCAGGCCCAACCTGGATCCGATTAACAACCTCAACCGAGCTCAAAACCAAACGAGAAGCCAACGGTAGTGGAAGAAGTAGAAGAAGAAGAAGAAGGAGAAGCGAGCACCAATGGCTTCCCCAGCCGCTCTTCGGGAGCTACAGCGCGACTTAGAGACCAAAGCTAACGATCTCAGTAGAATCCAGAAAGGTAATATTCCGATCCCTACCTACCTCTCCCTTCAATTAACCCTAAGTCTCTTAGAATTCCTCCGTTTCTCAGTAATACATACATTTATATGCATCATGTATGTGTGTTGAGGTGTATGATTTTTTTTTCTTGAATTGGAGCCTTAGACGGTATATATTTTTTCAGATATTGCGAAGAATCACCAAGTGAGAAAAAAGTACACTATCCAGCTCGGTGAGAACGAGCTCGTCCTCAAGGTTTTCAGCAGCTATATTATTTTCTGATATGATATTTGCCAAGTGAAAATATTTTTGTTTTCTTTTTGTAAGTATTTTCTTTCCTTTGAAGTTCTACCCGCAAAAATATTCAAAATGCGGATCAAGGCAAGGACGGCTCAATGTAAATTGAGGCCTAAGACAAAAATTTAAAATTAGACCGCTAGATTTTAACATGAGATCACTTAATATCATTTATATTTTGAAAGAATTGTAGGCTTTTTTTACTCATCAATGCATGGGCTTTTTATCATCATAATTATAAATAAACTTATAATATTTATCCTATTTCAGATCTTATTTTATTTTATTTTTTAAATGTACTGAGGTATTTATAGGGGGGCCTTAGGCAACTGCCTTGATGGCTTAATCATTGAGCTGGCACTGGATCAAGGTGGTTGTTTTTTTCTTCGTATGAATAAGTTAACATTTAGTGACAATTGTGAGCTCAATTTCTAAATATTAGGGTGAACATTGAAAGCTTTATAACCAAGGGCAACTTCATCAATTGATCTAGACAACACGTCCACTGCTAAAACAATAAGGTTGGGGGATTGTGGATCCCTTGCCTTAGATCCCTTCTGTCTTCAAAATAGCCTACAAGGGCATTTATTTCAAGTATGCAACAAAAGTCTGTATTTATTCATTCTCTTACTCAATTCACCTACTTGGAAGGAGCACCAAAACGAGAACGCAGAGAAGAATGAACCACCCAATTCAGGGAGTTAAAAGCTTTCATCAATTCTACTATGATAGCACAACTAGCTTGACTCTACTTGTTAAAAAAAAAAAAAAAAACTAGCTTTACTCTTATCCTTATGATAGTCTTTCACCATCTCCTGGGAAAATAAAATATTTGCAGATATTGTTTTGTTAGGGGCAAAAGCTGTCAGATTATGTCTCACAAGCGAATCCAAGCAAAGTAACAATCTCTTTGCTAAAACTTTACTGATGCAATTGTTCACCACATTGCAATGAGATATGGGTCAAAAGTCACTCCATAAAAACTTGTATAAACAACTTTCAGAGTACTCCTGACAGCTGCAAGGTTAGAGTATAGTTTAAACATGGGGGAACACTCTGCGCAGGGTTTTAATATGATCCGTATGATTTGATCAAGATTGTTTATATTTGATGGAATGAAGAATTCTATTTTTCTTTTCTGTTTTGTTTTTTCTTTTCTATTTGTAAGTGAACAGGGCTGTAATTATAATCTGTATGACTTGATAAAGATTAGGTAACAATTAGGCTTGAATTCTTTGTTTGTGTTTGTAGGAGTTGGATCTGCTGAATGAAGATGCAAATGTATACAAATTGATCGGTCCAGTACTTGTGAAGCAGGATTTGGCAGAGGCAAATGCTAATGTGCGCAAGAGGATCGAATATATGTCTGCTGAATTGTGAGCTTCTGATATTTTACGTTGTCCATAGCTAATTCTATCAAGTTTTGCATCTGTATCCACTTGTTGAAAATTCAGATTCTTGGAACTATCAACCATGAATATCTGATTTCAATTGTATGTTTTATGTTGTTGCTTTTGTGGTTTTTTTATTAGGATATATGATATCAATATAGATGACAATTCTTGGTATTTTCATAGCCCACACTTCATAGGATGGGCAAACACAGCTGAAGCTTCACTTTATCTATTTGAATCCTAGCATCATGCATCTTGTACTAAGGGGATATGACTTCTATAATTACTTCTTTGTGGATGGCAATGGAGGTCCTTTGCTCGGAAGAGTCTGTGGATCATAGTGGTAAAATATTACTGACATCAGGAATGTTCAATCCATGACAAACAAATCTCCCGAAGTATGAATTAACCCCATTGGATTGTAAGAGAGGCAATAAACTGAATGAGAAATACAGAATGTTAGGACAAAACCTATTTCGCATGTCTGCTATTACACTTCATCCCAACAAATAATTTGATGTGTATTTACTGAAAAACAGTCATGATGGGGTTTGAGTTTTCCACTCATGGAGCCTGTGATGTTTCTTCTCCTGTTTTATTCATTTCAATCTTCTCCTGTTATCTATATTGTCAAATTATTTATCTTCATTTATTGTTGTTCTTGTTATATCATCAGCATCATTGTTGCCGTTGCCATATTATTTCTGTTTTTGTTGATATTTGACTATAGAACATTTTCTACCTGACAGGAAACGACTTGATACAACTCTTCAAGATTTGGAGGAGAAGCAAAACAGCAAGAGAGATTCGGTTTGTATTCTTCCTTTCACGCACACATGTGACAAGCACTCACACATCACTCTCATAATGCCCAAGTTATTCCAAATATCTCTGATTCTTCAGAACAGTGTGATATCAATAATTTTTTTCCAGTTCACTGTAACATGATAATGAGTTGAGAATCTTGATGTGTATCAAAGATTGATTTTGTTAGAATATTTGGAAGTCTGAAAGAACATGAATTTTATACCTAGTCATCAGGACATATGATAGATGTTAATACCAGCACCTACACTAAAATTCCATTCTTGTAGTTCCAAGCTTGCGTTGTGGAGATTTTCTGGAAAAATCATTGTGCAAAATGTCAAATAAACCCTATGAGTGGGCATCTCCCACAACGCAGGCTGCATCCTTTGCCGCTATCCGAGAAGCAAAAGATTTGAGACTCTAGGCTGAAAATACATGCATAGATAGATAGTGGTATAATGACAAGGGCTAGTGATGGAAGCTTGGTATGGAGTGGTATGATGTGGAAGTCTAACCAAGAAAGGAGTGGCTACCTACTGGACTTTGATGTTATGAAGAAAGAAGGGGGATATGAAGAGGGGGGGGGGGGGGGGATGGGGCACTCTATTTGTCATTTGGTTGAGAGGATTGGAAGGAAAGGTCAAGGTGGAGTAATTAGGTCCTCCTTGGACCTCGCTATTTTCAATTCTCTCAAGAAGTGGACAAACTTTGTAAAGAAAATGAATCTTGTTAACAGGGGTTTCCAACATTAGGTCCTTGTCCTCAGGCAATTGGATTAAATGAAAAGGGGGCTGAGGGGGATGGAAGGGGAGTGGAGGTTGCTATTTGTTATATAGTTGAAAGGTAGGGGAAAGGAAAAGTAAAATCATGCGTACTCCCTTGTGCAAAGCAGAGTACCATTAGGGTATAGTAAGGAGTGTAATATAGAAGACAGTAATACGACCAAGTGGCCTTATTTTTCCCAACGTTTGGTAGGAAGAAAGGAAAAGAAAAAAGGAAATAAATATATAGTTTTGCCATTATACCATAATTGGAATGGCTTATGGTAAAGGCCAACACAAACCTAAAACCCTCTTGTTTTTGTCATTCAGCTATCTAGGGGCCATATTCTATGTCATATCTTTTATGTTGATATTTTCTTTGGCCTAAGCGAGCCTTGACCTCAACTAACGTAAAACTTAGAAAGAGTGATGTATTCTGGTGTGTGGAGTTGTCTACCATAGAACTCAATACATTCCTGTTTGTGTTGATACTTTGTAGCTAAAATATGTTAGTTGTTTATATTTTGCTCATTAAATTTCAACTGTATATTTTTATGCCATTTTCTTTCATATTTTAATGTATAATCCCATGAATTATTGTGAATGAACTTAACTACAAAAACAGGGTGTGGCTGGATCAATATACTATTTTTATACAATGTTGTGATCATTTATTTCAATCAGACATTAATTGCTTTTACTGATTTTGTCATCTTGCAGATATTAAAGCTACAACAGAGAATTCAATCTCTCCAGGCTGGAAAATCCAAGGCATAGTTTACTTTCACACCAATATTCGAGCTTTGATATGCTTTATATATCTCTATGGAGGCTTGTGCTGTAGTAGTTACCTGTTTCTAATCAAAGCTACTACATTGCGATTACCAACTGTTACTATGGTCACTCTAGCAATTGTGGGATGTTAAATTGTTTGTGGAAAATGTTGATCTCGTTCATGTATTTGGTCCTTCAATTTCCTCCTTTCCTTTTCTTTAAGGAAAACATGTTGGTTTGCCATTATACAGGGAAACGAATGGTGATTACCACTATCAACAATGTCCATTTCCAACTACACCCTTAGGGGTTGGCTCAAGTGGTAAAGGCCTTGGGCTTGAGGGTATGCTCTCCCAGGTCTAAGGTTCAAATCTCTTTGGGTGCAAACAATCTCTAGGAGCCATTGGGCTGAGGGATTTTTCCCTTGAATTACCCAAGGTGCACTTGCAGGAAACTCTTTGCTGATGGCTTGTGCACCCCTTGGATTAGTTGGGACGTTGTTCCTGGACACCTTGTGCCAATAAAAAAAAAATAATGTCCATTTCCAACATGAAAAAAAAATAATGTTCATTGTGAAGTATAGTTAGGGCATTGACACCAAAAGAACTCACTCGTCGCTGGGGTGTAGGCAAAAGTAAAGTCATGCCATTGGCTCCAAAGGTTAACAAGTCACACAGGGAATTATTAGTATGTTTAGAACCGAATTTGTGTCACCCATCTGCAGTTCTATTTCCCACAATGCTATAATTTTGCATAATTTCAGCTGCAGAATTTAGTCCATCTGCAGAATTTTGCATAAACATGAAATCAAAGAAACAGGGAGGAAAAGGAGAAGAGAAAAAGGGAGGAAGAGAAAAGAAAGAGAATATGGAACCCGGGCGGGGGGAGGGTGTGTAGAGGTTGGATGAACAGTAGGAGGTTGAGTAGCTTTGCTCTTCCAACATTGTTATTTTGGTTAGCACTGTCTCAACTTTAATGGCATTATTGTTGGGATGTACTCTCTGGTTGCATCTCTCTTGTTTCAATAACATCATAGGATGTTTGTATAAAAACAAAAAACATCATAGGATGTTGCCCCAGTGAAAAAGAAGGGATGGGATATAATTGCATCCTAAATGTATAGAATGTAGCAAGGGTCTGACTTGCCTCCTGTGTAAAAATAACATGGACATCAAAGATCAATGGCCAATATTGCCTGTTGATCAACAAGCCGAATCCCTTATTTTTTTACTATTTTCTTTTCCCCCACAGTGGCACGCCATGCCACTCATTACAATATCTTTACTCTCTCCCAACACATTTAATCAACTATGACTTTTTCAATAAAAAATAAAATTGTTTATTTATCCATTAAACACACTAATAATTAAAAAAAAAAAATGTTTACCCATTAAACATAGTAACTAGTATCAAGGATATTTATATTTGTAGTGGTGCTAAGGCTATCGAGACTCTCACTGAATTTTTGTATCGAACAATGCAGTTTTTTTTTTTCAAATATTTTTTTATACCCATTTAAACATTTTTAAAAATAAAATTCACCAACTCAATAAAAAACATTTCTTTATATATATATATATATATATATATATATATATATATATTTATTTTTATTTAGATTATTTTTTCATTCACAATTTATATAGAGAAAATTCTCAATTCCTAAGAAAAATTCTTGTAGAAAAATAAATTTTTACAATTATTAGAAAATGCTTATATAGTTTCTCAGCACATTTAAAACATAATAGAGGAGGATATACTATTATTTTTACAATTTTTTAGTTTTTCATTTCTTCCAAAATCTGTACACCAGAATTTGAGATTATTATTTTTGGTAATGCATGCATTTGTTTTAATTTTAGAAAATTAAAAATTAAAAATTACAAGAATATTTTTGTATCTCATGTAAATCGATACAAGTAGCTAGATGAGTACTCTCCTTGAATGCACTCACTTTTCTTTTCAATCTCTGCCTAATGCTGTATTTTTCCAACAAATGCAACTCTCCCTTGTTCCTCATCCTCCTCTACCATCTTCAGCAACCACTTTCCTCTTATCATGACCCACTCGCTCTCGATCCCCTTAATTTTTGGTCCATTCTATCATAAATCAATAAATTAACATGACTTCGATCTATTTGTGAGTTTACTTTTGTAGAATCTCTTCGTGGCTAAAGCATTCTCAATTACAAAACATAGTACAAAGCAAATTTAGTACTTGATTGAATTTTTCTTATAAATTATTTCTGTGATTTACTCTCAACTTCTGTAATTTCTCGTAATCAATATAAATAAATTGTTAGCTAAAAAAAAAACTCGCTTATATATATATATATTCCATACAAATTAAGGTGCCTTTCCAACCCCCAATATTCTATATCGATCCATTTCATATGATTTGGTAGCAAAGATAATGGTGGAATTAAGAGACATGATGGGTGAATGAGTGGTGAGGTTGCATCAATCATATGCAGGGATTAGTTCCCTAATCTCCTTGTTACCATTTTTCTCTGTGATTTGAAAACTCTGGCGTCAACTCTGATAGAGAATGATCTCCAACTCATGTTTTGCTTTCTTGCGTGTAGGCATAGAGTATTATTGCATCTTCCACCATTCATATTTGCTAGTCTAGCAGCCGATCGAGCCTCCCTTTTTTTTTTTTTTAATTTATTATTATTATTATTTTTCACTCTTTCTAGAGCTAGCCCACTATTGCCACCAAGCACCAAGCTGTAAACTGGGTGTTGTTCAAGATATATCACAAGTTCTTGATCTTCCATATCCTTCAGAGAATCGTAGCAGACTACTGGACATTACAAAATATGCATAAAGGGGGCACAAACAAAGGTGCTTGGTGGGTGTTCTCCTCATTGATCAATGAAATTATGTATGTAGTGGTGTACCAGAAAGCACTTCCATCTCATCTTAGTGGTAAATTCTTAACTCGACTTAAGATTTACAGCGTTAGGTTAATTTACATCGAGATCTCACAAAATCAAAGTTAACTGATCTGATTATTAGATACGATTTGCCGAATCTTCTTTAGAATCTGATATATATATACCACAACAAATTACATCAGTTTATGAGTTTATTTTTATAAAATTTTTTTATTTGATAAATCAAAGAATACTTCTAGTGAATAATATATATATATAATGTATGCGTGCACGTTTTTATATGGTTTGAATTAAGCACGATGAGTGCTCTGCCTAATGGGGTACGTCCTGAGTTGCAGTACTCCACTTAGGTACCTGCATGCATGCCTTTTACTCCATGTGATTCTTTTTATAAGTGGGGGATGAATAGATATCTAACATTTAAAGTATATTCCCCTGCATGCCCAGATCTTGGCTTATACTCTGTATTTTTTCTATGTATTGATAAGTCACAGTTGTAACTTCAGTTCATTAATGAAATGAGTCTGTTTCCATAAAAAAGAAATATCAAATATATATACTTTAGTCTTGCACCCCACTTTGGGTTGCTTTCTTATTTTTTGTCACATTCATCATGGCCTCCCTAATTATATGCATTATATATATATTGTAAGTACAGTACTACTGGTTATTACATATATATGCATGATATTGTTGTATATTCACCCAAAAATGAGGACAAGAAATTACTCCTTCCATTTCAGATAGACAGGACATTTTATTAATTACTTACTTATTTTGAATTTAATAGGACCTATTAATAATTAATAATTAATATATATATATATATATATATATATATATAGTTCACAAAAATATTAATTAAAAAAAAAATAAAACTACCAATTGATGAGATTTATTGAGGTACATTAGATTGCAAAACTCTTTTTAGTGTAAAATAAATCGAACGTATTATATTTATATTTAAGTATATTAATTTGTGAATTTTACTTTTGTGAATCTAAGATTTGTCAATAAAATATAAGTGATTGTGATTCTCTTTTTGAACATTAATCTTAAATTCATATTAATCAATGAATGAATCAAGCACATGGCTTTATACGGACCACTCATGAACTTTCTGGCCGCTGGCCTTGGCCCTTGTATACCCAAAAGCTGGAGAAGATGATGAATATGGAGATGCACCATATCAATATTTTTGTCCCGTCTAAGTTTCCACTCATCACTCGTGACTGATCAGCTGGAGAAGATCAGGTCAGAAGATCATGATCACTCAGCTAGCTTTGTTTGTTTTCACAATTTTCAATTCATCTCATCTCATCTCATCATTAATTCTCTAAATTTTCACAAAAAATAAAATAAATAATTTAACTTTTTCAAATAATAAAAAAAAAATATATTCTAACAATATTTTATGTAACTTTTAACTTTAATCTCAACTTAACTCATCTTATCTCATTTCATCTCATCTACAAAAATAAACGAAACGTTTAGCCTGTTAAGACAGCTCATGTCTTCTACAAGTGCACACTACAAGGAATTTGGCCTTTGGTAATCCAGTTAACAAGTAATTGAGAGTCTGTCTCAATCTCAGTTCTGCCAAAACCTAACTGACAACACCTTCGAACCCCTTCCACTAAGCTTCTCAATTCAGCAAAAGTATTAGATCCCTCACCCAAGATCGCAGAATAAGCAACATGCATTCTATCACAACTATCACGAATCACCCCCCCCCCCCTCCCCCGCGTGGGCCCAGGGTTCCCTAAACTACTACCATCTGAGTTCAGCTTCATCCAACCTTGTGGAGGCCGAATCCACCTAATCTCACAAACTTGCCTGGGTTTGGGAAATAAAACCGGAATGTCCAATTTCTGTAAAATAGCAATATTGTGGGAAGAAATCCTAGACACTTTCATGACTAAAGAGATAATCCTGCGAATCGAAAGCTTAATAACATGCCAAACCGACTGAACAGACTCTACCTTCTCCTCAAACCTCGCCTTACAACGCCTATCCCAAAGCTTCCAAGAGACAATAGATGGAAGAAGGCCAAAAATAATCCGTAACTGAGAAGACTTCCTAGCACAGCGGAACCAAAAATTAGCCTGCTCCTTCTACGTTTGAAAAACACTCATATGAACACCTAACTGGGTTGCAGCTAGACACCAAATTTGTCTAGAAAAATCACCAGTACACATCACGTGGTTTAAATCCTCCATATGACCCCTGACACAACAATTGCATTTAAAAATCATAGGAATGCCAATATTTCTGATCTTATCATCAACACTCAAAACAATTATGAAATGCCTTCCACAACATGATAGAGATTTTTTAGGGAAATTGCTATGCCAAATCCATCGTGCCAAATCCAAATCCATAACAAGGTAGAGGAGGCGCTTGAATGCAAATATAATCCCAGGCACTTTTAGTAGCAAAATTAACATTATTATCCTTCAGCCAAACAAGAACATCGTGCCCATCCTTCCTCCTAACCAAAAACTGATATAACTCAAGAGCTTTACTTTGACCCACTAGTCTCTCCAAAAGGGGAATATCTCATCCGTCATCCACCCGACACTCTTTAATTTTCAACAAAGGATTCTCAAGAACCTGATGATGAGCACTGAGCGGACCACCATCATCCCAGTTATCATACTAGAAAGAGATATCCACTCCCTAACCATCCATTTTGAATTATTTAGAACCTTCGGAATACTACAAACAATTGATTTCCAAAATCGAGTACCCTTATTAGGATTCAGCAAAGATAAATGACTACCCTGAACATAATTTCCTCTAAAAAATTCAGTCCATAAGGGCTGACCTTGAATGAGACGCCATGCAAATTTTATGTGTAAAGCCTTCTGAATATCCCCAAAATCACGGATACCCAAACCTCCTTCCTTCGTAGGTACAAATAGAGTGCCAGGCCATCCACTTCTGCTTACCTTTGCCGTCAGAAGCACCCCAAAAGAAGGAACTAAGAATCATATTCAAAGCCATAAGCACCCCTTTAGGAACCTGTAAAATAGCAAGAAGGTGAGTGACCATGCTTGACAAAACATGGCGCAAAAGAATAACCCAACCACCAGCTGAGAGCAATTTCATTTTCCATCCTGCAATTTTCTTATTCACTTTCCCAAGCAACTCACCAAAATCACAAAACTTTAGCCTACCAACCACAATAGGAACACTCAAATACTTAAAAGGAAAAGAACCCTACGAAAAACCTGTAATACGAAGAATAGAGGATTTTCTAGAGGCATGAATCTTCTTAGAGCAGAAAAATAGCACTTTTACCACCATTAGCAAATATAACAATATCATCGGCATACATAAGATGGGAAATAAGAGGAGTACCTCTAGCCTGAGTAAATTTACCAATTTTACCATGCTAAAATGCTATCTACAGAAGACAAGACAAAACCTTTTGCATAATAATAAATAAATAAGGCGAAAGAGGGTCTCCTTGCCTCAGACCCCGTTCCCCTTTAAAGAAGCCTAAAGAGGTGCCATTCATCATAATAGAATACCAAGGGGTGGAGATACACAATTTAATGAGATCACAGAACTGAGCAGAGAAACCAAAAGAATCCAAAACATGTAATAGAAAACTCCAATTCACTCGACCATAAGCCTTGGACATATCAAGTTTAACCAGAACATTACCCCCATTAGACTTTTTATTAATAGAATGAACCATCTCCTGAGTAAGACTAATGTTTTCAAAAATGTTACGCCCAGGAATAAAAGCCCATTGCTCATGAGAAATCATCTTATAAAGGAGATTCGTTAGACGATCCACAATGATCTTAACACAAATCTTATAAATCACCGAGCAAAGACTACTATGCCTAAATTTATCAAAACCATTAGGCTTATCAACCTTGGGAATCAACACAATAAAAGACGCAGTATAAAATCTGGGAAGCGAATTATTTTGAAAAAAATCAGAGGTGGCTTCCAATAAATCATTTTTTATAATATCCCAACAAACCCTGAAGAACCTAGAACCAAAACCATCTGGACCCAGGCTACTATAAATAGGAATGCTAAAAAGCGCATCCTTAACATCCCCAATGGAAGGAATACTACAGAGCATCAAATTCTCATCGTCAGTAATCACATGAAGGATGAAATCTCCTAAGTTGGGTAACTCACAACTACTACTCTCACCCAAAAAAATTTGGAAATAATCAACAGCCGCTTGATGAATTTCAAGCGGAGTTTTTAAAGAGTACCATCTGCCAAACACATATTAGTAGCCTTTTTATGATGTTTGGCATTCAAGTAAGCATGAAAAAACTTGGAATTTTGATCCCTATCTTTAAGCCAACTTTTCTTGGTCATATGAGAGAGACGAATGTCTTCTCGACCCTTCCAAGTTAAAAGCTCCAGATTAGTAGCCAGGATATTATTATCATCTTCCACTGAAAAGGAATTATGAAGGCGGGTTTCCAATCTCTTAACACCACTTTCATCCTTTTCAACTTAAGAAATAATTTACATAACCTAAAACCAGTACTCTCTTGATTCCACACCCTCTCCACAAGACTAAGAAAATCAACATGATCAGTCCACATAAATTGAAAGCGAAAAGGACTAGGCCCATACCTAAAGGGATCATCGCCTATTTGGATAACTAAAGGAGAATGATCCGAAGTAGTACGGGACAAAACCTGATAAAACATATTAGGATAACAATTAAGAAAATTAGCATCAATAAAACATCTATCTAACCTTGCCCAGCTGCGAGCCAAGTCGCTTTGACCATTACACCAAGTCATCCTCAAGCCTTTGGAGCACATGTCTAGCAGACCACAGTTTTGAATGCACAAGTTAAAGTCTTCCATCGCTGCAAAAGGTCGTGGATGACCCCCTTTTCTTTCAGAATCCTCTTTGATAATGTTGAAGTCACCACAAAGAAGCCATAGATAGTTACTATTACTAGAAGCAACCAAGTCCTCCCAAAGAAACTTCCTCTCTAACGAGTGCACTTAGCGTACATAATAGTAAGGATAAATGTAAACCCATTCTCCTCAACTTTCACCGAAACAAATTGATTAGACCCCGCCAATCATTGAATAGAAACCGAGGCACTCCACAGCAGCCAGATTTTCCCATTTTGCGCATCATTAGTGACAAAAAAATCACAATTAAAATTCTTTAGATAGTTTGGAATTTTATCTTCCATCAGAAAAGGCTTAGCCAAGGCAACAATTTTAAGCCTATACTTTTTTATATTTCTCGTCAAATGTAACATGGAGGAACCAACTCCCCGGATATTCCAAAAAAGAATTGGACTAATCATAAATTAAGCTTGGTGGGGCGAATTATAGCTCGAGTAGAGTTCATTTTTTGAAACTGACGTACCGTTTTCCATGGTTTTTCAGAATCAGAGCAATATTCTTTTCGCATGTCGTCTTTCAGCCTATCTCTTTCAGTTTCACCTTCAGATTGTGACTCATCAACTCGTTCTTTCTCGACCATAGCAGCACATCCGTTGGAAATAAATTGCTCCACTGGATCACCCTCATTGGCCACAGTCAACTGATCACCATTCAAGCTAAACCCATCTCATCTAAATCCGTGACTTCCACTAGTTGAATATCCGTACCTGAACCCACCTCACCACCTCTATTATCCAAGCCCAATTCCAATGTCAACGGTTGCCCCTCCTTTAAATCTGTTTGATTATCACTAGAGAGCGGTGGGCTCGTAGGACCATTAGATGAGCTTGGCTTTTCTTCATCAACAAGAGGTACAAATTGCATGAGTTGCTTCGAAATTTCTGGATTTCCATCTAACTCTTGCAGCCCATCTAAACTCACAACTGGACTCAAAGGCCCGTTTCCACCTGTCTCATCGTCAACCTCCAGAATTTTCTTCCCAGTGTTAAGTGCCATATTCACGTTACTGGGTTCAGGCATCTCAGCAACTTCAAGAAGCAAAACCGCAGTAACCTCCAGCATTTGAGCAATTTCTTCCACAGCCTCCGTAGGTTTCCCTTCCTTTCTTACCCATTTATGTCCACCCTTCAACGACTTCTTCTTATCACCCACCATACGGCATGTTCGGACATTATGTCCTTGACTTTTACAGAAAGAACAATAAGCAGACAAGGTTTCGAATACCACTTCCTGCTTCCTACTTCGTGGAACCCCAGGTTTACCTAACCAAAAATATGAGATCGTCTCCTTTGAAGAATCTACTTGAAGACAAACCCGAGCCCCGTCTATTCTCGTCGCACAGACCGTAGAGTTATCACAACAGACAAATCTTCCTATAGGTGCTGTGAGCATTTTAAAAATAGAAGGTTGATAAAAATTGGGAGGGAGTCCAGGTAAAGACACCCATACCGGGACACACGGCAGTTCGAAGTTTTCATCAAAATCCGGCATCCAAGCGAAAGGTCGGTAGAAAACACCATTAATCTCACATGATTCTCTGGACAAAGCCTTACAAAAATCTAATTCGTTGGCCATCCGAACAAAAACATGACCAGCCGTTGCATAGCAGATATCACGGGCATGCTAGACAGCCCCCAGCGGCTGCGAATAAAGGAACACACGGCGTCGAGAGAAGGCCTCTGGCGGAGGAACTTAAGGACGATAGAGTACCAAAACGGTTATGCCATTTTCTCAATCTCCTCCGCTAAAAAAGTGAAAACTAGTTCACCATCAATGGATTTCGATTGACGGAAAGGGACCTCCATCTCTGACAGTGGCTGAGAAACCGCAGAGACGAGGTTGACAAACGATCTAGGCGGGGCTGCCAAAGGCGGCGGGCCATCAATGGCAACCATGCAACCGCAAGAGCAACGTAACTGTAGCTAAAAAAAAAAAAAAATGCAAGCGTAAAAACCCTAGCAGAGTGTTTAAATCATCTCCTATATGAGATGCGGATATTTTTACTTTGTGTTAATAAATTAGAGACATGTACGTTATACGTAGTACAATTAATATGTATGAAATGATCAAGCTTAATTGAAGTTTCCCATATTATTTGATCTATAGTACCCAACAAGACTTTCATAAAGCTATATAGCTAGCCTTACTAGTGTCCAACTGAAATTGGGAGATATCAAATAGGGAGATTTATACACTATACTTTTAGGGTGTGTGAGTCCGAGCATTTTCTTTGAAAGGAAAATCTCATGTGATTCACATAATTTTTTTTTTATTATTTTTATTTTTATTTTATGATGAGCTCTACTTTTTTTTATAGAGATGCACTATGTTTGCCTAATGTATGATTATATCTAGCGTTACTCTATCAGATGCGATCTATTTTTGACATATTTGACCTCATATTCTAATTAGAGGATTCGAGAAGAAGCAAAATGTATATATAACTCCAGCAATTGGAAAATGAAATTAAAGATGCGAGAATCAAGAATTAAGCTGGATGCATGAATATTGATCTTTTGAGTTTTGGTCAGCAACACGTGTGGTCTTGATCTATATAAGATCTATTTCTCTATCTCTATATATGTTAATTCAAAATGAAACGGATACGTACGTAATTCAGATGATCTCTTGTACAATGTATATATAGAATATATTAATGATACTAATTAATTTTCTCTCTGTTTTTGTTTGTGGTCAAGAAATTAAGTGGACGGCAGCAACGTACGGCCTGCATGCATGCATATTATACCACAAAAATGGTTAACCAGCTAGACATGATGTTGATTTTTGACGTTTGCATGTAAAATTCTAATTAAACATGTACGTACGTACGTAGTTATGTATGAAGTAAAGATCGAGTTATAAAGCTTAAAATATTGCGTGCTCGCTACATAATTATTTTTTCTCCCATTTTTCATGTTCTAAACGTTGAGGAATTCAAACTAATCTGCAATACTGGGTTAGTTCATGCATATTGTCGATATGGACCATTAAATATATTTCAAGTACTGCTATATATCAAAACATATATATATATATATATATATATATATATATATATATATCATGTATGATTTTCATTGACTATAATACTCGATCGGATACTTGGAATATGTAATCTGAACACATTCTATTCGACAGGAAATGCCAAAAGTTGAAGACTCTTATAATATATATGTGACTCAGAAGATTCGATCCATCAACATTAACTGGGGGACCTATATATATATATTCATTATATATATATACTTTGTAAGCCCTCTCCTTTCCAATGAAGCACGAGACCAGTAACCAAAATAAAGGACCACGCGATGGAGAAGTATAAGAATTAAAGTTGCATGGGGCAATCTCATGGTCATGATGGATCATGGATCATGAACCATATATCATTTTAAGTACAGGACCACCAAAGCTAGCTACAAGTTTTCCCGTGGCCTTCCAACCATCACAAGATCAACTTTGATCTTCTCTCTCTCTCATCATAACTTATTTTTGTGATGAGAGACGTTTGCATCATTTCATGCATCTTGCTTTTTGTCATTGAACTACAGATTATTAAGATTCGTTTAGTTACACAAATGAGATGAGACGAGATAAAAGTTGCAAGTTGAATAAAATATTATTAGAATATAATTTTTTAATATAACTTTTATTTTAAGATTTGAAAAAATTGAATTGTTTATTAAATTTTGTGTGGGAGTACTTTGAAAAAGTTATAATGATTATATGGGAAGAGTCTCATCTCATCTTCTATCTTGATATATAATTAACCAAACCAGGCCTAAGGTTGATCATTAATTATAATATATATATGCAACAGCCAACGTCATGATCATGGCTAGTCCAGCTTCCCCCTAATTCCAAAGTGTTCCCGATTGTGAACACGGAAAAAAAGAAATGCAACGTGCTACAATTAATACTACCTAATATGTCATTGGTGAGTCAAGACTGATGAAGAGCTGTTGCATGATTAAGCGTATATACGTACGTAACAGGGGGAAAAAAACAGACATGAAATTAAGATAAGATAAATGGGAATTGGGTTTGACTTGATAATTATACTAACACGTACCCAAAAATTAGGTTGCAGTTGATAGATGACCATTCGTTTTCCCTTCACAGAATTCATGAGGCAGAGCATCCTTTACCCGTGTGGGGGGGGGGGCTGATATATTATAGAATATATATAGATATATATATATATATATATATATAATATTGATTGTCTGTATTGTCCACGTACGTACAATATCCTTCTAGTCTCACAAGTTCACAACCAGTACTGAACAACTTCTGATCACGAGGCTCATGAGAATTGAATCCCTAATACCAAACTGAAGTACTCATGAATTTGAAGTTTCTTTTGTACAGATCGAGATCATCAGAGTTCAAAGATTTCAGAACTATGAAATATGAATTGAGTAAATTACAGCTCATATCATAAAAATTCAAAATTTGCTGTTAATACTTCTGCGCATATATGTCTTTTTCTTTGCCTGCTCAGACTCCATGTGTTGTTCTTTCTTTATATTATATATCACATAGACAGACACCAACGGTACTCCAAGGATCGCATTGGAATAACGATAAATACTTGTCTAGAAATTGTCAAGTACTCATGTGGGGCATGTTCCCTAAAGTGTCATTGCCTCTAAAGAAGCCTGTTATTGGTCCACCTGGCATGCATCCATAAGTCGATCAAGCCCGGCCTCCCCGGTAGATCTATGATGCATGGCTAGCTGTCTGGTCCATATTAAGTAATATTACTAACTTGAAATGAATACACCATCTATTATTCTCACTCAAACTGATCATCATCTGTCCTTCTCTATGATCCTCCTGCACCGATATTCACGCCTCCCTCCACATTTACAGATGATGGATTTCCCACCACCACCACCACCATTAACACAATCAGTACAAAAACCATTAATACCATTTTCTCTGCTCTCTGTCTCATGTCCTGCTGTTCTCTCATGTCTCTGATCTTCGACATGAACTCATCGTCTCTGCAACTGCATTACAGAAACTCTGGCTCATGTCTGCCACTGTCCCAATTTTCTTTCTTTCATCTGCTAATTGTTTACCTTTCTCGTTCAAACATAATGGAAAATTCCGGTTTTACTTCATCTATAAACTTTAATGACGCGCGCACTACGTCCTGCATGCATATATGAATACATACATACATACATACATTACATATGGTTCCAAAGTTGTCACAAGCATAGCAAGAGAGAGCGACAAAAACATAAAAAAAAACGTCATTAACCCGTGTCACCAGAGTCAACAAAACTCACTATTTATAACCGTTCCAAGAGGATCATCAATCACTAACCCCGGCAGAAGTTTTTTAACGGTATGATCTACTGTACGTAGACTTTGAGGAACTCGAAAAAAAAAAAGAAAAAAAAAGGTACATGTCGTTTTCCGGTGCAAAAACGTTCTTCAACCGGTTCTGCGTGGCTGAATTCCATATGGAGAGTGCTGGCCGTAGCAGCTTCATCTCCAGTGATCATCTTTTACCATCCCTTGGTGCCAGAATCAACCAGGCAACTAAGCTTCGAAGATACATAGTGTCGCCTTTCAGTCCTCGTTATAGGTTGATCATGACCTTTGCCGGAATAATACTATCGTTCGTTCTAACTTTGCATAATTACATAGCTGCTGCTGCTGCTTCTCACGTTCTTATTATTCCTCGTTTTCAGGGCTTGGGAGATGTTACTGGTTGTTTTAGTCATTTATTCTGCCTGGATTTGCCCATTCGAGTTTGCATTTCTGCCTTACAAACAAGACGCACTCTTCATCTTCGACAACATTGTCAATGGCTTCTTTGCCATTGACATTATTCTCACCTTCTTTGTTGCATATCTAGACAGCCACTCTTATCTTCTTGTCGATGATCCCAAGAAAATTGCAGTCAGGTGAACAATCTTTGCATCCTTTGGTGGTAGACTTAATTCACGCAGCTAGCTTTACATAAACCAACGATTCTGCTTCTGCAAGAGAAATCACTTGGATTCTTTCTTACATATATATGATCCCAATCCAACAACGTACGTTAACATTTCAGGTACATATCTACCTGGTTTATCTTCGATGTCTGTTCCACCGCACCGTTTCAGCCAATCAGCCTTCTGTTCACAAATCATAGCGGCGAACTTGGGTTTAAACTACTCAACATGCTCAGACTCTGGCGTCTCAGACGAGTCAGCTCCCTATTTGCAAGGTCGATATATATATCTTCATGTTCAATATTCTAACTTTGGTTTCTTCAAAATCCCCAGTATAATAAACTAACACGCAAAGTTTCCACATAATTTCTTCAGGCTTGAAAAGGACATTCGATTCAATTATTTCTGGACGAGGTGCATAAAGCTCATTTCTGTAAGTCCCTGAAAGTTTTGGCACTAAGTTTCGTTATTTGATAAGTAAGGCTATACACCATACTCTCATCTTACTTTTATCTCACTATATAATATGTGGCATATTTTTCACTATTAGATAATAAAAAATCATTCAATAAATGATCAATATTCAATAGTGATAAATATACCACATCTTACATAGTAGGATGAAAATAAGATGATAGTGTGGTGCATAAAATTTTCCTTCCTTAATTATTAATTAATTTCCAAGTCATGATCTAAAAAGCAACTTCGATATATATTCAATTTCATGTGGATCCCAGGTGACCCTATTTACTGTACACCTTGCTGGCTGCATAAACTATCTTATTGCAGCGAGATACCCAGATCCAGGTAGAACCTGGATTGGGGAAAATAACCGAGATTTCAAAGAAGATGGTCTTTGGGAAAGATATGTAACTTCAATATACTGGTCTATAACGACATTGACAACTACTGGGTACGGGGACTTTCATGCGGAAAACCCCAGGGAGATGCTGTTCGATATCTTCTACATGCTCTTCAACTTGGGATTGACGGCTTACCTCATTGGAAACATGACAAACCTCGTTGTTCATTGGACAAGCCGCACTCGATGTTTCGTATGTGGTCTTTAATTTCTTGTATCTGCTCTCTTCTTTAATATTATTATTGCCATCTATCTCGCTTCAATTAATATTCATTCTTCACACACACACACACACACGACACATACATATACACGCTACTAGTACTTGGTGCTAAAGCCGGAGGGATCATGAGCCCCAAACACCAGTAGTACTATTACCACCAAAGGCCCCATTTCTTGGGGGAAAAACTGGAAAGTTGTTTTTGGAAGATGTCCTATCTAACCCAGACTTTCTTACAATTTTATGGGGAAAGCTTAAATTCCTGGAGCAACTCCAAAACCACGTGAATAATATTTGCGATTTTACGTTGTTAGTACCGCCGCTTCCAGTCCAGTTCTTTAAATTGGAATACATGCATGCATCTATACATTATATATAACTATATATGTGCTTAAATACACAATTGTAAACATGCATGTTATGCATTATTCTAAGAGAGGATGGCGTCTTGGGGCGGATCAACATTCTTCAAGTTTGAATAAAAACTACCAAACATGAATGGAAAATGATCCGCTCAAGTTTTTATCCGAACTTTGACGCCCTCAAGTGGAAGAAAGAAAGACAGCATGAAGTTTGTTTTACAAGTAGAGGTGAAACAAAAAAATTGGTCAACCGGTAAATCAGACCGGGGTTCGTCCGGTTCTAAATCGGTTCGATTTGAAACGGATTCAATTTTTTTTCAAAATCGGTTAAAATCGGTTCGATTTTAATTTTTCTTTTCTAACACCGAACTGGATCCGGTTCATTTAAATATATATTTTAATTTTTATATATATAAAAGGCTTTTTATATGATTTTTTTATATTATATCTATAATTATATATAAAATAATCTTGTATTATACACTAAATTACTAATTAAAATAATATTAAATTTTAAAATCCTATATAAATAATTATATATTATCACTATATATAATCTATAATAGTAGTTATACTAATACAACATCACTATATATTATAATATATTATCACTATATTATTATATATTGTAATATATAGCATGCATATTATATATACTATATATATAATATATTGGAAAAACCGGATCGAAATCGGTAAAACCGAAAGTACCGGTTTAGGAGTATAACCGATATGGTATCGATTTTTCAAATCTTAAAATTGGTGTAGATCGATTCGGTTACAAAATATGTCTAAAAATGGACCGAACCGTACCGGTTACACCCTACTTACAATATTGATTGTCACCCATATAGATATTTTAGATAACATTAAATGAATAATAAATGTTATATAGTCCACTTCATGCATATGTTTCTCTCTTGTTTAAAACCTTCAATTCAAATAAGAACTTGGAGATTTTTGAACTTGAAGGGATCTTGATCCAAACTTGAGGGCTATAATTAAGTAGAGGAGCCCAAACTCGAGAGCTTCTAGAGGGAGATCGACAAATAGAGACTCCGAGTGAATCCTATAGTACTTATTGAACACATTAATTTAATGCTGCCCAAAAAACTTACACTGACAAGAATACATAATGCGCAAAAGAGAAATGATATTTATAGTTGTAGAATACGTAAATATTGCACAATTTTTTTTTAAAAAAGTAAGTAAATACGTGATGCACATGAGAAAAAATTAATTTTTTTAATAGTAGATCCCTATTTTTCAAAGCGATTACATGACGATTACGCACTCTACGATTATATATAACATTCCTCTATTGCAAAACTCATTTAATGTCTCTATCTCTCTCATGATACCTGAATTTAGGTCTCAAATTTGGAAAAAAAATTAAAAAGGTGATTTTTATTTTCTCCCTCGGGGTCTGGATGCTAATATCAAGAAGCATGCTTTGGTTCTACAGAGAGATAGAGTGAGAGCTGCCTCAGAATTTGCAGCACGAAACCAGTTGCCCCCCGGCATACAGGATCAGATGCTGTCACACATATGTCTCAAGTTCAAAACAGAAGGATTGAATCAACAAGGGACCCTAAATGGTCTACCAAAAGCTATTCGCTCAAGCATCGCAGACTTTCTCTTCTTCCCCATTGTCCAGAAAGTCCATCTCTTCCAAGGGGCTTCTCGTGACTTCCTTTTCCAATTGGTAATAGTTCACATGACTTATTAAACTCGAGTAGTAGATCATTATTGGGTAAACCATGAGTTTGGAGTTCTTTCATGGCTCATTGGTCATAAAGATGCTAAGTCAATCTATACTGTTTCACAAAAAGGTTTCAGAAATGGAGGCCGAGTATTTTGCACCCAAGGAAGATGTAATTCTGCAGAATGAAGCTCCTACAGATCTTTATATCCTGGTCTCAGGCGTGGTGGTGAGCTAATTTTCGTTTATTTTGGAATCTGGATGCAAGTTTTCCTAAATAATGGCTACTAACATAATGTTGGTTCGAATATGATGCAGCATTTCCTGTGCCGTACCGATGGGCGCGACAAAGTACGTCGTTAACCATAACATACATTTCATATTGAACAGAAATACAAAGATAAAACAGATCACATTTCAACATCCACTATGCAGGTTCTTGGAAAGGCAATTGCAGGAGATTCGTTCGGAGAGTTTGGAGTCTTATTGTACAGGCCGCAGCCTTTCACGGTTCGGACGACTGAGATTTGTCAAATACTGCGACTCAACAAAACTTCACTGATCAATGTCATGCAAGCAAATGCCAAGGATAGGCACATCATTATGAACAATCTTTTCCAGGTAGTTACAGCATTATTCATCCTCTAGAGGGGGGAAAAAGGTAGCCATTATGAGTTTTTCCATTCTTTCATGAAACATATAACTGAGAACCAATGCTGCACTCAACAGAAAATGAAGGGTCGAGAAACCTTGGGCTTTGAAAACGCACATAAAGATCCAGAACTGATCCCCAGAGAATGGCTTGATGGAGAACCCATTGAAGGAAGCTTGTCACCTGCAGGATGTCAAGATAACTCACACGATTATTCATCAATGCAGGAAGCAAGGGACGTTTATAGCACAGGATCAGAGACTATAGAGCAGAGTGAAACTGGCAAATGTCAAGTCTTTAAGAGATCTACAATGGATGTAAATTTGATGGCTGAGGATGGCCAAACAGCTCTTCATGCTGCAGTTCGCAGGGGGCATCTTGAGATGGTCAAACTTCTACTGGAAGGAGGTGCTAATGTAAACAAACAAGATGCCAGAGGATGGACACCAAAAGCTCTGGCCGACGAGCAAGGAAACAAGAGCATATATGACCTTTTACTAAGTTATGACAATAGAAGGAAACCAGATGAGCACAGAATAGATTTAATTGGGCCTGAATTGGCTGACAACAGCATGTATAGTCAAAGCAAACACAGTAAGCAAGCTGGTCCTCAATCTGTCGACTCCCACTTAAGAAAAGAACCCACAAACAACTGCTCAAGCAGATATAGTTTTCCCATTGACACAGAAGTCATGACTAAAGTGATGAAGAAGAGAATCACCATCCACATGAGGCTTCAACATGATGTTACATTACAGAGTAGGCAACTTGGAAAGCTAATAATCTTACCTGATTCGATAGAGGATCTGCTCAAAATAGCCGGTAAGCATTGTTTGAATTAAAAAGACTCGAACTAACCTGAAAATTGGAAAACTGAGGGTTACTTAGCGTCTTGTAAAACTGCAGGTGAGAAGTTTGGAGTACACAAACCTGCAAAAGTCATTAACGTGGAGAATGCAGAAATAGATGACATAAATGTCATTCGAGATGGTGATCATCTGTTTCTACTTCATAACGAGATTAATGGAGAAATATTGGATTGCTAAGTGACCGAATCATGGTTACTCAAAGCTAGGCAATGATGTAACCTTAAGATAAATTGTAACTTTTAGGTGATCATGTATAATGATTTAGTAACAAAAATTTGTACGAATCAATGGGCGATTCTGAGCCTCAATAGCCAACAGTATTGCTTGAAAAACTGGAGAAGTCAATTACAAAAGATGTTATGAAGCCACGAGTGGTGAAGATTTCGGAAGGAAAACAAGAAGCTAAGTGCTGAAGATAATGTCGTGGACAAGGAGACAATACGCGGCCATTTAAATTGTAACGCCCCAAATCCGGGTGGCTTAGAGAATCACTACCTGTCACTCATAAACATATCTCCCAACACATCCAAAGAATAATCTCCAAAGACTTCATAAGTGAAATCAATCTCATAACTTCTAAAATAATGTCATTACAAACTTCACACAATCTTTAATGCAATAATAATAAATAAAAGGGTCTACAATCTCCCGGTAATAGTAACATACCCAAACTGATAAAACCATAGGTCCTACTAAACCCAAAGATATACTTTAAAACTCAATACATTAAAACTAAGAACATCAGAAGTCTTTCTTCTAACTACATCTCCTCAGCTTAAACACTTTCACCAATCTAATCCAGGTCCTCATTTGGACTCTGCACATTATCTGAAAAATATTATGAAGATAGGGGGTGAGTTATCAACAACTCAGTAAGCAGAAATCATATGCTAGCGTGCAAACATGAGCATTTACAAAGTAGAGCATGCAGAACAAAATATTTTCCAGAGTTAAACATGCAGAACCAATCATATTTTCAAAAGTAACAGAGCGATGATTTTAAGACAAGTAAAACCCTTAGTGCTTTGGCATAACATAAATTGAGTATCATCATCAGATCAAAACAGAGCATCAAACAGAGCAGAGACCATGTTTCACCCCCGTGGTAGGGTTGTGCTAACCCCGGTGGCCAAACCAGGCAGAGACAGAGGTGAAATCTTTCCTTTATTCTTCTCGGAGCCCCGAGTGTGCACACAGGAAAGACCACAGTAAAACCATTTTATTTCCAAAGTGGGTGCACTCAGAGACAGAGAAGTTGGTACCAACCCAAACAGAGCAGAGCATAACAGAGCAGAGCAGAGCAAAGCAGAGACAGAGTCAGATACGAAAACCAGTACACCATGCCAAAGGTTTTCAAATGTTATATCAAAATAATACAGAGTACCAAAACAGAATCAGAACAGTTTACACACGCTGAACACAAAAGCCAGAACAAATAAATGCACAACTTTTCATATTCTCAATATCGCTCTTTTTCAGATTTCAGAAACCACATGACAGAATTTAGCTTATGTCTACACAATGCATGTCAGAATATATTTTCCTTTTTCACACAGATTTCATGAATAATGCAGATAAGAGATCGAGGTTGATCTTTGTTTTCACAAGTTCCCAACACAAGACAAATTATGCAAGTTTTCATAAAATCAACCTTAGTCTTATTAACTTGTATAAAACCCAGCATAGGAACTCCGCTTACCTAACTCCTGCAGCGTATTATCTATACTAAGGATCAGAAACTGCACAATTTCAATAGATGAAACTGAAACCTAAAGGGATGAGAAGGAAACACTTACCAGTCGAAAAAATGGAGGGATGAGAGGTACTGCTCACAGACTTGCAGAGGAAGAACCGAAACGTGAAAAATGGAGAGAAAACAGAGTGTAGCAGACGGCAACTCACTGGAATAATATGCAGCGCAAGAGAGAAACCGCAACAATGAGGAAGTATTCGGAACCTCAAATCAATGCCAACAAATGGAAATGAAGAAGAAACCGAGAGAAAAATAAGGAGACGTGGGAGAGAAGGAGAGGTCTGGACGTGAGAAAGAAAAATAAAATCAGAAACTGAAAGAGAGAAAGAGGGAGAAAGAAACGGGAGGGAAAACAGAAAGGAAGACAAAACTTACCTAAACGATGCCGTTCCGGAATTCATGCATGAAACGACTGGGTCATTACATGCATGGGTGCGGCTTACGTGCATGGGTGCAGCTTACGTACATGGGTGCGGTTTCACACGCCTGGGTATTACATAAATAAGGGCACGTGTGTCATATGGCCTCATCATGAACGAAACGATGCATTTGATTACTTATCACAATTCATTCCACTACAGGTTTCTAACAATTGGCATCAGAGCACTACGATCCTTTATGGTGGAGGGGACAAAGTTCAAGCTGCAGGAAGAAAATTTACTGGAACCAATTCTTGCATCAGTGCTGCAGCTCAGAGATTTAGTCGACCGAATGCATGCCGAATGATTTTACGGAATCCTTCGTTGAGTTGTGATGAAAAGGATAAACTTTGAATTTTTCTATGTTATTGAGTTGTGTAATACAAGGACTTTAAATAGAGTATGAAAATAATAGCTATCCTACTTTATAGCCTATATATCGTAAGATTCAAAATTCAAATAGCTAGATTACATATCCAACTATCTTGATTCTGAAAATTCTGTAGGCGAGGAGTGTGTTGTGGTAAGTTGAACTCATGAAATAGAGGAGTGTTTTTCTGTGGTCATATTAATCTATTCTTCTACACGCCCCCTCAATCGAAGGGGTAAGGAATGGACCCTTAGATTGTCACACAGAAGCTGAAATCGAAGAGAAGGCAGCGGCTTGGTGAGAGCATTGGCATATTGATCCTTGGTAGAGAGAAGGCAGACATATAGCTGACCACTGAGAAATTGATCACGAACATAATGAAAGTCTATTTAAATATGTTTCGTACGTGCATGGAATAGTGGATTAGTCGTGAGATAAGTTGCTCTGATGTTGTCACACCAAATGATTGGAGGGTGCACAACTGAGACATGAAGATTCGAGAGCACTGATTTGATCCACTGAATTTCAGTAGCTGTATTTGCAAGAGACTTATATTCCGCTTCGGTGCTTCTGCAAGCAACAGCCGGCTGCTGTTTGCAACTCCAAAAAATCAAATTTTTGACCAGATAGACACAATAAGCGCCAATTGAGCACCTATCATCATGATCCGATGCCCAATCTACATCACTGAATGTCTGAAGTTGAAGATTTTTATCAGGTTGGATTAGTAGAGCATGGGAGATAGTATCCTTTAAGTACCGCAAAATTCGTTTGACTGCTACCCAATGAGGCTTTTTGGGATCGTGCATATATTTGCTAACTTTATGTATGGCAAACGCAAGGTCAGGCCAAGTAAAAGAAAGAAATTGCAGCCCACCAACAATACTTCTGTACATGTGGATCTTGAAATGAGGCACCATAAGATTTTGACAACGGCTGGGACGTAGACATAGGTGTAACACAAGGCTTGGATTTATCCATATGGCTACAAAGAAGAAGATCGAGTATGTAATGGCGCTGAGAAAAATAGAGGCCCTTGTCACTTCTGATAGCTTCTATGCTGAAGAAGAAGCTAAGTTCACTAAAGTCATTGACTGCAAAGTCATTTTGCAGCAGACTTATCACTCGGTTAATTGAATCAAGATCATCACCAGTTAATATAATGTCGTCGACATATATTAAAAATAAATGAGAATAGAACCGTGCTGATAAACATAAAGAGAGTGATCTGCCTGACTCCCTTTAAATCCAATAGCCTACAGTTTGTCAGTTGAGCGAGAGAACCACGCCCGTGGTGCTTGATGAAGTCCATATAAAGACTTTTGAAGTTTACACACATGTTGCGGGTATTGTGGATGAAGAAACCCTGGTGGTTGTGCCATATAAACATCCTCATGCAAAAGACCATGCAGAAAAGTATTTTGGACATCTATTTGACGAAGATGCCACGGGAGACAGCAAGCGATAATGCCAAGCGAACCGTTGTAGGCTTCACAACAAGACTGAAGGTTTCGGCAAAATCAACACCCTCTTGTTGATGAAAGCCCTTAGCTACTAGACGAGCTTTGAAAATTTCAACACCTCCATCAACCTTTCTTTTAATCCTGTACACCCATATACAATCGACAATATTAGCATGAGGAGGAGAAGGAACCAAAGTCTAGGTACCATTGGTCATTAAGTCATCAAACTCCTTGTTCATAGCCTCTCGCCAACTGTGATGTTTGACTGCTTCCGAATAACACGTTCATTCCTGATCAATATTTGTGACTGTGGCCATGAGAGCTTTGGGAAGAGGATATCTAATGTGTGAGTCTGAGGGTAATTTAGGCCTAAGAATATTGTTTTTGTTGCGGGTAGTCATTGAGTGGATATTTTGAGGTTGCAGTTGAGGTAGGGGGTGGAACGGGAGGTGCTGGATTATGTTCATGCCGATTCAAAGTGATATCCCTGACAGGAGGTTGCGGATTCAAAGTGATATCCCTGACAGGAGGTTCTGAAGCAAGAGCATGATCAGTCTGAGAACTTGTCGGTGTGAGCATATTCTACAGAGGTGGTGCTGCAATTTGAAATTCAGAAACTGTTGAAGGAGTGGAACTAACAGGTGACAGTTTGAGATTAGCAGGAAAAATAACAAGAGTTTCGTGATTAGGAGGAACATCAGACTGTGGTGTTTTATATGGAAACATAGACTCATCGAAGACTACTTGACGAGAGACAAAAACTTTGCTAGTGGAGATATCTAAACACTTATAACCTTGATGACCAACACTGTACCCGATAAGAATGCAATTTTTGGATCAAAAATCCATTTTATGTTTATTATATAGGCGTAAATAGGGCCAGCAAGCACATCCAAACATACGTAAAAATTAAAATCAAGTTTGGAATGATTGACTATTTCATAAGGTGATATATGTTGTAAAACAGGAGATGGTAAATGATTTATTATGTAAACAGTGGTCAAGAAGGCATCTTCCCAAACAACTTTTGGTAGATTAGAGTAAGCAAGTAAGGCAAGACCAACCTTGACAATTTGGCGGTGGTGCCTTTTAATTGCTCCTGCTTGTTAATGCGTATAAGGACAAGTTATACGGTGAGTAATAGCTTGAGTTTGTAGATATTGATTTAGGCTGCGGTATTTACCACCCCAGTCGGTTTGGAGGGCCTTAATTTTTGTGTTAAATTGACGTTCAATTGCAGCTTGAAATTTTATATAAACGTGTAACGCATTAGATTTAATTTTTAATGGGAAGAGCCATAAGAATTTGGTGGAATCTTTTAAAAAACTAATGTAATAACATGCATCAGTAGTGGATAAAATGGGAGCTGGCCCCCAAACATCCGAATATAATAATTCCAATGGTTTCAAAACCGAAATATGCAAACTTTTGAAGGGTAAAGTGTGGCTCTTAGCCAGCTGACATTCAAAACAAACAGAACATGCATTATTCTTAACAGGAAAGGAAAGTGCCTTATGAATAACAGGAAATGAAGCATGGCCTATGCGCCGATGCCAAACATTAGCAGAGACTTGAATACTAGAGAGAGCTTGCAGCTGAAGACGAGCAAGTGACGCTGAAAAATTGTAAAGGCCATTACTAAGTGGTCTGCGATGCAGGACGTTCCCTAAGTAATCCTTCACAAGGGAGAAAGAAGCATGAAACTCAAACAGGACGTTATTATCAAGACATAAATGCTGATTAAAAAGAAGATTGTTTTGAATAACAGGAATGAGTAGGATTTGGTTAAGAACAAAATATTTTGATGGAGAAGAGAGAGTGGAAGTGCCACTTTAGGCAATTTTCAAACCTGCACCATTTGCCACCTGAATATGATCTTGACCGTCATAGTCCTCATTCCAAAAATGAATGTTGTTTAGATCATTGGTGAGATGATGGATAGCTCCTGTGTCGGGATGCCACTCAGTATCATCATGTGGATGATTCGCAACAACTAAAGCTTAAGGCTAGCAATTTTGGGGTTGTTGATCCTTGAAAGATAAATCAAAACAAAGAAAGCACTTATGTGCATTATGACCCGGTTTCAGACATACCTGACAGATAACCGAGTTATATCCACCCTGATCTCGGTTGTTGGAACGGCCACCACAACTCTTGCCGTGATAGCCACCACCACAACAACGGTTTAAGGGTTGAAAGTTGGTAGTAGGCCAAGACTGAAACTGAAAATGCTGCTGAGATTGTTTAGTGGCCATATTCATGGAAGTAGCAACCTGGAGAGTTTGATGATCCGGGTTGATCTGTGACTCACTAATAAAAAGCAATGAATAGAGCTCCTCCAAGGTCACAACATCAGATTGAGAGGTAACTGTGGAAGCCAAGGAATCATACTCTTGGCCAAGGGTAGCAAGAACGTAAGTGATAACGTCATCACCACTGAGTGGTTGGCCAACAATTGCAAGTTCATCAGCCATGTGCTTGATGGAAAGAAAGTAATCATTGGTAGACATAGCACCTTTCCGTGCATTAGCAAGATAAGTGAGAATTTGAATAGCTTTGGCACGGGAAAAGAGAGGAGAAATTTCTTTCAAGAGCAAGCCATACATCATGAGAAGTGGTATATGTCATGAATTGAGTGAGAACATCCTCAGTAAGAGAAGCATTGATGGTGGCAAGTATCAAGGAATCCTGATGAAGCCACTAGTCATATTGAGGGTTTGGAATTTTAACTATAGCACCTAAGGTGGGATGAGGGGCATCAATTTCTTTGGGAGAGGGCTTTATAGTGCCATCGAGATAGCCAAAAACAGCTTGGCACGGAAGTAAGGTAGGGCTTGAGCTTTCCAAATGTGATAGTTGGAATGATTTAGTTTGACACTGATAGATAGTGGCAAATTTGAGAGGGACGGAAGGGTGGGCGGGGTAACTGCTGTATTAGAAGTGGATGAGAAGGAGGAGGCCATTTGGGATCAGACGTTGGTCTTTGTTTGGCTTTCTAATACCATGTAGAAAATGATAAACTTTGAATTTTTCAATGTTATTGAGTTGTGTAATACAAGGAATTTAAATATTGTATGAAAATAATAGCTATCCTACTTTATAACCTATATATCATAAGATTCAAAATTCAAATACATTACATATCCAACTATCTTGATTCTGAAAATCATGTAGGTGATGAGTGTGTTGTGGTAAGTTGAACTCATGAAATAGAGGAGTGTTTTTCTATGGTCATCTTAGTCTGTTCTTCTACAAGTTGATAGACCAAATTAGCATGAAGGAGGACAAAGAAAATGCAACGAAGGATGAAGAGAGTGTTCAGTTGCAGGACCATGTCACTGTGATGTAGGAGGATGAAGAGAGTGATTTTATGAAGGTTCCGTTGCAACAATTTGCTCTTCCCTCCCTCCCCTTAAATCTTGTACTTAGCAAAAATTGGTTTCTCCACTCCTCACCCTCACTCTTGGACGAATCAGTTTCTGGGTTGTGGATTTTTTTTATCTTACCATTGCATTCAGACTCCCTCTCAAACCCGCAGAGCATGAAACAACATGGGATAATGGGTGCCGCCCTCATTACTCGCCAACCCACCGTTGGCTATTCCCTCACCTTTGATGGCCATATCTTGTTTTTCCCCAAGGTGGAGCATTTTGGAGGTTCCACGGTGGAAGCCTCCTCCCACTCTTTGCTCAAGGCCGATCCAGAGCTTTTTTCATTCTCTCTACTCAGCAGAAGCTAGGTGTCTCCTCCTTTCTATTTGACCTCACTCCTGACTTTGCTACCCCAACCAGGATGGACTTAAAGGCAACCATCGTGGAGGCCATGAGCATCGAAATTGCAGCTATGGGTGAGACTCCTTTGTAGAAGAAAATCAAATGGCCATTCATGCCCATGGTTGTGATCGTTTACAAGAGAGAAGAGAAGCAACCCTTCGTTGGGAAAATTTCCTCCACGGGAAGAATTCCTAACAAATGGTCATGTCTCGTATGGCATCCTCCATGGCCATAAAGCTTCACTCAATCTTTGTTTATGTGTTTGTTTAGGGAATATTGGGCCTGTTTGGCCATGTGTGAGCTCTTGTCAGGTTTATACAAAATAATTATCATGAAGCTTGATACAAGAGGTCTCAAATCATCTTCTACATTTTTTAACGTTGGTAACGAGCTTTCCGGGAATGGGTTTTCCGCATCCCCATCATTTAGATCCAAGACATGATCGAATTTGATGGATTCCAGAAGTTGGCTACGCTTGCTTTTAGGAAAGGGTTATGGTGGCTATAGATTCTCTAGGCGTGGGCAGTAGGGCCCCGCCCCCGCTGCCCCGCCCCGCCTCGCTTCGCTTCCGCTCCGCCATATATATTATTATATTATATACATATATATAAACATAAATATATATTTATATTTTACAAATTGTGTATATATAAATATATATTACAATTTATTAGACTTGTTCACAAATATGCATTAGCAAATTTAAAAACTACATAATTTAACAACTAATACATTACAATTTACCCAAAATATGCACCAGCAAATTTAAAAATTACATAATTTTTAAATTATAATCATATTTATAAAATTTAAATTTATAATTTGGGTCTAAAAATGTATTTTTAATTATTTTCGCACTTAGAAATAATTTTTAAATCAAATAAAATGTAGTATTTTTTTTAAGTAGAAGAAGGCGAGGCGAATTGAGAATCCGCCCCGTACCCCGCCCACCGGGGTGGGTAGCACCCCTAAGATTCTCAAGCCAGCATGGGTGGGTACATTTCATCTTAGTTTGTAAACAAAATCAGTGGATGGACTTTTCATAAAAGCTGTGAGGTATATCTGTTTATTTTCTCCCAAAGGATTGCAAGATGTCTAATTGCGAAACCAATTAAACAAGCGTTCAAGCTTCCATCACACGCAGAGATTTTTTTTGGGGGGGGGGGGGTCTAATGGTGGTTCTACTAAGAGAGTAGCAATCCAAAAATCAGACACTCTCCAATCTGTGGTTATTAGTTTGAAAATGGAAGTCAATAAAAAAAAGCCCATTCCCTTGCTTTCTTTGAGGTGTTGAATGAGAATCTCAATGGTTCCCTTATTTGTAAAGGGGAAACTGTTCCTGCATCCTTGCATAACCTGATTCAAAATTTAAAGGCTGTGAGCCTGAGTTCCTTGTATATACACTTGAGAGGCTGCTGAAACTTGTTAAGTTTAAGGCCATTAGTATAGCTATTGTTTGTTTGCTGGTTGTTGAGTGGCAGGAGTCTCTTTCAAAGAGTGGAGATAAATTGGATGAAAGGGTGAATATTGCACCTCAGTTGCTTGATATATTGCCACTTAGGGGTATTTTTGGGTGGTATGAGATAAATTTACTAAAACTTTGGGGATATTATGTGATAGAGGAACAAATCTTGTATCCCTTTGATAGAGGAAGGGGAAAAGAAATAGGAGGAAATCAATTGGTGAACCAAGCTTTGGATAATGTATCTCTTTTCTTATATTTTGAATTTGATCTTAAAATGGATGGTGGAATACATGCTAACCTCGATGATGATTTATGGAGGCAAAAAGATGAGGAATGTCACCAAGCATCCAAGTGTGATAATAGTGATGGGAAATATAGACTTCCTTGCCACAACCAAGGAATTTACGAGGCCCTTGAATTAAGAGATGGAGGAACAGGCTATAGGTTTATACATTTGGAGCCTTGTTATTCCCACGTCAAAAACTGTAATAGGATGTTCTTCTTTGTTTCTAAAGTTGGATGGGAGTTTCATGTGGGAGAGGCCGACCATAGAGAGGTTCCAGTGAGGGCCTTATGACATCATGCTCCCAACGATCGTGATTTTGAAGTTACTCTTACCAAGGAAGAGACATAGCATCTGGACCTCATATATTGATGGGTTAGGAAAACACGTGATCCTCACTTGAGAGAACATTGGCCATTTCTTGGTGTCACCAAATCGGTCACAAGTTGTAGGCTGTCAAATGCCTACCTCGGCGGCTCCAAGGCCCTTTCATGGATGGAAGAGATTTGCTGTTACTTCGTCGAACCCTAAAGAAAAGAGGGCCTATATTGAGGGTGACGGATTTCGTGGTGGGTCATGTACCAGTCATGACCCCGCTAACCTAGAGAAGGGCGTGGGGCAATAATCCTTACCCATCACTACTCTTGGTAAGGAACTTCCAGGGGCTTCCTCCCCCGTGGGCGAGTACTCGCCCATGTTTACTCCTGGCAAGGAGTTAGTCCTTCTATTAGTAAGTCAATAGTAACACTTATCTAGCTTGAATGAGCCCTTATAATCAATCTTTTGAATAGTAAGTCAATAGAGAAACCCAATTCTAATACTAAACGAACAATTCAGAAGAAAAAACCAGGAAAAATAAATGTTTATTAACTACCATGCCATATATTCACAATCATGCTAACAATAGGCACCATAATTTGACGTAAACCATCATAAACCAAATGCAAGACTCCTAGGAATGAGTCGAAACCTAATATCAGATAAAAAGAAGTGTAAAAATAAAAGAAAAGAAAGATAGATCCTAAAATCTTGTAGAATTCTCGGTGGCAGAACTTGGCATTCTCTTAGTTAACATCTTTCATGGACTAAGGTAGAGACTTAAGACGACATGATCCAGATTACCAGCTAGGGTTATGCGATTCGCTTCGCTTAGGCCTAGCTTGAAGGTACAAATGCAGAGAGAGAGAGAGAGGCACCGACTCTAAGAATTGTTGTAACAAACATTTAATGGATTTGAATGAAATAATCAATAAAGCTCACTTCGAGGGTGAGGACCTCTATGAAGAAGAAGACATGAGAAGGAAATAGAAGATGCTTTTACTTTTTGGATAAATTTCAGAGCCAAAATGCTTTGTACATATATCTGACACGCTCTAATGGAATTCCACATAGTGGCCCTAGACTAATAAACTAACAGCAAAATAAACAAACTACAACCACATTATAACGTTATGGGAGTAAGTCCAGTACCTAATAACAGTTAAAGGTTTCCAGTAAAATAACAAGTTTTGTTAAATTATAAAAGATGTAAAATGACTGGCCCAATAAGTCCAATCTCTTCACTGTCTTCCATCGTACTTCAAGTACACTTTACTTCTAAAGACTTCATCACATTGAACATATTTCTTCTAGATCTCAGCTGCCTGTGACAAGTTCTTTCCTTTCAGAGCACTTTGTCCACAAGGTGTGGATATGCCTCCCTGCGACGAGAGTAAGGTTCCCAAGTCGCATCTTTGTCTTCCTGTCTCGTGCTTGGTTCTAGGTCATCTTCATACGGCACCCCCAAAACCTCTTCAAGTTCTGGCTTAAGGACCCCTAGAGCATCCATTGCTGGTAGCACATGCACGATGGTGAACTTAGCACCCAAATTTTTCTCAAGTTGAGAGACATGGAAGGTAGGGTGTATTCGGGCTGACGGGGGTAGTCCGAACCTGTATGCGACGATGCCAACCTTTTGTAAAATCTTGAAGGAGCTGAAATATCGTGGGGGGCAAGCTTGAGGTTGTGTCGATGAGCCACTAAAATTTGCTGATATGGTTGAAGCTGAAGGTATACCCAGTCCCCAATTTGAAAATCTTGTTCCTTCCTCCTTAAATCTGCGTATTTCTTCATATGTTCCTATGCCTGATGTAGGTTGTGAGATTTGTAGTTATTGATTTCGGGATCTCTGGTTAGTTTCCACAACCTCTAAGCAGGTTGTTCCCAGTACATAGTTGAGTAGCTGAGAAGGGGGATACCCATATAAGGCTTCAAATGGGGTAAGCTTTCTTGATAGGTGTTGGGTGGAGTTGTACCACCATTCAGCTATTGAAACTCATGAAGACCAATCCTAGGTCGATCATCTGTGAAACACCTTGGGTAATTTTCTAGGGACTTATTGACTGCCTCTACCTGCCCATGAGTTGGGGGGTGGTAGGTGGTGCTCAAATTCATCTAAACCACTTGGAGGGTAAAAAATGCTTGCCAAAATCGACTACTAAATGTACTATCTCGGTCTAATATGATTGAAATAGGCAGCCCGTGATGTTTGAACACATTCAAGAGGAAGAGTTCAACCACTGTCTTGGCCGTGTAAGGGTGTTTTAGGAGATCGAAATGACTGTACTTAGGGTTGTAAAAAAAAAAAAAACTGTTGAATTGGACAAGATTGGACCGAACTGGTCGGGTTTCTAAGTGGTCCGGTGTGGTACCAATTCTCAAGAACTAAAACCGGTCATAAACCTGTGTTGTACCGATTTTCATATTTTGAAAACCGGCTTAAATCGAACCAGACTGATATAAATATTTGTAATTTTTTATGTTATATTATATATATATACATTATATGCTAAATTATTAATTAATATAACATGAAATTCTAATCTTATTATTCAAGTCTATTAATCTTATAATATAAAATGAGAAAATATATTTGCAACAGTGAATTGTGTAACCGTCACGTAATCGCTTTGAAAAAAGTGAATAAGATATGGGACCCACAAGAAAAAAATTAATTTTTAAATAGTGGACCCTACTATTTTTCAAAGCGATTACACGGCGTTTACATACTTTACGGTTGTATGTAGAATTACTCATATAAAATTAATATAACATTTCATAAAAATAATAATCTTATAATTTTTAACATAACATTTTAATTTTAATCTTAAACATAAATATTAGTATTAAGTTATTAATATAAACTTACTTTGATTTATATATATAAATATATATATATATATATATATATATATATCAAGGATAACTACATTTTTGGCATAATAAATTATAATATATATATATATATATATATATTCTTTTGTAAATATATTTTTCCACATTTGATCATATATCCATATAAAAAGTCTAGAACTTATATAGACTATAGTTAAATTTAATACTTACTAGTATATGTTAATTGTTATAAAATATTGTACTTATACTAATTTATAAATAGACTAATAGTTTAGTATATGTAAACATCATATTATTACTAACATAAATAATCTGTAAAATAAAAAAAATTGGACTGGACCAGACCATTCTGGTTTCGGTAGTGAATCGATCTGGTATCAGTTCTTAAATTTTTAAAAACGGTGTATACCGGTTTCGTTCTAAAAAATGTATAAAACTGGATTGAACTGGACCGGTTACACCCCTAACTGTACTTGGTGAGCCTGTCTACAACCACCCATAAATTGTTAAAGCCATTCGAATTAGCTAGTCCTTTTATGATGTCCATGGTAATATGTGTACAAGGTGGGAGGCAAATATGAAGTAGTTGCAGCAACCCACTTGGAAGAGTATTGTCTTCCTTAACCCTCTGACATAAGTCACAGTTTTTGATCAACTGCTTAACATTTTTCTTGAGACCAGGTCAATAAAAATCCCTCCTTACTTTGTGCATTGTTTTGTCATATCTTGAGTGTCTGCCCCATGAACTACTATGCATTAACTCTTAACACTTTATTCTTGAATTCTTCCTGATTGGGTGCAAAGTTTGTTCTTGTACAAGAATAGTTCTCCCCTCATAGAGTATACTGGAGGTACTTGGTTCTCACAGAATTGGGTGATGATGAACCCTTTGTTAGATGTTCATCACTAGCATAGGCTGCTTTTAAGTCCTCCACCAAACTCAGGGAAGGAAAGTAATTATGGACAAAGAACATTCCTCTTCACTTTCCCTCTTGGATAGGGTGCTAGCTACCCTATTTTCAGTCCCCTTTTTATACTCTACTATAAAATCATCCCGAGGAGTTTAGTGATCCATTTATGTTGCACAGGTGTGCCCGCTTTTAGATCAAGCAGGTATTTTAAGCTCTGCAGATCAGTCCTAATCACAAAGGTTTGTCCAGTAGATAGGGCCTTCATTTGAGCCCTGTTGAGACAAGTGCAAAGAGCTCTTACTCATAAGTGGACATCCCTCGAGTCCTTCCCTTTAGAGCTTGGCTATAAAAGACCAGAGATCTTCCCTTTTGCATTAACACTACTTCTATAGTTGTTCCTGATGCATCACATTCTATAGTGAAAGGAGTGGAAAATCCTGATAGGGCAAGGTTGCATGACAACTTTTTTCAACTGATGAAATGCAACCTTGGATTCTTCAATCCAATGGAAGTTTTTTTTTTTTTTTTTTAACATTTCTATGAGGGGTGAAGCAATCCCTCCATATCCCTTAATGAACCTTCTATAGTAGTTTGTTAATCCTAAAAATCCCCTCGCCTTGGGGGAATTAGGAAGAGACCATTCCTTTATGGCTTGCAACTTGTCCAATTCACCTCTTACTCCTTGGGCAGAAATTAGGTGACCTAGGTAGGCAATCCGCGACACCCAAAGATTGTCTTGCATAGAGCAAATGTTGTCTTGCATAGTAAGTCAATAGAGAAAACCAATTCTAATACTAAACGAACAATTCAGAAGAAAAAACCAGGAAAAACAAATGTTTATTAACTATCACGCCATACATTCAAAATTCAGCTAGCAATAGGCACCATAATTTGATGTAAATCGTCATAAACCAATTGCAAGACTTCTAGGAATGAGTCAAAACCTAATAGCAGATAAAAAGAAGCGCACAAAGAAAAGAAGGGTTAATTACACTTTGCCCGCTCGAACTTTCACTTAATTCACAATGTGCCTCCGAAACTAATAATTCCATCAAAGTGTATTATCGAACTTTCAAAACTTCCCAATCCCCCATTCTGTTTACCAACAGCGTCAAATCTAACGGAAATTCACTGTAAAGATGTAATTTTCATCTAATTTATTATCATTAACCATATAAAATATAAAATAATATACGCTATCAATCAATAATAAATCATTAATCATTAACCATATATAAAATTATTTTATACCTAAGTTGTAAGCAAGTATGAATAATTTATGTACACAATGAAATTATTTGATATTAATTAACTATATATAAATTAATAAAAAAATTATTTAATGATTTATGATTTATTATTAATTGATAGCATATATTATTTTATATTTTATATAGTCAATGATAATAAATTAGATAAAAAGTACATCTTTGTAGTGAATATTATGCACATGAGTAGCACGTGTAGTGAATTTTCGTTAGATTTAACGTTGCTGGTAGACGGAAGGGGGGATTGGAAAGTTTTGAAAGTTCAATGGTTCACTTTGATGCAATTATTAGTTTTGGAGTCACATTGTGAATTGAGTGAAAGTTCGAAGGGCCAAAGTGTAATTAATCCAGAAAAGAAAGATAGATCCTAAAACCTTACATAATTCTCGGTGGCAGAACTTGGCATTCTCTGAGTTTTCATCTTTCATGGACTAAGGTAGAGACTTAGACGACATGATCTAGATCATTGGCTAGGGTTATGCAATTTGCTCCACTTAGGTCTAGCCCGAAGGCACAAATGTAGAGAGAGAGGCATTGACTTTGAGAATTGCTGTAACAAACATGTAATGGATTTGAATGAAATAATTAGAAAAGCTCACTTCGATGGTGAGGACCTCTATGAAGAAGAAGACGTGAGAAGGAAATAGAAGATTCTTTTTATTTTTGGATAAATTTTGAAAGCCAAAAATGCTTTTGTACATATATCATAGAGGCTCTAACGGAATTTCCCACGTAGTGGGCCTGGACTAATAAACTAACAGCAAAATAAACAAGCTGCAACCACATTCTAAAGCTGCAACCACATTCTTACGCTATGGGAGTAAGCCCAGTAAAATAACAAGTTTTGCTAAATTATAAAAGAGGTAAAATGACTGGCCAATGGGCCTTACGGCCTTAGTAAGTCCAACCTCTTCACTGTCTTCCATCGCAGTTCAAGTACACTTTACTTCTAGAGACTCCATCACATCGAACATCTTACTTCCAGATCTCAATTGCTTGTGACCATTGTGTACCTGGCTTGGACGGGATCCGATTTCGACTTTGGGCACGAAATTCGATTCCGGGGACAATACATTGTGACAGATTAAGGCAGGTTTGGAGGTAGGATGAGACACAAAATTTTTATCTCATCATTACATATTTTTCAAATCTCCATATAAAATATAATAAACAATTCAATTTTTTCAAATCTCAATTCACATTTTTCAAATCCCAAAACAATAATAATATTAAAACACGATATTTTAAACTCTCAAACAAAACATAAAATTCTCATCTCACCCACCCAAACCTGCCCGTCTATTACTCCCCAATTATACTGCTCAATGTGACCACTCGATGATTTTTATTTTATTATTTATTAATTTTTTACTTAATGATGAAGGAAGTGATTTTAAATGTATTAATGTATTTTTTTATTTTTTAAAAATATTTAAATATATTAAAAAAATGTAAAAAAATAAAAACCCAAAAAGTGCTGTGCGGTAAGACCGAGAGGACTATTTTGAGCGGCAGAGTAGCCCGACCCTAATTAAAATTGATGATCTGTAATAGGGCAAGAGTAACACATCATCTATATTTTAAATATTATAAATTGTAGATGCATAGCGATTAAGTTTAATGTCATAACATGCTGCCATAGAATATGAGGATTGCTTAAGTAGTTTCGTTTGGTTAGGACAATGGTTTTACACCCTCCAATCACATGTTGCCATCTAATAGTTATACACTTTTTAAGATAACCTAGACTGTATAAGATTATTACTAAAACACTAAAATAGGAAATATAAACTTAAAAATTACTAATCCTAATTAGTTTTCAGATCAGCTCCAATCACTACTCCAACCGTCTCTCACAGAATACAGTGATAATTTCTCATTGAGTACGTATCACTGTATGTGTTCACAATGAAGGGTAAAAGGTGAATTTTGACAAAAATATGTAAATGGCTTATGGGATCAATCTATTCAGAATGGATGAGCATGATGCCTCATGGTATAATATTGTATGGGATCAATCTATTATTCCTTAATGTTCTTGCTCATGATCATGATCAGTTTCGGGTTTCCCATCTTTATAACATTTCTTGTATTATATTGACTTAGGCATTAAAAAAGAACAAATTGCCATTAGAAGCAACTCACTTCCATTTGAGGTATGTTATCATTTCCTTGTATTTGTAGTGAAGACTTTATGTGAACCGGAAGTGAGTTGGTCATATCTATACGACTTCTTATCTCACTAAAAGAAATCAGGGCTTTTCCAGTACTCAAAATTGTCGCCAAAACTCCATATAATCGCTGCATCTATACATTTTCGTCGTTTTTTAGTTCTCTGCATTTTTTACGAAATTAATTATTCACTTATGTGAAAAAGCAACGAAACTCAAAAATATCACAAAAAATAATTATTTTCAGTGATTTTTATCCGCCACAATAACCCAAAATTTCGCCGTAAATGGATATACCAGATTCCTCAAACTATCGTTGGGAAAACTTAATTCTAGAGTATAATTTTCGTCGCAAATGATCCGAACCTTTTGCATCGATCATGTTTAATCGCCGCAAATATTATTTTACAAGAAAAATCAGTGCTATTCCCGGCGATTTACTATCGCCGAAAAATATTATTGCCGGAAATGGTCTTTGATTAAAAAAAAAAAAAATTCACTACATAAAAAATACAAATTCACATTATATTTCAACATGCCTTACAAGAACACTGCATCCAATTGACTTTTAATATATACCAATGAAAGAATTTTAACGAAAATAAAGGTTTAAACAAAACATGTAAACTATAAATATAATCTTAAACTATAAAAGGCGAATCACAGCCACCTCTGTTTTGTATCCAGTCATGGCTCACGATTATTGAAAGAGAATGCAACTAACAGTTACACTTCAGAAGCCTTGGTGTCATACCAAGCAAGCAAGCAAGCAACAGCACAAGCTAACAGCACAAGTAACAGCACGAGCCTTGGTGTCATACCAAGCAAGCAACAACACAAGCTTTCTTCAAGAGTCCATTTCTCCGCTTGCAGAAGGTGACTAGACGATTGGTAGTGTACGTTCTCGATCATCTTGATCTCAATCTTTCCTCTACCCATCTTGCAGCAGCACTTCTTGACACAACTGCACAATCCAATCAAAGTGCGGATCAGGGAAGGTGTCACGAATCAAACCCATGACATATCCATGAGCAGCTAGCTCAAGACTAGAATATGTAAAATCAACTCAGATTAGCTAAAGAAAACTTAATCAGACCCAAGAGATCATATGTAGTTTCTAATAAAGATTTTTGAAAGAAAAAAAAAAAAATACCTACATGCTTTATAGTTATCAAAATTCTCACAATCACTCAGTTTTTGATATGATATTATAAGGTTTAACTTCACTAACTCAAGCTTTTGAATTAATGCTGTATAAAAACGTCTGTCAAGCCCCACAAATAAAGCCCACAAGTGTTAGAACCCTCATTAACCCAAATGTCCCAATAATTTCAAATTTCTGGTTGCCACATTGCATTTCATGACTTCCAGACCAGCAGATATGGTACTTTTATTGACCACAAAATTTAAAGAAATAGTTTCAGAATAAATAAGAAGGGGGGAGTGCAGAGTTCATGTCCAATATTTCATTTGGGAAAATGTGAAAACCTAGGGAACATTTGGAAGTTTTATTGCTGTGGAGGATCCAATGTCTTTTACATTCCATTCAAAGGAAAAATAAAGTCATAACAGATCAGGCTATTTTACTAGCAATCATGAATTATTCCTTTGAAACTAACTTGAAAATAAATCTAATTCAACTGCATTGATTGGTGAATATAAACATGCATTTTAGTACTAATATAGGGTTCAGATCTATGGCTTCAGTCGTAAATCAAGAAATCCATACCAAAACAAAAATATAAGCTGAGTCAAGGCAAAATAATTAGTGTGATGATCATGTAATTCAACCAAGTCAGACAAAAGTATATTCATGATATGAGACTCCCAAAAATAAATGGAGGCCATAAACCGACATAACTTATCTGTATCCTTTGAGATTAAGAGACAAGGCCAGATAAAATGGATTATTCTTAACTTTAAATTTCAAATCTGAAAGCTTTCTAAGGTAGAAATTTAATACTGCCCTTTGGATAAACAAAAGAATTGGGAAACATTTGCTAAGACTTGGAAATATATATGGTCAATTAGCAAAGTACCTGCATAACATATTGTCCTGCATACGTTCCTGTTATGGTAGAACTCTGACCTGATGCCAGCAAAGCAATTGCAAAAAGTTTTGAACTCCAACTACCTAAGACATTCTGTAAACAATAAATTAAAACCAAGATTGCAAAGCATCTGGATTAATAACCATTGCCATTTTCTGTGAGAAAACAAGTGCCAGGGCCAAGAAAAAAAAGGGAACATTGATAAGTTTGGATGAATAGCATACTCTTAATAAAAATGAGGCCTTATTCAAGTCCAAATCCTCACAGTTCTTCTGATCTTCCGCAAATCAAATTTGTGGAATTACAAACTGCACCACTTACGGAAATAACAGACACATTAATGAGGAAAGCCACCATTAGTGCAAAGGCACTCTCTATTAGATAGAATCTGCAGGCATCCTGTGAGATAGTATGCCATCAGATGTTGTTCTTACAATATTTCCAGAATCTACTTGCAGGAACCTTGTTGCAAACAACACCATTAACTAAATAATTGTTCTTTAAACAAGCCATAAAGGAGCTGGTTTCATTCAAGTATGATTTACTAATTGAAACTGTATGGCTTCTAACCAAAAGAGGCAGAGAGAAGGGAAACAAAAAAGCTATAGCAGAGTATTATGTGATTGAAACACATTTACTTTGCATCCATATTCCACATGAATCTTAAACTACCTAAAAGGTAAGCTAATCACCTTAGATTCCTCTAATTTGACAATAAAAACTCACGTTTTGAGAAAATCCGGAAGCGAATCACCCATCATGTACAATAATTTGCAAAAATCTGAACCACTTGAGACAAAAATCAAATAGAAAAAACATCCACATATAAAGATAGAGAAACCGAATTGAAGATGAACAAAGAAGTAAACCAGAAAAAAGAAAAATAAGGCACCAAACAAAGTCATTCAAAATCAACTATAGAAAAGATATCCCGCTGCATTAGATTTCCTTTTTTTGGCCTGAAATTGCACGACAGACACAGGAGGATTATATAATGGGTTAGCAAGAATGCGTAGGTGAAACATGCATCAACAAAACAAGTCTGTATTGAATTAATTACTGAAGACGTGAACCTATACTTCATTGAAATGCAGTAAAAGCAATAAAAATGGTTGAATATGGTTTGAACTTTATTATGAGATCTGTACACACCTTAAGTCTCTGTTTACTGTCTTTGTCCTAGAAATTAAAAGCAGCACTTATCCCACAGTTGGAAAAGTGTGAAGCACCTAAAACAGCAAAGGCAGATAAGATCTTAAGCAGCAAGAGATTTATAGATAGAAACTACCAAATGGTTCAAAATGAGTTCAAGGACTTGTGAAGATGCGAGTTTTCAGTAAAACCAAATGCAATCAAATAAATAACTTACAAAGAGATCTAACGGCAATTCAGAGATGACATGACATGAAAACCATAGGACACAAACAAAATCCAAAATAAACTGAAGAAAGAATAGGAAGCATGTACAAAAAATATTACCTGAAGCTCATTCAAGTAGTTGATGCCTTGGACATTGTTCCATGAAACTTCAAATACAATAGAGCCATACAATGTCCTATGCAACACGCTGCTAACAAGAGAAGACTCACGAAGTTTTTTAACAGGTAGCAGAACCCTCTTATGTGACAACGTTACTGCATCAATCAATGAGAACCATTTCTTGAGCTTGTCTCATTTACTAGTGTTTGGTCTACAACAAGAATCCTTTTCTTCCTTTCTGTCCCTCCGTGCTTTAGTGTTGGCAAAAGGAGATAACCTTACTGAATTGTATAAAAAACTTCATTCTCTAAGTAAAAGCAATATAATTCAAACACAAAAGGTACTCTTAACCACCTTGGTAACCATCAATTGCCATAGCTGAGCTCGTCTTGAGCCCATGTAAAAGCAACCATGGCTGATTGTCCACCAGGATATACGATTTCTTACTTTCACAAGCCAGAAAAAAGGCTGAGATCTGAAAGATAAGACTTCAAGTCTCTGCAATCACATATACAGAATACATTATATCACCAACCCATTCCAAAAAATAAAAATAAAAACTAAAAACTACCCCTTTAAGGCTTTAAAGTCAACGCCATCACCACATTAGTGTTAATTGGCCAAAGAACAAAATTTGCACACGTATTTTACTAATTTGTCCATACCTACCACCATACAAATACTCTACATATATATTTTTTTAAAATGAGTGATGTTTGCCAAAGGTCAAACCCATTCCAAAAAATCTTATGGCTCCATGGCTCACTGGATTTTGCATGACCGCAGTCGAAATTTATTAGGACTCAATATTAACCAACTTCAGTGGATGCATACTCAACCGTATTCAAGTCCTTAACTAAAGCCATAATCAAATTAGACACTATGAATCTGTGATGAAAAAGAAGCTGACTAATTAGCTAGCGAAGAAACATTAGAAATCACCATATATATATATATATATATATGTGTGTGTGTGTGTGTGTATTGAAATTCTACTCCTTCCCCGTTCTTATAAATCAACCTTCGTGCTCAAATAACCTAAGAATATCGAATGAAATTAAAAAAAAGACCACATAGAACATGCATTAAGCATCGGAAAAACTTAACCTACAAACAAATGCGTTTTTAATCATGCAACTGTAAAAAAGAAATAAAAACGAAAAAACCAGAAAGCTTACCCGATTTGCAAACTTGTGAGAGGGAAACAACATCGCCCATCGTCACCATTGCCCATCAAAATGATTCTGTACGTGTTTCCCACCAAATTCACCACGTTCACTGCTTCACGCCATGATAACACAGGTCACCACGTTAACACATTTACAAAAACCCAAACGCAGACACCGGTGGCTGGACTTGCGACGGCGCACGACGGCACAGGAGGGGGAGAAAACAAAGAAATAGAGAGGGAGTAGAGGCAGGGTTGGGGCGCAAGGGTGGACGGAGAGAAAGGAGGGGGTTGTTGGAAGAGAAAAACAAATATTTTATCCAGGGACGAGAAGACAGAATATTTCTGAAATTTCTATAACTGAATTATTTCTTGTGACTTGCTTTGTTCCAATGCATACTTATGTATTTATAGGCCTATAGATTCATCGATCTAGCATTTACTATAATATATGAACTTTCTTAAGTACACAAACACCTAAGTACATGAATACTCCAAATACATGAATCTCTAAATATATGAATTACTTCTTTCAAGATGGAACTTCACTCTAGTTCATGAATCTACCAAAAGACAATTCTATTTACTAAATTAAGTTTATTATTCAACATCAACCTTTAAACTTAATTCTTGGTTAGAACCTGAATCCACTGGGCATATTCTATGGGCATGTCCTGCTGCAATGGATGTTTGGATGATGGGTGATAAGGGTATGCAGAAAATGGCTGTTATTGATGTTGATTTTGCTCAGATATTTAAACAGATGCTTGACAGGTTGAAAGGAAGGGATCTTGCTTGTTTTGCATATGTAGCACGTTAATTATGGCATAGAAGGAATTCCTTAATTCATCAAGAGAAGTTTATTTCACCCAAAATTTTATTTCAGCATGCTATACATGAATGTGATCTATATCAGCAAGCTATGGAGGCCACCACTAGTAACCTTGTCTCAAGTTCAAATGTTGCAGTAAGATGGGAAGGACCAACTGAGGGGTATATCAAAATCAACTGGGATATTGCAGTGCATAATCAAGCAAATAAGATTGGAATTGGCATTGTACTTAGAGACTGGGAAGGATCTGTGTTATTAAGCTTAATGAAGCCTATGTTTTTCTGTTCCAATGCAGATATAGCTGAAGCAAGGGGGTTGTTTGAAGCAGTAAAACTATGTAAGGATCTCGGGCTGATTAAGTGCTCGTTTGAAGGAGATTCTTCAAATGTTGTGTCTGCAATTCATAACCGAAGGGAGCTTGATTATAGTAAAAATCCAATCATAGCAGATATTATACAACTGTTGGATGGTACTAATTGGAGGGTGGAACATGTTAAGAGAAATGCCAACCAAGTTGCACATGCACTTGCAAGAGCTGCAGTATCACTAGATGAAGAAATAATTGATATTGATTCTGTTTGTTCTTCTATTTCTGATCTTGTAATGGCTGATTGCCAACATTATTCATGAATATATATGAGTACTTCTATTTCAAAAAAAAAAAAAACTTAATTCTTGGTTACTCTGAGCAACATCCACAACTTGTTAAAAGTATTATACTTGAGAGGTTTCGTAAAATTATCTGCAACTTGATCATGGATCTTCACAAATTTGACTTGTACTTCATTCTTGACAATGCATTCTCGAAGAAAATGAAATCTTGTATCAATATGCTTGCTTCTAACATGAAAGACTGGATTTTTCGCCAATGCAAGTGTCGACTTATTATTAACAAAAATCTCTGTGGTTTCTTCTTGTGGCATGAGTATCTCCTTCAATAACTTTCTCAGCCAAATTGCATGACAAACACAAGATGTCGCAGCAACATATTCAACTTCGCATGTGGAAAGCGTTACAATTGGTTGCTTCTTAGAACTCCAAGTAAATGCCGTATTTTCCAAATAAAACACAAAACCGGTAGTGCTCTTCCGGTCATCCAAGTCTCAGGCCCAATCACTATCACTATACCCCACAAGCTTAAATTCATTAGAAAATGAATAAAGAAGGCCGTAATCAATAGTACATTTCAGATAATGTAGAATCATCTTAGCCGCTTTGAAATGCATTGTGCATGGTGACTCCATATATCGGCTAACAAGTCCAACTCCATAAAGTATATTGAGTCTTGTGCAAGTCAAGTATCTCAAACTTCCAACAAGACTCTTGAATATTGTGGGGTCTACCTTCTCTCCATCCTCATGCTTGGACAATTTTGCTCCATATTCAACTGGGGTGCTCACGTGTAATGCCCCGGTCCCGGATGGGTCGGAGAGTTACCTCTTAACACTTAAAATAATATCTCACTATACAAATATAAACTCAAATTCTTCAATTACTCATAGACCTCATTGCTTTAAACCATTTACTTCCAAAATAAAGAACTAAGAATACGACGAAGTCTCAAAATACATGCCAACTTCCCAAAGCACTAAGTCAACCGAGCAAAACGAAACTATTCAATAAAAATTCTCCAATAACAAGCACCCTCTTTGTATTTAATATACTATGCTCACAAAGCCTTACCCATGCTTCCTATTCTTGAACCTCCGTTGAAGTATTCAAAATATCTGAAAAATGTTGTGGAGATAAGGGGTGAGTTATCGACAACTCAGTAAGCAGAGGACATATACTAGTGTGCAAACATGAGCATTTACAGAGTATAGTATGCAGAAAAAAATATTTTTCAGAGTTATCATGCAGAACAAAACATGTTTTTAAACGTAACAGAGTGATGGTTTTAAGATATATAAAACCCAGAGTACTTTGGCATAGCATAACTGAGCATCATCATCACATCAAAATAGAGCATCTCACAGAGCAGAGACCATGTTTCACCCCCGTGCCAAACCGGGCAGAGATAGAGGTGAAATCTTTCCCTTATTCTTCTCGGAGCCCCGAGTGTGCACACAGGAAAGACCACAATAAAACCACTTTGTTTCCAAAGTGAGTGCACTCAGAGACAGAGAAGTTGGTACCAATCCAAACAAAGTAAAGCATAACAGAGCAGAGCAAAGCAGAGACAGTCAGATACAAGAGCAGTACACCATGCCAAAGGCTTTCAGATGTTATATCAAAATAAAACAGAGTACCAAAACATAATCAGATCATTCTCACATACTGAAAACAAAAGTCGGAGCATCTTTCTAAATCAATGCACAATTTTTTAGATTCTCAATATCGCTCTTTTTCAGATTTCAGAGACAGTATGACAAAATTTAGCTTATGTCTACACAATGCATGTCAAAAAATATTTTCCCTTTTTCATACATATTTCATTAGTAATACAAATAAGCGATCGAGGTTGGTTTTTCTCAAGTTCTCATTTCATCACAAAATATGCAAAGTTTTCAGAAAGTCAACCTCAGTCTTAATAACTTGTATAAAGCCTAGCATATGAACCTCGCTTATCTAGACTTTTTTAGCTTTTCTGAATCTTTCCACAATCGTGTCGAATGAATACCAATCGTCACTTATACGGAATACTAAAGGTTACTAAACTTCTAAAATGAGTGCTAAAACTCTCCACCTACTAATTAAATTCATACTACGGAAAATAGTTTTGATAAGTATCCAGTTATGAGAAATCTAATAAATACCCTTATCATTAAAAATAATCTTAACTTATCATAATATAATTTTAACCATATTTAAAACTCATATATCTATAAACTATTATTAAAAATGATAATTTAATACTACCAACATATAATGTAGTAGGAAATTCATAAATTTTTTAAGCAATAGTAATTCATATAATATTCTGAATCATATCTAATTTAAAAACCAACAAGGACTTGTATCATATAAACGGCTTAGCGTCTAAAAACAGATTAAATACTTCTAATTTACAACTTAATAATATACTTATATCAAACTCAAATAATGTAACAAGTGGAAAAATCATTTAATAGAATAAAAAAAAAATCTTTTTATTTACTATTGAAAGTAATATAATTATACTTAAAACAATTTCTTCAACATGCTTTCCAAATGCTATACGACAAGGGATTAAAATTAACACAATATAATATGAATCCTCATTTATTTTCTTTATATGATCTTATATTAAAACACAGCCTTCACAAAAAAAAAGTATAATATATAGACAGACCCAAAATAGAACCCACCCAATAACAGGGATATTTTAGGAAACATCATAAAATGCATGGACAGATTTTTGGGAATAAAACATAATGCTATTGTGCGATGGAACCAAGCTCACCGTGAGGGAAACTCGCGACAACGGATTGGAGCGGCACTGGGTGGATCTCGACAGTGGCGCAGCTGGGTGTGGGGCAGGGCACAAAGAGAGGGAGAGTGTGAGAGAAAGACATGAGAGAGAGAGAGAACACAGAGAGAGAAAGAGAGAGATCACGGCATAACAAGAAAAGAACACTCACCGAGGGAAAGCAGGGAACACGTGAAGGTGCAGGGGGCTGGGCTGGCGAGATACAATCATGACAGTCTCTTCCATGGCAGGCGGTGGAGTTCAAAGAGAGGGATAGAGCATGAAGACCAAGCTGACAGGGAGTAGTCGAGAGGGGTGTAGGTGCTGTGATGGTGGCTCACGACGACTCCAGGTTGGGTATAGTGGTTCGGGATAGGGCTCACGGTGATTGGGCGGTTGCTAGAGTGTGGCAAGGGTTGCACCATGCGACGCTTGTGGTGGCTGGGTAGCTTGCGGTGGGTTCGCTTGACACAAGGAGTTGCGGTTTAAGGTGGAACTGGTGGTGGGTTGCTCTGTTTTTGGCATGTGAAAACAGAGGCCTCTTAGCGTGTGATGGTGGCTTGGTTTCACGGTGAAGGGTGGCTGCAATGTGGAGCTCTCTTCATGAAGTGGTGGCTGGAACCGAGGGAATGTGGGAGGCTGGCAAGGTGGTGGTGTGTACAAGGCAGTGGCTGGGTGGTGCACGTCTGTGGGGTGGTTTTCGTTTGAGGACACGGAGAAGATAGGCCGTGGGGGATGGTTGGCGATGCCGAAGCAGTGGGTGATGGCCCCGGGCTATGGTGTCTGCATGGGGTTTTGCAGTGAACGAGAGAGACTCTGAAAGAGAAAACCGAGAGCTTGAATGATATGGATAGAAAGAGTTTGTTGGGAGAGAACTCAAAACGGAAAGGAAGTTCAAACTCCTAGACGTGGAGATAATGGAGATTTGGGTGGAGAAATTTTCGAGAGTGCAAAAATTAAAAGTGAAAAACCGTCGAAAGGATAAAATGCATGTGGGAAGAGAAGCTCACCTCAAACAACGTCATGGTTGAGTGAAAAACAGGGAAGAAGAAAAAATAAAGTCTAAAGGGCCAGGGTATTACATCACGGATTGACAATCTTCCATCTTGAATCTTTTGAGAATTTTCCTTGTAAAACTTTTTTGAGAGATAAAAATCTCATTCTCCATTTTTTTGATCTTAATGCCAAGATAATAAGACATGAGACCAATATTGGTCATTTCAAATTCTCTCGTCATAGCTTTCTTGAATTCTCCAAACATGCTTGAATTACTTCCAGTAAAAATTAAATCATCAACATATATGCAAACAAGCAAAATATCTCTATTTTCACGCACCTTAGCATAGCGAGCATATTTATGCGGGCACTTGGTGAATCCATTATCCTGAAAATATTTGTCAATTCGACTATTCCACGCCCTTGGCGCTTGTTTTATGCCGTACAAGGCTTTCTTTAACTTCAACACTTTATCTTCTTGCCCTTTGACCACATAACCCATAGGTTGCTCTACATAAACTTCTTCCTCAAGGATTCCATTCAGGAAAGTTGATTTGACATCCATTTGATAAATCCTCCACTTCTTTTGAGTTGCAAGAGAAATAATTATCTGGATCATCTCTAATCGTGCAAAGGGGGCAAAGACTTCTCCATAATCAATACCGGGATGTTGGCTATATCCCTTGGCCATCAATCTCACCTTGAATCTTTCAACTTCTCCCTTGGCATTCTTTTTTACTTTGAAAACCCACTTCACACCAATGGGCTTTAGTCCCTCTGGTAAAGTTGCCAATTCCCAAGTT